>OY294067.1:223238983-224559699 GCA_958510875.1 Endomychus coccineus
ATACGAACCAATATACCAAGAAAACATACAAACATATATATATATATGAGCTTCTTAGGTTCTCAATTTCACGACGTTTCGGGAAAGTCGCACTTGCCATCTTCAGGTGATTCGTCCGTACTAGGCGAACTAGGTACATTAAGGGATACAGAATTAAATTTTCTGAATTATGAAGATATTTCAGATAATTTACCATAGGATTAGAAAGATGAATAAACGTAAAACATTGATCCATAGGCGGGATTCAAAACCACATTTCTGGATGTCTGGTCCAGGGTGTTTACCAACTACGCCGATTCGATGCTCCGCTATAGATCAACTATTCACGCACATTCATGTGACGTTCAATCGTTTTGAAATGAGGAGTATAGATTGTTACTATGATTGGGCAATTACTTTCGACAGTATTCATTCAATGACAGCATCCCGGTTCTTAAATATTTCAATAGAACTGACTGAGAAATGTTCTGGGTAAGTATGAACAAGTTTACGTTTCCTTTATTTAGAAATTACATTACACATTACATTAATTTGTACAGTTGCATTGTATCTTTGCTAACAACAAACGTCAAGATGTCCTAGTCTAGGGCCTTGGAATGATTTGTTTATGTGGAGTATGAGTAATAAGGGTACCGTGAACTTGAAACAGTAATCTCAGAATGTATTTATTATAAGTAAAATGTACTGCCATATTGTTTAAGGAATTACATCATATAGTTATATGCAGTTTTAGGGTGCCACTGTCTTGGTGTATGGGTTTAATCTATATCTATATCCTAAATAGTAGACTTCCGCATAAAGCTAATCTTGAAAATTTTCGGCTTCCGTATTAATTCCACGCTACAATAGCAATACTTGCAGCCGATGTTTCGCCTAGATTTACAGGTGACATCTTCAGGGCAGGTTCGGGGCTTGTACTGTTTAAGCCTCAAGCTAGTCCTGAAGATGCTATCTGTATTGGTTGGCGAAACGTGGCTTTAAGTAGTGATATTGCGACGCGGAATCCATTCGGAAGGCAAGAATTTTCAACATCTATATCTATAATATATAAATAATTTTAGCGAGTCTCTGCATATCATTCTATACATTCTAGCTTAATATTGATATAAATAATATTTATCTACATTCATGGATATATTCTTCTCAATATATAATATCCGTCGATGTATTAGCCAGCTAGGAGGTTATTTAAGGAACTGTTCACAGTTTCTAGCATAGTCAAAGTATAAAGGTCTGTTGGAGCCTCCCTTCTACTCTTTTTAAAATTCGAGTGCAACCTGATTGGTCGTTCATTTCGTTTATTTAATGTTATTGACGACGACATAATATGATGTTGTTACGTGCCGGCGACGAGCCGATGAGAGCAAAGCTGTGATTGGAGGAGCTAGTTGACGTCACCTAGGATGAGAAACGATGGAAGGGAGGCTCCGGCAGACCTTTATACTTTGACTATGGTTTCTATGTTATTTACAATCTAGTTGTATAGATATAGTGGGTTGAAATATATCATGAATACATTTTCTAATGCATCTTGAACAAAGGTAAATTCAGATTGTACGAAAGCCCGTGCTTTCCATTGAAAGGCGATGCACACATTGTCGTATTTAACAGTAGATATATTTAAAATAGCAGTGTCTCACTTGGGTACCACTATTGCTTGTAGTGCGAATTCGTATGATATTGAGTAATGAGTATAAAAAGAAAGGTCATAGATAATGTTAATAGAACCAAGATTGAAATAATACATGTGTATATATTGAATCCGAAAGGCTAATTCCAATTATATGTTATGACTAAATAATTATTACATACATACGTCTGTATTATATAATGAGAAAATGCTCGTTTAATCATCACATCAATTATGAATTTCGACTCATTCTGCTCTGTTACATTTGAAAATTTCACTTTCGTCGATGCTTCATAATATATTGTTTGAATCAAAGTTATATTTCATCAGAGGTCACACCTTCCGTCAATTAAAAGTTGAACACTTGGAAACATTTACAATACTAACAATTTCATAATCTCAGTAAGATTTTAAAATAGGCCAAACTGCGAATAAAATATTGGAAAACCGAAATTCAGAAGATACTTCAATGGTAGTTCAACCACAATTGAAGTGATATGCACAAAATTGTCGAATTAATATTAATGATAATTACACTAAGTCACCTGATACTACTTAGCACATTCAAAATACAGAATATATTCCTCTCTAATATTCTTTTATAATAACATACTTAAATCTGGAAAAGACAATCTGTTGAATTTATTCTAATAAATACAGTTGAAAATTATTATTGTGATTGAAGGGAAAACCGGTTAGGCTGAGGTTCCTTATGCCTGAACCGGAGCCGTTTGCACCCTTATCGTCTAGTGGGCGGTTCTGACTAGGTGAAGAGTGTTCACCAGGTGCTCAAGGTGAACAGTTAAGGGCTTGTTGTTTGGATAAGTGTTTAATGACCTGAAGTGGTTTAAACCATTCTCGTTCTTAATTTCTTTCTTCAGCGTCGCATAGTTGTATACAGAGTGCTCTGTGTCTTGAGGGAATCAGTACTGATATGTGGATGGCTTGAATGCATTTTATGCAAACAGTAGTAAAATGTTACATGTCTTGCTACTTCCACACTTGCTGAAACCAGGCCATTATATCACAAAGTAGATAGCGATCTCCCAATGACATATGCTTCTCGCACAGAATGATTCAAAATTACAATACGATTGTCAAAGAATTGCTTGTCATTATGTGGGCAACCGAATATTTCAGGCCGTATTATTTTGGAAGTTCATTCAATATCATAACAGATCATAAACCTAGTTCCTTTTCTCGCTAAAAGAAGCTAAATTATTGAGATGGAGAATCAAGTTAGAAGAGCATGATTATAAAATTATTCATAAGAAAAGAAAACTGAATACAAAACGGAGTTGCACTATCTCGGATTGAATTACATAGAAAAGAAACTGACAACATCTACGAGTACATGGAACAGTTCAACTATCAGCTAGACACATCAAATGACCAACTATCGCAACACCCATCAACTGATAATATTTCTTTACTCCGACGAACAACAAGCAGACATTGACAAATTCTTTGATGTAAGCAATGAAATAACTGTACATTCAAATTACGTACAAAAGCTTGTAGTTGATGTATACCCATATCTGAAACTCCAGTGAATTATGGACAAAACTGAAAGAACATCATTAACCCAAAATTACATTCATCAACTATACCAGAAGTAAGTTTCTTGTTTGATAAAAAACAACGCTTCACAGTTCAATTATCTAAACTCCAAGCCAAGTAGAACAACTTCCGGCTACCAAATAGCCATCATCAGAGTAAGCTAAATTATAAATCAAAATAAACCTGTTCAAATACTATTTGGGTAAAATGATGTAAACAATGGGTTACCCTCAGCTAGAGATAAATCAAAATTTGTTAAATTGATTTTTAGTTTATACATTTCCATCCCTTCTAGATTACCTAGATATTTGTCCGTACTGTGTTTCAAAAGTGATAAACTTTCTTGAGAAATGGTGTGACCTGTATTCAAAATACGTTCGGCTACCGCTGATTTCTCATCATTATTTTTCTTTATATGAGCAAAATGTTCCTTATAACGAGTTAAAATGTTCCTTATAGTATGACCCACATAACATTTTGAACACGACTCAAAATTGATTTTGTAAATCCCGGATTTGTCGAAATCAGAAATTTTAACAAAGGTGTTGCCTAAACGGTGTTTTGGCTTGGTCTTACATCTATTAACTGGTTGTATTGCAAATTTAAAAAACAAACTATGGAATGTATTAATTACTGAACAATGATAAGTGAAACTTTTGAATTACATTAGAGTATTTGAAGGTGATAGCTCTAATTTGGTTAGTTGGTTACGTTCCAATTTCCTTTTTTGTTTAGAAATTGAATTATTGATCAAAGATTTGTGGTAACCATTGTCCAACGCAATTTGCTGACGTTTCTCAACTTCGTTGCTATAATTTTGCTGGCTAAAAGAGGCGTTCAATAATCTATGAACTAGACTATTGAACGAAGCTATTTTATATTAGCCCTACAGGGGATAGCTTTCTGCAAACCATATACGATTTTCTGCTGTGTATATTAGTTTTAAATGCAATATTTGATGTGTATATTTTGGCTTAAGACTGTACAATCGTGTTAATTTCATAGTATATAATATAAAACCAATTAATGTAATGTCAATTAAAAAATGATTTATTATAAATAGAATATGATCTTACTTAATGAATAGAATAAATATATGTATTCTATTTCGCTTAGGTAAGAATATGTATATGTATTGGTATATGTGTAGGTATGTATATGTGTTTACATGTATGTATATGTATTTTGTATAAGTATGAGTATGTACGTGCATATATTCAAGCGTAGGTATATATTTGTAAATGTATAGGTAAGGATGTTTCAAGTTTTCTGTTTATTTATTTCATTTGTTTGTGCAAGGCATAAGATAAAATCACGGACAAGTATTGATAATAATACTTATGTGATTCTTATAATAGCCTTCATTTATTTATTTTAGCTTAGATCATATTTTTCTTAACTTTATGTACATTTTCTTAGCTAAATAAATTATTATTATTTTTATTATTTAGATGGTGTAGCTAAATTCGCCATGGTGTATATATTTGTTTGAGTGGGTTTTCGATATATGTCGAAATCCAAGTGATTACCATCTTTTATAATGTTAATATCAAGGAAAGAGAGCTGATTATCTGTTTCTATTCCGACAGTGAGTCTCAGTGAATCAAATTGGCTGTTAAGCGTGTTCAAAAAGCCATGTAAAACAAAATATCTTCACTTGCAATCGCGAAAATGTCGTCAACATATCTATATACGATACTTTTGGAAACTGATTCAATTTTAATTTTAAGATTCTGAATTCGCTTAGAAAAATATTATTGAGAGTGGATTGCGCATTGCACACCCGCTTGTTTGTTCATAAGAATTATTGTTACATAAAGATGTAAGGATCTCGTATTCTGTGCAGTTATCGGGGATATTAATATTTGAAGGTCATTTCTTCAGAAGGTTTATCGACTCAGGGATGGGAGTATTTGTAAATAGTGAAACAACATCAAATGAAACAAGAGTATCCCCAGGTTCAAGTTTGACATCTTTCAATTTTACAATAAGTTCACAGACAAGTTTTTCACAGACAAACTTGGTGCGGCTTGGAAGTTGCTAAGTTGCTAAGTTGCTTCACTAACCATTTTGCTATGTTATACGTAGGACAATTAATGTTTGAAATGATGTTATCAATTTTGTAGAAGAATATTTATTTCCAAACGTACAATATCACTTAATTCTCGAAAAATCAGATCGTTATGAACCATCAAGTGAAATGTTACTTAAAAACTTTAAATGGCCATCCTTAAAATTTAAGAGATGCAAAACTAAATTAATTGATTCATGGTTTTGATGAGACCGAGCAACGAATCAATAAATTATATTATTGGCTAATCCAATTCCATTCAAACTTACATCAATGGATGCGAAATATGTTAACAAAGTAAATATGGAATACTATTAAAATTGAAATGAATGTCACACCAACATCTACACAACCTATTGAGATAGTTCATATGAATACATTTACGTTAGAAAACTAAATTTCCAACGATTGTAGAAACATTCCCTAAGTAAGCCCAATCGTATGAACCACGTGCATTAGTATCAACATAGATTATTATTATTATAAGTTACGTGGCCAAATTAAAACCAACTAGGCATAACATCGGCCCACTAACCGTGCCGGGGACATTTTCGGCTATCTGGCGGTCTACCACCCACCATGCATCTCAGTGTTGACAGTTACGTGATTTTCCCCAATTTTCAGTGGCACCACCCCATCCTCTATACTTTTCTCTATTGAACTGGTACACTACGCTATTGTTATATAAGACATACGTAATTATAATAGTCACAAATAACGATAAGCGTTTCGATATAGATATCAACAAAATTTAGTTAATGAATACATTGAGGAACACAAAGAAATTACAAAATCAATGTTTTCAGCAGGAAATAAACAAATTATGGTAAATAAAGAAAACCAATTGCTGAATTAATCGAGAAATGCGATGTGCCGGCTATATTTAAACCAGTATCTAAAATCTACACAACAAATATAGAAATGAACGCTAATTACTCTAATAAACCTACCGTCATTAAAGAAGTCAATCAAGATATGAAGACTGTAAGCACAGATGAAATAGTTAAATTGCACATGATTAATTTAAAACGTTCAGCTACTTATAAATTTGATTAATAAATAAATTTTCTTACAAATCCCCACTTTTCTTGGGGTTGCAAGAAAATATTAAATTGAAAAATTAGACAACAGCACCGATTTGATTTCAATTAAATTAGTTCTAGCAAAGGTGCAAGAATAACAGACAGTTTATTCCGATAATTTCAGAAATTAATAAATTACATTATCAATACTACTTTTTACCGAACAACATTAGAGCAAACCGCAACAATTCAAATTATATATAAATATCGCAATTAACAAAAATACAGTGGAAATAAAGTTGCAAGATATAGTTCCACACCCCAAACGAATGAAATAGGTCCAATAAACGGATTGGGTTCAATAACAGATAATTTAGATACAGCCGACAGAGAAAGTTATGACATGACAATCTGATAAACAACTTCAGAAATGAGCATAAAAACTAGCTTCAAACATGAAAAACCGATATATCATTTCCTCGGGTATGATTAATAAATTCAATCTCACTACCCAACGATTAACTGACCACGAAGAACAAGTTTCTAACTTGGTTAATAGTCCAGTTCCTCTGTAATTTTTAAGGTTCAAATTTTACGTTCCTTAATTTTGGTCAATCTTCATGTTTTCGGGTGCGCTGATCACGAATATGGACATTAAAATTGTCTGTCCATTTATACGGTTTTTCGGAAAATTCAAATTTTGGCACCAAAAAAAAGATATTGAACAAAAAAATCCAGTGAAAAGTAGAATGAAAATGCCAACTTTTCATCCAGACCAAATATGTTCACCACTTTTTTTCGGTTCAAAAAAAAATATTTCAAAAACCATACAAAAATCATAAAACGGCCCTTATCTCGGGCCCATAACCTCCGGTCCTTCCAGGTGTATATTCGATTAAAGCCTTCGTTTTCAAATTAATTGAAAAAAACCACAAAATCTGGTCAAAAAAATTACCAGAACTTTTCGAGCGGCAGCGATAGAATTTTTTAACAATTTTTCACGTATTTAGCACCCCAAAAAACATGAAGTAACATCAAAATTAGCCGTATCAAATTTTTCAAGATTTTCCGACGATTTTCGTGACCGTGTGCCTGGACTATACACCTATCGACGAAAAATGCATGCCGTAACATTTAAATTACCTTTTTACTTTTATTTCGAGATGCGTTTAATGCATGTGTCATTTTTGTGAAGTTAAGCTGTGAGGCAAAACGTTCCTCCGTGCTTCCTGGCAAAATGATTCTGTATTATTTTGATCCACGTTACTCAGTTATTGTTTTTTAAACACACTTTATTTTTATTTGTTTTTAGGTTAGATGATTCTGGAATTTTTCTCTATATGGATCATGTTAGACCACTGAATGAGGCAAAATGAGCATTTATTATGCAAAATGTTAAATACTAAAAGAGGTTATCAATTAAAAATTGTTAACATTATTATCAACGAGACAAAAGACTATTTCATCTTACTTCAATGGCAATGCAACTTTCATAGATCCGCATTTACATTATTCCATAACTTGGTTGGATCATTTTATCTCCGTCATCCCTAATACTTATTATCTTAAAAGAGATTTTTCCAGAAATGTTTGTTATACATAGCATTTCATACAGCTCTGGAACGTGGGAAGCTGATGGATCGATTTCCTAATGGTAGAAGTGTGTAATGCTTCGTGATAATTAAAGCTCCATTCATAAATCATATTTTATATAAAATTATTTGCAATTTTTAATTCCCAGTCCAATCCTTGTAATAACCGCAAAAATAATAAAAGAACAAAAATGCTATGGCAACAATTTTCGTAAATCAATCAATATTAAATGGATCAATTTTGATACATAACTATTTCGAATACCAACTGTCCGCTATTTTTGTATATATGGTTTTCTGTTGTTCCTTTTTATTGAAAATATCTGAATTCGAATAATTAACCAATTCATGCCATCGATAACAGTACGAAGTAAACAGTATTATTCAGTGTATAGAGCATGTTTGCTTTCATAAATTACTAAATGAGGATGATATATATTGCGTAAAAAACTAATTTCAATACTTTTACTTTTGAACTGAAAGGTGGCATCAATTAAAGGTAATTGAAAGAGCAAAAAATACCAGCTATTTCCTGTGTAGGAATTCAGTAATTTCGATCACTTATCCCAGTAAATAGGAATGTATCTTCTATTGTACAGTTAACGTTCACTGTGTAAACATGCAAGAATAGAAGTCGTTGTAGTTCCAAACAAATCAGAAGTAGAACAAAGTAAACACAGAATTTTGTTTTCATTTTATCTAGGCTGCGGGTTGAATGCATAGACGCCCGGATGGGGATCATGGAAGGACAGTTGCCCACCTGAATATTTGACATTTGGGCAGAATAAAAACATAGATGACCTATAAGTCAAAGTGGTAGGTCTTTCCCTAACATTACATTTGATTAAATCTCTGATTGTTTACTATGGCAGATGTATGATATATGATCATTTTCTTTGGAATTTATACCAAGGAGTGAGAACATTTTACGAGTTATTTCACTTGTCTACCATTATGCTATACATTTGTTGAAGACTAACCACCAAATTATTGAAAATTTTGAATTCTTACATGTTGTAAATAAAAGTAGACTTTTAGATAACTTAGAATACTCAGGAATCAATTAATATAAACACAGACATCTTTTAATTAATATTCAGGTAGATGTTTCATATTATCCGCTTCTTTAACTCTTCCCATATGAACAACCTGTTGTAAACTAATTGTTACATTTCAATCCGTTAGTTTTGAGCAGCCTGTATTATTGTACTCATTAAATTAGCCTCAAAGCAATCTGAATACTCAAACATTGAGTATTTATCTATTTATGTATATATAGCTAGTTATAACTCAGCAAGTTTGGGTACCATTTGTTCACCCAGCTACTGTCTAACGAAACATGTCTTGTTTTCTTTTTTTTATAATTTAATTTGTTGAATTTTATTAATAATGTGCAATAAAAAATTCATATTTATTCAGATACTGATATATCTTATGTTATTTAGTTTTGTCCCACCCTACGAAAAATTCTGCAAAGTATAGTGTTCTATAATCCAATTTTCATAGACAATTTAGTATGAATCTTAATATATAATACAAAAATGGGTAATTTCCTGTATTAATTGTTCATTAGATTATTGTATGAAGATGCTGATCCATCATCAGTGACTGTGGACCTACTTACCTCATCATTATTCATTAAGTAAGTAAGTAAATAATAGATATTAAAATACATTGTTAAAGCATTGTAACAAGTATAATACAGAAAATGTTTTTTATCGTTTATTATTATTCTATTTCATTCATGAATACCTGGGATAAATATTTTTCATTCCAAGACACTATGGAAAATTTTGGATCACTCAAGTGTGAAAATATATTGAGAGTAAATCCATAGTTTTCAACTGATTTATTTTGGAGTATTGATCGTCAATCAGTAAATTGATGTTCAGAATAATAGAAAAAGCTCGACTTTGTTCTTGTGTATTCACAGGAACTAATTTTCTGTAAATTAAATTTCTAATATGCTATTTCCATTCTCACATTGGTAATTAGCTATACACCTAGTTCTTGTGAATTATTTTTACAGTAGGATTGATAGCATTCCAATATGTTGCTAATGCTATGAATCCATTACCTAATGAAGTGTTCTATTGCTACATTTTTAATTACCGAGCTAAGATTCAATTACTTCCAAAATATTTTGGACAATACTTATCAAAATGATTTCTTTCGGGTTCAATTGATTCGAGACAATAAACAAAAGAAAGTGATAACCCAATATAAAAACATAATTTGATTATTTCTTTCTTGAGAAGCTTGCTTATTTACGCAATTTGATTTTATTTAATTTTTTATTTGAATACTTTCCAATATGAAATATTTATCATTGACTATTTCACTCATTCCATTTTTAGTGAGGAAGTTTCCATAGCAACTCTCGTTTCACAGCGATAAAACATGCAAGCCGGCAAAACTTAGCAAGTTATTATTTCATCGATAATATTTTGACATTTCTCACATTCATAGATAGCTTGGGAAATGAACACCATAAAGAAAACAAACAACGTTTAGTTAATCTATGATGAATACTTATTTGTCAAATAGCGCAATACGTGTCAAAAAGTAGATTGGGGAATTCCAAAAATGAGCCTCCAAGATAGATTGGAAATATTTCGTCGAAAGAAATGCATAGTGAAATTGCCAAACTAGTGCCTTTCAACACAAGAAAAACTAGGACATCTGCATGGAACCAGTTCACGGAATTTCGCCTAAAAAGAAACTATACCTTAGATAGAGAAACGACTCCAGAAAGATTAGCAGAAATATTAGAGGATTAAGCTTTCAATATGAAGAAAAAAAACGGAGAAGATTATACAGAATCTTCTGTGAAGTCTTTATGGAATACCACGGCACAGATGATTCAAGAAAAGTTTTTCAAGGAATATGATAGAATGATCGATCCATTCCAAGGTTTAATTTTCAAATCAGCTCGTCTGGCCAGGGATTCAGAGCGCAAAATGTTGCAAACTTTACCAGAAGAAAGGAAATCAAGTTCTAAAGCTTTTTCGACCGAACAGTTTTTGAGAATGGTCAACTGTTACGATGAAGATAAGCCAGATGGGTTGCAAAAGAAATGTTTCCATATATGCTCCTTCGAATTGGCTTGGAGAGGCAATGAGGCAGCTAATTGCTCAATTCATTATTTTCAAAAAGAATATGATCTGGAAAACTTCACTGGTCGGGTGGAATATAACCCAAAATTCTCCAAACTTCCCAAGGTGGTTCGAAAAACTTATCGAATAGTAAATGGTTAGTGAGAAATAAAGAAAACGAAGATTCATGTCCTGTTCGCTTATACCTTAAACTCATGGAAAAAAAATCGACAAATCCAAACGTAACAACTGACAGACTTTTTTTGGCTACACATCCAAATTGGGAAAGAGGAATTTGGTACAAAAACATGCCTGTAGGAATAAATTCAATATCGAAATGGAAAACATCAGCAGACGATATTGGAATTAGCACAAAAAAGTTCAAAATAACAAATCATTCCCATAGAGCACCGGCCATTTCATCATTGGCCAAAAAAGGAGTTAATGAACAAGAGTTAATCAAAATTACGGGACATTAGAGTGCACACTCCTTAAAACCATATTTACAACTAGATGCAGAACATCATTTAAAACTTATTCAAAATCTTAGAGAGCGCAATCATGAATCTGCCGCCAATCAAAATTATCACAGAAAAGAATCAGAAGTATCAAATCTTTCATTAGATGGAATTCCGTCTGCTGCAATCGAAAGGAACAATTCCCAAATAATTAACTATAACAATTGTAACTTTTACTTCAAAAATTAATTTGAACATGTTCCAATTCATTATTTCAAAACATTGTTTGTCCCATGAATCGTTATTTTCTTGACTTTCTCAAATGTAACCATATTACTATTAGACATATTTTCTCGTGAAATAATCATGTCGAATACCACTTGAGATGAAATTTAAGCAGGTAAAATTTCTCTCTTGTAACATTCTAGTTTGTTGCTTATCGGCAATTTCGTTCATGACATTTTTTCCAAAATCACTCGTCTGCCGGCTCGTGATTTTGATACAAATGTCCTTCGCGAAATTGCCTAAGCAACAAACTTTCATATTACAATCGAGAAATTTTGCCGGCAAAATTTCATCTCTAGTGGTATTATATATCATTATAATTAAGTATGGTTGTGGTCGAAAGTAATGGTTTTGTTTAGTGCACAGTTTAATGCTTTGTGTATGTATGCCCATTTCATTTATTCCTATATCTATAGTCTAATTAATGACGATTTTCACCTATGAATTGTTTGATCCGCCAGGAATTTTAATGAATCTTTGGGAAGATTCAAATCACGTTAGCGGATCAAAATGAAAGATGAAGATATCGTGGAAATTGATTTAACATAGAAAGGGGATATTTCGAAGACTTTCGAACGTCCTTAGGTCTGATAAACGCACCCGCAACCTTCCGACGAATAATGAATAATATTCTACGCGGAATACAAAACGAGCAATGCTCAGAGTATTTAGATGATATTATTTTTTCTACATTTCTTGAAGAACTTATTGAACAACATAGAATTGTTTTCCAGAGAGTTCGAGAAGCAAATTTCAACTAGACAAATCCGATTTTTTACGCACTGGAGTATCATATTTGGATCTCGTAGTTACACCTGACGGCATTGAACCAAATTCCGATAAAATAAAAAGCCATTAAACTCTCCCCATTACGAACTATTTCTAAGCAGATCAAAGGTTTCCTCGGTCTTATAGGATATTATAAACATAACTAACTTTGCAAATATCACGAAGCCTCCAACAAAAGGTCTAAAGAAAGGCGCTAAGATCATTTCAGACGATTAATATAGAACATGCTTTGAAACTTTTAAAAATTTGCTGATCAACGAGCAAATCCTACAATATTCGGATTACACAGAACTGATTAACCCAACCACCGATGCCAGTAAAGTAGCATTAGGTGCCATTCTATCACGAGGTAACGTAGTAGCGATCTCTCAATAGCATACGCTTCGCCCACGTTAGATAGTTCTTAACAAATTTACAGTACGATCGAGAAAGAATTGCTTACAGTTGTATGAGCAACCAAATGTTTCAGGCCATATTATTTTGAAAATTCATTCAATATCACAACAGGTCATAAGCCCTTCCTTGGATTGAGTTACATTCAAAAGAAAATGGCAACACCTACGGGTATATGGAACAGTTCATCTATCAGCTAGATATATGAAACGACCAACATTTACATCGACGAACAACAAGCAGACATTGACAAGCCCTTTGACGTAAGCGATGAAATAACTAACTACACATTCAAATTACGAACCAAATTCCGCAGTTGATGTATACCTACCCATATCTGATACACTAGTAAATTGTGAATAAAACTAAAAGAACATCATTGATCCAATATTGCATTCACTATATACACCAATACTTCGATAAAAAATTAGAATCCAATTTGAACAAGATCTTGACAATTTTATAGAAGAGTATTTAGTTCCAAACGTATAACATCACTCATATCTCCGTAAACACATCCTTATGAACCATTTCGTGAAGTGTTACGTAATAATGTCAAATGGCCATTCATAAAATTTAAAAAATATAAAATAAAATTGATTAACATCACTAATAAGGACAATATTGGAGGAATCATTCAAACTTATCACGAAAGTAAAACCAATCACAGTGGTATTGATGAGACCGAGCAACAAATCAAGAAATTAATTTATTGAACCAATTCAATTCCATTCAAACTTACATGAATGGATGCGAAATATGTCAACAAAGTAAATAGGTATGAAAGAAATACTACTAAAATAAAAAAATTAATGTCACATCAATATCAACACAACCTATCGAGATAATTCATATGAATACATTTACGTAAGAAAAACTGAATTTTCATCGATTATAACTTTTCTAAGTACGCTAAAGCGTATGAACTAAGTGGATTAGTATCAACACACATTGTTGAGAATTTGATATTCTTTTCTTATCATCGTATTCCAAAGCAAATAATGAGCGATAATGGTACAGAATCCAAAATTTATTTCCGATTTACTTAGTTCGCATAAAATAAGATTCAATTTTTACTCTCCAAATTACCCTCATAAAAAGATTATATTCTACCATAATTGAACATTCTCGATTATTGAATACTCAAGGTTACGCCAATGAAATTGAAAATGTCTTATGCAATATTAACATAGAATAATTCAATTCATTACGTGACCAACTTAAAACCAACTAGGCATACCCCGGCCGACATCGGCCCACTAACCGTCCTAGTGACAATTACGGCGAGCATCTCAGTACTACCCTCTGTACTTTTCTCTATCAAACTGGTACACTACGATATTAATATTTATGATAGACATGAATGATGTCCATATAAATAACGATAACCCTTTCGATATAGATATCACCAAAATCTTACTTGATGAACACAAAGAAATTACAAAATGAATGTACTCAGCAATAAATAAACAAATTATAGAAATTTGGCGCCTCAATCGTAAAAATACGATTTTTCCAAGATGGCGATTTTTGGCGGAAAAACAAGAGATAGAGAAAAAAGTTAAAGTCGTGTCGAAAGTAGATATGAAATGCTACTTTTCAGCCAAAAAGAAAGTTCCTAAAGCAAAATCTGTTAAATATTAATCTTACCAAAAAAAAACGTTGATCGGTCTCCTCTTGACTTATAGACTTCTAATTACAGCCGTTCGATGCGTTTTGACTCCCTCTACAGCTTTGCATCTAATAATTTATCCGATAAAATGACTTCTTTTCGCTTAAAACGCAAAAAACGGCGAAAATTCCCAAAAGTTGCCATTTTTTGAGTTAAAATGACCAATATTTTGGAACGCATCAGAATTTAGACATATTCGTGATCAGCACCCCATAAAACATGAAAATTAATAATAAAATAGAGATGTGGAAAAAATGAATTTTTATGTGTAACTCAATTGCACAGTGACTGGACTATATATGGAATAATCATATATAATACCACAAGAGCTTCAAAATTATCGGGTATTTCCCGATAGGTTCGTTGCAAATAAATGAAGGAGTCAAGTTTTTCAGGTTAAAAAATCACGAGCGGGAAGCGCGAGTGATTTTTCCTGAAAAACTTGACGACTTTATTTGTTTGCAGGGAACCTTGAGGGAAATGCCAGATAATTTTGAAGCTCGTGTGGTATTCGGGGGATTATTTTTCCGTCCCAAATGAACATTTCCTTTGACTTTTTTATCGATGGTGGACAGAATTCAACCTGTCAGTTTGAAGTGTGGTTAATTTGACTGGCCGTCCCAAATGAACATTTCCTTTGACTTTTTTATCGATGGTGGACAGAATTCAACCTGTCAGTTTGAAGTGTGGTTAATTTGACTGGATCATGTTTTGTTTTTTATATATATCAACTACCAGAGAAAATTTTCAAAAAATTATCAGTATAATTCCATGTAGGTTGTACCACGTGACGTCGAATGGTGCAATTCTATTGGTCGATATTTGGGACGGAAAAATAATCATATATAATACCACAAGAGCTTCAAAATTATCGGGTATTTCCAGATAGGTTCGTTGCAAACAAATGAAGGAGTCAAGTTTTTCAGGTTAAAAAATCACGAGCGCGAAGCGCGAGTGATTTTTCCTGAAAAACTTGACGACTTTATTTGTTTGCAGGGAACCTTGAGGGAAATGCCAGATAATTTTGAAGCTCGTGTGGTATTCGGGGGATTATTTTTCCGTCCCAAATGAACATTTCCTTTGACTTTTTTATCGATGGTGGACAGAATTCAACCTGTCAGTTTGAAGTGTGGTTAATTTGACTGGCCGTCCCAAATGAACATTTCCTTTGACTTTTTTATCGATGGTGGACAGAATTCAACCTGTCAGTTTGAAGTGTGGTTAATTTGACTGGATCATGTTTTGTTTTTTATATATATCAACTACCAGAGAAAATTTTCAAAAAATTATCAGTATAATTCCATGTAGGTTGTACCACGTGACGTCGAATGGTGCAATTCTATTGGTCGATATTTGGGACGGAAAAATAATCATATATAATACCACAAGAGCTTCAAAATTATCGGGTATTTCCAGATAGGTTCGTTGCAAACAAATGAAGGAGTCAAGTTTTTCAGGTTAAAAAATCACGAGCGCGAAGCGCGAGTGATTTTTCCTGAAAAACTTGACGACTTTATTTGTTTGCAGGGAACCTTGAGGGAAATGCCAGATAATTTTGAAGCTCGTGTGGTATTCGGAGGATTATTTTTCCGTCCCAAATGAACATTTCCTTTGACTTTTTTATCGATGGTGGACAGAATTCAACCTGTCAGTTTGAAGTTTTATATATAGCAACTACCAGAGAAAATATTCAAAAAATATTCAGTATAATTCCATGTAGGTTGTACCACGTGACGTCGAATGGTGCAATTCTATTGGTCGATATTTGGGTCGGAAAAATAATCAATTATATTCTTCAAGTTATAGAAAATTCAATTTCCTTTGCTAAACTCCACTTTTTAGACTGAACTATTGCAACAAAGAATTAAGCCAGAGGAAATAACTTTGGACAACTCTTCAATACTGAATTGAGAACTTAATTAATATTTAACGTTATATTCTTCATAATAAAATTACTTTCCTCCTACGTTTACCAATCACGTATCCCTACGTCTTTGATTGTTGTCACCTACAACCGATACCCGATTTCAGATAAAAAACGAATTTCGTCCCTATTGGATGCCAAGTTATCACAAGAAATCATAACAAATGAATATCAATTTCTCGATACCCTAGTTTCTGGACCATAATACTTTAAATTACGATTGTAGTAATAATCATCGTTTTTATTTACAAAAAGTTGAGGTCTATGAAAGACAAGAAGTCCCCAAATCAACGAAGTAGGATTTGCATTCAAAAGATGTTCAACTCCTTCATTGCACCCGGCAGTTGAATCTAAAAGGAGGGATTATCTCACAATAACATAGTTGTAACATACCAAGATTATCTCCGAGAACATGACCTTTGAGCATCACCAGCATTTAAAATATAAAAACCAATGTCTTATACGTTTCGCAATCAGTCTATTGCACTATTCCTAAATTTCAAATGAATAAGTTTTTAAAAAGGGTCTTTGCGGTTTCAAATAGTTTAATCAGGTCTTTAATTTAAACAAGACTGAAATTTGTGACAGATTGAAAACTATAATATTCTTGTCATTACACCCAAAAAGTTAATTTCTCAAAGACTCAAGTGCTTTGATTACCCTATAACCACAGAAATAACGACAAAATGAGTTTGGTTTAAAACTTAGTATTCAAACGGTTCGTTTCTGTCACGGTCGTATACACAGGTCTGGAAATTCTATTATTTGACATGAGTCTCTTACATGTCGCTAAACTCGTAGTCCTTCGCTCAGCCACCAGCTGGCGCATGGATCGAAGTATGTTGTCAGGAGTGAGTCATATCGTTCAAATTTCAAGCCCCACAATACAAAGATAGCCAGAGAACATCCCTCGACTCATGCGCCACCCGTGAAGTACTACGCGACAGTCGACGTTTAGCGGACTCACTTCTCACATAGGAAACAGCCTCGAGTCTCCAGCCTGTGTATACGACCGTGGTTTCTGTAAATCATGTTGGGCTTGCTGCTAACACATAGGAAACAGCCTCGAATTTCCAGACCTGTGTATACGATCGTGGTTTCTGTAAATCATGTTGGGCTTGCTGCTAACTTATTTGTTACACTTTCCTACTTTTCATATTGACTCAACTTGACAACAATCGTTTTAGAAGTCTCTCATTTCAAGATTTGTTGTTTAGTGAAGTTGTTTTGAAAGTAATTCTCAAGTGTATCAGCTTTATATCATCTATAAAAACATCGATCATATATCGTTAATGTGTTTATAGCGATTTATTTGTAGAAATCTCGGGAAATAAGGTGGTCATTTCTCATGTAGATATCAATGTATTATCTGTTGTATTGGCGTCGAATGCTGTTGAAATTCAATATTCATTAATATTATATAATAAAATATTTTACTGTGATAAAAGATTTCGATTGTATGTTACATATTTTCAAAGGCTATATATACAACCGAAACTTAATATTTTCAGTCTGATCTTGGCATATAGGTACACAAAGTAACATAATATAAGTATTATAATTGTGGATGCTTTGGAATGGAAGCTGTAAATTTGTTACATATCATTTAACAATAAAAAGTACTGTTTCTATTTTAATACTGGCTGGGCAGTGCTTTGTGTGCGGAAATTTCTATAAAAATGTTTTCATCAAAAGTAAATATCAGTTTTGGAAATTGCACAAGCTTAGATTGAATAGGGTTCAAATTAAGTATGAACATAACCCAGATAGTTATTAATGAATAAAGCTGATTAATATGCAGATTATTGTTTGTGCTTGGAATTTTTCTAACATAGATAAATATACTTGTATAGATATATAATGATTGTATATGTGGATTGTTGTTGTCAAACATACCATCATCAAGGTCCAAAATGTACAATGTACATTTGTTTAAACGATTTTAATTTGCATAAATAATTCAACGCACTGCTAATATGTATAGAATATCTAATTAAACAGTCAGTAGTTTATTTTTTGTCACTTACATTATCGAAACACTAACGTGACTATAATTTCGACAACTTCAAAACGATATTAATTTTATAATATAAATATTTTATATCATTTTATAACAATATGATGAATTATCACAAACTAACGGTTCCCACTATCGATTTTTTGAATACCTCATTATTTGTGTAAACAAACACCAGAACATACTCTGAGAAAGTGGATAATTCGGTATTGTTGTTAACGTTCATTGTTTAAAAGAGCTACAGAGTTTAATGTAATTGAGTAATTTTCATTATTTTGATGTGCTAGTGCAATACCTCAAGTTAAAACAGGAATTTAAAACCCACAACAGTAAATTTAATACAAATAAATGATATCGATTTGAAGCGATAAGCTTCCTTTTCTGAATTTTAATTTTTATACCTGTATTTGAAACTATTAGTTATCTCAAGTTTCATTTCTTATATCGTTTATGGACGTGTTGAAAAAAGGTCTGGAAGATGTAACCGAAATGAATCCTGACAAAATCATTTTCTTTTAAGTTTCACTCGATTTCCGTTCCACTAATAAGTGATGAATGTGGGTGCTATCAAAGTAAGTAAGCTTATTATTTTATAGTATGTTGAACAAAGTTTATCCATCTAAATATCGTGAATAAATAATCATGCAATTGAAAATGGAATAAATAACTTCCACATGACCCAACATAAGTAATATGAAAGATAATCTTCCAACTTGTATGGCTCCAAAAATGGATTCTAACTTGAATATTTGTTGAAATATTATATTCATCCTACTAAATTAGTGTTACTGAGATAATCGAAAGTGGATTTGGAAATCGTGCATTGATTTGTATATTTTGATAATCGGGTATTTTGAGTGTTTGTTTCCATAAATTATAATGTTTACTTTAACATCACAGTATGGGTTAAAACTATTGGCTTGAATCTAAGTCTTTCAGGTGGAAGTAGAAACAGTATGTAGGTTAGGTATTTAGTTTATTTCCTTCAACTATTTATTAAACGACAGTTTGATAATTGCTTTTAAAATTATAAATAATTTGTCTTATTTGATATAATAAGTAAAGAACTCCTAATTTAGATTGTAAACGGTTGGTTGAATAAAATTGCTAGTTGTATTCAAAAACATCGAAAGCCTGCTCAAACTGACAACAATGGCGAACCATGATCCATTACGTCATATCATTCTTAACTAAAATGAACCATAACCTTTGAATCATGTCGTTGAGTAAGCCTATAGCAAAGAATAGGTAACAGGTAAGCTACAAAAAGCGAAACTTGCAAAAGAAAATCAAACATCCGAAGAAATAAAGGATCACATCCAGTTCAAAGATCTATCGTCGATACTCGGCTACTTTCGGGTGGCTTTACTCTTGCTAAATGGCGAGAGCCATTAGGTTTGGTTAGTTATAGCTATGGTTGGTTTCCAGCTGTCTGCTGATTCGGCTGATTTGATTAATTAGCACATCCAGCTCAAAGGGTCAAGCCCTTCAAGATGATTGAAACTTATGGTGAAAAATCAAAGGAGTTGCTCGAAGCTTTGCTTCTTATAGTTTACTCATTCTTTTCCTATAGTGTAGGGCAGAAACGTTAGCGGAGTACTTCAGAATTCACGATAATCTGCAGTGATAGAAAAACTTGAGAATTGAGCTGGAGACTTCCATTGACACTAAGATGTACGAAATAATAACACTTTTTCACTAAGAATACTAAGGCCCTTTCATCTACAATCATCAGAGTAAACTCACTTCTAGTGTATTACTCCCATATAACAAGTATTTATTATAAATCGAACCTCATTAAAACGGAAATATTCAATTTTTAATTAAATTGAAACCACTAGAATGGTGTCATCCAGGGCGGAGTTCCACCCCTTCCTATTACTATTTCCTTCATAAAATTCGAATTTTTAGTGGCTGTGATGAAGAACTAAAAATCTTACAGTTTAGTTTATACAAAAAACAATAATATGACTTTGAATCGGTTTTTAAAAAACGATTGATATCTGCGTTAGGTAATTTATATCTAATTCAACAGACCTTGTATTTTGCACAACTCTTATGATGATGATTTTTACCCGATGAATATATATCGAGATTGATGCAGATAACGAATGTATATCTAAATACAATCTCAACATTGAAAAAATTAAGTTCAGGGTGTGAAATGTTTTTCGCTACTATGTTATTTCATTGTATTATAACCCAACTATCTAAATAATTATAATATATAATACATTTATCTTAATTGCCATTTAATTAATGCTACTGCATTAGAAATAAAATCATTGAAATAAAATAAATATGTAAATTAGGCATCGACATGCATTATTAATCAGTTGTACAGTTAGTAGGAGGTAACAACTAATGTTTTAGTAGTATTCCAGAAATGTGAAAAAGTTCGTTTCACTTTTCAAGGTTTCAACTGTTGATATCTACGAATTCTGATTAGAAATCATCTTCGAATGTGTGATTTGGAGTTTTTCCGATGTATCGTCTTAATAGATGGATATAATCAAAATGATATGTTCATTATGAGTTCTTAAACTATAATACGAAACTTGAATTATCTATAGAAATTTGTTACGCATCTAAAAAAACACATTTATACATCTTACTTAGAAGCAAATTAGAAACATAGTTTATAAATGAAGGGCTTCATGTGAAACATTGACAAACCACACTATGTTGGATTATGAGCTATCCCATTTTCAAAGTGGGGAATAGTACGACATAACGTTCATAATTTCAGCAGATGGCGCTACAATGATAGAGTAATTGTATTGCCACACCATCAAATTTTCAATGCTTTGAGGTTATTCAGAAGCCACATCAAATAGCGAAGTGATCTCTCATGGTCCATGATGGAACGTATTTTCCAGAATTTTTTCAAGCCTTCCGATTTCTTGGAATGAGAATAATGGAAGATCAGCAAAAGCATCCAAATTTGTACTTCTTTTTAGTTTATTGTCTAAGAACTTTCTCAATTTGTTCAAATGGATAAGTATTATATGCCACACATTTAATACAAAATTTCCTTACTTTAATTAGTTCCCTTTTCATTGGTTTTTATTTTATACATTATACACATTATCTATACTTATCTCTTCGGGATAAATAATTTCAGAGAGATAAAAACCATGGATTGATTTTTCACATTTTAAACATACTTTGAACTTTAGTTTTCAACAATTTCAGTTTTGGGGCTAGTCATTGTTCCACGTTGAGCCTCTCAAATGTATTCAATAATCACAATTCATAAGTAAATCTAAAAGGCTCAAATACGATTGGCAAACTAACTCACACTATAACGCAGATTATTAGCTTTCCCCAATAGATTTTGAATTTAGATACTCGTGATAACTTCAGTAGATACTATGACAAGGTATGGTATTATATTATATAGGGTGGAGCTCTTCGTCCGGTAACTGGACGAATAAGCTTGAAATTATTCGTCCAGTGTGCGTAATGGAATAAATCCAGCATTTCTCGCGTTAACCATGTCTCCAGTGTTATCGTCTTTGCTGATTGGCCTTTTTTATACTATAAATAAGAAACAATCACCTTTATCCATTAGAAATACTGTCAAAGTAAGGACCTTTCAGCTACAAAGTAACCATCACCAGTTGAAAGGTCCTCACTTTAGAAGTATTTTTAGTGGATAAGGGTGATTGTTGCTTCAAATAACTCACCAACCTGCGATAACTTAGCCCCTTGGAGTTTGGAACCTACGCTATCGAAAAACAAAAAAAAATAAACAGACGAGGTGTAACCGGCTGGGTTACCATTGCCGTTAGAGCGGCAACATTGTATTCGGTACATCAACTATTGATGCTCTTGCCGCTAGAGGCCTCCGATAGTTGGACGAATAAGGATTTATTATGGGTGAAGCTATATTCGTCCGGTATCTGCAAGATTAAGCTTAAAGTTAATCGTAATCGGTAATCAGTGCTTGCTGGAGTAGATCCAGCATTTTTATTATTGGATGAGGGTGAAATTATTCATCCGGTTACTGTTTTTAAAGAAATTTTTTGGTGACCTTCGCATAATTGACGTACATTCAAACCGTGCATACTGGGAATTTAACGTTTTCGATCTATGACAACCCTATCATCAGTACTCTGACCCCAGAAATTAATGCCATATTTCAAGGTGGAAAAAAAATCCCCATAGTAAACAGCCTTTGCTTCATCAATATTCAGGTGCCGCGACATAATGCGTAGTGGATAGCATGCTTTACGTAGAATGATGAGGCGAAAAACAGAGACCGAATACTAGTTATACCAAAATGTTTGCTTCATTCTTGAATTACCTGTTTTCAAAAATAGGATACATCCAGGATGGTATGCTCTGAAAACAACACAAAAGTCCTGTCAGTGTTCATAATTTAGTTATTATTTGAAAAGTAATTGTAATTCTTGGTTAGGTACGTTGTAACTTCATCCTCAAGAAATAGATATTTAGGCACCGAAATAATTCTGATAGTATTATCGGCGTAGTTGATGAGTATTTCCTTTGTCATCTCAGAAATTGAGGGCATATCATTCATGAAAATAATTAATAACAGAGGACCACGAACTGTACCATGTGGCTCCTCATTGTTCACTGTGATCTCGTTCGATAGATAGTATGAGTGATTGTGATATATATTTTGACTCCTTGAGTGAGGTTAGTAAGATAGAATTTAACTAAATCTAGTGCGATTCCACAAATATTGTAGAGGTATAGTTTTGGATATAAGATCTCGTAGTTTCTGTCATCGAAAGATTCAGGTAAATCAATGAAAACACTACATCGATGATTATCAATTGAGGAAGTTGGGAGGTTCACGGGTGCACGGGTCACGGTTCGGACAGTAATTTGAGAGGTCCTACATTCGTGGGATGAATATTCGGAATCCCTTCTGGAAGAAATGAATGATAAACCTGAACATTCCTGGGGATATTGTATGTTATCTGTGTTGGCATCAATTACTCACGAGAGACTAAACATTTTTTTAAACGTGCATAACACACCATTCGTACAGAGAAATTACCACTCCCCTAAACTCACCAGGTTCGTCCTAGCGAGTTTTTCAGGCACTTTTGTTAGAAATGTATACGATGTAGGATGGTCAGCTCAAAATAAACAGCAATTGAGGCATAGGATCTACAGGAAAATTAGAGAGTTATATGTCGAAATCTTCCAAACGTAATGCGGGATATCCATAGAAAATTGCTCCTTGCTGAAGGGCTAGAACCTCTTCATTTGATTTAAGTTTCTGTATATGCTGTTCGTAATAGGTATTTTGATCACAGCATGAGAGAAAAATTCAGATAGAATTATTTTTATGTTTACACATTTAATATAGTATTTTTTTCCAAAACTTGTGAGGCATACGTTATAATCTCTTTTACCTAGTAGAATATTTTACACTATTTTCACATTTATATCATTCGAACTTGATGATTCATTTCAATTCAATAAAAGCTTGTTTTCACTTTAAAAAATGTAAATAATTTGTCAGCATTATCCTGTTTATTAAGAAATCTGACTTATTCCTCATGAACTTCTTCCCATATTATCAGTTTACGCTGTATATTGAGACATGCTTTAGAGGTGTAATTGCCTATTTCATTGTAAGGCACTCTGATATTTCATTAAAAAGTGTCAGATGACTCACTGCTTTATATTGCCCGAGGTTCAATTAAATATGTACTAGCAGAAATCAATAGCACTTGCGTTTTTCTATAATTCAAGGCTACCAGTAGTAGATTTGCTTATGTTTCCGGTCACGGTCATTTATTATACCGCTTGAAGTTCGAACATTTCATAATGAATTTAACCTCAGATACTATTAAAGTCTACTAATACTCTTTGTAAGAACGGATGTAAGGAAGACAAAAATATGAACTCTATTACCGGGTTCAACTTAAATTTTCATAGAAACTTAAACTTGACCAATATAATTCAATACTAAACTTTCAGTGAAGTTGTAATCAGATGTAAAAGTTGGTCAAACGTGAAAAATGTTTCATATTAGTTGTAATTGGAATAATAATATGTAAGTTGTATAAGAGATAACGACTTCATTTTATTTTTAAACGAAGGAACATGTGAAAGTTTGTGTGGAAAATTACATCTGTCAAGTGACCTCCACGACTACGATGGGTAGCGTATATTCGGGAAGTCCAATTTTGCATAACTCTGTGGTAGATATCGGGCTGTATCTCGTCAATGATTCAACTGATATCGCTCGTTCGAGGTATATTTACACGGACGGGACTTTTCACATAACCCTCAACAAGAAGTCCACGGGCTGAGATCACACCATTCCGCTGACCAATTCAAATCGCCGTTACGTGAAATTATAGATTTTGAACATTTTTGGGCCAAGTCCAGTGTGCGGCATGTGGCTCCATCTTTTGGACACGCCTTGCTCATCTTGGAAAAAAATATTGTGGTACGTTTCACACAACCAACTTACAGTGACTATTAATACGGTGCGACAACATGTTTTGTCAAATAATGTAGCTCATTTGTTTTGTACATAGACAATATACAACATAGTGTTGCCAGTTATGGGATCGGTGCTAGAGTGGACACTTTGACTTTGTTCATGGCTATATTTTTGTATTAATTTATGCGTTTTATATGTTATTTTTGGGAACGATGAACGTTTAATTAATGATATTATCTGTATTCAGTGTACTTGTCAAGGATTATTGATTTTTTTTATTCAGTGGTATGTATTTATTTACATTTTGCCTATTTACATTAAGACGAGTTTTTATACCTAATCAACTTAATTTATTAATAAGATTAGGTCTTTCATTTTACTGTTTGATTAACTGACAATAATCCTTTATTGTGTTTCTAGTTACACTTACCAACATTATGCCTGGTTGAGCATTTATGAATTGTACAAATTCTACCGAAAAAGTTTTGAAATGAAAAGTTTACCAAGAGATCCAGTTATGAGGAAACAATGGCTTAGGAAGATGGGTATGAAAAACTGGACTCCTACAAACAACTGTTTTCTGTGTAAAGTTGTATTTTTGGTGTTATAGATATACCAAAACAAGTGGAAGCAGAGCTGACTCTTAACGTAGTCTCTGGTTCGGTTCCCCGCAGTGGAAAATTTGTTTTTGTACCTTCCTTAATAACATTATTAATTTGAATATTATTTCCTTAAGTAAAGATAATGAATCATTTATTTCATTATCTTTACATAAATGGGAAGAGTATCTTATAGAATGTGTAAGATACATATAAAAATCATTAACCAAATCACATAATTTGCGAAGAGTAACTTTGCCAAGCACACTATTTATCTATACTCCAAATGACAACACATTTCTATCTTAGTGCATTAATTTTGTTGCTGGTAATATACCTGAGTAATGATGTCATTAACAAATTTGAATGTTGACAATCATGTAGAGGTATGTGTATTCAAAGTATAATAATAATATACCTGAAGTCTGCCATTGCTATGTATGTGTATGAATGTATATTATGCATACACAAACATGAAACATTATTTTAATATAGTGTTCCATTATTGCTACAATACAGAATATCAAAATTGTGTTTTACCAAAACACAAGAGATTGACTTTACTTAAGAAGGGATCACACTACAACAGGAGTATTTAACTGTATAACAAACTAACAATCACAATTAAAAATCTTAGAAATTTAAATTAATTCAAGAAACATGCCTACAGGTTATTAATGAATTTACCGTACAAGATAGAAGATTATCTTTGATATTAATTATACCTTTGTTTATTTAGACTAGTATTTTATTTTTCTGTTTTAAACTATGTATTGATAATGATATTGTGATATTGTTATTGTATAGGTAAATTTTGTTCAACATACTATGAAATAAAGAACTTACTTGATACTTAGTTAACTTAGTATGTATTATATCGATCTTTGCCCTGTATATAAATATATGAATAAAGTAGATACCTATTATGTTAGACTTTTATTTGAGTCTTATATTCTAATATTTTATAACATTTTGTGTTAGTATTAAACTACTAAATACCCAGGTAAAAACCAAATAGTATTAATATTTAACTATTAGCCTTATCCTTCACATACTTATAAATTAGAAATGGCACGGCCACATTAATAATTGATTCATCGAATGAGAAAAAGTGGAATTGTAAATGGTATCGTACACAGATTTGAAAATATATTTGCAGAAGGGGGGTCCAAGGATTGGTATGCTGTTAAATTACGTACTTCCAAAAAAATAAGAGGATATTTCCTATGTGGCTATTAAAAAAAAAGAAATAATATATAACTTGTTTACTCAGTAAAGAAAGTCATTCAGTAGAAATGCTATAAATCACTCAATTTTCTGGATGCAACCAAAGTATCTACTCACCTATTTAATTAAAGTACTTACTTGGCTATATGTATTAGCATAAGACTGTGGCCAGACCAGGCAGATATGAAATGGAAAAATTTTTCTAAATCGTATACAATACTTACTAATAGTCATTCAGAATTATTTGGCATATACAGAAAAAGAAAATATAGTTTAAGCAGTATTCATTCACAACTTCCTAGTACCGAATACCCTGGTATATTTTTTTCACATTTCTAGTACAAAATGAACCTAGAAATTCAAAAATAGGATTGTAGCTATCCAAACGGATCTGAACCTTACATTTACCTCAGGTTCTGAAATATACTATAAATATAAGTATATGTATTGTGATCATACACATGTATTATTGATGTTACTTCACATATTTTCAATCATGTTTCTAGATAGGCAGTGCACATAGAGAAAATACAATTAAACCTTTTTAAATATCACCAAAATTACATTTTTATTTCCTATTTAAGACATTGCTTCCTCCTTATTGGATCTCTGGGGAAACTTCTCATTGGAAAACTCGTTTAGCCAGAATTTGTACAATTAATACAGGCATGATTGGTTATTGTAACTAAACATACAAAAATTGAAATAACGTCAGTTGATCGTAAAATAAGTAGCCTAATACATATTTCATTATATAATATAGAGAATTCATAATAATAGCAATAAACATACACTTATTAATTAAATGTTTATCACCCTACATAACTTATCTCAGAAAAGAACTTATAAATCACATAAATATATGATTGTTAAAGATGAAACATGGACAGAGTATTTAAACAGTCGGTGTCAAAACTGTCACATCCATAACCTAGAAGACTCTTTAGCACAGAACTTTGTACAAAACAAATGAGTTGCATTATTTGACAAAACATGGCGGAACCAATCAAAAATCGGACAACTGTTTTCGCCACTGTCTTGTATGGAGTCCAAAGAGTTCTATACATAGAATAGACAAGTAGTGTGTTAAGCATAGGAAAGCACCCCTAGGTCGTTTCGGATCCTAAAGTTCCGCTCTTTAAATTAGAAAAGTTAGACGTTAGATTGACACATACTGTAATTAATTTATAAAATAATTTACAAGAAATTCAAAATTTCAAAAGTGTCTGCAATTCCAGATAAATAATCCGTTATTTTTATAGTACTAGGAAAGGAAATGCTATTTTGTGTTATTTCAGGAAAAACTGTCTGATGAGGATTTTGTTATTCTCAGGGGTGAAGCGGTGAAGAGTGAATCTATGTGCGGAATGGCAGCAGCAAAACGGCATCTGTGCTTATCAACGGAGTCATTCAATGTGAACTGTGATCTATCGATCACTGACTTCCATCACTTTAGTTAGCAAAATAGCTTTCGGACACTTCTGCGGGTCAAATGTATGTTTGTAAAAACATCAACTAAGCATATCGGAAATGATTTGAAAATCACCAATGAAATACTTTGAAATTGTATTCAAATGGTCTACATGATTTATTTTAGGACTTTATGTGTCATACTGATACCTGCTGTAAGGCATAGATACATATTGTTCCATTCAATATACGGAGTTTTTGTCGATTTGAAGCTATTCTCTTTTGATATGAATCAACTCTTATCGTTATTTTCAAATTACTTTGAGCTGTGTGTTATTATATCTCACAATACTTTTGGAAATATCAAATATCTCCCAAGCGGATGGCTTTTGCTTTTTGGAAAAGAACAAATATGAAGATTGTTCGTTTTACTTCAATAACAAAATTGGCAGCTAACTTCTGTATAACTGTTTTTTTATAGTTTATATCTACCATTTTTAACTTCTAAACAAACAATGTCTATATTTCAATGGTTAATGGCCTCCGCCTCCGCGAGCGTGCGAAATCTTGTCAGAGGTTGAAGTGAAGCTAAAGAGGAATATAACACTACTTCAGTGGCGGTGACTGTGAAAAGTGGTGAGGCAACACATTTAATGTGTATTGTTAATAGCGGATTCGAAGAAGGTCTGGGACTTAAACCTAATTTTTTTCATGGATTTTTTAGAGAATATTACATACTTAAATGAATTTCGCGATTACTCATTGACTGACGCGATCTTTGAGATAACTTCGAATCGAAGAAATATCATAATCTTCCGGCAGCTCTTGTGTACCTACTCAAAAGAATTTAAACTCCTTGATTTGCCCAACTCTACTATTACTACTATCTTGATTTTCTATTTGTTTCTGCGGATTCCTCTTGCGGAAGCCGTTAATACCCGTAGGAAAAATAATATCTTGCAAATGATTAGAAACAGTTAAGGGAGTGTGAAGACGTCAAATTATACTATATTCTAAGCCATGACAATAAAAGTTCATTCGAATTGACAACATATGTGTATTTACACTCTGTTATTATTTTCATACTTTGCTGTCAGAGAACTGTCAAAATCATTGACATAAATTACTATGGCAACCTTCTTTCATGATACCACAGACTAGTTAATTTAATGTAACCATAATAGTTCATGAATCATGACCTATAGATTTCGGGATTACCTGACAAAAATGTGTCGTCACTACACTACTCAGAAAACGACATTTTTTAATTTTAAAATACTATAGGTTATTTTTGGAAACTGAAGATGAATGTCATAAGTACCACTTGCAAGGCAGCCGCCTCAAAACAGTACAGCTCCTATCTGCACATTTTCTAATTCATACGACCAATAGGAACGGCGCAGTCGTCTCAATATCACATTTAAACTGAAGAGTTCTTTGAAATGACTTCAGGAATATTTTGTCATCGTGAACCCTACAGAACTTGTATACCTACGCAACAAAATTTATGCATCCATCAAACTTGCTGAAATTTATACTATTAATCTTTATTTCAACTTGTCATGAAGTATCTGTAATTGCTATGACGATAATTTGTTTACCGAACTTACAATATGAAATGATATAGTCCTTGCTTATTTTATGTTTGTCTGAAGAACGACTTACATTTTTCATACCTGAATATCCCGTTTTCCATCATGTTGTTTTACTACTCCTCTAGAGAAGAACATACGACCTACAAAATAATTTTAATATACTTACCGTAATCAAAGCTTTATTCAAATACATGTAATTGTTCTATATACATTTTATCTACGTAACAAAGATAATAGAAAAATATTGAAGAACTACTTCTACACAATCTCTCACATAACATATATCGCCATCTTGGCTAGTTGCCAATTCCTTGTTCACACCTATCATCTCATTATCTAAGTTTAAGTTTTTAATCCAGGCAATGAGCCCGGAAACAGACCATAATAAAAAAACTGGAATTTCAAAATTTCTTTCGCATTTTGTTCCTAATACCCCATAGATCGTTCATGACTATCAAGACCGCGGGGGTCGACCTTCCTACCCCCTCAAAACGAGGTTTTAACCCCTCGGAGGAACATTCTTGTAAAAACAGTTCAAAATTAATGAATTAAGAGCCGAGAAGGACCCCTAGTATGTTTTTTGGGTTGCTGATCACGATTCCGCAGTAAGTTTTCCCGGAAAATTCCCTCCAGATGGGAAATTTGGAAAATTTATATATAATAAATATATGACTTATAATTTTGTTGCAAAAATGACCTCTAGTAGATTTTTTGGGTCGCTGATCACGATTTCGCTGTAATTTTTCCCAAAAAAGTCTCTCCAGATGGAAAATTCGGGAAATTTGAGATTTTCCTAAGACGTTTGTAAATATTAAAGTATAATTTTGTTGCAAAAATTACCTCTTTTTGGGTCGCTGATCACGATTCCGCTGTAATTTTTCCCAAAAAAGTCTCTCCAGATGGAAAATTAGGGAAATTTGAGATTTTCCTGAGACGGTTATGAATAACAAAGTATAATTTTGTTGCAAAAATGACCTCTAGTCATAACCTCCAGTCATTTTTGCAACAAAATTATATTTTATTATTCATAACCGTCTCAGGGAAATTTAAAATTTCCCGAATTTTCCATCTGTAGAGTTTTTTGGGGAAATAACAGCGGAATCGTGATCAGCAACCCAAAAAGCCTACTAGAGGTCATTTTTGCAACAAAATTATACTTTATTATTCACAAACGTCTCAGGAAAATCTCAAATTTCCCGAATTTTCCATCTGGAGAATTTTTTTGGAAAAATAACAGCGGATTCGTGATCAGCAACCCAAAAAACCTACTATAGGTCATTTTTGCAACAAAATTATACTTTATTATTCACAAACGTCTCAGGAAAATCTCAAATTTCCCAAATTTACCATGTGGAGAGAGTTTTTCAGGAAAAATAACAGCGGAATCGTGATCAGCGACCCAAAAAACCTACTTTACGTCATTTTTGCAACAAAATTATAAATTATATATTATATATATATTTTCCAAATTTCCCATCTGAAGGGAGTTTTCCGAGAAAACTAACTGCGGAATCGTGATCAGCGACCCAAAAAACATACTAGGTGTCATTTTCGACTCTTAATTCATTAATTTTGGACTTTTTTCATAAGAATACTCCTCTGAGGGGTTGAAACCCCGTTTTCAGGGGGTAGAAAGGTCGACCCTCGCGGTCTTGATAGTCATGGGGCATTAGGAACAAAATGCAAAAAAAAAATTGAAATTCTAGCTTACCATATTTTTTTTTCTGGTTCGTTGCCTGGACTATTTTTGTAATGTACCGAATTACCGAACTCACAAATACAGATGATAAAATAGTAAAGTCTCAATTTTTAGCTGCTTTCAGTCGTTTTCGTGCCATCTATCCTCAACTACGCAGTCTTATCATGGAGAGTGACTCTAGTACGGCTACTTGTCTATATTCAGTTCATTATAATTCAAATACCAATTATTAAAATCTAATTGATTGATCGTTGGGTTCAAAACTTCACCTTTTGCGGCATATAGGTAATTTGCGTCAAGTAAAATTCAAGCCGGATTTCATGACTGACTAGTTCCCCTTTGAACAGATGATGTGAGTATTAACCTTTGAATGTATAATACATATTTGCCTTTGAATACATGATTGATTGCCAATGCTATACTTAACACTTATCTCGCAATGCTCTGCAGTATTTGAACCTTTTAAATAATAATACCAATTTTTTATTCCCGGGTTTGATTTATACCATGAGGCACTGCCTTCCCTTCCTCCCCGGAGAAGCCGCCACTGCACATCATGTACATTGTACATTATAAGGGAGAGTTACTCAACAGTGAAAATGATTTACAACAATTTACTGCTGCCAAGGATGTAAGACTCGTTCCAATGGAAGAAAATAGATAGCCTTCATGGATAATGCTTCCAATCACATTCGTAGCTAAGCAAAAGCTATTCATAAGTAACTACATGAGCCTGGTGTCGAAATTGAAACATGTACAAGTGTATCCCATTGTAGAATATAGATATGGTATATTACAATCATTTTCATTCATACATTGAATTATTGTTCTAAAACATTAAGCGTGAATTAATTTCACGCCTCTTCCTGTAATTCCAGTCATTTTCAAACTTACTTCTTAATTCAATACAGTGAAGGTTCATGTGCAAGAAATCACTAGTCAACTCCAATTTTTGAATTCACTTTATAAGTAAGAAAATATCTTCATAACCATATTGCAAAATATGTTGATAGTCAAATTTCACATAATTCTGATTTGAACAAACCATGCTGTCTGTCTGTTCATATTTGGTACTGTTTTTGGGTATTATCGGAGTATTTCATCTGTTCTATCCTTTTAAATATTGAATATTTGACATCTATGAAGTTAACATCAATCAATTATTCTACCAGCACGGGAGGGGACAAGTCCAGAGCACTTAGACCCCTTGCTTGGGTTCATTGTGCGCTCTTTGATACAAGACTCAGTTCAGCAGGCAGCGCTAAAGACTAGGAACCTGCATGCAGCTGCAAACTAGCAAACCGATACGCAGTCACAGTTTTAATGTAGAGCTGTGGAGGGACGATCCCTACATCTGGAGGTTCTTGACCTCCAGAACCCTAGTGGGATGGGGGCGGTCCTCATTGCCCTCGTTATTCCTCGTTGGCAAGGCGCTGAGCTTTGTCCAGCGCCTGTCGAGACAGAACTGTTTCTGTCGCTGGCCATCACACAACGGCTACGTAGGCCATAATTAGACGAATTATGGCCATGCAAATCTAGTACAGAATCTGTGCCAATAGACCCTATGTGATTGCGAAGACTCTCCTGGATTCTCAGAGTCCAGGTGCATTTTCAGCTCAATTCGGCATCGAGGATAACTCCAAGGTATTTCCCTGAGCATTTCACGTGTAAGGTCTTCCCTAACAGACGAATCTCTGATAGGGGTCTTAGTTTTCGATTCCTCCAGAAAACAACAACTTCAGTCTTTTCCGGATTTACCCTGACAGTCCATCAAACTGACCTGGCAAGTGCAGTGTTCTGCTGCCAAGTCTCTGCGTATGCTTGGACATGAAACCAAACCTAATTCAGCTCAACTATCAAACTGCTCACCACCAGGCACCAGAGGAGCGGAGACAGTACTCCTCTCGGAGGGCACCCCTGGATGACATATATGCGACGCAACCTTCATGATATGCCGCTATCACTCTCACGAGAGCCTGGTCTTGATCCACCTAACCAAAGTCTCTATGCAGGATGGTACAGGGACTTGAAGGAGGTGTTGTCGAACGCTCCTTTGATGTCCAAGAATATGCCTAGAGCGCACTGTCTGAGACTAAGAGTCCCTTTGATATGAGTAACAAGATTATGAAGGGCCGTCTCGGTTGATTGGCCCACTTGGTAGGAGTTCTGTCGACCAGTGGCGGCTCGTGAACTTTTTGAGATAGGAGGCTGGACATAAAACGTTTTTTTAGAAATATACTCTATTCAGCCAATTAATTTAACCTTTGCGCAGCGACCGTACAAGCTACTTCAGTGACAAAATTAATTGTTGCCCAGCAAGAACCAAAGTGGAGATAGGTATAGAGGTTCTCTCCGCAAAAAATTTTTGATATTTTGTTTTTTTTTATTAATTTTATTAACTTTTTTTATATCCTAACGGAATTCTACAGTCTTTAGTTCGCGAAAAATGATCAATAATATTATCATAAAATGTATCATTTTGTTTTAAGTGCTTTACTAAATCTTTTTCAATAGATATCAAACTAGCATTGTATAAACGATTTTGGCCCATTGTATTTCGCATGCAAGTTTTAATTCGTTTGAGAAAAGAAAATGATATCTCCACCGATGCCGAAAAACTTCAACTCATGTAAATCGAAAAATCGAATCTCAATTTGACCTTTAATAGTATCTAAAATTTCATAAAAAAGTTGTTTATAATGTAGTATCTTGTCTACCCAATTATATCTTTTATTCCTTTTCGTGGGAGGAGCCTCATCAGTTGAGAAATTTTCAAATAAAATAATAAAATGAAATTCTGTATTACGGAAACTTGAAATTTTATCAATAAGATGATTCAAACGATCTCTTGAATAAATTATATCAGTGAATTTATAATACTTCGGAAGTTGGAGAATAAAACTCAAATTTGAGTTTTATTCTCCAACTTCCGAAGTATTATGAATTTACACTACGTAAACGCCGAAACCATAGATATATCAGTGAATTTATGTTGTAAAATTTGAAAAATTAGATCAGTTTGTTCAAATATTAATTTAAAAGTATCAAGAAAAAACAAAAATTCTTCATTTTCTAAGTAAGATTTTAAACCAACAGCAGCATTCAATCAAACCTGATCTGTTGAAAAGTCATCACCGTTTAATATAGAATCAAATGTTTCAATTAATTTGTCTTTATTTTTATGGATGGTAAACACTGCACGTTATGTAAAATTCAACCGAGTTGGAGCATTACAGGGAATTCTGTTTCCTACTATGTTATTTAAAACTTCAGTTCGTTTGGTGGGTTTGCTAAAACGATTTGAAAATGACGATAAGTTGCAAAAAAAAAACTCTAACTTCCTCAATGGAACTACATGCATTACTTAAAACCAAATTCATGTTTGAGCGTAACAATGGGTGGAAATAGCCTGAGGTGAAACTGATTTTATTTTTGTTTGAAGACCGTTTAAATGTCACGCCATTACAGATGCGCCGTCGTAAGTCTGAGCAATTAATTTATTCGCAAATCCCGTTAAGCATAAATATTTTTTATAATTGTCAGTATTAAATGATCGATTTTGATACTTACCTGACATCACTAATCCCTTCAAATCCGGTAAAGGCCGTTTATTTTTAAAAAACACTTTTTTGTCCGATGTTAATCCACTTAATGGGTTTTCTAAAAAGTCTGCAAATAAATCACTAGCGCTCATTTCAAATTTTAATAATTTACCGAACATACAAATTCTAATCTAACCTTACTTCGCGTGGCGTCACAAAACAAACACCGACGCAACACGCATGTGTCGTATTCCGTACCACCGAGCGTACTGAGCTGAAAGGCCGGCCACAGGCTAGCCTACTGAGAGTGTTGTCATTTCAGCTATGTTTTACGATATTTAGCAATTGGACTGGTAGGAAAAACGGCAACTGTGTTGAGCAACAGGTGTTCACTGTTCAGGGTTTGAGATATATACAGAGCCCAGCCTCAGGGCACTGTTGCCAGATTAAAAATAACTACTGAGAACAGGGAATTAATTGTAAAATTAAAAAAATTATCAGAGAAACAGGAAATAAAATGAGATAACAACAAGATAAATTGGTGAAGAGGCTCAGCCTCCTTCGAGGAGCTGCCACTGCTGTCGACAGTGAAGCGAAAAATTCCTTAATGCACCATGTTTGATATGCATATTGACCAGCTTCTCCAGCGTTTTCAAGAGAGACAAAGTGAGGCTGATGAGATGGAAATATTTAGCTTCTATGAAGTCAGTTCTTCTTGCCTTAGGGATGAAAACTACTTTGACCAACTTCCAAAGCCTTGGTACAAAGCTAGAGGGACTGCAAAATTGGAAAATTCCGAGCACCGGGATGGTGATAAGCTCCAAACCCTCTTGTAAAAGAGCCGGGAAGATTCCATCCTCACCTGGTGATTTGTAGGGTGCAAGACTGGAGACAGTCAAGCAAACTTTTCCTTGCTGTCGAGTTTTATAGTCACCCTTTAGTCATATCAACTCTCTTGGTGACTTGGAAGTCTTCCGGTGGTATGACTATGAGGATATCATCATATCGAGAGAAATGCACCTACATTAGATATTGCAATGTTTGATCCGGCGATGATGGTATTCCCCATTCGGCAGGATCACTGATCCGGTGCTGATTTAATCTACGGCATCTTACTATTACCCTCACAGTAGGTACAACATGAGTCTCTTTTGGAACTTTTTAGATTTTTCTTGTAGTCATTTTGGGAAGCTTCGAAGGTCTCCAGTCTGAACTACGTGAGGTTTTCTTTGCTCTCTCGTTTGCTTGAGAGGTCACGGAGGTCCTGACTCCAAACAAAGCAGCGTCAGCATCTTTCCTACCTTTTTGGGATGCGAGAAGATAGTAGAGCCTACCACTTAGTTGCTCTCTAAAGAGATTCAAATTGGTAGTTCCCGGATTCCTGTAGCTTGGCTGGGTTGGATTCAGATTCCATTCAAACAGGATATGTCCATGGCTCATGAGGGAGACCTCAGTGAACACATTCCATTTTCGGATCCAACCACTAATTGCTCTGGGGTTGAGGGTCAGATCGATTACTTCCTGCCTGAGTGGGGTAAAGTAGGTAAGCTTCGATCCTCTATCAAGGGCATCCAGCTGAGTGGCACTATTAGCGCCGTTCATCTCGAATTGACGTCCGAGCTCATTTACACCCTGGTTGGCATCGCATCCCAGGATTGGCACACCCTGCCCTTCACAAAGTCTAACCAGTTCAACCACTTCCGCAGGTGTATGTAAGTATGCGAGGCAAATACTCACTCCCCTTTAAACTCCTCCCACGAGGTATCACATACTGACAGCGACCAGGTCTTTGTGGCAGAAGTCTGGCATTGAAAAAGCGTCAACACCCTTTGTCAACCTCGGCACATCTACCAAGGTACAGCAGTGCAATGTTCCTTTGTTTTGGGGTAGGCCTTTTATACGACCGTTGTAAGTCCATGACTCCTGTGTCAAGCGTACGTTTATTATGAACTTTGAGAGCCGTTCATTCAGCACGGTAGTTGAGGACTTGCCTTGCTGTAGGTTAGCTTTCAAACAGCTTATTTTACCTGACGTTAGTTCTGTTTCTTAAGCTTTTTAAATTACCCTAAACCTGAGCATGTGTTCTGAGAGGACGGAAGCACCGAACGGTCCTTCAGTCTCTCCATGTAACGCTTCAGGGTCCTCTTGCGATAGCTTCGAGGGATATTCAGTGCATAGGTTATGTAGTTCGGCACCGATGAGTTGTCTACCTACTAGAGATAGGGAGGTTGGGCTTAGAGTATGTGGTCCGGAACCCCTTATTCATTATATTTGGGATCATTCGAGTGCAGACCATTCTGATCCTGGACGTTCGACTATCCGCTACCTGCCGATCCACATGGTAGCTGACACCATGAACTCAGGTTAACATATAAATGGGCGAAATTCAGAAGAAATGCATTTTGTTGATCAAGCATTTCATGATGAAACAATTTTGTACCGACCGTGTACGTATTATTTAGCGAAAGGAACTTTGTATCAAACATAATAAATTGGGATGGACATTATCACGGTTATTCTACCGGTTTGATGCCATGGATTCTATACAAACCATTATATGCCTAACTACAACCTGATTCTTCAAGGTGCCTACAGGCATAGAACAAAACATCTCTGTGAAGGGAGTCGTGCAACATCACCGCCACTAGGCAGCGTAATCGCACAGCGCAACAACGTCTCGAACATAGCAACATATCTCCACCAAACAACGGCGCGAACATTTTGCCGTTGAATTGAAAGTCATGTCAGTTCATTTGATCGCCGTAATGTTACCAGGTGTCCTCCATGCATGCAACCACGGTGCGAATAAGACTGCATTACTTTGACGGGATGACAGAAAAGCAACACCGGCTGGAACGCGGTAATTTTGCGATGTTCGCGACTTTCTTACGGTACGATGTTGCAGTACTCCCGTCCACACTAGAAGCGGTGATGTTGCGCGTGGGCGTTCGCAGTGACGTTCCGTTGCAAGTCTATATGCTCTTCTACAAACCTTAACTGATTACCAGCGTCCCTTGCCCTACTTTTGTCATCTTTATTTTTTCGCTTCCGGACACTTACAAGGATTAAATGTATGATCGTGATTTACCTACATTATATCACTAGTTGTTTCCGCAGACTCACCTCGCAGAAACCGCTAACACCCGTAGGAACAGTGTTCTGTGTCGTGAGCTTTTTCACTCCACTTACTGATTATGAAATGATTCTTTGAGAAATAATAATTTAATTATGAATGATTATACAGGGTGTCCCAGGTTTTAGTAGCAGAACTTCAACAGCCGATAGAAATTTTGATTTTGAGGCAAAAAGTTCCTATTAACATATATGCACAGACGCTTAGTTTTTGAGATACAGGGTGTTGAAATTTCGTTTTTTGCAAATATCTCCGGAACCGTCTATTGTACAGAGAACAGCTTTCGCAAGCATTTTCTACACATAGTAGGCTATGTTCTGTATGAAAAAAAAATTTTTTTAGTCATGATTGGTGAAGATTTTGAAGGGGTTGTGGGTGTTTTTCTCCCCAACTTCTACGCCACTGTAAAAAAAACGGTTTTGAGACAACCAATTTAACCGCCAATGTTTTCTACACAAAAAAGGTACTATTGGTCATAAGCTCTAAAGTCGACCGTTTCCGAGAAACTTTTATGTTGAAAAACATGGTCAATTCTTACTAATTAAACAAAATTTATTCAAACGTTGGAACAAGTAAAAAAACCAAAAAGTTGACTATGTTTTCCAACATAAAAGTTGATTTTTCTTGAAAACGGTCAACTTTAGAGCTTATGACCAAGGTACCTTTTTGGTGTTGAAAACATTGGCGGTTCAAATGGTAACGGCTCAAAACCGTAATTTTCTTAGTGGCGTAGAAGTTGGGGAGAAAAACACTCACTACCCCTTCAAAATCTTCACCAATCATGACTAAAAAAAAAATTTTTGTTCGCAAAACATAGCTTACTATGAGTAGAAAATGCTTGCAAAAGCTGTTCTCTGTACGATAAACGGTTTTGGAGATATTTGCAAAAAACTCATTTTTTTTTCAATTTCAACACCCTGTATCTCAAAAACTAAGCGTCTGTGCATATATATTAATAGGAACTTTTTTACTCAAAATCAAATTTTCTATCGACTCTTAACTGTTCTGCTACTAGAACCTGGGACAGCCTGTATATGTATATTTAGTTTGGGTATATTCATACCCATCATAGAAACAGTGTTGTTATAATGATACAAGAACAACTATAAATTATTTTTGAAAATCTGAAGATGGATTACAAAAGTACAACCACTTGCAAGGGAGCCTTCCCAAAACAGTACATATAGTTCATATTTTCACATTTATATAATAATTCTTCATCGGTGGAGGACAATGAAGGAAACGATCCCATACAAAAATTAATAGGATAAAAGAGTGAATGTATCTGTGAATAAAGAATTGAAAATTTTCGTAATAATAATAATAGTAATAAATTTATTAAGTTATCAAGTTAGTTACATGACTAGTTCAAATATACATATAATAAAAAGTAAACTAGTGACATGTTCACAATTAAAATTTAAATCATAAGATTCACACTTCACATTTGTTTAATCTAAATTTGTATACAAAATCAATTATAAAGATTCGCACTTCAGATATACTTCAATACAGTAAAAGGATTCATCAATAATAACTTTCTTGACACACACATTAATCTTGATTATTGGCTACTTTTTAAATTTATTTGGCAACTCATTGCATAGTTCCCCAATAACTAACAAATTGTTTGATGATATTCTTTACATGTATAGGAGCATTGCGATAGCGAGTATCAAAGTTATGATTTCAAAATTAAATTATTATGAGTATATTTCAAGCATTCTACAATATACATACAAGGTAAGGTAAGTATCTTTTCAGACTTAAAAAAGTCTCTACACGAATGTCTTTGTCCAACATTACCTACACATTATCCTTAGTGCCTTTTTTTGTTGGATGAGAAGTTTATCTGCATTTGCGGACGTACCCCATATGAGAATACCATAAGACAATAATGAATGTGTATTGGCAAAATACGCTGTGTTCATAACTTCATCAGGGTTTTCAATTTTCTCAACAAATAAATTGAACTTGATATTTTCTTACAGTTGCCCAATTGAATCTGCTATCAATGTAGGTATAAGTCCAGGAATTTAATATTTCGTGGACTACATTTATAACCAAAAGTAAGATGTGATGCTTCGTTTTCGTTCAATTTTAATTTATTTGTATCCAATCATAGCTTAGCTTCTGGGACAATATTATTTATTTTGATTTTCACTTTTTCTTTATTCTTTCCAGTGGCTAAAGCAGATATATCGTCGCAGTATTGATATGTTAACACACTGTATTTGATATTTAGGTCATTTAAGTATACAATAAATAGTATTGAACCTAATACAGGTCCTTGTGCTACTCCATACTGCACTCTCATCTCATCAGATAATTCTTCGTTCCCACAGACTCTTTGTGTCCTATTTTCCAAGTGGGATTTGAATAAATCAAATAATATTCCCCCGATTCCATAGAACTCCAGTTTTTCCACTGAATTGAATGCTTTACTCAAATCAAAGTTAACCATGTCGACCAAGTCTTGGTTATCTAGAGCATTAGTTATATGTTCAGTCAAAGTCAGTAGAGCTGTTGTTGTGCTTCTGTTTGTCCTATACCCATGTTGTGTGTTACTTAGAAGTCCATATTTTTCTAAGAATTGTACCATTCTGTTTTCAATAACTGTTTAGAAAACTTTAGTAAAGGCAGGTAAGATTGAAATGGGCCTATAGTTTTAGCTTTCATTTTTGTCTCTTGTATATTGAAACTATTTTTGCTGATTTTAATTCTTGAGGAAAATGGCTTTCCCTGAAGCTTTTATTCAAAATGATAGAGAGTGGTTTGGAGATTCCTTCTGCCGACAGTTTTATTAACTCTGCAGAAATGTTTCAAATGTGTAGTTTCTGTAAAAATGTTCTAGAAATTGTATTTGTATTACATATTTTATCAGTTTTCTTTTCACCTATTGTTCCGAAAAAGTTATTTAGTTCTATTGTAGTCTATTTAGAATCTTTTTCTTGATTTTTTGTTTCTCTTTCTCGATTGATAATTGTCCATAAGGTTTTCTGTTTGTTGTCACTATTTTTCAATAATGTTTAATCTTTGACTTATCTTGCGTCTTCAATAAGTTCTTTGTATTTCTTTTTATATAATGAATTTGTCATTGATTTGTAAGATTTCTTTTGTTTTCCAATCTAGTTTTTTTTCAGATGTTATGAGGTATCAATATATATTATATGTATATTACGTTAAGTGATTAATTCTGGAAATAATGAATGTACCTATCGTGAAATATATTGAATACACCCGTCATTATTCATAATATTCAGCTGACTTAATCCGCAGAGACGATGGCGGAGACCCGTTACTGTCTCTGTTTCTGCCCTTCCTACTTCACGGTAACTCGGAAGCATGACAAGTCTACCATCCAGTTCCTTTCTATAGATATTCCAGTTGGTAGTCCTTAGCTTCCTGTAATATTGAACCTCATTCGTAATGGATTTAACATTAAACAGAATATGTCTATGGTCTGAAAGAGAAGCTTGGGAAGACACTTTCCATTTCAAAACTTCTCCCCACATTTCTCTAGAGCAAAGAGTAAGGTCTATAATCTTCTGTTTTCTAGGCGTGGATTAGGTCAGCGTTGACCCTCAATCGAGGAGCTCAAGCTCGACGGATCTAAGGAACTCCAAAAACGCATCTTCTCTCGAAATTACTTCACTATTCCGCCACATTGTGTGATTGGCGTGAGCGTCACATCCCAGGAGGAGCGAAATCCTGTGTTCCTCACAATAACGAACTAGCTTGGCAACCTCAACTGAAAGGATATTGGAATTCGTAAGGAGAGGAGGTAGAACAGACTACCATTTTCTCTCATAGCCTCCAAAGTTGTATCAGATCCTGATCCCTACTAGGTTCATGTTGAAGAACTCACAAGGGATTCACACAGTTGTACAACAATGTAAAGTACCTCAAGCTTGGCAATACCTCAGACTTGACCAAAGTAAACCTATGGTTCTCGAATCAGTTGCAAGTATACTCTTGCTCAACGAATTTTTCGGAAAACACTGTAGTTGACTCGCCGGCGGAAAACGAGGGTCATCTTGATCAAAGGGTAATGAGCAATGCGAGATAATTCTGAATTGGGAATCCCTGTTTGAGCAAGTACGAACATCCATGACAAATCGGCTAGAAAGGTCCTTTGACATCAATGGCGGACTTATCCGGTGTGGTGCCGCCTACATGATAACAGACTATAATTCAAAAATATCATGATGATCCACTTACTGGCGGACATTGTGGACAGAAAAGATTATTAAAGAAATTAAGAATTCGATATAAATGGAAGAATATGTCTCGCGATGTTTCTGCTTATGTAAAAACTTGTATGAAGTGTCAATTGAATAAAAACAAAGTTAAACGGATAGAACCAATGATAATAACGCTTACACCATAAAAACCTTTTGACATTACCTGTATTGATACGATCGGTCCATTTTCAAAAACAGCAAATAATAATTCATATGCGATAACGATACAATGCGAATTAACAAAATATGTAGTTATAATACCAATCCCAAATAAAGAAGCGGGTACTATAGCAAAAGCATTGTTGAAGGATTTCATATCAAATTACGGCCCCATGAAAGAAATCAGAACGGATATGGGTACTGAGTATAAAAACGAAGTATTAGAACATTTAACTAAGCTTCTAAATATAACACACACAATTTCTACAGCCTACCACAGTCAAACAATAGGGGGTTGTGAGCGAAACCATAGGGTACTTAATGAATATGTACGCATGTATATAAATAATGCGCAAACAGATTGGGATGATTGGGTTAAATATTTCAGTTTTTCTTACAACACTACACCAAGCGCATATCACAACTACACCCCTTTTGAATTAGTTTTTGCTAGAAAAGCGGAAATGCCAGAATCATTGATAGACGGAAAAATAGATCCTTTATACAATGCTGACGCATATTATCAAGAAGTTAGATACAGATTACAATTAGCTCATCCACGAGCAAGAGAATTTTTAATAAAAGCTAAGGACAAACGAAAAACTGAATACGATAAACAAGCTAAAACCACAAATGTTAAACCGGGTGATTTGGTACTACTAAGTAACGAAAACAGAAATAAATTTGATCCATGGTACAAGGGTCCCTTTCCAATAGTAAACTCTGAAGAAGTTAATTGTACTATAGATAATAATATAATAAGATTCTTGACCCAGTATGAATTATATAAAAAATTCTCGGGAATTAGGTCACATTAACACTCTGTTATAAATGTTCGTCTTTACGTACGTTTCGGTCTCACGACCATCATCAGAAGACTTATTTTGTTAAAAAGGGTTGATGGTTATAATCAAAACAGTGCTTAGCAAGGGCGGTGGAATTTTCTAAGTTATTATTTCTTGTGCTATACTTATGGCCGTACATTCTTTTCTGTAAATATTGATTAGAGATTCCAGTATAAGTTCCATCACAATCTAAACAAACACAGTATATGTGGGTTTGTTTATCTTTAGGTATTACAGGTTTTAGATTTGAGAAATATTTCCCAACACAGTTAGTAGGTTTATGCGCAACATTTATATCGTACTTTTTCAAACATTTCTTAATTTTTTCTGAGGTCTCCGGAATGTATGGTTAAGTTATATAATTGTCTGTATTACCTGTTATGTTATTTTTATAAGAAGAACCATTATAGATTTTGTTTATTCTCTCTTTAATGATAGGATTGTAGAAAGTTTTTGGGTAGCCATTCATTTCCAATGCATTACGAACAATTTTTAAATTTTTGGGACAATCCTCTGCGTATGATAATTTTACCGCGCGGTCTGTGAGGCTGTTTATGACACTTTTTTTATAACAAGCTGGTGCAACGGAATTGAAATGAAGATAACGTTGAGACCAGACTTCTTTAGTAAACCAAGAAGTTTTTATTTTTCCATCTGCATCATGCCTAATGGTCATATCTAGAAAATTAATGTTATTGTTTATTTCTATTTCACAAGTGAATTGAAGTTTACAATGGAAATTGTTAAATTTATTAATCACATATTGAATTTTATCGTTGGGAACACACATAAGGCAATCATCTACATACCGTTTAAAGAATACAGGCTGAAAATCTAATGAATTTATAACAGATTCCTCTAGGCATTCCATAACGAGGTTAGCAATGGTAGCTGAAATAGGAGATCCCATTGCTGTGCCGAAAATTTGTCCAAAATATTGCTCACCGTACTGAAAATAAGTGCATTCTAAACAAAACTTTACCGCATTTATAAAATCCGATTGATCAAGAGGTGTGTGGTTTTTAATCTCTGGCCAACGTTTTTTGATGCAATTTAATGCCAAAACGACAGGTATATTTGTAAATAAAGAAACAACATCCAAGGAAATTAGTTGATGGTTTACTGGTACGGATTGATTTTTTACAAATTCATTAAAATGCCATGAGTCTTTCACATAAAATTCATTTTTTCCTATTATATTATTGATAGATTTTGATAGAAATTTTGATAAATTGTAAGTAGGCGCTCCAATATTACTTACAATGGGTCTTAGGGGTATATCATTTGTATGTAATTTAGGAAGCCCATAGATATAAGGTGCAAGCCCATTATGGCAAATTAATTTATTTTTTAATTCAATAGGGATTATCTTATTTTTATGCCATTTATTTATCAATTTATTCATGTTATTTTGTACTGATGAAGTAGGGTCAGATTTTAATTTTTTATAAGTTGTTTTATCATTTAAAAGGTTTCCCATTTTGTTTTCATAGTCATTTTTATGCATTATGACGGTTTTATTACATTTATCCGCATTCAAAACTAAAATTTGAGGGTTAGCATTTAAGAACTCTTTTGTTATTTTTGTATGATAGTTAAAACGATTCTTTGCAATACCAATGTCTGCTTTCTGTTTGTTCTTTTTGTTTGTCAAGATGTTACAAACTTTGTTTCTAATTTCATTTTTTTCTTCTAAATTTTTATTCCTGATTCCGCATTCTAAATTTGCAATAATATTGTCAATAGGCAGTTTTTTATTATTATTAGGCAATGCAAACTTCGGACCTAAGCTTAACGTGTGCTGTAGCTCATTCGGAATTTTTGTGTCAGTTAGATTTTTCAACCATTGTTCATTGATATTTTGTTTTTCATAAGCTACACCTTTCATCAAATTATTTATCTTTTTAGATTGAATGGCTTTGATTTTGTTGAAATTTTTTTCGAAATTGTTTTGCTGATTTTGAAAAAATTGCGATATAAAGTTGTTATCATAATTTTGGTAACAGGTTTGTTTAACGAGTTTAATTTTGTTTTCAACCTCTGCTAGATTTGCACATGCTTCTTTAATGCACAAGTTCAAACAATTTTTATGCAGAGAATTTAATAATTTTGCGTACGTCTTCTTATTTTGCACCTTGCTAAACATATTCTCCTTTGATTTAGATATAATGAAATTTGGAAAAACTTGCAAGTTCCTACATCTTACCAGATAAATTCTAAAGAAAGTGGTGAAAGTGCATAAAAATAGAGTGAAACCGTTTAAAACAAACTAATAACGAACAGTAAAATACTGAATAGACATTAATGCGCAATAACTATATGTATCATATATCGTGTGTAAACAACCCATTTCAATTGCATGTTATCAATCAACAGATATAAGCAGTATATATTATGTTTCTCATTTTGGTAAATTTTTTTTCTAGAAAGAGAGGGTAAGATATATTGGTTAAACTAAATACCTGTGTATGTCTAGTTTATAGTTTTAGTTTAAGTTTGAATATATATTTTTAGCTTGAGATGAATGTACTTCATTTGTGGCCAGAATGAAGTTCATTCTTTCAAAAAGGGAGATGTGGCGCCGCCTACATGATAAGTGGAGGTGGTAACCATAGGTGCAATCTAATATTAATTATGCATATCGAATCATAGTCAATTATAAGAATTCATTCTGTCATGTACTATATTTACTGTTCAACAAATAAATAAACTTATAATAACCAACGTCAGGTCTTTATCTAAACCAATGAAGACTATACCTCTATACCGGCACAAAATAAATTAGTTGTTAATTTTTGTTATTCGATAATTATTTATGATTCATTTGTTTAATAAAGCGCCGAATCAACGGCCGTAGATCTTTATTGGAGCATTTCCGGACATATTCTTATTTTTTCGTGCATCACCTCTTGAAGTTTGGCACTTGAATTTCCGGACATCCTGTATAAATTCCGTGTTTCTCAGTATACATTCCTGATTCCTGTATTTCGTAGATCGCGTATTCTACGCTGAACGTTCGCGCTCTTAGGTTTTTCACTGCTTGCCGGATACCGCAGAGTACGTCCTTGCGAATAACATAACTTGAATTCGTTCACAAGGTCTCCTTAGGCGAAGTGCATCGACCGCCATCTCGATTCTGACGAATGCATTTTCTAATGATCTTTTCAGGTTCTAAGCAGAGCAGACTCGGAGACTTTCAAAAAGAATAATTAAAGTTTCTCGATGAATATCGTCCTCTGAGTAAACACAAATCAAGATTCATCTGCGAAAACCCTCTTTCACATTCACCTGAAGCAATGGGAATGATATTCAGAGTATGTATCAAATGCAACAGTTCAAAAGGATCATTTCAAAACCAAGGTTAGTGTACTTCTAATGAACATAACTTGAAAGGTTCAACTTAAAAATGTAGCTGAAAGAAAAATTTCAAAATAAACTTTTATTATAAAGAATTGTAATCAATTCATCACGTGACTCCCGTAAACAAAATAGGTTTTGGACTCTTCTGCGGGTCAATTGTATTATTGTAGGAACATAAAATATATTAATATATTGAAAATGATTTAGAAATCAATGATGAATGACGTTAAGTTATACTCTATGTTACATTGAACTTTTATTCAAATAGTCCACATAATGTATTTTACTACTCTGTGTTTTATATGAACACCTGCTGCCGGGTTGACTTTCGAATTATTCATATTGTAATATAATAATATAAGCCGAACGGCCCTGGGCGCATTTCGCGCCTACAGAGTGACTTCTAGGCTTGTCTTGGAGTGTAGGGAAACTCTGGTTGAATTAGCTAGAAGGAACAAACTCCAGCTAATGCCTACTCTGGCGTGAAGGGAAACGAAGTGGCTGATGAACTTGCCAAACGGAGGTCTTTGAGTGACCCTGGCCCCCATTCAACGATAATAATTCCATCGACCACCGGGCTTCACGTCCTTACGGTTCTACTGCATAGACAGTGGCTCTCGGTCTGGCGTTGTCACCCGGCATGAGGCAAGCGAAGCTCCACATTAGGGAGTTCTCGTCTAAACTCTCTGAAACCCTACTCTCTATGAGCAGGAGAGGCGTAAAAGTGGTGACAGGACACTGTCATCTGAATAAACATCTACACTTAATGGGCATTGTTGAAGATCCAACTTGTAGTAGATGTAGAGACGCGGATGAAAATGCCTCTCACATCCTGCCAGAATGTCCAGCACTTGCTTCTCTTAGGCTACAATACCTCGGCAGCACACATATGCCGCTTGAAGTCATAAGAGATATCAGTCCATGCAAAATCTTAGGCTTAAGCACTGCGTTAAGCCTGTTGGTCTGATTCTTGTATTAAAGGCCACACAATTGACCCAATCGAGCGGTCTAAGTGCTCCGGACTTGTCCGTCCCCCTTTTTGATTGGTTGATTGAATATAACCTTGATTTAAACTGACACCTGCTGTCACATGAACTATCAAAATTTGCCACAGAGTAAACAGACACAGATTATGACTTCACATTTGTTTTGGGCCGATTACAATACTTCCATTACACTATATTACTACGTATAGTGAGCGAAGTGAAAATATGGAAATGCATGTGGTTGCATTTTTTTGTAAATAGCTGGCAATCAAGTTAACAACAATTTTGTATGATATGGTATCAATTGTCTTACTACATAAGATATATTAAATAATATGCGATAGATTTTAAAGGAGATTGCGTTCTACCTTTACTTCAACTACTTTCAACTCACAAATATCATGCTGGTGGAAACATGCAAATTGTCGTTGCGGATTTTATTGGAGTTTCACTATCCCATACTTACAGAATAATCAAAAGGGTGTCATATGCTATTGCAGATTTGAAGCATCTGAACATATAATAAACTGTGTTAGAAATAAAATAGTGTTTCTTTACTTATTATATAAAATAATGAAAATTATTTGTAATCTCAAGTATAATTTTGAACAATTGTAGTGTTCACCAAATGTTCAAAAAAAAAGTAAAAAGTGTATGTAATTATTTGAAATAAGTAAAACACAACATTGGATTTTCAGCTTCCTCAAGAGATACTGTATGAAGCTAAAAGTTAACGGCAGTGTTATGTAAAGTTATTGTGACATATAAAAGATTCATTCATGCCATTCGTTGGACAAAACAAGTAGTTCCTGATTTTCATTGTAATTTTCAATAAGATATTCCATGAACATGGAACCGAAGAGCAGTACTATTGGAGTATTTTCCATTGTAACATGTAAAAGATTTATTTATACTTCTAATTTGACAAAACAGGTCCTAATTTTCAATAAAATCATTTTTTGAAAACTAAATTGTGAATCAATATTCAGTTCCTTCCATCATGATTTGAAGGATACGAATGATACAATGAATATTTGAAGCCGAGATATAATCAATAATAATCATAAGATGAATGTGAAGTTCATGATACAGCAACTTGCTTTGCAGAATTCTGCTTTTTATGAACATCTAAGCTCAGCATCGGGTTTGAGCTATTTGCGATATATTTACAAGCCAGGAACATGATATAAATAATCGTTATTTGTAAAGTTATAACTACAAAAACCGTCAGCAGTAGTCGGAATAAAGTTTTAACTTAGCACAATTCCCATCGATTTTTCGTTGATGCAGTATTTCTTAAAGGAACACTTTAAAGGAGTCTGCAAAATTTCAAATTCATACGACCAAAGGCATAATCGTATCCACAGTGGGTTACGCACACACACAAAGACATCATGTCAAAAATAGTCTAGATCGATCTAGTAATGCTCAAAACGGATATATCCGCGAAAATCAGGAAACATTTTTTTGGTCTGATTATACAATACACTACGTATAGTGAGGGTAGTTATAAAAAAAAATTGTTGGAATTTTTCTGCATTGCATTATTCAGTTTAGTATTCATTTGTAATATAATCGATTTCTAACAAGTAAATACCAGTTCAATCTTAATATTAACTGAGAGAGTTCGAATTTAAAATGGCTTTTGTAATTGTAACAATAATTTAAATAATTTTTTCAAACCAAGATGGATAATTCTAAGATGAGACATATCCAAGAGTAAATTTTGCATAAGTTACTCCAATTCAATCATCATTATTTATAACACGATATTAATGTTAATACGTTTCACAACATGAATCTAAACGAAATGTTATTGAGACACAGTTAACTTTGTCAAAAGACATTTGAGGGTAAGGAATAGGTAAACTATAAGAAGCGAAACTTGAAAAGGGAAACCAAATTCGAAGAGAGGCAAAGGATCACATCTAGTTTAAAGATCCATCGTCAATACTCGGTTATTTTCGGGTGGCTATGCTCTTGCTGAGCTATCACATTGGACGAAAGCCATTACAGTAGGCTGGTCTTCTATGATTAGTTTTTGCTGTCCGCTGACTCAGTTGATTTGCACATCCAGTTTAAAGGGCGAAGCGCTATACGGCCTTTGAAACTAGTGACAAAAGATCAAATGAGCCACTCGAAGTATCGCTTCTAATAGTTTACTTATTTCATACTATTCTTTGTTTGAGGCCCGATTACACGTTGCCAGTAAGCGTGCCAGTAACTGCCCTTTAATAATTTGGAACAACCTTATTGCTCCAGCATTCAAAGCCACATTAAATACTCTGTAGCCTATAAGCATAATTACTATTGTTTTCACAAAGTTGTGGGACATTGTATGATTCTTATATAAAATAACTATAAAAAGTTTGATTCTCACTAATTCAGTAGTAAGTAGAAGTAGGAAATTAGTGGGAATCAAACTGTTAATAGTTATTTTATTCAAATTTAGAATGGATTTTCACCACGTTATGGATGATTCTATTCAATTTTATGATTCGTTCTAGAAATGGGTGTTATGTGAATCACTTCTTCAAAATTTGATCGAATAATGCTGCTGTAGCCAAAGATGAATTGATACAAGACAACAATATTACCTTTTGTTATCTAAATATGGTTAAATATGAATTTGATTCATTCATAGCGTTAAGTATTTATAATTTTCATTTAAAAGTGTCAATACATTTCGAGCATAAGAGAGACATGATTGCCTTGCTTCAAAAATAGGGTAGTTAAAAATTGTTTACAGATAGTTCTTATTGTTTTTGGATGATGCAAACTAAGATAACCCCCCAAAATCTCATAAATATGTATATGCATGGGGAGTAATTATTAAAATGATTGGAGCCAAAATTATAATATTTGTTGAATATCGATACCTACTTCTCTTGCGGACAAGAATATTATTTTAGATGTTCAGAAATGAAAAGCAAAACATCTCCGTCATCCTTACTTATTAAATTATCTAAGCTATTGAACACATGTTGCAGAATATGATTCCTGCTTCTCTTATTTCATCAAAACCTGAACCTGAAATCGAATTAATGTTTGAAGTGTTACACTTGCCCAGGAATAAATTCTTTTTTAGATAATGTTACTTTTCCTTCATCGTAGATGGTTTACCACTCTTAAAAAATTTGTAACGTTTTAAAACTGATGTCATCATAATAATCAAAATTTGCCACAGAGTAATCGCATAAAATATACTGTGACACTTGTGACGTCACCTGAATTTTAAAATGGGAATTTCGGACAGTTCGGCAGATTTGATATCTTCATAACCAGGAAAGCACTGTTGTTATTATGATTCAATAAAATACTATACCTCCGTTTGAAGAACTGAAGATGGATGTCAAAAATACCACTTGAAACGAGACTACCGCGCTCAAAAACAAGTTCCTATTTCCACCACTTTAACAGTGAATCTGCAAATTTTCAAATCGATATGACCAATCGGAATAGCACAACCGTCTTCGAAGTTCTTACACAATTACTTCACAACATAATGACAGTAAATTTTCCATATGATTTTTTATAATTAACCTTATTTTGTATATAAAACCCAAATTTGGAAGCAGAACTTAATAGGGTCAAATGGGTAGATTGTAAACAAAGCGGCTATTCTGTGGGTGCATGTGGGTCACAGAATACTGTAATAATTATGGCCGCCGCGCAGGACAATCAATGGTACATCTCAGCTGACGTCATTACCTCCTGATGTCAGAGCACTTTGGCCTTGTAATTTAGAAGGTTCTAGCAATACCTGTAAAAGTTCTTCATAAACGCTTTTTCAAGAGGCAACAACATCATATGTTAGTTTGTTAAATGTGTTTAAATACTGATGCTATATATATTTGGGATTACCGTTTTTGACTTAATTTTCACTATTCCAATCGGCACCATTATCGCAGGTTATTTTGGTAAATCTGTTCAAATACTGCTGTTATATATATTTGAGAATACCGTAAGACTTAATTTTCGCTATTCCAAGCGGCAACGTTTTCATGTTATTATTAAAAGTGGTAAAAAACAAAGTTATTGTTCTTTCATTTGATCATAATTATAAATTATCATAGAGTAACGGCTTCTACCATCGACTTTTTGATGCTATATATATATTATATAACTCAAGCGGCAACATTATCGCAGATTACTTTATTGAATTCAAGGTCGGTTTTGGAAAATCGGCACTATGGACAATCGGTAGTCTAAAATTAGTTTAAAGTTATAGACATGTTTTTTTAAGATTTCATAACCAGCTTGATTCCCCGGATTACGATTTTGTCCAAGCTCTTTACTGAAGTTGGTCTAAAATTTGAATTTGATGTTCTAAAATTGTCTAAAATTATAGAATTTTGGAACAAATGGGGTAACCAACTTTTAAGACTTTGCCTCAACTGATATGCCAATACCAGGCAATATGTGTAAATGGGTCTTAGTAAGCTAGCACAAGACATCTCATCATGTAGTGCATCTAGTCTTCTCAACTAAACTACAATATATATTACCACGTTCAAACATACAATCCAAGAACATTTATAAACTTGATAGATCATCCGTGAACCATGAAACACAATTTTCGCGTCATAACACGAGTGCTTATAATTAACGGAAAAATCGTAAAATCTGCATCACGATTCACGTAAGAACAGCTAAATTCTAAAACGCTAGATTATTTTTAGTTGGGACTTCACTAAACTCATGAATCAATACTTGCTTATGTGGAAAACTTTCCACATCTTTCCAAATGTCATAAACATTTTGATATTTGAAGAGCTTCAGATAAAGTGCATAGTAATTGCGGGGACTTTTTGATCGATGAAATGTTTCAAATCGCATTTAACATGAATTTATGTTGTATGTGAAACTATTCATCAGAAATAACCAAAACATTCCCAATTTAAAATCAAGTAGTATGTGCGACTCAGGAATATCTGTCTTTAGAAGCATGCAGTACGTTTCCATATAAATATATTCAACAATACGTTTCGATTCACAAGAAATATATATTTTAACTCGTAGAATATACAGGATGTTCCTTTACAACCTTACCCCTAGAGGTACCTCCAGACTTGAACCGAATATCGTTTTCAATTTTCGCTAGAATGATTTTCCAAAGAGGACCTACAATTCTGAAATATTTTCAATCGTTCTTCACTTCCGGTTACACCGGAAGTTTATATCAACTTTGTTATTCAGAATAGAGTACCCCGATTTTTTGGTATTTTTGGTTTCTCCGTCAGAATTATGAGAAGATTTGATGATGTTAAGACTATGTTAAACTATGAAACAACTAAAGTAAAAGTGGAAAATTTAACATAAGTAACGTCATTTTTTTCAAAGCACTCCATACATTTTTCCATCACTTGATTGGTCGATTGATTCTTATTAAAAAAGGTAAGGTACTGTGTGACTAGAATTGATATTTTTTGAGAAAGTTTGTGAAAAGACAAAATTACGAGAATTACAAAAAAGCTATGTTCAATTGATTACGTATGGTTTCCCTCACTGGTAATGACATCTCTTTTATACTGACATCTCACAGCACATGTCAGTATAAAACAAGGTTATATTCATTAGAATATGATTAATTTCGGAAGTCAACCTTATAGCTGGTGTCAGTTTGAACCATAGAGTTGTATGTCCAGTTGGATAAAAGTTCAATGTAACACAGACGGAATGAACTTCTTTCATTAGCTGTTTCTAAATGTTTTCAATACATTTTCTGTTCCTAAATGTTATCAATACATTTTCTGTTCCTATAATAATACATTTTACCGCAGGAGTGTGCGAAAGCTATTTTGCTAACAAAAGTGAGAGAAGGTAGTGATTCATTGATCCCATTCTTACGATTTTCATAAGTACGCCAATGACAGCAACTGGTTGAGAATGTTAAACACAGACAAAGAGCAAACTTTTCTCTAATTAATTGAATGTACAGTTACATAAAGTACAGGAGGGTGTGTTGCCCATAACTTTTCAAAGAAAGACATTTACTCACCGCAATCATATTACGCGATTTAATATATAACCTTGATTATGTTTCAGCTATATCCTTTATTGAACTCATGCTAATCACCATTGTCCATTCCGTATGTCAGGTTGTGTTTCATATTTGAAAACGGAACGGATACAAGACAATTTGTTATCATCCGTCAGATCTGAGACAATTAGAATTAAAAATATAGATTAAATTCTCATGTATGTTAGGTAAATGTGAGTATTTCCAATTACATCGTACAACTATGTATATATAATTCATAAATTACACGTCCTAGTTAACATGATCATTATGAGCATGATAAACAAATTATTATAGGAAATTAACTTGAAAGTATTGGACGTGCACAATAAAATAATACTGGACTAAGTTTTTACATTGGAACTATGCCGGCGGGAAACATATCGAAACAACAAAGATGACTTTCTGGTATATTTTCATATTAGCATAATAATATATTGACTGATAGCTGTGGCAATAACATATCAACGGGTTATCAATAATTGAACTATATTTGTCCGTTATTGCGAGTCCTCTAAATGACTCAAAATTTACAGGACGGTAAACAGAACTCTTGAATGTCACTTTCCAACAAATATTTCGGTATACAGAAATGTTTTTTAATCGCCAATAATCCAGCACATTCTACCTCCTGATGAATCTATCACACTTATATTATATTTTCCTATGACTGCTACAGGCAAGAACATAAAATGCATTGTACACTTCCACTTCTTCTCAGCCCTTCAAGGTTGAAGCCATCAATTAGTGATTTTGTGCTTTAAAATTTGTTGCAATTTTATTAGCGTAGCGTAAGAGCAGATACTCATTGACGCCAACTATCCTATCCAACCTCCACGTGGTTAGGGCTGGTAACGCTCAACGGTATATTAGCCGGACATTCATTATATCTCGAGTGAGGTGTACTCTGCCCTTCCGACTGGGGTCATTGTGCCTTCCGCCGTAAGCTTCCGCTGACGGCTAAAGATATCGGTGGGTAGTCGGATACCCCGACTACCACTGGTGGCTTGAGTGGCAATATGTCCGAATTTTATCGCCTTTATTTCCTTTTTTTGTATATTACTTCTCTGTTTGTGACTTTGTGGCTGGTAATAAGCAGTTTTTGTTCCTCCGGCCTGGGGATGCCTAATAGTCCCCATGGTTATGTATAAAACTACGCCCGAGACTACGTCAAATAGGTACGCAGCCCTTTCTGAGAGCGATGGAGAATCGTCTCTGGTGACATCCCACCTGGATATCTCCACCACTGCCTATATGTCGCGTCGGGTGTCGCACTTTGTGCACCATGCGAAGGACCTGCAAAGACTTGTCTTGACCTCTAAGGACTCATCCTCTCGACAGGCTGAGTCGGACACAGTTAATTAGGGAAATTAATATGGCGTAACGGCCCCTTCGGCATATATCACTGCCTCAACCTTTTTTGCCATAGTTTCCACTGAGGATTTGAAGTATTGTGGTTTAAATATGCATTCCAAATATCTTACATTTTGGCCTTGAGTTATGGAATAGTCTGTTGTGGCTCTTTCTAAGGACCTTTGCATATGATCCCAAACTGTTGAAATAAATATATTGAGCGGGGTCTTATCGGTTGGGCTATTATTGCCCATGCAGACTCAATATCGAATTCGGTATCAACCGCTGTTAATGTAGTTGGTCCGGGAACGAAGAAAATTTTCCAAACTTTAATATATGAGTTCATTGAAAAATATAGACAAATGCTAAATTTTGGAGAATAATGGTAATCAACTATTCTAGATCCAGTAGTTAGTTGTGTCTTCATCTTCAATGAATTCAATTTCATTATATTGCTATTGAATTACTATCTATGGCAATTTTTCAAAGGAAAATAATTTTTGTAATTGACTCACGAGGATGTTACATCTTATTGGGATTGAGGAATGACAATTTTTTTCCAGTTTGAATCCATATACATATACTAATAATGCCTAATTCATTTAAATTTTATGAATGTTTGTATCTAACAAATTATACTGTGTACTATTATAAAAATGAAAATTTTTTCCATAAAACTTATCTGTTTCAGTATTATTGAGTGAGGAAATAGAAAACGGGGAATTCCTGTTCAAAACGCTCAAGATAACGGACCTCGGATTGGCTCGAGAGGTGTACAAGACGACGCGAATGTCGCAAGCAGGAACCTACGCGTGGATGGCCCCGGAAGTAATCAAGAATTCTACCTTCGAGTCAATCTCTTTAATGACCAAGGACTTTATGAATGTAGTATCTACCTATACTCTGACCTCGGTCACTGCCAAGTTTGATGAAAGTCTTGATCTTATTGAGGCGCAGCTATCTGCGGATTCAGGTGGACCTGGCAAAACGCCGAAATAGCATCCACTTCTGATAGTCAAGCCTCAAGAAAATCTGTCAACATGCCTATAGGTAAGTCTATCAGACGCACTAAACGTTCCGTTCTAACGCTGGTGTCTAGTGTCACTGACCCGCGGATGAAAACCGCTGCTGATGTGAAGTGAGTCCTCACCAAAGCTGTTAATCCCCGTGAGCTTAGGTTGAAAGTGGATGAAATTGTAAATTACGGGCGATCAGGATTCAAAATAAAATCGACGTCGGATCTTTCTAACATCGCTCGGGGCAGGTTGCTGAAACTGGGGGTTAAAGCCCGGTCTCCTGACAAGCTCCTGTCCAGAGCTCTTTGGTGTTCCCTCTGAACTAGAGCCTAAACGGATTACCGAATCTCTTCTAGAGCAGAATTTCCACAACTTGCCCGCAGAGTTTATTGAGTCCTTTTGGGACGAAATGAGCTTCAAGTTCAAATTCGAACCTAAGAGCAAATCTGGTCTGGGTCACCTATCCAAGAATTGTAAAAGTTCGGTTCAGTGTGGAAACTGTGCGCTTATGCATGATACCAAAGACTGTCCAACTCCAGAGGGTGCTCCACGCTGCTTCAATTGTCTGCGTGCGGGCTCAACAGATGCAGCACATAAAACATCCTCGTCGACATGCCCTATCTACCTGAGGCGCATCGAGGTCAAAGTTAATAGTACTCATTCTGGCCTCACATAATCGTACTCGAATTCACATCGCGCAGATTAATGCTCAAAACTTTCAATTTGTGACCCCAGAGGTCAGACAAGTGGCTGAGTCACGCCATGTCGACATTCTGTGATTGCAGGAACCCTATACCATAAAACAAGAGGGGAGGCGTGTCACTCCTGTGTTTGGACTCAAATACAAGTGCGCGCACCATGTGAGTGTCAATGGATTATATGCTTCAATTATTGTTCTCTATCCCAACATGAACATCTTGTTCCTCAAGCAGTTCTCTGACTCTCACATGAGTGTGGCAGAAGTATCCATCAAGTCTTCCTCTTTTCACATCTTCATCCTCTATTGCCAGTACAGCCTAAGCATTGAACCCTTCCTGGATCGACTTCATGACCTATGGACAGCACTGAACAATTAACATATTGTCATATGTGCAGATGCTAACGCTTAGTCACATCGATGGCACTCCGGGGAGCTGAACGGTCGGGGCATGTCCGTTGAGGCCTTTCTAGGGATTCACGACCTTCATGTTGCTAAGCCCTTCCAAATCAGTACCGTTAACGGCTCTAGCAATGTTGATCTCACTATCTTCTCAGGAAGACTGTTGAGATATCTCTCGGACTGGATTGTACTTGAGCACTTGGTGAATAGCGACCATAGGCATATTTCATTTTATCTTGTCCCAGAAGGGTGACGTTTGCAATGTTGAGGACTCATTGTGACATGGTTTGCTACGGCGCAATTATTATCCCTTACAAACTAGTCATACAGTAACGAAATCGGTACTTGTCTCTTAAATTACAGCAACGAACCTTACTAAGGAACATTGGATGCTAGAAAAATGTGTAAAAATTTGTTGAATTTTTTTGTATCCTTAGACTACACGAGAGGGAAACCTACTATATAGCACTCTTCTGGATACAATCCACGATATACAGCGTGTTTGGGAGCCGAACTCCAAATATGTGAACATTACTCCCGGACAGGTCGCAGCTGGGATGTAAAGTATCTCTTGGCACGGAATAGAAAACCAAGTTTTTGTGAAGCGGTTCTCGCAATGGACCTCACATGATCATCTCATGGAAGGATGGTGTTGGTGGTGATTCCGAGGATAAATATGGAAGACTTCATTGGAATAGCTGTACCTGACATCATCATGTTAGGGGTTGTGGGATGCGCCTTCCTGGAGAAGACCCACAGGCTTGAGTTCTGGTTGTATTAAATTCTACTACTAGATTATCAGATTCACATTTCAAAATATTTGCCAGATCTCCATTAATAGTGTCGACCTTTATTGGATGGTATAGGGGCTCTAAATGAGAAAGCGTTATGGAGAATACCATCATCTGCTAAGCTATGAACGGAAGAGGTGGTCATTCCCAGCAGATCATTCATATGGAGCAGAAACAAAGTTGGTGCCAATGCAGGTCCCTGTGGAACACCAGCCATTATATTGGCAGATACTCCGCCACTTATCACATGGAGTGATCTATCTGAAAGAAAACTCGATACTAAGCGATTAAGTTGAGGCGCCAAGCCATATGACGGAATTTTCCTAAGGATGCTTTGGTGACACACTCAGTCACTCGCTTTGGAGATATCCAATGCTACAGTTAGAGATTCCCCATGTTTTCCAATGAAAGATTTCTGATATACATGTGTTACGTAGGCAAACAGGTCTCCTGTTGATATCTGCTGACTAAAGCCAATGTTGTTGTCAGGTGAATTTTTGACATAAAGAACTATGATCATGACCGTCTGCTGGACGAGGCTATCCTCGTCATGGACAACCTCAACGGGCTCCTCTGGAGATCCAGTAACGAACTCATAGACGAACGCGTTAATTCTGTCCCGAATGGCATCTTGTCTGTTATGGAGAGATATCTTCGAAAGAAAAAAACTATATCAAGGTCTAACTCGTGATGGAGTGATGGTCTGAGAAAGCATAAACGGTCTGTTCTAGATGCCAGACGTAAATGCCAACGTTCGAGAGACCCTGAGGGCACGCTAATTGGCTCTGTTTGCGGTATATAAGTATACTATATGTCAGGCCAAAATTGAATCTTGAAGGAACTTTGTCGAAGGCGACGTTGGAAGGGACTCATAGGGGTTTGTTTACAAGAAGAAAACTGAAACTCTCGCACACCCAGTCCTCTACCACCAGAGATGACGTATCTGACAACATCAACCACGGCGAAACTCTAGAGCTGGTACTCCACCGTCTGATGCCTTGTGATGATGCTGCGGAAGTAAAGCATCTTGGCATCGTTATAGACCAAAAACTTCACTTCGGACAGCATATTGCATATATCTCTGCTAAGGTCAAATCCATTTTCCAGGCTCTGAGATGGCACATCAGACTTACATATGGTATGATCTCAAATTCCCCGAGGAAAATTTACCACCGAGACATCGTACCTATCGCGAGCTATGGAATCTTGGTGTGGAGCTCAGAATTCGACTGGTCAAAAATATCGAGATACTTGACTCTGCCCAAACTAACTGTCTACGTACAATTTGTGATCTGTGCACGGTTCCAAACGAGACGGCGTGTGTCCTGGCTAAGGAACCGCTCTTCCATTTTCTTCTCTGAGAGGTCTACTTCATGGCTTCGGCCAAGAGGTTGGGACGTGCACCCATATCGGAAGCTTTCTGTCTCTGACGGAGTTTTGGTTCTGATCGGACTTCACTCGTCAACTCCGGGCTGTAACTCTCACACACTGGCAAGTTGGGACAACTCCGTGAAGGACAGGGTGATACATTCTTTCATCCCTGTCATCGAGGAATGGCTTCCAATAGCTACATCATTGCCTAACCGCGAAAACCGAGCGGTGTTCCACCTCTTAAGTGGACATGGTATCTTTGGAAGCCATCTCTTCAGAATCGGTAAGTCCCGGGATGGTCAGTGTGCTGAGTGGCTTGTCTCCGACGACCCTTTCCTCAGGGTCTTAACTTGTCGTAAATTTCATATCGTCATAGCTGATATTGTAGACGCACTTGGTTGGTTCCCCAATCTGAAGCAGGATCTACCTCGCCTAATAGAGCATCTCAAGGAATATCAGGAGCTCCTTGGTGCTTTCCAGCCACCTTAAGATTTAGCACTCTTCTGTCGATTGGCGCTTCTTATGGTTTTCATTCTCCTCTTTCCTTTCTCGGACGGTTTCATGCGACGGCCACTAGTATATTACTAGATATATGTTTGTGACGTCTGTGTACCTGTGGTTCTATTTTATTTAATATGTTAAATATTAATTTTCGGACACGCTTTACATTACATTTTACCTAACGACAACAGATTTGCATGTGAGAGTGTTAGGTCCAAGGTACCTCTGAATTGAATCCATGTAGATGAATCCGCAGCCACGCTCTGGAGGTAATTCTAGATTAAAATTTGATTTGTCGATAGTTTCATTTTCTTGGTTGAGACATCGCTCATCACATAAGCGATGGGTGGAAGTGGGACCTCATTTTCACTTTTATTAATGCGTGTACACTTCTACTATTAAAATTAAAAGTAAACATTTTTTTTCAGTAATAAGATTATATTTTAGTACTGAGAAGAAAAAAATAAGAGTTTTCTTAGATATGGGACTTATGTTATTCTGTTCTCATATCGTAAAATTAAAAAAAAAGTGTGGCACTCGGGGACTGCCGCGGTGAAGCTATTGCATAGCATTTTTTCTCAACTTATGCAATTATAATTATTTATTTATTTTTAATTTATGCAGTATTTTTTTTTCTTTGATATTAATTCAAGTTACACTTTTTGAGCGTGGTGACCGATAAGAAAACAATTTTTTTCTTTTATTGAATAAATGAGAAGTTAATATCGTTTAAAATATTTTAATTATCTTACAATACATGTAGGTTATTCAGGGATTTGTTATCATTGAAACTATAGGTTTATGGTAACTGAAATAAGAGACATAAGTTTGAGAGTTGATATCCTCTAAATATCTGGAAAATACCGCGTCAATGGTGGCCCCATATTTTGTTGTTGATTCTTGTGGATCATTATTCATTTTTAAATTCAATTTTTCCGAAAGAAAAGTTGTCAACCGCTCTGATTTTTTATCAGCGAAGTTGATGTTGAAATCGCCAGCCAAGATAAGTCGAAATTTATTACCATTTGTACCAAGTATTTTCGACCCTTCTTCAGTGTACTCCAGTAAAGTGCGATGAATAAAATGCTCTACCTCGTCCAATTTTGGATTCGGAGAAATGTAAATTGCTACCATGACTATGTGTAGGCCATTTCTAAGTTTGCATAAGCACGCACAAATATCTCCAAAAAATGAGCGCCTAACATTAACATCGCTAACGTGTGCAATATTTATTTCAATATTCGGAGTCATAATATTAGTTACATTATTAATATTTTGGTAAATAGCTACCCCACCTTTTGGAACAGTATCTCGTTTGAATTGAACAATACAACTGAAATTAGGTATTTCAATCGGATTATCATGTGCTATGCAAGATTCGGTAAGAAGTAACACATTTGTTTGTCTCGTAACTGAATCTTGTAAATCGTATTTGTGACTATTTAGACTTTGACAATTGAAAGTCATTATTGAAATGCCATTTCTATTACTAAGGAAATCTAAGACACTATTTAAAGGCAGTCTTTTGAATTCTTGCAACAAAGATGCAGTCGATGCAGCTTGCCTTCGATTATTATAAAACTTGAATGTAGAATTATCGTTTTTTGTCGTGATATACAATTTTTCAATATTAGTCACCCGAGAGAACGCAACATAAACGGGTTCCTGTTATTTTTCGTTACGGAATTTCTTGATTCGGTCGCCGCGCTCAAAGCCCGCGATAAAAGCTATATGCAATAGCTTAATAGAAACAGGTACTCTCAGGTCTCTGCTACGCGCGTCTAACGTATAAACTCTAACTGACGCGTAGCGAGCTCCTAGAGGCATATGTCAAAATGATTTCGTTCGTAGCTAATTACATAGGACGTCTGGAGTTCATGCAATTATGTTTTCAGATAATTCGAACCTTCTAATTTCGATAGGCCACGTGAAAGTCCCGGAGTCTAAAGCGCTAGAGTGTTATAACATTCGTATAAAATAGCGAAGTTTCTCACTTTTAGAAACTTCAAATTACTTAATTAATTTGACACATGTTAGGTGTTTAGGTCTTACATTATTTTTCGTTACGGAATTTCTTGATTCGGTCGCCGCGCTCAAAGCCCGCGATAAAAGCTATATGCAATAGCTTAACAGATTTAAAAGCTTGTCGTATGAGAATCCCTATTTTCTATTCGAACTGAATACGAATGACTGATACTGATGTACCCAGTTCGAATTCAACATTCTTATTCAGTTCGAAAACGAATTAGGGATTTTCATACGACAAGCCCTTGAATCTGTTATTTCCTAAGAACAGAACCTACGTAGCATCCAACTAGACAATATTTTTTTCTTTTTAGTACACTTTAGATAAAAGCTTTAAAAAAATTTAATTTTCCCTATTTCAATTTAACCAGGTGATTCCTCATTTTGTTCATTAACTAAATTTGTTTTAGGCGTAATCTTGAATTTTCCAATTTTCACAATATATAATCATAATCTCCGACCCCAAAAAACCTTACATATCAATTTTTAATAGAATCAGACAATAATTACAAAACTCGCCCGTCATCTTGGAACCGCCGCCTTGAGTTTTTGAATTTCGATATAAAAATCATTATCGCCGACCCCAAAAACCTTCACATAGGAATTTTGAATAGAATCGGATCGTTCGCCATCTAGGAGCCTCCATCTTGTTTTTCTCTTATAAAAATGCCATAATACATTGTCATCAGAATGATAAACACCTGCCAAAGTTAATCGGACGACCAGAAGTTGGTCAAAATTCACTTGCAAGATTACACCCGAACGTACAAATAAATAAAAGGACAAAGCAAATTAAATAAAACTTTGTGAAAATTACTGATTTCACGATAGACGAACTATAAAAGAGTTCACACTTTAACAATATAAACAAGAAGTAATCACCCTTATTCACTAAAAATACTGTTAAAGTACAGTACCAATAACATAGCTGGGAGGTCTTCAGTAGTTTAAAAGTATTTTTAGTGAGAAAGGGTGATTGTTTCTTATTCATAGGAATTCGGTGAATTATGTCCCGAATAAATCTAGGATTCTTAACGCATATCAGGCTGATCTAAATGTGTCCTGTGGAAAGTATAATGAATAAAATAAATTGGCAAAATGTCAACACTCACATTGAACACAGTCCCCTACCTCCTTCGAACTGTGGTTCTGAGTATAGCTTGTAAAGTTCTTAGGAGTTCGGACCCCCTCCTGTGCTTTGTTAAAAGTCACGAATTGGTCGGAGTGGGGGCATCTATCGTTAAGGTAGCACAAAAAGCTGCGAAATAACTTGATCTCGAATTTCAGATCAGTCGAGAAGGCCTACTAGAGGGCAACCTCGAGTTGCAACCTTCTCGCCTGAAAGCCCAGATAAATGCCGCGGACCAAGATCTTATGCTCAGGCGGCATGTTGACAAGCCGATACACGGGGTCAACAAGGCTGACCTTCGGCTACCTCAGATCAACCGGGATCACAACAGAGACCGACGAATTTACCGCAGCTTGCCAATTAGGCGTTATCAACACCTTGGCGCCTGAGACGCTTTACCACCTGCTGCCGGTATGTCCGGGAAAAGCGGCCTCGGCGTACACCCTCGCCATAAGGGCGGATGGAATCTCGGCCGGAAAAAGGGCAGGTACTAAAAGCCGGTAAATTCGGTCGGAGGTTTTAAGTTGCTTCCTTATCTCATAGGTATTTTTGGCCGCAAATATTAGTTGAAATAAAATAACAGAATGCTTTGTACTAAAATATTTCTTCATTTCAATAAAATTATCTATATAAATCTTAAACAAGCTCTACAGCAGACACAAGAAAGTCAAGTTAAAATTAAATCAAAATTAATTACATCAACTTATTTCTATAACGTAGACATCTATAACTTAGGTACACTATAAATTTTTAGAAAACATTTTGGTGTGAAACAGATTTGACAAAATTAATTCTAGAAATATTGCCAGATCGAAGCATATTTCCCATGTTTTCGATAAATTTTAGTCTATTTTTCACTTGTTTGTCTTTAATTTTTGCTGGATTATGTAAATTTTTTAGTTTTAAATATGCATCGATCTGACAATCTTTTAATTTTTCTATAAAAATAAATATAGGAGGGTGAGTTCAATAAAAACTAGAATTAAAGTTCGAATGGAATGATTCGTAGGCATTTGTGGTTCGTTTAATTGATGGGTTTTCATATGCCCATATATTTGGTGGAAAATGAGATTCTGGTGCTATGTAGTTTTCTAATAAATAGTCTGCGTATTTATCTATAAGTTTATGGTCCGGTTTGTATGACATGAGATCAAATATGAAACAATCTTCAACTTCAGAGGGGTCTAAATAAGTTAGCCCAAAAGTAAGAGTAAGCCATTTGCTTCCCTCGCAGATTTTATCTTTATACATTTGGGTTAAGCCTAATGATTGTATTTTTCTATACCACGCCTGATGCAAGTGGAATCAACAAACATTTAGTTTGATTTTGGGAGAGACAATTTTTAGTGCGTTATGAATTGCGATTTCAAAATCCACAAATACCTCCTTCGGTTCAAAAACAATATTAAACAGTTTAAAAATTTTAGATTTTACCGACAAAAAAAGTTTCATATATGTGTTACTGGTCATGTTAGGCAACAGACAATACAAAAGGGGAACATAATGCCCATTTTCCAGTCCATGGATGGTAAGTAACTGACAAAAATATTTTGTACAATAAGAAAATGTGCCATCCATGTAAAAATCTTTCATTTTACATAAAGTTGTAATATTTGTTTGGCAAGAAAAAACAATGATATTATCAGCTGTGCTGTTAATAAACAAAAAATTTTCACCTGTTGTAGTTTTCGGTCCATAACTTTCTAGTACAGAATGTACATCGTGAATATCCTTAGGCAGGGCTGGTAGCAGCTTACGGCGGCTGTTGTACAAATTTCTTCTTATTCGATTGACATCTGTCGATGACAAATTATCTGGCAAATGTTTTGAAAGAATGCTTTTAATAATTTTTGAAGGTTTCTCCGATATGTCCTCCTCAGCTTTGCGCTTGCATGAAGTTGTCACTATTTTTCTCTCCGACGCAGTCTCATCTGACTCGTGGTTGTGGATTAATTCACTCCTAGTAACTGTGTATTCAGCACCAATAGTGTACAGTTTGGCTAAACATCTTAAATTTTTCTTTATGCACCTCCAACGTACTTCACAACTTTTTAACACGTCCTGTTTACAAAACTGAAACTTTTCCACAACAAGCAAGTCACAACCACGTGAACTCTTAATTGTTGAAACTGATGCCATCTTACAAATATATTTGATGCTTTCTATCGCCTAGTAGCGTTCAAAATAAGTTAAATTTGTCTAGATATCCCAAGTCATTACCAATTTTTTAATCTCATCATAAACATTAACCCTCGGCCGAAATTACGTCTGTCATAAATGGTACCCCTTGATTTATGCAGGTAGGCGACGGGATTACCGGCCGAAATTACGCCCGCTGCGCCATAATGTAGTCGTACGGGTGCTGTATTACCATCTAAGACACTCTTACGGAATAGACCAAGAGCCGAAGCTGCCTTACATGCCAGGAGATATCGAGTGCATTGTCGGAAACGAAAAATGACAGATCTACTGGATTTACTCGTTTCCGACCGTCAGGTCCATACAAGCAAATAGGCCTGACGTTGTCCTCCTCGATAAACTAACAAGACTATGTATCAAATTATCTGCTCCGGCAGAGAAAAACATAGTCTTCAAAGAGTAGAAAATGTGAACAAAATATCAAGATCTCCTGTTTGAGCTCCGCATGCTATACCCATGCCACAAGGTCTTTTTTACCGTATATCGTATTGCTTAGATACTTTTATAATGAATATATTTAACATAGTATTAATATGTTTTTAATGTTTGTATGACCGTATCAATAAGACAAAATTACATTGTATTTCCTTTTATTTGCTCATAGTAAGCGCTAAAACTTCTTTATAATTCATATTCTCAAATTTTGGCACTTCAATCAACGATAAATTTCACCTGGTTCAATACTAACCCACTTGATTTTTGAGGTGAGGATTACTATTGTGATCAAAGAATACTCAGTATGAAATACAATATCAATATAATCGGCGTAGTTAAGTTTTTTCAATCCAGGTTAACATTTGCATATATGGAATACTCAAACCTGGGATCCCCAATAACAGATGATGGCTCTAACAAGCGTAGTTGATAATACTGATATTGATATTTGATGATATTATTATTATATGTAAAATCCAGAGCCAAGGGTGTGCAATTGTTTTGTTGTAATTATATTAAATTGATATAATTATCATGGTTTCCGGATGAATTCCGCGTCATTATGGCGATATTATACAACGACGTTTTGCCAACCACTACATGTGACATTATTCAAGACATCTTGGAATCTGGAAATAAGACTCTTATTTCCTGTATTTCTTATCTACTTTCAAGAATGAATGAAAATACGTAAGTACATATAACATTATAAGCATAAGCGTACTGAGAGAAAGTTATGTGTATCAAAATCTTTGTAATTATTTTCTGGATTCCTTCTGCAGATTAAATAGTAGGAAATGTGTTAAAAAATATTATCTACATTATGAAATTTCGCAAAGACGCACAACATTTATTTACACGAAGAAATGCCTTCGTCACGACGTGTTGATGAACCGCTGTGTAGTAATCAAAGCAAATCGGGAATGTAATAGAATAGTGTAGGTATGTAACAAAATCAATTATACAATCTATTTGTTCAATTTATTCCATAGAAATATATAGCTAATTAGAAATGAAAAAACAGTCCCATTTCGTCAATTTCATAATTTTCATATTTCACTCAAATTAGATGAATAATATGAATTTCCTGAATAAATGTTCACACATTATCGTTTGTGGATTTCAATCAGAGATAATATAATGTATTGAATAGAGATAAAAAGCTCCATAAACGTCAATGTCAAATTTTATTTGATTCAATTCGATTTATTAACGGAAAATTCACAATTAAGATTAAGAAACGTTGTATGTAGTTAAAAGTTTGTTACAAAGTAAAGTTTAATAGTAGTCATGCCGCGTGAACCATAGAAGTATTACATCAAACTCAAGTAGAGGGCTCCCTCTAACGTATTGAGAAACCGGTGTAGAGATGGACCTTTATTTCAATCAGGAATTCAACTGTTTAGGTATAAGGCTATTCACCTCTCATTATATGTATAATACCTGATATGATTTGAATACACTACAAATGCGAGTATCTATCTATCTATGCGAGTAATCCATTTCATAGAAATGTTATTAACCAATAAAATGTTCGACAAACAACTGTAGAAATGTCGGAAGAAAACTGTTTCAATTGTTATAGGATCCAGACTAGCGAGGTATCAAAACAGCAAATCTCCCAGATCGTGATGTTGATTGTCTCAGGTTTTTCATTAATTGAGAACTTTCCCTGCATCATAAATTTAAGACTAGATAATGAGTACAGTGATCGATGACATAGCTTGGAAACATTGAATATTTTTCAAACTTGTTATTTTTAAAATAACTAAACAAAACATATATTTTACGGTTCAAAATGAAACTATTATTACATTATTACCGCGTAGAGAATATACAATTAAGGAATGTCAACGAGGTCTAGTATAGAGTGTGTTAAGCATAGGGAACCGCTGGTAACCAGTCGGACATTCTGTCCTTCTCGCACATGTAGTACGCTCTCCACATGTGTGCGAGAAGGACAGAATGTCCGATAAATTACCCGTGAAAGGCTTAGTTGTCTACTCTATGTATAGACCTCGTAATGTTTGCGGAAAGAGTTAGTTGGCCCCTCATTCTTCTATTTTAATTAGTTTCCTGCAGTTACTATTTTTTCTTTAAACATTAGGGCAGACCCTGAAACAGTTTGTGAATTACATTAACTATTAGAAATAATTAGAATTATTTGATATAAGTAAAGAACTCTTAATGTTGTTTGTAAAATAGTTCATTCAAATGGTTGTATTCAAAAACATTTAAAACTTGGTCTACCTGACACTATGTCACTATGAACATCATTTCTTTGTTATCGCGAAGATACTGTAGGTAGCTATGATTCTATGAATAGAGTACAATTTTCAATTAATACGTTTCCGGTTTCGCATTCATCATAAACATATTGCCTTTCATTTCACTCTTAATGGTCCAAAAGGGGGAAATTGTGTTGGACCGTACACTCGTTGTAACTATGCATTCATACTAAAATCTATCATGATCACTTATAAATAAGAGTTGCTTGATCAAATCATAAATATGGAACCTCAAGCGTCGATTTATAGTGGAGTAAATCTGGCGAGAAAAAAGCCAAGGTTGGCGAAAATTTTACTATGCTTAGCGACCCGGTGGAAAGTGTTTGTTAGGGTACCAATAACAACCCTCTGAAATTTCTATTTCCCAAAGTAGGCACAACACCTTTGAAATTCAACAGAAATTCAACTTTAAGTCAATTTCTTAGGTATTTTTCAAATTAAGATATCTCATGTCATTTACATCCGATCTGGATCTGCTTTGCGGGAAAATGTAGGTATTCGCATATAGTTTTATCTTTTATACCTACTCATTTTACATTTTTTTTTCCGGATTATATTGGCCATTTTATTTTCGGTATTAATATTCCCAAAATTGTGTCAAATTAATTAATTTGAAGTTTCTAAAAGTGCGAAATTTCCCAATTTTATACGAATATAATAAGGCTCAGAAGTTGATAGCGCTCTAGGCTCCGGGATTTTCACGTGGCCTATCGAAATTAGAAGGTTCAAATTGTATAAAAACACAATTGCATGAATGCCAGACGTCCTATGTAATTATCTTCGAACGTAATCATTTTGACGTTTCGCTCGAGGAGCTCGCTACGCGTCAGTTAGAGTTTATACATTTTACCTCGGTCTTGTTATGTTGGGGCCGTTTCGTGCCCCGTGCGGGTGGCGCCAGTTGTAATAGAGTATTTTCGGCTGTGAGTCGCTATTTTAGTAGCTAGAAAATTCCCTTTGGTACGTCGCACGTTAGAAGCGCGTAGCTGAGACCTGAGAGTACCTGTTTCTAGTTTAATTAAAGTTTCTTATTTAATGGACATTTATCAAAAAAGATGGGCCGCCAGGCACGGTCCGATACCTAATCTAACTACATGGAGCGAAAACGGCACGCGAAAAGTCATCGTAAACCCGTATTAGGTACAACCAGTTTGCACTTTTCTAACTCGCCAGCTACGCGCTCCTCACGTGAACGTCATTCGATTTATCTCAAATTAACCAAAATGGCCAATATAGGCAGGAAAAAAAAATAATTGAAAAATGAGTTCCATGACATAAAACTATATGCAAATACCTACATTTTCTCGCAAAGCAGATCCCGATCGGATGTAAATGACATGAGATATTTTAATTTGAAAAATAACTAAAAAATTTTTAATCTCATCATAAACATTAACCCTCGGCCGAAATTACGTCTGTCATAAATGGTACCCCTTGATTTATGCAGGTAGGCGACGGGATTACCGGCCGAAATTACGCCCGCTGCGCCATAATGTAGTCGTACGGGTGCTGTATTACCATCTAAGACACTCTTACGGAATAGACCAAGAGCCGAAGCTGCCTTACATGCCAGGAGATATCGAGTGCATTGTCGGAAACGAAAAATGACAGATCTACTGGATTTACTCGTTTCCGACCGTCAGGTCCATACAAGCAAATAGGCCTGACGTTGTCCTCCTCGATAAACTAACAAGACTATGTATCAAATTATCTGCTCCGGCAGAGAAAAACATAGTCTTCAAAGAGTAGAAAATGTGAACAAAATATCAAGATCTCCTGTTTGAGCTCCGCATGCTATACCCATGCCACAAGGTCTTTTTTACCGTATATCGTATTGCTTAGATACTTTTATAATGAATATATTTAACATAGTATTAATATGTTTTTAATGTTTGTATGACCGTATCAATAAGACAAAATTACATTGTATTTCCTTTTATTTGCTCATAGTAAGCGCTAAAACTTCTTTATAATTCATATTCTCAAATTTTGGCACTTCAATCAACGATAAATTTCACCTGGTTCAATACTAACCCACTTGATTTTTGAGGTGAGGATTACTATTGTGATCAAAGAATACTCAGTATGAAATACAATATCAATATAATCGGCGTAGTTAAGTTTTTTCAATCCAGGTTAACATTTGCATATATGGAATACTCAAACCTGGGATCCCCAATAACAGATGATGGCTCTAACAAGCGTAGTTGATAATACTGATATTGATATTTGATGATATTATTATTATATGTAAAATCCAGAGCCAAGGGTGTGCAATTGTTTTGTTGTAATTATATTAAATTGATATAATTATCATGGTTTCCGGATGAATTCCGCGTCATTATGGCGATATTATACAACGACGTTTTGCCAACCACTACATGTGACATTATTCAAGACATCTTGGAATCTGGAAATAAGACTCTTATTTCCTGTATTTCTTATCTACTTTCAAGAATGAATGAAAATACGTAAGTACATATAACATTATAAGCATAAGCGTACTGAGAGAAAGTTATGTGTATCAAAATCTTTGTAATTATTTTCTGGATTCCTTCTGCAGATTAAATAGTAGGAAATGTGTTAAAAAATATTATCTACATTATGAAATTTCGCAAAGACGCACAACATTTATTTACACGAAGAAATGCCTTCGTCACGACGTGTTGATGAACCGCTGTGTAGTAATCAAAGCAAATCGGGAATGTAATAGAATAGTGTAGGTATGTAACAAAATCAATTATACAATCTATTTGTTCAATTTATTCCATAGAAATATATAGCTAATTAGAAATGAAAAAACAGTCCCATTTCGTCAATTTCATAATTTTCATATTTCACTCAAATTAGATGAATAATATGAATTTCCTGAATAAATGTTCACACATTATCGTTTGTGGATTTCAATCAGAGATAATATAATGTATTGAATAGAGATAAAAAGCTCCATAAACGTCAATGTCAAATTTTATTTGATTCAATTCGATTTATTAACGGAAAATTCACAATTAAGATTAAGAAACGTTGTATGTAGTTAAAAGTTTGTTACAAAGTAAAGTTTAATAGTAGTCATGCCGCGTGAACCATAGAAGTATTACATCAAACTCAAGTAGAGGGCTCCCTCTAACGTATTGAGAAACCGGTGTAGAGATGGACCTTTATTTCAATCAGGAATTCAACTGTTTAGGTATAAGGCTATTCACCTCTCATTATATGTATAATACCTGATATGATTTGAATACACTACAAATGCGAGTATCTATCTATCTATGCGAGTAATCCATTTCATAGAAATGTTATTAACCAATAAAATGTTCGACAAACAACTGTAGAAATGTCGGAAGAAAACTGTTTCAATTGTTATAGGATCCAGACTAGCGAGGTATCAAAACAGCAAATCTCCCAGATCGTGATGTTGATTGTCTCAGGTTTTTCATTAATTGAGAACTTTCCCTGCATCATAAATTTAAGACTAGATAATGAGTACAGTGATCGATGACATAGCTTGGAAACATTGAATATTTTTCAAACTTGTTATTTTTAAAATAACTAAACAAAACATATATTTTACGGTTCAAAATGAAACTATTATTACATTATTACCGCGTAGAGAATATACAATTAAGGAATGTCAACGAGGTCTAGTATAGAGTGTGTTAAGCATAGGGAACCGCTGGTAACCAGTCGGACATTCTGTCCTTCTCGCACATGTAGTACGCTCTCCACATGTGTGCGAGAAGGACAGAATGTCCGATAAATTACCCGTGAAAGGCTTAGTTGTCTACTCTATGTATAGACCTCGTAATGTTTGCGGAAAGAGTTAGTTGGCCCCTCATTCTTCTATTTTAATTAGTTTCCTGCAGTTACTATTTTTTCTTTAAACATTAGGGCAGACCCTGAAACAGTTTGTGAATTACATTAACTATTAGAAATAATTAGAATTATTTGATATAAGTAAAGAACTCTTAATGTTGTTTGTAAAATAGTTCATTCAAATGGTTGTATTCAAAAACATTTAAAACTTGGTCTACCTGACACTATGTCACTATGAACATCATTTCTTTGTTATCGCGAAGATACTGTAGGTAGCTATGATTCTATGAATAGAGTACAATTTTCAATTAATACGTTTCCGGTTTCGCATTCATCATAAACATATTGCCTTTCATTTCACTCTTAATGGTCCAAAAGGGGGAAATTGTGTTGGACCGTACACTCGTTGTAACTATGCATTCATACTAAAATCTATCATGATCACTTATAAATAAGAGTTGCTTGATCAAATCATAAATATGGAACCTCAAGCGTCGATTTATAGTGGAGTAAATCTGGCGAGAAAAAAGCCAAGGTTGGCGAAAATTTTACTATGCTTAGCGACCCGGTGGAAAGTGTTTGTTAGGGTACCAATAACAACCCTCTGAAATTTCTATTTCCCAAAGTAGGCACAACACCTTTGAAATTCAACAGAAATTCAACTTTAAGTCAATTTCTTAGGTATTTTTCAAATTAAGATATCTCATGTCATTTACATCCGATCTGGATCTGCTTTGCGGGAAAATGTAGGTATTCGCATATAGTTTTATCTTTTATACCTACTCATTTTACATTTTTTTTTCCGGATTATATTGGCCATTTTATTTTCGGTATTAATATTCCCAAAATTGTGTCAAATTAATTAATTTGAAGTTTCTAAAAGTGCGAAATTTCCCAATTTTATACGAATATAATAAGGCTCAGAAGTTGATAGCGCTCTAGGCTCCGGGATTTTCACGTGGCCTATCGAAATTAGAAGGTTCAAATTGTATAAAAACACAATTGCATGAATGCCAGACGTCCTATGTAATTATCTTCGAACGTAATCATTTTGACGTTTCGCTCGAGGAGCTCGCTACGCGTCAGTTAGAGTTTATACATTTTACCTCGGTCTTGTTATGTTGGGGCCGTTTCGTGCCCCGTGCGGGTGGCGCCAGTTGTAATAGAGTATTTTCGGCTGTGAGTCGCTATTTTAGTAGCTAGAAAATTCCCTTTGGTACGTCGCACGTTAGAAGCGCGTAGCTGAGACCTGAGAGTACCTGTTTCTAGTTTAATTAAAGTTTCTTATTTAATGGACATTTATCAAAAAAGATGGGCCGCCAGGCACGGTCCGATACCTAATCTAACTACATGGAGCGAAAACGGCACGCGAAAAGTCATCGTAAACCCGTATTAGGTACAACCAGTTTGCACTTTTCTAACTCGCCAGCTACGCGCTCCTCACGTGAACGTCATTCGATTTATCTCAAATTAACCAAAATGGCCAATATAGGCAGGAAAAAAAAATAATTGAAAAATGAGTTCCATGACATAAAACTATATGCAAATACCTACATTTTCTCGCAAAGCAGATCCCGATCGGATGTAAATGACATGAGATATTTTAATTTGAAAAATAACTAAAAAATTTTTAATCTCATCATAAACATTAACCCTCGGCCGAAATTACGTCTGTCATAAATGGTACCCCTTGATTTATGCAGGTAGGCGACGGGATTACCGGCCGAAATTACGCCCGCTGCGCCATAATGTAGTCGTACGGGTGCTGTATTACCATCTAAGACACTCTTACGGAATAGACCAAGAGCCGAAGCTGCCTTACATGCCAGGAGATATCGAGTGCATTGTCGGAAACGAAAAATGACAGATCTACTGGATTTACTCGTTTCCGACCGTCAGGTCCATACAAGCAAATAGGCCTGACGTTGTCCTCCTCGATAAACTAACAAGACTATGTATCAAATTATCTGCTCCGGCAGAGAAAAACATAGTCTTCAAAGAGTAGAAAATGTGAACAAAATATCAAGATCTCCTGTTTGAGCTCCGCATGCTATACCCATGCCACAAGGTCTTTTTTACCGTATATCGTATTGCTTAGATACTTTTATAATGAATATATTTAACATAGTATTAATATGTTTTTAATGTTTGTATGACCGTATCAATAAGACAAAATTACATTGTATTTCCTTTTATTTGCTCATAGTAAGCGCTAAAACTTCTTTATAATTCATATTCTCAAATTTTGGCACTTCAATCAACGATAAATTTCACCTGGTTCAATACTAACCCACTTGATTTTTGAGGTGAGGATTACTATTGTGATCAAAGAATACTCAGTATGAAATACAATATCAATATAATCGGCGTAGTTAAGTTTTTTCAATCCAGGTTAACATTTGCATATATGGAATACTCAAACCTGGGATCCCCAATAACAGATGATGGCTCTAACAAGCGTAGTTGATAATACTGATATTGATATTTGATGATATTATTATTATATGTAAAATCCAGAGCCAAGGGTGTGCAATTGTTTTGTTGTAATTATATTAAATTGATATAATTATCATGGTTTCCGGATGAATTCCGCGTCATTATGGCGATATTATACAACGACGTTTTGCCAACCACTACATGTGACATTATTCAAGACATCTTGGAATCTGGAAATAAGACTCTTATTTCCTGTATTTCTTATCTACTTTCAAGAATGAATGAAAATACGTAAGTACATATAACATTATAAGCATAAGCGTACTGAGAGAAAGTTATGTGTATCAAAATCTTTGTAATTATTTTCTGGATTCCTTCTGCAGATTAAATAGTAGGAAATGTGTTAAAAAATATTATCTACATTATGAAATTTCGCAAAGACGCACAACATTTATTTACACGAAGAAATGCCTTCGTCACGACGTGTTGATGAACCGCTGTGTAGTAATCAAAGCAAATCGGGAATGTAATAGAATAGTGTAGGTATGTAACAAAATCAATTATACAATCTATTTGTTCAATTTATTCCATAGAAATATATAGCTAATTAGAAATGAAAAAACAGTCCCATTTCGTCAATTTCATAATTTTCATATTTCACTCAAATTAGATGAATAATATGAATTTCCTGAATAAATGTTCACACATTATCGTTTGTGGATTTCAATCAGAGATAATATAATGTATTGAATAGAGATAAAAAGCTCCATAAACGTCAATGTCAAATTTTATTTGATTCAATTCGATTTATTAACGGAAAATTCACAATTAAGATTAAGAAACGTTGTATGTAGTTAAAAGTTTGTTACAAAGTAAAGTTTAATAGTAGTCATGCCGCGTGAACCATAGAAGTATTACATCAAACTCAAGTAGAGGGCTCCCTCTAACGTATTGAGAAACCGGTGTAGAGATGGACCTTTATTTCAATCAGGAATTCAACTGTTTAGGTATAAGGCTATTCACCTCTCATTATATGTATAATACCTGATATGATTTGAATACACTACAAATGCGAGTATCTATCTATCTATGCGAGTAATCCATTTCATAGAAATGTTATTAACCAATAAAATGTTCGACAAACAACTGTAGAAATGTCGGAAGAAAACTGTTTCAATTGTTATAGGATCCAGACTAGCGAGGTATCAAAACAGCAAATCTCCCAGATCGTGATGTTGATTGTCTCAGGTTTTTCATTAATTGAGAACTTTCCCTGCATCATAAATTTAAGACTAGATAATGAGTACAGTGATCGATGACATAGCTTGGAAACATTGAATATTTTTCAAACTTGTTATTTTTAAAATAAATAAACAAAACATATATTTTACGGTTCAAAATGAAACTATTATTACATTATTACCGCGTAGAGAATATACAATTAAGGAATGTCAACGGGGTCTAGTATAGAGTGTGTTAAGCATAGGGAACCGCTGGTAACCAGTCGGACATTCTGTCCTTCTCGCACATGTAGTACGCTCTCCACATGTGTGCGAGAAGGACAGAATGTCCGATAAATTACCCGTGAAAGGCTTAGTTGTCTACTCTATGTATAGACCTCGTAATGTTTGCGGAAAGAGTTAGTTGGCCCCTCATTCTTCTATTTTAATTAGTTTCCTGCAGTTACTATTTTTTCTTTAAACATTAGGGCAGACCCTGAAACTGTTTGTGAATTACATTAACTATTAGAAATAATTAGAATTATTTGATATAAGTAAAGAACTCTTAATGTTGTTTGTAAAATAGTTCATTCAAATGGTTGTATTCAAAAACATTTAAAACTTGGTCTACCTGACACTATGTCACTATGAACATCATTTCTTTGTTATCGCGAAGATACTGTAGGTAGCTATGATTCTATGAATAGAGTACAATTTTCAATTAATACGTTTCCGGTTTCGCATTCATCATAAACATATTGCCTTTCATTTCACTCTTAATGGTCCAAAAGGGGGAAATTGTGTTGGACCGTACACTCGTTGTAACTATGCATTCATACTAAAATCTATCATGATCACTTATAAATAAGAGTTGCTTGATCAAATTATAAATATGGAACCTCAAGCGTCGATTTATAGTGGAGTAAATCTGGCGAGAAAAAAGCCAAGGTTGGCGAAAATTTTACTATGCTTAGCGACCCGGTGGAAAGTGTTTGTTAGGGTACCAATAACAACCCTCTGAAATTTCTATTTCCCAAAGTAGGCACAACACCTTTGAAATTCAACAGAAATTCAACTTTAAGTCAATTTCTTAGGTATTTTTCAAATTAAGATATCTCATGTCATTTACATCCGATCTGGATCTGCTTTGCGGGAAAATGTAGGTATTCGCATATAGTTTTATCTTTTATACCTACTCATTTTACATTTTTTTTTCCGGATTATATTGGCCATTTTATTTTCGGTATTAATATTCCCAAAATTGTGTCAAATTAATTAATTTGAAGTTTCTAAAAGTGCGAAATTTCCCAATTTTATACGAATATAATAAGGCTCAGAAGTTGATAGCGCTCTAGGCTCCGGGATTTTCACGTGGCCTATCGAAATTAGAAGGTTCAAATTGTATAAAAACACAATTGCATGAATGCCAGACGTCCTATGTAATTATCTTCGAACGTAATCATTTTGACGTTTCGCTCGAGGAGCTCGCTACGCGTCAGTTAGAGTTTATACATTTTACCTCGGTCTTGTTATGTTGGGGCCGTTTCGTGCCCCGTGCGGGTGGCGCCAGTTGTAATAGAGTATTTTCGGCTGTGAGTCGCTATTTTAGTAGCTAGAAAATTCCCTTTGGTACGTCGCACGTTAGAAGCGCGTAGCTGAGACCTGAGAGTACCTGTTTCTAGTTTAATTAAAGTTTCTTATTTAATGGACATTTATCAAAAAAGATGGGCCGCCAGGCACGGTCCGATACCTAATCTAACTACATGGAGCGAAAACGGCACGCGAAAAGTCATCGTAAACCCGTATTAGGTACAACCAGTTTGCACTTTTCTAACTCGCCAGCTACGCGCTCCTCACGTGAACGTCATTCGATTTATCTCAAATTAACCAAAATGGCCAATATAGGCAGGAAAAAAAAATAATTGAAAAATGAGTTCCATGACATAAAACTATATGCAAATACCTACATTTTCTCGCAAAGCAGATCCCGATCGGATGTAAATGACATGAGATATTTTAATTTGAAAAATAACTAAAAAATTTTTAATCTCATCATAAACATTAACCCTCGGCCGAAATTACGTCTGTCATAAATGGTACCCCTTGATTTATGCAGGTAGGCGACGGGATTACCGGCCGAAATTACGCCCGCTGCGCCATAATGTAGTCGTACGGGTGCTGTATTACCATCTAAGACACTCTTACGGAATAGACCAAGAGCCGAAGCTGCCTTACATGCCAGGAGATATCGAGTGCATTGTCGGAAACGAAAAATGACAGATCTACTGGATTTACTCGTTTCCGACCGTCAGGTCCATACAAGCAAATAGGCCTGACGTTGTCCTCCTCGATAAACTAACAAGACTATGTATCAAATTATCTGCTCCGGCAGAGAAAAACATAGTCTTCAAAGAGTAGAAAATGTGAACAAAATATCAAGATCTCCTGTTTGAGCTCCGCATGCTATACCCATGCCACAAGGTCTTTTTTACCGTATATCGTATTGCTTAGATACTTTTATAATGAATATATTTAACATAGTATTAATATGTTTTTAATGTTTGTATGACCGTATCAATAAGACAAAATTACATTGTATTTCCTTTTATTTGCTCATAGTAAGCGCTAAAACTTCTTTATAATTCATATTCTCAAATTTTGGCACTTCAATCAACGATAAATTTCACCTGGTTCAATACTAACCCACTTGATTTTTGAGGTGAGGATTACTATTGTGATCAAAGAATACTCAGTATGAAATACAATATCAATATAATCGGCGTAGTTAAGTTTTTTCAATCCAGGTTAACATTTGCATATATGGAATACTCAAACCTGGGATCCCCAATAACAGATGATGGCTCTAACAAGCGTAGTTGATAATACTGATATTGATATTTGATGATATTATTATTATATGTAAAATCCAGAGCCAAGGGTGTGCAATTGTTTTGTTGTAATTATATTAAATTGATATAATTATCATGGTTTCCGGATGAATTCCGCGTCATTATGGCGATATTATACAACGACGTTTTGCCAACCACTACATGTGACATTATTCAAGACATCTTGGAATCTGGAAATAAGACTCTTATTTCCTGTATTTCTTATCTACTTTCAAGAATGAATGAAAATACGTAAGTACATATAACATTATAAGCATAAGCGTACTGAGAGAAAGTTATGTGTATCAAAATCTTTGTAATTATTTTCTGGATTCCTTCTGCAGATTAAATAGTAGGAAATGTGTTAAAAAATATTATCTACATTATGAAATTTCGCAAAGACGCACAACATTTATTTACACGAAGAAATGCCTTCGTCACGACGTGTTGATGAACCGCTGTGTAGTAATCAAAGCAAATCGGGAATGTAATAGAATAGTGTAGGTATGTAACAAAATCAATTATACAATCTATTTGTTCAATTTATTCCATAGAAATATATAGCTAATTAGAAATGAAAAAACAGTCCCATTTCGTCAATTTCATAATTTTCATATTTCACTCAAATTAGATGAATAATATGAATTTCCTGAATAAATGTTCACACATTATCGTTTGTGGATTTCAATCAGAGATAATATAATGTATTGAATAGAGATAAAAAGCTCCATAAACGTCAATGTCAAATTTTATTTGATTCAATTCGATTTATTAACGGAAAATTCACAATTAAGATTAAGAAACGTTGTATGTAGTTAAAAGTTTGTTACAAAGTAAAGTTTAATAGTAGTCATGCCGCGTGAACCATAGAAGTATTACATCAAACTCAAGTAGAGGGCTCCCTCTAACGTATTGAGAAACCGGTGTAGAGATGGACCTTTATTTCAATCAGGAATTCAACTGTTTAGGTATAAGGCTATTCACCTCTCATTATATGTATAATACCTGATATGATTTGAATACACTACAAATGCGAGTATCTATCTATCTATGCGAGTAATCCATTTCATAGAAATGTTATTAACCAATAAAATGTTCGACAAACAACTGTAGAAATGTCGGAAGAAAACTGTTTCAATTGTTATAGGATCCAGACTAGCGAGGTATCAAAACAGCAAATCTCCCAGATCGTGATGTTGATTGTCTCAGGTTTTTCATTAATTGAGAACTTTCCCTGCATCATAAATTTAAGACTAGATAATGAGTACAGTGATCGATGACATAGCTTGGAAACATTGAATATTTTTCAAACTTGTTATTTTTAAAATAAATAAACAAAACATATATTTTACGGTTCAAAATGAAACTATTATTACATTATTACCGCGTAGAGAATATACAATTAAGGAATGTCAACGGGGTCTAGTATAGAGTGTGTTAAGCATAGGGAACCGCTGGTAACCAGTCGGACATTCTGTCCTTCTCGCACATGTAGTACGCTCTCCACATGTGTGCGAGAAGGACAGAATGTCCGATAAATTACCCGTGAAAGGCTTAGTTGTCTACTCTATGTATAGACCTCGTAATGTTTGCGGAAAGAGTTAGTTGGCCCCTCATTCTTCTATTTTAATTAGTTTCCTGCAGTTACTATTTTTTCTTTAAACATTAGGGCAGACCCTGAAACTGTTTGTGAATTACATTAACTATTAGAAATAATTAGAATTATTTGATATAAGTAAAGAACTCTTAATGTTGTTTGTAAAATAGTTCATTCAAATGGTTGTATTCAAAAACATTTAAAACTTGGTCTACCTGACACTATGTCACTATGAACATCATTTCTTTGTTATCGCGAAGATACTGTAGGTAGCTATGATTCTATGAATAGAGTACAATTTTCAATTAATACGTTTCCGGTTTCGCATTCATCATAAACATATTGCCTTTCATTTCACTCTTAATGGTCCAAAAGGGGGAAATTGTGTTGGACCGTACACTCGTTGTAACTATGCATTCATACTAAAATCTATCATGATCACTTATAAATAAGAGTTGCTTGATCAAATTATAAATATGGAACCTCAAGCGTCGATTTATAGTGGAGTAAATCTGGCGAGAAAAAAGCCAAGGTTGGCGAAAATTTTACTATGCTTAGCGACCCGGTGGAAAGTGTTTGTTAGGGTACCAATAACAACCCTCTGAAATTTCTATTTCCCAAAGTAGGCACAACACCTTTGAAATTCAACAGAAATTCAACTTTAAGTCAATTTCTTAGGTATTTTTCAAATTAAGATATCTCATGTCATTTACATCCGATCTGGATCTGCTTTGCGGGAAAATGTAGGTATTCGCATATAGTTTTATCTTTTATACCTACTCATTTTACATTTTTTTTTCCGGATTATATTGGCCATTTTATTTTCGGTATTAATATTCCCAAAATTGTGTCAAATTAATTAATTTGAAGTTTCTAAAAGTGCGAAATTTCCCAATTTTATACGAATATAATAAGGCTCAGAAGTTGATAGCGCTCTAGGCTCCGGGATTTTCACGTGGCCTATCGAAATTAGAAGGTTCAAATTGTATAAAAACACAATTGCATGAATGCCAGACGTCCTATGTAATTATCTTCGAACGTAATCATTTTGACGTTTCGCTCGAGGAGCTCGCTACGCGTCAGTTAGAGTTTATACATTTTACCTCGGTCTTGTTATGTTGGGGCCGTTTCGTGCCCCGTGCGGGTGGCGCCAGTTGTAATAGAGTATTTTCGGCTGTGAGTCGCTATTTTAGTAGCTAGAAAATTCCCTTTGGTACGTCGCACGTTAGAAGCGCGTAGCTGAGACCTGAGAGTACCTGTTTCTAGTTTAATTAAAGTTTCTTATTTAATGGACATTTATCAAAAAAGATGGGCCGCCAGGCACGGTCCGATACCTAATCTAACTACATGGAGCGAAAACGGCACGCGAAAAGTCATCGTAAACCCGTATTAGGTACAACCAGTTTGCACTTTTCTAACTCGCCAGCTACGCGCTCCTCACGTGAACGTCATTCGATTTATCTCAAATTAACCAAAATGGCCAATATAGGCAGGAAAAAAAAATAATTGAAAAATGAGTTCCATGACATAAGACTATATGCAAATACCTACATTTTCTCGCAAAGCAGATCCCGATCGGATGTAAATGACATGAGATATTTTAATTTGAAAAATAACTAAAAAATTAACTTAAAATTGGATTTCTTAAAAACTATTCCATATTTTCACTTGAAATTTATAGGGTAGTTTTGAGATCATAACATCTATCTTCAGTGAAAATTTCAGCCAAATCGGTTGAAAAATGATTGAGTTAGCCGTTACGCAAGATTCCTTGCATATATGAGTATATATATATATATATATATATATATATATATATATATATATATATATATGTAGAACTGGATTCTCGGGTATTGATCCGCGTTGTCTGGTTTCGGTCCTCAAACGGACCAATTTCACGACGTTTCGGCAAAGTCGCATTTGCCATCTTCAGGTGATTCGACCGTAGAGTCTGGAAAATCTAGGCGAACTCCAGACTCTACGGTCGAATCACCTGAAGATGGCAAATGCGACTTTGCCGAAACGTCGTGAAATTGGTCCGTTTGAGGACCGAAACCAGACAACGCGGATCAATACCCGAGAATCCAGTTCTACACATTACGTCCGCGAGAACCTAAGAAGAAACATATATATATATATATATATATATATATATATATATATATATATATATATATATATATATATATATATATATTTATTACCGTGAGGGGGAGGTCGGATCAACTTGAAGTTTGGACTGGAAGTTCCTTGGACATTGACAATAAAAAGGTTTTACTTTGATTTCTCAATTTTCAATACAACTAGAGATATTGATTTTTTTTTGCTAAACTACCCTTAGAAATGTCAAAAAACACCTTTTTGACCAAAAAAAAGGGGTTGCACCCGCTTTCGGGAATAGAAATTCCAGGGGGTTGTTATTGGTACCACAACAAACATTCTCCAACGGGTGATTGAAGGACATTGATAGGAGCCATTGATGGCAGCGATTGATATTGTAACTAGCAAATTGATAAGTTCCGTCAGTTGCTCGTCAAATAGCAAAGATGGACGACGTCTCAGACGAGATGATAGAAGGAACCAGATTGGGCGGGTTCATCGTTCTTCAAACTGATGTGCTAATATTTTCCAATCCTTAGTATTCCTTGGTACCTGAAAGAAGTAAATCAAGTGTAAAACGATATATTATTGTGTACTGCATAATATATTTCTTCACAAGAATCATTGAGAGAACAACGGAATACATCATCTAATGACGACAATTAATCGAATTCTCCAAAGAGAAAAAAACCATCTTCAGATGATACGACAAGAGAACCCGTAGGTTTAGCCATGTAATATTTCAAAAAGCTAGAGATTGAATTTTGCATAGTAGCTTAGGCCTGGGCTATAAAGTTATGCCAACTAGCTCCAGACCAGAAACGGTTTGATGAAAAAATAATCGACGATGCACTGTTTTAAGCAAAACTTGGTACATTCACTAGAAACCTACCGTAAGATGGGGTGAATAGAAACACATTCTGATGTTTGAATGCGCATATCTCTCGAAATGAAAATAATTCAATATCCATATTTTGACAAAAGTCCGGTCACACTTTATACAATAGACCCCCGTTTAGAAAATGTGTGTTCAATTGATAATTTTTGCAAAAAAAATTATTATTTCGCTTGTTTCTATTCGCCTTCGAGGTGGGGTGAATGGAAGTACACGTTGAAAACTCGTCTACAGGTGCCAAGTTATTTGACGAGAACTGTATATTGCTTTTGGTCTGCGGTCTGCAGTGGGGGTGAATGGAAACAAATATAAAATCGAGTATACAATATAACAGCATAGAAATATTTTTTTCCTGGATTTTGGAAGCAAAATAAAATCATTTCATTTCATGAACGCCAACTTCATTGATATTTGAATGGATAGGGAATACAAATCAAATGTTCTTCAATATTAAATGGAATAATGGTTTTACCTAAAAACTACCCACTTTGAGACATGAGTTTCTCAAATTATATCCATATCAAATATCAAAGTTTCTCGTCTGGACTTCGAAACTAATATCTGTATTGGAAATACCTGACCAATGATTTGATTGATGTTAACCATACAAACATCTGGAGCATCAGGATAGAAATAAATGTCCTCCTCATTTTTTTTAGATGGTTTCGATATGAGGAAGCTTGCCTCAATGTCTTCTTCCCATAAGAAATCACTCTTCCAATATAATATTTCAACTTTTTGGTCTTTGCATGTTCTACGGTGAAACTAACAAGGTTTTATGCGTTCAAAATTTATTGGAATAACATTATTGAATTTTTTCCCATGACACGCCAGTTCAGGAATGGGCCGGTAGTGCATGTGTAACAACACATGCATTTCTCTCAGGACTTGCTGAACCCTGCTCTTCAATTTGCATTTCATCAGGATCATCTTGTTCTATACCTAAGCTGCTATCACTGTCATGGAGAGACATATGGTCGCTTCCATCTTCACCCATTTCATCATCAATCATGTTTTTCTTATTCGAAACTCTGAGTTTTTCCTTCTCAATGCATCTTGATGTCATAGGAGTTTGCCCATGCCTCTCCTTATTCTCAAGGTCATCATTGAAATCAGTTCCAGCAATACTCTTTCTGGCCAAAACATTCATTTTTTTCTTTTTTGTTCCTATTGAAGCGGTGGAACCATTACCAAATCTTAGATTCTTCAAGTATGTGACCACAGTGTCGTTGACATGTTCTTGTGATATTTCTGCATTCTCATCTGGTATTCTCCGCAATACTTCATCCCTGTTAAGGGGAAGTTGCCGCATTTTCTGAAACCAGATACAATATTATCATGCTGATTTGCACTAATCTCTTCCAAGAGAGTCTTCAATAAATGAGGAAATCTGTCTTTTGGAATGAAGCATTTCTTGAGACCCTCTCCTGTTTTCTATGAGAGCAACACCTTTCTCGAGGCAGCCTTCAGAGGTCTAAAAAAGGCAACAACCAAGGGTTGCGTCATATGATTCGGATTAGGCGGAAGGAATATGAATTGAATTCCCACAAAGTTGCACAGTTTTTGAGTAGAAATGGGACGATTGGTTATCTCTGATGAGGAACTTTTTTTACCTCAAGTTTTTTAAGGTACGGTATTGCAATTTTCTCCACCCAATCTTCAAATGAGGTTACCTCGAACCAACCACTGTTACTGCGATTGTAGCGAGTTCCTTGGGGCCCTCCAATGATCCAAGAATCATATTCTGAGCTTTGTAAACCATATAACAAGGCAACAGTTTTCCATCTGCCGCTGCGGCGAACATGAGTGAAGTGGAACTTTTGTTGGAGTTCATAATCCGCTCAGGATAACGGCAACCTCTCTTTGAAATTACCTTTTTCCTTCCTGAATCATCTGAGAGGTTTGTTCCATCGTAATTAATAATGTTTGAAGCAGGTACATTCTCCAACTCCTATGTCAAATTATCAAAATAGTTATTGATGACCTCATGTGAAAGTGCAGCTCGCGTTCATTTAATGTTTCGGCATATGCGATCTTAATCGATCTTTATGTCTCTGCATGTAAGAAAATGCAAATTCTTCTCCTGGCATATTATTCTTGAACGCAGCTAAGTTCTTTCCTTTCGAATCTAAATAATTTTTCACAATTCTTCTGAGATCATAATGGTCTAGTGGATATCCCCAACCAGAACATACTTCTAGAGCATTTATAAGTGCCTCTTGCTCTTCTTTCAGCAATTTAGTTTGACTTCCCTGTTTTCTAATTTGGGTTTCTTTCATGCCTGTATAAAACAATAGTGAATTTCGTTAACTTCAACTACCTTTCTATAAGTCATTCCTTGTTCGACATCCCGAAGAGCATTTGCTAATTTTTCAGGATCCACTTTTTCATAGGTTCTTGATCTAGGATGATGTATGTATTTTCGAAGCATTGCTGAAATAAAAAAATCAGATGTTAGCTAACGAAATTAAACGGGTTATCAGTTCGTGGGGTTAATAAAAACAGTGTTTCTATTGACCTCAAATTGGTCACAGTTCGCTAACAACTAATTTTCTTCTTTACTGGTATTCATATCACGAAAAATTATTATACTCACCTGAACAGTATGCTTTTTACTACAACTAACAGAAAAATTGGCACTTGAACCTATGTTTCTCAACACCTACCAAGCAAAGTTAATTCCGTACCAAAAATTCACCGAATGAACAACTGAATCTAGTTCTCAGTTGGGCAGTGTTACCAACTGTTTGAAACTTCGCATGGTTCGTTGGTTACGCTCTTGGAAATCGCTTGGCGTTCATTGGTCCCTCAGAAATAATATGGTATGAGAGTACGGAATTATAACATAACTTTCTTACTTTTTGTTTCCATTCACCACACAGTTTCTATCCACCCCATTTTACGGTACGTTTTTCTTATTCATAATAACATGTCAAACGTCCCCATCACCTCTACATCAGAAAGCTTGGTACATATGTCACCACATTCATCGGCTTTCTAACCTTCTACAGGTATGACATACCAAATACTTGAGAAATATTCTTCTCCAGAAAGTTATATAGCTAACATTAGAAGGAACTGCCGAATGACACACACTTTTGTAGTTCGACAGTGCCTTTCTACTACGAGATCTTACTTCTTTTTAGAATCAAATGCATATTTGAAATGCACTTAGTTAATTTTTTTTTGTTTTTTATACGTTAAATTGTTTTTAAATTCAAACAAAATTTCATAAATACCAGAATATTGTGTCTCCACTTCTCTATTATAGCCTCGCATATTTCCATTATTATTATTTCCAACGTCCGGGGGTCAACAGCACAAAAGAACTTCAAATCTCCCAAATCCATACCGGAAGCAAGGTATTTTAATGTTATAGAAAGTCTTTGGGAAGCAGGCATTGTTTGACACACTTACAGTGTCTTTTTTCCGATATTTGAATTAGTTTCAATAAGGTATTAAAACTTTCTTGATCCATTCTAAGAAACTTTTTGTAATCCTCGAGCTTAGTGTCTCGAAGGATACGTAATAAATATTCGCGAGTAAGACGACTTCTCTGTTTATATAAACGACCTCTCTGTTCTCAATTGCAATTGTCAATTTTATTGATCGTCTCCGGAGAATTGTTTATGGTTCTTCTGTGACTTATAGACCAATTTTAATGATACTGGAAGATCCTTAAGTTAATTCTAAAATAAAATATTGGAGCACCTACATACAACATATATTTATGTCACAACCCCATTAGTGTCCTTAAATTATTGAAACAATAATGATAGAGTCCGACTGAAATTGTATATCAATTTATCACATCCATTGCATTAGAGAGGGATTAAATCATAGGAAGAATGAGAGAAAATATAAGAATTTTATTCAGAAACTTGAATCGAAGAAATTGAGAGTAACAAAGAGAAACATACACTATCACAGTATTAAATTTCAGAGGAATTCAATATTATCAACACATTAATTAAAGATTGCTATTCACTATTATCAGTTTGAAACAATTCAAATTACCAATTGTAACATCGCGAAGAAGCAAATTTTTTCTTGAGATAAACACATTCCAGGATAGTTGGAAATTGAATGGTTAATGTACTTATATTATTTCTTAGTACACGTTATTGTATAAAAAAACAATCGAATGCCCTCAGACTCCCAATTCTTCATCAATTCAGATGAAACGGAAGTCGCGATCGACCTTGAACAATATTAGATCGTGAATAGCTGAATGAAGTAGCACATTACCTTGATTCGATTATTAATTAGTCCGGTGTATATATTCCAAACAACATACTACAAACGGTAATAGAAATACATCTATTTATTTTTACTGAGAATAATATTCGATGAAATCCATAACCTGGAGGTTGAATTGCAACATGTTCGGAAATACCTTGACAGGCTGACTATAGGTAATACGATTGACTGCTGGAAATAATTTTTATGGGATCGGAAATAAATTATGATTTTTCTATGCCATTCATCAATTACCTTGGATGAGAGAGTTTTCAATTATTTTATGTATCACTACATTTAGGATCTTGATGCATAATTTATTTTAGTCAGAAAACCTCGACACAATCTCCAAATGAAGAATTGAAACTCATTCTATTGCTAGTGCGAAACAGATTTTTTCAAGGTAAGAGAAATAATAGGTATATGATTTAAAAAATAAATATGAATCCTTATAACGTCTTAATTTAACCTAATCTATGGTTTCGACGTTTATGTAGAGTGTAAATTCATAATACTTCGGAAGTTAGAGAATAAAACTCAAATTTTACACAAAATTTTTAACATTTAATTTGAAAATGTTGACAAATTGTTTCACCACACTGTGGCATTTTCAAAGAAAAGTTTTGTGTAAAATTTGAGTTTTATTCTCCAACTTCCGAAGGAAAACTAAGACTAAGGTTATGAATGAATGCGAAAAAATTTGAAAAAGGGTTAATTACAACCAATAACAAAGCGACCATTACGCTAATTCTAACGAATTACAGGTTTTACAGGTACTTCTTGGCTGAAAATAAACATCAAATATTCCAGTTAGTCAATAATATCCTATCAGTAAACAAATAATTACTTATAATACGAATTCCTGGATTTAATAGTTATCGGATTGTCCCTAAGAAAGTTTTGTGGATGTATTTTAAGAGAGAATGAACTGATTTTGTAGTTGTTTGATCCGTTTATAAGAAATGGTTTGCTACGGTTGACTTATCAATGTTGTTACTTCGAACTTGTTAAAAATGCTCTTTGAACCTGGTAAATAGTCCAATGATTGTGATAAATGGTATGTTGGCTTAACTAAAATAATTGTTAAGTCGCCACAATCGCGTAGTATAAGCCATTATTGAATTCGGCGAAAATTGCCTATTGTATTACCCGGTCAATCAGGACAAAACTTCTTTTTGTTCTCGCAAAATGTTATGCATATCTCTATCATTAATCAAGCTGGGATGAAATTTTTCTACTATTATAATAATAAATAGTAAAAGTTTATTTGCTGCTACAAATATGTACAGTTTATAGCAACAGCGAAACCAACATTTTTATAAATAGTTAATAATATAGTGGTGGCTTATTGACAACTCTACAAATAAAAGAATAATAGTGGTATATTATATACAAAAAAGGAAAGCAATAATAACAGAGAAAAAATAAGTCGGTGCATTTTTCTTAACAAGTAGTGGTAGGTACTCGATATATCTTACTGCCAACATATTAATCACTCATACTGGTAGTTGGTACTTTATTCCGTACAGTACTGTCCGAACTACAATTATCCATAATGATGGTAATGTATGCTTCTAAATTTACTAAAAGTTGATCCATTTCAACCTGATAATTGATATCCTTTGTTTTAGAAGTTTTATGTTATTTGCATATCAAAAATAACATTTCGAATTGCACTCTGTTCAAAATCATCTAAATTCATAGCCATAATTTTAACCCGTTGCCATTTTTTTCTTGGACTTGCAAATGCTCCGTTTACCTGGGAAACATGTCCAAATGATGCAAGGGGTACCTACAGGAAGATAATTTACAGTATTTTTTGTAGTACCCAGTAAAATGACAAATACAATACTTCAATCCTCATTTAAGTCCAGGATATGACATTTAATGTCGCACTAATGCGACATACACTGTATCATTGAATATTTAAATTTATAGTATTACCTACGTAGTAACTACTGTAACCGTAGTATAATAAACTAAGATAAGATGGATTAAGGCTATTCCAACATTTCATGAGACTTTTTGGGAACAAAAAATAACCTTAGTAACGCCTCATCTTCTTTGATAATAGTGTTTTTCTACAAACGCTTAACAAAGTAGCCTTTGACGCTTTCAGATTTCAACGCAAAGTTGACGTTTTCCGTGAAATGTCATTTTGTGACAGCATTTGCGCTCTAAAGCGGAAATATTTCGAAAACGCTCGCTTCTCCAACGTATTTCTGCATGATGATTGATGATAGTGACAGTGAATTATCAAACACTCCTCCTGATGTAGCAGAAAGTGCAAAAATTGTTACTTTGAATCTCCTACCAGAGAAATCAAGGAAGAAATATGAATTACACTACGGTAAATTCATGACGTGGTGCCAGTCGAAGAAGGTGAATAAGTATTCAGAAAACGTATTACTGGCTTATTTTGGAGAAAAATCATTGATTTGTAAGTCATCAACTCTTTGGTCTACGTATTCGATGATACGGACATGCTTGAATGTTAAAAATAACATCGAAATCAATAAGTATCCTAAACTTATCGCATTTCTGAAGAAACAGTCTGTTGGATATAAAGCGAAAAAATCCAAAACATTCACCACTGAAGATATTCACAAATTTTTACAAGAAGCGCCCGATGAAGAATATCTACTAAAAAAGGTAAATTTTAATATTTCATGCTCTTAGTAGTTTGAGAAGCGGTTAGTATTTTTTTGAATTTAGTGCAATTTGGTTAGCATAGACATTTGGAATAGCTATTAATTGCAGTTTTTTTTATAGGTTATTCTAATTATGGGTATTGCTGGTGCCTGCAGGCGCGATGAGTTGGTCAAAATGGAGATTGGTGACATAGAAGATAAGGATTCTATTTTAATAGTCCGAATTCCCGATTCAAAAACGAGAATAAGCCGTGTTTTTACGATTGTTGGTCATAATGAAGAGAATTCAGTTGATTATCTTTCAATTTGTAAAAAATATATTGCACTCAGAAAACATTGTCTGAATAACAATACTGTCCAACGTCTATTTTTACGTTATGAAAAAGGTAGATGTATGAAACAAGTTGTGGGTATGAATACAATCGGCAAGACTCCCAGTGACATTGCTGAATATTTGAAATTGCCCGAGCATAATTTATATACTGGACACTGTCTCCGACGAACCTCTGCTACTTTATTGGTGAATGGTGGAGGTGACCTAATACAACTGAAAAAACATGGTGGATGGAAAAGTAACAATGTAGCAGAAGGCTACATAGATGATTCAATCAACAATAAGATTGAAACTACCAAGAGAATATTCTCAAGACCATCTACATCTCGTTCTGTAGATTTCCAATATTCGGGGGAATTAATGTTAGATAAATCTACTGATCGTCCATCAGGTTCAGGAATAATAATTAAAGAGTGTCACAATTGTACATTCAATTTTAGTAAAGTCAATGATAAATTAAATCAACATTAATCAGGAATTTATAAACTGTACTTGATGTACTTTTGTTGAATAAAGCATCTGGTGTTTTTTCTTTTTTTTTTCTGAAAACTACATTTGTAGAAAAAATCTTGTGTGTATTTCGAGCACAAAGTGTCATTGTCGCTCTCCAAAGATTACCGCGCTCCGCTTTGCGTCGCGCGGTAACTCTCTTTGTCGAGCGACAATATATCACTTTGCGCTCTTAATACACAAATAGCTATTATATTATGACATCTTGACATATTTATATGAGAAAATAATAATGGAATTGATGCAAGACGTAGTAAAAGATCGTGGAAAAAATCAAACTATCCGCGGAAGGAAATGATGCACTTTTGCTTCCTTGTTATACAAATAGCTATTTTTCACCGTGCAAAATAGCTATTTGTTTAACAAGGTTAAATATTCAGTATATTTCTTCTTTTTCAGCTCGTGCTTGTATTTAGCATTGGTGAGGCATGCCGTTGCGATGAATTGGTTAAAATGGTACTCGAGAATATCAGTGACAAAGGAGATATCTTGGTTTTGTGAATACCTGTTTCGAAAACAAAGACCAAAAGGACGTTCACAATAAAGAATGAGATCTTAAGCGCAGGGCCGGACCTAGAGTTTAAGGGGCCCCGGGGCAAGACTAAGTTCGGGGCCCTATTTCTCTATTGAACTTGTCAACTCAATTTTTTCCAATTTTTGTAAAAAAAAAAGAAACAAGGCATTATTATTTCTATTCATAAATAATTTGTTTTATTTGTCTTACACATTTTTCACGTTGTATTACATATTAATTTGTAAGTTAAAATATCAGACATTTATAACATCATCAATCATGTAAAGTAGTAATATATTCTTAGCTATAATATTATACGGTACTTTCATCCCTTACATTACAAAATTATGAATTATATAGAGAAGGATGAGATATTCGGGTAGTCATTATAAATCGCCTTTAATTCGCTAATATTCAGAAGTTGTTCGATAAGATTTTAGTATTAAAAGATTAAACTAATGCTCATAATCACGAATCGATATTTGAGAAAAAAAATTTAGAACTTTCTTTTTCTTGCTTCTGAAGAGATAAATTGTGCGCGCTCTCAGATTTTCGATTGATAACAATGAGCCTTTCTTGTTGCATCGAGCTCCGCAAGTAACTTTTGATTAATTCTAATTTGGAAAACGATCGTTCAGCTTTTGCCGTAGTGACTGGGACTGTCAGAAACATGAGAAGGGCTGTACAAACATCTGGGTAGCTGGATGACAGTAACGTATTTTCAATTATCAAAAAATGAGCTAGCTCTTTTACGACATGTATATCCGAGAAAAGGGTAACTTCGGAAAAAACGCTCCATAAAATGATAAATTCTTTACGTTTATAAAATCTCACACTTCTAACAATACCGTTTTTTTTTTAAGCTCAAGATTTGTACAGAATCTTATAGGTTTAGAGGTAATTATATTGAACAGATTTTTCGCAATAGCTTCTATTATTCTAAATAAATAAATTAATCAGTCAATAAATTTTCACATAACGAAGAACAATGAGACAGCGCTAAAAATGCTTGCACTTCGAAACACTTGTTCTGTTTTTGTCCTTCGCTCAGAGGACCTCCGAGCCCGGTTGCCCTATTGTAGTTCCGGCCCTGCTTAAGCGCCGTATCTATCTTGTATGTGTATAGAAAATATCTGGTCTGTCGGTTCCCTAAGACAGACCCCTCCAGGTTTTTTGTGAATTATGCTTAGAGAAACTGTACAACAATGGCCAATATTCAAACAGACTGGCGACGTTGTTAAATTTGCTTAAAGTTTGCGCCGTACTGTTGGAAGTGATATTCTTATTCTAAAAAGACATGGGCGATGACGAACAAATGCGGCAGCAGAAGGAATATTTAGATGACCGTATTTCTGAAAAATCTGAGGTAGCCAGCCCAGTAATTACGGGAGAAAATGCTACTTTGAATGTCAAAGAACGTTTGCTTGTTATTGACAATTTTGCTTCTACCACTTCAAGTACCACCACCACCGGCAGCGCCACTACATCTTTAGGAAAAATCAGCATTTGTAAGTTGAACAATTGTACTATAAATTTCAACAGCATCTAGTTACTGATTATTGTCGATTAAATCTGTTTTTAATTAATTTAATACATGTAGTATTTTAAATAAAAGTATAAAAATGGTGAAAACTCATAGCATTACTTTTTCTCCCTAGGGAATTAATGGAGATCCGGCAATTATTCTGAAATTTATTACAGAAAAGTAGCATTTACAGGGTCGATTAATTGTTACTAGATCTATGCCACTAGACGTAATACCGGTCTGAAATTATTTGCAAATGTGGTAAACTATCTACGCATCCACGGTACCAAATTTCATTGAGACATCTTGATTATCTCCTGTATCTCAAAAATTAGGCGTCTGTCCATATATGTTAACAGGACTTTTTTCTCAAAATCAAACACCTATATATATCTTGAAAATCACCCCTCCGTTCATCTGCGGGTTGTGAAATTGGTGTTCTAGAAGTCGAAACCTCCCTAAAGAAACAGGTCTGTATGCTGCTCAAAATTTTTACACAAAAAATGATAATTTCAATGAACTAATGAGTACAAAACGACATTTTAGCTAATGCAGAACACAATAATATAAGAAAAAATTGTTTTTCACGCCACCGAAGGACGTTTGATGAAATGTTTCATTTTAAGTATAACATGAGGCTTCATAATTTATATTAATGTAAAAAAATTTATTGAATAAGAAAAGGTTAATTCAATTCGTCGAATTCAATTCGACGGAAGAGTAACATTACTTCATTCGTACAGTAAACGTTGCATGATGTGCAATATGCATACATGTTTTCAGAACAATGTGAATGATGACACTTTTATCATCAAAAATTAGATGAAGAATATTAGCGCGTACATTCTTTTGATTCCTTTTAAATATACAAATACACAATAAGCTTGTGAGTATGGAAGGAAAATAAGGTATTCCCAACATACTGAACTGAACTGAAGAATAAAAAGGCGACTGGAGTAGACAACATCACACCAGAAATTTTAAAATTAATTGAAAATAAAATATCAATTCCGCTAACTCACATCATTAATACAGTATTAGAAACAGGAGATTTTCCATTATCACTGAAAATATCTATAGTTAAACCAATTTTCAAGTCTGGAAACACAGAAGCACTTATCAATTATCGACCGATATCTCTGATATCTAATATATCAAAAATTGTTGAGAAGGTACTAAAAGTAAGAATCACGACATTCCTAGAAAAGTACAAAATTATATCGACCAGGCAGTTTGGATTCCGTCAAAAGATGTCTACACAAGATGCTATGCTTTTCCTGACTGATAAAATTTACAAGAATCTAGACGAACAGAAGAAGGGTTTAGGTGTTTTTATAGATTTATCTAAGGCTTTCGACTCAGTCAGTCATAAGGAATTGTTAGATACTTTAGAAAATATCGGTTTTAAGAATACCGCACACAAATTAATGACAAATTATCTCACAAATAGATCACAATGTGTAGAAATTAATAAACATAGAAGCGAATACGAAACTTCCGAATATGGAATACCACAAGGCCCAATTTTAGGGCCAATATTGTTCAACATCTATGTTAACAATATATTCTCACTTGATACGAAAGGAGTAATTTTCAGTTTCGCAAACGATACAGCAATTCTATATGTAGGAGATACATGGACTACCTTAAAACAGGACGCGGATGCAGATCTTAATATAATTAAGACATGGTTTGATTATAAACTACTTACCATATATTTTGATAACCGCATAGACTCTCGTTCGGAAAACTATTCTTAATGATTTAACTACTTGTTCAGAGTATTAAACTAATTTAAATTGAACGAAAATTTATTAAATTTTTTATGTAAATATTTAAAACTAATTTATTTCATTGTTATATTTAGCTCACACAAGATTTAATCTTAAAGAGCACCATGTACCTTTTTTACTTCGAATTTGTTAAGAGTATTATATTAGTTTTATTGTAATTTCTATCTAAGTAAATAAAGATTTATTATTATTATTATTATTATTATTATTATACCGAAAGTTACGTAAAACTCTTTTTTTACTAAAAACTATTTTACTTTTTTGGAGGATGACATTTCGCGAAAATGATTTTTTATTTGTAACTATTTATCTCAGCACAGGTTCCTCCAATGAGCACATAAAAATTGATTTTCGCAGTTTTTCAAATTTGATATAACTTTTAGAGTGAAATATTCCACATAATGTTTAAAAGTAAGTATACGCACCATGCGGGCACGACCAGAAATATTGTCCTTGTACATTGGATATTACTATTTTATTATTACGAAAAAATATGATCCAACATCAACATAAGCTTCACCAATTCTGGATATCGCAACTAGATGTTGCGATATGATGTCAGGTACAACTATTCCTATGACGTGTTCCATATCCATGTTCGGGATCACCATCAACAACGACCCCTCATGGGATGATAATGTGAGCTCCATTGTGGAAACCGCGGCACAAAAACTTGGTTTTCTTTTCAGTGTCAAGAGTTACTTTACATCCCAGGAGCTCCTCATAATCTACAAAGCACAGATTCGACTGTGAAGGAAGTATTGTTCACATTTTTGAACCTCTTTTTTCTATCAAACTGCGAAATAGTGGAACTCTTTGCATGCATAGTGATGTTTTTCATTAGATGTGTAACCTCCAAATCTTCAAGAAAAATTTGAATGCCTATCTCCTCTTCCAACATTCTACCGCTAACCCAATGTTCTTCGAACATTATAGGCTTTCCTCTTGTGTAGTCATCGTATAGAAAAAAATTCCTTCTAAATTACATAGAGTTTCAAGAGTGATAAACTTTCTTGAGAAATGGTGTCAGCTGTATTTAAAATATGTTCGGCTAAGACTGATTTTTCACTATAGCACAATCGATTTTGTAAATCCCGGATTTGTCGAAGTCGGAAACTTAATCAAAGGTGTTGCCTAAACGGTTTGTAGATGTAAGAAGCTGTGGAAGCACGAATTATTAGTGATATGATGATGAATAGATTACAAATGTAAAACTTTTTATGAATAAAATGTTGGTTTCCTAATTTTTTCGAATTGTGGATAATTCTCATAGTTTTTTACAAATCGTACGGTTCTATTCGACATATATACACGGTTGTTTCGGGCTAGTGATTAAGTCAATACCTACTTTAAAGTGTTTCGTTTTGATTTATGTAAGTTAGATCAATCTGTAAGTAAGGAAGAGCTTCATACTTTGCCTATTATATTATTGTGCCTTAGAGCAGGATTGCTGAGTAATCACAATAAATACAATAAACCTCCCATTGAATTAAGAGATTATATCATTAATTCCGTCGTCTACATCAGGTTCACAAAAAACGGTCTTTCATAATACGTTTAATCTCCTCCGTCTTATCGTATTCATTTGGTTTCTTATCATATACTTTTTACGTCACCTGAGTTATCCAACATGAAATGCTGGAACTGCAATAGTGGTATTAGTGGCCAACAACAATCTATCCAGTGCGATGGCTGCAACATATTTTATTTGTAACAGTGTAATAATGTACTAGTATTTATTAATAATTGTATGTAGGTGTTATTGATTGTTTGACGTTGTTCTACGCCCGAACGGGCATTTGTGTATACTTATATGAGCATTTTATGTTTTACTTGTATTGTAATTGTATATATATGAACGAATAAATTTACTTAGTTACTTACTTATATACATGAGAATCCATCTAGTCTGTACAGGACTGCAGGCTGATGATCGTATAACTCGACAGAAAATACGATGCGTAAAAGTTTATTGTACAGGTTGTCTGAACAAAGAGGACCAAATGAATGATTCAGACACTGATTCAGGAGTTAACGTCGAAGGTGGAGTCATTAGAGAAAAAACTAAATGATCAAACATCTACTCAAGTATAAATTGGTAATGAGGAAATCATCAATGAAGTTATGGAACGCATCAAGCGATCCGGCATGTTCCAGAACCAACTACCGAGTTTGTTAACAATGTGTTAACAGCAATTGGTACACCCACAGTGAATGCTTTGAAAATTATAAGGCTGGGTAGGCCAATAAGTCGCGGTTAATTAAAATTAACTTTTCCAGTCCGAATGAGGTGAATGAGATCTTGAAGAAAAAAAGCAATTTATCTACTATATACTAAATAAATCAATAAATAAACAATAAATAAACAATGTTAAATAGATGGATTTATGATGTTAGCTGGAAATTAAGCATTAACCATCAGTTAATTTTTCACTCTGGTTATTGTACGTATTGTACGTTGTACGTTGTGCATAATTACTCGGTAATCCTACTTTTTTTTGTAAGTCCTTGATATAAACTTAAACTTATATATTATATGTAACTATTTAGTACAATTAAATTGCGGAGCCAGAGCTACAATAGTACTAAAAAACTGTAAAATAGTTCACAATGTGGATACACTACAACACAATGAATAATATATAATCACCCTTATCAAGGCAGCCACGTAGCCAGAATTTTTCTTGGTATTTTGGTTCGTAGATAGACTGAAAATAAAATAAAAATTCTCTTTGACGTTTCGATAATTGTTCATTATCTTTATCAAAATTGTGAATTACTGTTTCCATGTAATTTAGAAAAGAATAGATGATTTCGATTAATGAAATGCGTCTGCAGCCGACTTGTGTTTTAAGGTCCAATTAAAACTGCAGAAAACATTGGATCGGTTAAAGTTTCGAAAGATTGGAATCTATTCTGTCATTTACACATTTGCTTTTTTTAATTTGAATACATTCTAATATCAAACGTTTGATGTCATTCGTTTCAATATTTAAAATTTTTGTATTGTTGTAGTCGAAAGTACGGTTAGTGCCTTTTACATGGTTATTAACCGATCGGTGGCAGTAAATGTTTATTGCTTTGTTATTTCGATGTACTTGGAACAAAGATTTATTATTATTATGGAATTTCCAGCGGTCGGTAGTTTTTCATTCACATTTTAAACATCTTGTTTATCTAGTATGTTTATTTCCTGATTTTGTCGTGGAAATATTTTTAGTTCGCATGAATAAAAAGTCAATTTAGGATGCTAACACTAACTATATTATATAAGATTAAAAACAGGTTAAATAAAACGGAGCAGAAATTTACTATGTGTTATCCCAAAGGAGGGTTGGTTTGCCCTGGTCATGCAGATAATTGTCAGTGGCGGAACTACAATGCGCGGGACCCCGCAACGCGGGGGGGCCAGAGCTATAGGGGACCAAATGCATCATGAAAAGAGTGAAACATTCTCGAAACTGATAACCGACTTTACCAGCAAGCGCAAAAAAAACAAACAATTCTAATACAAAACATTTTGAAACCCTTAGCAAGTATTGCAACCTCCCACATCTGTTTGTCATTACTTTGTTTTGACGCACTAACTCGACTGCTTGAAAACAAAGAAAAAGGCCCCTCTCTGACACTCTTCAGAGCACTTGTCGAAAATTGTTTGGGTAGGTTGATCAGTGACAGTGTTACGTCGCTAATTAACGCCACTATATATTATTTCATATTATTTAATTATGTATGTACTTCCCAATTTTACAACCGTCTCGTCACCGTCTCGTCCCCTCCGGTAGGTACATTCATTTGTTTCAGTATTCCCTGTTCTTGCGGTAAAGTCTACATTGGTGAAACAGGTCGTACAGCAGCTACTCGTGTGAAAGAACAAGGCTTCGTGACACCAGTAGATCTGCACTTGCGGAACACAAGTTTAACACAAATCATCAAATCCTTGTCCGAGCCCCAAACTTCTATCAGCGAAAAATCCTTGAAGCTATAGAAATCCTAAAACATCCGAATAATGTGAACCGTGACTCAGGATATTACCGTCCCAACATTTGGAAACCCATCCTCGAAAATTCCACTTCGCACATGATCGCACAACGGCAGGGTCAGGTGCCGGAACGAAGTTAACCACCGGAACAAAGGCAGTGAACTATGTAGCGTGAAGAATTTTTCCTACAATAAATACGGCTACAGAAACCAGTAGAGCCAGTTTCAGTTCAAGCCTCAAGCCTGCTCTGAAGATGCCACCTGTAATGGTTGGCGAAACGTCGGCATCAAGTCGAGCTATTGTGACGCGGAATCCATCCGGAAGACAAGATTTTTCAACATTTGTTTCATGTTTTCAGAACTATACAAACCCAAATATTTATTATTTATGATACCTCTCCAGATGTTATTTATGACCATTTCTTGGCGCATCGACAATTCGGGTTTTTCCATTTGAAGTATTTGAACCTTTCTTCTTACACATTCCTCAGTAATAGCATGTTTTCCACCACTTCCTTCCTGTCACCAATGAAAACCTACCAATTTTTAAACTCCACCCTCTTCTACTTTTCTATTAGATTTTAAGTTTGTTAATTTTAAGATACCTATATCTTGTGAATGTGTGGGTAACTTTGAAATTTGCATTCAACTCGAATTCGTTACAAAATATTAAATAAGTATTAAGTGTGAACTGTGAAAGTAGGTAGGTTATATTTTCAGCTTTATTTAAATTTATTTTATTCAAATATGGAAATAAAAGATGTGATTAGAGATTTTGCAAATTTGAAATCCAGGAGGACGGATTTTAAATTTTAAATATATTTTCTTTTGTTAATTTTTAATTGTTAATAATGCAATTTTGTTCCTTTTTGTTATTTTTTAATAAAAATATCAATAAAAATTTGTGTTTCTTTTGTAGTAGGGGCCCGAATAATATTTTGCGGGGGGGCCAAAAAATTGAAGTTCCGCCACTGATAATTGTTAATATTAATAAATATGTACAGAAGAATAAATGCGTAGGAACCAACCACTTCTTTATTACTATACCGTCGGTGGAGTAAAAAAACCGTTACAAGTAATATAGTAATAAAAAAGGGAAACTAGATATTTCGCAGCCTCTTATTCACAATATGGAACTCAATTTATTTACATCTTGACTGTGTTGTAACTGACAACAATAATTTACTAAATAAGTTTAACTATGATTATTATATATTTTCATGTAACTGAACATAGTAAGATAGTTGTAAATAGTTAGTATATCACAACTAGGTTGTGTGATCCCTCGAATTCACACTGGTCCTTCCAAAAAGTGGTACAGCAATACAAACATACTAACACACACATAAGGTAAAAAATTTCTGGGGGGCAACTGCCCCTTCTGCCCCCTGCTGGCTACGTGCCTGCAAGTGTGATTACTTATTACTTATAGTTCTACAGTAGTACGTAAACAATTAATTTATCTAAAAGTGTCAGAAATCCATTCCGACATGTGTAACATGTGTATCAATATAGGACGGTACAAAGTCGGCGATTGCTCAAAAACCTAACAAGAACAGTTCCAAAATATTGTGTGTTGGAACAAACCTATAAATTCCGAATTTAAATTTACGAATCAAAATCACAGCCTTTGCTCTTAGAAATATTGCAACCAATAGTACCATCTGTCGATGATATACTATACTTTGATGTATGTTAAAGTTACAGTTTACTTTCAAAGCATAATGATGTCGAAACCATGAGTCCGTATTATCGAACACAGATGGCCTTGTTAAAAATATACAGATTGTAGACATTGTATGATGGTAAATAGCAAAGTTTCACAATTTTACAAAACTGTATTTATGTAATTGAAAAATCTTTTGTCTCAAAGTGTTTTTGAGGTATCGACACACTATTAACAATATTATGATGTATCCAGAAGCATTTATCATGAGAAAGAATATGTTCTTCTTTGTTCTAACGAAATCAATTATTCCTGTAGGTATTTGGAAATAACAGATATTTGTGCTGCCATCTCGTATTGGGTAGTCTGCAAAGTAAACCATGTACAGTGCTAGGAGGCAGCGACAGCGACACACCATACGTACGTATTAGGTATTACATTTAATTTACTATTACCGACTTCAATTTTATGTTATGTAGATGTTTTCAAAACAAATCGTTCTCGATTCCTATCAATTCGTATTTCATATTTTTTGTGAATATTCAGCAGCTTTAAAATAACATAGTAACCTGTGCTCTCGTACGATGAATTGTATGCCCTATGGGATTAAGTTAAAGTTTAATTAATTCAATTGAAGTAATGTGAATTGTGACTTGACATAAAGTATGGTGGGTCAGTTGTGTGCATTAAAAAAATTGTGTTTTACGAAGATGGTAGTGTCAAAAATATTGGTAATGTGATCGGTATTATTAATGATAGACGTTATAGTGGTAGACTGTTTATCGAGACTGGAATTTCTTATCAGTAATTTATAACTTTTCTTACAAATATTGCAGGTAAGTTACACATAGGTTTCATGAACTTTCATTTTCGAATATTCCTTCCCATTACTTAGCTTTGTATAATAATTGACTCAGTAGTTCAACTTCATCCAAATGTTCAAACCTTTGAGTCAGTTTTTTAGACGGTTAAATGTATTTACAGTTGAAACTGTTTATATCCACACCAAAATACCATGATATTCACATGGTTCCATCGTCGTATCCTATAACATACAGAAACGGAATATTGAATATAGGTCAAAATATAATTTTTCTTATTGGGGTCAACGCCCTTTGTGTATGAATAGTATGAATTCGACAAGGTAATGAGCACATTCTGTGACTGATCTTTCCGTGGGAAGTGCAGCTTGGGTACTTCGTTGCACTGAGACAGATTTCTCACTGAAACGTGACCAGAAAGATTGTACTGCATCTATAGATACATAGATGGCACAAACTAAGATATAAATAATACAGAATTACAGAATGAAATTTCTTCTTTCATGAAACGGCACATGATAAACGAAGGATCTTGTCTTCTTGGTAAACATCGAAGAAATTATAAGATAATTTCATTAAAAAAACTAGATATGTGATAATTCAAATTAAATGCGCCAAACTCAACCTGTACCAAATCCCCTGTTCCGGTATCAACAAAGATAAAAATATTAACACTATTATAATACTTACTGTGTATTAATATGAATGAGTATAACAGGGCCATACTTACCTACACTACAATCAATGAGGATCTGCAGCAGATTTTTGATTGAGACCCTTTTATGTTAATCTGAGTGATATTCATACCATCCATGCTTAATCTGCAATTTTGAACGAATAGGAATCCAATACGTCCGCGACACCATCTGTGCGCTCTGCGCGCAACCCGGGCAGTAAAAACAAAATAAATAATATAATAAAATAAAATGAGCAGCTGCTTTGTATATAAATGCATAGACGTTGATTTTGTTTATCTTGATTTTTCTTTATTAGGAACTGTTTTTGTAAAAAAGAATTTCAGAAAAAAGAAAATGTAAATGTTGTTTGCTTGGTTGCAAATCTAACATCCAAAATAAAACAAATAATTTGTTAGTGACTCATCATTCTTTTCCTCCAAGTGGAAGAAGTATATAGTGTATACATTGAAAATAAGTTTGGAACTTTGGATAGTTATGATCGTTTGTAAGCTTAGAAAAAAGTTTTGCGAGTGAAGTCAAACAATGGTAAAAATATGGTAGTTTGTTCTATTCACTTCAAAGAGGAAGACTTCAATAGCCAATCAATAGTAAGATATTTACAAATAATTATGATTTATAATAAATACAATAATACAAAACTACATATGTAAATAAAACCTATATTTAAAAGAAAACATACTTTTATTTATAGGAGGGGAATCTTCACGTAGATATTTTAAAAAAGCTGTGTTCCTTCCCTCCACTTATCTCAATGTTCTGTACCAGGGAAAAACATAAATACTGCACTTCAACAACATAGATTAAAAAGGAGAATAGGCAAGCATTATCTACTCTAATAAAGATTCTTGACCCAGGTATGTATTATATATAAATTCTCGGGAAATAGGTCATATTAACACTTATGCTTCATATTTTCTCGTCTTTACGTACGTTTCGGTCTCACGACCATCATCAGAAGACTCATTATGTCTAAAACTGAATTACTTAAAACTAATTGTATTACACAAAGCGTCCTTATCGCACCAATCTCAATTAAAATGCCCACGTCGCCGAAACGAACATAAACGAATAATCGAAATTGTAACACATAAATGTTATAAGTATAATATAGTCCAGGCTGTGAACCGGGATTTTAGCTATAATTTAAAAAAAAAACGTGAAAGTTCGAATCAAAAAATTGTTTTTGCATTAGCTTCAGGAGGTTCTCATGATCATTCGTACACCTTAAAACCTCTTGGGAACCCCAACCCCACTCATTGAATTGTATTTTCTACAAAAAAAGGTACTTTGGCATTTCGAGTGCACCTAGGAGGTTTTTTGGGTCGCTTAACACGAATCCGTAGCCAGACTTACTTGCAATCCTTCGTAGGGGTGGTAAAATCGACAAAATTGGCCAATTTTGCACCCCTAATGTGTCATTTTGCAATTTACGTGTTTTAGGAATTTCGAATGCACCAAGGGAGGTTTTTTGGGTCGCGGAATACGATTCCGAAGCCAGATTTACTCGAATATCATTGTAGGGGTGGGAAATTTACAAAAATGGCTAATTTGACAAGCTTCTAAATTTTTATTATTTTTGCATTCTAAAATTACTTCGGAGTAAATCTGGTTTCGGAATCGTATTCAGTGACACAAAAAACCTCCTTGGTGCATTCGAAATGCCAAAAAAACGTAAATTGCAAAATAACATATAGGGGTGCAAAATTGGCCAATTTCGTCGATTTTACCACCCCTACGATGGATTGCAAGTAAATGTGGCTACGGATTCGTGATCAGCGACCCGAGAAACCCCCTTGGTGCATTCGAAATGCCTAAAACACGTAAATTGCAAAATAACATATTAGGGGTGCGAAATTGGCCAATTTTGTCGATTTGACCACCCCTACGATGGATTGCAAGTAAATCTGGCTACGGATACGTGTTTAGCGACCCAAAAAAAAACCTAGGTGCACTCGAAATGCCAAAATACTTTTTTTTGTAGAAAATACAATTCAAGACTTGGAGATTTTGGGCCATTTTCGCCCCCAATGGGTGGGGTTGGGGTTCCCAAGAGGTTTTGAGGTGTATGAATCCTGAGAACCTCCTGAAGCTAATGCAAAAAAAAATTTTCGGTTCCAACTTTTTTTTTTCGGTTCATAGCCTGGACTAATATATCAAGAATCCACTGTTAAGCAGTACTCTTAGTAAATGCCAGTCTATGAACGACTAGAAACGAGAACATTAGGTTCAAGTATCCACTTTTAAACAAGATGTTAGATTTACGAGCTAATAGAAAAAGGTTTGTCAGTTATGGGAATCATACTATTGACATTCTACCTAAAATATACTTTTAACATTATAAAGACGCATGTAGGAATTTGCAAGAGTTTTAATTAATCAAGTTAGTATAAATCTGTCTTAGTGTCTGAATATCTGTCCTATGATTTACAGATTTGGAGTCACGTTTCATGTGAATCATCTCCAGAATAGTTCTAGTTATTTCCAAAATTGGTATTCAATAATTCTGGAACGGTCCTGATATTATGAGGTGGTGCACCATCTTGTTGAACAAACTGATTTCTCGTCTCCAATAAGGGTAGATTATTCGTAAATTCCTGAATAATTTACTTGTTTAAGATTTCGTAGTACCGTTGGTCATTAAGATTTCCTTGATATATGTGATATGTTAGAACCGAGGTTAGAACACGATTGCCCCGTAGAGCACACCAAACACTAAAACCAAAGCGTCCCTGCTCGTTATGCCTGTTCAACAATCAGCGCTGCTAATGTAGGCTATATCTGTCCAAATTAAAGTTTTAGAGAACTTTGGATCTTGTTAACATTTTTGACGATACCATATGCAAAAATCTAATCTTCGTTGGCAATCAGTTGATTAACGGTGATGATTCCTTATTGTAGTTTGAATTTGTATATCTTCAATCTGACGATTTGCAATCGTCATTCCAATTACAGATATACTAGTGTCTTCAGCGTCTTCAATGTGGTAATTTTGGGTTTGTTGAAGGATCCACAATTAATAACATTTTGTTTTAATCTCTAGAAAAAAGCTTTATTGGATTGTTTTCTTTCTGGCTATCAAATGTATATATTTCAGATGTAATATATTAGTAATAATAATAATGAATGGTCATTATTTAACAATTCGAAGGTACATAGAACAGGAAGTTTTCAATAAGTTACAATGGCGTTCTCCAAAACCTTAGACAAAGCCGATATTATACCGATAGGCCGCATATCAGAGAACCCTACAGGATTTCCCATCTTCGGTAAAGGTCTAACTATTATAGATAGTTTCCATACTTCAGGAAAATATCCGGTCTCAAGGCAAGAATTAATTATGTGTGTCAGATGACTACTTATAATAGGCAATATAACATCATCACTACCGCATGCATTTGATTTTAGTGATTCAACAAGGCGCCTTACTTCGTCAATAGTCGCAAAACTAAATTGAAACCTGAAACTCTAATTTAAAACACCAGAATAAGTAGAAGTACTACTGGCGCCCTCCACAGGGGATGTAAAGACCGAAGAGAAGTAATTATTAATTTGATCTGGATCGCTTAACTCTCCAGGTATGTCTATTATAGGTCTTTTTCCGAGGACCACATGCGAAAATGACAAATAGCACACTATTTAGTTACGTCGAAAATGACAAATATCACCCTAGAGATGAAAAGTTAAATATCACACTAGAGTGATATGTGTATCTATAGCTATATGTATTGCATAATGGAATTGAAGTGTGCTTTGAAATTAATATTGCGAAAACGTCAGATAAACTTTAGAAGTGTCAGTTTTGCATATGCATCATTCTTATCATATACAAAACCGTGAAAATAGTATCTAAAATTCCATAAAACATGGATGCAGAGATTAATAGTGATGATCAATGTACTCCACCTGAAATTGAAGAGGCCGCAAAATTAACGTCACTAAATTTACTGTCTGAAAAGTCCAAAAGAAGGTACGAATATGCTTACGATCAATTTCTTTCCTGGCGAAGAAATAAGGAAATAAGAAGCTCCTTTTCTGATTACGTTTTGCTTGCATACATGGGTGAACTTTCCAATAGAATCCAATGCTCAACATTATGGACTAATTATTCTATGTTGCGTACCACTTTATCCATTCACCACAATGTAGATATCTCCAAATATAGTAAACTTGAGGCATTTTAAAAAAGGAAAAGTGACGGATATAAACCGAAAAAAGCTAAAATTTTGACGCAACAAGAAATTTGTGAATTTATAAAGAAAGCTTCCGATGAGATTCATTTACTTACAAATGTAAGTCATCGGTATTTAAACAAAGTCTATACATTTATTTAATTATGGTTTTTTTTAGGTTGTGTTGGTTATGGGTATATCTGGTGCATGTCGTAAGCAAGAACTTACCCAGTTATGTATAAATAATATTGAAGATTTGGGGACTGCGGTCAACCAAATTAATAATACAAAAAATAAATGCTGTCGCAAGTTCACTATTACTGGAAACTTTTATAGCATATATAAAAAATATGCCAATCTAAGACCGCCAACTACCGAAACACGCTTTTTTCTTAATTATAGAGACCAAAAATGCACAAAACAAGTAGTGGGCATTAACAAAATTGGAAATATACCTAGAGTAGTGTCTAAATTTTTGAATCTAAAGGATCCTGAAAATTACACAGGACACTCATTTCGCCGTTCTTCTGCTACTATATTAGTAGATGCAGGAGGAGATCTAACTTCTCTGAAAAGACATGGGGGTTGGAAATCGTCCAAAGTCGCAGAAGAATATATTGACGATTCGGCTACTAACAGGTTAAATATTGCCAATAAAATTATGGGTGCCATCAGCAGTACTTCGAAAGCCGTCACTCCGCTTCTTCGAGAAACTGACATCGAGTCTACTACTGTACATAGTGTACAAATAACAGAGAGAAATCTGTCTAACTGCTCATTGCAAAGTCCATTACAATTTACTAATTGTAATAATAATAATGATATTACTTTTAATTTCTACAATTTTAAGCAGTAATCTTGTTCAATTATTACTTTTCTTTGTAAAATTCTCAAATTCTCAAAATAAAGTGAAAATATATTAATTTTCTTGCAATTATGCATTAATCTGTGGTCGTCGGAAAACGTGTACATTACTTGTGTGGAAAGTGCCATTTCACACTCGTGGGATTGACATTCTCCCACTCATGTGAAATGGGTCACTTTCCACACTAGTAACGTAATATACTATTGTTTTTAATATTCAGAAAGTTCACTGCTCTCCAAAACTCTCGTGTCATTTCTATTCTGAAAATTAGCCAGATATGCTTGTCTTTTCCCTTCTGATCGCCAAGAGTATAACATTCAGCATATTCTTGTCATCATAATTCCAGTCACTCATACTCTTAGATTTTTTATGTGTGGTATGAGCTCGATCTCGTTCCCTCATCATGAGTCTCACACTGTCAGTAAGCCATGGTGCAAAAGGTTTCGTACGGTTCTGAGTGGCATGCTTATTAAACAGATATAGAATCTTTTCATTCAAAAAGTTTACCTTGGCATTCAAATTACAGCCAGTAGTAAATCACAGTACACAATTCTGTGGTCCGAAATTGGAGCTGTACGTAAAGTGCCGGAAGTCTGAATCAAGTCAAGGCTACTACAAAAAAGTACATCAATAAGTTTCTCAGTGTGTCTTGTCACTCGTGTGGGCTCAGTGATAACTTGCGCCAAACCGTACGAACACGTACAGTAGGCAACAGGATTTTCAAAATATTGGTCGACATTTATGTCTCCAAGTAAAATGATACTATCGTACTGTCGAGTAACAACAGCTAACAAATCATCAAGATGCTAAGTGAAAATACCGACACTTAGACTTGGAACTTTGTAGATGACGCATCTAACAATACGAGAAGAGTTAATTTTCATGTTCAACCATTAGTGTTCCACGCCGTCTAACCTTACAAAGTCACCCAAAATTTCCTCTACGGGAATGTCATATCTCACTCCTACTCCCCTAGAAGATCGAACACGCCTATAGAGGCCATAGCCCGACACGCCGTATAAATCCGAGGAAATCCCCTCGTACAACCACGTCTCAGAAACACACATAACATCTATATTATTTTGAACAATTATCTGCAAAATAACCAAACCCTGTGGATCGAACTTTTAAATGAGCGAATTTGAGGTTTTTGAATTTATGATTAGCCATAAGAAATCCTACTTCTAAGTTTGGATAACCTTAACTGATATAACTGACATGCTGAATCATATGCTGAGTGGCGCAAGGCAGACCTGTACCGAACCTTGAAACTTAAAATTAATACAAGAAAAAATACTTTCAGAGGGATGCTGATTTTTTTCATGAGAACCTGCATACACCGGCACACATGTAACACTATTCTTGCAGTCTTTCTCAATATGGTCATATCGACAACAGGTGTAACAGCGTCGAATAATGACGTGCTCCTTAACAGCACATCTGTGCCAGCGACAGCCAACATACTAATATCCAGAATCCAGAATAAGTTTGAATAAAGTAGGGTTAACTTCCAGAACAACATTTATAACCTTGTTATATCGTAAAGTCTTAACAACTCTTACCTGAGATGAATCACAACTAATATTATTTCGCGACAAAATTGTGTCTACTAATTCCTGATCATCGGCTGCATCTGTTTCAACACCGTATATTATCACCCTGGGGTTTAACTTTCTAGGTTCATCAACAGCGTAAATAGAACCTACACTATCAACTAATGAGTTTTTCAAAGCATCCAATGAATTTTTATCCTCACAATTTACAAGAAAGCCATCCTTAATTAGTTTCGTATCTATTATATTCGCGTTGATACTAGATAACTTTACTTTAGATCTCACGTCATTCTCGATTTCTGCATTACACACCGACTTGCGATCTGACAACTAACACAGCTGACGAAGTGTTTACCTTTTTACTGTATCACTATCTCGGGGGGTTGCGACGTTCCAGACGGAGCTCTAGTTATTATCGCTTCTAATCTTCTATCTTTTCCTTCTGCAATGTGTTTGTATATTGAATCTCATTTAGAAGTTTGTTGGTTGTTATTACTTTGAATAAAACTTTCTGACATATCATCTTCAGTTTTACGATTGAATGAGTTAATTGTAATAATGATAATAATGACGGAAAAAAATAATATGCAATTTACTGACAAACTGATAAACACTGCCCTAGATGACGCCTACCTACTTGAAAGAAATATAAAACAACGCAAAAAGTAATATAGTAAAATATTACTTTCGCTATTAAAGGTTACATATCAAAACCGACCCGACATGTACTAATAGTTAGAAAGAGAAAAAAATTCGTTTTAACTAAACCGTAGCCAACTATTCCCATTTGAAAAAATACGACTCAAGTCCATAACTCGAAATTGTATCTTTTTTTCGAATTTTCTCTACGCCACTGGATTATAGAGAAAAAAGTGCCTCAAGAATGTAAAAGCTATTTTCTCCTAGCTTTCCAAACAACCACGATATTCACATGTGTCTAAAAGTGGAAAAATCGAACTCATGCCTATAACTCGAAAACAAAAGACCATAGAAAATATTTGTTTCCGCCAGCCGCCAGTGAATTTGTCTCAAACAAAAAGAGATTGAGTATGTTCCATTTTTTGTATCACCTATAGTTACCGAGTTGCCCTATACAAACATCGAAATTGTCCCATCCTGTATATGTTTTCTTGAGTTAAGTACTTACATTAATTTAATTAAATGTATGTCATTAAAGGTAATCACGAGGGTAATCATTATTGTAGGACAAAAACGTATGAATTAATGAAAATTCTTGACTTCCGGATTATTTCCGCGTTACAATAGCACGACTTGATACCGACGTTTCGCCACCCATCACAGGTGGCATCTTCAGGGCAGGCTTGAGGTTTGAACTGAAACTGATTCTTCTGGTTTCTGTAGCGGTATTTATTGTAGAAAAATCCTTCACGCTACACATTTCACTGCCTTTATTCCGGTGGTTTACTCTGTTCTGGCACCTGACCCTGCCGTTATGTGATCATGTGTGAAGTGGAATTTTCTAGGGTATGGAAGGTAATATACTGAATCACGGGTTAGATTATTTGAATGTTTTAGCATTTCTATCTCTTCAAGAATTTTTCACTGATGGAAGTTTGGGGCTCGGGCAAGAATTTTAGTATTTTCGAAAAGGATTTGATGATTAGTGTCTAACTTGTGTTCCGCAAGTGCAGATCTACTGATGTCACTAAGCCTTGTACACGACGTCGACTCACTGTTTACCATAAATTAATCAAGGACTAGAATGAAATCGTTAAGCTTGAGCGACGCCTGATAGTGTGATAGAATTACCTTTTTGGAGTTTTAAATTCTGAGTTCGCAGAAAAAAATTTGCTTCAAGTATATAATTATGACACAAATTGAAGGAACTAAAATCGAACACTTTTTGATCGTCGCAAATGGTAAAAAAAAAATTGTAAAAATGGCAAAACCGGTTTTTCGCGTCGGACATCGTCGGATTGAGTTAGAAAGAAAAAATCTTTCAATAAGCTTATGGGCCGTAAAAAGACGGAAAAAATGAACTGCGGATGAACCCCATTGGTCCAGCGGTGACCCCGCAAATAGCAAGGAACGATTTTGTTCGAAATTTCAAAAATTTATAACTCTTGTTCTTTTGAAGATTAAGAGCTGATATAATTTAATTAATTTTGATGGGTTGTAGCTTTTGTGCGCACCAAGTACCACACAAAATGTCAGCTAGATCGGATGTATACTTTTTGCAAATCGCAGCTTAATGCAAAAAAAAAAGCACTTTTGTAAAATAGCCCTAAAAAAGTTGTAGTGCGGTAACGCGCTATTTTCTTTACGGGATCATCTTCTCCAATAGTTAATGAACCAATCACCAAATTTCCAACCTCTTATTTTTCGTAAAAGTTGATAAAACAATTATTTTAAATAATGGTATTTCGTGCACTTGGCTGTGCGGCGCGCGTGGAAGGGAGAGCCGCCGCTCTAGGCTCGTAAAAAACAACAATATCTCGGAAACTCTTTCTCGAAAATCGATGTTTTTCAATCCATACTACCATTCAATAATATTAAGATTGCGCGTATTTTCAAACTTCTAGTAATGTCGGAAGTACTCTAAAAAAATACGTTGCGCTATTCCATCTATTCATTATTACTATTTATTATGTAGGGTACTTCCGACATTACTAGAAGTTTTAAAATACGCGCAATCTTAATATTATTGAATGGTAGTACGGATTAAACAAAAAACATCGATTTTCGAGCAAGGGTTCCCGAGATATTGTTGTTTTTTACGAGCCTACCGCGACGGCTCTCCCTTCCACGCGCGCCGCACAGCCAAGTGCACGAAATACCATTATTTAAAATAATTGTTTTAGCAACTTTTATGAAAGATAAGAGGTTGGAAATTTGGTAAGTTGTTCATTAACTATTGAAGAAGACGATCCCGTAAAAAAAATAGCGCGTTACCGCACCACAACTTTTTTAGGGCCATTTTACAAAAGTGTTTTTTTTTGCAGGTTTGCAAAAAGTGTACATCGGATCTTGCTGAAGTTTTGTGTGGTACTTGGTGGGCACAAAAGCTACAACCTATTAAAATTTCAGCTCTTAATCTTTAGAAGAACAAGTGTTATGAATTTTCGAAATTTCGAACAAAATTGATGGTTTATCGCAATTTGCGGGGTCACCGCTGAACCAATCGGGTTCATCCGCAGTTAATTTTTTCCGTCTTTGCACGGCGCATAAACTTTTTTCTCTTTCAACCTCTTCAAGGACATAAACACATTTGTGTACATTTCGTCAAAACCGGTGTATTAATTCTTAGACTTGGTTCCCATCTGCCCAGTGGCAACCGTTGTGGCCGTCTACAATCCCTCTCTTAAGTCAAAGCGAAATTGAGATCAGAATTGCTTGCTTCTGTATTTTACCGCATTTTTATTTCCTCCGCGCTCGAGAACGCTGTGTTGAGGTTATGTAAAGAAATCGACTCGCTTTATTTTTCATATTTCGCGTAGATTTGTGTAACAAAAATTGGTAAGTACTGAATAATTATCTAATTATCAATGGTGTATAATAAGAACAACAATAAAATTATGGTGTGTTGCATAAATTTACGTGAAAATAACCGTACACATTTGTGTATATTGTGCAGGATGATATCAATAAAAAAATCTATAATTTTTTCAGAAATGGATACCATGTTTCGTGAGATAGCTACGTCATCATTCTATGGTAGAAAAAAAGAAAAAGTGCACATTCTAGGTTCTGTGCAAAATCCAAATAATTCAGATTTGGAAGAAATTGACATTTGCGAAGACGACCAATCAGAAGTAGAATTTGATGCCTTACTCGAATTGCCAAATAAAGGCGGTTATATAGTTTCCGATTCAACTGAGAGTAATTCTGATACTGACAGTGAGTATGATATTCCTCTGGCTGCGTTGGCTGAGAGATTCAGAAAAAAGAATGGTCGTAAGACGAGACCAAGGAGTCCAACTTCACCATCACAATCTTCTGCTCCAACACAACAGCATCTAATATGGTTTTCTGAAAAAGATAATGCCTTTACAAACAACCCACCAATTTTTCGAGGTACCCATCAAGTCAATATAAATGGAGATACTCCATATTCGTTCTTCATGAAATTATTCCCACAATAAATTTTCAATTTGACTACTACAGAAACTATTCGTTACGCTGTTCAATCTGGAAAACATTCTTTTTCAGTTAGTGTTGCTGAAATGAAACAATTTTTGCCATCAATATTATAATGACATACATAAAATATCCAGCTTATAGGATGTATTTGTCATCCGTTCGAGGACTGAGTTTCGATCTAATTGCCAACACTATGCCTCTAAAAAGATATGAGGAAATAAAAAAGTACTTGCACTTCATCAATAATGAGGATATTCCTGAAAATAATGAGGATGCATTTATAAAAATATGACCCTTCCTCGATATTCTGGGTAGAACATTTGCTGATGCTGCTACACCAACTGAATATATGGCTATTGATGAAATGATAATTCCGTTCAATGGAAGAAGCAGAAACAAGATCTATATCAAGTCCAAACCAAAGAAATGGGGATTCAAAGTGTGGGTACGAGCTTCGGCAGATGGATATGTGTCAAAATTTGAAATTTACCAATCTTCAAAGAATCAAAATGAATCAGAATTGGGTATTATTGGTGATACAGTGGTGAGGCTATGTTCAGGATTAGCAGGTCTCAATCACAAAATATTTTTGGACAATCTTTTCACTTCCATACCAACAGTCACCTATCTGAAGAATGCAGATATTCATATAGTTGGAACGGTTAGGGCCAATAGGATCCACGAAGCATGCAAAAAACTAACGGATGGTAAGACGCTACAGAAGAAACGTAGAGGTTCGTGTTCAATGGCAACATCTTCAGACAACATTACAGTTTTGCGATGGGCAGACAACAATCTTGTGCATATGATTTCGTCTTTTGCTGGGAAGGATCCTCAAGATGTTGTAAGAAGATGGGATAGGAAAACGAAGACCTATATTGAGGTTCAAAGGCCACAGGCTATTATTCAGTATAATCGGTTTATGGGTGGCGTAGATTTAGCAGATAGAATGATTGCCCATTATCCACATGCTCTCAAAAACAAGAAGTGCTATCTGAGGTTTTTTTTTCATTTTATGAATGTAGCAATAATAAATGCTTGGTTATTATTCAGAAAAGTCAAAGGATCTAAGATGCCTCTACTGGAATTCAAAGCATTTATCGCTTCAACTCTGATTGAATTGAATGGAAATGTAAGGAAACAAGGAAGACCTTCAAAAGAAAACTACACCAAAAAAGAAGAGGGCGTGGACCAAAGTTGCACCTGAAGTCCGCTTGAATGGAGTAGGACACTACTCGATGAAAATAGATTACAAAAATCCACCACGATGTCATGATAAAAATTACAATCGCAGAACAAGGTACAGATGCAAGCAGTGTCAGGAAAGTGTCTGTCCTGAATGTATGGAGTCTTTTCATCAATAGATCATCTGCCCGTTGGCAACATATGTGTACGTTTCTTTTTTTGAGTTTACAAATTCCAAATTTGACAATGGATTTTTAAAATTATTTTTACATTCATTATAACGTTTATATTATAGCATAGAAAAATTTTCGACTTTCTTTCATCGAAATAATAATTTGTCCTTGAAGAGGTTAACTCAATCCGACGATGTCCGACGCAAAAAACCGGTTTTGGCCATTTGTTTTGTACCATTCGCGACGATCAAAAAGTGTTCGATTTTAGTTCCTTCAATTTGTTTCATAATTATCTACTTAAGGCAATTTTTTTCTCCGAAGAATTATGTAAAAATTACCGACATTTATTGCTAATTCTATCACACTATGAGTGAAGAGTTATACATATTAATATTCATAAATTAAGTACCTAGGGATTGATTTGTATAACTTGAATGAGTGATTATTCCATGCTGTCTTTCAAGTTGTTCTCAAAAACCTCAGGAAATTATGAATACAAAATTGTGTCTCATTTTAGTTATATGTTAAGCTGAAATGATTGTAATTGAACATAAAGTAGAGTTGATTTTCATCATTGTAGGTTTTTTTTTATTGACTCATTTCGTATAACATAACCTCAAAATTAATATGAAAAATATAGCTTATTATACTGGTCCCTGGTGGCGAAACAGGAATTATATAATAAACATATTAAAGATTGAACACAAAGTGTATGTTTTTAACTATAGTTTTATCAGTGAGGTCGAATTATCATTATTGCATTTTATTAGAATTGAGTCGTCATGGAAAATTTTGTGTAACATTGACATCCAATGCAAAAAGGAGATCCTCGTAGGTCTCATGGAAGTATCAAAGAGAATTCGGTTTTTTCTCACTAGAGTATGTATTACTCAACAATTGAGAATAAAATAGTTTTCAGGTTTCTCGAAATATAAACTTCGGTTCTAATTATACATTAAGAAATTGAGGTTATGTTATAGCAGTGAATCAAGTGCCTTGAATATTCAAGATCATAATTCAAGATAACTTCGTCGTATTTCAATATTTTCAAAGCATCTGGTGAACTCTGGGGAATATGAAACTGGGCCATCGTCTACGTCACTTGTGATTGATATTCGTGATGAATGAAATACATTTTCCTACAATCTGAAGCGCGAATTAGGCCCCTATTCTTAAGTGGTATGTTCAATGCGAGTCAGATTGCAAATAGTGAAAATGATAAACAAACAGCGGACATACTATTTCGATAACAGTTGTGTGGGTGAGAAGCAGTTGTTAATTCCTGTTTGACGTACAAGCGATCATAATATGAGTAACATTGTTTCATGTTGTCTAATACTATTCTCACAGATTTTAATGATAAAAGATCTATTCTGAAAGCTTTGGTGGGTTTATATCAGTTAATAAGATGTTATTTGAATGCGATGATCAACCACCTAAAGGGAGGCAATCATCCTTAGGAGGTCCCACGTGGACGCATTTTCTGTATGTTCGACGTCTGGCCCAGAAACGCCCTTCATAAAAAATTGACGTTGTATATACCTAGTTACTAAATACACCTACAAAAAATTCTGATTTCGATAAAGACAGACTGTCTGCGTCAATCTCCATAAATGAGTAAATGTTTTCGGCTTACGCCGCAAACTATTGCCGATAAAATGTCAAAACAAATAAAATGGATCCAAACTAGAATGTTTTTTTTTATAATAGGAACCCACCAAAACCAGTATTGTTATTACAAAACGATAGAATGAAGCGTCAAATATCTCATACTCGATATTAGATGTACTATTTATTATTAGGTATTTTATCAATATTTCCAATGAATTACGACCTGTTTATAGAACTAAGTAGAACTCTAGATCAATAGATAAATTTATAAATTGTCCGATGTGGTACTCTCGTCTTTTTTGTAAATGTGTATTGTATTTAAGCATTACATAGGGAGTATTCCATGACAAGTAAGCAACTACCTTTTGCCCTTCATATTTTTATATTCGGTCATATTTATTTTCATGAATCCTACCAATGTTAGTGATTTTTCAAAGCTTAAGGCAAATCCTGCCAATTTTTTTTCTGTACAGGGTGTTGAAATTTTTCGAACGATATCGGTAAGCTTTTTTTCTTTTATTTATTTTTCATGCATTAACCTAAATAATTACGAAAACAGGTAAATTGTACAGAAAATTTGTCGTATTTTAAGAAAATTTCATAGTGCTGGCGGTAAAAATAGTTGGTGACCTTGAAGAAGACCTTCAAATCACAAAAACCGTCATAGAGAAAATGTGCCACAATCCATTTTCCTTTTCTTGTGTTCTAACTATTGTTTAAAGCGTCCAGTATAATCTGTGAAAAAATTAAAATGGGCAGCTAACACGTTTTGCTGTGAGGATTTTTTTTGTTCCACATTATATCCACCATTTCGAATACCTCTGCAATTATTACTATGTGAAGTCACGAATTTAAGCTATTATGTAACTAGGAATTACGTTAAAAAGTATAATATGTCTCCAGAAAAGAACATTTATATGCCCCTAATATCAAAATCTTCAAAATTTTGCTATCCAGGGTTTGTTCAGGTATCTAGAGGCAGTTGGAAACTAAGTAGCTCTTTTAATGTTGTCACCGATTCCGTCGCATGGACCTTTGCCATGAGCAATAGCATGGAAATGCCACTAGGAGGTGATTTTGAAATCTTCATGGTGCTGTTTTTTACTATACTTTTCCAGGACACGTTAAAATAACAATTTTTAAAAGAACTTGTTTAATACAGCAACAATAAGATTGCAATTTTCTTTCTGGTTTCGATATATCCGGAAGTTTCGCCTTCATCAAACATCAATTTAAAATTTTGTTGGATTGCACAAACGCAAACAGCAATACAGTTATTTTGACATTAACTGGTCAAATTTAGAAAACCCATTTGATGCATTGGAATGTTATAATTTAATTCTTTTAGATTGCACATGTACATAAGACAAGTATTTTATAACAAAGAACTATCTTTTTGCTTTATCTACTAGATAGTCTTATCACATCACTACCATAAAAATCTTTAATCAAATTTCCAGCTTCTACATTTACACGTTTTTATAATTTTAAATCTGGTATTGCTAAAGCACCATTCTTCTCTGGGCTTATGGAAACTTTTGCGCTAATCTTCGTTCACCTCATAGTTCCGATTATTCCAATGTAAATTTTTATAATGTGGAGGGTTTTATTTAATCTCGAAGATTTTATTTATTTGATCAAATATTTTTTTTAACCGGTGCTTAACATTAATTTCGATTAATTCCCACATATTAGGCCATATCAATGATATTGCAAAAACAATTCAATTTGTCAAATTGAACTAGTTTTGTTGTTCCGATGACTGTGACAAGTTTGGATCGCTGTTTTAATCCATCACGTTACTAAAAGTTTAAGAGTAGTTACCTTACAAATATATCGGCTATTTTCTAACATTAATGAAAATAATAAAGTATGCTGTGCCAGCAGACAGAACATTTGTAAGGAAAACATAGTTGAAGCAGTTAACACGATATAAACTCAAGTTTCATTATCCCTGCGATAAGTTGTAAGACCGAAGTCACCAATGAAGTGAAAAACGAAAACGGTGAAGTATTTGAACACGCATCTTCAAATGAAAATGTTTCAAAAATTAATGCGTTAAGCTCTTTTGTTGAACCTCCAATGAAATCAAAACTTTGTAAACGAAACAACAAATATCATAGGGAAAAGCATCTTAAATTGCGAAAGAAGGCCAAGAAAAAATAGATCAATTAATAAACAAACTTTCCTCGAGTTCCAACATCGAGGGCTACAAAAACTCAAATTTTAACTATTGCATCGGAACCGTGGAGTGAAAGAAGATTAGCGCAAGAATTTAATACCAGTAGAAGAATAGCAAGTAGAGCAAAAAAACTAGTAAATGCGTATGATGTTTTAGCAACACCAAATTTAAAATTAGGAATTTGTGTAAATGAAACAACTGAATGTTTGGTTAAAAGTTTTTATGAAAGTGATGAGAATAGTAGATTACTCCCAGTATGAAAAGGGGCCCCGGGGCAAGACTAAGTTCGGGGCCCTATTTCTCTATTGAGTTTGTCAACTCAATTTTTTCCAATTTTTGTAAAAAAAAAAGAAAGGAACAAGGCATTATTATTTCTATTCATAAATAATATGTTTTATTTGTCTTACGTTGTATTACATATTAATTTGTAAGTTAAAATATCAGACATTATAACATCATCAATCATGTAAAGTAGTAATATATTCTTAGCTATAATATTATACGGTACTTTCATCCCTTACATTACAAAATTATGAATTATATAGAGAAGGATGAGATATTCGGGTAGTCATTATAAATCGCCTTTAATTCGCTAATATTCAGAAGTTGTTCGATAAGATTTTAGTATTGAAAGATTAAACTAATGCTCATAATCACTATTCGATATTTGAGAAAAAAAATTTACAACTTTTTTTCTTGCTTTTAAAGAGATAAATTGTTCCATGACTTTATCGAAATCAATTGTGCGCGCTCTTAGATTTTCCATTGATAACAATGATAAGTTGCTCAGCCTTTCTTGTTGCATCGAGCTCCGCAAGTAACTTTTGATTAATTTTAATTTGGAAAACGATCGTTCAGCTTTTGCCATAGTGACTGGGACTGTCAGAAACATGAGAAGGGCTGTACAAACATCTGGGTAGCTGGATGACAGTAACGCATTTTCAATTATCAAAAAATGAGCTAGCTCTTTTACGACATGTATATCCGAGAAAAGGGTAATTTATGAAAAAACGCTCCATAAAATGATAAATTCTTTACGTTTATAATCTCACACTTCTAACAATACCGTTTTTTTTCTAAGCTCAAGATTTGTACAGAATCTTATAGGTTTAGAGGTAATTATATTAAACAGATTTTTCGCAATAGCTTTTATTATTCTAAATAAATAAATTAATCGGTTAATAAATTTTCACATAACGAAGAAAAATGAGACAGCGCTAAAAATGCTTGTACTTCGAAACATTTTTTCTGTTTTTGTCCACCGCTCAGGGGGCCCCCGGGGCATTGCCCCGGTTGCCCTATTGTAGTTCCGGCCCTGGTTCCAGGGTTCATTATCATTAAAGACTTGTATTGTGTAATTTGAAATAATTGCATTATAAATTTAAACAAGAAATTCCCTATATGTCAATTGGGTTTTCTAAATTTGCCCAGTTAAGGCCCAAATATTGTGCTAGTGGAACACTACGCGATTGCGTAATACATCACAATTTTGAATTAATGTTTGATGCAGCGTAACTCCCCGAATTATCCAAACAACAGGGCACTTCATAAAGAAAATTGTAATCTTATAGCGGTTGTATTCAACAAGTTACTTGTGAAGTTCCTTTTAATAATTGTCACTAACACTGTCCTGGAAAAGAAAGATTATTAACTTACGTTCAAAAACTATTTGATGAAAATGATATTGAGAATATTGAATTTAGAACTTGTCCGACAACTGATAGGGTTACACTTGAAACTGAAATAATGAAAGTTGATGAATTCGTTAGTTTTTTCGAAAATTAAGCATACTAAAAGCTCATGATTTTGTAGCCCAAGAGCAGAGCCAGTTTTTATCCCATAAAAAGTTCTTTAGCAGAGGACGATTTTTTGGTTATGTGCGACTTCTCGGAAAATTATGCTTTTGTTGTTCAAGATGCTGCACAATCTTTCCATTGGAATAATAACCAAGCTATCATCCATCCTCTCGTCATTTATTTTATAAACTCGAATACCAAAATAGTAGAACATAAAACTTTTTATTTCTGAATAGTGGAGTCATTCTACGGAAAAATAAGGCGAGGTTCGTAAAAATTTGATAGAGGTTGAGGAGATGGAAGGAATTGTTTCTTATGATAAGAATCATGATATTCCAGAATTTTCAACAAGAAATATTTGGTGCAACCATCCCAAAAATCCCAAAAACTGGTTTCTGGGCCTTTTTTCAGGTCATTTTTGAAGTTTTAATTTTATTGATCCCCTTAGACTCCTGACTAAGGTTTGGGAGTTGAACCTTTTTATTGTCCATGTTCAAGGAAGCTTTAGTTCAAATTTGGAGTGTTTGAGATCATTAGTAAAAATTAAAATTGGGCTATTTTAGTCAAATCTTCACCAAATCGGATGAAATTTGGTGTCAAAGTAGATCATAATGACCACAATAAGTGATCCCAAGATGAAGTTAAAATATTCAATAGTTTTGATAAAAATTCAAATTTGGGAAATTTGGCCCAAATTTTGAAGATGCCCCCAAATACGGCCCACAAATCGCAGAGTACTCTACTTGGACTCAAATTCAAGGTTATTCTATATAGTTTAACGTGGTATAACTTGTTTCATAAGATTAGCCCATTTCTTGGCCATTTACGGCATATATATATGCGCGCGCAGATTTCCCACTTTTATTGTATTATAATAGAATTTTATTACTATAATACTGTTTTTAGAGTACATATATGGCTTTTTTTGCATATATATGTGAGAAAACATATACATTATTTATTTGAGGTCCGCTTGTGACATAGTAACATTTTTTTTAACTACACGTAATAAATATTATAGTATATATAGGTATATACAATATCACCTGCGCTTTTTCTAATTCAAGACGCGACAAAAATTTACTTCTGATGATGTGGACCACGCCTACTAATAATATTATATTATTTTAGATAATTGAAAAAGATATGATAGATAATATTTAAGAAAAAAATATTATACATTTTGAGTCAAATACAAAGCATATACGACCGGACCCGATTCAAAACTAAGTTATTAAATAATATTCTGAATAAATATATAGGTGCTGTGCACCTGTGCATCATTCGTTGTCTCCTTTTTTTTAAGGGTAAGGGAATGATAAGAAATGTAGGATATATTAATAGCTGGTATTGTTTAGAACGAAAGTGAAAGTTATTTTTTACTGAAAGGCGTGGTCCACAACATCATCAGATATACTAAAAGACATGAGAATAACGTTTTTTTTAAATATTTTATAAATTAATTTGATGAGATTATTGAATTTAATAAAGTTAAAATTCTTAACAGCCGATTAAAACTATAGATTAGACATTATTAGATTGAAAAATCGAACATCCTCTTAAAACATAGGAAAATACAGAAAAAAAACATCATGAGATACACAATATTTTTACCTGTCATTGTTTTATAAAAATAATTTTGATCTCATAATATTAGTAGGCGTGGTCCACATCATCAGAAGTAAATTTTTGTCGCGTCTTGAATTAGAAAAAGCGCAAGTGATATATACCTACTACTATATGTGCCATAATAATTATTACGCGTAGTAAAAAAAAATTTTACTATGTCACAAGCGGACCTCAAATAAATAATGTATATGTTTTCTCACATATATATGCAAAAAAAAACACATTATTATGAAAACTCTTTTAAGTTTATTTGCCCCACGTTGTGGTGACAAATATTAACTATACTCTTTTATGAGTTTATCATTTAATTATGAATTATTATTAATTCTTCCGGCTAGCTTTTATTTGTATTTTAAATCTTATGTTTGTTTTGATTTGAATAATCTAATGATTTGAATAATGATCTTTTACCTTTTTTTATTTTATATCTATGGAATTAAACACAATGTTCTTTGAATGTTAAAAACTTTTATATTTAAATTTCTATGATGACTCCATTTTTATTTCAAGTACCAATTTTAACAATTTTATGTTCAAATAGATCTATGATCTAACCTCACAATTTTTTTACTATTTATATTTGTTTACACAGTTATAATCTACAATCTTTCTTTCAGATTTACAGACAGATAATAATACATGGAGAAATAACAAATAAACTTACGTTTAGTTTATATCCAAGAATATGTTTAAAATGTAGGCAATGTTCACTTGGCTTGATTTTTTTATTAACTCGATAATTCACTTTACCCGTAGGTACACAATTGCTCTGCTATTACACAAATCACAGGTAAACAATGTGGTTACTTCTTTAGAAATCAGGAACTGTTGATAATTGTTAACTTGTCTTATTCTTTTTCAAAAGATATAAAACCTTATATGATGTCTTGGAACGTTATCGAAGACTAACTATTATACGATGCTACTTGTGAATTATGGTTATAATAACTTTTAAAAACTTTGTTCGAAGACTGGGAACACTACTTGACTTGTATAAATTACTTATTTGCTTCTGTTACTTTCAACCTTACGAAGCTACTGGAACACTTGGGTTCACCGATGTTTATCCAATAATCTGAGGTTATGGATTGTGAGTTCCAGAGGTACTTTGACTCTCTAGATATAATTGCTAACTGACTTGGCTTGATCTTCAGAATCCTTTTATAGGCCTTCAAAACCGTCGCTCAGCATTTTCAAAATTAATTAACCAATGAGGTGCTTATGTTTCCTATCAAGAATGCTTTGTTGATTGTTGTAAACTGACATAAGTATTATATTGTTACTACTTTGACGTCTATAAAATCGCCTCGACCAATCAGAATTTAGTATTTAAATTTTTAATTATTGGAGATTTTCATCTTATTTTAAATGATAATGATTCCTTCTTTTTAAATTCATATTGCCTACATTTTTCCACACACTTTGGTATAAGATAACCTATGATTAGGTTATTATTAATATGATTATTCCTATAATTATTATAAATTTGACAGTTGTCATTCTTAAAAAACTAATACATAATATAACATATCAATAACATTTCTTTAACATTATATAACTCAAATTTACTAATCCTAACTTATATCTATAACATTTTTCAATAGTTTGTGCTATCTCATGATAGTTTTTGTAATCATTTTAATTATGATTTCTGTCTTCGTAACACTGTACGTTTATTCACTTTCACTGAAGTTCTTGTTTTCCACTTTTATTCTAATTACCTTGTTGTTTATTATGTTTTACATTGTTCATTATATTATACTAATTATTATTTAACTTTTAACATTGTATTTAATCCCATATAATATCTTTTTATTAATCTTTTCTGATTTTCAATGTTCGGTAAGTTCTAATTTTATCATTTTTGTTGTTTAGGAAATGAAATCTTAACAATATATATACTCTAAAAGCAACATTATAGTAATAAAATCCTATTATAATACAATAAAAGTGGCAAATCTGCGCCCGCATATATATATATATATATATATGCCGTAAATGACCAAGAAATGTTATAAAACAAGTTATAACACGTTACATTATATGGAATTACCTTTAATTTGAGCTCAAGTAGAGTACTCTGCGATTTGGCCGTATTTGGGGGCATCTTCAAAATTTGGGCCAAATCTTCCAACTATCGAATATTTTAACTTCATCTTTTGATCACTTATTGTGGTCATGATGACACCGAATTTCATGCGATCTGGTGAAGATTTGCCCAAAATAGCCCAATTTTAATTTTTACCCCGAAAAATGTATATATATATATATATATATATATATATATATATATATATATATATATATATATATATATATATATATATATATATATATATATATATATATTTGTATGTTTTCTTGGTATATTGGTTCGTATACATACTGATAATGAAATAAAAAATTTTATTTCATTATCAGTATATATACGAACCAATATACCAAGAAAACATACAAATATTACAAATGGTTCAAGAATATCAACAAAAGAATATATATATATATATATATATACAAATATATATATATATATATATATATATATATATATATATATATATATATATATATATATATATATATATATATATTGTTAATATAATTATTATTTGCCCCACTTTGTGGTGACAATTTGTTAATAATTATTATTCTTACTGTTTTTATTTTTGCCCCACTTTGTAGTGACAATTGTTAAGAATACTCTTACTGAGTTTTTATTTATTTAATAATTATAATTTTTGATTCTACCGGCTAGCTTTTTATCTTTTGATTTGATTATATTTGAATTTTTTAAATTAATGTTTATGAAGTTTTGAAGTTTATCTATTGAATACTTTTTATATGGAATTAAACACAATGTTCTTTGATTTCACAATATTTAATTTCTATGACTCTTATTATCTTGTTCAATTCAGTTTTATGTTTACAAAATCTATGACATAACCTTAAGACACTTTTTCAACTAATATTTGTTTATATTGTTATTGTCAACAATCTTCCTTTTTCTTTACAGATAATACGGATAATATTATGTAGAAATTATAAACAAACTTACGTTTAGATAATATCCAAAAGTGTGTTTAACAATGTGGGCAATTTTCAATTTACTTCCTTTTATAATTTTGTTGATTCACCTTTTACACAACACTATGATATTTCACGATGATCACAGGTAACTAATTCAGGTTACTTCTTCTTGAGGATCAGGAACTGTTGATAATACTTTGTTTTATTCTTTTTAGATAAGATATAAAACCTTTCGATGCTTTATTGAAATTATGTTGAAAAAGCTTTAATTTTTGAATTATTGGAGATTTTCAACTTATTTTAATTGATAGTGATTCCTTCTTTTTAAATTAATATTGCCTACATTTTTACCCACACTTTGGTATAATATAACCTATGATTGGGTTATTATTAATATGATTATTCCCATATTTATGGTTTTCTTGACAGTTACTTATTCTTAAATCTAATACATATCATATTATATCAATAACATTCTTTTAACATTACATAACTCAAATATACTAATCCTAACTTATATCTATTTTATTCAATGTTTTGTACTATCACATGATAGTTTTGTAATCACTTTAATTATGATTTCTGCCTTCGTTACACAGTACGTTTCTTCACTTTCACTGAAGTTCTTGTTTATCACTTCTTATTATATTACATTGTTGTTTATTATGTTTTACATTGTTAATATTAATATCCTAACTATTATTTAGCTTTTACTATTGTTTTTAATTCCATATAAATATCTTTTATTTGATCTTTTCTGATTTTCAAAGTTCGGCAAGTTATTATTTTTACATTTTTATTGTTTATGAAATGAAATCATAACAAATTCCCCTAAATCAATTTTAACATATTAATCACATTAATATTTAAAATTTATTTATCTTTTGATTTTATTTTCATGAACTAAATTTATTAATAATTATACTTGTATATTTGATCAATATTAAATATTCCCCTTATTTTTCCATTTTCAGGATTCATTAATTCATAACTATTTTCAGCATTTTCATTCATGACTACATATGGACCTTCAAAAGCAAAACATAATTTTCCACATATATTCTTTTTATTATTAGTTACTCTCATTGCTCTTACTATTACTAATTCACCTATTTCAAATTTAATTAACCTTCCTCTTTTTCTCTTTTCCCTATTCATATACTTTCTTGCATTTCTTTCTAACCTATTACTGATATCTTTCAAAATTTCATTTCGCTCTACTGAATTTTCATCTAACCATTTTCTATCTGGTTCTTCGCCTTTCATTATTAATACAGGTGTTTTCTCTGTTGTAGTATTTGGACAATGATTTAAACATTTTTCTACTCTGGATATTGATTCATCCCATTGACGATGTTTACCCTCACAAGATATTCTCAGATATTTTATTACTTCCTGTATATATCGCTCTGATGGATTGGATTGAGGATGTCTGATGCTTGTTAATTGATGAAAAATTAAATTCCTTTTGCAAAAATACTTGAAACGTATGTTTTTGAAATATGTTGCGTTATCTGTAATTAACTTTCTTGGCCTACCAATTTCTTCAAAATAGTTTTCTAACTTATGCATTACTTCTCTACTTTTTGTCGTTTTGCAAGCATACAATTTTATATATTTAGAAAATAAATCTACTACAACCAAAATATGTCTATTTCCTTTTTCTGTTACTATTAACTCACTTAGAAAATCTATTGCTACTATTTCTAAACATTCCTTTACTATAATACTCTTTGCTAAATTGTGATTAATTATATTTTTAGGCTTTGCTCTTTGACATATGTCACATTTCTTTGTGATTTCTTTTGCAATTTGGTAATCTCCTTTACCTATATAATTTTCTCTGAATATGAGGCACATTTTCCTTGCTCCTATATGATTGAATTCACTATGTAAATGATTTAAAATTTTTAAAGTTAGGTCTTGATTTATTCTGTATAATTCTTTCCTACCTATATCTTGTAAATAAACTCCTTCTTTGATTTTACATTTCTTTTTATCCTTCTCTGATAAAGTACTTTGATTGTTTTTAATGCTCTCTAATGAAAATAAACCCCTTACTTCTAATAAAATATTTGCTCCTACTTTATATTTCCTTTTATCAATTTTTAAATTTCCCTCTTCTCTTGTTAAAGTATCAGCTATTATATTTAATTTTCCTGGAATATGTTTTATTTCAAAATCATATTCCTGCAATAACAAAATCCATCTTTGAATCCTACTGTTTACAAACTTGTTTTTAAATATACTTGTTAATGCACTATGATCAGTTTCTACCCTTACTTTATTCCCTAACAAATAAAATCTTAATTTCTTTACACAAAAAACTATACTTGCTAATTCTAATTCAGTAACACTGTAATTTTTTTCATGAACTTTTGTCATTCTTGACACAAAACTTATGGGCACTTCTTCATTATTTTGTTTTTGTAATAAAACACCACTGAATCTTTGTTTAGAAGCATCTGTTCTTAATATGAAAGGTTTATCATATTGTGCATGATAGACTTTTAATTTTTTAATGAAAATATCTTTTAAATTTTGGAAAGCTTCGTGTCTTTCATTATCCCATTTCCACTTTACCCCTTTTTTGAGTAATTCTACTAATGGAATCTCCTTCTGACTTAAATCAGGAATGATCCTTTTGAAATAATTTATTAGACCTAAGAATCCCCTTAAAGTTTTAAGATTGGTGGGTCTTTTGAAATTTTTTATTACATCTAATCTATCTTCATCCATTTCCAAACCTTCCCTCGTTAATTTATAACCCAAAAATTTAACTTCTGTTTTATAGAATTCACATTTCTCAATATTTATTTTTAAACCTGCTATATCTACTTCGTTCAAAACTAATTTTATGTGATCTTTATGTTCTTCTACTGTTCTAGAAAATATTAATATGTCATCTATATAATGAACTACAAAAATTTCAAATCTATTTAATATCTGATTCATACTTCTAACTAACGCACTGCATGCACTTTGAATACCAAAAGGCGTAACTTTAAAACGATATACTTCTCCATCTATCATAAAACCAGTGTAATCTCTACAACTTTCATGTAAAGGAATCAACCAGAAACTATGTCTTAAATCAACTTTACTAAAAACTTGTGCCTTTATTATTCTACCAAAAATTGACTCTATATTTTTAGGAGCTTCATATTGTGGTACTGACAATCTATTCAATGTTCGAGCATCTAAACATAACCTAATATCACCATTTGACTTTTTTGCTATAACAATAGGGTTTATATATTTTGTTTTACTTCTTTCTATTATGTCTTGTTCTAGCATTTCATCGATTTTTTTCCTAACATCTTCTATGTACTTGTATGGGATTGGATAGTTCTTGGATTTAAAATTTTCAATTTCTTTGACTTGGAATTTATGAATATAATTACTAGCTATACGAGTTTCATTAATTATTAAACCTTTATGTTGTGAAATTATTTCTGATATTATTCCCCTATACTTCTCGGATACTTTCATCTGCGAGATTATTTCATTTAAATTTCTGCTTGATTCTTTTCTTTCGACCGCATTTATTATATTGCAACCTTCATTTGGTCTGTCAATATTTTTATTTTCCCCTTTCCCTATCGTTATAATTTCATCTAACAACTTTATTTCCTTTTCCTCGTAATCTATAATAATTCTATGCTTTTCTAATTCATCAGTTCCCATAACAATATCCAATTTCATATTCGGCACTACAAATAATTGCATCTCTAGACTTGACTTCCCTATTATAACATGCTCAGTAATCATTTTTGATACTTCAGTACTTTTCTTTCCACTAATATTTACTAATTCTATTTTTGGTATTTTTAATTGATTTGTTATTTTTACTTCAGACAATAGTTCTTCCCTTATTAATGATAGTTCTGATCCTGTATCACACATAATTTCTACTTCTTTCCCTTTTAAAAAACCTTTTAATTTAATTAAACCTATACTTTCATTTTCTTCCCTTTGCTGTTCGTAGTCAATGTATTCCCTCTGATGTTCATATAATACATTAACGTGGTATTCGTGCTTTCTTAAAAATCCTGATTTTGTTGATTATTTTGACTTGAAGAGTCTTCCCTTTCCATATTACTTTCAATCCTACTATAGTTTACTTCTCTTTGATTATTTTCATTTCTACTATTATTTCTATTATTATTATTATTATGACTTCTATAATCCCTATATCTATTTCTATTTTGATTATCATTATTTCCATGATATCTATTTTCCCTATTATAATAATTTTGGTTTCTATTATCCCTATTTCTAAAATTGTTTTGATAATCATTATTTTGGAATCTATTATTATAATTTTGATTTCCCCTGTAATTGTTCCTGTTATCATTATATCCATTTTGTTGTCTAGTTCCTATGTTATTCTTATTATCAATTCGGTTTAAGTATGATAGTACTTGATTCATATTTTTAATATTTGCAATAGCTATTGACTCAGATATTTGACTTCGATACTGTCTTGAAATGTATAAAACTATCTCTTCCTCTCTCATTTTTGGTTCTAAATATTGCGCTTCATTATATAGGCTAAGTGCATAAGCATTCATGCTTTTTCTAGTCCCTTCTATATACTTCCTAATTTTTTCATTCTCTCTATATTCCTTTCATTCTGTATTTCATTTTTTAAATCTTTAACAAAAATGCATGGATGTAATAATTTTATGTTTCCATTAAACTTTATTATATTCTCATAACCTACTTTTCTGTATTCTATATTCATTCTCTCTTCGGATCTATTCTCAATTCTTTTTATTCTTTCATCTTGTTCATTTATCATTTTTTCCTGATTTTCTTTCATACTTTGTACATTCACATTCACATTCTCTTCAATATTCTTCCCCATATCATTCATTCTATTTTCCATAATATCTATTTCTTTCTCTACATTATTAAACTTTCTATTTACTAAACTATTATATTCTTCTAATTTATTATCTATACTTTCTTCAACATGTTGTCTTATTTCCTTTTTTTCAGTTTCAACTATTCTCATAATTTCCTCAGTTCTTTCATCAAATTTATCATTCACTCTCTTAATTTCATCTCTTATATCACTCATTCCTTGTTCAATTCTAGCATTAGTTTCATTCGTTTCATTAGCTTTTAAATTTAAACTTTCAAGCAATTTCATTATTTGTGATTGACTAGCTATTATTGGTGGTCTTTCTGCACTAATCATTTCACCCTCTTGATCAAATCCTATCAATTCTGGAGTACTCTGTTTATCTCCTTCCATTTTTTTTTCTTTCTTATAATTAATTTAGTTCTTTAAATTATTTTGATACGCGGTTCTATTCCTTTTTTTCAAATGGCCTCACGTTTGAGCGACAAATTGTTAATATAATTATTATTTGCCCCACTTTGTGGTGACAATTTGTTAATAATTATTATTCTTACTGTTTTTATTTTTGCCCCACTTTGTAGTGACAATTGTTAAGAATACTCTTACTGAGTTTTATTTATTTAATAATTATAATTTTTGATTCTACCGGCTAGCTTTTTATCTTTTGATTTGATTATATTTGAATTTTTTAAATTAATGTTTATGAAGTTTTGAAGTTTATCTATTGAATACTTTTTATATGGAATTAAACACAATGTTCTTTGATTTCACAATATTTAATTTCTATGACTCTTATTATCTTGGTCAATTCAGTTTTATGTTTACAAAATCTATGACATAACCTTAAGACACTTTTTCAACTTATATTTGTTTATATTGTTATTGTCAACAATCTTCCTTTTTCTTTACAGATAATACGGATAATATTATGTAGAAATTATAAACAAACTTACGTTTAGATAATATCCAAAAGTGTGTTTAACAATGTGGGCAATTTTCAATTTACTTCCTTTTATAATTTTGTTGATTCACCTTTTACACAACACTATGATATTTCACGATGATCACAGGTAACTAATTCAGGTTACTTCTTCTTGAGGATCAGGAACTGTTGATAATACTTTGTTTTATTCTTTTTAGATAAGATATAAAACCTTCCGATGCTTTATTGAAATTATGTTGAAGAATGGCAATCGTTGGATACTTCTTATAAATTGGAGGTTATTACTACCTTTTATTTGGTTTAGATACTTGGGATACTCGTTGACTTTTAATAAAACTTATTAACTTTGGTTATTTGTAACCTATCGAAGTTTGGAACACTTGCGTTCTCTGATGTTTATTTTATATAAACTTAGGTTAGAAAATTTTGGTGAGTTGCCAGAGAAGAACAGTCTCTGCTTGGATATTAATGCAAACTGAATTTGGATTTCCTTTCAGACCCTTTTATAGGCCTCCAAAACCGACGCTACTTGATGTCATTTTCTACCTATCAGATGCTTTCTTTTCATATCAAGCATGCCAAGTTAATTGTTGTGAACTGACAGAAGTTCTCATTGTTACTAGACTGACACTAGAAATTCGTCTCGACCAATCAGAATTTAGTATGCTTTAATTTTTGAATTATTGGAGATTTTCAACTTATTTTGATTGATAGTGATTCCTTCTTTTTAAATTAATATTGCCTACATTTTTACCCACACTTTGGTATAATATAACCTATGATTGGGTTATTATTAATATGATTATTCCCATATTTATGGTTTTCTTGACAGTTACTTATTCTTAAATCTAATACATATCATATTATATCAATAACATTCTTTTAACATTACATAACTCAAATATACTAATCCTAACTTATATCTATTACACTATTCAATGTTTTGTACTATCACATGATAGTTTTGTAATCACTTTAATTATGATTTCTGCCTTCGTTACACAGTACGTTTCTTCACTTTCACTGAAGTTCTTGTTTATCACTTCTTATTCTATTACATTGTTGTTTATTATGTTTTACATTGTTAATATTAATATCCTAACTATTATTTAGCTTTTACTATTGTTTTTAATTCCATATAAATATCTTTTATTTGATCTTTTCTGATTTTCAAAGTTCGGGAAGTTATTATTTTTACATTTTTATTGTTTATGAAATGAAATCATAACAATATATATATATATATATATATATATATATATATATATATATATATATATATATATATATATATATCTATTCTAGGGAAAGTGATGATGAACCAAAGCTTTCTTGAACATGGACAATAAAAGGGTTCAACTCCCAAACCTTAGTCAAAAGTCCAAGGGGTTCAAAAAAATTAAAACTTCAAAAATGACCTAAAAAAAGGCCCAGAAACTAGTTTTTGTTATTTTTGGGATGGTTGCACCAAATATTTCTTGTTGAAAATTCTGGAATATCATTATTCTTATTACAAGAAACAACTTTTTCCACCTCTCCAACCTCTATCAAATTTTTACGAACCTCGCCTCATTTTTCCGTAGAATGACTCCACTATAAATATTAAATCATGCTACAAATATAGTGTACATTGTGCAGACTTATCTGTGAATGTGACTTACCTGTTTGAAAATAGTTATAAACCGAAACGTTTTATTTATTTTACTGATGGGAGACCACAACATTAACAAACACAATTTTATAAATCAGATGCAGCGCTATGAAGATTTTAAAGTCGCCTCTGAATGGCATTTCCATGCGACTGTTCATGGCAAAGGTTCATGCGACGGAATCGGAGGCAACATTAAAAGGCTGGCAACAAGAGCCACTGCCTGTAAATAAACAAATCTTGGATTCGGAGACACTATTCAACTGAGTTGAAGAAAACGTTTCAACAGTTTCATCATTTTTCATAACAAAACAGCTTTATGATAAAACTAGAGTGTACTTAAGAGACAGGTTTACAGTGACAAATACAATTCCGGTAACACACGGATTTCACTCTTTTTCTCCCTTACGAAATGGGAAACAAATATTAGTAAAGCAATTCTCCAACAACACGGAGGAAAGTATATACCCTGAGATTTTGAAATAATTGTATTCATAAAATATTTATTTGTTTCCATCGATGTATTATTTTTTTTCTACAACTTTTTAAAAATGTTCGTGCTTTTGCAGATTTTGATATTAGGGGCAAGATAAATGTTCTTTTCTGGAGGAATATTATAGTTTTTAACGTAATTATTAGTCACATAATAACTAAATTCGTGACCTCACATAGTAATAATTGCACAGGTGTTCGAAATGGTAGGTTTAATGTGGAACAAAAAAAAAAATCCACTGCAAAACCTGTTTTCATTTTTCACAGATTATACTAGAGACTTTTAACAACAGTTAGAACTCAAGAAAAGGAAGCTCGATTGTGACACATTTTTACTATGACGGTTTTTGTGACTTCAAGGTCATTTTCAAGGTCACCAACTATTTTGACAGCTAGCACTATAAAATTTTCCTAAAATACGACAAAATGTCTGTACAATTTACCTGTTTACGTATTTCTGTACGTTAATGCATGGAAAAATAAAAGAAACATGCTTACGGACTTAATTGGTAAAATTTCAACACCCTGCACAAAACTGGCAGTATTTGGCTTTAACTTTGGAAAATCATCACTAACAGTGGTAGAATTCATGAAAATAAATATGACCTAATATAAAAACATGAACAACAAAAGGTGGCTCACTTGGCATGGAATGCCCCATAGATATTGTTCAATAGTAAATTGCATTTTCAGACTGTTACCTAACAAACGTTACGTATGCCATTATGATTCTTTCGTGCATCATTTTGAATTAGCTGCCAGGGACACATCAGCTGTATCTGCGGCCAAGCTTAATAATTATTTCGGTTTGGTACTAACTGCTAGCCAACAGTGTATACTCCACGTCTTAAACAACACACTTTTTAGTTTTAACCGGTCATTCACCTTGAATTACTTATGTTACGAATGTTTTATGTGACTCAGATGGATTTAAAAAAAAATTACGGGATTCATTAGCAACTTAATTGATGTATTTCCTTCGATATTGCTCGTCGAATTAATAAATGATACGATTCTCAAAATTTCTTCAATTAAAAATTAGTGGCCATCCATGCAACACCAGAAATAATTGTACGCGCAGTATACAACTGATCTATGTTAGTGGCAAAAAAAGCACGAATATTGCTTGCAAGAAAAATATGCAAGGTACAACCAGTTGTAACCGATGTCTTATATTTAGATGTTATTTTACATCTGAACTCGACATTCACGACTATCACGACATTCCCAGTTAGTAGGTACTGACGTTTTTGAAAACAACAAATCTAAAACTTTTGAGAATTAGAAAACGTTTTTTTTTTTACATATATCACGTGATATCTCAGAAACTACTTGCGACTATTGAAATAAACTTTATTTTTTAAAAGTACAAGTAGTAGAAAAATTTGTAAGAACTATTTTTTTTTCTTGGTAAAAATGTCTAAATAAGTATCTGTGCCAACTGCATCGCTTTTCAAGTAATCGTGAAACTTTTTAATTTTTGTGAATTTTTCCATACAATCTGCAAACAAAACATTCTACAAATGTTTTTAGAAAAGATCGCCTTGAGTTAACTCATATATTTTCGGAGATATTCAATTTAAAATCCCAATTTATGCTGGACATGCGCAGATGACTGCTGGTTGGTATTCCGCTATTTACCGCGAAGAATAACGGCGTGCTGGGCAGGGCGTATTGAAATTTCATCAGAGTTACACTGAATCGGAGTGTTAAAATCAGAAGATACTTTTATAAAACCAGTATATTTTTTTATTATTTCCATTGAAACAATGAGTTCGAACACTATTGAAAATGAATAATCACCCTTATCCACTAAAAATACTACTTACTAAATTAGTGAAGTAGTGAGAACCTTTCGGCTTCCAAGTAGCCCTCATCAGAGTAAACTAAATTATAAATCAAAATGTGCCTGTTTAAATACGATTTGGGGATAATAATGTGAACAATGGCTCTCAGCTGGAGATGAATCGAAATTTAATAAAACTTACTTGAGAAATGGTGTGACCTATATTCAAAATATGTTCGGCTACCGCTGATTTTTCACCATTGTTTTTCTTTATATGCGCAAAATTGTGCATTTTGAACACGACTTACAATTGATTTTTTATATCCCGGGTTTGTCGAAATCGGAAACTCTATCAAAGATGTTGCCTAAACGGTGTTTTCGCTTGTTCTTACATCTATAAACTGGTTGTATTGTAAATTTAGGAAACAAACTATGAAATTTATTAATTACTGAAGAATGATGAGTGAAACTTATTGAAGTATTTGAAGGTAATGGCTTTAATTTGCTTAGTTGGCTACGTTCTAATTTACTTTTCAATTATTTTTAATTAAATTATTGATGAAAGATTTGTGGTAACCATTGCCCAAAGCAATTCGCTGAAGCTTCTCAACTTCGTTGTTATAATTTTGCTGGCTAAAAGGGACGTTCAATAATCTATGAACTAGACTTATTAAACGAAGTTATTTTATATCTAAATGGTGCAGCATAAAGCGCCGGATTTATCTTCAGCTGAGGGTAACCCATTATTTACATTATTAACCCCAAATAATATTTAAACATTTTGATTTATAATTTCGTTTATTCTGATGACGGCTACTTTGTAGCCGAAAGGTCCTCAGTACTTTGATTATATTTTTTATTGAATAAGGGTGATTATTTCTTATCAATAGCGTTTTAATATATGCACAGTGTGAACTCTTTTATAGTTTATTAATGAGTTCGAAACTAATAGAATATTCTTCAGATCCTGAGTCTGACAATTCAGAAGTTATTGTAGAATTTCTTTTGTTTTGAATTTATATTCATAACAAGATTTCAAACTCTGGCTAACCGGTACAGGCTCTGATGAAATTGGGTCTCAAGAATTGTCCCCCATTTTCTACCCATATTGGCTAGGAAAATTGGCTTAGCTGGGCGAAAAGCATATTTGTCCGAACAGCAAGCCATCGAACTCAGTCTACAGTACATTTCCTTATTATATAAGAATTAGAAGAACAATATCAAGACACTCAATGACTCACGACTTTCCATGACAACTATTGCAAATAAAACTGGTTCAGGTTTTCCACCTACAGACGAAGCATTGAAACGGAATCAGAGGGTAGATAGTGAATTTTTGTGTAGTTACTAGCAACTTAAAATAAAATTTCTTTTTAATTTAGGTGCATATTTATATCCGTTGAGAATATTGTATAGTAGTCTCCTAGCGAAGCCTGTTTCCGATGACTCTAGTCAAAGAGAAAAATGGAGGACCATTCGTGGACCCCAATTTTAACATCACGGAAGTTATTGAAGAATTTCTGCATTTACATTCATTGCATCAGCATTTCAAACCCAGAGTAACTCATGCACATCTATTGTTAGTGCAGTTCCTATCAGCAGCAGATAAAAAGAATTTATCCGAAGATTATCCGGTGCATCCCGTGATATTAAAATTGGGGTCCACGAATTGTCCTGACTATGGTCATCGGAAATAGGAGACAAAGATACCATATTCTCAACTGATATGCACCTAAAATACATCGAAATTATAATTTGTGTTGCTAGTAGCTACAAAAATTCACTATCTACCCAAAATCGATACAATAAATATGGTACACATACTTATTTAGATATTTCTACCAACAAAAAACAAGGTGTTACGAAGTTTTCTACTATAATACCTGCTTTGAAATCGGAGCTTTTAGACAAGAAGAAGTTTATTCCAATAGTCCAAGTAGTTTCTGAGATATAGCTAGTTATATAAAAAATAAACAGTCTTATAATTCTCGGAAGTTCATTTTCAAATTTCAAACACGTCCACCTGGGAATGTCTTGAATTCCGGTTTCAGATGCACATTAATATAGATAATGATATAAGATAGGTTTGATTTGGTTAAACCTCGAAAAGAAAAATTTCATAAAATAAACGTCTTTCGGTTGCAATTTTACTCCTACCTAAGACATTCTGAAGTTTCAACTAGTGATTGCTGGCTCACACACAGAACGTCAGACTATACCTCACTGCGCAATTGGCACTCGATAGATGTTTTACGCTAAATGCCAATAAAGTCTTCTACATAGTTGTTCCCGCATGTGGCAGCATGAATGTGGATTATAGCATAAAATGCTAGTTGAGTTTCCTAATATATCTGTGGGCTTCTAGTTGATTAATAAAATTGATTCTTATTCGAATAAATATTTCGTAATGAAACTGCGTAAAATCAAGTTTGCTTAATTTTATTAATAAATGAGCCCCCAAAAAATTTTACGTTTTTGACCCTATTTAAACTTTTGAAGACGATTTTTATCTCTATTGTGCATGTTTTAATCATTAATATTATTTCATATCATAACATAAGGAAGCTTTTTAGACAGGTTGTAATTTTTTCAGAATTTTCCGTAGATCCTGTTTTTCTAGTGGGACATATTATTCCATTAGGGAGATTACAGTCAATCAGTTTTGAAATAATACACAAATGAATACAAAAAATATATTCTCCAACTTCTTTTGCAAAAAATTACAAAAATGTGTGATTATATATGATAAGCAGTGAAACAACTGTTACATTTTCTTACAAACAGTCTATGCGTTTCTCAATATTGTTTTGTGAACACCAGAGGAGAAGGTCTCTGTAGTTGAACAATCGGAATGTGATCACCAACATTCAACATTGTTCTTTACCTTTTCTAAGGTCGCCCAGAAGTTGAACGTCTTGCCTTGCTTTTCCCATGTTGAATAAGAGCTTCTGCCAGAACCACCAAGAAATCTAAAAATGTTTTTTTTTACGCCTCCCTTCATTATAAATAATGCAGGAATTTACAAGTCTTCATTTGCTAGAATTTGGATCAAATTCGTAGAGGCCAACCAAATGGTCACTGTAAAACATTGATGTCTTACAATTTCGATTATTCCTGTTTCTGTTCATTTCGACGATGTGGGCATTTTTAATTGAGATTGGTGCGATAAGGACACTTTGTGCTAATACAATTAAGTTTTAAGCAATCCCGTTTTAGACATATTAAGTCTTCTGATGATCGTCGTGAGACCGAAACGTACGTAAAGACGAAAATAATAAACATATGTGTTGATGTGACCCATTTCCCGAGAATTTATATGTAAGTAAAAAATTATGCATATCGTGGTGAAGAATAAATACATTTACTGTTGACATTTTATATTTCAAACGTTGAATTGTACCTGGACCTGAATAGTGCTTTAGTAGAAAATATAATAGTAGTCCAGTCTCACGGTAATTTTTTGGGCTGAAAAAATGGTCAAGTTTAGTTTGTGTCTTATTATATGTTTTTTGGGGTGCTGAATACGGGAAAAATAGTTAAAAAATTCCTGCCCTTATGCTAAAAAAGTTATGGCCATTTTTTAGACCAAAAAATCTGAAAAACAGCTTTTTTTCAGTTTTTTGAAAATAACTTTGAAAATATGGCTTCAAAAAAAAAGTACAATAGAGAAAAGTTATAGATAAAATGAATACAAATCGATTGACCTACTGCAAAAGTCATTTAGAGGTCATGGGCCCAAGTTAAGGCCCAATATGTGTTTTTCGAAAATATTTTTTTTTTAATCAGTAAAAAATCTTAAAAATATTCTGATGGTATAAAAAGGTAGTATTTTTTGTGTTCTTTTAATGGTATTTTTTTTTTTTTTTTTTATTTTTTTGGCGCGAAAATTTGAATTTTCTGAAATTTCGTAAAAATGCGATAGCAAGCTGAAAAATGCATATTTTGACTCGAAACCAAATTCAATCGAAAGATTTTGATGTATATTACTTGAATGTATCATCAAATGTCCTTTTAGAATTTCCGCCGAGTTTTGGCGGCAATTTTAAAAATCATTACCTCGAATAATCTAGAAAATTTTGAGGTTAGAAAATTTGAAAAAATCCAAATTCTAGATGCTAATAGCGGTGGTTCATACGCGTTTTTTAAGCCCTTGTAGACCTTTTTCCGATAAGTAGAAGCTGAGATATGCCCATAAATGCGTTTGGGCCCGTAGCTGGCCCAATTTTTGACCTATCGAAAAAAAACAAATACCAGTTGAAAGTAGACCCTTTCATTAGCTTAAGTTCAAATTTGAGACCTCTCAGGAATTATAGAAAAAAATTGGGAGCGCGCCAAAGAAAAAAAAACTCGTCGCGTAGGTAATTAAATAAGTATACTATATATGCGTCGGTAAAATAGGTTACTAGTAAAAAATTTTAAATTCTTGAATTCTTGAAATAAATTAATGATTAATGTACTTCAGTTGAAAAAATTAAATGAACGGGCAGGTTATCAATGAATATTTTATATGTATAATAATGATTTTGTGATAAGGATAATTGGAGTTTGATGTGGTAAGAATTAAATTTAAAACATTATTTTTATTTATTTACATTATATTATTATATCATTCAAATTAATCTTACTAATTTTATTATTTTTACTAAATAATAATATTATATATTATTTGATTTTAATTTTATTAAAATCATGAAAAGATTTTTATCTACATTTGAAATAGAAGCCTGAGCTGTAATCAACTTACCTTTTTTAACACGATGTTTTTTATTTTATCACAAAATTTCACTCTGCAATATAAATAACACAATTTTTTTTTTATTTTATCACAAATTTCACTCTGCAATATATATAACACAAATTTTCTTTAGATTTATGACAAATATGACTATATATTCCTATGATAATATAATATAAATTGTATATATGTTAGTTCATAAACTGTTTTGTTAGTTTATCATTCGTTTTTTTATACGAATTATCGCGTAAATTACCGCCTATAGGGCTCGTTCCTCCCAACCACCACACCGAGCTCTTAAAAAGTACATCCGCACCTCTTAATTTCTAACTTCGTACTGCTGCACCACAGCTACGAGCTTACCAGCCTCGCGCTGTACACTACTCGGGGAATACCCTTCAACTCGGGGAGTCCCCACTGTCTATTGCCACCGCCCTTTGATAGATGGCAGCAGATCAACTGAATATCAACTAACATATATATTATATTTATTTTGAAAAAATGTTTGTAAAATAAATAATATTGTAACGTGATTTATACGATGTATCACAACCGAAACTTTTTTTAAGAATGATGATGCTGTAACTATATGGTTGAGAACCATTATATCAAGATCATAATATTATTATTATAAAAGGGCAGCTGCTTCGGATGCTGACACGTGTTTCTACTATGATGACTCATCTCCTTTCATCTATATATTTATAGGTATTTCAAATATTTACATCTGTTAGTCAGGTAATAGATTTTTTTTACCTATATATAAATTTATTTATTTCAAAAATTTAAAGTTTTTTACTAGTAACCTATTTTACCGACGCATATATAGTATACTTATTTAATTACCTACGCGACGAGTTTTTTTTTCTTTGGCGCGCTCCCAATTTTTTTCTATAATTCCTGAGAGGTCTCAAATTTGAACTTAAGCTAATGAAAGGGTCTACTTTCAACTGGTATTTGGTTTTTTTCGATAGGTCAAAAATTGGGCCAGCTACGGGCCCAAACGCATTTATGGGCATATCTCAGCTTCTACTTATCGGAAAAAGGTCTACAAGGGCTTAAAAAACGCGTATGAACCACCGCTATTAGCATCTAGAATTTGGATTTTTTTCAAATTTTCTAACCTCAAAATTTTCAAGATTATTCGAGGTAATGATTTTTAAAATTGCCGCCAAAACTCGGCGGAAATTCTAAAATGACATTTGATGATAGATTCAAGTAATATACATCAAAATCTTTCGATTGAATTTGGTTTCGAGTCAAAATATGCATTTTTCAGCTTGCTATCGCATTTTTACGAAATTTCAGAAAATTCAAATTTTCGCGCCAAAAAAAATTAAAAAAAAAAAAAAAAATACCATTAAAAGAACACAAAAAATACTACCTTTTTATACCATCAGAATATTTTTAAGATTTTTTACTGATTAAAAAAATATTTTCGAAAAACACATATTGGGCCTTAACTTGGGCCCATGACCTCTAAATGACTTTTGCAGTAGGTCAATCGATTTGTATTCATTTTATCTATAACTTTTCTCTCTTGTACTTTTTTTTTTAAAGCCATATTTTCAAAGTTATTTTCAAAAAACTGAAAAAAAGCTGTTTTTCAGATTTTTTGGTCTAAAAAATGGCCATAACTTTTTTAGCATAAGGGCAGGAATTTTATAAATACGATTTTTCGTTTCGGCACCCCAAAAAACATGAAAAAAAAACTAAATTAAGCTTGACCATTTTTTTTGGATTTTTGCGGGATTTGAATGACCGTGAGACTGGACTATAGGTTTAGTGTGTTTAAATAAGACAATATGACGTGGAGTAAGATAAGATAATCTTCATTATATGTAGTATAAGAGAAGTATTGTAATACACCTGAAAAGATTTTCCGGGATATTCCCGTTTGGAAGATGATCTCTATGTGAGCGTGCGTGCGTACGTAACCCACTGTGGAAACGATTGCGCCGTATTCTTAGTGGTCTAACAAATTCGACAAATTGTAAGTCGCTTCAAAGTGGTGAAAATAGGAACTGCGATTTGTTGAGGCGCGGAAGCTCTTGAAAATGGTACTTTTGGCACCCATCTTCAGATCATCATTCAATCTCCAGAAGTTTGTAAAATTAATATTTTTAGATTTTTTTTAAATCGAAAAAGTGAGGTCACATTTTTGTGTTTGTCGTCAATCCTATAATATATAGGTCAACGACCATAGTTACTTTATAATAAGATAACATTAAATTAATTACTCTGTGGTATCATAATAGTAAGGTTTACCTCGAGTTTACATTAGTCTTTTATGTGAAGGGTTCTGACAGTTCACTTTAATTATCATAATAATACGTAGAGTATAAAACATAAAGTTGACGCCTTTCTGGTTCTAATCATTTGCAATATGTTAGTTAACTGTCCGCGGACAACAGGTAGTGATTACTCATGTATTACAATCATACATTTAAATCCAACACTCATTAAATAAGTAATCCAATAAAAAAAGTAAGATCTCTATTTGGTAGATTTTTAGTGTTGTACCCCAGGTAGCACACTATATTGTATAAATATCGTTTCTACATTGATTATTTAGATTGGTGCAATGTTGAATTGTGAACATCATTTTACATTGTACCAATATTGTTACTCCATATTGTTACAATATTATATGTTTATATGTTAGCAATATTGGTTTTCTATACTTGTGCAATATTGTATGTTTATATCTTAGCAATATTGGTTTTCTATATTTGTGCAATATTGTATGTTTATATGTTAGCAATATTGGTTTTCTATACTTGTGCAATATTGTATGTTTATATGTTAGCAATATTGGTTTTCTATACTTGTGCAATATTGTATGTTTATATCTTAGCAATATTGGTTTTCTATACTTGTGCAATATTATATGTTTATATGTTAGCAATATTGGTTTTCTATACTTGTACAATATTGTATGTTTATATCTTAGCAATATTGGTTTTCTATATTTGTGCAATATTGTATGTTTATATGTTAGCAATATTGGTTTTCTATACTTGTGCAATATTGTATGTTTATATCTTAGCAATATTGGTTTTCTATATTTGTGCAATATTGTATGTTTATATGTTAGCAATATTGGTTTTCTATACTTGTGCAATATTGTATGTTTATATGTTAGCAATATTGGTTTTCTATATTTGTGCAATATTGTATGTTTATATGTTAGCAATATTGGTTTTCTATACTTGTGCAATATTGTATGTTTATATGTTAGCAATATTGGTTTTCTATATTTGTGCAATATTGTATGTTTATATGTTAGCAATATTGGTATTCTATGTTTGTCATGTCTGTAGAAGGTACAATTAATCAATAAAGAATGTTCTATTGTTCTCTTTATTGTTATAAGAATACAGTTACTTATTCTTGTTGTGCTTCTACGTCCTTTTTCCTACCTCCATCTCGGTCTCCTGCAGTGGCTAAGGTGCTACCTATGATTCTCATGATCTCGATGTCTGTGGCATCATTAAATCTTCGTCTCGTACTTACTAAAATTAATGTTGATAAGTGCTATTTGTATATAAATCCAATTGAATTATATTCCATACCTATAACTGCATCACAAATTTTTAAGCTCGAAAAATTAAGTTTCCCTTTCCTGCCCTTGCTAGAATATTTGAGACTCATTTCACGATTCAATAGTTTCTTCATCATATTTGAAACGTAGGTTTTCAATGAATCTCCACCTGCTAAGCTCAAATCACAAGCCTGTAGTAAGAAAAATAAAACATTAAGCGATAACAAATAATTGTGCAACAAGAAAAGAATTGTATACAGTTCAAGTAGTGCAATATTAATCTATAATATATTTTTTCTGATTCCTTTTTCTCATTATATAATTTATACAGATGGTAACATAATTAACACATAAATTATTCAGTTCATAAGCATATGTATCATAAATATTCAATAAAACCATCACTTACAAAAAGTTTCATGTAATTCGGTTCCTCTATCAATTTCTTTTCTAGATTGTCACACTCCTCACTTGATTTTAAAGGAAGTGATATTTTGTTTTCAACAATGTCAATATCTACTTTATTTAGGGTATCTGATAATAAAATTTTATCTAATGCTGTTTTCATTTCGTGCATTTGGTGTTGAATTTCCTTTTGTCTGTAATTAAGTTCGGCCAAGCTTTTCAAAATTTCTTTCAATATAGTACTGCAATTTGCATTTGAAGCATCTTCTGAAGGGCATGACAAAGGAGACTGAAGGTTGTCATCTGAAATATAGAAATTAATTGAGCTTTGAAATAAATTCAATATAAATTATTGTGTATTCCATATTAGTCTTAAATCTTTAATGCAAAGAAAATAATATTCAAGATACATACCGATTTCATCAGTATGGGTATCAGACTCATCGTTTGTTTCTAAATTACTTTGGATTTGTCCATCTTTGGCCAATTTTATTGCTTTTGAGAGCCTGGTGGTTGATTTTTTGAATACTGCAGAATGTTCGCTCCATTTAATACCTGTATCCAAGTTAGGTTGTTCACATGCATTAATCATTTTTTCTAAAGTAGATCTTTTAATGTTGGTAGGCCACAAATATTTAGTCCTTTCGGAATTACATGCCCATGTTGCTGGAATATAGTCCACAAACTCCTTTCCTCCTTGATTCCAAAATATTATGTGCCATTCCATTCTATAATTGTCCAAATTGAATAAATTAATGCAATAAAGCAATGGCCACATGAGAATTTTCGAATGGAAATAATACACATTTCTGAAAAATGTCCTTAATATTATAACTAAATTCATATAAACTTAAACCATTAACTTTGAACATGTTCATACTACTAGAGGGAACTGGGGTCGTGTACAAGTCTTCAACATTTAAGAAAATGTTCCCATGCATCATTATATCGTCATCAACTTTTGAAAACCTTTTTATCTTCATCACCGATTTGTTTTTCAGTAACACACAGTTGTTTCTTTCTTTTGTGTCTAATTTTGAATCTTTATAAATGACATAGTCTATTTCTTGAAACTTATAACCTATTCTTAAAGAATCTTGTTGAATTATTAATCGTGTATTTACTTTTTCTGAAATTCGTTTGCATAATTGTGAAAGTGGACGATTTGGTGATCGCATCAACCTTAAAATCTTCCCAAGAAAATTTTCAAATGGAAAGCTACTTATTTCATCCAGCACATCTTGATACGCAGCATCCTCTGCTAAATGCATAATTGAATGCATGTTATATACCAGAGCATCTTCTGAATATACAGACTTGATTTTCTCCGTAAATTGTGTCATAAATTCTCTAGCTGCAATTAGCTTATTTTCTCTTCTCGTGACTCGCTGTGCAAAAAGTTCTCATACTTACATGAAATAATAAAAAATGTTTATATTGATCATGAGATAGTAGATTCTTGAAAACCACTGGACCAATATACAGCATAATGAAACGGAATTCAGTTGCCTTCCACCTATCCAATTCCAAAAGTGATCTTGGCTTTCTAGGAAATTCTATTTAATACACAATTCTCGGGAAATAGGTCACATTAACACATGTATTTTTATTTTTACCCTCGTCTTTACGTACGTTTCGGTCTCACGACCATCATCAGAAGACTTATTAATACAATAACCTGATTACTTAGAAATACTGTAAAAACACAAAGCGTCCTTATCGCACAAATTTCGTTTAAATGCCAACGTCGCGAAACGAACGGAGACATGAAATCGGAACTATAACACAGCAATGTTGCAGCGTAAAAATTAAAAATCCACTATTAAGTAGAATCATCAATAAATACGAACACATTTCATAAATGTCTGCGAGAGACTAACAGACAAAGAGTTCTATCCTCTTTGCTAACAGACGAGACCATCTCAAGTGTTCATTTAAGCGCCAGATGTCATAATTTATTAGGTGATAAAAGAAGGTCTCACCTAATAAATTATGACATCTGGCGCTTAAATGAACACTTGAGATGGTCTCGTCTGTTAGCAAAGAGGATAGAACTCTTTGTCTGTTAGTCTCTCGCAGACATTTATGAAATGTGTTCGTATTTAATGATGATTCTACTTAATAGTGGATTTTTAATTTTTACGCTGCAACATTGCTGTGTTATAGTTCCGATTTCATGTCTCCGTTCGTTTCGCGACGTTGGCATTTAAACGAAATGTGTGCGATAAGGACGCTTTGTGTTATTACAGTATTTCTAAGTAATCAGGTTATTGTATTAATAAGTCTTCTGATGATGGTCGTGAGACCGAAACGTACGTAAAGACGAGGGTAAAAATAAAAATACATGTGTTAATGTGACCTATTTCCCGAGAATTGTGTATTAATTCATACGTGGGTCAAGAATCTTTATTGGAAATTCTATTGGAATATGAGGTGCAATATTCACTAATCGTCTAGAAATTTCTTTGCGAAATGATGGGGATATTCGTACTGAAGAGTCACATTTTACCCAAAATTTTAATAGTCGGCGCATTACTCCTAAGCATGCCATATGCATAGTCTAAAGGTAATCCAGATTTTATATTAAATTTATTCAAATCTAGTAATGGTGAGTCAACAACATGATGATTTTTATTTGTTCTCAATCTAAATGATTCATCTGTTCGGCGTCCTGCTTCTGACGATTTAAATATCATTTTATTATTTAGATGTTCCCCTTTTTCAATACATCTTTCACATCCATAAAAGCCAGTATGACCTTTGATTCCTTTAATAAATGCTCGTGCTGGTGCATCACACACAATACAGCACAATCTCACTTGATAATGTTTCTCATGATATATGAACCCCATATCTGTTAAATCATTAATTTCTACTACAATATGACCTTTGATTCCTTTAATAAATGCTCGTGCTGGTGCATCACACACAATACAGCACAATCTCACTTGATAATGTTTCTCATGATATATGAACCCCATATCTGTTAAATCATTAATTTCTACTACAAAGTCCTTCAAATAGTCTGTAAGTGGACTTGGCTTACTTGTGCCACAAAAAACAGCAATCATGAATGGTTCAGTTTTTATGTTGTTTAATTTAATTTTACCTAGAATAGGCCAAAACTGAGTGGATGTACTTTTGAAAAGAGGTACACCATCTATATTTACAATCAAGTCAATAGTTTTTATTTCACGTGAATGAAAAATAATATCAACACCTTTTGCAAACTGTGAATCAAAATTCTTACGAATACCAAAATATACATATTGCCCAAGTGAATTTCCTTCTCCCATACACTGAATCGATATATTTCTAGCTGTAGATAAAAGTGTTCTAGCATCTTTAGGTAGAGTAGGATGTTCATCTCGAAGAATTGATAGGAGTAGATTCAGGTGATTATGTTTGATATTAGATTCTAATGCCCACTGGGCAAGTTTTTCTTGGAATGATTGTTTTGGTTCATTAGGATTCAATGGAACATTAATGCAACAATCAATATGTCTGTGAATATGCGGAATATCTTCCATATTTTTGAGTGAATTATCTGCTGCAAGAGACTCTATTGAATTCACATTATACTCGCGTCTTCTATTTACAGTAGCATCAAACTTCATACTTTTTAATTTTTTTGCTACATCTCTTTTTAAGGCCATAGATTTTGTTGATCGTTTTGGGGCCATTATTTTCTACAAATATAATGTAGGCAATTCCAACAAATTGATCTAGAACACATACTAATTTCATACATACATACATAACATTATTTAAATATTTTACAAATAATGCTTTCACCTGCTGAACTCACAATTTGAAATTCGTAATAGGTATCAGGTATTAAATTTTTTGATTAGAATAATTTGTCAATTTTTAAAAACTTACGTTGATGGATAAACCATTTATAAACAAACACTTGTTCTTACTTTCTGACACAAAATTCCTGACAGTTTAGAAACAAGATATTTTGTACAGAGTACAAAAGACATGCTCGTTATTATATTTAACAAAGTATGAAAGTGGTATATCTAATGTTTTGTTTATACAATTAAGATTAGATATTAAATCATTACATCGATTACTATACATATTTGTGTTCAATTCAAGTATGCAGCAAAATCGAAGATTAACGTAAACTTTGGTAAAATAATCCAAATACATACCTTTAAAAATAACCTCAGAAATGAGAACATCAACAAAATAAGTATTGAAATCAGCTTACTAGCAACAATCCAAACTTTAACTCGGGTAAACTTCTGAAAGATAAACAAAATAATAACAAATAACTAAGTATAAAGTAACAATCACTTACGTCCAGTTAAATTTGAAGTTTCTTCCGGATAAAGAAAGCTTAACAGTATGTACAGTAATACAGAAAACAGAAATAAATAAAATTAATCTCTGGCTTTACACGTTTCGCCCAACGCCGGGTTAGCAGTTTGTAGTTCGCACTTCGCTCGCAGAGCAGTACTCAGAGAACGACAGTGTTACCACTGTTGTCAGATTTATGTTTGGTTGTCATGGAGAGATCATAAAATGCATTTCATCAACAGTATATCATAGAATTCTACGATAAATTATTGTATTTGACAGCATGGCACCGATCTCTTCTCCTCGTTCTGTTCAAGTTTGGAATAGACGCGGGAATTTATAATTCCATCTTACGGATTCTACCAGAAGATGAGAATACTATATATAATAGTCACAGTTACCTATATAGAAAGTACAAATACCTTAATTTATTTCAAATTATTGTTACATTAAGAATGTCGAATGTCGGTTCAATCTTTAATTATCCAACCTGGGATGTGGATCGAAGATGTAAAACCTTTACATGATTATTTTATCTCATGAGAATATGAATAGGGAATGTATAATAATGATGTTAAGCTAATATCCACTGTATATTGTATTAATATCACTAAAATGATTATTCTCATAATCGATATTCTGTCAATTTCGAAACAATAATTTGAAGAAATATTGTGTGAATATACATTTTCTATATTGCACTGATCTTGAATTATGATTGGTTTCACAATATCGTGAATGATTATGTGCCTACAATATTGATACAATATAATAATAATATTGTATCATTATCGACTTTCTATATTGTATCATGGTTGATTTCACAATATCTTCTATTACAATCTACTCACAATATTGATACAATAATTTTGAAGAAATATTGTATAATTATTGAATTTCTATATTGTAATGATATAGAATTACTATTGATTTCACAATATCGTCAATGACAATGTGCCTACAGTATTGATACAATAATATTGTATCAATATCGATTTTCTATATTGAATTTATGTAGAATCATGGTTGATTTCACAATATCGTCTATTACAATCAACCTACAATATTGATACAATAATTTTGAAGAAATATTGTATAAATATTGAGATTTCATATTGTAATTATATAGAATTATGATTGATATCACAATATCGTCAATTACAATGTACCTACAATATTGATACTATATATATCTAAAATATTCCCTCAATATTACGAAACAATATTGGCACAATATTTTTACAATATCATCAATATTGATTTTACTAACAATATTGCGTCAACATTGTAACAATATTTACTTGAGATTTTGTGCTACCTGGGACATTGAACAGTACACATACCGTTAACTGAACATGTCCCATAGTAACAATAATTTTTCCTTGGTGATAACAGGAAAACTATTGATGTTACAATAACAGTTGTTCTCTAAATAAAATTGTGTATATCATTGGTGTCGTAAAGAAATAAATTGTTACGGATATAACATTCATCCTAGTGTTTAAAAGAAAGAATATTGACTGTTGAATCAGAAAACACTGCGTTAGACATATTGCCTTGATAAAACTGTTGAGCCAACTACTTGTTGCAAACACTTTACAAAACAACTGATATATAAGCAAGACATATACTGTATCTATCTAGTACAAACGTATATTATTTATAACATTCATAACTGACTAGTATGTACCGGGTATTTCCTTATATTTTAGGCTACTAGTCCAGGCGCACGGTCTCGAAAATCGTCGGAAAATCCTGAAAAATTTGATACGGCTAATTTTAATGTTACTTTATGTTTTTTGGGGTGCTGAATACGGCAAAAATAGTTCAAAAATTGTATCGCTGCCCCTCGAAAAGTTAATTAATTTCAAAACGAAGACTTTAATCGAATATACACCCGAAATCAAAGTTGTAGATAATTAAAATACGAGTCAAGTGAGCCCAGGAGGTCACGTATTTTTGAATTTAGATAAAGACATCGTTTTAGATTACACTGGTTCTTGGTTTTTGATGATAAACCCAAAATTGGGCCCTGGAGGGGCCCAAACACATTTTAATCGATATCTCGACTTTGACTGAAGCAAAAAAGATGTGCAGATGCGCAAAATACGCGTATGAACCAGGGCTATTAACGCCTAAAATTTGTTTTCTTCCGAATTTCCGCACCTCAAAATTTTTCCAATTTTCCGAGGTCATCTTTTTTGAAAAATGAACTAAATTCGGCATTTATATCGAAATGTCATTTGGTTTTTTTAGATAGTAATGGTCTAAATCTACAATATGAATTTTGATTTAGGTCAAAATATTCATTTTTCAGCATGCTATCGCATTTTTACGGGTTTTCGGAAAATTCAAATTGTCGCGCCAAAAACAAAGATATTCAAAAAAAATCCAGTAAAAGTAGAATAAAAACGCCAACTTTTCATCCAGACCAATTATCTTCACGATTATTTTTCGGTTCAAAAATATAATTAAAAAAATCTCAAAATGGGCCTTATCTGGAGCCCATAACCTCCAAATGACTTCTACTTGGGCTCATTCGACGCGTATTTTAATTATCTACCACTTTGATTTCGGATGTATATTCGATTGAAGCCTTCGTTTTCAAATTAATTAAAAAAACTCAAAAACCACAAAATCTAGCCAAAAAAATGCCCATAACTTTTCGGGCGGCAGCGATAGAAAAAATTAGCCGCATCAAATTTTCAACCCAACTTTTTTAACCGTGCGCCTGGACTATACCCCCCCCCCACAGCCTTCAAATGTTCAGATAGTAAAAAATTCAAATGCAAAAGTTGTAGTCAGGATTTCTAATCCGATCAAACAAACGCGCATCGCCGAGCTGTCAAATAATGCCAAGTTTGAGTTTATAAATGGGACAGACGTTTATTACCATATTCCATATTCGGTTAGAGATTATTTTTACGAATTCAACGATACCGGATTTGATGAGGCTATATGAACGATTACTGAGATATACACAAGCCTGAGTGCTCGATCATTACGTCACAATCCTGAGGCTATATTGCAGGTGGTCACCCGCATGTTAAGGACACAATGCTGCAATACCGACAGTAAAACAAACAAAAAATTGTTTATTTTTGCGAAAATCTATAAAGGACTTCCTGTTTGAGCGGGGTTGCCAGTCTTCTGTCTTCTAATGATGAATCTGTTTGAAATTTTCCTAACATCACGTACTTTAAATTAAGCACATTGCAACAATACGAAATTATTTCTAAAATTCCTTGTATTGTGTGTGACCTTGCAGTATGAGTCGGTGTTGTTAAATTTTTTAAGCCGAACGAGACTTCCATGTATTTAACCAGTTTAACAAATTCGAATCAGCCTCCAAGTTATTTTTGATGATATGCTCCTGGAATATGTCCCTTAGTCGTTGCCTTTTGGGGGGAGTTTCACATTCATTATTTTCCACCAAGTTAATATAATATTTATAAACTGGACTATTTATTTTGAATGCTTTTTATTCGAACCAAATTGAAGTAGGGCCTGCATAACATATTTATTGAATACCTTAAAGGATACTTTAACATTTTGGCATTCTAAATTTATTAGGATACAGTGCTCTCAAATTCAAAGAATATTATTATGTTCTAGTTTACGCATTTTTTAATGAATAAATTGGAGCAATGTCATCAGAAAAGATTGGTTTTTGAAATTAGCCAATTTGAGAATGTGAACCGAATCGAATAGTAAAAGTAGTGGTCTTGAATCGTCAACTGGATGAGTATACATGATACTTAACTTGTTATGTTTCGAAAAATTGTTCATGGCTTTGCTGTTGAATGCATTATTGTCACTTATAATACAGAATATTTTGTATCAAATTTGCTCTAATTTGAAAATAATGGACTTCATGAACATCAACAATAATTCATTAATTTATTTTTGTTACAGAAGAAAAATGGACAACCTCTTAGAATTTTTCAATTAACAGTAACAATCATAAAAACACAAACGCTTTTGTTGCAAGTAACGTGTTATTGCAAGCGGTACCAACAATATTTCCGGCTTTATAATCCAAAAATGTCTTAACATGGATCTCGTCGAAAAAAAAATATGTCATTTACATTTTTATTTAAAAATTTAAATTAATTTTGGGAATATGTAAGGAACATTTATTTCTTCAACTACCGGTTCGCTCAAGTATGAATAATTAGAAACTGTCTTCAGTTGGATGCGAAAGAATTTATACATTTGAACTTCTTAATAACTTATATGCGTGTTAACTGATCGTAAAAGTGAAAATAAAATCATGGTAGTTGCAGAATATATAAACCTTTCCTTGGAAGTCCTCTGTTCCGATAGAAAATTAAATTTTAAATTTTCATCATCAACATAAACATTCACTCAGGAAGCTATTTTGCAACGCACTTTATTCAGTCAGCACTGTAATACACGTTTATTCACAGGTAAAACACTTTCATACAAGGACACATAAGGAACAGGTGCAACAATAATTCCCCACAAAAAAAAACAAACTAAACTCTGTTAAATTCTAATATTTATCACCTGGCACACTTAATACTTGTCATGCACCATTACGACTGAGTCGTAAGATAAGCCTCTCTTAGTGGATAAGGGTGATCATTTCTTATTTATAGCGTTATAGTGTATCCACAGTGCGAACTCTTTTATAGTCTATAGTTTATTAGCTATTAGTCTTGCAACAAGTCTTTTATTGATGACGTTACACTCACGTGTAGTTACTACTCAGGCCTAGTATATATAGAGGAGGTTTATGTAAAGGTTATTGAATTTTTTTATCCAAATGCTGACTCAAGAGTGTGATGGAGAAACTTCCCTTAGCAAGTCAACAGTGTCAACACACAGTTTGATGATGCTCATTTAGTTGATCTGATTACAAATTCTCATAGTTCAAGAAAAACAATGAAATATAATGAAAACATCTGCACTTGAATTTTTAATTGAAGCTGTAGGGGTATCGCAAAATATACAGAAACTAATTTCCGAAATCATTTGTTATATTTTAATGTAGCCAACACGAAAGAAAATAATGCGTTAGCCGGCGGCCGGAAACCAGGGTTTTGAAAATAATCCGGTACAATTCGGTTCTTTCTGCTTACAGCGCAATTCTTTATTGGAAAGTGATTCTGTTTATAACACATATAACGTAGTAATTTTGTTAGTAAAATAGTCATGTTGTGAATGTCATAGTAATTTCATTTTTTCAAATTATATAACTTTAAAAACAGTTTTCTCTCCGAAATAATATATACTGCTTTGGTTATCGTATATCTGTAGGGAGAATTACATTCTCGATGGAGCCAATACGGTAATATGTCTTCTATCTAAATAGTTACCATTAGGTATATGATATTAAATTAATGAAATGATATTCGTCGCAATTTGATTACGGGGACCGGTGTAGGTCTCGGGTGAATTTTAAGGGTAACTGAAGCTCGCCACACAGAGCTTTCTTTGGTAAGAACAGAAAGGATGGGCGGATGTTGATCATTACGGCTAATTGGATATTTATTGCTTATTAAGGCTAGACAGGATCTTGTTTCCAAACTTATAGTCATCATAGTTAACATTCTTCTCAAAATTTGAAATGTCGTATGTGAAAGAAATTTTTAGTGAACGCGGAAACACCCAAATAGTGAAAAATCTTGGCTTCTGGATGGATTCCGCGTCACAATAGCTCGACTTGATGCCGACGTTTCGCCAACCATTACAGGTGGCATCTTCAGGGCAGGCTTAAATTGAAACTGCCTGCCCTGAAGATGCCACCTGTAGTGGTTGGCGAAACGTCGAAGTCGAGCTATTGTCACGCGGAATCCATCCGGAAGCCAAGATTTTTCCAAATTAGCTATCCGCGGAAACTATTCAAGATACCTAAATTATAAGTTTTCTAAACATCCTTCAACTAATGAAACTGTCTGGAGATGCATCAAACGGCCTAAATGTAAGGTTTATGTGTATACCATTGAAGAATCGGGTGGTTTTGTTGTAACAACATTAACAAACAACATAATCACGAACCTGAAGGAAAAATTGATAGACAAGTTATTAGTGTTGCCTGCAAAACAAAGCGAAAGAAGAACCTACAGAGACCAACTAAAATATTGCATAAAGAATTAGCTTCGAATGATTTTCCCTCAGATTTTTCTTCATAAACATTGACTTCCCGGGACTTAAAATGCGTCAAAGAAAATATGTACAATAGACGTCGCAAAACATTGCCAACTTTGCGTCGCTCTGCTAACGAAGTTTACCGTTATCTGCAAGAATATACGTACAAAATGTCAAAAGAGTAAAATTTTGTTCTGGATAATGATTTCCGAAATGGAATTGTGATTTTTAGCTGCCAAACAATTTTGAAATTTTTATGTAAGTCGAGTTTTATATACATGGATGGCACATTCCAATACTGCACAAAATTTGTCACACAACTATTTACCATACATGGTTACATAAACGGACACTATATACCGCTAGTGTTTAGTTTACTGAAAAACAAATCAAAAGAAACTTATAGATTCTGTTTTCAATAAATTGAGTTTATTTGTTCTCTTAACAACTTAAGTTTTATTCCTGAGAAAGGAGTGATCATTTTGAAATTGCCATTCATAAAGTAGTTCGTAAAGTGTGGTATAACGTTACAATTATTTGTTGCCGCTTCCATCTTACTCACTATTGGTGGCGTAAAATACAAAAGTTGGGGTTAAGTGGTGAATATAAAAAACAAAGATTATGAAACTGGAAAGTAGCTTCGTTATTGTTTTGGTATGGTTTTAAATCCAAATCTAGTAAGCGATTTTTTTTTTGAGTTACTTGCGATAAAAAGTGACGATAAGTTAACGGTTTTTGCTGATTATTTGGTGAATTATTTTATATCCCACGAAGCCACTTTTCCTTCCCACATTTGGGATTAAGCTTCTTCAACTCTAAATAAAACCACGAACGCCTGCGAGTCCTTTCACTCTCATTTAAATAACTCTTTTTATTATAGTTCACCGAATATTTTTTATTTCATCGATGTTTTGTTAAAATAGAAGTGTACATAAAATGTAATATTGTAACTATTCCTTGTAAATCTAAAAACAATTCGGAGACAAGATTTATTGCAGAAATTATTGTTCAATTTGGAACAACAAAAGATAACTATCCTCCATTTTGTTAAAGTTGTTTCAAATATATATGGAAACAATCCATAAAATATGTAGTATTATTATGTATAAATTGTCATTGTTTTTCTTACGAGTGTTAGTAAAATGTATGTGTTATAAGTACATTATATTCTTGACCATATGTTACACATTTTTTTATTACACTAATTTAGTGAATAAATAAAGTAATAGTCCAGGCAACGAACCGGAAAATAAAAAAATATGTATATTTGCATTCTGTTCCTAATACCCCATAGATCATTCATGACTATCAAAACCGCGGGGGTCGACCTTTCTACCCCCCAAAACGGGGTTCCAACCCCCTAGAGGAGCATTCTTATAAAAACAATCCAAAATTATTGAATTAAGAGCCGAAAATGATCCCTAGTATGTTTTTTGGGTCGCTGATCACGACTCCGCAGTTTGTTTTCTCGGAAAACTCCCCCAGATTGTAAATTTGGAAAATTTATATGTAATATATAATTTATAATTTTGTTGCAAAAAGGACCTCCAGTAGGTTAATTGGGTCGCTGATCACGATTCCGCTGTTATTTTTCCCGGAAAACTCTCTCCAGATGGAAAATTCGGAAAATTTGAGATTTTCCTGAGACGGTTATGAATGATAAAGTATAATTTAGTTGAAAAAATGACATCTACTCGTTTTTGCAACAAAATTATACTTTATTATTCAAACCGTCTCAGGAAAATCTCAAATTTCCCGAATTTTCCATCTGGAGAGAGTTATTTGGGGAAAATAACAGCGGAATCGTGATCAGCGACCCAAAAAACCTACTAGAGGCCATTAGCAACAAAATTATACTTTATTATCCACAAACGTCTCCGGAAAATCTCAAATTTCCCGAACTTCCCATCTGGAGACTTTTTTGGGGAAAAATAAAGCGGAATCGTGATCAACGACCCAAAAAACCTACAAGAGGTTATTTTTGCAATAAAATTATACTTTATTATCCACAAACGTCTCAGGAAAATCTCAAATTTCCCGAATTTTCCATCTGGAGAGAGTTTTTTGGGGAAAATAACAGCGGAATCTTGATCAGCGACCCAAAAAGCTACCAGAGGTCATTTTTTCAACAAAATGATAAATTATGTATTATATATAAATTTTTCTAATTTCCCATCTGGAGGGAGTTTTCCGAGAAAACTAACTGCGGAATCGTGATCAGCGACCCAAAAAACATACTAGGGGTCATTTTCGGCTTTTAATTCATTAATTTTGGATTGTTTTTATAAGAATGCTCCTCTGAGGGGTTGAAACTCCGTTTTGGGGGGTTTAAAGGTCGACCCCCGCTGTCTTGATAGTCATGAATGATCTATGGGGTATTAGGAACAAAACGAAAAAAAAAATTGAAATTCTAGCTTACTATATATATTTTTTTATTATGGCCTTTTTCCCGGCTTATTGCCTGGACTATAAATCCGACCTCATAATTTAACTTCTCAATCATATTAATTGTTTTGTAAACGTACAAATATTACTTAGACACCGGTGGTGGCAAAATTGTTGCTTCAACAAGGTTTCCATTGTATTTCCGAATTTTAAAATCAATAATTATCTCCCAAAATCAGACGACTGAATGCCATGTGACGAATATCGTACACGAATTTTATTTTTACCTGTGTACTGTGACGAATTTCGAATCCCCCATAATGTTTGACATCAGATTAATTTTATGACAATGAAGCAATACATTACATACGAAAAAGTTACCTGCAATAGAGATTTAGTTGTTCTGGAAATAATATATAACGTTGGTATACTACAACTGGCCTGTTGCATAGAATTTTCTCACAACGAGAAAAGTTCAAGTTGTCTCATCAAAATTCATACTGTAATCTGTTTACAAAAGTACTGTTAATCGAGCAAGGTAATTTTTTAGAGTGAAGAAATGTTCAAAAGCGAAAAATTGTGGTAACAATAGAAGGGCGATGAAAGTTAGTGATGTAGGAATCGGTTGATTTACTACACATCTAAGCGCCTAGTTCAGACAAACGCATTATGTTCTTACGGAACAAAAGATGTTATGTTAGTTGCCATATTGAATTCAGGAGACAGCCAAAAAGCACGCACCATCAGATTTTTGTCACTTTCTGATTTTCATGAGTAGAGTTTTCAGTTTTTAATGTTTATATAGTTATAGTGAAGGACTTCACAGAATTAATATCCTAACAGAAAATGTATTATTGTTCGTGCACTATTTAAGGAGTATTAAGTTTATTATAATATAAATGTGGTCTGGATTATTTATTCATGGTGTTTCATTTAGTGCCATCTTTAATTCCGAACACAATATAAATAAAATCGATCTTAACTGGGGAACATTATTTCTCAAAACACACCTACACTAACACGTCTTATTTAATGACGGTGGCGTTGATTCATTGACTTGAATCCCCCTGTTTAACTTCTAGAATAACAATGGTTAAATAGAAATTTTAAACTTCGTATCATATCATAACATTGATTACCTTACTATGTTGATGTAGCTATTTTCATAGAGGCGAGGTAGAAGAAATATTGGATGTATGCCATAAGTTATTTCCATTTATTTTTTCATTTCGTAATAAGAAAATCCACATTGCGCTAACCTTGTAAATTTTGTTCAGATATATAGTCTTCTTTCTAATTAATACACATCCTGATTGTGACTTGCTACGTTGTGAGTCTAAAATCTTAAATTATGTGAAAACATGCATACAACCTGTTATATATATATATATATATATATATATATATATATGTAGAACTGGATTCTCGGGTATTGATCCGCGTTGTGTGGTTTCGGTCCTCAAAAGGACCAATTTCACGACGTTTCGGCAAAGTCGCATTTGCCATCTTCAGGTGGACTGCGACTTTGCCGAAACGTCGTGAAATTGGTCCTTTTGAGGACCGAAACCACACAACGCGGATCAATACCCGAGAATCCAGTTCTACACATTACGTCCGCGAGAACCTAAGAAGAAACATATATATATATATATATATATATATATATATATACGTTATGAAATAAATGACGCCATTGAATCATGTGATACTGTGTTGTTAGGTTGGACAGGTTGTCAATGTTTACAAACAAAATTAGGAGTTCTTTTCTTATTAGAATATCAAATGATAATAATAATTATTTTTAATTTAAAATCTGATTCAGAAACTGTTGTAGCTGCATGTAATTATTTAAAATAGAAAAATAATGTATCTACTTACATTATCACGAGCTTTATCAACATGCACAAACAATAGTTAATTATGTATTATTAAAACAGTAGAACATAACAAACAAGAAAAATTAATTCTATAAATAATAATGACATACTCATACCTAACCTTCTCCAGCGTATTGCACAACCATACTAAAAAATTTAAATAATAAATATCACTTCACTGATATACACATTATAGTTCCTTTAAACATTGCACATCACATCAATCAATAACATAAAATTTACTTCTACATCAGTATGTCAGATAGTCTTTGCCTGTATTTCTGGTGCTGCTTTTCCTAGAGCCCCTTTCCACATATCCGCTGATTTTTTCTTCGGACTATCATATGTATCAACGTAGGTTCTTTATGGCCCGGATGTGTCCAATGGGTTGAAAATGCAGTAGTTAGGGGGTAGACTAGGCACCCGATGCCCATATCTTTCAGCTAACATATCTCCTACGTATACTGGTTATAGCTTATTTATTTTTATCAAGCCCAAAATGTGTGGTTTCAAGAAGGTGTTATCCTACTGTATATTCCTACTTAACCACTTTTGTATATAACACTCCTTGGGAACACTTTATTCATGATGATGGAGGATTCTTCTAAATTCACTAAATTTCAATCATCTTAGAGCGTTGCCGTTTTCTACTTGCTACATGCAAGGGCTTCACCACTGCTTCGTTTACCTGCGATTTAATTTACACTCAATTATAATGATGTAGTAATTCTGTATCTATAGGCAGTACTGGGAAGACATGACCCTCCATTTAAACGTTCCTCTTTGAGTAATTTTAAAAAATGTTCACGCTCATGCAATTTGCGCAAGTTGATGATTTTTTTTAAACGGGTCAGTCTATTAACACTAATTTGTTCACCACTACAGATATCGGTGAGTGTCGCGTGTTTGAACAAAAATTACGATGGACCACGAAGACGAGTTGTTAGCACTAGCTGGTGTTTGTTTAATTGAAAAGTTAAAAGTGCCAAAAAAGAAAAGACCAAGAAGAACGCAGAAATTTTTTATACAGCTCAATAAATTCTGTAATGAATCCTTTTTTTTGACATTGTTTAATTACCAACATACAACACAGACAAAATAATTATGTAGGTAACAGCACGGTGTCACAGAACACCGAAAATACAAAAGTCACCTGCAGGTTGCAGGTCAGGATAGAATACGCTACTACTGAGTATGCGTCGAGTTGGAGTGTCGTTGTATTTGTGCCAACCACAAGCAAATTATCTGAGCGGCCAGATTTTACTCAAGTCAAATAATTTTGCTTGTACAAGTGAACGATTTTGGTTCTCATGCAACAATTTACTTGTGCCAATTGGCTTGCACAAATCAATTTGCGCAAATTGCATGAGCGTGAAAACGGACCTTAATACAATGAAATACTGTTTGTGCAAGTAGATACAGTAAGTAGGTAGATAATTTTTCTGTTTTAAATAAGTTCATGCAGGTACTGATTTTCTTCAAATCATTTGGTAAACACTAAAACAGTTTGTGAATTACATTCAACGAATCGATGGTGGAACCCGTTACTTTGAGATAAGTTATCATATTGATATAATAAAACATCACTTTGTTTTTCATAAATTATATTATGGAAACACTAATGTGACTTGTTTCGACAACTAGCGTGTTGTTTAAGTTGGGAAGTTATGTAGATTTGAAATTTAGGCAGAATTAAGACCCGGTAGTATACTCAATTTGCCGAGACAGAGGAAAAAATTTCAATTGCAACAGCGACTAACCAGATGTCCAAAGTAAATAAAGGCCCAACGTTTTCCACAAAGTTTTGTTGCAGCGTATGGCGAGGTCAGTTCGAATAACACTTAGTAGTTGCACAGGTACGTAAAAAAAAACTTCCTTTGCCGCATGAAAATTAAAGTCTTAATTGTTGTGGAAATAGTACATGAGAATAATTTCCAACGAGTGAACTTGAGGATAAAAATGAATTGCGGCAAGGCGCGCCTTCAAAATTATCCAGATATGAGAAAATAAGTTGTACAAAAACCGGACTGTAAATATTTTTCATGAGTCGTGAGCCGAGTTCGTTTGGTTAACAAGATAGGAGGTTTTTATAACGGTTAAAGACCAATATTCCATTCTACCCCAACACGAAGCAGATGATTGAAATCAATTGAGTTTTCTCAGAGGTATAAAAAATAATTTGGATTGAAATTGATCAGGAAAATAAATTTCCTGAGTTCTCCAGACTAATGGAGAATCGCAAAGTTCACAAATAATAAGGAGTGGCCCAGTTCATTCTTTCTAAGGATTGTGACAATAGAACGAAAATCTCAACAGATATGCGACAACTGGTCGAAGAGTACAGAAAGAGGACAATTTATTATAAGATAATCGATAATGTGGTTTTCGTGAGCCTCAACCAAAAATGAAAATTTTCTCTCTTTAGAGGGCAACGTAGTTTCCCTGATATTGGTAGAATTAATGTTCAACCACGGACTTTCGGAAGAAAACAATGTATCAGATGCCCTGAACCAATTATCGTTCAAGATCAAGTCAGAGGGGAAAATAACCATAGAGGCTACATCCCCAGAGTTATGTTTGGATGCAACATAAAACCATGAATCTCACGAAATTTTTCATTGTACATAGGTTACCCGATTAGAGGAGAGCTCTTGATCCACTGAAGAACAACCTGTGAATCAAACCATGCATTCATGTTGCTGACGAAACAAAGTATTGTTTCTGAAGCCTTGAGAGATTAAACTTAATAATAATAATTTGGCAAGTAGAACATTTCCACATAATTCGAGTCTTCGAATTGTAATTTTTATTAACGGAGCGCTACTTTGGATTTTTCGAATAGTAGACTTCCGCGGATAGCTAATTTTGAAAATTCTTGGGTTCCGGATGGATTCCACGTCACAATAGCTCGACTTGATGCCGACGTTTCGCCAACCATTACAGGTGGTAACTTCAGGGCTCAGGGCTTGAACTGAAACTGTTTCCGTAAAAAATCACTTCCCTACAGAAGAACTATTTCGCTTAACTAACATCATGGATTGTGGGTACCTACTTGTACAATTATATATTAGCTAATGAATTATATGCTGATAAAAAAATAATATAAAAGTAATAATTATAACGTTAGTAGAAATATTTTACCGATTCTTCGGATATGAATAACAATTGGCCAACGTAGTAACTGTCACCCGGAACCTAAAATCTTCGATTCTTCGATAAACTTCCAGAATATGTAAAATCGCGTTCTATATGCAAAAAATTAATGAGGAGTTATATTTTAAGTACTCTACTGTATATAATATAGAAACCCAACAGGCTTGACTCAATTATAGGATAAAGAATACAAATCAACATAATATATAAAAAATAACAAGGAATATAATACAAAAATATACTTGATAGAAATAATGAACATAATTTGTTGGATTAAGTGTTAGCAAAAACATTCTGGACTACACAATAAAAGAATGAATGCTAAAGTCACATGGTGAACAAATAACATTGAAGTCTGTTATGACAAATACTGGACATATATATATATATATATATATATATATATATATATATATATATATATATATATGTATATATATATATATATATATATATATATATATATATTACATTTGTACTAGGCCCAACATTGTAAAACATTGAATGACAGTAAGAAAATATTCTAAGTAGAACAAAATTTAATTTACCTAATAAATAACTGCTGTCAATCTTATTATTGAACAATTTCTGAAGGAATATAGTGAGTGCTCTTCATTTTTCTTCTTAGCTCCAGTGTCTGACAATTAAAAGTGGATAATAATAATTGATGATAAAAAACTCTTTTAGGAAAGATATTGAAAGTCCTAAACCTAAAAATTTGCGTTGAATGTTTTCAATTAATGTAATATAGAATTTATACTGAGGGATCAAAATGAGCGAAGCATAACCCAGTTTTCGTCTAACCAATGTTTTAAATAATGTTTGTAGTACCTCTGAATTGTTGAAATATTTGGAACCCAAACTCAAGTTCATTTGGCTTCAGCACACGTATCACATATATGAACATTAAAATTAAACTGATGATCGTAAAAACGCCTAAATCCTCAGCTGTAATTCTGAGGGTAATAATTACTGAAACTGAAAAATAGTCCAAGGAAATAGGATGAACTTTATCACTAAAGCTAACAACACAACATTTAGTTATATTCACACTCAATCTATTGTTGATGCACCAATCAAATATATTATTCAGATAATTTTGTAGTGCATAGCAGTCATCTATGGTCTTTATCCAAAGAAAAATTTCACGTCATCGCTAAAAACTGACAACTGATGGTTTCAGCCAAACCATTAATTATTAAAAGGAATAGTAGAGAACCAAGGTTTGAGACCTGAGCCACACCTGATTTAGCGATAAATGTATTCGATCTCTGTCCATGATATTACACAAACTGTGTTCTATATTGAGATATGAGCAAAAAATATACTAAACGCAATAGATCTGAGCTTGACTAAAAGCATAACGTGATCCAGTTTATCAGCAAGTAAAATTTTAAACCGTAGATTTCTTCTGGACAAAGCCATGTTGGTATCATATCCGAAAAAGTACTATAAATGGAAACAGACACATCTGAAAAACCTTTGATAAGTTAGACAATATAGCGAATGTACGATAATAATTGAGTATAAATAACACCGCCAGATTTGCTTTTTCCAAACATTACGAAATTTATTGGACTTCAAGCTGAATTGATCAAACCTGATGTGGTACAACAAACACAGATGCGCAATCTTTTATTAAGAAGTGCATTTATTATTAAGGTTTTTAATAGCAATTGTAATTTCTCTTTGACTTATTGATACAATATTTGAGAATTAATGTTGGTCAAATATGAATAATTTATGAAATAGTTATCGTTATTAAGTTCAGTGTATACACTGGTAAAGTATGTACCGAATGCTTCAACAATTTCTTTAGAATGACTTAATAGTGTTTCATGGAAACGCATACAACCAGTCAATTTCAAGTGATTATCTTGATATACAAGTATTTACAGTAGGCTGTGCCAAAAAAAATCGATATTTTTTTTTCGCTCTTGTTCGAGTATATCATTCCCCGTTCAAATTCAACACTGTTATACAATAACGGGATGTTTTACACTTGGGAGACATTATTACATTCAAACACAAAGTATTTAATGCGTTTCAGTCGCTACATCCACTTTCCCATAGATATATTGGAGGAAAGAACAATTTTTTTAAGGCCTAAAAACTGTAATTTCAACTTTCAACTTGAATAACTTCATATTTTTAGGTTCGTGATGCGTCATATGCTCTTTTAACGCAGCCTAGTATCACGTAGCATTAATTGAATTTATAATATCAGTGAAAATCGCCCATCAGTTATGATAATCTACACTCGAGTGGAAAAACGCACCACTTGAAAATGCACCGAAAATGGCAAAAATTCAGAGTGCCTTAACTCGGTTGCATTTAGTCGAAAATGGATGAATCTTTGAGTTCGGAAAAGGTTAAAACCTTCCTTTTAATGTGATACCAAATCCATTCCGCCCCCTCCCACTCCGCTAAGAAAAATATGTTCCTGGTGTCAAAAAATGTCCTACTTTGAAAGTAGGCCGAGTCGAAAAAATCATGGACTCAATCAGACAATGAGTCAAGTTCTCTAAAAATTCGAGTTTCTATGATGATTCGGCGAGAAGTTATGAATTTTTCGTTTTTTTTGGCCACAAGTTAATAGAATGTGTTCAGTACAGAGTATATTCTAGTATTTACAATCAAATATTTTTAACAATCATTTAATAATTTATAATCATACATTTAATAATTTGTAATCAAACATCACATCAACGCTTTTTTCGCAACGCTTGGAATTCGCCGCCTGTGCTCCTCGACAACTTTCAACAGGTACTGCTTTTCTTTATTCGTAACGTGCAACAATTAAATTTTTTCTTTCGCTTCTATATGGGCAATTCCATTTTCAAGGAGCCCAGTTCAGGGGGGGGGTGTCAGCTCTTGGCCCGGCTTCTGGTTTTTTCGATTCTACTACTAGAATGATGGCTTTCTGCCAAATTTCAGCTGAAATGGTAAGAACAAAAAAAAATTTTTTGAAAACTCATAGGAAATTGGAAATTTCCCGTAGAATTCGAATTTTTTATTAGTTTGGGCCCAGCGGCCATATTTTTATTTGTAAAATCAAAAAAACCGATTTTTCGTCTTTTTTTTCTCGAAGCCGCACTTTTCAAAACGTTCTCGTTAAAAAGTATCAAGGAAAATTCAATCAGTACCATTTTTAATTCAAATGCTCTTTGTATATTGGCTGTTTTATTCCTAAAAACCTCTCAAAAACTCAAAAAATGATATAGGCCAGTTACCAGAGGAAAAATTAAGGAAAAACAATTGAAGGTATGAATTTGCAGTGTTTTTATAGGTATTTCGGTGTGCTGAAGACGGGAAAAATAATCCAAAAATTCCTACAAGTTAGCTTCAAAAGTTACGGGCATGTTTAGGCGCGAAAAAAGACGTGTTTCTTGCGTTTTAAAATAAAACGGTGGCCCAAATGGAATAACATGTCAGGAGACAAATCGTAGAAAAAGTAGAAACGCATGAAGCAAAATATATTTTGAGGTTACGAGTTAGCTTCAAAAGTTACGGCCATTATTTGGCGCGAAAAAATACGATTTTCGAGAGACAAATTGTACAAAAAGTGAAAACGCATCGTTTGAGCAGAAATATCATTTCGATGTTACAGTCTTGAGATATGAGCAAAATAGGGTTTTTTTAGAGGAATACAAATGTTTTTTTTTCTCATTCGAATATTGACCAAAAAAATATTCTATTCAAATTGAAATATATTTTCTTATAAACTTTCTACGGTGTTTTGTTTTTTTTTTCATCTTTCATTTTGGCTCCACAATCGGCCATTTCCAAAAATCCCTAAAACTGTGCAGTCGAAAAATGGACTTATCGACAAGAAAAAGAAATTCTCTGGTAGATCTCAACAAATGTGATACAAAACATCCTTCAATACTGTTTTGGGGCTTAAAAAAAATGTAGGACAACTTTGAAAATTTCGGACCTCGGAAAATGTGCAAATTTTTTAGGTTAGAAATTTTTTAGGATGATCAAATCTCAGGTTCTGTTATAGTATTTCACGACGCGTATTAACGCTGAAGAAAACTTCTCTAGGTTGAGTAGAAGTTGACATATTGATATAAATGTGTTTGAGCCTCCCCAGAACCCAAATCTTGAAACTTTTATCTGGGCCTATATTTTATATTATGTTTTTTTAAACTGTGACTACACGAGAGAAAAACCCTATAATGTTCAAAAAACATCTTGTGAGTCAGCGGTGGAATGTTGGGAGAGGAGATAGGCATTCGAATTTTCCTTGAAGGTTTGGAGGCTATAAGGATAAGAAAATACCTCACTAGACAAAGAGTTTCACAACTTTGCCGTTCGATAGAAAAATGAAGGGTGATTATAGCTTGAGAAGAGATTTTTGACTAAAACCGACCATGGAAATATCTATAGAAAAATGAGAGATCTCCCACCGTCTAGAGAGGTCAATGAATTCGTAAGTGTTACATCATCAATCAGATGAATAGCTCTCTTCAGATAGAATCACAGAGCTTTATCGATTGTTTGGGCGCCAAACATGTGAACAGTACTTCAGGACAGGTCGAATCTGTGCTTTCTAGATTATGAGGATCCGCTGGGATGTGAAGTAGCTCTTGGCACGGAATAGAAAACTAGCTTTTTATGAAGCGGTTCTCGCAGTGGACCTCACATGATCATTTCATGAGACGGTGCTGTTTGTTGTGATCCCTAGCATGGATATGGAAGACAGAAACAAAGTTGGTGCCAAGATCGGTCCTTGTCGAAGACCAGCGTTAATAGCCATATTGTATCGGAGGATACTCCGTCAACCACCACATGGAGTGATCTATCTGAGAGAAAATTCGATAGTAAGAGACAAAGTTGAAGCGGAAAACAATATGACCATATGTATTTGTTTTATAGAATCAGCCATTACATGATGAAAATCCATTCTAAACTTAAATAAAATGACTATTAAAAGTTCATTTTCACTATTTTAATAAATAAATGTAACTATAGTTTCGCTTCTTCAAACAAATAGTACAGTTACATTTATTTATTAAACTAGTGAAAATCGAAGTTTTAATAGTTACTTTATTTAAATATGTATTACTGTATGTATGTTTTTGTATACCAGATGTTACAATTAAGGCCAATTCATTAATCACAGATTTTCTGGATGAAAATAATGTACTTCCCCCATGCAATTTTCCATTTAGACATTTCATGCTCAAGATAAAGGCTGCCAAACTTAACTTTTAGAACAAAAGGAGGAGATTGAGGGGTGTTGTACCTTAGTCCCCCAACTTTTTCTGTGCACGCCTATGGTGCAATAAGATTATTTTTTTGGTCGAACAGTTATTTTTAAATTTTTGGCTTTTGTTAAAGTTTTTATTTAGGATTTAATTTGCGAGACATTACTACTTACAGTTCTCGTCAAATAACTTGGCACCTGTATGAAATAATATCGGCACATTATAAATTGTCTATCTTCTTCTGATACTCATGATTTAGATAAAGAAACATTGTAACGTATAATTCCTAAGAAAACCACATACGTCAATGGCATTGTAATGACCTAGAAAGAGACAAAACATCCCCGTCCGTCGTATTTGAATGTTATTTTGTCAAGTTGCATGTCCTGATGCAATTGTATTCAGATACCGTTGCTGTCTGATTCCTTCATACACAGGGAACCTAACACAATTTCTGCTGCACGTCCGTTAATAGTGTAATCCGTTCTAATACCCGACAATACATTAAAAGCATTGAAACTAATATTCACTCTAAAAAGATAATCTGAGTAAACAATGTAAACTAACGAATGTTATAGGTTACAGCTCCAAATATTTATATATAAACATGATAAGCTCGGAATGACAAACACTATAAGAAACTTGAAAATGCTAAACTAGGTACGAATACAACCGATAAAGTTGATTCTGCAGCGTGTGGCTTACGGAAATTTCTGTACCAACCTAACAATATAACACGTGGAAATCAAGAACTTTTCATAATCAGATACGCCCATTGATGACGTACGGGCCAAGTTATTTGACGAGAACTTGGGACTTGTACTTGGTTGTTTGTTGGGATATTTTGTTTATTTTAAGCTTGGCGTCTCTACTAAAATGTTGATCTGATAGTATTTACAGTTTTGCTTTTAAGCATTTTACGTTCAAATGAACTTTCGTTTTGAGTAAGGCGTAACAAAAACAACATGTTAAATTTATTACAACGAGATAGGCGGGTTGTGGTGCAGCATTCGATAATTTTCTATACAATAATTGCAATTTATTACAACAAATTTACAAAGTTGTTAATACCCGAAAAGATTAGGTTTATGGTTGCAGACGTCGTCGTTTTTTTTAAACACTTGACATATCGACATCCCTCCAGTAACTGCCAGATTTTGTTAGAAAATTACGTTCAGAATATCTCAAAATATCTTGGTGTGGCGAAACCCCGAATACGATTACCGTGACCATATTATAAAATCTGTGTATTGTTAGTTGCGTACCTACATGGTGTAGGTGATCATCGAGGTTTAGTTATCTAATCTGCTAGTTGCTGTCATTTTGAAGTAGTGTGTCGAGTTCGATCGATGTTGAGAAATGTCATCACCACATATTGTGAAATATTGAAATTTATTTCACTGTACAATACATCAGCTAAGAATAACTTATTGTGATGGCGAATGAGTTCTTTTTTGAGTCCATTATCGGCGTTACAAAATATTGGATTATATCTAGTTATAATAACGAACATCGAGTTGAAGAGATCTATTTTTTCTAGTTAAAACCCCATCAGGCATTTTCACACTACACCACATTATTGGATATTGACCATTTCATGTAACGAAATTTTCATTTAGGTTGGAATTCATTGCACTGTTTAACACGGCTCAACATGATTAGAAGGACTTCCAATGCATGTCAGGATTTCTTACACCAGTCCACAAGATTGAATATTGTTTTACGTTATGAACAGAACATGCAACGTAGTCGAGTCAAATAGGTATTAAAACAGGCCGACTTACGAAAATCGAACGATATGGACCGATTTTGATGAAACAAAGTGCATTCGATTCGGGATGACGGCTAGAAAAAAGCTTACCGGTTAGTTTTTTATGCAAATTTGAATTATGTTTTTAACCGGAAAACACTTTATAATTTATTATGTATCTACATTACAATAGCAGCGTGGTCCACGTATACGTTGCCGCGTCTCTATTTTGGGGGGATGGGAGGGAGGACCGGTTTAGATAAACAGCTGCTCTATGAAGCGGTGGATGCCATAGAGATCTTATTATATGATAGATGCTTTGTTATAGTATAGTGTAGACTCCATAGTTTAAGAAAAATACCTACTTGCTACTCCCGCCCGGTTTTTATTACGTTTATGTCCATAGTATACAGGATATTCCACGAGAGCCGTTCGTTAGAAGTTTTCGGGGTTAGAAAAAAATTAGAATTCTGAAATTTTGGGTTATCTAAGATTTTCTTTCTTCTCAAAATATTTTCAAGATCATACTACTTCCGGTTACACCAAAAGTCGCCATTATCTTCCTTATTTTAAATGGAACACCCGGTATATTATTTCATTTTTAGATTCCTGAGGAAATTTCATAGTGGATTCCATCAGGTTTCCCTATACCTATTTTCAATTTTTTCTTAGTTATCTTGATTTTTTGAAAATTTTGACAGATGTAGCGCTGTATTGAGCATTGCGCCCTTTAACCAATTTCGATTGGTGGAAAGCGCTTCTGGGGTAAACGGAAGCACAGGAATGATTCTTTCGAATGCCATATTGACAACTGATTTATCGCATACAGGGTATCCAAAATTTAATGAACAATTACATCATTTTAAAAGTCGAAAAAGTTATTGGATGGTCGGATACAGAATTTGATTCTGCATCGATTTGCTATAACATTCCCTATACCTATTTCTAGTGGTTTTCTTGTTAATCCATATTTTTATCAAAAGGTGATCAAACTCCAAATGTTCTACCAAAATTTAAATGCGGCAAGATATCTGGAGATACTGAGAGGGTTTGTTAGTGATTTTCTACATGCCCTACCTCCACGTGATAGAGCAAACAGTTGGTATCAGCTTGATGGTGCTCCAGCACATTCCACTATAGCTGTACACCGGCAATTGTCACTGATGTTCGAGGATCGGTGAATTGGCCCGCGAGGATCTTGGAATTGGCCACCCAGATCACCCGATTTACCCCCTTGGATTTTTACCTCTGGGGTCGCATAAAAGAACTAGTGTACTCTAGGCCGGTACAAACTAGAGAGGAATTGTTGAACCGTGTTCACCATGCGCTTACTAATATAAGTCCAGACGAACTTCGGAGGTCTGTTTCGCGAGGAGTATATGACAGAGTTATTCAGTGTTTGAACTAAAATGGAGGTCATATAGAACAATTATTGTAATTTTACATTCTCTTATTATTTTATGTTATTATGTTCCAATTTTTGGTTTTTATTTTATATTTCGTTCTAATTGTTATCTACTAATGTCATGTTCTAATTAAAGTAAATTTCTTACAGTTTCATTGATATTTATTTGACTTCGAAAGGCAAGCGATGTTTCGGTTTCTGCCAAAAAACCACATTAAAATAAAAAATATGGAGTAACAAGAAAACCACTGGAAATAGGTATAGGGAATGTTATAGCAAATCGATGCAGAATCAAATTCTGCATCCGACCATCCAATAACTTTTCCGACTTTTAAAATGATGTAATTGTTCATTAAATTTTGGATACCCTGTATGCGATAAATCAGTTGTCAATATGGCATTCGAAAGAATCATTCCTGTGCTTCCGTTTACCCCAGAAGCGCTTTCCACCAATCGAAATTGGTTAAAGGGGGCAATGCTCAATACAGCGCTACATCTGTCAAAATTTTCAAAAAATCAAGATATCTAAGAAAAAATTGAAAATAGGTATAGGGAAACCTGATGGAATCCACTATGAAATTTCCTCAGGAATCTAAAAATGAAATAATATACCGGGTGTTCCATTTAAAATAAGGAAGTTAATGGCGACTTCCGGTGTAACAGGAAGTAGTATGATCTTGAAAATATTTTGAAAAGAAAGAAAATCTTGGATAACCCTGGAACCCAAAATTTCAGAATTCCAACTTTTTTCTAACCACGAAAACTTCTAACCAACGGCTCTCGTGGAATACCCTGTATGTAAAAGATGCTGTGTGGAATATAAAAAGACTGAGTAGAGAAAAATTTTAAATGAGCGGGAATTTATTTCAAATTAAACAATTAGAATTCGATTTTTTTTAATTTAAATTAGTAACGACCCCCTTTTAACAAAAACATTTAACATAAAAAACAATCTCCAAAACCCCTAACTGAGGATTTCTGGTTAGTTTTGATGAAATTTTGGAAATTGGTCCATTTTTCGGTTAAAAAAATAATAACAAATTTGCAAAAAAAAACTAACCTGTAAGCTTTTTTCTAGACGTCATCCCGAATCGAATGCACTTTGTTTCATCAAAATCGGTCCATATCGTTCGATTTTCGTAAGTCGGCCTGTTTTAATACCTATTTGACTCGACTAACAAGGTTTTTCCTGCACGTTGGTTTTATTACATTGCTGCATCCCAACTATCCCGTGGATCAACGATTGCAATAAATTCGGAATACGTTGTAATAAATTGTATTTAATGTGTAGAAAATTCTCATGCCATTTTTTTGTAAGGGGCTACGAGGTGCAGCTTTACTCTAATGCTGCACCACAACCCTCTCCTCGGTCTATGATACTGTAATAAATTTAAGTATTTTTTGGACTAATCTCTACAAAATCATCACTAGTAATTTTTTCATAATAATTAATATTAAGCGAGTTACTATGAGAAACCTTTAAAATCAGGTAGTTATGAAAATAGAAATACTGTCCTAGCAAGAAAAGTAAGCCATGAAACAAAGTGTCAGTTATTGTTGTGAACGAATTAAGGTGTCAGAAAAAAGTATGCTCATTACTTACTATTAAACATGCCTTTTTCACATCTTGAAAAATGTGATTTGCCGGAAACATACAGTGTATTATTTCTCGACCTCGTATTACCAAATCGACGTTACTTTTTATTGTTACATCGAAGATTTACAAATAATGGAAGTGTTTTTGTTGAAAAAAACGGGACAAAGAAGAGACATATCGGTTCAGAAGAAATATGCATATTTTAAGCACATCCAAATTTCTCGTTGTCTTCAACAGAGCCCAAAAATGCATTGAACAAGATGGCATTTTTGGACATTTAATCTAGAAGATTAATGAATCAGTTTTCAATATTTAAATAATATTTTCATGTTAATTTTCAACTGATTTCATTTCTAATAATTATAGTATCTTTTAAATAAATTACTGTTCTGTTTCAAGATTTTTTCTCTTTACTGGATCCAATCAACACGGGATTTCGTTGAATAATAATAGTCACCGCACTCAATGCAAAAATCGTCCCCTTCATCAGAAAGTTCATCGGAACCAGAACTCAAAATTGGCTCAGATTCGGAACTAGACGAACTGTAATTTCTCTTCCTGCTATCCTTTTTCTTGTTAATACCTTTCTTTGGTCTGTTCTTGGCGTTAGAAGCCATTCCAGAAGTAGAAGGTACAGCCGGATCAATATTTTTTGTTAAATTAGTTTTCTTGTTCTCTGCTACAAGGCGCCTTTTTGCTCGATGTATTGGGGATGTTAATTCTAGTGCCTGCTGCTTGCGTTTCGACGTTTCCAACGGGATATGCGGAATTAGATTATTTTCTTGAAGAAATTTTGACGGAGTTTCATCTGCCTCATTGTTATCTACACCTGGCGGAGTTTCTTGCTTCTTCTGAATTCTATTTGGGGTTCGTAAGGGCTCAGGAGCAGGTGCAGGGGCAGGGGCAGGTAAGACCATTTGAGCAGCTTCTTCATTTGCCGCTGCCTCTGCTGCATCAAATATTGAAAAAATTGGTCAGGAATTGCTTGTGGATTGTAGGGAAGTATTCCGCAAGCCCTGAAGCCTGATACTGCAATAGCTACAGTGGCTGCTTTACCCCATGCGTTGCCATCAAGGTGGAAATCACTAGTCTAGAAAGCTTCCTGTTTTTGTGTTGTGTCATCCAATTCTTGGCCTCTTGGAAAAAGTAGGTTTTTAACGGACCAAAGAAAGCTCTATCAAGCGGCTGAAGAGCTTGTGTGGTGTGGCTCGGCAAGCACAATAACACCACATCGTTTTCTGCAGCAGTATCTAATAAATCTATTGCATTACAGTGGGACGTGTGACCGTCCAAAATCAGCAGTGCTTCACCAACACCTTTTTTAGGCAAAAAATGGGTCTTAAACCATTTTAAAAGTAATTCACTGTTTATGTGAGAAGATTTGGGGTTCATAAATACTTCGGAACCAGGCGGAAGGCCGTCAGCGAATTCATCTTTTTTGTTTTGCCCTTGAAAATCAAAACAGGTGATGGCCTAAAATAACCTTCTGCATTGCAACAGCTAACTACATATATGTTTTCTCCTCTTTCAGCACTGGTTATTGAGTAAACATCTTTGGCACCTTTTGATGCCACCACTTTGCCTGCTTTATTTTTGACTTGGATTCCTGTTTCGTCAACATTAAAAATTTTCCCCGGCTTATCCAGCAAATCATTTTCGCTTAAAATTTGCAACAACAATTGAAAATAATTATCCACGTCCCTTCTGTTCATGCCCTTTGCTCTGGCGACAGAGAGACCTTCTGATTTTCGAATGGAAAGTTCCTTTTTGCGACGTAGAAACGATCGGAACCAGTCATCTTCCGCCGAACGCTGTTGCACAGAAAATCTGCGGGTAATTCCTAATCTTTCGGCAAACTGGAAGGCCATTTTTTTGGCAGAAGTAGCATCACAAGCAAAACCAACTTTTTCTGGTGCTTTCAGGTGTTTAACTAGTCTTTTCTCATGTTCAAATCCCAAATCTGGACATCGGCCTAATCGTACTTTTGAACTTCCGCTAGCTATGTGTCTCCTAAGAGTACGCGACGGAATTTCATAAGCTCTACTGGCTTCATTTACACCCATTTGACGCGACGTCACTTTTTGGATTGCTTCTCCTAAAACTACTTCGCTCCAATTAGCCCTAGTTGTTTTACGTAAGTATTTTTTGCCCATATTGCGTACTGAAAATAAAAAAAAGCGTCAAACAACAATTATTTTTCATGTGGGGCGTTTTTCCCAAATGATGGGCAAAAACGCCCCAGCAGCTTAGAAAACATTTCTCACATCAAGGATATATCATTTTGTAGGTTATAAATTATAGTTACTTGTAACATGATTAGATATTACAAAAATATTTGCACTTTCGTAAAATTAATTATTGATGGAACTTACCCACAAATTTTGCGCGCTTCCTATCAATGCAGTTGATTTTTACACGTAATTTTTACTATGAAAACACGTGAACACCACGAATTACTGCAGCACACTCGCGGATAGGAACTCATTAGTGATGGGACAGTCACAGTGATTTTGTAACTGTTACTGGAAATTCACTGCTCCCATATATCACTGCTAACCAACAATATGCTGTTACCTGTTACTTAAGTTATAACAGACTACAGAAGCATAGAAGTTATAAAAGTATCAGAATACAAAATGGTATAGTCATATAAATATTATTAGTTCTGAACTGGTTGTCCTTATCCTAGAGGTCTTGTCTCTCGGTCTTATATTTTTAGATCTAGTGCAATTTTATTTTATTTATTGTATTTTGTAGCATAGAAAATGCAATAAAGCTATCTAAGTAATCGAGTTTTCAATGATATCTGTCCTAATTCAATTATGATGATCCTTTCAACATTTAAAAATAAATTGAGTGCGATGTAAATATAACATCTTTCATATTGACCGAGGCTATGGGCCCAAAGTGAACTTTAGGAGACATATATATGCTAGCTTGTATAAGTCTATCTCTCTCAAGTAGAAATAATATGAATTTCTATTTGAGATAGACTTATGCGAAATGCATATAATGATATCGAATATTTCTTATTTCCGTCTCTTTTCATTGTCAGGCAACTCTGATGATAATACCCTACTTCTCAAGGTAGATAACTTGTTTGGTTGGTAACATGCGTACTGGTGTAGTCACGGAATAATTATGACCTGTTACTTAGTAGCTGTTAAATGTAACCTGTTATTTCAAAATAACAGTAACAGTTATAACTGTTACCTAAAAGTAACTACTAAGCACATCACTAGAACTCATAGGTTACTTTCGACATAACAAGTGATGCCATCTGATGTCCGGAAGACGAAGTTTTTGGAAATGGGGCGTATTCCCCACTGGGGCATATTTCACCACTTTACCCTATATACATTTTTTTTTCACCATGATAATCAACATTCTGCTTTGTTTACCTGCGATTTTATTGACTGTTGAGACACACTTTAACGGCAGTGATAGGAAGATGAAATATGACTCTCAATTTTCACGTTCCCCTTCAAATTAATTTATTATTAAGGATACAATTTGTTGAACAATTATAGTGGTTTCGACATTTCCGCATCAGCTTACATAGCACACGACATGAATATAGTTAAAATTCCAGTCTTGAAAAGAATTGTTTCTGTATTTCTAAACTTTAATTTTATTAAAATTTAGATTCACTGCGAATATATTATGAAGTGCCAAGTCATTGTATAAATTAACAGTTTTATATCAAATATGTAATTGTTACCAACTGTTAAAATAAAATATTCCTCGTTTGGCTCGGATAGCGCTACACTAACTAGTTACGGGAAATTGTTGAAATTAATTTGAGGTAAAAATTACCGGTGAACGAGGTTTCATATCCTCAGCTTAACAAATGAAAAGTTCCCCATCTCGTCCCCCTCCTGCTTGACGCGGCATCCAGTAAATTACCTATCGTAGATTTCAGGAATAATAATTACTCTATTGAGCATTGAAAGCCTTGAGACGAAGGTTAACAAGTTCGTAAATTTGTTGGAACCTAGGCAATATGCATCAAGTTGATGTTTTTTATTGCCTGGGAATTCTACGAATTCAACATCTATACGAGAACTGAGATAATTATAAACTTTACATAATGTTATCGCTGATTGGAAACTGCGGCTGGGATAATGGTTACTTCATGCTTAAAGGATTATTCTCGAAATATATTTTGTTATATCATCTATTAACAACGTCATTACATAGTACATAATGCGCCTTGGCAGATTTTAAATGACCTTTATCATAGTAAACTACAATACGCTCAGTAAATGAACATGTCAAATTATTGACCTAATCGATGTAGGTCATTATGAACAGATGGGCATGAAATGACGACATTCAGCCCGCTGTTAAAAATGGAAATAAACATGGACAGCAACTTCGATAGACTGGAACTAATTCTTTAGTATATATAATAATAATTGAATTCTTGATAATTTAACTTTACAAAGACTAACACGGTGTGGTTCTGTATAGTTTTTTATGTATGAAGAAAGATCTTTCTTCAAAAGTAACTGATCCTTAGAACACTATAAAAAGAAACATTCTCCCTTATTCACTAAAAATGCAGTTAAAATACTTAGGACCTTCCAGCTATCAAGTAGACATCAGAGTAAGTTAATATAGAAATTAAACTATACTATTTGGGGCTAATAGCTTAAATAAGGGATTACTCTCAGCTGGAGATATATCTGGATTCAGTAAATTATTTTATCGCTTATACGTCTGCCTCCCTTCGAAAACGTTAATATTTGTCGTTAATGTGTTTCAAGAGTGATAAACTTTCTTGAGAAATGGTGAGACATGTATTAAAAATGGGTCGACGTAAATTGAGTTTTGCATCTATTAATTTATTGCTTTTTTATGTAGAATGTAAATTCAGACCCGGGTATTTTTAAGGTTCACGTGAACTGAGTCCCATGTATGTACCTGGTTGTCAGGTCAGATAATTAGCATGTAGTACATGCTGCCTAGGCCAACCATCCTTCTGTACGCAAGTATATGCACAATAACATATAAGGATTGTTATTGTACCCCGTTTGTTTCTAACTAACGTAACACAAACTACTAACCTAACATTGTTGATATAGAATGCAAATATTGTAATAGCGCTAATCTTAACACTCATTTCTGAGAATATTATGGGAATTATATTGAAACCCGGGAGATAGTGTCATTTTATCAGAGTATTTACGTAGGAATATGGAAATGTGACTAGATTTACGTTTTCCGATTAAAAATATGTTTGGCTAACGCTCTTTGATCATTTTTTGCCTGTGGGCAACATGTTCTACCGAGTTAGATGTTCCTTTCAGTGTTACTCACATAGCATCTTGAACACAACTTAGAATCGATTTTGTAAATCTTGATTTCGTCGAAAGCGAAAACTTTATCGAAGGTGTTTCCTAAACGGTTTTTTAGCTTTCTCTTACATCTATAAATGGGTTATATTGCAAACATAGATATAGAGTTTTATTAATTATTAGGGAATGATAAGGGAAACTTCTGAATTTTATTTAACTAGTTGGAAGTAATGGCTATAATTTGGTTAATTGGTTGGGTACCTACCATTTTTTTTAGAAATAAAGTTACTGATCAAAGATTTCTCGTAACAATTGTACAAAAGTATTTATTTAATGAAGTTTCTCTATTTCATATATATAGCTAGCTCAAAGGGACGTTTAATAATCTTTGCACAAGGCTATTAATTGGTAGCTGAATCGGCTGGAATCTATTGTTTTGTGTAGCTTATCTGTGTATGTTGAATTCTAAGTGACCACCTTCTATAATGTTAATGTCTAGGAAAATAAGGTGGTTATTAGTTTCTATTCCTGCAGTGAATTTGAGGGAATCAAATTCGCTATCAAGCGTGTTCCAAAAGCCATGTAAATCAAAATATTCACTTCTAATGGCGAAAATATCATCGACATATCTACACCAAACTTTTGTAACCTGATTTGATTAAGATTTCAGGAGGTTAGTTCGCTTAAAAAAATATTGGCGAAACGAGGGAAAACTAGGTTGCCCGCTGCACATTTGATTATTTATTTATAATAGTTTTTTTGCTCCATATTTAACGACCTAAGAACCACTTATTCTCTGCATTTTAGTGGATAAGGGTGATTGTTTCTTTTTACAGTGTTGTAGTGTATCCACAGTGTGAACTCTGTAATACTTTATTTGTTCCATAGAACACTAACTTCCCTCGCCCTGCTTTTGGTATCCCCGTTTCGAGTGGTATTATTGACATCCATGTTTAATTTTCTAAGCAGAATTATAGTATTTTATTGAATAATAATGACAACCGTGGTTTTCTGCTTATATTATTATTATATCACACGCATATATTTACCAGCAGAAGTGTTCGAAATTCTCATTTTAAGATTCAGTAACGCTATCGAAGTGTAAAGATACAGTCTATTTTATGTATTCACTCTGTGGTTTAATGGTGTAAATAATTGAAATCTCTGAATAAATGGAAGTTAAAACCGTGTCAATAGAATACGAATAAGAATAATACACTATTGATTTTAGGACTCCTTTAAAAAATGCTGCAACAACGAAAAAATAAATGGGAATTGTGCGACGTCGAAACTTTATTCCAACAACTCCTAGACGTTTTTGTAGTTAAGCTTTACAAATAATGATTATTTATGTGATGCTTCTGGTTTGGAAACATATCGCAAATAGCTAAAACCTGATGCTGTGCTTCCCGGTGGTGATCAAAGAGCACAGTTCTTCAAAGCAAGTTGCTGTATCATGAACTTCCCATTCACCTAATGATTATATCTCAGCTTCAAATGGTCATTGTATCATTTGTATTCTTTGAATGTATGTAAGAAACATGTTTCATAATTTCGTTTTCAAAAAATTATTCTAATGAAAATCAGGAGCTATTTGTTTTATCAAATTAGAAGTTTCAATATTCTAGGTGTTACATTGTGTGTGACTCCACATATAGTCGCGGAAACGAAGAACTAAAAACGGCCAACGGCCAAAGTTCGAAAAATGTTAACAGTAAGACGGATTTGAATGCGGTTTTGTGCATTCGACTCGTTAGAGCTTCAGTAAACTTTGTGACTTAAATTGATTTTTAAGAAATTAAAAATATGCGTTTTATAATTGCATTTTAAATTGACCGTAAATACTAAATTCGCAATTCGGTTAATAGTGATGAAAATGATTCCAAACTCGTTACTTGGGTTTTTTGGGGTCGCTGAACACGAATATCACGACAGAATAGGTCTCCGAGGTACCTGATGCCCAGGGTGAACGTTATCCTCGTTGTCCCCATAAATTAATGTTATTATTACATGATTTTTACTGAAATTTTGTACATGCTTGTAAATTGTGCACTCAAATGTGTAAATTCTGGTGACCAGTCTTACAAAATGTATCTACTGAAGCTCATTTTTTTTTTGATTTGGCGCCTTTAATACAGTTGGTAGCAGTGGTACGATACATGAGGATGCGGTTCTGTGGTGTCTTGCGAGGGGAAGACACAATGTAAACTCTCCGTGAGGGGCTGCAGGTTAGAAGTTCTTCGTCTTCTTCTACAGTGTTCCTACACTATATCAATACCGTGCACGTGTATTTTCTTCACGGGGACAACGAGGATACCATTCACTCTGGGCACCAGGTACCTCGGAGATCGATTCTGTCGCGATATTCGTGTTCAGCGACCCCAAAAACCCCCGAGTAACGAGTTTGGAATCATTTTCATCACTATTAACCGAATTGTGAATTTAGTATTGACGGTCAATTTAAAATGCAATTATAAAATGCATATTATTTATGCAAATTGCGTATTTTCAATTTCTTATAAATAAATTTAGGTCACAAAGTTTCCTGGAGCTCTAACGCATCGAATGCAATAAAAATTCGTCTTACTGTTCAAATTTTTCGAACTCCAGTGCTTCGTTTCCGCAACTAATACCACTGCCCTTCATTTCCAGTTTCCAGCTTATCTCGAGGAAGCTGGATATTCAATGTTCCTTTTTCTTATTTTAAATTACGTGCAGTTCCTTTTTTTTCGAGGATTTAGTAAACACTACAATTGTTTGTAAATTTCATTTAAGATTACAAAAATAATTTTTATTAATCGAGATAACAAGTAAAGAACCCAATTTCGTTTGTAAAAGTTTATTATATAACAATGCCTCGAAGCTGCAATAGCATATGATAACCTGTTTTATTCTGCAATAAAGGATGATAGTAAAACTCCAATTAAATCAGCAACGACAATTTGCATGTTTCCACCATCTAGTATGACATTTAAGAATTAAACGCTGTTGAAGTAAAGGTGGAATGCAACCTTCTATGAAACCAATCAGATATCTCATGTAGTCAGATAAGTGATTATAACATACCTATTTGTTCATAATTTGATTGCCAGCTGTTTCCAAAAAAATGCAAAGACATCCATTTTCATATTCTTCCGTTTCTTATACGTTTTAGTCCGTTTCACATAAACGTCATTATACATTTCAGGATCGAGAAAATCGGATGTGAAATAACAAATTTTTGGATAATGGAACACTAATAAAAGTTTAGAACGCTTTATAAATTAAAACTACTTCTAGTTCATTATGAGATTGGTTAAGTAATTGAAAGTATTTAACGAAATCCAAGTTAACCCCCATTAACAAGTGAGGGAAGGTACGGGCTCAATTGATCCCATCAGTTTTTCATATATCAGCATATCCCGTTCTTCACCATGTTATTTCACTACATTTCGAAAAGACCAACAAAGTTAATATTTCACTCATTTACTTCCCTTAACGAGTCACATTTTTATACCGCGTATCATTGAGTGTACGATTTGGTTTGCTCATATCAAACAAAGTTTTACGCATATCTGGTCGGGGCTTCCTAATTGTTTTAGGAACATTTTTTTATATTCGTAACAAAGATTACTGAAGCGACATTTATCTACTAAAAATTTAACAACGTTCATAAAAGCTCTTCACATCTTTAGCTAGCTGGTTGCAGATTTTATGAGTGTAAAGTGAAGACCTTACCTACCCTTTGAATAGACAACCTATACTTAACAAGCAATGCTCTGAAATATTTCGCTTTAAGAAAGTATATGCCATCTAAATCAACTGTGATTGTATTTAGTTTTGTCATCATTAATGATTTCAATAGTCTCAACCAAATCTATATAGTATTGGTAGCTAGAGGATGGTAGTTGCTAGCTCACTCCCACACAACCGAATATACCTCACTGCAGACGCTAAAAGCGCACACAAAGCTGTAAATGTGGAAATCCTTCATATTAGGACCATGCTGCGTTACCATACATGTGGACCACTAGAATAATACATAGGATTATAACCATATATAGTATATAGAGAATACTCTTTATACTATGCTACAACTAGAGCGTAGCCATACCCGAACTGGGCGTTGGAAAGTAAAAATTTAAAACCTATTTTAATTATATATTCCTATTTAGCTTCCAATTTTAGTTTTCAATAAAAGTAAGTAATTTTTGATTAATTAATATTATAATATAACGTATTCAACCTTTTTCAATTTGAAAAAATATAATTATGATGGTTTAGATATTCATGTGTCTCACCGTAGTTTTTTTTTTTAATATCCGTTTTAATATAGGTTAAAACGATTTCCCATTGCATGAGCAATCATTATTAACATGATTTGCAATCTCAACCATGATTCATATTCAAATATCACCGAGAATATTACTGAATCGAATAAGATAGAAAACTCATTTCTCTATGGATTCGACGTTTTCTTGATGTAAATTAGTTTCAAACATTATGTAGAATAGTAAAATAAACACACAAATTTAAATTTACAGCAATTGCAAAGGTCGTGACAATTATTGCGTCACACAGTGACATTATCAAAGCGTGTTATACAAATGGAAATGACATCCTTAAATATACCTCAATAATATAATGTATGAGAGCTGAGAAACACGGCATATTGGAGACAATAGTAATTCAATATTAAATGACGAACTTGATATTTATATCTCACCGATTATAAATTATTTTTTAAACCTAACCTGAGCCCTTATGGCGATTAAATTAGATACATGTATAGGGTGTCCCATTTTGGGTACTTTTGCGGGGTATCTCCTTTATTTTTAAAGATAGAGAGTTGCGGTTTTCGCGACACTGTGCTACTTTTTCGTGAAACTCAAGATGCCGCCAACAGAATTTTCATAGCCTTTTTAGTTTTTAAGATACAGGGCATTTCTGGAAATGTTGCATTTTGTGACCCCCCTCGTATCTCCGTTATCCTTCAACTTATCGAAAAGGTAAAATAACATACTAATAGATTTTTTTCCGTAGAATGCAGTGGTGTAGTTGTTACATATTTACTGTTTTTTAGTTATAAAGAAAAACTTATGTTTTTTTAAATGGAACACCCTGTATATTTATAGACTATAAAATGCGTCTTTTTTTTACATTTTCAAAAATATATGATAGTATAAACTTTTTTTAGAAACACGCAAATAATTGACAATTTTCAGAAATTAAATACATATTTTAATAGTAGGCTATGGATAACAATAATAAACAAGTGCAAGTTACATATTACTAACAAATAATTGGATACCTTGTATATAGGTATCTATTAAAAAAAATTCCCATAGATCTTTTTTCTAACAGTAAGTTTGTAACAACAGTTTTGTATCGTAAAGTGACAATAAAACAAAAACACAAAAAAATAACATTATCAAAAAAAATTAATGTGATGTTCAAATTGACTTCCATTTTCTCTAATGCAAAATTGGCACATCTTTGAGATTCTTTGAATAGCGTTCAAAAGAACCATTGTTCTCATTCGCAGATTTCGAAAAGCTAGATGAATTGCCTCTCGAAGTTCTGCAATGCCGTCATATCGAGTTTTATATACTTAATTTTTTATATAGCCCCATAAAAAAAATCTAAAATTGAGAGATCTGGTGATCGTGGAGGCCATCTAACAGGTCCGTTGGTACCTATCCATCTTTGAGGAAAGTTATTATTAAGAAAGGCCCTCAAGAGCCTAGAGTTATGACTTGGGGCACCATCTTGCTGTAGGTAAACAGCATTATACTGGGCTAATGGAATGTTTTCGAGCAGTTCTGGAACAACTTCCTCAAAAATTTCTAGGTATCTACGTGCTGTAAGACCTCCTTCAAAAATCCTATAAACTATATGTCTACCCAAAATAAAACATGAAACCCCAACTCCAAAGCGTCCTTGTTGTGCCCTTTCAAACATTAAATGCTGATTTTCACTATGCCAGTTCCTGGTATTGTGACGATTGAAAATGCCAGCACTTGAAATAAAGCATTCGTCTGACCAGATAACAAGTCTGCCAAATAAATCGTTAGCATCGATTTGTTGCAAATACCACTGGCAAAACAGTGCCCGGCGCTCAAGATCGCCAGGATGCAAATGTTGTAGTGTATTAAATTTGTATGGATGATACTTATATTTCTTCAAGATCCTCTGAGCGTTAGTTTTTGGCACACCAATTTCCTTCTCAATTTTTCTACATGAGGACGAAGGTGTTGCTTCTATATATCCTAAAGTATCTATCTCTTTTCTTTCCCTGTTCTCTTTGTTGTATGTTTCAGGGCGCGGGTGAACAAATGATCCGTGCTCAACTAAATTTGCTTTTGAACGGGCAAATATCCCAAAAAACGGTTGCCTTCTTTCTGGATATCTAACAAGCAAAAATTAAAATGATAATAGAGATTTTCATAGCCATAATAGCTTACTCACCTTTGGAAATATAATTCCGAAGCTTCTTCAGAATTTTCATTACTCTGTATAAAACATACCATCATATCATATTTCTCATAATTTTCGTAAACTGCCATTATTCGAAAAAATTGATAAATATCTATTGAATAATGATACCAAAAGAACGAAAATAACCAGCTTAAATGCGATAGAGATTTGACGTTTATTTCTGTTTCTTGTCATAAACAATATCAATGGCCTACTATTAAAATATGTATTTAATTTCTGAAAATTGTCAATTATTTGCGTGTTTCTGAAAAAAAGTTTATATTATCATATATTTTTGAAAAGGTAAAAAAAAGACAAATTTTATAGTCTATAAATATACAGGATGTTCCATTTAAAAAAACATAAGTTTGCTTTATAACTCAAAAACACTAAATATGTAACAAAAGTTATCTACACCACTGCATTCTACGGAAAAAAATCTATTAGTATGTTATTTTACCTTTTCGATAAGTTGAAGGATAACGGAGATACGAGGGGGGTCACAAAATGCAACATTTTCAGAAATGCCCTGTATCTTAAAAACTAAAAGGGCTATGAAAATTCTGTTGACGGCATCTTGAGTTTCACGAAAAAGTAGCACAGTGTCGCGAAAACCGCAACTCTCTATCTTTAAAAATAAAGGAGATACCCCGCAAAAGTACCCAAAATGGGACACCCTGTACAATAACTCAGTCTCCACTATTTTAAATGTCATCGTTGTATAGTTTTCACATAAAACGTACGTACTCCACCAACACAATATATAACATTTTAATTGATAATTGACTAGAATATTTTTTCTCTACATCACGCTTACATATTTATAAATTCACGAATATCAACTATCAACCACCACATTGCAATCGAGAAACACTTTTGCCGTGTTCTGAATGTCTAAATCATGAGCAAACGAATAAATACTGAACAATCAAGTAAGACCAAATATCTTGAATAGTAGACGTCCGCGGATAGCTAATCTTGAAAAATTTTTTGGTTTCCGGATGGATTCCTCGTTTCAGTTCAAGCCTCAAGCCTACCCTGAAGATGCCACCTGTAATGGTTGGCGTAACGTCGGCATCAAGTCGAGCTATTGTGACGCGGAATCCATCCGGAAGCCAATATTTTTCAAGAGCAAATGTATCAATATTATACATATTATACGCCTTTCGATTTAAAAGAACGACGACATGTGTTGCTGCAAACTTTTGAACTTCTGACTGCTCTCAAGTAATGGGGGCTAAAACATAGGGATTAGTATAAGAACGATAAAAACGGGCAGCCAAAACTTTTTCATCTGTATATATTCACTTTCATAATACATGTGTACAAGGGCAATGAGAATTAATCAATTACAAAAACAAACTTTAGAATAACCTACTAACCTAGTATTCACAAAAATATATAAAACTCAACAACTAACCTGCGAAAATGTAACAAAGTAAGCTGCGAGTTCCGTATTCAAAGTTGATTCTGCATCAGCGATTTTAGCCGAGGGGCTACTGTTGCTTGCAATAGCGTATAAGGTACTTTTTAAATTTTTATATATTTTTGAGAATACTAGATTAGTAGTTTATTTGAAAGTTCGTTTTTGTAATAGATACATTTTTATTGTGTAGCCGTTGGTGAAGCCACTCTATTATAAATCTTATTTTGAAACTTTTCAAAAGCCTAAAGTTGGTTACCAATTTATTATAAATCATAATGAGTGAGGGTTGCTAATTATTATGAATTGATTGTGAGATTTTAATTTTGCATCCTAATTGTTATTCCGGCTATGAGGTTGACTGTAATAATAATTGAAATTTGTACTGTCGTTATGTTGTTGCCTTTGATGACAATCCCTTGAAAAGTGTACCTCGCTATGCTTTTTATGCACGTTTTTTAGGCTGTAATTTAGATGCATCTATTTTAAATAATGGGTATACGAATAATATTAATAACAATGTTTCAAATACCAATATAACAATATTTATTCACATTTTGAATTCGATTCAATGAAAACCACAATTTTAAAATGGTTCAAAATATACAGTGACTCCAAATGCTTGTTTGAGTCTCGATACTCATATACCTTGTTAAATTTTATAAAATATGAAATGCTACAGAAACGAAAAGAGGCGAAAACCCTTATTATTGACTTTACAATTACTTTGATTGAGCTAATTTACTGTTATTACGACAACCTCCAAAATTTCTATGCTAAAATTTTACGATGTATTAAAAATTGTACGAGTTTGTAAAGGTTCTTTACTGGGTGAGAACTGTATAATTCTGGTTCGTCGTTAGGCTTTCCAAAAATTTAATGTCTTTGCGATCCAGTGCCTCGCATTCACACAGTATGTGTGTCACTATTTCTGTATCCTTACCGCAAAGTCTGCATGTTAGGTCGCCATTGCTTGAGCCCTGTTACGACTTTAATTTTTTTTCCCTATTCAGTGCTAATAGGTCTGTCGTTCTTTTGTTACACGGGGCTTTGATGTATTTCTTTCCATGTTCGTTCCCTGGGATTTTTTCCCAATATTCTTTGTGGTTTACAATGATCCAGTCTTCTACAGACCTTCGTGCTGTACGTTTTGGTACCCCCGTGGTCTGTTCTGGATCTGGAGCGTTCTCCGACCCTCTTTTTGCAAGTTCGTCGGCTTTTTCATTGCCTGTCGTTCCCTCGGTTTCGGTCTGCCAGTATTTCAAGTTGTCACTTCCTGAATTCTCATTGCCTTAAGTGCAGCCTGACTGCTGGCTCTCCGATTGTTTTCCTTCACACATTGGATGATTGCATATAATTCTGCTTGGAAGACAGAGGTGTGTTTACCCAATGAATAGCTCAATCCAGTCTCCTGCACCTGCACCGTTTTCAGTCTTAAACCCGTCTGTATACCAGATCTTTCCCTGTAGAATGTCGCTCAGGTTTGTATGTTCCCATTCAGTCATTTCTGGTATTGATACCCTGAATGTGTTGCTTTGGAATGTGATCTGTTCTCATGCGTAACACGTCCTTGGTCATGATTTTTACGATACTCATGTGTCCTGGCCCAATGTGAACATTCTCCAGTGTATTTTGTATTCTGAAAGCACCAAGCCTTGCCTCTCCTTGGATTACTAATCGGAGAGGAGGTAATCTCAGTAGTGTCTCCATTGCTGCAGTGAGCGTAGATTTCATGGCCCTGTGATCCCAAGACATGCAAGTCTCTGGACCTTAATCAGTCCTGTCATGGTTCCTCTTTGTTGTGTTTCAGGCCACCATACCAAAGAGGCGTATGTTATTGCGGATTTAACCACCATGTTGTACAACCAGTACAGTATGTTCGGGTAGTAGCCCCAATTTTGTCTGACCACAAATGATGAGGTCTTCGCTTTTTCAATTACTTTTCGAGTCTAGTGTCACCCCGAGATATTTGACTTCCCCTTTTATCTGTACAGTTTCTCCTAGAATCTTCAGAGGTCCCAAGCCCTCTAATTTGCGTTTACGAGTGAATGCTACTATGGTGGCTTTGTGGGGACTGGTATTTAGTCCCTCTGAATCCGTGTATATTGTTACCAGGTTCAGAGCCTTTTGCATATGATCTATGACCGTGGAGTTGTATCTTCCTTGTACCATGGCAACTATTTCGTCGGCATATTCAAGGGTTCTGTATCCTTTGTCCTGGAGGATTCTCAGTTACTCACGGTTTATCCTTGGAGCAGTAGAAGTGGTATATGATAATATATGATAATTTTGCGCACATTATTGTCTAATAAAAAGGAAAGAGAATGTTAACAAATAATAAGCAGTGGCGTATCAGTTTTAGATAAATTAATTGAATTGAATATTTAAAAAAATTTCATAATCGAATTTGAATTTGATAGAATGATGTCTACAGATATTTTAATGTATTTCTCGTAATAACAAATAGATGTATTTTAAAATTAAACAGAATTATCGATAAGTATAATTAACGCAGCTAATACCCAAAACTGTTGATGTCAAGAATAAATAAATTCAAAATGTTGCTCGTCCATTGTCCGAAAATATTAATTAATAAAAATTCACTCGGAATCAAATCTAAATTTAATTTTTCAAAAACTGTTTATTAAGTTGCCAAATTGTATGGCAACTTATTCAACAGTTCCTACTCTCCAACCACAACTTCCAAGATATTATTCTTAGGTGTCTAGGTGCCACAATCGAAAATCCCATGTGACATTTGTGATGTACCATCTTTAACTGAACACATTAAAATTTTCAGACTGATATGTCATTCAGTTTTGTTTTGACACCTATCGAAAGCAAGCAACCTGGAAAATTTTCGTAAACATAGAAAAAAGTGAATTTCGCCTCTTGATTAAACATTATTTCTTGCGTGGAAAAAAAATTACGCAAACCAAAGCATCGCTTGTTAAACATTATGGGTACTCTTCACATCGATTGGAATGATTCACAAGTGGCTTACTGATTTTCGTTGTGGTAGTATGATCACAAACGACGCTAACGCTCTGGTCGTCCAATTGAGGGTACAACGCCAGAAATCGTCGATGAAATCTATGGTAAGGTAGGAACATTTTTCACAAATTTCTGGACATGAGAAAGCTATCTGCCAGATTGGTGCTGCATTTGCTCCCTATTGATAACAAGCGCTACCGTGTGACAACTTTAGGAGTCTAGGCGTGGTCCTACCAGGACCACGCACCGGCGCACAAGTCCGCAGTCGCAATGGCAAAATTGCATGAATTGCGCTACGAATTGGATCGTCATCAGCCATATTCTCCAGATTGGCACAAACGCCGATTTTGACGGATTGCCGAAATCGTATTATTTGGAAGGGATCGAAAATTTTGAAAAAAGTTGGACGAAGTGTATCAGCAGATTATGTTCAGAAATAAAATAAGTTTTGAACAAATAAATCATTTCTGGTTTCATTTTCCAGGGACTTCCGGAACCGGAAAAGGAATAAACTTCCTCGGTATATTGAAAAGTGACATTTAATGAGTAAATACAATATAACGAGTTTGAACAATTTATCTCAAAGAATAAAATGGAAAGGGGGTGTACCATGAGCCTGTTACACCCTGTATAATAAGAAAGACGTCACTAGTTTCGATGCTACCACACCATTTATACAGTTTTTATCATTTGTCAAGCAGGATACCACAATTGACACATGAACGGGGCAACAGAGAGACATGTGATTTATTTTAACGAAATTTAGTCAAATTCATCTCTCAAACTCGTTTCGTTCGAGTGCTATTAGTTATTAGGAGGTATTGACAAAGGAAGTTCAAGTTGATATTGACTTCAAGTCAGACAGACGGACAGGTAGACCGACACGATTTTCTCTGTTCTATTCATGAATCTGATATATTTAGTAGAACCCACTTCTCATATGACTATAATAATAACCCGATTCAGGAACACACATTTTCGTATTTAATCTATTCATGTACAGAGTGGTCCAAATTGGACACTTTTGATAGGAAACACCAATTTCTAGAGAAGATAGAGAAAAACTAGCCTATATGTTACGAGGTCGATTTTTGAGAGAAAATGAATGCCGAAAACCGCACTTTGATATCTTGACTTGTTCAAAAGATACAAGGTGTTTTTCAATTTTGTGCATTTCTGACCCACCCCCGTAACTTGTTTATTTATGAATATTTCTGATTTCTGTGAAAACATTCTTGAGACACTTTTTTGAAAGGAATCTAATGGTGTTCCTTGTTTTTTATTGAAAAATATGGTTTTGAAGTTATGACATAAACTTGTATTTTTTCTTATGGACCACGCTGTATATTTTTACATATTCGTGTTTGAAATAAAATTCTCTTTTCAAATATATATAATAGTTGCTACTTCTCTTTCAAAACATTTATTTTGTGGCTGTTTTCGACTTATTTTAGATGAATAATCAAAATCTGGGTTGCCATGCCTGAATACGAAACAAAATAGTTCTACATAACTGCTGTTGAAAACAATAATTAGTGCCTATTTTATAATAACTCATTAATTTAATCAAAAAACACAATAACAAGAACAAAAATATTACATTTTTAAACTACATATTTACAACATGTGTTCAAATTGAGCACCATTTGAATCGAAACATAATTGACTTCGCTTCCTAACATTATTGACAGCATTAATTAATTCTACCGCAGGTATTGAACGAAAGGCATGGGAATCAGGATGCCGTTTATATGTGAGGTCCTTTATTCTTCCCCAGAGGTAAAAATCTGGAGGCGTAAGATCGGGGGATCTTGCCGCCCACTGAACAGGACCCCGGTTGCCAAGCCAATTATTGTCCCCAAATATTTCGTTCAAATACGTCGTTATAATGTGTGCTTTATGACACGGTGCCCCGTCTTGTTGAAAGTATACGTGTCCAATTTGTTGTAATGGCAAATCATCCATTATAGGTTCGACAAATTCCCGCAATATTTCCACATATCGGACTGCTGTAAGGTTACCCTCATAGATATGGGGACCGATAAACCTTCCTCTAAAAATACTGACCCAAACATTAAAACTGTATCGGCCTTGATTTTGTGTCTCCACTGTAATATATGGATTTTCCAAAGTCCAATTGTAGGTATTGTATCCATTAAAAATACCAGCGCTGCTAACGCATGCTTCATCAGTCCATATGATGTTCTGTCCAAAGTTTAAGTTTTCAGCACATTTTCCTAAATACCATTGGCAGAATTCGAGCCGGAATTGTAGGTCATTTGGTAGTAACTTGTGAACTTTTCTTACTATACGGTTTGAATTTATTTTTTCTTAGAATTCGCATTCCTGTAGTCTTTGGAATACCTGTATTCAACTGCATTTTGGGTAGTGAAATATTGGGTTGATTTTGTATTTCCCCCAAAACTGTTATTTCTTCTAACTATCTATCTCTATTCCTGGCTTCGTAAACTCTTGTCCTTGGTTTTGAAAAAGAACCGTAATTAACTAGGTTTTGCTGCAATCTAGTGAACATATCCCGAAACGGTTGTCTCCTTTCAGGGTATCGGGCAAAGTAAATATTGCTGGCAGCCTGTGCATCTTCATGTGATTCCCAATAACACTTTAGCATATCATATTTTTCGTAATTTTCATACATTTTGAATTAACAGGAAGATAAAAATATTGTCGTAAGTTCAAAACTCAGTTCAAAGAAGCACACTAAACTTGTAAAGCAAACTGCAATTATTAATAATTGTTTGACAGTACGCATAGACTGTAGTTGCTAAGGTATTTTGTTTCGTATTCAGGCATGGCAACCCAGATTTTGATTATTCATCTAAAATAAGTCGAAAACAGCCACAAAATAAATGTTTTGAAAGAGAAGTAGCAACTATTATATATATTTGAAAAGAGAATTTTATTTCAAACACGAATATGTAAAAATATACAGAATGGTCCATAAGAAAAAATGCAAGTTTATGTCATAACTATAAAACCATATTTTTCAATAAAAAACAAGGAACACCATTAGATTCCTTTCAAAAAAGTGTCTCAAGAATGTTTTCACAGAAATCAGAAATATTCATATATAAACAAGTTACGGAGGTGGGTCAGAAATGCACAAAATTGAAAAACACCTTGTATCTTTTGAACAAGTCAAGATATCAAAGTGCGGTTTTCGGCATTCATTTTCTCTCAAAAATCGACCTCGTAACATGTAGGCTAGTTTTTCTCTATCTTCTCTAGAAATTGGTGTTTCCTATCAAAAGTGTCCAATTTGGACCACTCTGTACATGGGAATAATTATGATGGTGCCGTGCCAATATTTAAATTTTTAGTACAGTAAGTAAATGAAATAAAATTAATAAAATCTCCAAAATCTAAGGCAGTGAATGGATTTACATAAACCTTAAGGGATCCACCAATGATCAAATGATGAGTACCCCATACCATTACATAGAGTGGCCTCTGTTAATTAATCCTTTATTAACAATTGAATAAACAAATTCAATACCTCTGCAACTTCTTGAAGGTGCATCCCAGTGGTTTTGAGATCGCTGGTTAGAAAATACGAATCAATTGTAGCTATTTTGAAATAATAGTAATACATATAACATTGAATATGCTATAATAATATCTACATTATTACATTAATTCATTTTCGACGACAAATTCGTAAGCAGCGACCTTAAAACCTCTCATAAACCAATTTAAAGGTATAATACCATAGAATATATTAATCGATTGTTGAATTTGCTTGAAGAGACACATTTTCGGGGCCAGCTAAGTATGTAATTTTTCCGACTTTAATTTCCATTTTCCAACTAACATCTTAATATTTAATTTTTCCATTCCATTCCATTCATAATCAGCCAACCTGGGATCCCATCTTCAAGAAGAGTTATTGAATTGGTTTATTCAATTGTTAAAAAATCATTAATTAACAGTGCCCAGCCTACTGTTTGGTACGGAGATTGCCATCATTGATACCTGAAGCCAATAAAGACAATTTCAAGTGAAGCCATTCACTGCCATAAAAAGTTAGCGGAGATATTAATTACTTCATTTACTGCACTAATTTATTAATCATGAACTTCAGTCGTCAAGTTCAGAAATAATCGACTAGTACAGAATAAAAACATCAATTCAGCAATGCGGTAAGTTAACCTTGAACTTGAATATTTCCTCTTATTGCGCGTGAAACTAACGACTTACGTATTTTGTCCTTTACATGACCTACCCTAATTGTGGCATGGCTGATGCTGATAGTCAACAACATTCCATAAAAACTTATGCCAGCTTACATGTAATTGCATATGAATGATCAGTTATTTACCTAGTTTTACCTCGTTTTATGCTTTAATACCTACATTATATTCAATTGCGATGCACTGTCGTCCTTTGTTTTTATGCATGTTGAATCATGCAATGTTATCGTGAACTAGTATCACAGTGCTGCGGTTAGTACCTATGATTTTATTTCCAAGTTACGTTGTATTTATAGCTAACTTTTTAAAAATAATCTTCATTTATGTTGCGCAGTTAATTAAAATTAACAATTGGTAAAGTTGCTACTACATTCACTTAAACAACAAGCTTATAAATCGAAACAATTGCAACAGCAAACGTATCGGACCGATCATATAAATTGCAATGAAAACTCAATGTATTCTATTTTGAGAATGTAAAATGAATCTGGAAGAGTTACAGAAGGAAGGCACTGAGAGAGTTTTACTTTACACATTAGATAATCTATTATTCTCAGATGTCTTAAAGCGACAATTCCATTTTTCACTCTCCAATGTAGTATCATCCATTGTGAGGAATTATCAACCTTCTATCAACAAGGAATATCAATTGTCTATGCCAATGAAAGGATAGTAGTGGATAAGTAGTTTGTGATTTTCTTTGAACGGTATTTATTTGAAAGAGGAGAAACAATTCAGAAAAAAATAGTTATTGCTTAGGAAAAATGGATTCAATGTAATAGAAGCAGCCAACTTTTTCATAATACATTCTTATATTAAACTATTAGCCGCTGCCCGCGAGCTACACCCTCAGGAACAGCCAATACCTGTAGAAACAGTTGAGACGTCGACTCCGCCGCGGCGATGTCATACCCCAACTTTCAATATTTAATGCTTATTTCAAATAAAGTATAAACAGCTATAGGCATGAAAAGGCGTAAAATTATACTCTATATCATGCGATATGGAATTGTCTGTTACGTACATTATGTGACTGTACCAATGTACCCAAGGAAGGAAAATCAGTGTAACTCGTTACGATAAATGGGATATTATTTTTTCTTTTGAATACTATATTATGATCATGAATATGACCACTTGTTAAGATGGAGTGAGCGATAGCAGACGAAATGTTTCCTAATTTCTGTTTTTGGTTTCACAGAATATATATAGTGATGCTCGAGATTTACTAGTTTGATTCAATTTTCGGAATGAAAATATTAATTCCTACACACATTAAAACTAAACCGAAAGTAAACAACCAACGAAGAAACAAATCAAGTTGGCTACTGGTAGAAGCACAATGAAATACTACATTAGCGATTTAGTCTTATTAGATATATGGTACCACCACTTTATGGTGTATATAACACGTAGTCCAGTCAAAAATTTAAATAACATCTAAAATTTGAGATACAAAGCAGAATTGAAAAATTCTTTTTGTATTGTGTTGACTTTGGCTTCTAGATCATTTGTGAACTATAGTCAACTATAGTTTTCCGGAAAAAGGAATTTTACCATTTCTACACGACAAACATTAATTATTTTGTTTTTCTAAAAATTTTAGTCGGTATTATTGGAATAATAAGGTACCTTGATGGTTCTCGATACAAATTTCACTTAAAAAAGGAAAATTCTGTATAATTGGTGGAAAACTGTTGTTTGTCGTCTTGATAAATACCTACACATTATAGGAATCATAGATGGCCCTGTATGTAAGAAATACCGACAGGTGGAGAAGAAACTGCCTCTCACATCCTAATGGAAAGCCCAGATAGTTTTTGCACCCTTCCGTTTTCGTTAATCTAGTGAAGCAGAACATTCTAGGTCTCTACACAGTAAAAAATCGAAGCGAAATTTGACACCAAAATAACACCACGCGTGGTCCAGATTCATCCACACCAATTTGGTGTAAAATCAACACCGTATAACCAGTGTTCAATTGACATTCAGCGGTGAATATATTTACACCAGTAATTGTTCAAATTTGAAATTCTGAAGTGTTAATTTGACTCCGAGGAGGTGTAAAAATATAACCTTTGCGGTGTATGAAGAGCACCTTATGGTGCATTTTTTTCACCAGATATAATGTGAATTCAACGTTCATGGTATCAATTTTTAACACCAAACAGAGTACACAACTATAAAAAATGGTAAATCTTACACTATCAATTATTTATATTTTACACCATATGGAGTATGGAACTCATCTTAGGTGGTCGATTTAACACTGATGAAAGTTCGAATTTTTGACACCAAATAGAGTGTGCAACTCATCTCTTGTGGTCATTTTAACACCAAAAATTGCTATAAATGTATACACCAAATGGAGTGGCGACATATTATAGTTGCTAAATTGGTACCAATAATATTTTCTTCATTTATATGTGACAAGAATAAAAAACTAAATGTAAGCTGAAAATAAGTTCATCATTTCAGTTGTGAAACAAATTGATATTGAATTTCACACAAGCAATTTTTTTTTAGCTCAAATTACGTTATCAAAATAACAAATCAATTATGGTGTAATACAATAACATTTCTCGAGAAAAAAAATTATGAAAGGTTATTAGATTCAGTAAACCACAATTTTTGAGATTGGCGGGACATTTTCTATATTGGAGTAGAGAGGACTAAATATATAAAGAGACCACAAAAGTATTCAGAATCATATCATTGTCACTGTTGTGTTTCTTAAAAACCTACTTTAGGCTTTTCGCCATTAGATTGCGATAGCAGTTAAGAACTCATGATCTGATTATTTTTGTGGACTTCGAAAATTTGATCAGTTCAAAATAGCAAAGAATAATGTAACTTATATATAAATATCTTTTATTTTTGAATAGTTACACAAAAAAATGTTAATATAATATTTTACCTATTTAGAAGCGAAATAATAAGATATCTTATTTAAATTTCACAATCCATTATTGAAACGTAGGAATATTTCAAAACGTAAGTGCTATTATGAACAAAAAAAAACAGCCTGTTACATAGGTATTTGCTTCCCACTACAGGAGTTTTGGAAACGGTTAGAGATATAGCATCGGTTAAATGGGTACACAGTTACATAATTTAGACTTCCTAGGCTTTCGAAATACATTGCGCACTTTTCTATCTATTCTTTTATTTTTTAAGATTAGAATCCACAACATCTAGCATTGCTAAATGAACCCACATATTTATACTATTGCACCACTTCCAGATGTACATATTTTTCAAAAAATCAAAAAGGTTATGAAAGTCTGATTTTCGGACAATAAATAATTTGTTATATTCATTACTTCTACGAGTTAAGAGATTCAGTTTACCAATGAATTAATTGAATAATTTATGTTCATTCGTTGTCAGTTCTCCGCGCATTCAATTATTTTGAATTCAAATCCTTTCTCCGCCTGCTCCACTAGGTTTGAAAATTCGTCCTCATCAATGAGACAGCCAGTCTCATCATATTCGGATACAGCTGTTTCTTCTGATTTGGAGAGGTTCATCGCAAATTTTTCAAGACCTGAAAATGAAGATGACAGTGCCCAATAATATGATAAATATCTCAATAAATGGTTTTGCAAGGAAATTTTTGTTAAAAAAACAAACATGAATGAAATAACTTGGACTGATTTCTCCCCAAAGTGAACCGACGACTTAGGTTATCTTTCAGAAGGTCTCGCCAGTGTGCATGTGCTGCAATACCCAAGATTACCGCCTAGTTTCGAACTTCGCTACTGCAATTTGGAGTACCTTAGTCAGACGGCTTATTACCAACGCCAATCGGCATTGCCTCAACAAATGTCAATGTCGATTGGTGTTGGTAACAAGGCCACTTGTGTTCGGTTTATAGTGAGATCTCATTTTATATTTCATAAGCCCCCTTTCATTAAAAATGGTAGATTCAAGACAAAAAGTGAATCTAGGCCGAGTTAGGTTAAGTGTTTCCATAATTGAAAGTTAGGTTATGGTACAGTGACTACAAAAAATATTGGCGACAAACAGTTCAAACTGCAATCTGCAATGTTTCGGCAAATAATTCAGCTCAATTGTTCTGTGCAAAGACAAAACAACCTAAAAAGTCTTGCACCATATACTTTCAAAGAGTTCTATACTAGAGGAGACAAGCTATACCTTTCTCCATTCAAACGGGAGATATAACTTGGGATATCCCTACTCCTCTTTTATCAGCGCGCGCAATGAATATTAACGAACGGTTAGGTTGTCGCAAAGGACTGGGAGAGTCGCGGGCAGTTTTTGGACAGTACCGTACAATAAAAGTAAAATTTAGAGGAGTGGGGATGGCCCGTGAAAATATCGGGTGAAAGGCGCTCTTGTCTCCTCTAGTATTGAACTCTTTGTATACTTTACCATATACCACTTTCACCACAGTATATTATACTGTGCTTTGACTGTTTACTTTGTTCAATTTATAGTTGTTCTGTATTTCATGTGCATATTATTTATGCGATTTATATTTTCTTCTAGAAAAGTAATGTATGGCGATAAACATTTAATTAATGAATGGAGGATTATTGATTTTGAGGTCTTAGTTACCTGTTAAGTATTTATTTACATTTTGTCAACACCCATAACCCCATTAGATACAAGAGGAATTAGTACTGAACAACTGTATTGTCTATGTAGAAAAGATAAATGAGTTGCCTTATTTGCTGGAACATGTTGGAACCAATAAAATCGGTCAGCTGTTGTCACCACTGTATTTTATAGTAGTTTATTATGTAGAATTAGGCAAAACGGTTTCGTACGTAAAAGCTCGTAGCCACAGCAACACTGAAGTGGACGTCTCGTTATCTTTCATCTTCTCAATCATCCTCTCTCAATTTCTAATTTTGTATTCTATTTAGCATCAGCAACCACAATTTTTTGGTACCATTTGTTTTAATAGAACAAGATCCTAACTGCGCATGATCACAAACCAAATTCTCAAGTTGTAACCCAATAGCGAATTCGTGTATGTCGTGTATAATTGAAAATATACATGCCAAGGATTTCATTATGACACAATTCAGATGTACATAGATGTGCATATACCTACCTAAGTATAGAAATTATGAATATGAAACTCTTACCTTTCAGAATGAAGTCTTTATATTCCTTATTTTTGTCCCAAACACATTCACTTTTGAAGGTTATGGGATTCAACTTTGATAAAAACCGACATTATTTCACTTCACTCTATCAACTAAGAGCGAGATACTGATAAAGGCACGTAAACAACTAACCTGATCAATGTTCAATGTGTCTACTGTGAAAAAGTCAGTACACATGCAATGAAAAATTTTTCAGCAGCAAAATGGCGGGTTTGACTATTTACGACACAAGGCCAATGCGAGAGGAACTGACTGAACTGAGCTCGTAAAATAGTGAGCTGATCGGTCGATAGGTGCTGTTTTAACCATTTGCGAATTCAATACAAATCCATACACTGTATTATCGAAGTTGAGTTTAGGTAGGTGTTGAAACGGAGTTTTTCTGGTAGAGTAATTTTGACGGGTTCAGCACTTAACACCATATAGTGAAGAATGCTTACACCACAATAGGGTGTGAAAGTTTACACCGGTAAAATTTTTTACTGTGTATAGACCACAAACCTAAATTAAATTTGGCACTGATCATGGGGCGCACAATGGACACAATAGGCCTACCTACGTGCTACAAGCACTCTCCCCTGCACTGTTTTGATGATGATTATGATGATGGTGTGGCTATAGAAATGCCAGAACTTTAGCGTTTAAAACTCATAGCTGCCTCTGATTATTAGGTTAATTAAAACAAATATATGTATTTTCTCATGGCTTCTCACACACCCTAAGACCTAGCATCAGCTTATTTCTCCATGTACCTCAAATTAAATTCAGTACGAAACAGAAGTTTTGACTGGACTGAGAAAATTTAATTTTACCTGCTTCGAAAAAGGCACTGACGCTCTTTAAAATGTACCTGCTTCGAAAAAGACAAGTTCTTAAAACAAACTTTGATTTCTTTAAGTGAATGAAAGTGGAGGCTTGAATGTTACTTATTTTTTCCAATATATGGTAGTATTTACTACGACAGTAATTTCGTTACTCAATTATAATATGTACTTGTCCACAATGTTCAGAAAAACAAAATTATTATTAAAGTTTTATCACAAATTCGTACAACGCTGTACAACTGTGTAGTTAGACACTATAACCACTACGTTGTAAAAATTAAGAGAATGATAATTTTGACTTTCCGGAGTTTTCCGGAAAACTATAGGTGGTTTTGATTTTTGGACCATAAACTAATACTCAGCGACCATAAAACATATAAGTTGACACGTTGGACGAGCACCGCATACGAATGTGGAGAAAATACGACGCAATTTTCCAGAATTTTCATTCTTTAATGGTACTTTGGACCTACATACATCACGATACAATATGATTCAAGTCCCACAAAAAATTTTGTTTGTCAAATTTCCTGGGTTTTCGGGAAAGGGGGTAGATGACTTCAGATTATGGTTCAGCGGCCCTAAAAACCCCCTGAAACCAAATTTCAGAAACATTGTGTAAAAGATCCTGAGATATTTTATTTATTATATACATTGTCAAATGAAAATGGTTTTTCCTTGTTTATTAATAGGAAAAGAAATGAGCGCGCTTATCCACCAGTCCACAAATGATCTAGAAGCTAAACCCAACACAATGCAAAAATAATTTTTCAATTCTGTTTTGTATCTCAAATTTGAGAAGTGAGCACGTTTTTCTTACATTTTTTACTGGACTAACGGTATTCCTTCTTTTCAAAAGAATATTTGTTGAAACTATTGACTAATCTTCCACATTGTCTGTTACCATTTTCGTATTTCTTAATTTATTATTTGTTCTCGCGCCACCATTGATCCCAGATTTTTGTGAAGGTTTGAATTGTTTTCCTATCAAATTTATGTTGTGTTATTCTAAGTATTTCCCTATTACATTGTTTTAAGCAAAGGAAACAAACATTTCAGCATTTATTACGTGATTCATTCAAATTTTATCGTAAAATGTGGATAAAACATAAAAATACACTCTAATAACTATTCACCAAAACTTGTTCCATCCATCCTTCTGGCATCCTCAGACTGAGTTTTTACCTAATATATTCAGAGAATGGCACTGTGTTGTGAAGCAATTGTTGATGTAAGATTTTGTACACTATTTTTTGTGTATGTAGTATTACACTGTATGCTGATTGTTTAGCTTGATGGTTCGTTAAACAACTACTATTAATAAGACGAGAAATAGTTTTATTTATAGTAGCAGTGTTAACGTATACTTGAAAAATCTGTTTGTTAATAACTGAGCTTTTAATGGCGAGAGGTATTATTCAGATATTCCTATTGCATCAACATTTACATGCCAGAATGTTAGGAGCCGGTAAACCTCTACCAGACACGTTTAATTGGGACTGAATGATATTTAAAGTTTCACGCGTGCTTGTACATATAAAAATAGGTTCAAATACAGTTGGTCATTAAAAACTCAGTCAATCATTAACGAATAAATACGGTTTTCAATCGTGAATCTGTCTATAAATCTCCCTAACTCATAGCAATGAAAACATTCCTACTCGGTATTTTGAATATCAAATTACAACTATCAAACATAATTTCAAGGCGCAGCGCAGTTGAATAGTTTTGCCTGTACCCATTCTTTCCCTTTGATGCTATCCTGATATCATATGTTCCCTATTGGTGTTTATACATGTAATTGTAGTGCACAGATGAGTTCATTCGTTGTAACATATTCACAGCGTCAATGTCTCGTGATAGATTTACTCAGATGAGCAATTTTATCCGATTTGATAATAAACCGACAAGACAAGAGAGGAGAGAAACAGACAAAGTAGCTGCATTTAGAAACATATGGGAAGCTATTATCACGAATTGTAAACAGGCATTTGTTCCCCATGAACACGGTAACAGGGGATGTTCCCTCATTTGTCTTTTTCTTTTTTGGAAGTCGCCATGGTATCTTAAGTACCAAAGAAAAACCAACTGGTCCATATGCTATCTACGCAACATCAAGACAAGTATGTTGCTGCTGAAGAACATAGGAAACCGGAAATGATCTTATCTTACAATTGCACCAAAGGGGCTGTTGATAATGAGATAGTATGATACGAGAATTCACGTGTGTTCTACGCACTTCTCGCTGGCTTTATCGACTCTTTATAAATCCCAGACGAATAATCCTGCAATATTAACCTTTTTTTTTGTTTATGTTTATGAAAATATGTTTTTTTTATTTATCTGTTCCCAAAATAATACATATTTTCATAAAAAATTGAGAAAATATCCTTTGTACTTGGAATATCTTTAATATATAGCAGATACGGCACTGGTCCCAAAACGCTCCCTTATCGAATGTCATCCTCAATGAGCTTCAGTTCAGAATTTGAATCTTCATGTTCAACACGGAAATGTCGATTAGTTGAGTATGATTGTAATAGTCTATAGAAATGGAGTAGTCCTTCATACCATACTTTATCAATCAAAGGCTTGTGAAATGTCGAGGAAGACAGCAGAACATGTCTTTATTCTCAAGTGTTTCTTCAATGACATCTGTAATACAATGCACTTGGTCCATTTCCATGTGATTGCTTCTGAATCAAAATTTATGTGATGGCACCAATTGTCTTTCTTCTATAATTGGTTTGAGATGTTCTAGTATAAGATTCTCAAACAACTTGGACATCATAGGCAATAGTAAAAATGTCGATATGATTCAACTTCGTTTAGGTTTTTACCGGGCTTAGGTATCATAATCACTTCATGTATCTGGTACACGATTCAATTTCTTGAAATTTCATTTGTGAAAACCCTGGAGCTTTTTTTGCATCGACATTACTTATTATTTCTTCTGTTACTTCTTTGGGAGTAACCAAGGGAATTTTATCGTAATAATTATTAGATTTGAACTGTGCGAGTGAGTGGAACCTTAGTTCAAGATGCTGAGCAAATACATTTAGTTTTCCTGAGTTGTTACGACCCCATTTTCGGTCAGGTTTATTCATAGGTGGTATTTGAGCCATTGGTCGTTTTAGATGTTTAATATAGCTTTCCATAGTGAATCTTCAGTGCTACTTTCAGCAGTGAGTTCAGTAAGATGCTTGATACTTTTAATTTCAGTCGATAATAATTATCGAGTAGCTCATCTATATTGAGTAGAGTTTTATCATTATAGGGCTTCTTGTCTGATGCTATTTTATTCTAAGCTTAAGTTTTTCTGTAAATATCTATAGATATTTTTCTTTTACATTCAGAAATAATGTCTGTCATTAAGTTTAAGCACTTCCTGAGGTTACAAATTCAAATTTTTAATCCATTGCCTGAGATACAAATGGAGATTCCATTGCATTGTATGCAGATTTGTTGACGATATACGAGGTTATAATGAGGATTAACATATTACCTTGATCAATGATAACTTATTAAAATTAAAAATTTTCATACAATTGATTAACAAATTTTATTCACAAACTAGAACAAGTTGTCATTCATCTTCATTTAAGTAGTATTAAGTAACCATCATCAGAGTAAACTAAATTTGAAATGAAAATGTGCTTGTTCAAATACTAATTGGAATAAATAATAGTGCAAATAAAGGATAAGCTCCAGCTGGAGATAAATGTGAATTCATTAAATAGTTTTTTCGCTATACATTTCCATCTCTTCTAAATTACGTATATATTTGTCAAGTGTTTCAAGTATGGTAAACTTCTCAAGAAATGTTGTTACCTTTACAATATGTTCGGCTAATGCTGATTTTTCACCATTATCTTTATTATGTTCTTTATATGTTTCGCATAAACCTACTAACTGTGTTGGGAAGTATTTTTCAAATCTAAAACCTGCAATACTTAAAAATAAACAAACCCACACAGTATACAAAATAATTTGCTTAGATTGCGATGGGACTTACACAGGAATCTCTAAACAATATCCACAGAAAAGAATGTACAAGAAACAAAAATTTTGGAAATTCCATCGCCGTTATAATCATCAATTCGATTACAAAAAGGTTAATATTTTAACAAGGAAACCAATTATTATAAAAGATCTATTCGGGAGATGATTCACATAAAACGTGACTCCAAGTCTATAAATAATAGAACAGATATTCAGTCATTAAGTAAGATTTATACTAATTTAATTTATTAAAACCCTTGCAAATTCCTACATGCGTCTTTATAATGTTAAAAGTATATTTTAGGTAGAATGCTGGAAAGCAATAGTTCTAACGAGATCTGTGACAACCTTTTTCTATTACCTCATAATACTTCAACATCTGGTTCGAAAGTGGATCCTCGAACGTTATATTTTTAGTTCAGCTCTTTAATCGTATTACAGACCGTGATTCCATATGTTTATTATAGAGCTTATAAGAATATTGCTTAGCAGCCGATTCTTAATTTATATACTTAAAACATTAATGTGTTATAATTTCGATTGTTCGTGTTTCTGTTCGTTTTGGTGACGTGTGCATTTTTAATTGAAATTTGTGCGAAAAGGACGCCTTGTGATGATAGAATTAGTTTTAAGAATTCACGTTTATACAGTTATAAGCCTTCTGATGATGATCGTGAGAGCGAAACGTACGTAAATACGAAAATAATGAGCATATGTGTTAGTGTGACCTATTTCCCGAGAATTTTATATATAGTTCTTTATATCGAGTTAAAAGGTTGCTTTTAGTTTGCATAAATCGCTCCTAATATTGGGGAATTTGATAAAAATGTATCGATTTATCAAATTTACCAGCAAGCACTGTAGATTATTCATAATGACATAAACTGACATATTTTTATCAAATTCTTCAATATTAGAAGCGATTATGCATAATAACCGGATTAATGGAATTTACCGTAACATACATATATACTACTACAAATACACCAACGCGTATGGCTGCGCACATGCAATTGTTCTGTATACCAAAATCTGCTTCAACATAAAAATTGTGCTGATGGGAAATATTTCTGTAATCTGGCCTTTATTTGTCTCATTTGACTGGACTATGAATGTAGTACGTGAATAGATGATATATGACGAAGCTACAGTATCAATGCGATGATCTGATGGTACGTGAATTTTTCCTAATACAATGAGGCACGTCAAAATCTAATCTTAGTGTTTCTCTGCTCTCGACCACAAACGTCTTGGGACATTATTGAATTATTGTAACGTTTATTCTTCTTGATAGTCCTATGTCAGAGTTATCTCTATAATTTAAATAATTTCATTCCCTAAATTAAATGGAAACACTAATTATCAAAACAATATTCTGTATGGTTTCACCCTTCACTGAGACTGATAGGAAATGTTTTCCATATTGTAAAATTTAAACACTATTAACTATCACTTCAATACAGGGTGACTCAAGGGTACGTAATTGGTCCATAACTTTTACTGATATGCGGTTTCCACTAACAAGTAGTATTTATTTTCCACATTAAAATAAAATTATATTATATACATGGTTTTGGTAGTAAGTTATGTTTTTTTCAATGGGACAACCCATATATTTTTGCATTATTCTCTTTTCTACGTAAATATTGGTACTTTGTATATATCATTAGGGTTCTAGCTCTTTCCGTTTCGAAATTATTCAACTTTTTAGTAGAAAAAAGACCGGCATTTGAAAAATCACTTCGAAGTAGGCCATGAATTGTCTGACAAACTTGCCAACGAAAATTTTTTAATAACTTGTAGATTCAGTAAATAGTCGACTTTTGTTCCAAGCACGCAGAGATTTACTTTACAGGGTGTACTGAGACGCAAAAAGTGCAATAACATTCTTTTTTTAATGGTACATCCCATATTAGTATTTATGTGTCGATATCATTTTTGATAAGCTTTCCACTGATTGACTATTTGTATGGTGAATTTTCAATATTTATCGATATTTTCCAAAAAATTTATTTTATTACAAACCAATTTGTATTTTTTTTTTCGTTACAAATAGACTGCTGTCAGTGAATCTCATGAGTCAAATTTCAAATGACAATTTATTTTGAGGCTAGTGTGATCACTTACCTGTTTCATTGAGTAAGTATTGCTTGTTGCGATGAATTGGTCGTGTCCGCCCACATTCTTGGTCAGCACAATCGTCCGATTTGAATCCTCTCGAATATTATTTGTGGGGTCTTTTAAAAATATTATTTTATTGTTGAAATTCATTCGGATTGCAATTAAGGAGCAACTTCTTCAAATTATAGAAGATGGATGTAGAACGCTACGTAGCACTCCAGGAGTATTCAAGCAAATGAGTCAGTCTATGATACGGAGAGTACAGATTTGTATTGGGAAAAGCGTTGGACATTTTGAACATCTCCTTCGATTTTTTATCCTTTTCCCCTTTTTACCAGGTTAAAATAAATATTATTTATTTCTTTACATAAAGATCACCAACTTATTTTGAGATAACTTTCTAGCAAGACATAGTCTGAAGCTTTTTTGTTTGTTTTTCTGCGAAGAACATGGTCACCTATATCCAGACTAACCTTTTGAAATTGCCTGTATACTAGGACGTCTGTTGTACGCTGCGAATGCTCGAAGAGTTAAATCGTAGTGAGTGGTGAATGGACCGGATTATGTTTTCGCTACGTTCACGCCGTCCTTTTCGCATAAGCCGGTAAAGAGCACTCGTCTGTCTAGTTGCGTGAGTTCGATTCCGATGGGTAAAAACCAACAACGTACCGTTAACTGATTGGAGGATATTTCCTTTTCATTAAATTTGTTAATGTTTCAAACAAAATTGCAGATTGTTTCTGGGCTCGTCAACATTTCAAAGATGCGAGTATTCTGTTCACGCGAACGCCGCATGCATTTGCTTACGTGTGCTCTATCTTGGAACTGGATAGTCTGTTATAGTAAGCTACAAATCCATGAAAATTAATCAGTCGGCATCAAAAAGAATAGCGGCTTTGGCACACAAAGTCCAGACATCTGGCAAATTTAGTTCTCTCAACGACCGCCAGTTCATTGTAGAGGGCGCAACGGTACGTGTACAAATCGCCACTATTTCTATACAATAGGCCAGATAGTTAGCGCACAGAAAGACGCGTAAAACAGAGCTAGTAGCTTAGAGTATTTCATCGAACCGCTCTGCTCAAAATGGCTCAAATTATGACTTTTTATGCCGGAATATTTCAAGGATCAAAATTTCAAGTGGATAGCATCTACCGTTTGGCCGCTACACGAAAACATACCTCGTGCCATTTTACCATATTCAAGAAAAGACTTCGTTCGCTAGTCTCACTCCGTTTTAATAAATATATATAGATTTTAATTTTCGCGGGATGGGATACACTGAATTTCCCGGTTTTTTATCTATAGTAAATCGGTCTCGGATGCGACCAAACTGGTATTGACGACGTTTCAGCAAATTGACATGTCTCATCTTAAGGTCTTGGTTGATAGTAGCTTGCTATACGGCTTCTTGGTACTCGAACTCGACTGTTCATCATATTGGAAATTGATTGGATACGAGAATGAATTATGCAATATACACATTCTTCCAACCCTGAAAATTCAAATTATGAGTAAACTTAGATATATTCTTACTAACTTCTATTCAAAAATAAATAGAATCCATTCATTACGTGATAAAAATCCATTATAAACTTAAATAAAATAACTCAAAAAAATTCACTAATGTAATACATAAATTTGATTAGTTTTGCTTACGCCGAAGCTTCTTCAAACAGATACAAGATGCATTACTTTATTTAAGTAACTACTATTCCACACACTGTTTTGAACACTTTTATAGAATTAAGCAAAGAACCCCTTCGAGGCGACAAATGACAACACAAGACAGATGCTGCTGTTCTTGTACAACCGTGTATTATTTTTTATTAAAATTGTTATCAATCAGTCTGACTTTCATTTAAATACACATCAACACATACCATACCATTTTTCATGGTTAAAGTCATCTTTATATACATTTAATTATGTTCCTCTAGAAAGACTGTGCATTATCATTATTTTCTATTGAACAAAAGTTACTAAAAAACCGTAATTATGTATCTTAACAGAAAGAAGTAAAATTTTATTCTTGTTCCTCTTAGTTATGGAATTTCCCATGATAACTATTGCGTTCTAGCGAAAAACTAATAAACAGTTCAGAGAAATTTTGTGATTCATCTCATCTGATTTATTTCTCTTTCATAATCTGTAATCAAAATAATGTAAATACAGTTCCACTCCAGCTTGTTATCACCAAGCGTACGTAGGTTCACTCCGTTTATCATTAATTCATTATCAACATAGTCTACTGAAATCATCTTATTAGGTTTATTAAAAAAGTAATCAATTATTGAAGTACAATATTGTAACAAATAATTTTTGATCAAATCAATAGATACTAATATGACTATCTAGAGTAGTCAAATCAGTAAACTGTTCAATAAAACTTTGCCTTGATTTAAAATAATAATGAAATGTAGGTATGTCATGTCCTCATACTTGCTATTTAGAACATAGAGTACCTAAAACCGAAAACTAGGGCTATAAAAAATGGTCACTATTGTGACTCATTCTGGAAATGAACTAACAAACAATGCGAAGAATTTTAATTTGTTCAACTTTAAATTATTGTTTTTTGTTCCCTTAATGACAGTTGAAGCATTCCCAAAAATGTTTTTATCTCTGTTAGATATGTACTAACGCATTTTTATAATGAATTAACTTCAACGGTAACTCCGATCTCGGTATTTGATGAAATTCGAAACTTGAAATGGTGACCTCCTACTTTTAGCCTGAAGTCATTTTCCGTTTCATTATCTAGTCATGGTATATAAAGACCAAATAATTTACCGTATTACATGACTCTCGGACACTCGACAAATATCAATGGAATTTAAATGAACATCGACGTCCGATCACATGTTGCTTGTAAACTTATATATCGCTGTAGTCAATAACAACGTTATAAAGGAAAAATCGAGTGAACGAAAATTGCAAATTTCAGTCCATACGTGTGTCAGTAATTTAATCTAAACCCGGAAGTTGGTACATGAGAGACTTCTTCAAATGGAGGCTCTCCTATAAAAGACACCATCAATATCTCATACGTTGCAGCCAGAAAAATGTAAGTGACTTTCAGTAAAATAACCGAAATAAAGGATATCCCACACAGCGCGAACATGCGATATTTCAGCTGCGGCGTTAAAAATCGGTATTTACATCAACGCGTTACAAATATTTCGCTAGCGGTACGATAAATTTGAATTACCAGTTTAAAAAAAATGTCTTTTCATAAAGAAGAAATGGTTCTATTATTGACTTCGACGGATGGTGAAAAACAAACATTAATTTATCAAGTAATAATAAGTATTTCCTTACAGGAAAAAGAAAATGAATTCATGACATCAATCAATAGTGTAAAATATATGATGAATATTATAACGGTAGCTATTGCAGCCGCAGCGATACTGCTACTCACACCCGCTTGCGTGACTGCATGAGCGGCTCATAATCATCGAAAATATCCACTTTGTATTGTGCTGCTCACGTCTACATACAGGTTGAATGAGAACGATCAGGTATAGGGATAATCTTGTGGAAGTGTACGCGAGCCAGACTCTTGTATTGTTTAATAACGAAGACAAGAAGAACAATTATTGCGATAGGTAAAGGAAAGTTACACTAGACGCGAGGTGTGTACCGTGTTATCATAGAGTACAGAGGTCAGTTATAACTCTTCACACGTCAGGGTGGACATCGATTTGGGAATTCTATACATCGCAAATTGTTAGCAGATTTTAGTGGAAGAATCTAAAAAGATATCTGAAGTATTCGGGACTGGCCTCTATCGGGAGTTTGTGGACAAAAGGGGTACTCACATGCACGTTATGCATCACGTATCACGACCATTCTGTTCCAGGTATATCGTACTTATTAACTTTTGATTCAAACTGTATGTTATAACCTTTTGGGATCTGGGAATGCTACGTATAGGAAAGTATGATATTCTCCATATATTTTACTTCCTTGATCAATATCTATGAACCCATTTTCTTTTTCCGTTTCTACAAAAAAATAATTCAATAAACACTCACGTTATTAGTTGATAAATAATATTCACCTCATTTGTCTTTCATCAAGTGTCAAAGCCAACAATAATATAATTTCTTCTTCATCAAAAGGCATTCCTCAAACACTGGTAACTCAAACTCCGTTTATCATAACGCTAGCGCAGTATTTATTTCATGTTAGCGTAAATATGAAAATAAAAATTATTATCCGCCAGCAAATGTCGCCGAAGTTAACCTTATCGCACCAGTATGGGGATCCTTAAGTTTATTATAATTGAAATATCAAACATCAGGCGAAGTTTTTCATTCTGCATTCGAATTAGTGGGGTTTTATATCAGCCATCACACGCAGGGTATTCTCTTTTAGCTCTGGAGTCGTAGCATGTTTGTTAAATTAAACCCTTATTTCTTTCAAATAATCCCAGCTGAAAAGAGGCTAATATGATTAAATTGCAAAATCTATGTGGCCAATGGATGCCGATTCCTGAGGGATAACCATATAGAGATCAAGATTAGAGTACTCCAAGCCCATAAGAGCAATGTTATTAATTTGACTAGGTCTAAGCGAGAGGCGGTGGTTTTATCCGTTTCTAATAGTCTGTTCTCCCTTCCGACAAATTAGAAAGAGATAGAAGCACCGTAGAGTTCTTAGAGCTAGTCACGAAATCCGTCATTCAAGTACTCTATTCTTTATCTCTATGGGGATAACACAACCAAGAAATCTGTGTTGTAGTGAATTTTCACGTATTGAATGACAGATGGCTTCACATATCCATTAAGTTACCGGCCAAAATTTCTCCAGCCCCTAGACCATATCAGACAGTGCATTTCTTACTATAATTTGGTTTTTCTTGAATACCATTTGTATCCCAGCTGTGATACTTTTTCCGATACATAAAGCCAAGCCAATGAGAATGACCTTCACCGCTCAATCAACTTCAGACAACTTCACAAAAAGAGTGAGTATAGACTGAGAACAGGGTGATTTTTCAGAATGACCCACTCGGGTTATCTCAGGCACTAGGAGGAACATAGAAAATTGCCGAGACACGTAAATGTTTATTTCAAGACAACGTTTGACCAATAACTTATCTTCATATATTTCACCCCTCATCTCAAAACACCACCCTTAAATCACCTAAATGGGATTACCAGGAGTACAGCAGCAGGGTGATATTTTTGCACTTTACCACGATATTTTGTGAACTTTTGGATTCCAAATTTTGAAAGTGATGCAATTCTCTGTCAAAAAGCACAAGTAAAGGCTGTATGCAGCTTATGATATTGAACCCCAACTTTTCTAAAAATTAAAAATTATATTTCATGGAAAAATAATAATAAAACAGGAACTTAACAAACTCAAAAGTGGTTAAAAAGTTAGAGGTGCTCAAAGTGGGCTATCATCCTCCATGCACTTCCTCTCTTCATATCTATTTGGAGAGGGAGGCGCCAGGTGGGCAACAATTATGCAAGTAAGCGCTACCAGGCCACAAGCAGGCATTATGGAGCGGAATAGGCTGCTGGAAGACCTACAGGTACCATGACAAATATCTTACAAGTATAAGATTTTTTCCATACAGTTCTAACTCGGAAGGTACATTGTTTCGAAAAAATTATAGGAATAAAAAAGTTTATTTTGATGCCGATAACATATTTCATTTTGACATGTTTTTTCTGACTTCATAGTTTTTGGCCAATAACTCGGCGTCCCACATACAGGACTAAAGAATACAATGTACTTGTAAGCAGATGTGTTAACAAACTTATCTCATGTTGGAAGAAAGAGAATGTTCTTGATTAAGGGTTTATTTTAAAGCCAAGAAAAGTTCCATAAAAACTATTCCATGATTAATTTATCCCATAAAAGAATAACAATGTGTATTTGGCAGCAGTCTTTTGAATCCTTACAGTGAATCGCATCTCTTTCAGATGTGAACCAACGAACAATCGTATGTGAAAAAATATCACACTGCCTGAAAAAAATGACTTTACAATGAGGTATCACAAGAGACTAATCCGATTTGGGACTTCTAAGGGTGGTGGTTTGAAGTGGAGGGTGTATCATATAAATTTGATATATATATATATATATATATATATATATATATATATATATATATATATATATATATATATATATATATCCCCTTCAATATCAAAATGTATGAACGATTTTCTATTTCCCCCGTATCTTATAAGATATCCTAGGAGCTTCCTCTCAAATAAATCTCCCTGCATAGAAACCTCTGTGCAGGCTTGTTTATCTTACCTCAGAGAAACATGCTTTCTGTGTTTTTAAGTCACTCCCTATCTCGGATTAATAGCTTGCAATAATCAGAAAACCATGGTTCTATGTATGGTTTTATTAGGTTTGCCTACGCTTCAAAGAAAGTTATAGAATTGACTAAATTAATGGGATTACCATTGTTTATCAAAGTTTCTTTTGTTTTTCCAATTGATATAGTTCTTAGTTCAGGAGAACTTAGTTCGATAGCTCTATCTATCAGATTTATCAGAACTGAATTTGGTATATCTTCCTTACCTAGTAAGTTTGGTTACCATTTAGTTAGAATTTTGTTATCGTTTGGTTTTCGTACTAAAGTTAAATCTAAAAAAAATAGTTCATTATTATTTTCACCTTCAATTGTGAATTGTAATTTATGATGAAAAGAATTGAAAGATCTCAAAAATTCATCATATTTATCTATTGGGATGGCAGCGATACAATCATCAACATATCGTTTGAAGAAGATCATATTATAATTTAATGGAGGTAATACCTTCGATTCTGATATACCTAAAAAATATAAGAAGAATGTTATTATAAATCGGATAGATAGAGCTATTAAACTAAGTTCTTCTAAACCAAGAACTATGTCAATTAAAAAAATAAAAGAAACTTTGATAAAGGATGGTTATCCCATTAATTAACTCAATTCTTCAACTAAAGACAAAATTCATAAATTTTATAACTCCTCTAGCAAAACCAATACCAGTAATGAGAGATCAAAAAAACATTACATATCACTACCATATATTAATGGTCTCTCTGAAAAAATAAGCAATATAGTAAAACATTATGATCTACATATATGTCAAAAAAATTATTTAAACCAGAAAAGTATTTTTACAAAATTAAAAAGTGACGTGCCTTACAAAAAGATAACCCATTCTGTATATTCCATCCATTGTAAAGATTGTGGAAAGGTATACATCTGCCAATCTTCCCAATACTTAAAAAAATATCGAATGGGCATAAATATACAAAAAATGCATCCACTGTATTTAGTAAACATATAAAAACAAAAACCATTCATTTGGCTACCACACGGTCGTATATACAGAAATCTCTATGTTTGACATGAGTCTCTTACATGTCGCCAAACTCAGCCACCAGCTGGCGCTTGGATCGAAGTATGGCAACAATCACATTATTAAGTAAAATAATTTTTCTCGTAACGCAATATTTTCTATTCTGATTTGAGAGAGGAATAGAACTGTTATTCTTGTCAAAATGTATTACTCACCTTAAAAATAACTTCCTCTTTTTCGTTATACATGACGCACTGTTTTATTAAAATTTTTTTCTCGGAGTGATGCTCGCACACATAAAAGACCTCGTTAAAACTATTTCTTTCCGGAATCGCAAGCATCCACTTTTTTCGCATTTCCGCATCTTTCTGCACTTTAAAAACAGAAGTTTTTTGCTTCACAATTTTGTACCCCGTTTTGCATTTCGGCACAATGCACGGTTTCGTAATTTTTTTCTAAAAACGCTGGTATTCCTTGTGTTTACAAGTCAACAATGACAGTTGCCAGAGAACACGGTCGTATACGTGCCAGAGAACTTCTCTCGACTCATGCGCCACCCTTTTAGTACTACGCAACAGATGACTCTTAGCGGACTCACTTCTCACATAGGATACAGCATCGAGTTCCCAGACCTGTATATATGACCGTGGGCTACAACAATACAAAAATTGTATATGTTGAAAAAATAACAGATGTTTAATATTAGAAAGAAACAATTGTGTTAATAATAAAATTGATTCTAATGTTTCAAAATTTTATAATAATCTGATTCAAACTTAACCAAATTCAGATATTTTGAATTACCATTTTCTGTTGTCTATTTAATTCAACCTAAAAAGATAATGTATTATCTGACATTGTTACATTTATGACACTGACAGTTTTGAAATAAAAATTCCATAGAGCTATCTTGAACTTAGTTATTAGTAATAGAAACGAAATTTAATTCATAGGATAAGTAATTCATAAAATAATCATAGTTATATTTAGATTTGTAAATCATAGAATAGCATCTTAGGTATTTAATTAGCTACATTCAAACCATTTCAAGTAAATCAATTTGATAATTAGCCATACATTACTCTTTCACACACATCCGATCCAATGTTTTCTATAGTTTTAATCGGATTTTTAAAAACACAAGTCGGCTGCAGACGCTTTTCATCAATGAAAGTCATAATTATATTCCTTTCCGAATTAGACGGAAACACAATTTAACATAACAATTTTCGATTAAGATATAAATAAAATATCGAAACGTCAAAAAGAAAAAAAGCATTTTTACTTTCAATAGTGTTAAAGAACCAAAAGACCAAGAAAATGTATAAGTATGAAAGAGTTATGAAATACATTAAGCATAGCGTTTTGATGAAATTTGAATGTACATAGAATATAATTTTTTTGTTCCTACATAAATTTATATTTGACCCGCAGAAGTGTTCTATTTTGCTAACAGAAGTTAGGGAAGTCACGTAATCAATTGATCACGTTCTTATAATAAAAGTTTATTCGGGATTTTTTCTACTGTGTATCATTTATAATAAGTTTTTCGTTTTGAATTTTGTTATTGTTCCCTTATTTTATGAAAAGGTATATTATTTTCTGTGGGATTTTATAAATAATATGCAATAAAAACTTCATATTTATTTAAATATACTGTTAAATAAACTCTTTTATGAGTTTATTAATTTTATTTATTTTATTTGGATTAATTAGAATATTGATTTGAATATTTCAATGTTTTGAATTCTACCGGCTAGCTTTTATTTTTAATTTGATTGATTGTATTTGGATTAATGTTTGTTTCGATTTAGTTTATGAACTTTTGAACTTGAAGTTTATCTATGGAATTATTTATATGGAATTAAACACAATGCTCTTTGAATTTCACAATATTTAATTTCTATGACTCTTTTCTTATCTCGGGTAAATAAATTTTATGTTTCACAAGATCTATGATATAACCTAAAAATCACTTTTACAACTAATATTTGTTTATACTGTTATAATCAACAATCTTCCTTTTGCTTTACAGATAATACTATCATGTAGAAATTATAAACAAACTTACGTTTAATTAATATCCAAAAGTGTGTTTAATAATGTTGGCAATGTTCAATTTACTTCTATTTAATTTCGTTGATTCACTTTAACACAATACTCTGCTATTTCACGATAATCACAGGTAACTAATTTTGGTTTCTTCTTCTTGAGAATCAGGAACTGTTGAAAATACTTAGTTTTATTCTTTTAGAGAAGATATAAGACTTTTCGATGCTTTATTGGAATTATATCGAAGAATGGCAATCGTTGGATACTTCTTATAAATTGGAGGCTATTACAATCTTTTACTTTGTTTAGAGACTTGGAACATTTCTTGACTTTTAATAATTATTTACTAACTTCGGTTACTTGGAACTTATCGAAGTTTGGAACACTTGAGTTCACCGATGTTTATTTTGATAAACTTAGGTTAGAAATTTGTTGAGTTGCTAGAGTTCTTGACCCTTCAGATATTATTTGCAAACTGACTTGGCTTGTCTTTCAGATCCTTTTATAGGCCTCCAAAACCGACGCTACTTGATGTCATTCTCCACCTATTAGGTGCTTTCTTTTCATATCAAGAATGCCAAGTTAATTGTTGTGAACTGACAGAAGTTTCTGATTGTTACCAGCCTGACACTAAGAATTCGTCTCGACCAATCAGAATTTAGTATTCTATAATTTTTGAATTATTGGAGATTTTCAACTTATTTTAATTGATAGTGATTCCTTCTTTTTAAATTAATATTGCCTAGATTTTTCCACACACTTTGGTATAAGATAACCTATGATTAGGTTATTATTAATATGATTATTCCCATATTTATGATTTTCTTGACAGTTACTTATTCTTAAATCTAATACATACTATATTATATCAATAACATTCTTTTAACATTACATAACTCAAATTTACTAATTCTAACTTATATCTATAACATTCTTCAATGTTTTGTGCTATCTCATGATAGTTTTGTAATCATTTTACTTATGATTTCTGCCTTCGTTACACAGTACGTTTCTTCACTTTCACTGAAGTTCTTGTTTAACACTTCTTATTCTATTACATTGTTGTTTATTATGTTTTACATTGTTAATTTTAATATCCTAACTATTATTTAGCTTTTACTATTGTTTTTAATTCCATATAAATATCTTTTTATTTATCTTTTCTGATTTTCATAGTTCGGTAAGTTATTATTTTTAAATTTTTATTGTTTATGAAATGAAATCATAACAATACATATACTTCTGCAGCGCTTATGATATATACAATACAACAATGAGGGAATTTTCAGTGCATAATTATTCCGTACAGAGCTCAATAGTATTTGAGATTGTAAGTTTCTAAATCTAGGCTAACTCTCTCATGCAACTTCCCAATATGAATATTTTAAAACCTTGTTCCGTCGACTTCCTTTAGCATGTCTCATAATTGTCGTGGTCAGTAATAAGATATTATTAGATGTCCTTGAAACCGGCGACAAGTAATCCAATAAGCTTCCTAGTCCCACATTAACTGATGTCAGAGCTGATTCCTAAATCTAACATACATTCAGGATATTCCCATTTATTTCATCCAATGTCAATCAATCAATGTCATAATGATAACATTCAGTTCTAGTAACAAATCTTTTCAAAAATATTGAAATGCTGGCATGTTTACTTAGTATTTGATCGAAAACTGAAATTGTGAACATCCCTTGAAAGTTGAAAATATTAATTCACGAACTTATTACCTGCCTTGATTAATAATGTATGCAATGTCAAACATAAGATACCCTGTGGATTACATCAAGTAAATTTTTATAAATAATGTGTCAATATCTTTAAGGAGTGTTTTTTTTTAAATTTAAAAAACAAATATAATTCTTATAAACGTGCACTTATTTTCAACTAATGAAATGATTTTCATTCATTCAGGGGTTATGAACAAAGATAGATAAAGGATCTGTAAGCTAGTTTTATGCGTGGCAAGCCCTTGCCAGTCGTATTATTTCCTCAAACGTTGGAGTTTCAACATTTTCCCGGATATTTTTGTAGCTTAGGCACGTGAAGAGCTTTATATGCAGGAAAGAGAGTTATATCTCTAGCATAGTATTATTCAGTACTTATTATTCGTATCTCTGGAATCTCATGTGCCCGTAAAGTTGCAATTATATTTAATTTATTATGTAGATTTTTCTCCGTGAGGAACTGGAAAAGTAAAAGCGGCTCATATCGATACATATCAGATGTGTATGTATTAAAGCATACTCCTAATAGAAATGGTACCCAGATCTTGATCTGCCTGATGTCCGATTAAATTTGATTTGTTCCCCCATATACTTTTTCTAAATCCAAAATCGATGATTTTATAAATTCATTATACACAGTTTTATACCTCCGTCTCCCTCCGATGGTATTTTCGTATCATTTTGGTTTCTGCTGTATTATTTATTTTAGCGTTTCATCGTTTTGAACTCATCAATGTTGAAGTGATATTTTCTCTATTCGTTTCAAAAACTTTGATGTTATCAATACTTTATGCAATGCAATGTTCCAACATTCCAATAAAATATGAATTCGAAGTCACAACTCAAAAAAGTGGAAACCTTCACCTTAATAGAGCGAACTTAAGATTTACCATCACAGATGATGAAAAAATCGTATATAATTATAGGTAATGTACCAATAATTATACAGCTTCCTGAATGTGTTGAATTAATGATGAAATAGAGCACCCTTATTATCCTCATATCATCAAACGTCGAAACAAAGCCTTCCATCTAAATTTCAATCAGATATGTGTTGTGCAGAGGAACTAGTCAGATGCTCTGTTAGTCTAGTAGCACCAACTTTTGGTCAGGAAATTTCATATATAATTTTTGTAAGGGGCTATTCTTATCCAAATCGTCCGTCTGGGAACCATGTGCTTCATGTCATAACCTCACTTTTTGTGTTAGAAAAAAAATAACAGTTTCTTACTCTGGTGTTGTTTATCACCACCAAAAATTTGACGTTGACATCTTCAAAAACGACGATTTTGGACCCCTTATTTCGTTTTGTTTTACACAAAAAGTGAGGTTATGACATGGAGCACAGGATTTGACCCAAAAATTATGTCACCATCTTTTTCTGATGGTCGATTTGCATAATAATAGCCACCTTAGAGAAATTGTATATGAAATTTTCAAAATCGTCGATTTTAAAAATAGTGTTACTGGACTATGTACAGGCCTCTCGAGTTCTGACAGGGGTTGAGAATAAGAGAAATAACAGTAGGTTGCCACATTTGATACCTTACATGATCCATTACAAACTTAGAACAAAGAAGAAAATACGGTGTCAGCGAAACTATTCATATTCAAGAATTAAACTAGTAAAAATCGAACTTTTAATATTTATTTCATTCACACAAGTGGCTACCGGCTTCGTTCACATCATCAGGCCATAAGCCACAATAATATTAATACAGACTACGCATATAAAGATCAACATAATATTATGTGAAAGTAAAAAAGAGAATCTTACAATTTTTAAGACTACAGTTATTTGTAAAGGATATACGTAAAATCTACTAAGGAAAAACAAGATATCTATCCTAATGTGGAAATTTAAAAAAAAACGATGGTGTAGATGTTACCAGAGCAATGAACAATGAACTGACAGTTAATGGGTTCCATGATAATGTAACATATTTTCGACAGTTACGAGGTAAAATATTATATCACATACAATAGGACTCTCCGATTGGACTGTATCAGTTAAGGCAATAACCCTCTATACAGGGTGTCCTCGAACTGCGTGGCCAAAATAAAACCGAAGATTCTTTGATTCGAAAAAAAGTTGATGAGCCTTTTTACTTTTACCTCAAGTATCTTGTTTACCCGGTAGAGGGCTTCAAAATTGCAAAAATAATTTTGTTTTTTCGGTATAACTTGAGAAAGTGATGAAGAACTTTTACAATATTTAGCAGGTGAGTTACTGTCAATAATGGCCATTTTTGAGAGTGGAGCACAGAGCCTTAGATACCATAGAAATGGCTCAAACTTGAGGATGTAACGGGAAAAGTGTCCAGAACTTTTTTGTGGTCAATGTAATTCACTCGATATTTTTATGTAGATAGCTTATCTACTTTGAAAACTTTTCTTACTCTTAGAAAATTTTGATAAAATCAACGGATTAGCTTGAAAAAATTAATTTTCGAGTCTCTGCAATTTTGGCTTACTAATTTTACTTGATTAAAATACCTTAGTTGCCTTTGCTTTTCTAATGTGATTTTGGCATTTGAAGAATTTATTCTCAAAACTGTCAGTTTTTACTTTGCTTTCCGTAAAAATTTTATAAAATTGTGGCTCAAAATTTCACTAACACTGAAATGGTTGATATGTTATTGATTTATGGGCTTTGTCGTTGCAATGGCCGGAGAAGGGAAAGATATCCGCATCGCAGAATTCCAAATCGGCAAACCTTCGCGAAACTGGCAAATTTGAAGCAAATCGCAGAGAAACTGGACCCAGACGGACAAGAAGGACATTAGAGCTCGAAGAAGCGATACTGGAAGCGGTTGAAACTGAACCTGGGATAAGCACACTACGTTTGGGACTTCGTATTGGAGCCTCAAAATCATTAGTTCATAATGTACTGAAAGAAGAACTGTTGTGTCCCTATCATATTAAAACAGTTCAAGACTTATTGTCCATGGATCCAGGTCATCGGCTAGATTTCTGTCGGCTTATTGTCCAAAGACAAAACGCAAACCCCAATTTTTGTAGAAGAATTCTGTTCACGGACGAAGATTCTTTCACGAGATGTGGTCTTTTTAACCTCCATAATGAACATTTCTATGCTGATGAAAATCCTCATGAAACGGAAGTTACATATTTTCAGAATCAAACTAAAATCAATGCTTGGGTTGGAATTGTGGATAACTCTATTATTGGCCCTACCGTTATACCCGATCGATTGAACGGGGAGAACTACTTGAACTTTTTGGAACAAAGGCTACTTGAACTGTTGGAAGACTTGCCCTTACACATTCGTCGTAGCCTGGTTTATCCATGATAGTGCACCTCCTCATTTCACATTAGCTGTGAGGCGACATTTGAATGCGGAATATCCATATCGCTGGATAGGTAGAGGACACGATGCACCAGTGAACTGGCCGGCCCGCTCCCCTGATTTGACGCCCTGCGACTTCTTTCTATGGGTCGCCTTTAAGTCGAAAGTTTATGCAGCTCCAGTAAACACACGAGAGGAATTGTTGCAACGAATTAATCATGGAGCGAATTTATTGAAGAATGATCCTGAAGTACTAGCCAGAGTTCAATCCAATTTCTTTAAACGAATCAATTTGTGTATTCAGGAAAATGGGCAACATTTCGAACAATTGATGCCTTAGCGATTTCCCAAAAAGTTTTGTTGTTTCTTTTAATTTAGCATTGGTTTTTCCTAAATAATCACATCGTTTCCCCATTTCTATTGTTTTTATTATTCGTGTTTTACCGAGATATTAACCATTTCAGTGTTAGTAAAATTTTGAGCCATAATTTTATAAAATTTTTACGGAAAGCAAAGTAAAAACTGACAGTTTTGAGAATAAATTCTCCAAATGCCAAAATGACATTAGAAAAGCAAAGGCAACTAAGGTATTTTAATCAAGTAAAATTAGTAAGCCAAAATGGCAGAGACTCGAAAATTATTTTTTTCAAGCTAATCCGTTGATTTTATCAAAATTTTCTAAGAGTAAGAAAAGTTTTCAAATTAGATAAGCTATCTACATAAAAAATTTAGAGTGAATTACATTGACCACAAAAAAGTTCTGGACACTTTTCCCGTTACATCCTCAAGTTTGAGCCATTTCTATGGTCTCTAAGGCTCTATGCTCCGCTCTCAAAAACGGCTATTATTGACAGTAACTCACCTGCCAAATAGAGGAAAAGTCCTCCATCACGTTCTCAAGTTATACCGAAAAAACAAAATTATTTTTGCATCTTTGAAGCCCTCTACCGGCTAAACAAGACACTTGAGGCAAAAGTAAAAAGGCTCATCAAATTTTTTTCGGATCAAAGAATCTTTGGTTTTATTTTAGCCACCCAGTTCGAGGACATCCTGTATAGTCCAAGCAATAGACGACGGCCTAATGTTAAATTTGCAGTAATTAGTACCTGGAAAAAAAATATGAGCCTAGGTATAGGAAATTAAATTTAAAGGTGAGTCACTGTTTCATGCAACACGATCCGAAATGGCGAACTTAACCTAAAAAATTGGCAAAGTTGCAAAAAGCGGTTTTTCTTAAATAAGTAAAAACTATAGCTCGGATCGAAAAAAGTTAAATGAAAAAATTGTAGGTATTGAATAGATCTATCGATTTGCCCCCATGATAATTATCGATATCTTTCATACTTTTCGAGTTATATTGAAAAAACCCGTTGCAAAAATCGGGGTATCGAGAAATCCTCAACTATTACGTTTCCATACTTGTTATTTGCTGTACGCATAGTCCATGTCAAGTTTGAAGAGAGATTTCTTTTTAAATTTAAAATATTGATAATTTTTCGAGATATACTGATTTTTCGAAAAACAAGCGCTCTCATAAATTGGCTAGATGTTCTCAGCCGATGGTTCTAGAGTAACGATTCCGGGTTTATTTCCTTCTTGAAAAGTTGTACTACAATGTTATTGAAGAAATAGAGCGATTTTTTTAATTTTGGGGTTAAAAAAATGACTTTGAAAAACTGCACTCTTTTGAACTTTTTTTTTCAGATAAGTTTTACAATTTTCATTTTAGGGAAATGTCTTTGACGGAAATCGATTCTTGACATTTTTTCACGAATTACCAAAAACATTTTCCATCTACGTACGACCTTCTGGACAAGAGATAATTTTCTTATTTCAAAAAAATCTGTAAGACGCAATAAACATTTTACAGATGTGTGCTTTATGGATGCTAATGTTAAATACCTACATTTTCAATACAAAAATACTACGATATGTTTTATTGGTAGATAGTATTAGAAATTAAGTAATAAAGTGTAGCGTACGCGGCTGCCGGAGTATGCGGCGGATTACGTGCGTTCAAAGTGGCTTGTGCTTGGAAAATATTCAATATTTTGGCTTTTGGATCACGTACAAAATTCAAGATAAACACGAATATCGTATATATTTTTGCCTTAGAAGCAAAATAGACTCGGAAATATTTTTTTACATTTCTAATATGTTTTTGAATTATTATTTATCATCAAAACAGTACTTTCTTCGTAATACCTCAAATTTCTTGGTCAGTGATTCATACTGACGTTACTTGCTTGCGGATCTCTTTAACAATTATTTAATCATTTCAGTAAATAATTTTGTATGATACAAAATTAAATAAATGCACAACATATTAAGATAAGTTTGAAATTTCATTTATTTACAAAATTATTATAAAATATTTATAAAATCCTTACAATCAAAGTAGCGGTATACAACAGTCTTATATTAGTTTTCACAAGTGTCGCACAACAAGCGTAACGTCAGTATGATTCACTAAGCAAAAAACGATATTCCCCAGAATAAGTACAGAACGATTTATGTACGTGATCCAAAAGCTGAGATATTGAAGATTTTGCAAGCACAAGCCACTTTAAACTCACGAAATCAGTTTCCACCACTCCGTCGCACGCTCCGGCAGCCGCGTACGCTCCACTTTGTTGCTCAATTTCTAACACTATGAATCAATAAAACGTATCTTAGTATTTTTTTATGTAAATGTAGATATTTAACATTAACATCCATAACGTACACTTCAGTAAAATGTTTATTGCATCTCACAGATTTTTTCGAAATATAAAAATTATCTCTGATCTAGAAGGTCGTAGATGGGATTTTTTTTTGATAATTTGTAAAAAAAATTTCAGGAATCGATTTCCGTTGAAGACATTTTCCTAAGATGAAAATTGTAAGACTTATCTATAAGAAACATGTTCAAGAAAGATGCAATTCTTTCAGTCATTTATTCATCCTTAAAATTCTGAAAATCGCTATCTTCAATAACATTATAGCACAACTCTTCAATAAGAAAATAAGCCCAAAATCGTTACTCTAGAACTATCCGCTGAGAAGATCTAGCCAATTTATGAGAGCACCTTTTTTTCGAAAAATCTATATATTTCGAAAAATTATTAATAAATTTAAATTTAGAAAAAAAAATACTTTTTAAGCTTGCCATGTTCTATACGTATAGGAAATAACAAGTATGGAAACGTAATAGTTGACGACTTCTCGATACCTCCCTCGATTTTGAACGGTTTGTTCAATATAACTCGAAAAGTATGAAAGATATCGATAATTATCATGGAGACAAATTGATAGATCTATTTGATACCTACTATTTTGTCATTTAATTTTTTTCGATCCGAGCTATAGTTTTTCACTTATTTGAGAAAAACATTTGAACAACACGAACTTATTTCTAAAATTCTATTAATTGTGTGTGGCCATGTAGTATCTGTCGGTTATGTTAATTTATTTGAAGCCGAACTAGACTTCAACGTTTCTAGCCAATTTAATAATTTTTTTAAACAATTGATCATCGAATCATCCTCTAAGTTACCTTTGACTGTAGGTTCCTGGAAAATGTCACTTTGAGGTGAGTTTTACATTCATTATTTTCAACTAAGTTATTATAATATTTATTGGGCTGTGAATTTGGAATGCTCTATATTTGAACCAAATTGAAGTAGAGCCTGTATAACATATTTATCGAATACCTTAAGGGCTAATTTAACATTCTGATGTTCCGAATTTGTAGAATAAATTGCTATCAAATTCAAAGAATATCTAAATTTTAGAAATTTATAATGTTGGTTCATGCATTTTTCTAAAACATAAGATGAGGAAATTTTGTTGTCTCCCGAGTCAAAGTTGGGATACTGCATAATTTGATTGGGTTTCGAATTTTACCAATTATTCCTTCTACATTAGAGAATGTGAACTGAATCGAATAGATAAAATAATGGTCTACTCGTTATTTGATATTTTGCATGGCTTTGCTGTTCAGTGCATCATTGTCCCTTATAACACAGAATATTTTGTATCCAATTTGTTCTAATTTCACAAAAAGTTACTTTATAAACATGTACAATAATGATGGCTACTTGTTAGCTGGAAGGTCCATAGTTACTTTAACATTATTTTTAGTAGATAATGGTAATTGTTTTTTATTTATAGTGCTATAGTGTATCCACAGTGTGAACTTTTTTAGTAGATAATGGTAATTGTTTTTTATTTATAGTGCTATAGTGTATCCACAGTGTGAACTTGTAGTTTATTATGTTTTTAAACCTAAATGAAAGATTGTTACTTTTTGTAATCATTGTACTTTTTTCGAGAACCTTAACGTCTATTTAAGGTAGTTGTCGTGGTACAATATTGTAAGAAAGTCTTGTATCATGCGCGCGGTCAGAGAGCACACGAGCTTGTAGCAGAATGTGCTATAATTTTTGTGTGGAGACGTAACCCACACAGTACTCATATGCACAGTACTCATATGCTAGTACTTTCTCATAAATTGTTGAACTTGAAATTAATATTTCTTGACAATGAGACGGTCAATATTTTTTTTTTTTTTTTTAATTCAGAATACAAACATTAAGTGACTGTTAGTTTTTTAAAAATTTCTGACAGTTAGTTTCTTATAAAAACTGATAAACTGGTACAAACTCTATGTAGTGCCTATACTCTCCATGTTAATGGACCGATTTTTAATTAAGTGTATCTTGAGTTAGAAACGGTCAATTGACTTCAAATTTTAATAGTAATTGTATTATCATGTCCTTATTAAATATACAAAAATTCAGAATTTTCTGACTGTACGCGTTTTTCACGACAACTACCTTAAGTTATTAGAGTTAAAAAAGGCGGCAACCCTGTCTAGTGCATGAGTACTAGGCTCGAATAGAAATATAAAGTAACACAAATTTTGTACTGTTTCGAGAGAATAATTGTGAGTTAACTTTACAGCGTATTTCTGATTTATGTTTTATTGTTCCAAACAATAGTTTTTAATACTGGCTTGACTGAATACTTCCTTTTGGACAAAAGTAAACACAACCAGATCATACAATGAATTCAGAAACAAAGGGTAACAAGGAAAGTTACTCACAAAGTTATTTCCTTAATTTACAAGGAAACAATTTTGGGAACCTTTCACCAGTTTTTAGATAATCAGCCCATTCTATTGGATAGAAAATTATTCCTCATTTTGACATATTACTAATATTTAAGAGAATTAATATTTAGAGCGAACTTCAAATAATTGATCATTCTTGAAATCGTTATTTAGGATTTTCATCAAGAACGTTCTATTTATTACCTAAGCGTGGTAAATTTCGAAAAGTTTCCTTAATGTTTTTTTAATTACTACTTAATGTTTTGTATCATTGTTGTGGTCATTAACCATTGTTAGTAGGTACTGTAACACGAATTCTCTTATCTCGCCGTTTGTGGATTATGTCGTGCGCAGGCGGCAGTATAAGCGTAATACATTTTATCAACGGCGCTTTGGTAGGTCCACTGACCTCTCCAACTTTGGGAATATTGAGCCGTGTGTGCTCCAGAACAGGTGTCTACTAATATCGCTATGTTATTCATTGCAGGTGAAACAATGGACAGCGGAGATTGCGAGACGGAAGAAGATTCGGCACCAGAGACGTGCCTATCCCCTGAAGGTCCCTTGTTGCCAAGGTGAGTGAATATACGACGCGCGTTATCGCGTAGCCCGCCCCACTGCACATTCAGTTGCTACACGATCGCCGTAGTGTTTATACGAACGTTTGAGCGTGTGAGTTAAATGTGAAGTGGGTATAATCTGTTGCGTATAATAATATTATCTACATCGTACGGGACGTACTAATATCGCAACACTACATATGCCATGGCGGCCCCATGGTACCCTCGTGGGTACACTACAACGTCAGGAGTACCAGGACCTTCAGCTTCTTACAAATACATGATGGACACGCCACCAAGGTTCGTCTAATCTCACAAACATGCTAATCAAATGCGCATTCATATACCAAACGAATTGCACACTAATTCTTTTCTAATTGTTAATTAAAAATAAGAAACTTGGCAAAAATTGATTCGAATTTCTAATGCAAGCGAAGCTAATTATATTACTATTAAAAGTAAGCGCATGTTGGTTAATTCAGCAAAAAATTAATGTTTCAACAAATGATCCCATTTAATATTAGCTTGAAAACTCATAACAATATTAGACCGTCATATTTTGGATGATCCCAAATCTGGTTTTCCATTGTATAATCCAAATACTTTTGAATCTTTGACGTAGGATGTTTGTCAATTAATAATTTGACGTGAAAGCATACAGCAAGTGACTGAGGTAGACAATTTTTTGAATACAACATGTAGTAATCTATCCGCTTAAATCAACTATATTTAATCAATTTCTGAATATGTAACTTCTTACTTGTAGGTACATGATTAAAAGGTCGCGTAGGTTCATAGAATCGTATAGAACCAGGATTCATCTGGTACTCCCATATTAAACCACTCGTAATCAGAAATCATCTATTATTATCCTACTAACTATCGTAAATGTCAAATGCTATCATGAGTGCAGGGATAATTCATTCTTCAAATAGATGGCCATATTGGTTCAAATTGCTCCAATTATCAATCCTAAACCCAAAAATGATTATAACCTTCCATATTTGTTGGGCTGCTCCGTTATTTTTTCATTCCAAAGCAATGTGGAAACAAGTTACTTGACACATCAAGGCTGTCTACACATTTTATTGTTATTTTATGTGCTATCTAGATTGTCCAATCAGACAAGTTTAGTATTATATCATAATCATATCAACGTTACCACTAGCCTCTCCGCTGTGCGTTATACTAGCACTGGTGATGTATATTGCCATCGGTTGGAATCCTAGAAAAACCTAATCATTGTACAAGAATGAAGTCATGTGGAAGACGAACATATTGAGAGAATCGTGTGCTTTAGATTGTCATAGTGAATCCAATATTTAGAATGTGAAAGAAGACCTAGACTAATAATAGGTTCATCCAATTTACAGATGGGTACATATAGAAGCAACGTCAGGTTCCGGATATTCAATCGAATATTGTCCTTAGACATTTTGACATAACCCTGTGGAAACCTACGAGTCTACCGAGGTACGTATTTGTATCTGCACAAACTCTGCGACTGGCTTTCGAGTTCATCGGCATCTCGTCGATACTTGTGTTGGAAACTAGAGAAGTACTGATTGAACTGACCACGTTCAACAATGTTCAATGAATGACAGCATGCGTTTGTATAGCGGGTATCTTGCGAACCGAAATTAATGATTGGTCTATAAACATTATGAAGACACCAGCCAATAGTTGACTGAGTTGTGATGACATTCACCAGATACTCTTTGTGAAAAAATCTTCATCTCACCTTTCATTGAACATAGAATGTGACTAGACTCTGATCCTCATTCACATATTAGGGACATATCTGGTAGAGGAGATTGTTTTCCATATCAAGGTAAAAGGCATAATTCTGGTATCTCTCATTTTAAAATGCTTCAAAATCATAATCATACTAACGAGAAGATTGTCGCATTAGGACATAGGATTACCTAAAATCGTTGATTACCAAATACAAAGTATTATTATAGAATGAAAAAAATCGATGGTAGAAGCCGTTAATCTATGGTAATTTATCATTATGATTAAATGAAACAACAATTTACTTTGTTTTTATACCACCTGTAATAATAACATGGAAAGGTTACTATAGTCATTTAATTTTTATTGAATGTTGTACCACCTACACGATGATACTATTTGTTTTGCGTAATTCATGGAAAATTGTCAGGAACACTGTATCGCATAAATGCTCCACCAGCTGATAGATAATCACGCATAACAGGAGTACTATAAGGAACATATACAGTGGCGAAAATTGATATCTGCTATTGAATAATGACATGCGTATCATATGACAAAATAATCAATGTTGATATAATGAAAAAAATACTCTAAAATTCTAATTGTTTTTGTTAGTGGATGACGTTGCTTTCGAGATAATATTGTTGATATATGCATGTTGTGTAGACAGGCGTAGGTATAATTAATTTTACTTAACTCCATTATAAGTCTTAACAGAATTCTGAAATATTTGCCATCCGAAATGGGTGATTGTATTTTCTAACACCTATCAATGAAGAAAGAAATATATATAGTATTTTGAAAAATAATTTTTGTTATAAATGCATTCCAAAGTAAATTCAAAATTTGTTTTATAAGTATAGACTTAGTATTACGATATAACATATAATGCCCTCCACGATTCCATAGACACGATACCATTCTTTTGGCCGATTTGTTCTTAAAGCTTTCCAATGAATCTGGCGATTGCAAGTCTGGTGTTTCCTTTCAACTCTGTAATCGCGGCACGTTTGTTTTCATAAACTGTCTTCTTCGAATATCCCCAGAGAAAGTCAAATGGGGTTAGATCGCAAGATCTCTTTTAGAAAAACACGAATTTGAAAAAGTGCTTCGTCTCATTTGACTCCATTCTCTCGAAACTATACATGTCATCAAAATTCAAGTGGTTGGTTTCGTTGAAAAAACTATTTTAGTATTTCTCGATAGCGTACAACTTTGACAGTAACACATTGCCACCTCCGAACGCAAAAAAAGTTCGAGTTAATGGTGATTCATCCAGTCCAAAGAACACGCAATATTACGGATAGAATTGTTTCTTCTTGAATAAGTCCAGGGGTCAGGGACATAAAATATGTTAACTGTTAGTTAGGATCTAATTAATAAGTGTCCGATAAATAATTCAGCAACTCTGACCGGAACAATTATTTTTTATTGTTCGCCGATAAATTTCACATAAAAAAACTGAGATATAGCTACTCAACGAAAATTTCTTGGTGCGTGTACTAGTCGCAGTAGTCCATGGCTAGCTCTCCTTCTATAGACTACTGGGTGCGCCTCATTGTAAGAGAAAAAGAGAGGACATAGGATATCTAGGCTAATATTTTCACCTTTTTCAATTTTCTAGCTATAGAATTCCATGAGGAATCAGATAAAGAAACAAAATCTGGTCACTGACAACAGACATTGGAGCTATCGGGCAATTGAGAGCGAATCGAAAAAACATTATTTTTTTAATTTTTCATACGTTTTCTTTGTTCTAATCAATAAAAATATCAAGTTAGTGTATTGAAATTGAGATTCACTCATTAAAACACGTTTCGACCACTCGCGGGATTTCACGTTTTCATTCTGGAGCTATATCTCTCAAACTATGGCCCCGCAGAGAAAAAGTGAGGTGTCTCAATTGGGTTAATTCAGTTACGAACAATATGCCTGTTGGCTATTTTTACGATTGGAGCGGTATTTTCGAAGATAATCCCAAAAAAATATATAATTCCACTTCTCTTTTGTATACAATTGTTCCGGTCGGAGTTTCTGAATTATATTTTGAATACTTGATAACTAATTTCTATCAAACAAATATAAACAAATTTGAAGTCTGGACTAAACCCAAGTCGCGATAATTTTGGCGATGCACAAATAAAAATGAGCTTCAGCGCTCATTACAAGTTTTTTGCAAAATAACAACTTCAATGTATACAGCGCCATGATGGCAGTTGCTTCAACCATGTGTTCCGATGCCAACTGTAAAAATGCAAACTTCAAACATTCACACAATTGAAACGGTGGCAAATTCAAAACCCAAAGTTCAATTTCGATCATTCTTTATTACATTAGATTAGATTAGTGCTCGGATTAGTGTTACTATTGCTACCTTGAATTTGTATCATCTCGGTATTGTTACGCCGCTGTGAGCTTTAGATATTTTAAAAAAACTAAGAATTTTCCCGGCTTCAATGGTGTTACTTCCGCTATGGTCCCGAAGTATTTGCTGCTGCTGCTGTATAGCACCACAAACAGTGAGTAAATGTATCGTTGAATCTTCTGCTTCTCGACCCATCATTCACTAGGCCAATTATGCTACTACGACCGTTGAGTTTGCACTTTGCACTGATGAATCCTGTCATAAATCTTTGGTGGTTATTCTACTTCCAAAATGTCCTTTTTGTCATATTTATTTAGGATGAACTTGGTCTGTCTTATGTCCCGGATGCTTACTCCATTGTTTAGTACTGATTACTTCATTTTCTGCTTCGACGATTTCCTGTATAATTGTTCATTCAATGCAAAAGGGTTCTGGTCCTATCACTGGCATTTCAGTTCCTTGTGTGGAAGGGCGTTCGCTTTTTAATTTCCGTCAATTCCTGTATGTCCTGGTACCCAATGGAGGGTGATTCTGTTCTGAAATCCTAAGGTGTTTAGTTTGGTTTTGCACCTAAGAATATCTTTGTATCGTTTGATCCTTTATTGAGTTGTGCACATTTCTCAATTTCTGGACTTTGAAAGATAGTAGTGTTCGGAATATTGGGTTCTGGGCTCGTACCGTCTTCGTTCTGGATCCATCTGTATACCAAAGGTTACTCCTTTCTCAACAGGATGTACTTTCCGCTGTGGTCACACGATCATATTGCCCATGTCGTGCCATGGTGCCATAAGTAATGGATTTTCCCTCTTCCGAGTCTTTAACCTTCCATGGACTTTAATACCCCTTGAGATTCTTCTTTGCTCATATTAAGCATTGATTAATTCAGTCAATATATCAAGCACTTTATGACGGGTGTCCGCCTAATTGTTTTTACTACGCCACTGATTATAAATATCACTGTGTGACTTAATTGTGCCTAAAAAAATTTTAGGAAACGAGTCTTTCCCCCTCCCATTTTTGCAAGAATACTTGATAATACGGCGCGAGAAAAAATTCTGCTACAAAAATGTTGGAACGTTAAGGGTGTCTACCACTCCAAATTTGTCAAAATAACGACTTCAAAAAATTCATTGATAACCAGCTGATTTTTTCCAGATTGCTGAAAAGAATATCTAAAATCTAATTTTCTCATTCACAAAATATATCTTCTGAATTTGAAGTCCGACGGGTGGAAATCGTCGATCTTATGACGATGCAAGATTTATTGATAACTGTGACAAAAAAGTATATGTGCTTGAGGCTAGTACCTATAATGTGGTGATGGCGGACCAATATATTGCACCAAATCTACAGTCGGACAAAATGGGTCGACGTAAATTAAGCCCGGCATCTATTAATTGCCTTTCTATGTAGGTAAATTCATTGATTGTTGTACCCCCTTTTCTTATAACCTAACCTAACTCTGTTGATATAGATTGGAATTATTGTAATCGCGCTAATCTTAACACTCATAATAATCAATAATGATTGTTTATTGTACCCCCTTTGTTTCTAACCTTACCCAACTTTGTTGATATATAATGCAAATATTGTAATCGCGCTAATCTCAACACTATCATAATAACCAATAATGATTTTTTTATTATACCCCCTTTGTTTCTAACCTAACCTACCAACCTAACTTTGTTGATATATAATGCAAATATTGTAATCGCGCTAATCTCAACACTATCATAATAACCAATAATGATTTTTTTATTATACCCCCTTTGTTTCTAACCTAACCTACTAACCTAACTTTGTTGATATATAATGCAAATATTGTAATCGCGCTAATCTCAACACAATCATAATAACCAATAATGATTTTTTTATTATACCCCCTTTGTTTCTAACCTAACCTACTAACCTAACTTTGTTGATATATAATGCAAATATTGTAATCGCGCTAATCTCAACACTATCATAATAACCAATAATGATTTTTTTATTATACCCCCTTTGTTTCTAACCTAACCTACTAACCTAACTTTGTTGATATATAATGCAAATATTGTGATCGCGCTAATCTCAACACTATCATAATAACCAATAATGATTTTTTTATTATACCCCCTTTGTTTCTAACCTAACCTACTAACCTAACTTTGTTGATATATAATGCAAATATTGTAATCGCGCTAATCTCAACACTATCATAATAACCAATAATGATTTTTTTATTATACCCCCTTTGTTTCTAACCTAACCTACCAACCTAACTTTGTTGATATATAATGCAAATATTGTAATCGCGCTAATCTCAACACTATCATAATAACCAATAATGATTTTTTTATTATACCCCCTTTGTTTCTAACCTAACCTACTAACCTAACTTTGTTGATATAGAATGCAAATATTGTAATCGCGCTAATCTCAACACTCATAATAACCAATAATGATTTTTTTATTATACCCCCTTTGTTTCTAACCTAACCTACTAACCTAACTTTGTTGATATAGAATGCAAATATTGTAATCGCGCTAATCTCAACACTCATAATAACCAATAATGATTTTTTTATTATACCCCCTTTGTTTCTAACCTAACCTACTAACCTAACTTTGTTGATATATAATGCAAATATTGTAATCGCGCTAATCTCAACACTATCATAATAACCAATAATGATTTTTTTATTATACCCCCTTTGTTTCTAACCTAACCTACCAACCTAACTTTGTTGATATATAATGCAAATATTGTAATCGCGCTAATCTCAACACTATCATAATAACCAATAATGATTTTTTTATTATACCCCCTTTGTTTCTAACCTAACCTACTAACCTAACTTTGTTGATATAGAATGCAAATATTGTAATCGCGCTAATCTTAACACTATCATAATAACCAATAATGATTTTTTTATTATACCCCCTTTGTTTCTAACCTAACCTACTAACCTAACTTTGTTGATATAGAATGCAAATATTGTAATCGCGCTAATCTTAACACTATCATAATAGCCAATAATGATTTTTTTATTATACCCCCTTTGTTTCTAACCTAACCTACTAACCTAACTTTGTTGATATAGAATGCAAATATTGTAATCGCGCTAATCTTAACACTATCATAATAACCAATAATGATTTTTTTATTATACCCCCTTTGTTTCTAACCTAACCTACTAACCTAACTTTGATGATATAGAATGCAAATATTGCAATCGCGCTAATCTTAACACTATCATAATAACCAATAATGATTTTTTTATTATACCCCCTTTGTTTCTAACCTAACCTACTAACCTAACTTTGTTGATATAGAATGCAAATATTGTAATCGCGCTAATCTCAACACTCATAATAACCAATGATGATTGTTTATTGTACCCCCTTTGTTTCTAACCTAACCTAACCTAATCTATTAACTCAACTTTGCTGATATAGAATGCAAATATTGAAACCCGAGACTCGATATACGTAGTATGATTTTATCAGTGGAATTGAATTTACGTAGAGATTGGAAATGGGACTCAATTTACGTTTTATGGGTAAATCACGTCAATTTTTAACCACATTTATATATAGTCCAGGAAGTATAGAAGAAATTGCACCGTTGAATTAGCATTTAAGAGACAAATGCTTGTAATAAAATAATCGCTGAAAACGCTCGATTTCTTCACGCCAACATGCAGATTTGTTATAGTGAACAAAATAAAGTGTGGAGTGTCTCTAAGAATTCAGATTCAGGCGTTAGATGTGATCGAACGTGTTCTTACCAGTACTACTGTAAATCTGTTAAATAATATCAATATTTACAATTTTTACCCATTATGGGTGCTAAAACAAGAAGTACTTCTGAGATTAAATCTGTCATGGAGAATATTTTAAATAATAAAGAATTTCAATCAAGTTATACGATAACATACAAAGAGTTATCTCCGATACTATTAAATCTGTCGTTTGTGCCAAGTTGAGTGAAATTAATAACAAGTTAACAATACTACTAACTAATGAAAATGCAACATTGAAAACTACAATTTTGGAATTATCAGAGAAATTAAGTAAGTTTGATGCGAAATCTAATATAATCGATGTCGTTTCAAAAGAAACGCATTCCACTATTGATAAGGATATTGACAACACCTATGCAAGCAAGGTAGCTAGTCCATCCGTCAACAATACGTCAACGAATATCAACATTGTAAGAAACGGAAGTGCAGTTGCTAGTCGAGTCAAATAGGTATTTCATTACGAAAATCGTTTGATATGGACCGATTTTGATGAAACAAAGTGCATTCGATTCGGAATGACGTCTAGAAAAAAGCTTACTGGTTAGTTTTTTGTGTAAATTTGTTATTATTTTTTTAAACAAAATATTGACCAATTGACTGGGGTTTTCGGGGTCGCTGATTACGATTCTGAACTCAGATTGGCCAAAATCGAACTCCCCAGCTGGTAATTGGCCAGTTTAATTGGACAAAGTGGCCATTTTTTTGAATTTCATCAAAAATAGCCAGGAAAAATCACTCGGGGGTTTTCGTAGTCGCTGGGTACGATTCTGAAGTCAAATTGTTCAAAATCGAACTCCTCAGCTGGTAATTGGCAGGTTTAATTGGACAAAATTGACCATTTTTTCTTAATTTCATCGCAAATAACCAGGAAAAATTACTCGGGGGTTTTCGGAGTCGCTGAGTACGATTCTGAAGTCAAATTGTTCAAAATCGAACACCTCAGCTGGTAATTGGCAGCATATACATATTTACAATATTTTTAATCAATTGAATATTATTTACAAAATGCATATTTCAGTAAGTACAAGTGAAATCAATCTTCATCGTCACTATCATAATCATAATAATTGTCATTGCGTGTTTGAATATTTTCAATGCCTTCTTCTTCATTGCGTGTTTGAATATTTTCAATGCCTTCTTCTTCATTGGTATTATCTACTTCATTATCGTCTTCGTCGTCATCTCGAGGTGAAATTGGATTGATCAGACTGAAATTGTTACTACAATTTCCCATACAATTTGCACAAGCAACAGTACAGTTCATATTTTTTTTGCGACATCCACATCTGCTTGACCCGCATTTCTTTTTGCATGAGCATGATACTGTATTCAAAAGCTCTTCAGGAACTGAATCCAAGTTCAATTTTACAGGAACCGACACCGTCTACTTTTTTCCATCCCCACTCTTCTGGATTCAATAATTTGACACTTACTCAAATTTTGCCACTACGATGACAATCAACTGCGTCAAGGCTAATGTTATTATTGCTAACCAATACATTTAAATTGCATGGGGGCAGAGGTGTTGCAGAATATTTTTTCAATCTCAAGAGAGAGAATTCCAGCATTCTGTAATCAAATTTGATTTCAGAATTAGCAAATTCTGTGATGATCGTGGAGAAATAATATTTATTCAAAAATGTGTTTTTTTTATAGGTGTATACTCTCTTTCAATTTCTTAGGATGATAACAGCAATTTTAAGATCAAAATATTAAATGGACGTATATGTCCATAGTATACGTAAAGATGATGTGTGGAATATAAAAAGACTGAGTAGAGAAGATAGAAAAAAATTTTAGATGAGCGGGAATTTATTTCAAATTAAAAAATTAAAAAATTAGAATTCGATTTTGTTTCTGATTTAAATTAGTGACGACCCCCTTTTAACAAATTTTTAAACATTTAACATAAAACAACAACCTCCACAACCCCTAACTGAGAATTTCTGGTTAGTTTTGATGAAATTTTGGAAATGGTCAATTTTTTCCAATTAAACCTGCCAATTACCAGCTGAGGAGTTCGATTTTGAACAATTTGACTTCAGAATCGTACCCAGCGACTACGAAACCCCCCGAGTGATTTTTCTGGCTATTTTTGATGAAATTTAAAAAAATGGTCACTTTGTCCAATTAAAGTGGCCAATTACCAGCTGGGGAGTCCGATTTTGGCCAATCTGAGTTCAGAATCGTAATCAGCGACCCCGAATACCCCCGACTAAATTTTCCAAAAATAATTAGCCAGAAAATTGGTCAATTTTTTGTTAAAAAAAAAATAACAAATTTACACAAAGAACTAACCGGTAAGCTTTTTTCTAGACGTCATCCCGAATCGAATGCACTTTGTTTCATCAAAATCGGTCCATATCGTTCGATTTTCGTAAGTTTTAATACCTATTTGACTCGACTATGCGGCAAATGTAAATACAGATCACGATTTCATTCCCTTGTTCATAAGAGACGTAATAAAAACAGATCTGATGTTATAATCCTGATCAAAATGTTGATGAATCATTTGCAGGTAATAATTCTAAAAGGTCAATGCCTAAGTCCAGTTTTAAGGGCTAAAATAATAGTTGTGTACTACCTGTGGCACAAAACTTTTTGTATGGTACTTTGTGTCTAGATTAGATTCATCTGTAAATAACGATACGTTACTTAACTTTCTGACATCCATAGATACATATGATACAGTTTCATTTAAAGTAGAAGAACTCACGACAAAACATGAAAATACTAACTATAAGTCTTATAAAATTGGAGTTCCCCATGATGTCGCTGGAAAGGTTATGTCACCAGAATTATGGCCATATGGTGCTTTCATTAACACATATTATTTTCCAAAAAAAGCAGAAGCAGTTAAAGAAAATTTTTAAGTGCTTCCTCGGAGATCATATCTGTCTATAGCAGTGATAGTGATAGTGTTTGTAAAAATAACAGTGAAAATTTGATTTTAAAATTTTCTGTTTCGTATTTATTTTATATGAATATTCAGTGTATTAGGAACAAGAAATATGATTTGGAATTGTTACTGGATGATTATCACAATTTAAAATACTTATGTTTTTCTGAACACTGGCTAACATCAAGCGAGAACTTCATAATTGATAATTATACATTAGCTGCTACATTCTGCAGGAAGAATTTTGAGCATGGTGGTGTCTCAATTTATGTCAGAGAAAAATCGAAATTTAATGTTATGAATATTTCAAAGTTTTATATTGAAAAGGTATTTGAATGTTGTGGAATTGAATGTTTTGAAACGAATGATAATAAATTTATATTAATTTGTATATATAAAACCGCATTGGCTGATGTTGAAACTTTCTTTGTTCAATGAGAATCACTTCCAATTTATTCAATGTCACAAACACAATGTAATAATATGTGGAGACTTTAATATTTATTTAGAAATAAACTCAAAAGCAACGCAGAACTTTAAACATTTATGTAATGCTTTTAATTTAGACATTGTCTATGATTGTGCCACTCGAATTTCTGGTAATACGTGCTCAACTGTAGATAACGTTGTTACAAACATCAATTTCAGTAAAAAAGATAACTTTGTTTACGAAACTGGATTTTCGGACCATCTTGCATTATTTCATGAACTGAATATTTTAAATAAGTCAAAAATGGACTTACGTAATATTTTGCGTATTTTCAATAACAATAATCTTTCTGAATTTAATTCTTATTTCTATAATTATAACTGGAGTTCGTTGTCACTTATAACAGGTGTTGAAAATAAATTGAACTTTTTTATACTTCAATATCTAAAGCATTCCATGATAGTTTCCCTCTAAGAAGAACCGTTCACAGAAGTAAAAAGCCCTGGTTAACTGAAGGAATTAAAATATCATCAAAAACAAAACGTGATTTATTCTTACTTAAGAGCATTTTTAATAATTCAATTATCTCAAATTATTATAAGAAATATTCTAATTTACTTAGCAAAATAGTATTAATGGCTAAAAAGAAACATAATGATAAAATAATCAGTGAATCTGCATATGTTTCCAAAATAGTCGGGCAGATAATTAACGGAAAGGGGAAAAGCATCTGAATATAAGTCAGTGAATAGTATCGTTCACTTGGGTAATAGAATTAATGATTCTCAAACTATAAGTGAGTTTTTTGTTAATCACTTCAGCATTACACCGGGGGCACATGAACATTGCAGTAACCTCTACCATCCACACATTCCAACTTGTAATAGTCTGTTCCTTCTTCCGGTAACAAAAAATGAAATTTTTAATATAGTCCATAATTTAAAACCACCACACCAATTCTATTGAACATATTTATCCCCCTATATTGGAAATTGTTAATTCTTCTTTTCAATATGGATACGTACCTTCTTAATTGAAAGTCTCAAAGGTGGTACCTGTGTTTAAAAAAGGGAATCGAGAATGTATGAATAATTATCGACCCATAAGTTTAAATTCAATACTGGGGAAAATTCTAGATAATGCTATGAAAAATCGCGTTGTTGGCTATCTAGAAAAAAAAAATTATTGTTGATAATCAGCATGGTTTTCGTGATGGTAAATCTAGAAATAGTACTGCCTATGAATTATTAAGCAATTTATAATAACACTAATAATAAAAGAGTTAGTGTAGTATTAGTGTGTGACCTGTCAAAGGCATTTGACATGGTAAATCATGAAATATTGATAAATAAAATGAAAGCGTATGGTATTCAAGGTATTGCTAGTGAATGGTTTGTTTCATACTTAGAAAATAGGTTAAACTATGTTTCAATCAAGAAAGATGGATGCGAGTATAAATCGAGTCAAGTTAGAGTGACAATTGGTGTTCCACAAGGATCCACCAAACAATGGTTTTCGAAAAATAATTTAGTTATTAATACTGATAAAACTAATTTTATTGTTCTGAATAATTATGTTAATTTAAATTTAAATAACACCATCAAAATGGGCAATACTTACCTTAAACAGGTTGAATCTGTAAAATTCCTTGGGTTAACCTTAGATTGCAAATTATTAGGTATATGATTTACATATTGAAAATATTAACCATAAATTGAGCTCTGCGTGTTTTGTTCTCAGATCAATTGAATCAATTGTTTCTGAGACTGCACTTCGTTCTGTTTATTATGGTCTTTTAGATAGCAATCTACGATACTGCGTTCAATTTTGGGGAAACTCATCATCATCTCATTCGTGTTTTGTGTGAAAAAGAAAAGCTTTACGAATAATTGCTGGCTTGAGATGGCGAGATTCTTGTAGAGAGGTTTTAAAATCCACAATATTTTAACTGTGCCGTCAATGTACATATATGCGTTGCTGCTTTTGGTTTGTAATAGAAAAAAATATATTCTAAAAAATAACGATGTTCATAGTTATCCAACGAGGCAAAGAGAATTTCTTCGACCTATCCATGCTTATAATTCTACATATGCTAATAGTTTAATCAATACATATATTCAACAAATTACCACCAAACATAAAAGACTTAACAAATCAAAAATTATTTAAGAAATCCTTATTCACATTACTAGCCAGTAAAGCTTATTATTCTGTGAAAGAATACGAATGTGATAAGAACTTATGACACATGTCTAGTAAATTCTCAATTTTATACTTTTATAATTCATATTTTTTTCATTCACGTGGTATGTTTCCTTTATAATAATGATCAATGCTTCTATTACAGCTATTATATTTTGTTTTATTTCATCAATGATTCATTTCACTATTCTAGTTTAGTATCAAGGTTAGGTTTAGGTATAAGTTTAAAATTTTGTAAATCATTTTCATGGTAATTGCAATAAAGTGATCTATCTATCAATCTATCTATTTAATGGTATGTATTTTGCTAAATAATACAAAATAATTTTACAAAATCTAGATTGTAACAAAATTATCAAAAATAATTTTTACTATTAATCAGTTTAATCATTATTCGAAATGACTTCATTTATACCACTTGAAAAGTCGTCTGCCTCTTCATCTTTGTTATCATTTTCATTATCAGAATCTGAAAAACTGAATTATTGAAATCTGTGTAAATGTAACATTGAAATGTAACTGTGAAATGTAGTTTAAAAATCGAAAGGTATTGATACAACACCTGTAATATTTGAAGATATATCTTCAAATGAAGTACTTTGAGGCCCATCAAACCATTAATGATAATGGTTATTTCCTATTAATATCCACCCACAATTTTCCGGCTTCAAATTTGTTGGACCTCTTTATGTTTCTTATTCACAGAAACACGTTTTTAAAAAGTTTATTAATATTTATTATATGAATTTCATAATATAAAATATACGTGTTAATTGTTTCAAGTCTATGTCGATTCTGTTTTTTGTTCATGTCTCATGCCAGTGAATTCCGAGATTTGCCATAATAACGCTGATGCTGGAGTCAGCGGAATATCGTGGGAACGGGAATCACCTTACATAACTCCTCCATCCCTAAAAGGAACTCGAGGGTGGAATCACTTGAGTTTCGTCGAGAGCCAACCTATGGCTTTCTTGAGTTTCCGCTCTATCTAACCGTTTTGTGATTTCTCGTCTGAATTTGTAGAATAAGTAGACTAGAATGCAAATGGTTAATGTCGCGATGCTTCCTAAAGACCACAGGGAATATTTCTTATGAAGATTCAAATTTTCGAGGGGTTCTTCTTCTTCTTCTTGTAATTGCAGTTGATGTAATTTGTCAAGGGAAGTCCTTTCCAATAGTAATTTCTCGACGTGGAGAGTTGGTAACTTAACTAGTTTTATATCTTCTAAGGTTATGGGATTCCCTATTATCGTGCCCTTTTCATTTTTATAACTGTAAGTCGGTGTTGCAATGGAACATCCTGGTGGGATGGTGAATAAATAGGTTCCTTTCAGTATAGCCACGTTGTCTTCTTGGCAATCAGCTTGAATTTTTTGGGATTCTGGGAAAATTCCGATGTAATGTGCCTCGTTTATTTCTTCTATAATTTGTTGTTTTACGTGGACTGGAACTTGGTGACAGTTGGTTAAAGTTGTTTCGGTTGACAATAGCGATGTTATACAGTCTAGGTTTTCCCGAAGAGGTAGCAAGTGGTTTCTCTTGCACAAGTAGTTTGGCATAAGGTCGATGCACTCTTCGTCGTGGTACTGGTACTCCATGTTGCTCAGGGTAAGGTAGGAAGAGGGTGGAATTATGATGGATTGATTTTTGTTTGGTATTGAGTAGAGGTGATAATGGTCAAAAATGTTTGGGTGAACTAAAGGAAAATCAAGTGAAAATATCATTTTCTCGTTAGTCATAAAGACATATACTTCTACTATCCTGTAATAATTTAGATATTCTTCTTCGTGGAAGAGTAATTGTGAATTGTCATGAGATTTATGCAAATCATTTATAATTTCTTTTAAATCGCTGGGTGTAACAATACTATGATGTAAAGTTTTTAAATAGGCAAAACTTACAGCATTTTCGATTTCAGAAATAAAGCTCAAGAGTGAATCTAAATTGAATTTGATCTGGTCTAATATGTTATATATTTCTAAATAATGAGAATAGGATGATTCATTAATGGCCTTTCTCAATTCCTCGATTTTTTGTTCAATTAGATTCTGATTGTGTGTAATGGCTGTCATTGTTTCATTGATATTGTTCATTAACTTTGAAGTCAGTGATATATGTTTATTTACCTTTTTTATAATTTTATTCTGACTGGTTTCTAGTTTGGAAATACTACCATAAATTTCTTTCGCGTCTCCTTGATCTAAATTTCCTGTGAAGAATTTTATTAAAGAGCCAGCAGGGTTGATTAGGCCTCTCTTTGGTCTTCCTTTTGGAAAGAGTGAATTAAATTTTTTATTAACCGTATTTACTTCATTTTTTAAATGTGTGTAGACGTTATACAAGTCGTCTACGCTGGAATTTGTTCTATTGATTAATTTACCCACTTGATCATAACGAGTAGTTATTGATTGGACTTGGTATCTCAAATGGTCAATTTGAATGTAATGGAGAAAAGTATGGGATGCGATTTTGATTCTAGCAGTTCCCAATTTAAAGGGAAGGATACCAGGGTTATTTTTGAGGTTATGAATCTGAACTTTCTGTGCCGTTATCGAAGGAAGTATCATCAACCTGTAAAAGTGGATTATCAGTCATTTTTCTTGGTGGCTTGAATACTTGTTTGTGGTAGGTATTTTGAGTGGTGGTAGCAGTTAATTCATTAGATTTCAATATATGTTCGGGTCGATAAGGTGGTTTTGTTTTTGACTGTCTGTCTGTTAATTTTCGATAACCCATTCGACCTGGTTCGATATCAGGAGGATCGTTACGTTTTTCGTTAATTTTTGAAATTAGGTTTGATTTTTGTTGGGCCATGTTGTCATGAAGTTTTTTATATAAATCGGACATTATCTGCTTGTGGTCATCGACAACTTGACTGTTCGAATGGAATTCATTATCAATATCTATTGAGTCTTTTAATTCTAAATGACCTAATATTAGATCAACTGGTTTTTTCTTAGTGGCTGTGTGAATGGAATTATTGTATCCTAGAACAGCATACATTAATTTTTCGAAGGGATTTATTTTTGGTTTAGTCAATGTGAGAGTACGCATATGTTCAATTAGAGTTGAATGGAACCTCTCAACGATTGCATTACTGTTAGGATTCAATGGTAATGTGTAGTGCCAGTTGATTTTGTGAACATTTGAAAAATCTTTCAGAAGTGTCTGTTTGAATTCAGTTCCGTTATCAGATATTATATTTTCTGGAATTTTATAGGTTGTAATAAACTGTAGGAGAGACTGATATACATGTAGTCCAGATAGGCTTGGTAAGATATACGCTTGTCCAAATCGTGAAAAACTATCACAGATTGTTAAAGCTATTGAATTTTCAAATTTGAACGTGTCTATATGAATAGTTTCAAACGGTTTTTTGGGGGTAGGAGTCAATTGTAGTTTTATTAGAGGTGGATGTCGTTCATATTTGACTTGTTGGCAAATAGAACAGTTATTGATATATTTTCTGACGTCGTCATTCAATTTAGGCCAATAATATTTTAATTTGATTTCATTGATTGTTTCATGAATGCCTCTATGATTTGTAATACCTTCATGGATAGACTTTATTAGATTTTGTTGCCTATTTTCCGTAGTAACGTCAACTAAGAGTTTGTTGGATTTTAAAATTTTGAAGGCGGCATTTTTGAAAATCTGTGGAAGGAAAGTACACATTTCTTTATATAAATTTTGATTTTCATCATTCTGAAAGTAAACAGTATATTGTCTTTTAGGACTACCGAATTCTTTCAAGAACTCTATTACTTGTTTTCGAAAACTTTCTTTCGTTACATAAATGTACCATCTTGTTCGATTCACAGGGTCTTTGAATATCCTTTTTGTTTCTAATCTAGGGTTTTCATGAACTTCAATAATAAATAATTGACAGAGAAAATAATTTACTGGCTTATCGGTAATTTTAATTTCCAATATGGGATTTTCGGCACTAGTATGGATTGTTTCGTCATCATTGTTTTCATCGGGGTCTACTTGTCCGATCATTGAAATGTTGTCTGGTTGGTTACTTGTTGAAGGTTCATTAGTATTATCAAGGATTGGATTTTTATTGTATTCTTGCATATATTGTAATATAGGGGGAATATTATCTTGTACGTCTGTCGGATAAATTTCTACTCTAGATAGGGCGTCGGCATTAGTGTTCGTCTTTCCTTTTTTATATATAATTGTGTAGTCAAATTCTTCAAGTTTCAGTCTCCATCGGACCAAACGGGAATTTGGTTCCTTCAAGGACATAAGCCATTGAAGCGGTTTGTGATCGCATAGAATTTTGAATGACCTGCCGAACAGATATGGCCTGAAGTATTTAGTGCCCCAAACGATAGCTAAGAGTTCTTTCTCTATAGTTGAATAGTTACGTTCTGAGTCGTTTAGTGTTCGTGATGCAAAGGCAATAGGCTTGTCGGCCCCTATGGGTCCTTGAGATAGGATTGCGCTTATAGCAACGTTGCTAGCGTCTGTTGTCAAATTAAAGTCCTTGGTGAAGTCGGGATATTGAAGGATTGGATCATTAGTTAATAAGGATTTACAGTCTTCAAATGTTTTGATATAAATAGGATCGTTAATATTTATCTGGGCTCCTTTTTTCAAACATGTAGTGAATGGTTTTGTAATTTTAGCGAAATTTTGAATGAATTTCCTGTAATAGCCCAGGAGTCCGAGAAATCCTTTGATTTCTTTGGTTGTTTTAGGAATTGGGTAGTTTATGATTGCTTTAATTTTGTCTGGGTTTGGTTTGATGCCCTCTGGGGTGATAATGTGACCTAAGAACGCGACCTCTTTTCTCAGAAATTCTGACTTATCGAGCTGCACTTTTAGATTACTTTCTCTCAATCTCTGAAATACGAGTTTGAGGTTTACCATATGCTCTTGTAGGGATGTCGAGAATATAATGATATCGTCTATGTAAACAAAACAAATAACATTCTGTAAACCTTTCAATACATTATCCATTACTCTTTGGAAAGTGGAGGGAGCATTCTTTAACCCAAATGGCATGCGCAAGTATTCATAATGTCCGTTCTCTACATTGAACGCTGTTTTTCTTATATCATCAGAACACATCTCTATTTGATGAAAGCCGCTCGTTAAATCTAATGTAGTGAAATACTGGCATCTGCCTAATTTGTCAAGAATGTCGGAAATGTTAGGGATAGGATATCGGTCGTCAATTGTTTTGTCATTGATCTTTCGATAGTCAACCACGATGCGCCACTTTTTCTTGCCGGATGCATCTAATTTTTTCGGGACTATCCAGATAGGGGATGACCATGGAGAGTCACTGGGTCTGATGATACCTTGTTTAAGCATGTCATTGACTTGTTTTTCAACCTCTGGTTTATGAATGAATGGATATCGATAAGATTTTGTATAGATTGGTGTCTCATCTGTAGTATTTATTTTATGTTTTACCTGGTTAGTGAAAGTTAATTCAGAATTTTCACGGTGAAAAATGTCAGAATACGATTGGATTAGATTCATGAGTTGATTTTTTTCTTCAAGGTTCATATGTTCTGTACGAATAAATGGTGTCATATCATACTTGGGTGTGTTATCATGATACATGTCTTGTATGGTCATATGGAATAGTTCGAAATTATTTTTGTCGAAAGCTGTGACTGGTACGGGAGAATACAAGAAAATTTCTTGTACGTCACTGGTGTTATTACAAATTTCAACAGGAGCATATCCGGAATGAGCTGTTGTCAGACATTCGCGGATTTTACAATGGAAAATTTCTGTTTCAGGAATAGTTATATTGCCTTCAGGTAATGTTACTGGAATTTTCGCGGATTCGATTGAGAATGGTTCTAGTCTTGCGAAAAATAGGAGTTTTCCTTTTGTTTCGTAATGACTTAAAGGAAGTTCTACAATAGGTGTTTTTAGAAGGGAGTTTTGAATGTCTAGTTGTACATCAAAAGCTTTCAGAGTATCATACCCTATTAAACCGTTGAAAAAATGATGAAATTTGAACAGGTAAAATTTAATTTTTTTGTTTGAATTAAACTCACTGAAAGCAGGGATTTCTGCGCAATAGTTTTCATAAGTAGTTTGAAATATAGAAGAGATAGTGAACGGTTCCTTTTTTATATGGTCGTGAAAATAGTTTTTAGCAATTTCAGGATCTAGAAAAGATTTTGTAGCTCCAGTATCTATTAACAATTTCAAAGGTGGGTTCGAAATTTTGATATATGGAAGATCTTTCTGATCATAAAGTGAATGTATTTCTATGTGATGGGCTCTTGAGATTCCGTCAACTGAAAATTTGGATTCAATTCGACATTTTCTGCCGATTGATATTGTGTTTCATAATTTTCATCTTGAGAATATGTTGTTTCATAGGAAGTGCTTGATTCAGTTTGAAAATCTGCAACCGGGTGTTGATAGTCATAGTATTGATTATCGGAATTAATTTGTTCGTCGTAATAATTTGGCTCTAGATTATAAAGTTCTTCTGAAGTAAAAGTCTGTTTTGGTTGTGAATATGCGTTATATGGGGTGTCATTTCTGGTTCTTGGGAAAGTTCCGTGTGAAATTCCACTCATGGGTATTGGTCGAACTGCCTGATTTTGTGTATTTGATTTCGAAATATTAGTCGGATTTTGGGAAGTTCTTTGGTTTCCAAAAACTTGTCTGTTTGAAAAATATCTTTGTGGAAGGGCTGGCCTTGGATGTATTTGAATGGGACCTCGTGGGAAATTGTTTCCAGTATTTAATCGAGGTGCATAGCTCGGGGGTGATTGGGAATTAGCACGGGGATAATTTTGGTAGTTGTTTTGAAAATGATTTACGTGTCCCTGATTATATTTGGGATTCGGGTTGGATTTATTTGATTGATATTGGTTACCAATTGGTTTTTGTAAATAACGAATATTAGTTTCTGAAATAATATATTGCCTAGCTTCTGCCAAGTCATTTGGTTTCATTGCCCTAATTGTTGAACCTAGTGGTTCTTTTAAACCGGCGAGAAATAGTTTCAAAGCATGAGTGTTATAAAATGTTTTCTTCACATGTTTTGTATCTTGATTAATTTCATGTGTATCTAAGTAATTGTGAAGAGCGCTTAAGTTAGACATAATACGAGTATAAAATTGTAATGGTGTTTCGTTATTAGTTTGCCGTAACTGATCCAGATCAAATAACAATCCATTTTCATCTCTTTGATCACCGAAATGAGCAATTAAAGCTGATTTCACTGATTGCCAATCTTTAGCTATACAAATACTATATACTTCTCGAGCCTTACCTATTAATTTTGCATAAATTCCATAAATAAGAGTAGTATTTTGAACGTTATTTTGATTTGTGGGGTTTGGATCCCAATATGTATTAATTAGAGTATTAGCAGTATCTAAATATGATGATAATTCTAACGGATTTCCGTCAAATTTGGGAACTATCTCTAAAAGTCTGCTATCAAAATTTGGCGTTACCATTTTGGCTGTATTATTTTTTGAAATATTTAAATTAGAGAATGATATGTTAATATCTAAATCTAAGTTTGAACTATTAAATGCAATATTTTCTATATCTAACTCGCAATCGATATCTTCACTTGAATGAGATGAATGCGAGGAGAATGACATAGAACAGTAAAAGAAATATAGGAAATAGGAAATGAGCAACTTACATTAAAATAGTTACTTTCATCTTCTTCTCCACTTCAACCAAGTTTTCCACGATGGATCTTAGGTTCTTCCGAATAAACAGTTGGGACTGACGGGTTATTTGCGATAAATGCCCTTTCAGAAATCCTCGTCGACTGCGCCACTTTATGTTTCTTATTCACAGAAACACGTTTTTAAAAAGTTTATTAATATTTATTATATGAATTTCATAATATAAAATATACGTGTTAATTGTTTCAAGTCTATGTCGATTCTGTTTTTTGTTCATGTCTCATGCCAGTGAATTCCGAGATTTGCCATAATAACGCTGATGCTGGAGTCAGCGGAATATCGTGGGAACGGGAATCACCTTACATAACTACCTATGGGCGTTACACCATACACTGCATATACATTGTTCTTTTGATTTGTAGGAACAGTTCTTCTTTTGTTAGTGAAATACTGGAAGTACCGAGTCCTTTTAACTGACTTTGGATACTGTCTCACTCTGATTTTTATTGCTGAATACCTTCTGAAATAGTTCAAGTCGTCCCATACGTTAACATCATTAGTTTTAATGATGCCACATCATTTTGTTATGTTACGGTCAGGAATGGCAGATTTAAAGCAGTATGGTTTAAACCAACTGTATTTTTAAGAAAACAACCTGTTTTTTTTGTATTTTGTAGATTCCTTTAATTCAATTATAATTTCACTATTAGGGTCCAGTACAGTAACATTCGTTAATGCCTTCTTTCCGGCTTGAAGTTAGGTTTCGAAAACGAAACATTTCTACATCAATTTCATGATTGTCATTCAAAACAATTGACAAATCATATAGATAATAATCGCGTTTTCGAAACCTAACTTCAAGCTGGAAAGAAGGCTTTAACTATTGTTACTGTTCCTACATTGTACAGTGTCTCTGTTCACCAGTTTTATCCGATAACCAATAGGTGGCGCTGGGCATCGACCAGTTTAAGGGGATTCCCTTGTCAGCTGTCACTGCTGTCGGTAAGAATTGCATTGTACTTGCAAATCAAATCACTGAAGTTTAAGGTGTGCAACTGTTTAGTGAAACGTTTCTTGAATTTATTTGGATTGTAACAATTCTAAATAGAAATGACTTCGAAATTTTCAATACTTCTTGTAATGACGAAAACAAATGTATAATATAAAATGCAATTTAATTTTTTTTTAATGCCCGCGCCAGCCCCCGCGCGACATCGATTTTTAGATGTCAACCAACAAAACCCGTCGTACAGAGAGGTCTGTGGAAAATGTCTTATCTGCCTGGAGTACAGACAAATAGTCAGTCCTTTTCGCTATTTAGAAAGGGCCATGCTAATCCTAGGACAAGACCTGGGCACATGTCAGCTTCTTCTTTACAATCTCTATGTGCTGGCTCTAGGTGAGAGTTTTATCCGGTGTCATGCCTGGTGGTCATTACATACATTTATGTAAGTTTATTCTGTTTGAATTCATCAAATTTCACTAACGTTCAGACAAAGGCATTTATTGTGAACTATCCTTTATTAACTAGTTCTCCGAATAAAATCTCGACAGGTATTATTTCTCACTTCTAATTGTACTTAAGACCGGTAAGATAAAACTCGATTGAAAAGAATATCTCACTATACGTAGTGTAAAGGATGTATTGTAATCAGCCTAAAAAAATCCTGACTCGCGGAAATATCAGTTAGGAGCCTTTCTGTATCCATCTACACTGATTTGGAAAATATGTCTGTGTGTGCGTCTGTATGTGCGTGCGAATATGCATAACCCACTGTGGAGATTCGCCGTTCCTATTGTGGTCGTAAGAGTTCCAAAATTTCCAAATCGTTTTAATGTGGTGAAAATAGAAGCTGTATTGTTCTACGGCGCGGTAGGTTCCTTGTTAGTAATACTTTTAGCATCTTCAGTTGGAATCTACCGGGATATCAAAAATTATCTTGGTCAAGAGTGGTTGTGGAATCTAAAACGTGTGTCTTACTTTACGTTTGAAATAATTATGTCACACTCACACAGACATCATAAATAACCTACAAATTTCATACCTATTTATTTCAGTTGTAAAATAATAATGAACTACAAATTATGAATTAATTATGTGAACTTTGAACCTTTTCAGAGGTCGTGATAGCCATAATCTGGGTCAAAAACGGTTTTGAAACAGTTAATTTTCCGTAGATCGAATGATGTTCACGTGAGAAGCCCGTAGCACGCGAGTTAGAAAAGTGCTAACTGGTTGTACCTAATACGGCTTTACGACGACTTTTCGCGTGCCGTTTTCGCTCCATGTAGTTAGATTTAGTATCGGACCGTGCCCGACGGCCCTTCTTTTTTCGATAAATAACCATTAGATAGGAAAATTTAATTAAAACAGTTTCAGCTATTCTCAGATCTCAGCTATGCTCGTCTAACGTGCGACGTACCAAAGGGAATTTTCTCGCGACTAAAATATACACGAAGCGGGTAAAAGCTAGCGGCCCATAGCCAAAAACACTTTATTACAACTGGCGCCGGTCGCACTGGGCAAGAAACGGCTCCAAATTAACAAGACCGAGGTAAAATGTCAAAATAATTTCGTTCGAAGCTAATTACATGGGACGTCTGGCGTTCATGCAATTATGTATTTAGATAATTCGAACCTTCTAATTTCGATAGGCCACGTGAAAATCCCGGATTCCAAAGCGCTAAAGACTTCTGAGCGTTACAATATTCGTATAAAATTGTGGAATTCGTACTTTTAGAAACTTCAAATTAATTATGACATAATTATTTCAAACGTAAAGTAAGACACACGTTTTAGATTCCACAAGCACCCTTGACCAAGATAATTTTTGATATCCCGGTATAGTACTTTTTGTATAATAATGACAAGATTGTTTATCTGCATCTATAATCGTACATTTAAGCTGCAGAAGTGTCCGAAATTAATATTTGAAAATTTTTTAAAAAGATGCCATCGAAGTATGGATGTCAGATTTTTGTACCTATTCAGGTAGATAATCCTAAAATCTATAGTTGCCTAATAATAAGATTACATTAGATTAATTAGACTGAGGTATCATGAAATCGAGGTTTACATAGTGTTTTATGCCAATGACTTTGATTATTTGATAACAAAATATTATAATAATACATATAGGTAGTATGTATAACATAGAGTTGTGAAACACAAATGTTGTCAATATCATCCAATGTCATGACATAGAGTATAATTTGACGTTTTTCCAAGTCTTCAGCTGTTTCTAATCATTCGAAATATATTAGTCAACTATTCTGATGGATGTTCCGCGGGCGAAATCCGTGGAGCTAGTGAATACATATTAGAAACATTTAACCCGCAGAAGCGACCGAAAGCGAAATATAAATGCTAGCCAAAAAGATAAGGGAAGTTATTGATCTACGGATCAATTAATTTTTATCTGTAGCTTTCCCCCTCGAACAGATTCCTGAAGTTATAGACACTTCATTTACAATGGAATGCCCTTGATTTCCTAACAAGTCTGACTGTATTCTAATACTCACCTAGCCTTGACGGCCTCAATATTCATCGTCGTGTTTATTATGATCGTTTATATAGAAACATTATTACTCTGTAGTTGTGACTACACTCTCGAAATTATTTCCCGGAACATCATTTCGTAGATCACAAATGTTTTCTATGTCTAGAGCTAGTGATGTATCCACTTATTTAAGTATTTCGACACTTGAATGATTGTGTTAATCAGGTCCCAGCATTTCTCAGTAAACTTCACCAACAACAGAAATATTTGTACCGTATGTACAATAATGACTAAACTCTATAACCGAACGAATGGTTTTCCGATTAACTCCAATTTCCAGTGAATACATAATAACAAATGCTTGGATGGTAGAATTTTGTTATTTATCCAGAATGAACTTGAAAATAAATAATGAATAATTTTTCATAAGTACCGTAAGGACTAAACTCGATCAGCGAACAAATGGTTTTCCGATTTACTCACAATTTCCAGTGAATACATAATAACAAATGCTTGGACGATAGAATTTTGTTATTTACGCAGAAAGAACTTGAAAATAAATAATGAAATTTATCCGTTATAGTTGTAAACAACAATATTATTCTCTATAATCGATTTGAATTTGACGTATAGAATGTTCGCATTGCGTCAACAAACAAATTGACATTTAAGGTAGGGAAACGTAGGTTAACAAGTATAATAATGTAGAAATGTTCAATGCTGTTATTATGGTAATAAATAAGTGATAGTAGGTTTTCCATCTCCTACTGGATAAAATTGACTGTGTCAAGCAAGATATATCTTACAGTTCATACTTATTTTTCGATGGAATCATTCTGCAGCCATCAAACAGATAAATGAAAAACCAATTAATAATTCTTATGTTATTTAAATGAGCCAATATGAAAGCAGTATTTATATATACCAAATATCATTTCCTGGGACGAATTCCGAGATTTAAATAAATTAATGAACTTGTGCAGGTGGATCCGATTTAAATTCAGACCATTGGATACTTCTTAGCAACGAAGCAACGACTGGAACTATGAGGTCGAGTTAATCATTAGCTTTTTTATCGCTGGTTACATTAGTTATGTCGAAACAAACCTCAACATAACGGTCCCGTTCAGCTGATCCTTGTTGAAGAATTTTCATCAGCGATTACTTTTTATGGTTCGCGGATTCTGTCTTGTAATGTACATTTGGTAATGTAATAATCACAATCCATGCAATTGATTCAATGAAATCTCCACTTTTTAGTTGATATTTTCTTTTTATTGCGATTAGCTTCAATATATTCTAGATGTTCTGACGAATTTAGATGTGCTATTATTTCGTACATGTTCTGAACATGATGTTCATGAAATCATCTTCACCAACATAATAATTAAGTTCGATATATCATTGTTAATGGATTTTATCGCTGGTTGCTTTTTCAGTTTCGCGGATTTTGTCTTCAAATCTACATCCTGCCTGACCCAAATATTCTACATAATCACAATTCATAAATCAACGGTTGCCATCTAGGAGCAATAAGCGAAATATTACAGGACGTAATGCTCAGAATGTAAATATTTTCCAGATGACCTATACCTAATCCATGCCGTTATTTAAATAAATAAACTAAGATCAATCGATCACTGACTTCCCTCACTTTTGTTAGCAAAATAGCTTTTGGGCCCTTTTGCTGGTAGGAACTGAAAATATATTGGAAATGATTTAGAAACAGCTAATGAAAGACGTTATTTTACTTTGAAATTTTATACAGATGGTATTTTATAACTCTATATTTCATACCGACACCTGCGGTCGACTTTCGAAATTATTCACACTAACACACTATAATATAACCTTTCTTTATACTGATACACACTGCCGCATCAACTATCAAATTTGCCACAAAGTAAGCACATAAAATAAACTGTGACGTCACATCGATGACGTCACTTGATTTTTGAAATCAGAACTTTACTACAGGTTAAATATATAGTGTGAAATATAATAACTACTGTTGTGATTATGGCTCGAAAAAATACTATAATTTCATTTGAAAAACTTAAGAAGGGTGTCAAGGATACCACCTGAAACCGGGCTACCGCGCCCAATCACAATACAGTTCCTATTTTCAGCACTTTGTAAAATGTCAAATCCATACGACTAGTAGAGTAGGAACGGCGCAATCGTCTCCACTGTTTTTAAACACGCGCGCACACAAAGACACGATCTCAAAAATAGTCTAGATTACTCTAGATTGATACAGAAAGGTTCAAAACGGATATTTCCGCGAAAATTCGTACCATCTTTTTAGACCGATTACATTACTTCCCTTATACTTTGCACAGTTAGGGAAGCAAGAAACCTCGACGTTACATCTATGACAGACATCATGTGGTAGAAGCTGCACCAACATTTGTGCCCCATCCCCCAAAACTGACCCGCAGAGAAATTATTACAAATAAATTACATTTGATTACGGTAAAAAAACATTTATTACACCTCCCGGGCCCAAAATACTAGCCTGTGGGCCAGGTTCCACCTGAAGCTACACCACATCGGTCCAAAAAGCATTAAATCAGCAGAGAAATTATTACAAATAAATTACATTTGATTACAGTAAAAAAAAAACATTTATTACACCTCCCGGGCCCAAAATATTAGCCTGTGGGCCAGAAATTATTACAAATAAATTAGATTTGATTACAGTGAAAAAAACATTCATTACACCTCCCGGGCCCAAAATACTAGCCTGTGGGCCAGGTTTCACCTGAAGCTACACCACATCGGTCCAAAAACCATTAAATCCACAGAGAAATTATTACAAATGAATTACATTCGATTACAGTAAATAAAATATTTATTACACCCAGCAAGAACCAACGTGGAGGAATAGAGTTTTTCTTGGCAAAAAATGTTTTTGTTCGTTCTTTTTTTTTGATTTTTTTTTTATTTTTAATATTTTTTCTTTTTTTTGGAATTTTTCATATTTTGTTTTTTTTTATTAATTTTATTAACTTATTTTATATATCAACGAAATTCTACAGTCTTTAGTTTGCGAAAAATGATCAATTATATTATCATAAAATGTATCATTTTGTTCTAAGTGTTTTACTAAATCTTTTTCAATAGATCTTAAAATAACATTGTATAAACGATTTTGGCCCATTGTATTTCGCATGTAAGTTTTAATTCGTTTGAGAGTAGAAAATGATCTCTCCACCGATGCCGACGTGACAGGAATGGTGACTGTCAAACAAAGTAGTTTATAAAACTGAGGTAAAACTTGTTGCAAATCATTGTCTATCTTATACTTTATCATATCGGCGTGACTGTCGTATTGGCCTGAAATATCTTCATGCAGTACACAACAGAGTATACAACGCATAATTCATTGTGCAGTGCTATTTTATCAAAAAATTTATATTTTAGAATCAAGTTATCTGAAAGTGTATTGGGAAACTCTTTGAAAAAGATTCGAAAAATCTTCTATTCGTCAAGTCGAAAAACTTCAATTCATGTAAATCGGAAAATCGAATCTCAATTTGACCTTTAATAGTATCTGAAATTTCATAAAAAAGTTGTTTATAATGTAGTTTCTTGACTACCAAATTATATGTTTTCCTCCTTTTCGCGGGAGGAGCCTCATCAGTTGAAAAATTTTCAAATAAAATATTAAAATGAAATTCTGTATTACGGAAACTTGAAATTTTATCAATGAGATGTTTCAAACGATCTTTTGAATAAATTATATCAGTGAATTTATGTTGTAAAATTTGAAAAGTAAGATCAGTTTGTTCAAATATTAATTTGGAAGTATCAAGAAAAACAAAAATTCTTCATTCTCTAAATCAGATTCTAAACCAACAGCAGCATTTTATGCAATCTGATCTGCTGAAAAGTCATCACAGCAGGCTAGCCTACTGAGAAAGTTGCCATTTCAGCTATGTTTTACGGTATTTAGCAATTGAACTGGTGGGAAAAACTGTGTTGAGCAACACGTGTTTACAGTTTAGGGTTTGAGATATATACAGAGTTTAGCCTCAGGGCACTGTTGCCAGATTAAAAATAACTACTGAGAACGGGGAATTAATTGTAAAATTTAAAAAATTATTAGAGAAACATAAAATAAAATGAAGAATGATCAACAAGATAAATTGGTGAGGAGGCTGAGCCTCCTTAGCCTCCTTCGAGAAGCCGCCACTGGAGATCAGTTTAAATCAGAGTTGTATATTGTATAATAAGTGGTGAACGAGGTTTGACAAAGATGGGGATAAATGAGCATTCTATTCGTTGCGCGCCCGACAGATTTCTAGCTAGTCCATATGCATGATGCATACGAATAATTTTGATGTGTGGGAACCTTAAAATAAGTATCAGAAGATGGTGCCAAAACTAGAATTAAGTAGGTAATGTAAATATATTTTATTGATTTTCACTACCTACTAACCGTCCCAATGACAGTAACGGCGACCTAGAGCCTTTCACCCGCCACGCATCTCAGTATGTTGACAGTTGCGCGCTTTTCCCTAATTTTCAGTGGCACAACCTAGTCATAACTTTTTTTAATTGTTTAAGTTTTTGGCACAGTTTCGAACGATACCTCAACCACCAGTCTACCATCTGCACTTCTCTCTACCGAACTGGTCTCTACCGCTATTAATATGTAGATAAAACAGATTTACGAGATATTAAAAATTCTCAAATAAATGGTAACCGTGCTGTAAGTGAAGTATGAGTCAGTCTGCATCCGCGCATCTCATATCGTTAGATATAACCCACTCGTACGATACGTCAACCACCAACCTACCATCTGAACTTCCCCCTGCGAAACTAGTCTCTAACGCTATTAATATATAGATAGAAATATACGAGATATAAAAAAATTCAAATCAGTATATAACCGTGCTTCTATCGCGAGCTACTGTTGTAAGTGAATATTCGTATCTATATTCTTGACCTATTTGTACATGTATGTTTTGTTTTCTTGGTATTCTGATTCTTTATTATGACTAAAAATAAAATAAGACATCTGTTTTTGACGTTTCGATAATTTATTTTTATCTTTATCAAACATTATGTTAATTAGAGTTTCCATGTAATTTAGAATAGCCAATTCATAGAATAATCGTAGTTATTTAGATTTGTAAAATCATAGAATAGTATCATAGGTATTTAGTTAGATCGAATCCATTTCAAGCATATCAATTTGATAATTAACCACTCTCACATACTATCGATCCAATGTTTTCTGCAGTTTTAATTGAATTTCAAATCACAAGTCGACTGCAGACGCATTCGTAGAACTCAAGCTCTATGTAAGAAAATACGAGTAAAATTAGGAAAGTTTACCCACCGCCTAAAAGTAGCATTATTTTATCTGTTGTAAAATATAATTGTTGAAAAACCATACCCCATAACCAGCACTAAGTCGGTTTCAAATTTTAAACCATGAAAATGATCGATTATTTCACCAACGATTTCATCAGCTTGCCAGAACGATACACTCCCCCCTTTACCCCTTGTCAACGTTTGCACTCTATCGTCAACCTAATATTTGTTCAGTTTTCGGCCCAAAACGCTTTGTTGAAACTAATTATTGTGTCGATAATAATGTTATTATCATCATAACTTAGTTAAAACTGTTAAAACCTAGTCCTGCCTCTTGGACTATACCAATGGTATAAACGTGTCAATCCTTCCATAATACCATATATCGCTGCTCTGACTATTCTGTCAATACTGATGTAAATGTAAATATGTGTCATGTTTCTACTGCTTAATAACACGGCTATGTTATTTTATCTATGCCCTGGCATTTCTAAAATGTTGACGTTTCATATAATATTCTTGTATTGTGCAAGACCGTGCGGCGGTAATAATTGTCTCGCATCTTCAAAAGAGAATTGTTTAAATTCAGTCGATTATTTAATACTGTATATTCAACTTCCCTCAGCTATTTTGTCAATATCTATTGATGCCAAAATTTATTTCTATTTAGTGAGCTATTGTAGTGAACAGCTGCTAAATAATTCAGGTTCTTGATTCGCCAACAAATTAGAAATATCGAAGTCATAGCAAAAAAACCGTATCATGTAAGCAATTATAGGTTGTACAGTACTCAAGTTGTTGTTGAGTGGTTACTTATTAAGGCTGCAAATACCTATTTATCATTTGGCCTTCGTTCCTTGTAATCAGCAACTCTACTAGTAGATACTGAACGACCTAAAAACATTTGAAACAAACAGAACTTCAATATAAATTTCCCACTTTCAAATTACTCTCGGCTAGATAATTCTGAATAATATACAGCATATTTCAGAAGTAAGTGATATTATACAGCGGACTAAAATCATGCGATATAAACGGTGGTGGGTAAATACTGGTTTGTTTATCCAATAATATCTTATGTTACAAAGTTCTACGGTGAGATACATAACATTTATAAATCGATAAGAATTTGCGCAGTTTTGTACGAACAATAATCTAGGTAAATATGTACTTATATCCTTAATTGTGTAACACTGCTGACGGTTCTAAATTCTAAAATAAAATAAAGAGTAGAATACATCTGCCCAGACAAAAATATTCGCTTCCCGATGGATTCCGCGTCACAATAGCTCGACTTGATGCCGCCGTTTCGTCAACCACTACAGGAGGCATCTTCAGGGCAGGCTTGAGGCTTGAACTGAAACTGGTTCTACTGGTTTCTATAGCCGTATTTATTGTAGGAAAAATCCTTCGCTCTACACAGTTCACTGCCTTCATTCCGGTGGTTAACTCCGTTCCGGCATCTGACTAAGTCCTATAAGCTCCTACCAAAAGATCCCACCCTCTCTATAGAACGTTCAATTTCACAAATTATCCGCCATTCTTCCCTTTCTGATTCTGATTAGAAATTTCTTATCCCCCATTGTTCAAAATGTCCCCGCTTATATGGTTTGCCTAAAATTCATAAACCCTCAGTTCCCCTGAGACCAATTGTCAGCACAATCGGATCCCCTACTTATAAACTCTCTCGATCTCTGTCATCTATTCTCAAACCCCTTGTAGGAAATTTCCAATAGTTTTATCCTAAATTCCTTCCATTTCTAAAAGTTGACCCAGGCGATTTGCTCATCAGCTTCGACGTCAAATCACTGTTTACCAATGTTCCCATTCCAAACACCATTTCCATAATTTCTCAATTGTTACCTGCCAAAAACATTTTAATGGACTTGCAACCGTTTGTCTATCCTTCACATATCTTCTATACGATGTCAAGTTTTACGTGCAGTCCTCGGGAGCTGCCATGGGTTCCCCACTTTCTCCGATCATAGCTAATATCTTCATGGAAACTTTTGAACAAGATGCCATTGACTCATCTGTTCTCAAGCCGAAATGTTGGTTTCGATATGTCGACGACACTTTTGTTATTTGGCAACATGGTCGCGAAAAGCTTGTACACTTCCTTAATCATTTAAATTCATTACATCCCAATATCCTTTTCACCATGGAAGTCGAATCGCAAGGTTCACTCCCGTTCCTAGATGTATTGGTTAGTCGACAGACTGATGGTACTTTAGAACATTCTGTGTATCGAAAACCCACTCATACCGATAGATACCTCAATGGTCTTTCCCACCACCGCCCTGCCCAAAAGCAATTTGTCATAAACTCCTTGGTCCACAGAGCTGTCAACTTATCTCAACCTCAATCTTTAAAATCAGAATTAAAACATCTTTCATCTGCTTTATTATCAAACAATGTCTCCCATTAAAACATTCAAAAAGCCATAAAGAAATACACTTCGCCTAAAATTTCAAATCGACCTGAGCCACAAACCCCCCCGCCTGTTTTATTCACTGCCTATCTTCCATATATTGAAAATGTAACAGATCGAATTTTCAAAATCCTCAAAAAACACATTTCTACCCGTTTTTCCACACTTCCAAAATTATCTCAGTTTTACAAACCTATCAAAGATCCCCCTCTTCACTTAGAAGGTTTATAGCATTCCCTGTTCTTGCGGTAAAGTCTACACAGGTCGTACAGTAGCTGCTTGTGTGAAAGAACGTGAGCGCTGCACAAGGCTTCGTGACACCAGTCCACTTTTCACATGATCACACGGCAGGGTCAGGTGCTGGAACGGAGTTAACCACCGGAATAAAGGCAGTGAACTGTGTAGCGTGAAGAATTTTTCTCACAATAAATACGGCTACAGAAACCAGTATAACCAGTTTCAGTTCAAGCCTGCCCTAAAGATGCCATCTGTAATGGTTGGCGAAACGTCGGCATCAAGTCGAGCTATTGTGACGTGAAATCCATCCGGAAGCCAAGATTTTTCATTTATTTAATATGAAATTTGTGCATACCACTTTCATACAAAAATTCTAAGAAACTGGGCCACATTAGTGAAACTCTCAAAGTAGGTAACAAGAAATCTAAGATAACGCTGGATTAAACTTTACTAAGTTGAATATTTTTTTTTATTTGCAGAAAATAAAAATCTGCAAAGATCTCATTAACGAGATCACAAAAAACACAATGTAAGATTAGGTAGGTAACTAGAATTAATACAAATCTTTATTTTCATTTGCGAGGAACAAAAGTTTGCAAAAAGTCTTACATACATTACTCTTTCACACACAACCGTTCCAATGTTTTCTGCAGTTTTAATTGGACTTTAAAAAACACAAGTCGGCTGCAGACGCATTCCATTAATCAAAGTTTTCATTTCTAAATTACATGGTAACACTTATTAACATAACAGTTTTTGATAAAGATATAAATAAAATATCGAAACGTCAGAACTAAAAAATCTTTTTTTTATTTTTAGTAGTATTAAAGAGCAAACAATACCAACAAAACGTAACATACATACGATATTCTGATGTAAAGATTAATTGAACAGCGGTTTACACGGAAAGTTCAACATTCACGGATAAATCTGATGAGACTTTTTTGTCGAGAATTCCATGCATTTTACTTTTACTCTAATGTTTTTTCTGAGATATAGCCGGAAAAAACTGAAACATTTTTTGTGTCGAATTTCCTCGGAATTTTCACTTCCTTGTGGGACTAAATTTTATACTCCAACTAAAATACTACCCCCATACTAAATTTGATCCAAATTTTTTTCCAAGCTTAACCTTTGGGCGCTATACTATTTTATATGAAATAAGGGTCACCGACAGAAACAACCTTCTATGTAAGATGAGTTAGTCAGCATTACATTGCTGTCATTTCTTACAACCTTCTATGTGATCTGAGTTTGACAAATATTCTTAATATTTGTCTCCATTCATGAATACGTCCTTTATAATTGAATATCCTCCGAGATATTAACCAAGGGGATAGTTGTTTAAAAATGATTTACTGTTTCTGTAATAAAATATAGTTTGTTTTCTAAATTTGCAATACAACCAGTTTATAAATGTAACAACAAGCTGAAACATTGTTTAGGCAACACCTTTGACAAAGTTTCCGATTTCGACAAAACCCGAATTTACAAAATCAATTGTGAGTCGTGTTCATAATGCTATGTGGGTCAAACTAGAAGGAACATTTTAACTCGTTATAAGAAACATTTTGCACATATAAAAAAATTTACGGTGAAAAATCAGCGATTGCCGAACATATTTTGAAAACAGATCACACCATTTCCAAGAAAGTTTATCACTTTTAAAACACAGTACAGACAAATTTCTAGGTAATTTAGAAGGGATGGAAATCATGAACGAAAAAGCAATTTTCTAAATTTCGATTTATCTCCAGCTGAGGGTAACCCTTTGTTGACATTATTATCCCCAACTGGTATTTAAACAGGCACATTTTGATTTATAATTTAGTTTACTCTGATGATGGCTACTTGGTAGTCGAAAGGTCCTCAGTACTTAAGTAACCTTTTTAGTGGATAAGGGTGATTATTTCTTATCAATACTATTTCTATGTTACAACCGATTGGTAGAATCCAAGTGTATGGAGTATAGTACCTAGATTAAGGTTAAGTTTAAAACCTACATTAACATCAGAGAGTAGTCAAGACACTCTTAAGAACTGATTTTCAAATTTTTTGTAATTGCCGTAATATTTGGTACAATATAATTTTAGTCATTCGAATACAAATGAGTTGACGACAATACACACAAACTACATTCACCAAGTATATTTTGTCCAAGCTAATATCCATGTATAGTGTATCTGAAAGTCAGGTAAACATTATAACTAGGTCAGTCAGTAGGCTGAGCATGCCTGAGGAGTTAAGACGTTCACTATGCCCACTCCGTCTTAATTAAAGTAATGAAAATCAAACTCTTACATTTATTTTATTTGTTCGTTTTATTGTTCGCTACACTCACTTCGTTTTTCGCATACGTCTTAATTAATTTAGTGAAAAGCGCCCTTTGTCGAGTGCTGTCGATCGAAAGCGCTAGCCCGTTGTCGGTATCCGCACCAGCAGATGCGAGCGGCAGAGAACGTATTTTTCTCTACAATCAGCCAGATAGTTTGAGCACCAAACGACGCGTGAAACAGAGCGAATAGCTTCGAATATTTCTAAGGACCGCTCTGCTCAATAACTCGAAAATTACTCAAGGTATGACTCTAAATTTTATGCCAACAAATTTCGAGTTCATACAGTTTGTATCAAAATTTCAAGTGGATTGCATTCACCGTTTGGCCGCTATACGAGAACATACCTTGTGCCATATAACCGATCCAAGAGAAGATTCCATTCGCTCACGCTCATTCCGTCTTAATGTAGCAAATTTGGTAAGTGTGAAAGATGTCGCTTATTTGTACATCCAATAACAGGACATCCATTGAAAACATCTCGGAAATACCGGAGAGGAACGTTGGACTAGATCTGGATTTTAGACGGATCTTCTACCAATTGCCTTCGTGGAGGAATTTAAATTAAGTTTCATTAAAATCAGTTTTGACCGTACTGGATTACACCCGCCCACGCATACAGATGATCACATATTCAAGCATTCCAAAAGAATTCGGAAATTCTGCGAAATGTCGTGTTTGAGGAGTTTTGTCACCATGATACTCAATTTTTGAACTGTGTAGTCGACGGAAAATGCAGCCGATATCATTTTCCCAATCCCATCATGATTAAAGGTAACGTGGTGTATTGAATTTATAGACACCCGTGTTCGTATTAACGCCCGCCTTTGAAAAATGTATCCATTGGAAGTAATAGTATTATTTCAAGTAGGTAGCGTGTAGTAATGCGCACACAATCCAAGTGTACCTAATTAAAAAACACTTGTGACCCGCGTTAAATTATGAAAAATGTCAATAACGATTCGGTAATATTGCTTTCTCTCTTCTGACCGGAGGTCGAATACAAGCGCAGTGCCTTACCAACAAACGGAATAGACAGCTATCGACAGAGTTGATCCCTATTTTTTTGAATTAAAGAATTTAGAAAAGAATAACGGTTTTAATCAATCTGCTTTCAGTAGCTCACTAGCGGTTCGAGTGCTTTGTGAGTTAGATTTTATGAAGGGTGATCCTAATTTTAGTTAGATTGTGTTGTTACGGTAATTAAATCTTCTGATCCTTTCCACGAAGTTACATCGAGCTTTCTTAATAGATAGATCTTACGGTGAATATTATAATTATCTGGCATGGAAAACTCCATTGAAAAATGCAAGCAACAACTTTATTAGGAGAACTCGTTAAATCCAGGAGGAAAGAATAGAACAAATGTCAATTTCGGTAACACGATTTTTATAAAATTGTTATTAGGTAAAGGTTAATAAACGTTACGAGTTCCTTTCTAGTTTTGGGCCAATCATGATATCGTCAAGGTGAAGATATGAAAGATTAACTACTTTGTTTTTATACCACTTTTATTAATAATAACGTGAAAACGTAACTATAGTTTCAACACCGAAGTGCCATTATCAAACAATTAGAAAATTATGAAGAAATCAATGAAACAGTTCAAGTATAAATAGAGTAGAGTAAAGTAGGGTTGAGATTAAGGGGTCAATGGAAATTCCAAAAGCAGGTAGATCCTAGGAAAGTACAGTATTACATAGTAAACATAGCAACAATTTGTGAATTAGTGAGATTATAATTTAATATTCTAAGAATTATTTTAAGAGCGGTTTGAAAGACACATGAAAAGATCACTTTGATATAGGTCTAACTGATCATTGAAGATATTTTTATTAGAGTTTTTGACACCTTTATAAATCTCTATTGATTCTAATATATTCAATTTAAAACCTCTGGTTTGGTTATGTAGAATGCTTAGACTATCTAAATTAGGGAAATTATTACCAGTTTGTAAAAAATGATTAGCAAAGGTTGAATCAGTTTTGTTGAGTCTAAACGAGCGAAAATGTTCTTCGTATGTTAATTTGAAATTACGACAAGTTCTACCTATATAAAAGTCATCACAGTCTGGGCAAATCATCTTATAAACTCCAGGTTTTCTATATTTATTGATTTTGTCTTATATACAACGCCAAAGACAAAATCAATAAATATAGAAAACCTGGAGTTTATAAGATGATTTGCCCAGACTGTGATGACTTTTATATAGGTAGAAAGAACTTGTCGTAATTTCAAATTAAGATACGAAGAACATTTTCGCTCGCTTAGACTCAACAAAACTGATTCAACCTTTGCTAATCATTTTTTACAAACTGGTCATAATTTCCCTAATTTAGATAGTCTAAGCATTCTACATAACCAAACCAGAGGTTTTAAATTGAATATATTAGAATCAATAGAGATTTATAAAGGTGTCAAAAACTCTAATAAAAATATCCTCAATGATCAGTTAGACTTATATCAAAGTGATCTTTTCATGTGTCTTTCAAACCGCTCTTAAAATAACTCTTAGAATATTGAATTATAATCTCACTAATTCACAAATTGTTGCTATGTTTACTATGTAATACTGTACTTTCCTAGGATCTACCTGCTTTTGGAATTTCCATTGACCCCTTAATCTCAACCCTACTTTACTCTACTCTATTTATACTTGAACTGTTTCATTGATTTCTTCATAATTTTCTAATTGTTTGATAATGGCACTTCGGTGTTGAAACTATAGTTACGTTTTCACGTTATTATTAATAAAAGTGGTATAAAAACAGAGTGGTTATTCTTTCATATAATCAAAATGATAAATTACCATAAAGTAACGGCTTCCACCATCGATTATGTGAAGGTGAAGATAATTTGATAAAAATGGTCAGAAATCTTCAAAGTACATCTGGTACAAATTCTGAAAATTCAACGCAACAAATTGTGAATGAACCCCAATGTGTACTCCCTCATTACATGCAGTAAAAGGAATCGGCCCAACTAATTTTCGCGGTTATATCCGTTTTGAGCATTACTGAATCCACCTAAATTATTTTTGAGATGATATCAGAGTGTTCGTATGTGCAGAAACCATATGGAGATGATTGCGCTATTGACCTTACCGGTCTGAAATTTTGCATAGCACTCTTAAGTCTAAAGTGTAGAAAATAGGAACTTCATTGGTTTTGGTTGTGGTAGTCCCGTTTCGAGTGATATTGTTGCCATCCATTTTCAGTTTTCCAAATAGAATTATAGTACTTTACCAAGGAGATCCTTAGCAGTCTAGTCGGTGGAATTGACCTGGATTCCGGGTCACTCAGGTTGGAAAGGAAATGAGAGGGCGGACTAACTGGCCAGAGCGGAGACCAGTTTGGTCGGTCCCCAAGATCCCTTGCTGGTATCCTATACAACGAGGGTATACAGATTTTACGAAACCATCTTAGAGACCAACATGCCTTAGCATGGAGAAGCATTGACGGCTGCCGAACTCTCAAAGCGCTGCTTGGAAAAGAGCTAGGTCTAAGGGCAAGCGAGATACTCTCGCTGAGTAGGCAAAGCAGCAGGATAATCTCCGAGATCTAGACAGTTCACGAAAGCTTAAACATACAGTGGAGAGAAGCGACACACTCTTCGTATGAGATGCGAGGCAAACAAAGTGGAGTCGTCACTTTCTTTTTGAATACCGCTACCATCTCAACCAATACCAATAGTACTTTATTGAACAATAATGACAACAGTGTTTTCTTGGTTATAAATATAAATCACACGCAGAATATACTTAACCTGCAGAAGTCTTCTCATTTTAAGATTCAAGTGACATCACAGTTTATTTCGTGTATTTAATCTGTGACATTGAGCTATACTTTAAACAATGTAGTTCTATGATCTGTGGTAACAGGTTAGTATATAATGGCAATAATTTTGATAGTTCATGTGACTGCAGGTGTATAAAACAAGGTTACATTAATGTTTATAAATTTGAATGTCAACCTGACAACAGGTGTCAGTATAAAGTGTAGTATGTACCGGGATATAAAAAATTATCTTGGTCAAGGGTGATTGTGGAATCTAAAACGTGTGTCTTACTTTACGTTATCAAAACTTGTGTCAAATTAATTAATTTGAAGTTTCTAAAAGTGAAAAATTTCGCAATTTTATACGAATGTTATAACACTCAGAAGTCTCTAGCGCTTTAGACTTCTGGATTTTCACGTGGCCTATCGAAATTAGAAGGTTCGAATTGTATAAAAACACAATTGCATGAACGCCAAACCTCCTATGTAATAAGCTACGAACGTAATCATTTTGACATATGCCTCGAGGAGCTCGCTACGCGCCAGTTAGAGTTTATACTTTTTACCTCGATCTTGTTGATTCGGGGCCGTTTTATGCCCCGTGCGGCCGGCGCCAGTTATAATAAAGTGTTTTCGGGTATAGGCCGCTAGCTATTAACCGCTTTTGGGTATATTTTAGTAGCTAGAAAATTCCCTTTGGTACGTCGCACGTTAGACGCGCGTAGCTGAGACCTGAGAGTACCTGTTTCTATTTTAACTAAATTTTCCTATTTAATCGACATTTTGGGGCCCAAGACTATGCTATTTAGTTGGACCCGTTCATAAACTAACGACATGGAGCGAAAACCGCATGCGAAAAGTCCTCGTAAAGACGTTCTATGTTCCGAAGATTTGCACTTTTCTAACTCGCGAGCTACGCGCTCCTCACGTGAACGTCATTCGATTTATCGAAAATTAACCAATTTACAACAGTTTTCGACCCCGTTTGTGGCTTTTGCGACCTTGTAAAAGGTTCAAAGTTAACATTTCGTTTTACATTCCACAACCACCCTTGACCAAGATAATTTTTAATTTGTAGTTCATTATTGTTTTACAACTGAAATAAATAGGTATGAAATTTGTAGGTTATTGATGATGTCAGTGTGACAGTGACATACTTATTTCAAACGTAAAGTAAGACACACGTTTTAGATTCCACAACCACCCTTGACCAAGATAATTTTTGATATCCCGGTAGAATATCGAATAAAATTTTGAAAATTGCAATGCAACATAGAGTATAATTTAACGCCTTTCATACATGTATCTAAATCATTTTCGACATATTTTCTGTTCCTACAATCATACTTCACTTGCAGAAGTGTCCGGAAGCTAAAAATTGTGCTAACAAAAGTGAGTAATAACAATGCTCGATTGATTACAGTAGTTTATGTTAGGTCTTATTTCACATAGACCATTGCATATATGTGGTTAAAAATTGTCAGATAAAGTGAAGCAACCTGTGTTATTTTCCGGAAAATTTGTTAATAACGTTGAATAAGTTTTATTTTATGCCACATATTTATTTCTAGTATATCTATTATTGAAGCTATAACCTATATTTGATTGATACCAGAAAGAATAACTTCGGAAAAGTTTCTTGATGGTTCAAATCAAATAAATTAACTATTGCATAACAGGTATTTTGCAAACTATTTTTTTTCTCTTTTTATTTACACTTTAGATCAATTAAATATTTTTTCAAACACTCCATTCGATGTTAAACAAACTCACGTTGAATTTGGTATTTTCCATTCGCAAGGGTCTACTTATAAAAATATGTCGATGAAATGGAAAACCCTGTTCAAGTATAGATCTCGCCGATTTCGATAATAGAAGATCTGAAAAGTAAGTATTGTCCAACTTGCGTTTGATTCTGCTCCTTGTGTAAAATAGATAATTCAAAACAAATAACAAATAACACATACTTGAATATAATGGAGTGCCAAAGTCATTTTGACTCCAACTTGTTAGTGGTGCTATTCTCCCTTTTGTACCTACCGTCATTACCATCTTCTGTATTCTCTTAAGAAACCAACAATTCCCCTAAAACGGTAGAAAGAAATACATTCCCTGTCTCAATGCTTCTCTTGAACTACACTGGTAATGATAAACTAACTAAAGATTGCAGCATTGCCGAAATGCGTAATATTGTGGTGCTTGAGTATATTTGATTTGATATTGGATATTTTGTTATTTCGGTACACGAAAATCAAACTAGAGGCCAACATTTTCATTACAATATGCTAAATCGATTATTTACATTTAGTGTAAATATAATAAGCAAATATCAATGTAAACTTCCACACAAAACAACTTTCAAATTGTAACAGATAGTAAAAATTTGTTAAATACACATCCCCCCAGGAATAAAGCATTCATTCAGTTTATGTAAATTATATATGTATTTCAGGTACAGTACCTATATATACCTAAAGTTTTCACAGATAAACGCGGGACGTAATCCGTAATATTCATACATTCGCTCACTTCAGTCTTAATACAATCAGTGAAATACGATTCTATTTTAAAGTCATATCTTTTTGCTACCCAATGATGTCGGCAGTCAAATTGTCGAAAGATTGAGATCGTAGGATAAGGGAAATATTATTGTAATCGGTCTAAAAAAGAATTCCCGGATTGTTGCTGAAATATCTGTTTGGAGTCTTCCTGCATCCATCTAGACTTTTTTTGAGATGATGTATGTGTGTGCGTGCGTGCGTAACTCACTGTGGAGACGATCGCGCCGTTTCTATTGGTTATGCAAATTTGCTGCCTTAAACATGCATGACTCATATGAAAACTCGATATATACAATAATTAAAGAAATAATATTATAGTTTCCATAAACATAAAAAAATTAAAATGATTTTATCAATTTCATTTTTTCCATTGCAGTATACCTTTTTTTACCACTTATCGAAAGTAGACGTAATAGTGAATAAGTGAGCCAAAACAGAACTCTGTAGGATGCGTAGTTTTAAGAGGAATCGCAGTTAAAAATTTGTTTTTTTTTTCGTTAAATTAAATTTAACAACAACCTCCAAATATTTCCTCCCAAAAAAATTACTGCCTTTTTGCAATAAATAGAGGTATCTTTTGTCAAAGTTAGAGCTTCATAAAGTTTAATTTGTCAAAGAAAAAAATTAAAAACCGAAAAATTGGTTTTTCGCATTTTTGTCGAATAATTTTGAGGTTAGGGTAAAAACGGTGGACAACGGTGTAGATCTTTTTATTCCCTACAACTTTTATATTTAACTTTTTTTGATAGAATGCACGGTTTAGCCAGAAATCACGAAAAACTGTTTTCAACCCCTAAAAACACACCCCATTCCGCCCCGGATAGCAGCTGTCGGTTCGATTTATTCTTCCCTCTTTTACAATATCTTTTTCTACAATATCCCGCTGTCAGATTGCTGTAATGAATTATTTTTTTTATTTCTAATATTTGCTCCTATTCCTATTAGTACTGGCCTAAAATTAATGTTTTAGAATGTTAAAAAGGATGTCATCGAAGTATTCGTTGTCTCATAGAGATAAACCTAACATTTATGGGTCATGGACTATAGTTCCTTCATAATAAGGCTACAATAAATTAATAAATCTGTGGTATTATCTTGAAAGTACATACAGTTGTAAAATTATATGTTGTCAATTCGATGTCATGAGAGAGTACGTATTCCTATACCTGTAGCTGTTTCTAATCATTTAGAATACATTAGTTAACAGTCTTACGTTTGTTAGCCGTTACCGCGGGAGAAGTCCACGGACAACAGCTACTGAATATACATTACAAACATATACATTTAACCCGCAAAAGTTTCCGTAAGCGAATAAATGGAGGGCGACAGAATTTAGTGATCTACGGATCAGTTAATTTAAACTAATTGGTATGATCTCGGACCTCATCAATATCAGCAAAACCAATTCAAATGATTCGCAGAAGTTGTGTAATCCAGAAATCAAACTGATTCGTCGAAAATATTCTATTCTATGCGTATTTTAAACATTTTACGAGTTGATCTTTATTTCTATGCACATTGATTCGTACGTAACTCGAAGTAGATATTTAATTAAGAACTTTGATTACTTTATTCTTAGAACTGAACAATTTGTTCTTTTTTTGACATGAAAATTGCTAAGTTTTACTTTATAATTCATACAATTTTTGAAAGACAATGAAGCAAACCCATCTCATCAGAATCTCATATCTTCCAAGTAACCACCTTCTCATTGGAAGTTAAATGTGTGTTATATGAGAGAAAATTCATAAAACTTATGAAGAGAAATTAATGACCTCATTCTTACAATTATTCCTTAGTGCGATAAAGGTCAATATTAGAGTTTTCAAATTGAAATTCTTATGAATGGTGAGGGTGTGACGACATCAATTGATCTCTCATGCCACAAGAATTCGATAAAATATGGTGCAAGTTTGATAATCACAAATAGATAAAATTTCTCTGTTGTCTTTATCACCAAATGAAGAAACTCATGGTGAAGTCTTTGAATTTCTTTCTATGAAACTTGACCTCAATCAGCAGAACTATCCAGCAGCTGAAATTATCATCATGAGTATTTCAACGTTCACAACTCCGCTTGGCTCAAGTTCTCAAACAAGACGGATGACGCAGGGCGACAGACTGAGGCCTTCGCCTTTACCTATGGTCTCGAGCAGATGATAACAACTATCATTGTGTCAATACGCTTGACTTATTCCTCACTAACAATCTAGATCCCTAAGTAAGTGCATCATTGGGAAACTCTGAACATTCATCATCACTACGAACATATATCACTCCACGAATCAATCCAACACATCCATGCACAATTTGGCATTACAACTCTGCCGACTGAGATGGTCTTCGCCTGTTTTTCTTCGAGTTTCCTTGGAAATCTGATGACCCAATGCAACGTGCCCAAGAGGTCTCGGATATTATCAGGCTAGAAAAGGAACTTACATCCCCCATACCAACAAATCACTATAATCTGGTGAACGATGGTTCAATAAAATCTGTTCTAGGACCATCGCTTTAAAACAAACAGTATTTCGTCTTTAGGGCGGTAACCATGTCTGGAGAAAGAAGCATATAATGCCAAAATAAGATCAAAGCTTATCGAATGCCCGAATGGCCTCCGTTTGTTTTGAACTTTCGCTAAAGCAATTGGTGAAAATTTCACTTCCAGTTCATTATCAAAGACACACTGGCTACTACACCACAAGAAAAAGCCAACCTTCTTCCTGGAATGTTTGCAGTAAATTCCACTTTAGATCCACAAGAGAAGGACCTTCCCAATATGGCTGCCATATGCCTCTATTTGTCTTTCCTCAGTGGACAATTAGGCGCATTGTGCTTGATCTCGATACCAAAATGTCTATGGGCCCAGACGAAATTCCACCTGTTGTTCGCAAGAAATATGCGCCTGAATTAACATCAGTTTTCTGCAGATCGCTTACACTTTCATACAAAGTTGGTGTTTTTCCTTCCAGCTGGAAGACAGCTAGAGCCCAACCAATTCCAGAAAAGGAATTAAGACCCTTCCTGATAATTAGAGACACATTGCACCGTTATCTGTGATCTCGAAAGTGATGGAGAAAGCAATCAACGTTAAGCTGATCCAACACCAAGAGAGCTCCAAAATTGTGGATGACCGGCAATATGACTTTCGTCAGCAGAGATCAACAGTAGACCTGCTTGCCTACGTAACACATGTATGGCAGAAATATATTGAAAAAGATGGGAAATCTCTAGCTGTAGCATTAGATATCTCCAAAGCATTTGATCGAGTCTGTCACCAAAGGCTTCTTGGGAAACTTCCGTCATATGGTTTGCCGCCTCAGCTTTGTCGCTTACTATAGAGTTTTCTTCTCAGATCGATCACTCCATGTGGTGGTTGACGGTTGTATCCTCCGATACAATGGCTATCAACGCTGGTATTCCACAGGTATCTGTCTTTGCACCAACTTTGTTTCAGCTCCATATAAACGATCTGCTGGAAGTGAGCATCCATTCCGACCACAGCTTTGCAGATGATGGTTACACCGCTTTCTCATCTAGATTTCATATGTTGTTCCACCACGAGAGGTTCCAGATAGGCGGACTAGACGAGCTCAAATTAGTCACCCCTTCATTGTCAAGCTTGAGACCTGCCGAACTTCTTCCTTCTAGACTTCATTTTACTATCTAACAGCGAAGTTGTAGAACTCTTTACTTAGTGAGGTTTATCCCTATGCCTGTAACCTCCAACCTTCAAGAAAAATTCGAATGCCTATCCTTCCAACATTTTACCGCTGACTCACACGATGTTCTCCGAACGTTATGGGTTTCCATCTCGTGTAGTCAAAGTATAAAAAAAAATTTCAGGCTCTGAATGATATTTTTTGATGCCACAATATCTATTTTGATGACATATCAAAATGTGTACTATTATCACTGGAGAATAACATCAATAACCAACGCACAAAAATGTGCGTTTTTGAATAATTAATCCAAAAATTTTGCATTCGTTATGGCAATGTAATCAAGTGTTTGCACAACATAATATTATATGCCTTGAAACTGCGATTACATGATAACTTTATGGCACAAACGTTCAAAGCAAGGGTCAAGGTGTTTACAAATCTTAACAAGTTCAACTATTACGTACTCAATCAAACACTTGACTTTAAACTGTATTCTGTTCGTGTTTTTAGTCCAAAGATTGAATTTGACGCAATTATTCTTGATGCTGCAAGTATTTAATGTCCTCTGCAATACCTGACTCACCGTAGGCACCGAAAATATATCTCGAATGATTAGTATCAGACCTTTGTTGTATTATCATACATGTGATATGAATCACCTACCACTATTGTTGCCTGTTAGCACAACTTTTCGCCTTCGGACACTTCTACGGATTCAATATATATTTGTGATATCTATTATTATTCTCCTCGCCAAAGAGTATATTGCACTCAAGCTATTTCAAAAAACGTTAAAAAAAGTTCTGGAGCAAAAATTCCTTCACCATAACTTTGAAAAAATCCGTCCGTCTAGAATTCTAGATGCATGTCACGAAATGCTTGTCTATTGTCCTTGCCTATTGTTCCAGCGAAATCGTTTAATAAACTCACCCTTTTTTGGATTGAAAATTTGAAAAAAAATAATCGTAACTCCAATAGTATTCAATCAATCGATTCGAAACAGTAAATTTAAGACAATTTAAAACTGATTTTACCCAAATTTCTGCAAAAACGTTCAACAACAACAGTAAAAACAATTAAATTTTATTAAAGTAAACTTAAGTATACACCGTTGAAACTAACAGCGGTGTGGTCTAGGACTAGGACAGTTGCACCCAATCAGTAGACTCGGGTTCCATTCCCAGAAACGAAATATTTGTTTTCATACATTTTCTTAAAAACATTATTAATTTGAATTTAAATTAGTTGTGTAATCTTCACACAAATCCGAAAAGTATCTTATGGAATCTGAAACAATTGTATAAAAATCAATAACCAAATCAACAAGAAGAGTAACTTTGCCACGTACGCTATTTATCTATTATCCAAGTGGCAACACATTTCTAGTTTACTATCTATCCGCGAACAGTTATACTCTGTCATTGAAATTTTATTCGATTTGACAACAAACGAGTTTTACAACTCGTTTTATACTTACATATAATGACAGGGGCGATTCCTTGTAAGTCAAACTTGTTTTCTCGCTCATACCAACTCGGTATCTTTTCTTCAACATAACGAACTCAACTATGCCAAAATTAAGGTGTAACTTTCGGAAATTGGAGAAGTAAACTCAAATTTTTAATTTACGCAAAAACTTGTAACATTTAATTTAAAAAATAATACTAACAAATTGTTTCACCACACTATCAACTGAAACTATGTCTAAAAGTATGTCCTTAGATATTAGAAATGAGGTACAAACTGAGGGATGGGGGTAGACAATGGTTTGGGTAGGAGTTTATTTACAAAATTGTTGACAAGTGGGGAATTATAAGTATTGATTTGGTCAATCAATATTATGTTACTATTGTTTCTTGAATGTTTTAAAAGCTCTACGGTTTGTAGTATATTAAGTTTATGTCTTTTTTCCTGAATGTGTGAAAAATCGGGATTAAGGATGAATCTGTGGTTCGCGTAATTAGAGTCCTCTTTTTTGAGTCTGTATTTTGTATTTTCAAATCTTTGTTGAACCTTACACTGAAACTACGTCCAGTTTGTCCTACGTACAAGGCATTACAGTCATCACACCTCACCCTGTTAACTCCAGATTTCTTTAATAGATCTTTTTTTATTTTGAATTATTGATATATGAACATAGATTATTTGTTGTTAGGCGACGTTTTTAAAAATTGAGATATTTTTTGAGATTGTTCATCTGAATTTAATTTAGTACTTATTATTTAAGTTTATTTCAAAGTATTTTATTTATTATCTTGACATCATAACATTTATTTTTAGCAATATCTATGATTCTGTTTAACTCTAAATTGTAGTTAAGTTTACTTAATGGGATATTAACTAATGTATGTATCATAGAATTATATGCTGCTGCTAACTTGTGTAATTGGGGGTGTAAAGAAGTGTTACTAATGGTGGTATCTGTGTGCGTGGGTTTTTGATAAATAGCGAAGAAATGGTAATTATTTGTATGTGAAATGGTCAGATCTAAAAAGTTTAAGTTGTTGTTTTCTATCAGTAATGTTAATTCTATATTTGAATATTAGTTAATATCGGGAAGAAATGAATTTATTAGACTTTTACTACCTATAAAGCAAGCAATTACGTCGTCAACCAATATACAAACTTGTGCTGGAATTTTCAATTTAATATTTTATTTTCCATATAATTCATAAATATTTCTAATAGTAAAGGAAATAATTGGGAGCCCGGTGTTCTGTTTGTAATGTTTATTGTTGAAAGAAATGTTAGTCTATGCAAAGTGAGATTAAACGTAATATTTCTTGTGGGAATTTTTTTTCCAGAATTCAATTTTCTAAATAAACTCAAAGAAGTTCACAATTTTCATTCGGTTTTAAATTAAACACTCTAGAATCATTAGAAATTTTCAAAGGTATAAAAAATAACTTCAATATAATTGGACTTTCACTACAGAATTCTTTTGGAAGTCTAGATAACATAAAATTCCCCGTAATTCAGTTACTTGTACCTTCCTAGTAAAACTACGCATTAAAATTTCCTAATTACCTGATTAACTCTGCCCTATTATCCTTGCTCAATTATTCAATCGTAGCAATGTAATTCCCCACTTGTGACTTGTACCTTATTTTGACTATAGATATTTTAATATTTTTATACATTATATATTAGTATCGTTTAAAGATGACACGCTAGTTGTCGAAACTATGGTCACGTTAATGTTTATAAATATAAGTGATAAAAAACAAAGTAAAAAGTGTTATAATATATCAATTTATAAACTATAAAATAGTTCACACTCTGGGTACATCAAAATACTATGAATAAGAAACATTCACCTTTATCCATTAAAAATACTGTTAAAGTACTGAGGACCTTAGGACTACCAAGTAGCCATCATCAAAAAAAACTAAATTATAAACCAAAATGTGCCTGTTTAAATACTATTTGGAGACTATATTGCAAACAGGGGCTTACCCTCAGCTAGAGATAAATCGGAAAAGTGATAAACTTTCTGGAGAAATGGCATTACTTGTATTCAAAATATGTTCGGCTAACGCAGAGTTCAAATACATTCTAGTTTGACCCTCATAGCATTTTGAACACGACTCACAATCGAAAACAATACTATTAAATGAAGCCACTTTATATTTAAATGGTATAGCTTAATCGGAGAGTATACTCAAACAAATAGGTGCCTTTACTCCTGCGGATTCAGGTAGGTACACCATTTAAATATAAAAATGCTCTATAAATAAGAAATAATCACCCTCATTCACTAAAATTAATGTGGTCTAAAATTTAAGTGCATAAAGGTGAATATTTCTTAGTTACAGTATTATAGAGTGTGAACTCTTTTATAGTTTATTATAAAATAGCTCCATTTAATAGTATTGTTCATAGATTATTGAACGTCCCAGCCAACAAAATTATAACAATGAATTTCAGAAACTTCATCAAATAGCGCTGGACAACAGTTACGACAAATCTTCGATCAATAACTCAATTTCTAAACAAAAAAGGAAATTGGACCGCAACCACCCAATCTAATTAGAGTCAATACCTTTAAATACTTCAATAAAATTCAAAAGTTTCACTTATCATCCTTCAGTAATCAATAAATTCCATAATTTGTTTTCTAAATTTGCAATACAAGCAGTTTATAGATGTAAGAATAAGCTAAAAAACCCCTGAGACAACACCTTTCATAAAGTTTCCTACTTTGAAAAATCGGTTATAAGTCGTGTTGAAAATGCTATGTGGGTCAAAGTAGAAGGAACATTTTAACTTGGTATAAAGAACATTTTACCCATATTAATAAAAATAATATTGAAAAATCAGCGTTTGCCGAACATATTTTGAATACAGGTCATACTTACCATTTCTCAAGAAAGTTTATCACTTTTAAAACACGAAAAATATGTAGGTAAATTTAGAAGGGATGGAAATTATAAACGGAAAAGCAAATTATTAAATTCCGATTTATCTCCAGCTAAGGGTGACCCGCCATGTTTCCATTATTACCCCCAAATAGTATTCAAAAAGGCACATTTGATTTATAATTTTATATACTCTGATGATGGGTCAAGATTCATTATATTATTAATTTTCTACATATCTATCTGATTATATCGTCAGAACTCAGATAGTTTCAATTGCTTTCGTCATAAAATGTTGTTAAGTAATTGGAGGACAGAAAACAATAATCAATATTACAGACAAATAATGTGTCATGCTGGCCGGCATATTGAATAACATACTAAACCTAGATAAAATACAAGTTTCAATAAGTTATTCGATTGCATTAATATTTCACTAACTATAATTGTTTGTTCATAGTACACACTTACTGAGTTTACCTTAAAAGTAACAAATTCCAGTAAATCATTATCATCTCCACTTGAAATGATAGGGAATCTCAATCAACTTCATTAATAATAACATACCATTGTATACCGCTTCTCAAATGCCATAACTCTTTCAAAGTTGTATATTGTCTAAGGTGTGATGGTTGAAACAATAACTCCTAAAGTATGGAAAACCTAATCTAAAGATATGATAAAACTGATTGTTCTGTAAAGAATTTGAAGTTACACAGTAAACAAAAACATATAACTATCATTAGCCTGCAACAAATGTTGCCACAATGACGCTGAAACGTGTTGATTTAGTCAAATTTATCGAGGTGCTACTTACTATTCATGCATAAACCTTGAAATGATTCAACAAATACGCATATTTGAATTGAAAGATGTTAAAGTATTTAGATGTCTTGCATTACAATTAAAATGGCAATGATTCTGCTTAGAATCAAATCAAAGGCTAAGAATATCTAACAGTATCATTTTTAAACACATACAGAGAAATCAGTGAACTTACTGAATATCGATAAAGATTTTTCTAATGGGTTATAAGATGCTGCTCCGTTACATTATAATATCAAAGGGAATGTAAATGTAAAGGACATTGTGATATTTATTCCCCTACAATCTTGCATTTTCAAACTTTTGTAATCCTTCGTTATTGTGTTATATTTATATATGATTAATTGTCATTCCATAGAATTCTATCCGCAGATTATAATATGTAAAGGAAAATCAATCAGCTCAACCAAATAGTTGAAGAGCTCTCCAGTTGTATCACGACAAATATCCTGGGCGTCATGTTCCCGATGCAAATGTATTTGTTATAATCGTACTTTGGGGCAAAACCAAGATGCATTTTCTTGCCAAAAAGGTAAAACTATTGCCAGAAATATTTCTGACGATAATATGGTTGTCCGGTATTTGTATAATTATAAACCCGTAGAGATATTCTGACCGCCGCAACAGGTAAGATTCACTTTTTCAGCCACGCGATGAAACTCGGATCCAGCCATAAGAAAACCACCCCTCATCTAATCCAATGTGATGAATAGTGATCCAAATTGAACTTTAGGAGTTGATTTGTCATCAATTGAGTTGTGTGAACTTCTACTATCACAACTTTTTTGTGAGAATTCAGTGATTCAGTTAATAAATCTATTTTTGCATAATTTTCCAAAAAGTTCGGTGTACAAACCTTGTCATTAATGAAAGACTGATATTCACTACCTTCGTTATCTTGTTCTGTGTAAAAATACGTGTTTAAATATGTCTGCTTCAGAAATCGGTTTTTTATATCTGTTTCATGATATAAATCAATGCCTTTAAATGTTCTAAATCTCATTATATACCTACATGGTAGTTGCATGTTAATGTTAAATAAACATTGACAGGACCGATCAGTTACATTATATCGTTTAAGAAAGGACTGGCTTCCTTCTTTTTTTTCTTCAAATTTTATTGCTTCTGAATTAATTAGACTTTCATCAATGTGTTTATATGCAAAAGGAGTGGCTAATTTGAAGTATTTACTCCGCACGTCTTTCAGTATTGTAACTGAATTCTTCGAAACAATCAGGTTGCACGTTGCTTTCGTTCTCCCCTGACAGAATTTAACAAAATCAAGAATTCGTTATAAAATCCTTGTAATGTGCTAAATTTTGAACAAACTGATTTAATCTTCTGATTAAAAGATTGTAGATGATTTGTTGTGACTCCCAAAGTAACAATTTGTTATTTAAAACGCTGAACCCATTCCTCCTTGCAATTGTGCCAATTATCGTTAACATATTTAGTTACTCTAGGCAAATTTAATTCATTCAGTTCATTATAGTTTTGATTGTATTAATCCACGCTTGCTGAATATGCCATTTATTGTAGAATTTGTAATACAACTTCTCGGTCATCGCTATTTATGTGCATTGAACTACTTGTAATTGTCGTGCGAAATGATTTTAACATATGGAAAAGGCATAACAATAAATTTACATCGAGAAATTTTTCGGACAATGATTTCTTTTTCAAAATACCAGAGTTAGCGCAATAGGGACTTCTCAATCAGCTGTTAGTCTGATATGCATACGTAGTTTTACCGTTCGAGCCTAACAGGTTAATTTTTCAATTTGTAAAATGTATTCATGGTCATCTCATTATAATCGTGTTTATTTTAAATTTAACTTATCGACAGGACAAAAAATCCAAACGGTTTTTGTAAAAATGACTACTTTAATATTATCCTAAACTTCTGTAAGAATTAATTTTAAAACCGACAACTAGTGTCGGTGATTACTACCTTCTAACTCAGGACAATTAGAGAAATATTTTCTCATATGATGGGTTTGAAAAAATATACTTTGAAGTGTATTATTTTCATCCGTCGTAATTCCCACGTAAAAATTTGGTTCTATGTGTAACATTGACAACTTCCTTTAAATCATTCATTGTTGTGGATTTTTGACATTTGTCTTTTCGTGAATATATTCTTGTGGTAATGTTCTTGTTACATTTTAGATTTTTTAATTTTAAAACTTCGTCCTTTTCTGATGGCGTTAATTTTTGTTTCTTAGATAATAATGAATGTGCTTTGGACACTATAAGATGGGTGTGAGTATCTTCAAAATTGCTTAAGACCAAATTCTGATCATTCCCGGAAAGTGTAAACATTAATTTCATCAAACATTCTTCTTTAACAGTACTAATAAATAAAAAAAGTTGAAATTTACATATGTACCTAGTTTAATTATTACTTACCTAGATTTTCATATTCCCTCCCCTCTAGTCTTAAATTTCTGACCTCCCTTATGACATGAGTATACTATTCTTCACTATACCAGATTTTTATTAGCATCTTTGATTTTTTTTTGGGCAATACTTCTTCGTATGTTGCAGCTTTTTACTATTCCTCTTATATAGAGATAAACAATTTACTTTCGATATTCTCAATGAAAGTCTCAAATTCTTTCAATGAAGCAAAGATTTTGCCTTTTTCAAGCAACGTACTAGTCATTTTTGAACAATGTTTAAAGAACTTTAGCGCTGACACTAAAGATACGTATTGCGTACCACTATCCACAGCCTTAAAGAATTACCAAAGCCTAGGCCACGGTCGTACATACAGGTCTGGGAACTCGTATGTTTGACATGAGTCTCTTACATGTCGCCAAACTCGTAGTCCCTCGCTCAGCCACCAGCTAGCGCTTGGATCGAAGTAACAATCACATTATTAAGTAAAATAATTTTTCTCGTAACGCAATATTTACTATTCTGATTTGACAGAGGAATATAATTGTTACTCTTGTCAAAATGTATTACTCACCTTAAAAATAACTTCCCCTTTTTCGTTATACATGCTCGCACACATAAAAGACCTCGTTAAAACGATTCCTATCCGGAATCGCAAGCATCCACTTTTTTCGCATTTCCGCATCTTTCGGCGCTTTAAAAACAGAAGTTTCTTGCTTTACATTTCTGTACCCCGTTTTGCATTTCGGCACAATGCACGGTTTCGTAATTTTTTTCTAAAAACGCCGGTATTCCTTGTGTTTACAAGTCATACGTGTCAGATATCATTTCATTTTTCGACTACTGCGCCATGCGTTGTTACTTCGCGGCAGTTGACGCTTAGCGGACTCACTTCTCGCATAGGAAACAGCCTCGAGTTCCCAGACCTGTATGTACGACCGTGGCCTATGCTAATGCCTTAGATGCGCCAAACTAATCCAAATGTGCACATAACCTCAATAATTTGACAGATGATTGGCGTAGCTTTGGCGTATTCGCTATAGCAAGGCGTAACTTTGAGACTGACACTAAAGATACGTATTGCGTAGCTCTATCCACGGCCTTTTTATTGATGTACCTACCTAAAGCATGATTAAATCAACATCAGATGAAAAATGTATATCATCAATGAGATCTAAGGTTCAAAATTGCTGTAAGACACAATTCCAATTGAATAATATTTATTTCCTGCACTACACGTAGTATACGGGATGTCTTAAAAATCTAATAAATGCCCCCAGCATTCTTCGGAAATATCCATTCTGAGCTTTTCTGAACCATCTGCCGTAATTTGAGATGATGTGTTTGCATATTTGCTTGCATACGTAACCCACTGTGGTTACTATTACACGTTTCCTATTGGTCGAACGGATTGGAAAATTTACAATATCATGTAAATACTATGTGAATCAATAATACTCTTTGAAGTGATGAACATAGGATTTGCTTTTGGGCGCAGTAGCTCTCTTGCTCGTGGTACTTTTGGCATACATCTTCCGTTTTTCATTATCATTCAATTTTGTATCATTATGGCAATAGTGTTTTGCTAGTTATCTAAAAGATAATAGCGTAGTGTAAAGGGGTGTCAGGAGTTTGATAGAGTGATGGTTGAGGTATTGTTCGAAAGGGGCTAGACTTTAGATGTGCCAAGAACTCTACCAATCAAAGAAAGTTATGTCGTTTGGCTGGGATGGGCCACTGATGTTCGAGGTTTCGAACTGAGACAAAACACTTAAATGTATGGCGCGTGGTAGACCGCCAGGTCGCAATAGGTCAACTGTCACTAGGCGAAGAGGTAAGACGGTTATTACTGAATATTATCGCATAGTGTAATGGGGTGTCAGGGAGAAAAGTACATAGGGTAGGGTGGTATTTGAGGTATCGTTCGAAAGGATTTAGACTGTAGATTGGCCAAAAACTCAAACAATTAGAAAATGCTATGACGTTTGGCTGGTGTGGGTCACTGAAAATTAGGGAAAAATAGAATCTAAAGCTTACAGTTATTTAGATTTCTATAGCGATGTTGGTCAGGTACACTAGTAAATATATATTACAATCATACATTTAACCTGCATCAGAAGTTTCAGAAATTTATATTTTAAAATTTGAAAAATGATTATCTCATGGAGATTAAACTGAAATCTGTAATTTGTATATAGTGTGAAACCAATAATATGTCGTCAATTCAAATAAATTTTCAATGTCATGACATGGAGTATAATTTTTTCGCTTTAATTCATTATGATAGTTGAGAAAGCTATAGTGAATATATTATATTACATTCATGCATTCAATCACCTGGAGTGTCCGAAAGCGAAAAATTATGGTAACAAAAGAAGGATGACGGAAGTTAGTGATAAGGATCAATTTGATCTAATTGGTAGGATCTCAAACCTGATCAATATCATCAAGCCCATCTCAAACAAGTTGAAGAAATTTTATATTCCATAAACCAAACTAATTTCATAAAATCTATTAACATTCTTCCGCGTTTTGTTCTCACTCTTACTCTTCAACTTTAGACTCTTACATAGCGGCATAAAATATCAAAACGGATGAAAATATATACATATTTTTGGTTGTTCCTTCAATGTACCTCTGAAATCTTCAATTTATACAAATTATAGACAAATAAACATATCTATATTATTCAGAGAAAAATCTTCATTCAAAATTCTCAAAAATTGAATATTATTTCAGAAATAATCTAGGTACTCATAACTGATCTAGTATAGTTAAAAATTTCATGATCAGTATTTCTAAATTTTCTTGCTAATATAATGTTTTACTTTGGGAAACTACCTAGGACGCAATATTTGAAACATAGATTGTCATCATTTCGGTTTACGTCCATAGATATATAAGAAATCTGTTCTAAATTACAAGTTGAAAGAAAATCGTATAACGACTCTGCAAAAATTTCGAATAAAAATTGAAATCTACATTCAAAATTCAGTAATCATGGAAATTGTATTAAAATCAAAAGAAAGGGAAAAATAGAAGAATGAAATTCAATGTGAGCCATGTTTTCGAATGTGTAACTGATAGTATTAACAAATATACTTTTATTTTGAATTAAATACAACACTTCTTCTACATATAAAGATTGACGCTTATTCAAATTCATTCATGAAATTCAAATGTTTGGTTTTTTTCTATTCTTTGAAACTACTGTATATTTTACTTTGACAGCAATGCTTCTGGAACAGAAAGCAACATTCATAAGTAAACTTCAGTAAATTATGTTATATTTGAATTGAATTTATTCTTATTATCAGACATTCAATTTAAATGTTAGTTACCAGCCTAAATATTTATACGCGAACATATAATAAAAATTGATGTTTCGATAATTGAATTAGAAAGTATTTCAATGAAGAAACAAAAGTTTTAGACATTTTTGAGGGGCCAATGTAGTATGAAATCTATGTTAAGTGAAAGTATAATTAAATTTAAATATGGCTTAATGAAAATTGAATTATGCTTAACAAAAATAGTCTAATTCTTATTATCAAAGGTTTTATTTCAGTTATACCTTATTCAAATTATACATTGTTTAATTTTTCAATAAATACTAAAAAGGCGTTCCATAGCATTCCTTTTGTATATGGGAGGAAAGTATTTTTTATTCTCATTACTATCGGGAATATAATATCAATTCATATTATTTGTCACATTAACACACTGCTTGTTTTTATCTAATGTATTCAGTCTAACGTTTGTTTTCAGTTTAATCCAGCAATGTAACAATCAAAGTTGGCAAGCTGAGATGTCATGCACATGTCACGGGGAGCTTATATTTAGAAATTGTCTCGGAAAATATTTCTTACCACACAACACTGCACGTATACAATTTGTCTCTATTCAAGTTATTAATTCCGCATACACATAGAGTAAGGTAATTTGGCTTGATATAATGAGAGATGAGTGACAGAAATATTGGTGCAATGGGGAACGAAACTCAAAATTGTTCCATCTAGATTGTCCAATTCAAATCGCTAATTCTCAATAGACATCTGCTATTATTATTAATTTTTATTGCTTTTGTTATTCATCATTTATTGATTTCAACTTTTTCAAGTAATATATTGATGGGTTAAAATAAATAATCAATGAATCGTACTATAACACAACAATAATAGTCAAATTTACTCAAAATTTGTTAAAAGAGCGTGTTGTTGAAATTTATTCGAAGAAGGTTCAATTAAATAAATAAATCATCTCAAAAATTTTTTATCTGTCTTATCTATATTCAAGTTTCCATTCGACACTTGGTTGATAACGTGCTGCAATAACGTGGATACAAATAGATCGACAAAACTGTAAGCGAATCTGATTTCGGAACGAATGTATTTTCTATTATCTCCCATATACTGTATTATTTATTTATAAGCTTATATATTTTTTTCGAAGAAATATAATTTCAATACGAATTGATTTACGGCGCAGTAAAATGTTAGATATAAATATTATCAAGGGACGTCGGTTGAGTTCATAATAGCAGTTCTACTCCTAACCTTGGCATCTACGTTGTTTGTTGTACTGGGACGCTAAATTTAGGCAACCTGTTGAACGCAGCTCCTCCATTCGATTCAAATACACCAAATAATTCGTGAAAATATCGTCGGCAGTTTGTCAGTAGTGCTTAATAGTTTAATTAGTTTATCAAATGGCTATTATTATCAGTGTACGAGGTCTTCTGATAGTTAATTCAAACTGTTGACAAACAAACATTACTATTGATGATAATATTGATATTAACAAATCTTTCTCACAATCACAACCTATAAGCGGTCTTCTTTTCGATGAATATCAACTAAAAATACTGTTACAGTACTGAGGACCTTTCGGCTAACAAGTAGCTATCATCAGAGTAAACTGAATTAGAAATCAAAATGTGCCTGTTTAAATACTATTTGGGGATAATAATTCAAACAAGGGGTTACCCTCAGCAGGAAATCCAAATTTAATAAATTGCTTTTTCGTTTATACTTTTCTATCCCTTCTAAATTACCTAGATATTTGTCAGTACTGTGTTTTGAAAGTGATAAACTTTCTTGAGAAATGGTGTGAACTGTATTCAAAATATGTTCGGCTACCGCTGATGTTTCACCGTTATTTTTCTTTATATTGGCAAAATGTTCTTTATATCGAGTTGAAATGTTCCTTCTACTTTGATCCATCTAGCATTTTGAACAAGACTCACAATCGAAAATCTCGGATGTGTCGAAGTCGGAAACGTTATCAAAGGTGTTGCCTAAACTGTTTTTAGCTTGTTCTTATATCTATAAATTGATTGTATTGCAAATTTTGAAAACAAACCATGAAATCTATTAATTAATGATGATAAGTGAAACTTTTGAATTTTATTGAACTATTTGAAGATAATGGATCCAATGTAGCTAGATGGTTGATTTTCAATTTCCATTATTGTTTAGAAATTAAATTATTGATCAACGATTTGTCGTAACCATTGTCCAACGCTATTTGCTGAAGTTTCTCAACTTCGTTTGCTATAATTTTGCTGGCTCAAAGGGACATACAATAATACATGAACAAGACCCATTGCTTTTGTCAACGAATTGTAATTAACAAATGAATGGTGTTTATAAACAATTTTTGTTCATCGAATGTATTTGCTCATTCGTTTCGTAAACCTTGTCACGAACTACATTTTGGCCATAGATTACGCCATATTTTTTCGCGATACAGTTGTTTATATTTTCGAGTAAATAAACAAATTAGGTCAATTGTTTATTAGCATATAGAGACTTTCGGCTTCAATAAAATCTGATATAATAGAGCTCGACCGTAAAAACATTATATATGGAGTTTGGGCAATTTAACAATTGTTGATTTAATACGAAATCACATGTCTCTTTTTTGAGTTAAAAACAATGGAGTATGCAGTGAATACTAGAATTCCTATGACTTTTCATCATCATTCTCTGAATCCACTGGGGTTTTACATAAAAATCTGTTGCATAGTTCATGTAAGTGAAGACATTGGAAGTTCAAATCGTACATAGAACTTAATCAACTTAATTCCATAGTTTATCAGTGCCTCAGAATGAGCTAGTATCTCATTCAGAAAATTTCCCATTGTGATGAATTAATTGTTGATATATATCTGCCTCGTGTATGCCTTATTGAAGGATAAATTTGTGATTATTTGAAAGAAAAACTTTTTATACCACTTTTATTAAAAGAGGTATAAAAACATAGTAGTTTTCCTTTCATATAATCAAAATGATAAATTACCATAAAGTAACGGCTTCCACCATCGATTTTTTGATAAATTTGTGTTTGATTCTTCACATTTTACTGTTTAATTCTAGATATAACCTCCTTTTCGATTCAAAATTTGTCTTGACGTTAAAAATCTTCATCAAACATTATTATATCCAGAATTGAATTATAACTGTCAATGTGGATTATAAATCTCTATCGAAATGTATTATATATTTCATAACACAGATATATAGTACGTTTACTTTGCATTTATCACTCGAGTTAGGCCGTGCAAAAGAAGAGCCAAACACCAGATACGATCAAACCAGAAGATTCGCAAATTTGCAAAGCCAACCACCAACCTGGCCGGTCTCCTGAACTCTTGCGAGTGCCGACGGGCCCCATTTATACGCATCTTAGCGCTTAGCGTTAGCCTCTAGCATACCGTGGCCTCTAGCAATGTTTAAGAAGAGGTCGTTGGTAATGCAACTACTACCCTCTCACAATACACATCAGCAGTGAGGAGTACATCTATCCGGTACACATTTTCACCACGAATACAGTGTATAAGACAAAAAAGGGTATATAACAGCAGAAGTATCGGTACCAGCTAATGGAACAATGGACAAGGTAGTTTAAGCTATGGAAGTTTATACACTATTTAAAAATATTCAGCCCGTCTTGTATATACAGAAAGAAGCTTTAATCATACATGTTCAAAAACGAAGCCATATTATACAGATGTAGAAAAAATTAACTCGAAATACAATTAAAAGATTTGCACCCTAGTGGTCAAATTCATCAATGTACTTTGCAGGAGAATGAATCACGGAAGAAATAACGAAGTAGTAGAATCGAATAAGCCAGATAAGAACCAGTCTCATTATAAAAGTAGTAAAAATAATTACAAAAAATATACCTTTACCGTGAGTCTTATCCAGAGGTTGAAAAGGAGTAGGTACAAATACTTGAACAGATTACAATTGTTTGTCTCAAGATCACCTATGTTGATGGCTTGTGAAAAGGATATTTTAGTAAGTTTGACTAATGATGATATTGTTAAATATCTCACAATTATATGTAAAGGACTTAGGAATGTGTTATGTCTTTTTTAGGAATCATCGCCGGTTTTAATTATGTTTTGTATTTGGCCAACTATAATTTTTTTGGGTTATTGATCACCAATATTATCTTAGATCGTACACCAAAAATCATCAAAATCAACAGACGCTACCGGAAACAATTATAAAGTACTCTATTCTTCTGTTTTGTTTAGTTGGTCAAGAGCTTAGTGTTTCGTTTTTTATTTTTTTTATTGAGTTTATGTTTCGTTCGATTATATATATTTATATATACAACTTGAGCACAAGATAGACAAGTAAAACAATAACAAGTATTTAGAAGGTTTGACCTTTCTATGTGAGGCTGACTTCCCTTGTATTGGGTTAGGCAGAATGAAGCATCCATTTTTAGTCAATTGGTATCATAATATAATGATATATAAATTCAAATCATCTTGACATGCTTTGACGGTAAATGTAAATTTATATTAGTTGTCAAAGTAGTATAGTAGTTGTGAATGTAGTTAATGAAGAATGCAACGTTCTTTTGTGGTTGAAGGCGCATCTGAATACACATTTATTTTAAATTGAACTTGTATGTATATGCAATTTCGCCAAACTCTTCTGATGTAACAACGTCGTACATGAAGTAACGCCGTTTATAGTATTTACCTCTCTATTTTAAAGTGTTTTGACGTACGGTTCATGTATACTTATATTTTTGATATTTATATCCTTTATTTCGTATCATTTAACTTAAAATATATTATCAATTATATTTTAACAGTTGCCCCACACTTCTATCAGCGAAAAATCCTTGAAGCTATAGAAATCCTAAAACATCTAAATAATCTAAACCGTGACTCAGAATATTACCTTCCCAATATTTGAAAAGATATCCTCGAAAATTTCACTGCACACATGATCACATAACGGCAGGGTCAGGTGCCAGAACGGAGTTAACCACCGTAATAAAGACAGTGAACTGTGTAGCGTGAAGGATTTTTCCTGCAATGAATACGGCTACAGAAACCAGTAGTTTCAGTTTCAGTTCAAGCCTCAAGCCTGCCCTGAAGATGCCACCTGTAATGGTTGGCGAAACGTCGGCATCAAGTCGTGCTATTGTGACGCGGAATCCATCCTGAAGTCAAATCATAATTTCAGTTGTGGGAATTGCTACGAAATTCACTACCAAATTCAGATTGGTGACGGGTGTAGTAGCAAGACAATTCTGATCAGGTTGAGATAAACAGGTTTCATAGTGATATACACCAGATTAACGATAAGGGAGTGTCTACATCCACGTCCGATAGGGATATTAAAGTTACTATCTCCATGGCCGACGGGGAGAATAATATTACTATCTCCAAATCCACCTCCTAATTAATAGAAACGCCCACTTTAATAATACATGTATTAAGAAGGAACATCAAAGAGTTACAAAAACAAGCTTTCAAATAATCTACTAAACCATGTATTCCCAATATACATAAAACTTAAAAAACTAACCTGCGATGACCTTGCCGCTTGGAGTTTCGAACCTACTCCGCTATCGAAAAGCAGAATTCCTTAGCTGCGCTTTCATCGCCTGAGCGACAACCGCTGCTGCAGTTTGAACATCGAGTTCGGTATATTGACAGTTAATTCGGATGTAGAAATTGTAATTTTAATATCTCCATCTGATGTGGAGGTAGACACTTCCTAACGATAACGGTGTATACAATTGGTATCAGTTTTCAGTTAAACCAAATTATGTAGCTCACTCTTGATTCCTGAGTGGAATCCGGAAGTTCCGTATTGGTTAAGAATCATCACTTCAGGCGTAGGACTTGCTATGAAATTCATATTGGTAACAAGAAAAAAATCAGGTTATCCGACAGGTTTTGTAATGATATAAATGAAAGCTCATTTTAAACTCAAAATAAACAAAAGTTCATAACTTTTCATCTAACCCTTCTTATAATTTCTTAATTATAGCTTATATCTATGGGTAGAAAATTGAATATCCAGGTCAGTTTTGGAAACACAATCCCCCCTTCCCCTCCGTATCGTCATCGCATGCTCTATCATATAATGTTGCTATTGGTGATTTCGTATTCGAATCGATTATCAGAAAGCAACCGCTGCTCGTTCTGTTGGGCCTCCTAGTTGCACAGCCCACATCGTTTGTGATAGCTTCGGCGGTTACCGTGGTAACCGCAGCTGATACTGATACATTGTAAATAGTGACATTCCCACCGGTGGAGAAACTGATGTACTGTTGATTTTCTACGAATTCTCTACTAATTGGATCTGCTTCAATCATTTTCCTCAATCGAGAAACAACGTGAATATTTGTCATGGCAGATGATACACGAGTCAACAAGAAAATCAAGTCTCGCACTGAAGAATTCAGTAACTGAACGGAATTAATTATCCATAAAAGGTATGAGATACCTTTGTTGCGATATAACTTTCGTGGAATATTCATAAAGGCAGTTAAGTTATCATATAAATTATTAGGTCCATCGCAATACTTCTCTTACACTGTAGTGAGAGAAATAAAAAGACGGTTATTCAAGCGCTTCCTATACAGATCCAATTTGGGGATATTATAATGTTGAACAATCTGTAATCAGAATATCAACAGTTGTTGCCATTTCATGACTTCTTTATACAAAATCTGTTATCATTGTTATTACGACTGCAACTGCGATAGTGCTAATTTTCAGTGCACTTTCAATTGAAGCGCATCTTCAATAAGTTCGACTCATATGCAGTTTGGAAACTGGAAACCACCAGATACAAGAGTATGGTAATGTTAGAATATAGCCGTATGTGTATCCTATTTTCACGAGAGCAAGGGAGAGGAAAGACGGTGAACACCAACAATGATAGTAGACCGGCCATATCACAAGATTAGTATACTTTCGAAAGGGTTATGGCGAAACATCCTGGGCACTTTTAGAACACAAGGGCTTTGAAATTTGCTAGAATTTCGAATGTCTAGTTTGAATATTGTTTTTGATAATGGTACATACCTCACGAAACCACATCACGCAAAAATACTAACTGACCCTGAAAAAAATGTAGACAAGCTTGTTAAGTTCATTATGCTTGGACAAGCATGTTTTCAGCCCCGAGAGTGCAACGTAAGTTAATAATCGAGTAACAAATCAATGTATGAACTGCATTCATTTGTTCCTAGTTGGCTTTTACCAGATAAAACAGACTAGTCTAGATCTATCACTGAAATAACGAACTAAAAGTACAGAGACCTTTCCATTGTTTTGTGGCAAAAATCAACTAGAATCAAATGAATGTATTTCATACATTCATTTGTATCTCGATTGATACATTGGTTCGGTTTGGTGTCGCTAACTGGCGCTCAAGTATTTTAATATTCCTCGTAACTTTGAAAGTTCGATAAGTCTATTAGTCAATGTGGTACTTTTTAGTGGAACTTCTATTCATAAATTTTGTTGAATAATTTGGTCTTTTACCACGCTGTATGTCGGTTATGTGCATCTTCAACAGAATAATCGGTCATCATTGTTAGAAACTTTCTCGTTGTACTGATGAGTTCTATGAGAACAGCGAAACCGCTGTCTAGAACTATTAGTTTGTAATGTTACTGATCGATCCAGACTATGGAGACTCTCTCATTGTAACTTATGGGTATTACAGTGGCAGCTCGTGAATTTTTGAGAGAGGAGGCTGGACATAAAACGTTTTTGTAAAAATATACTCTATTCACAGCCTTTTCACCTTTGCACAGCGACCGTACCAGATACTTCAGTGACAAAATTAATTGTTACCCAGCAAGAACCAACGTGGAGGTATAGAGTTGCTCTTGCCAAACAATTTTTTTGTTCGTTTTTTGTTTTTGATTTTTTTTGGATTTTTAATATTTTTTCTTTTTTTTTGGAATTTTTCATATTTTGTTTTTTTTTATTAATTTCATAAACTTTTTTATATATTAACGGAATTCTACGGTCTTTAGTTTGCGAAAAATGATCAATAATATTATCAAAAAATGTATCATTTTGTTTTAAGTGTTTTACTAAATCTTTTTCAATAGATATTAAACTAACATTGTATAAACGATTTTGGCCCATTGTATTTGGCATGTAAGTTTCAATTCGTTTGAGAGTAGAAAATGATCTGTCCACCGATGCCGACATGACAGGAATGGTGACTGTCAAACAAAGTAGTTTATAAAACTGAGGTAAAACTTGTTGCAAATCATTGTCTATCATATATTTTATCATATCGGCGTGACTGTCGTACTGGCCTAAAATATCTTTATCCGAGTAGGTATATAACGCATAATTCATTGTGCCGTGCTATTTTATCAAAAAATTTATATTTTAGAACTAAGTTATCTTAAAGTGTATAGGGGAATTGTTTTGAAAAAGATTCGAAAAATCTTCTATTCGTCAAGTCAAAAAACTTCATTTCATGTAAATCGGAAAATCGAATCTCAATTTGACCTTTAATAGTATCTAAAATTTCATAAAAAAGTTGTTTATAATGTAGTTTCTTGTCTACCAAATTGTATGTTTTCCTCCTTTTCGCGGGAGGAGCCTCATCAGTTGAAAAATTTTCAAATAAAATATTAAAATGAAATTCTGTATTACGGATACTTGAAATTTTTCCAATGAGATGTTTCAAACGATCTCTTGAATAAATTATATCAGTGAATTTATGTTGTAAAATTTGAAAAATAAGATCAGTTTGTTCAAATATTGATTTAAAATTATCAAGAAAAAACAAAATTTCTTCATTTTCTAAATAAGATTTTAAACCAACAGCAGTTTAATGAAACCTGATCTGTTGAAAAGTCATCACTGTTTAATACAAAGTCAAATGTTTCAATTAATTTGTATTTATTTTTATGGATGGTAAATACTGCACGTGATATAAAATTTCATCGAGTTGGAGCATTACTGGGAAATCAATGATTTTTTTTTAAACTTCGGTTTGTCAATACTACTATTAGTATTAAATGATCGATTTTGATAGTTACCTGACATTACTAATCCTTTCAAATCCGGTAAATGCCGGTTATTTAAAAGAAACACTTTTATCATATGTTAATCCACTGAATAGATTTTCTAAAAGGCAGCAACTAACTCACTCATTTTAAATTTTTACAACAGACAACAATCTAACCTTACTTCGCGTGGCGTGACAATACATAAACGAACACTGACTGACCTACTCAGCAGTCGGCAGTGTCGTATTTCATAGATTGCGAGCGGCTGTCTCAGGCTAGCTTCCAGTGGGTGTTGCCATTTTCGCTGATTTACCCAGTTGGCGATCGGACTGGTCGGAAAAACGGCAACTGCGTTGAACAACACATGTTCAGCGTTTGAGATATATAGAGAGTCTAGCCTAGATTAAAAATAACTATTGAGAACGGGGAATTAATTGTAAAATTTTAAAAATTATCAGAGAAACAGGAAGTAAAATGGAGAGTGATCATCAAGATAAATTGGTGAGGAGGCTGAGCCTCCTTAGCCTCCTTCGAGGAGCCGCCACTGGGGTATTATGTGACCAATGATAACGAATTAGAGGTTTTAAAACACAAAAGCTATCTTTAGCTTCATATATGGCTTTTCCCTCTGGATAATTGTCATTTTAGACATTAAAATTCATTATGCTTGGGCAAACAATGTTTTAGGCTAACAAAGACAAACTCGAAAGTTCAAACTTACTTGATGAGCAGAAGCAACTTGAATAACTGTTATATAAAATCATGATACCTATGTAGCTAATTTATTTGTAAATGTTTCTTTAAAAAATTATATTTCAGGAGTGTCTTGAATTATTACGAAAAATCCTTTGCCCCATAAAAATCCATAACAAATATATAGAAAATTATTTTAATATCTTTTTACGCACCACTTGCAAGTTCAGATCAAAAACATTTGCCGATAATAGCACTATAAATGCTAGATTACACTTTTAACAAAAACGAATTCTTAATTACATGTTCAAGATTCTAATAATTTTTGTTGCAGCGTAACCGAATGTTCATTGTAATGAAAGTAGCTTTACATGTTAATAGTCATATACGAAGTTCAAAATAGCCTTCTTCGTATTTTAAACCTCAAATTCATTAGCATAGCCCACTTATGCTACACTCTCGAGGCTGAAAATATGTTTTGGTCAAGCATAATGAACTATATTGGAGGAAACTATAGTTTTTTTCTATTTTAAAACCTCAATTTCGTCATCCTTGGCAAAAATAACGCTTACATAACGCTCTCGAGTCTTCAGTCCAAGCATACCTAATAAATTTAATTGACAAAAAAACGATTATTGGGTAAAAAGCTCATATATCTTGTTTATAGCAAAAATGTTTGATTTTGTTACAGGCTGACGAATGTATGCCTTACCCGGTCAACCTAAGCAACCTGTAAATTTATCAATAGATCAAAATAAATCTTTTTGGACTTAAATATAGCAAATTAATACATCATTAATATAACGAACCATACGCACAGAAAATATTAGACTGCCTTCTTAACATCTAATTCAAATCTATTCGGAAAGATCAGCCGATCGGCTACGAATTGTAAAAGATTGTTTCCCATTGCTTTACATATACTTGCCGAAATGTTCGTTCAGATTTCTGAACAGCAATGTGGTGGTCGAGTATAGTATCATCCGAAGTTTTCATATGAATTATGATAACTTAATGAACAACGACTATCAGTTGTCGTTCGGAAATTAGGAAGTTTCATGTAGTCCCTTCAAATTAGACGATAATTCATTGATTTTGGGAAATTTGTCTTGAGGTTGGGTTAACATATTTTTCATCAAGCCCATGGGTTGTTTTTTTAGATATAGATATGTACATATACGATTTGGCGTAATCAACACCTTGGTCTATCGCCGCAACATGATGGGTGTGCAGGTTCCTGATATCAGCTGCAGGGCCTGTCGAAAGGCGCCTGAGACGCTTTTCCACCTTCTGCCGGCATATCCGGAAGAAGTGGCCTCGGCGTACACCCATCGCCATAAAGCAGCCCTACGGGTGCTGTATTACCATCTAAGGCACTCGTATGGAATAGACCAAGAGCCGGTGCTGCCTTACATGCCTGGAGATATTGAGTCCGTTGTCGGAAACGAGGAATGCCAGATCTACTGAAATTACCCGTTTCCGGCCGTCAGGTCCATACAAGCAAATAGGCCTGACATTGTCCTCCTCGATAAACAAAGCAAGACTATGTATGTCATCGAATTATGTGCTCCGGCAGAGAAAAACATAGTCTTGAAAGAGGAGGCAAAATGGACAAAGTATCAAGATGTCCTGTTCGAGATCCGCACGCTATACCCAGGCCACAAGGTCGTATTAGTTGTTCTGATCATCGATGTTTTGGCCGGAATTCGGTCTTCGCTGCGTTCGAACCTGAAGATCATTCCGGCCTGTAAGAACTGGAGAAGGCAGTCATTCTGAGTTCAATAAGACTACTTAGGGCACACGATTTGGGAACCTGAAGCTACTTACCGACCGGTGAGGAGGAGTAGCTTCGGTTGGCCGACTCTTGGATCTAGCGGCGCAACTGAGCAGTATTTAAAAAAAATGAATAGAACATCAGTTCTAGAGAATCGCTAGATCTACAACATCTAATCAGGTCATAGTTTCTCAGGAATGCATAGTTTTTCGGCAAAACGCAAAAAGCCGCAAAAATTGACAAAAAATCGTATACAAAAAACAACCCTTTTTTATCATGCGCTTGTTGAAAAATATGTTAACGCAACCCCAAGACAACTTTCTATATGAGAAGCTTAGCTGTAGGAAAAATGCTCCTAAAATTTTCTAATTTGAAGGTACTAATATATAGAGTTGCGCTTACGAAGCTGATGTGGAAAATTCCACAAGATTTTTGAACTATTTGATAGTTTGGTGACGTGAAACTATTACTGTTTGCGAACAACTTCATAAGTCGAAAGCAGATACATATAACTTTTTGTGTTAACTAATTTTGAGTTATTACACTATTGGCAAGGGAAATTATCACCACGGGCGGGAGCGTGGCTAGTGTATCAAAACAAACATGGCGGAGACGGGGTACAGTTTATAAGACAGCTACACGATTCATGCTTTAATTAATGTTTCCATCTTGCAAAACTCATGAATCTGTACTGTCATTGCGGTTAGACTTACTGTTCAACTTTGCACAAGCTACTCCGGCATCACGAAATATGATAGTACAGAGTCTTATTAATTCTGACCTGAACGTGACTTGTGGAGATACAAACAAAACTCGCGAAAAAATTGATTTGTACGCATTCTGTCTCCAAACATCAAGTGCTTTAACTTCAGAACCGAATGTAAAAACCGGAACTCTAATGATAGATTTATTCAATAATAACAATAGTGATGGCTTAGTGAATTAATTTTTGTTTGTTTAGGTATTTACATTACAGAAATAATCTGAATGATTTATAGTTTGTTGTCTTCAACTTCAACTGATTGAAAAATGTGGAAGAAACATAATGCGTCAGTGCTTGAACAGTTTCTGGCTATACCGACAATAACATTGTCAACACTTCCTTTATAAGACTTTAGATAAAAACAATCTTTACTTTTTAAACTGTTGATAGTCTTCGAATCTTCATTAATTTAAGCATGTTTGAAATCTCTTTTGGTTGATAGAAAATCTTCACGTTCTTCACGAACAAACTGTTTGTCTTATTTTTTTTATTTATATTTCAGTCACTATTTATTACAATTTTTAGCGGTATCTTTCCACCGTGACAGCATATACCTACTTGAAACGGTATTCGACGCAAATATCAATCTATGGCGCTAAATTTATTCATGAATTCTGTCAAGTAATATTTTATTGGTGTCTCTTACATTTCAATAAAATTACTGCAGAATTCAAATTAGAACGGTATTTGAAATTTGGTACCGGTTTTTAAGTCTAAATTCTTAGTGATTATTTTACCACAACACGGATATCTTGGAACAGCAATAAAAACTAAAAAAAACATGAATGCATCGAATTTAAAAGACTATTCAGAAAACAAGCAAAACTACACCTTTTACAAAATTCACGAATATTCATTAAGCTACTTCCTCGATAAGTGATCTGATTGAAAATGATTTATTTATAACATTATAAATATCATTATACAAGGCCTTTATGGTGATCAGTCTAACTTTTAGAGCTCCTTCCCGAAATCGTTCCCAATGTGAAGATGTCATTTAGAAAACGGTATGACAAATTATAGATTAAGATTACAATGACGATTATGAAAATAGAATAAAAAGATTGGATAATATTGATAAATGCATGTGGCATTACGGGAAGAACAAAAACATATGACACAATGATTGCTGGTAAAGATGATTTTATATCGAATGAATATAATGCCTTTCTGCTAAACGTTGTCTCAGAGTTCACAAAATCCGTTAGATGTACGAAGTGAGAATCTAAGATTTTGGAAAACTATAGAACTCTATATCTCAACCAGTAACTACAGAAGAAAGTTTACACTTGATACAAAAAATTAAAAAGTTGACTGGTAATGATGACGAAATTCCTATAAGTTTGGTTAGACTCAGTATTCCAGTTATCACAAAAGTTATTATCGAGATTATTATGCTTTATTACAATTAAATCCCTTAGAGACGGTATATTAGCATTAATTAAACCACTTAATGAAAGGAAAGGGAGATCAAGAATTGTTGGACAACTATAGGTCGATCAGCCAATTTCCAGTTTTCTCAAAGTTTTTCCAACTGGTCATGATGTGTGATCCGATATCACATTACATGGATGAATGTGAACTTTTCTGGAATAATCTCATAAATAGATCAACACAAACCGCAGTGTTCCAGTTCATGCAGGTAATTTTGAGACAACTGGAACGGGGTAGTTGGCAAAGGCAATATTTCTGGACCTTTTGAAAGCATATGATTGATTGGATGAGAATTGCTGTTGAAAAAGTTAGAATTATATGGAGTCAGGCGATGTGCTCTGATTTGGATTGATTCTTATCTAAGTCAAAGAATACAAAGGGTATGAAATGTTGCAAAATACAATAAGAATTCCGCAAGGAAACGTTCTAGTACCTATTTTATTTTATTTTTTTATAAATAAATTGGAATTAATGATCCACTTTTGGTATGTCATTCTATATAGTCGATATAAATTCAATTGTAGACGAAGCTGAGTAGATTCCTGCCGTTTTTCAAATAACAATAAGTCATTTTCAAATAGCAATAAGTCATTTTCAAATAAATAAAAAACAAATTTAGTAAAGAGGAACCCCAATTAATTAATTGAAAATAATTTTTCATTGCAAGAAACAAAAATATTGTTGGATATATACATTGATGAATATATCATCATCTGGTAAGTGAAAAATTAAATAGATTATATTATTGTATGCGTGGTGTAACTAATGAAATTACCACTAAGAACATACAGTGTATTTTGCAAATTTTGAGGCAAAACTTAGATTTGACATTATATTTTGGGCGGCAAACTCGAAAATACAAAATGTTATGAAATATTACAAAGTACTAAGTAATTTGAAATACCAAAGGGTTAAACAACTAATATCAGCTTCCAAAAATTGAATAAAATCAGCCATTATGTGATGAAAATTCATTCGTAACTTAAATAAAGTAACTATTGAAACAAAAGTACTTTGTAAATTTGTTTGAAGAAGCTTCTGTGTTAACGGTACTATAGTCACCTTTATTTATTAAACTAGTGAAAACTTTTGATAGTTATTTATATTTTATTACGGAATTAGCTATGCTATATTTTACATTTCAATGTTCTTCCATTACTTCTATTACTAAATACAGAGTTGAGATAATTCTATAGAAGTTTGAAATCTTTGTCAGAAATGTCAGTCAGATAATACATATCTTCCGAGGTTAAATTAAATAGAGGAAGTGATAACTCAAAGTATCTGAATTTGGTTATGATTGAGATCGATATTCTCATTAACACAAATGTCTTTCTTAATTTGGATACTTTCTGATATCAAACGTTTATTGTAGAAAAATGAATGGTTTTGTATCCTTTATATGTTTATTTTGTGCAGTGGATAAATGCCTTGTATATTTATGTCCATTCAAACTTTTATCGATGTATTGAGAAAATTGGCCGAAGTAACTTTCTCAAATGGGGTGGAATATATTGAATAGGTTATTTTTGTGAAAGGTATGCTGCAAAAGAGTGGTTACAATATTTTGAGAAAAAAATGTACTCGGTATGAAATAGAAGATGAGGAGAAAAAAATTCAATGTTTGAGATTATTTTTAGAGGATAATTATAAAGAATGGTACTGTTCTACAATGAAAAAGCTGGATATGGGGGATTGGAACAAATGGTTAAATTCATTCCTTCAAACATATGTGAATAAGGGTTGGTCATTTGTTCGTTATGCTTATGTATTGAAATATATGAATGTTTTCGGATCATTATTAGATTATGCCTTTAGAGAAAGAGCGCGTACTGTTAGACTATGAAAGGAATATGACAGATGTATCAAGAATTTCACATACTGTAGTTGATTTACCTATTTATATACAAGGCAAGCTAGATAAATAGGAAATAAAAACTACTTATGAACCAGCTCCGGTAATATGAAACATCAGTTGTGCCTAGGATAAAGAAGGATGACTTCAAGAATAATTTGTTGTTAAGAGAAAACATTAATAACGAAAAAAGAAAACAGCCATGTTACATATGTGCAGCATTGGGGAAACCTGATCCTCACCATCCGTCGGTTGTTTGTGGAAATAAACAACGTTATGAAGTGAATAAAAAAAAGGTGAATCTAGCAGAATCTGAAGATGCAATTAATATTGAATTTGAAAATTCAAAAAACTAAGTAAGCCGGCAGGGGAGTGTCCATCGTTGATTACTGTAAAGGTTATTATTGATAATAAATAAATTGTGAAGAGTGTTTATGATAGTGAGTCAAATATTACACTTATAAATTAGAAAATTGCGTTGATGAATTAAAAATAAAGATAATGAAATTTTGCTCATCGCCGCGCACGTCTTTCTATGAAAATTGATAAAATTGAAGAAATTTTGGATGTTATGTTGTGAAAAATGATAATATTATGCAAAAACCTCTTGTTTAAATCATCGAAACGAGACAAATTTAGAACACCTTAACACAAATGAACAAAATAGTATATCACACTTGATGGAAAAATATAAATTTATATTTGCAAATGGAAAAGTGAAACGAATAGAGGCTGAAACTAAACTTTTAGAAAATAGATATGTTACAAAAAAATCATATAGAACATCTATTTCAGATAGTAAGGAGATTCAGCTCTTAGGTAACAACTCTGTTGGAAGCAGGTTTAATAGAAGATCCCAGTTCACCTTTTGCATCCCTTGTTACTCTCGCATATAAACGTGGAGAGAATAAAAGATCTCGTCTTTGCATTGATTTTCGTGAACTAAATAAATTAGTAATTCCTGTACCTCAACCATTCCCACGAATAGAAGATATGATGGTGAAGGCTGGGAAATGTGAATGGTATTCGACTTCGATACAAATTCTGCTTTTTGGGCTAACTCAATAAAACAAGAAGATAGAGCGAAAACTGCTTTCATAACACTTTAATACAGGAAGGGCATTGGCAATGGACCCTTCTTTGATTTGGTTTGAAGACATCACCAGCTATTTTCCAATGCACTTTAACTAACATTTTGTGAAAGTACAAGTTGACAAATTTTTGCATTAATTATATTAATGATGTTTTGATCTTTTCAGGAACATTTGAAGATCATTTACAACCCATAGAGTCTCTTCTTCGTGCCTTCAAGGAAGAATGTTTCAAAACTGGAGAAATGCAACTTTTTAAAGCAATCCGTTAAATATTTGGGCCATATAAATGGGAAACATGAAACTAGTTCACTTAACGATAATCTGATAGCAATTGAAAATTTTCCTCGACCAAAAAAAAAAATGTTCGCCATTTGTTGGGAAAATTAACTTCTATTACAAATATTTAGAAAATTCAGTACAAACACATGAGTCATTGCATAATTTACTAAAGAATAATGTTCCATTTAATTGGTCAGAACTTCTGATAAAGCATTTCAGACGGTAAAATCGTACTTATGTTCTGCACCTATATATTAGGAATCTACAGCTTCGAAAAAAGAGTTTATATTTACACCGATGTTAGTGGTGAAGGATAAGGAGCAGTATTAAAACAATCCAGTCCATCCAGTGACATATTAGAAAAAATGAAGTCCTGCTCAAAAGAAGAAAGAAGCTATTTATTTAGAATGTTTAGCTATCAAAGAAGCTATTTTATATTGACAGTATTGGTTGATAGGAAAATAATTCATAGTAATTACAGATCATAAACCTTTAGAAAATCAGTGAAAGCTCGGATAGATGAAGTATTAGGGGACCTTGTATATTACTTGTCACAGTATAACTTTAGAGTAATGTACAGTCCAGGAAAAGAAATTTTGGAAGCTGACTCGTTATCCAGGAATCCGGTTGTAGAGAGCTTTGAGAATAATGAGGAAGTGATAGTGATGAGTTGTAAATTTAATTAAAATACAAGATATTCTGGATGACCAAGAGGAGAATAAGTCTGAGATATTGAAAAATTAGCATATAATGAGAAGAGGTGAAATATATTTCAAGACCATCAACGGAAATCAATAAATTTTCCTTTCTCAGAAGTTAGGACAGAAAATTCATTGGCAGCTTGGACATCATGTGTAATTAAATATACATCCATATTATTATATCTTCGATGTGGATAAAATGTTTCAACAATATTGTTATTTATGTGAAATTTGTAAGAAGAATAAAACAAGAAAAGACCGTCCAATTGGTTTACGTTCCCATTTAGGTGCAGCGATTAAATCTAACGAAATCATCTTACTGGACACAGTAAGTTGATTCAGTGGGAATAATTCCTTCAAACGATATTTACATATATTGGCTGACCACTTTTCAAGATTACCATTTATATCAACCTCCAATGGACAAACCAAAAGATTTCATATGTCTTCTAGATACAGTGCTAAGGAAAAATAAAATTAAGATATTATTAGCTAATCAATACAGAGGAATTACGTCTACTGAATTTTGAGAATATTTAACTTCAACAGGTGTTACTTTATTGTTAACTTCAATAGCTTGTCCAAAGTCTAATGGACTCAATGAACGACTTCAACAGACCTTAGTGAATCGTATTAGATGTTAAATAAATAGTAAAAAGGAGAAGAGTATAATAACACTATACATATAGCGTCACTAAATTCATATCCGGATATCTCCTTTTGTGTTCCAGAATCACTTCAAATAAAACGTGATTTAACCTCAGATCGTAAACAAGCTATAGAACATTCTCTTCTTAATTATCAAAAAACAAATTGAGATGTGATAAAAGAAAGAAACGTGTGGCACTCGGGAACTGCCGAGGTAAATCTATTGCATAGCACTACGCCACTGGAAAAAGTTGGGCAGAAAAACATCCACTACCCCTTCAAAATCTTCACGAATTATGAGTACAAAAGAGTATCATCTTGATCTCTATGAAGAGTATTCTGTGACAAGTGCATAGATAACTCTACTACCGGTAGTAGAGTTGTCTATGGTGGTCAGTTGACTTGTAAACACAATTTTATACGAAAGTTTTAACGTCCAGATCTCGATAGCGCTTCCGGCTCCGGGATTTTCACGTGGCCTATCGAAATTAGAAGGTTCGAATTGTATAAAAACACAATTACATGAACGCCAGACGACTTATGTAATTAGCTACGAATGTAATAATTTTTGACATATCCTCGAGGAGCTCGCTGCGCGTAAGTTAGAGTTTATACATTTTACCTCAATTTTGTTAATTTGGGGCCGTTTCGAACCCCGTGCGGCCGGCGCCAGTTGTAATAAAGTATTTTGGGCTATGAGCCGCTAGCTTTTACCCGCTTTCGCTATATTTAAGTAGCTAGAAAATTCCCTTTCGTACGTCGCACGTCAGATGCTAGTAGGTGACAGCTGAGAATATCTCAAACTGTTTTAATTAAATTTTCCTATTTAATCGACATTTTGGGCCCGAGACTATGCTATTTAGTTGGCCCCGTTCATAAACTAACGACATGGAGCGAAAACCGCATGCGAAAAGTCCTCGTTAAGACGTTCTATGTACCGTAAATTTACACTTTTCTAACTCGCCAGCTACGCGCTTCTGACGTGAACGTTATTCGATTTATCGAAAATTAACCAATTCAAAACAGTTTTAGACCCAGTTTGGGGCTATCACGACCTTTTAAAACGTTCAAAGTTAACATTTCGACAATTTTAAGCTCGGCCGAGCTACATGGTAGGCGGAGTGTTGGGTCTTAGGATATTTCGTTACGATATTTGTTTTTTGTTTTTTTTTAGATTTTCGTTACGGTATTTGTCTTTTGTTTTTTTTTTCTTGATTCGGTCGCCGCGCTCAAAGCCCGCGATAAAAGCTATATGCAATAGCTTAATAGAAAAAAATTCAATTTTGCAATTAATGCTAAACAGGAACAAATTAGATGAAATTAGGAGTGGACCTTTTCCCACCAAGCGACGTATCTCGAACACGGCCTATGAAGTGACATGTGAAAAGAGAGATAAAGAAACAGTTCTATGTCACTCGGGTAAATCGACACCAACGGGTCAATTTCTCTCTTTGATGTAACAATGTTTAGTCTTTGTCTCTGGTTTAGTTCTATATTGGATAATGAGAGAGTGTGCTATAGAAACGATCAGAATTTTTATTTGTAATTTCTTACATAATATTAATCACTCACTCATGGTTTTAGATATGACTGTAAATAAAATAAAAACTCTCTTTTTTTGACGTTTCGATAATAGTTTATTATTTTTATCAAAAATTGTTTTGTCAATTTGTTTCCATGCAATTTAGAAAAGAAAATATGATTTAGATTAATAAAATGCGTCTGCAGCCGACTTGTGTTTTTAAAATCCAATTACTGCAGAAAACGTTGGATCGGTTGTGTGTGGAAGAGTAATGTATGACTAATAATCAATGTGAAATGGATATTTAGAATTGCATAATCTTAAAATAATGTCTTATGTTTAACTAGATTAAATCTATTTAAAATTGATAATTAGCCATACATTACTCTTTCACACACAACCGATTCAATGTTTTCTGCAGTTTAAATTGAATTTTAAAAATACAAGTCGGCTGCAGACGGACTTTATTAAACGAAATTATATATTCTTTTCTTAATTATATGGAAGATAAATAATTGACAAAACAATTTTTGATAAAGTTAATAAACTATTATCGAAACGTCAAAAAAGAGAATTTTTATTTCATTTTCAGTCATATCTAAGAACCAACGTACGAAGAAAACATAACGTATTTATATATATACAACATATATATATATATATATATATATATATATATATATATATATATATATATATATATATATATATATATATATATATATATATATATATATATGTATATACAACAACAACACCTTAATCAAGTCTGCACTCTGCATGCCAACATTTAATTAACAATGACAATATTAATTAATGCGACATTATGATTGCGGAATTTAATTCCATTATATCTAATTCAAGAACTGCAGAAATACTCTCCTAACTAACATATTGTATAAGAGCAAATGGTAATAAATTAATTCTAATAAAATGTTGTTTATCAGAATTCATTTTAAGTTCGCCTTGAAGCAAGATAATTCTATTAATAAAGCAATGTCGTCGTTTGAACGCCTACAAAATTAAGCAGCGCAATTTCGAGAAAGATCTTCTGAATATCGTTTCATTGTGCGATAATCTAAATTATATTATGTACTCCACATTGTCGACTGCTATCCTAATGTTGTGCACAATTTGGTTGGTGGAATGCGAATTCCAACTTTGCCGCTAAAGGTTACTCGATTCTTCGTCATCTCAAGTCTAAACAATATTGCTTGGACTACTTTTTTAAATCACTCTAAATGATGAGGTTTACACAAAGAATGTAGGTAAACCGGTAGATGTGCCATGAACATCTGGACGAGAACGAAAACCTTGACACCAAGTTGGTACAAAGCCAATTACAGTTCTCCAATAAATTTTTAAATTACAAATGTAGGTATTTAGACACCATTACTCTCATCTCTGTATATATTAAGTTATCTGCTAATTGGCTCTGAATACCTACCCAAGTTTGGGATCAATCAAGAAATACGTACAAGCCACAGAGAGGACGGGGTTTGTCATCAGTGGATGGAATGCTATGATGGAGGGGGAGGGGAGAGTAATTGAATAATTGAATTGAAAGTGTACATTATCATGTATGCCGTAGAAGATTAATTTTAGCCGACGACTCCTTCTTAGTTGATTTTTTCTACTTTCATTGCCTTTAGTACGGTTTATTACTTAATTGATTGTTTTATATTTTAAGATTCTCTTTGTTGGCCTCATTAACCGTGTTATATGTGAACTATAGTATATCCATGTTCAAGATAGAGCGCATGTAAACAATGACTAAACGCGTGATCATCACGACCGTTGCAGCTCATTGGGGCAAAAGTTGCAGTGTTTACCTCTCCGCAAAACCTTATTAACTGCATGTTGACATTCATTTAATTAATTAATAAAACTAGGCTAAGTCTTACCTCTGTTTATAATATAATTTGTGAATATAAAAATGCACACACGTTCTCAGCTCGAAAACCAAATCAGAATCGTAAGAACAACAAAATCCTAACCTTGGATAAATTTGACTATTTTTGTGAATGTTTATCTTGGATGGCCCCTCAACCATTCTTCAACTTATATGTATTTAGAACCCTGCGAAAATTATAATTGTCCGTGAAGTAAAATATTGAATGTACAACTGTAATCTGAATATCCATTGATTGTATGTATTATGAAGTTAATGTGGCAAAATTAACTTTCGAATTCCATGTAACATATTTAAAATATATCTAAAACTCTTTATCTACATTAAATGTATCTGATACTAAACCTGACAACACTGTTTTTAAATCGGGGCAAATGTAGGTCAAAAGATTTCTATATCAAATAGAACATACATACAGAAAAGATATAAATATATACGTCTTCCTTACATATACATAAGACTTTGTGATTTAGAACTTCCAGATGAAAAGTGTCCTCATATTAATCGTATGAATTGAAAAATCGAATAACGTATCTATGATTACATGTTTATCAAACAGATCATAAATAATTTAAATTATCAAATGTACACTTATGTTGTAAGAATCAAAAATTGTTCGTATCACACTATGATCGATGAGTTTCCTTCATATATACTTTCACGGTCACACGTCATGACTGGTTCAACTTTTTTGATCTAATTTTTATAGCTAGAGCTTTTAGGGGTTCAAAATACATGATACTCCCACTTTGAAGATGATAAACACAAAAAATGTACCTAACGAATATGTTATTTGAAATAAAATATCGGTTATAAATGAACAGATATTTTTATTGAATAAAAAAATTGAAAAATAATTGGCACTTACATTGTATCACATTGAGGACTGACTGCACCGGTACACTTGAGAATTTAAGTTGCACTTACAAGTTGAGTTTTATTGCATCGCAACAAAATGAGATTTCAAGTGTTACTTTAACGTTTTTCGTAAGTTAAATTGCGTTGTGATAACTATGTGTGTTTATATTATTTATTAATAATCAACAAATGTGGAACTTTTTGACGATATTGAGGAACATGAATTAATTGAATGTGGGATATTATTGTCAGCGCACTAAAAACATATTTTCATTATTGAGGAAATTACTTTTCGAGATCTTTCTAGTTTTTCCATATTTTAATCATTCCTAATTTTGATGTTATTGTTATTATTACATTTTTACTCTAAGCACAAATCAAATTTACCATAGTATAATTCATAATTCAGAGGCAATAAATATACTTTAGGAAGTAGGTATTTTGATTACTCTATGTGTTCACTTAACAGGCGGGCAACATAAATATAGTAAAATATCAATACTCCCCATAGCGTGCAGTACAATGGGTAAGGTAACAAGTCACAGTTCAAACTTGTCGGTGCTTGGAATAAGTGACTTACATTACAAACTGAAATCACTCGATGAACAAAACCAGCCTTATAGTGTGATAGAATTAGCTTTTTGGAGTTTTTAATTCTTAATTCGGAGAAACAATTGCTTTAAGTAGATAATTATGATACAAATTGAAGGAACTAAAATCGAACACTTTTTAGTCGTCGCAACAGGTCCAAAAAAAAGAGGTAAAAATGGCCAAAACCGGTTTTTCGCGTCGGACATCGTCAAATTGATTTAAAAAAAAAATGCTTCTAATAAGCATATGCGCCGTGAAAAGACGGAAAAAAAGAGCTGCAGATTGCAAAAAACCATCGATTTGGCTCGAAATTTCAAATATTAATAACTCTTGTTTTTTTTAAGATTGAGAGCTGAGATTTCAATAAATTGTAGCTTTTGTGCCCACCAAATACCACACAAAATTTCAGCAAGATCGGATGTACACTTTTTGCAAACCGCAGCTTAACGTAAAAAAAGCGCTTTTGTAAAATGACCCTAAAAAAGTTGTGGTGCGGTAACGCGCTATTTTTGTTGAAGGACCATCTTCTTCAAAAGTTAATGAACAACTTACCGAATTTCCAACCTCTTATCTTCCGTAAAAATTGCTAAAACAATTATTTTAAATAATGGTATTTCGTGCGCTTGGCTACCCGGCGTTTTCGAGCGTATGGGTTCAAAATGCAAACGCTCGTAAAAAAACAACAATATCTCGAGAACCCTTGTTCGAAAATCGATGTTTTTTTTTTTAATTCGTACTACCATTCAATAATATTAGGATTGCGCGTATTTTCAAACTTGTAGTAATGTCGCAAGTACTCCCTACTGCGCTATTCGATCTATTCATTATTACTATTTATTCGCTATTTTAGAATGTGTATGGTATTTTAACATATTTTTCATTGTAATATGTCAAATAACGATAAAAAGTATTACAAAAAATTTGAAAAGTTACATTGATAAAACGTATTTAGTACATATTGTACTAAAAAATTGAATGTAAATAGTAATATACGAAATTGCACTTACTTATAGCATATAAAACATTCCAAAATATTTTGTTATTTACTTCAGTTCCCGAGATATTGTTGTTATTACGAGCGCTTGCATTTTGAACCCATACGTTCGAAAACGCCGGATAGCCGAGCTGCGGTAGTGTGCGTGGCCTAGCTTTTCCTTCTACGCCTTAATTGTTTTAACAATTTTTACGAAAGGTAAGAGGTTGAAAATTTGGTAGGCTGTTCATTAACTATTGAAGAAGACGATCCCCTAAAAAAAATAGCGCGTTACTGCACCACAACTTTTTTAGAGTCATTTTACAAAAGTGCTTTTTTTTGCATTAAGCAAGCATTTTTTGCAAAAAAACTGACATAATATCTACCGTTGTCATCCTCAAATCAAGAATATCAAGATTACCTAATGTTATAAATATATAGTAAAGGTAGTAATTGTTTCTTCATCACAATTAGCTCAAGTAACAATATTTTCTGAACGATTTACTGTTCAAGTGCTTCTATATGAATATCTATATTTCGGAGTATTTTCATACTGATAAACGATCTAACCTTTACCGTTAAATTATTGTGTTTGAGCTATTTTTTTCAATTATCGAATATGAATTTTTCATGATGAATTTTATCCAACAACTTATGTTTAAGTGGAGTTGAGCATAATGGTAACTATGTCCATTTTCCACTTGGGGTTTCTATTTCAAATCTGGTTGATGTATAGTATTTGAATAAACACTTAGTGTGATTATGTTTAACAATAAATTTTAATACTGAATCTGGCATTGCAAACATATAATCTAATACTTTTAACATATTACTTTATCGAGAATTTGTAAACTACATAAACAAAATTAAAAGTTAGCTAAATATAAATTAAATATATTATCGGTAGGAATCTGGAATCATATATTAACGGAGTTTTGGATCATTAAATAGGAATTCATAATTCATCAATTATCAAACATCTGTCTATACTTTTTCTGAAACCTTATCTAAATCACTGACTCCGCCATGTTACCCCCTCCTCAATTGTATATAATATAATATCTAGTACATACTATTTGGAGAATTAGTTGCATCCAGCTAATACCTCAATTGTGATTGATTAGTTGCTAGATTGTGTTACACTGGACGTTGTGCCATTGTTTCCCTGGCACTCGGCAGAAAGACGTTCAATCCATGCACATTACCTAAAACCTAAACGTTCAATACACATAGTATCATGATAAAGGAGGTCTCAGATATTTATAACGATCTGATACTGTTCATTATGCAATGGGATATTTGTATGATTCAAAATGGATAGCAGGAATGTTACAAAATAATGTCTAATACATTTTATCGAATTATAGAAAAGGTTTCCATGCTATTAGCAAATTTTCGAATTCCTACGACCTATAAGAACGGTGCAATCGTCTCCACATTGGCAGTTCTCTTAGGAAAGAATTGGACAAAATTTTATACACATTTGTATGTATGTTTCTTTTCAATAGCACACGCAAGTAAGAGAACACTACTTAATAGTTCGATGTCACTTCTAACTGCCATTTTGGACTGAGCAAATATCTGTGCAAATTAACTGCGCGTTTAGAGGCGTTAATTTTAATCATACCAACTGCACAAACTGGACTGCTCAAACCGATCGTAGCAAACAAATGAGCATCTGTGGGGCCTCAGTTCATGTTCAACAACGATTAGTCTGGGGGCAACTGAGTGCCACTGGAAATGGGCGATCATTTACAGTGACATTAAGAAAAATTCGTATAAAATTAGGACTATATGAATCAACAATTCGTAAGCTAATCAAGTAATTGGAAGACAGCGCTTCTCTTATTGATAAGGCAACACCAACGGTAGTGAAGTGGTCCAATGAAAATATTGCTACAATGAGAAAAAGTATGAGGATCCAAACCATCCGACGTTGTTTGCAAAATTTGAATCTTTCTAGAACCACCACGCAATTAAAAGTTGTAGACTTATTTTAATTGGATGTAAAAAGAAACAAGGTGTTGCTGATTTATACAACAAAATTTTGACGGATGACAGCATGCCAATTGACCATTCGAGGCGCCCATTATTAATGATACAATTTTCCATTTGTGACCTTAAAGTTCACATTGTATATTGAAGAATGCACATCAGTTTCTCAAATATTTTGAGTTTCATTGAAATATAAAAACTTATGCTTATAGTTCCATTATTTGGATTTTGATTTTGATGTTCTGCTTGTCGCATCCAATGTGGATTTTGCTTCGACCAATAATGCATATTATGCAAATTTACACACCCTGCCGAACTGAAGGTTGCTTCATCCGTCCATAATGTTAGTGACAGGAAATTTGTATTTTCCGGAATCACATTTAACAGCCAGTAATAATGGTTCAGTCTACTATCATAATCAGTATCTTTTAATGCCTGAAGTAAAACAATATGAGAGGGATGCATATTACTCTCTTGAAGAATCTCGTGGACAATTGTTTTTGAGACTCCCAGGTCGTTGGAAATTGTTCTGTTACTTAAAGTGGGATCGTATCGTACGTAGGCCAAAACCAGCAATATTTTCCTCGAATTCTCAGAGATGCTTGAATGGGCTGCACGTTGCCAGTCTGCCGTAATCGCCAAGCTGATCTTGGAAACACTTCTTGACAAAAATGTCTTCTTTGTGGAAATTACATTGCATATTTTTGCGACGCAGTTACAGCATTTTCAAAACATTCAAAATAAATGCGTAACATATCATATGCTTCCTCGTTTGTAAATGGCATATTTAGAAAAAAATGGATTTAAACGTAAATCTAAACCACAGAACTATCACAACTAACTTTTGACAGTTGTCAAATTCGTAATCTTTTCAATTTAGCTGTTACCATGGCTTCGTGTTTTTCTCGCAAAGGTTACTTGATCCGATATAGGTACTCGAATTTTTAATAATTCCTCCAATAAATCGAGAACGGATGGAGATATCGCGATGCGGTTTTCACTAAAATTTAACTTTGTTTATAACGGCTAAGGGTCTGTCAATAAAATAGTACCGTTTCATTCAACTTTTTTCCAAAGATCACAAAAATATGTAATCTCTGCGGGTAACGCCCTCTAGTTTATTTGTTCTCAACTAAACGGCTCAAGGAAATTATTTTTTCAAAAGATCATAAAATGCTCTTTCAAACGAGTTCAACAATATTCAAATCGGTTTAATGGTTCAGAAGGTATTCAAATGTGAATATTGAAAAATGCATTGGCCTCCCCCTCCCTTAGCATGACAGATACGGAAAAATATTGCGGAGCAAAATGATACGGTATTACCAAATCTGTCAGATGATGTTTTCAACGTTATAGCTCATCGTCTAACTTTCCGAGATAGCGTGAATATTATGTTTCTTCATAGTAGTTACGACTCCTAGCGTTTGAATTACGAACTTCAAAATAATTTCCAACCTATTCTCTTGCCCACTTTATTCATGAGGAATCTTTTCCCAAACTACTAGGCCTTACCATTGTTGAGATACAGCCCCTCCGTACCCTTACCCTTATCCGGACACCCGCGTCAGTGACATCGGTTGTCAGATGTCAAAACCTACACTTTTCCACCAAAAAACCCCTCCGTACAAAGAGGTCTGTGGAAAATGTCTTATTTGCCTGGAGTAAATACCCAATATATTATGATGCTATATTTACATTATAATCTATAGACAGTCAGTCAATATATTATAATATATAATAAGAAATATTGAGTCATAATATTTACTACCTGTTAGTGACTGGTTTACTTATACAAGGTAATTCATTTTGATTCCACTAATATATAGTAGGTACACTAGAAGTCCATGATCCTAATTTGAGAGATTTTCATAATATTACAGCAAATTTTCTATATACGAGGGCAGGGTGAAAAGATAATCTCCTTGTAACCCGATACACTTCGCCCAACGTTTTTCTTATTTTTCGATCCCTTCCAAATAATACGATCTCGGCAATCCTTCAATATAGGCGTTTGTTTCAGCGATGACCTCATCGTTGGAGCCAAACTTTCCGCCAAGCCATTTCTTCAATTTTGAAAATAGATAAAACTCGCAGGGAGGCAAATCTGGAGAATATGGTGGATGACGAACCAATTCGTTGCGCGATTCATTCAATTTTGCCATTGCGACTTCAGACGCATGCGTCGGTGCGTTATCTTGGTGGAAGAGCACTTTTTTCTTTGCCAAATACGGCCGCTTTCACTTCAGATCGGCGTCGAATCGATCCAACAGCTATGTATAATATACGCCGGTGATCGCTTTGCCCTTTTCAAGGTAATCGATATGGACGATACCGTGTGCATCCCAAAAAACTGTCGCAATGATTTTGTTGGCCGATAAACCCACTTACCCACTTTGGCCTTTTTCGACTTCGATTCGCCAGGACAAGTCCACTGTTACAACTGTTTTTTGGTCTCTGGTGTGTTGTGATGGAATTGAACATCGCCAAACGCTCCTTTGTTGTCACACGGTTGTGCTTGTTGTCGACAGATAGCAAATCCGGCAACCATATGGTAGATAGCTTTCTCATGTTCAAAAATGTATGCAAAATGTTCGTTACCCATTCGGTTGAAATGCCCATTGTCTCAGCAATCTCGTGCACTTCAACTCGCCGATCGTCCAATATCATACCATGGATTTTATCGACGAATTCTGACATTGTAACCTCAATTGAACGACCAAAACGTTCGGCGTCCTTTGTGGTCATACTATCACAACGAAAATCAGTAAACCACTTGTGAATCCTTCCAATTGATGGTGAAGAGTACCTACCCATAATGTTCAACAAGCGAAGATTTGGTTTGTGTACTGTTTATTCCACGCAAGAAATAATGTTTAATTAAAGATGGTACATCACAAATGTCACATGGGATTTTCGATTGTGGCGCCATCGGTTTTATTTTTCAGGGACTTTTAACCTTGTCTTCGTATACTCAAGCATGATGTCGCATGCATATTTGTCGGCAAAGCTCTCCATATGCATGCATACGTATCATAATTACCCGGGAACCAGCTACCAGTTACTCATTATAATAAAGTATTGGAAACTACCGGGATATCAAAAATTATCTTGGTCAAGGGTGGTTGTGGAATGTAAAACGTGTGTCTTACTTTAAATTGTTCAATATGTTTTGTTGTGTCAGAATCTGTTAAGTCATTGTGCTGAAATTTTCTAATCCAGTTTTTGAATCATGCCTCTTACCACACAGCACAAAATGTTCGTAATTGAAGCCTATTTTCGAACGGGTGCGCTAGTTAATGGAAATTGGCAATACAGTCAACGTTTATGTTTGGACAATTTTAGAGAGCACTTCCCAAACGTGGCAATATTACCGGACAATTTTTATGCTTGCCTTACAAATTGTGTTGAAGTGTTTCGCGAAACTGGCTGTGTGACTCATAAAAAAGGTGCTGGTAGACCAAGAGTTCGTACAGAAGAAGTTATCAATGACATTGAAAACATTTAGCATGAGGATGCACGTCAACTTGTGCATCGAACAAAACGGGGGACATTTCCAACAATTACTGTAATTTAGTTTTTCTTGTTACTAAAACCGTTATTTCATAATTCGTAGTTATTGTTTTACAACTGAAATAAATAGGTATGAAATTTGTAGGTTATTGATGATGTCAGTGTGACAGTGACATAATTATTCCAAACGTAAAGTAAGACACACGTCTTAGATTCCACAACCACTCTTGACCAAGATAATTTTTGATATCCCGGTACAATTACTAAAAATTTTATTAATCTACTACATTACTAATTTACAACATTTGGAAATACCCATGGCAACTACATTGTGTTATTAACAACATTGAATAGGGTAGCATGGATTAAGCCAATGGGGTCAAGTAGACACCTCTCGCGAAAGCAATGTTGAAAGCTTTAATGCGCAACAGATGAGTGTTTATGCGCACCGGATGGAGAAACTTCACTGATCACCCAATAATATATCAACTACTTCCCAGGCTCTTTGGATGTTGAAATGAAAAGATTATATATCACGAATGATATAAATTACAACTCAATTCACAAAAATATGTATATCTGGGACCCAGATACGAACCCGTCATCCCTTTTGTTATGTTGTATGGAGTATGACATACTTTCTATCAGAACAAAGTAAAAAAATCATGAATATGTATTTGAACATTCAAAATTACATCACTACTTTCTGCAATATCCTTAATTTGTATTTTATTGTAACATTTGATGAATAGCAGAACTGTGCCGAACAGTGACAAAAAGTGCTCGCGAGCTCTAAGCACTTCAAAAAGTGCTCTTAAGCACTAATCATTAAGCACTGTAAATAGTAAAGTGCTCGCGGGCACTAAGCACTCAGAAAGTGCTTTCAAATCACAAGGACTGAGCATTTTTTGAAAATTGATTTATGGAGTAGGTGGGTTTAACTCATTTCAAGTTCAATTTGTAAATTCTGCTTGAAACTTCAACCATATTTATTTGTCCTGTCCTTCTACTGTTTTGGAGAAAAAAATATGGAGAAGCTTGAAAAATTTCATTGAAATGTAAGTACTTATACATATTAGTTGGACCTTATTGAGCTTCTTCATTTTTTTAAGCCTTTTCATTGGAAGAAGTTCATTGAATTTTTATAATTTTCTCTTGGAGCATCTGTATACATAAAATATTCTTCAGAAAAAGGTAACCAAAATGAAAAGTCGACGAGTCCGAGCGTTATTTCGTAAAATAAACAACATTTACGTTCCCATTGTTATAAAATGAAATATAAACATCAATAACATCATATAAAATTAATGAAAATATATTTTCAACAGAATACCGTAAAAATGAATGTCTATTTTCCAACAAACGAAATGTAACACTTAGTTTTAGATTTGGAAATCTATCAATAATTAATTGTAGGTAGGAAAGGCTTAGTGCTTAGAAATCCTGATAAGGGCTCCGGAACACGGAAGTGCTCGTGAGCACTTTTCGGCATTAGTAAGCACAAAGTCTTTTCGCAAAATGCTCGAAGCACTAAGCAATGGTTCAAATAAGTTCTTGGGAACACACACACTGCTGTAAGTGATTTCACGAGCACCAAGCCCAGTGTTTGGAGAGACATCTCTGATATGCATATAACTTCATCAAAACTACAGGTAAACGATACATAATGTTCCATGTACATCAATTTAATAGAGCAAGAGGTAACACATATCAAACGCTATATATAATTGTAGCATATTTCGAAATATTCTTTTCTTTTTAAATTTTTTTTTGGGGTGCGAGCATAAGCTTTGAGGAATAGACAAATAAAAAGAAATCATCTTGAAAATACCTTTACAGTCTATTAAATTTTCAGTTTACATTTAAAGAACAAATTTAATACACCCTCCAAACTCTGCCAAACAACAAATTCCTTGACCTAATAAACTTTATTACTAAGTCAACGTACGGTATGGTTGAAAATATATGCAGGAGTCAAAAGTTTGGGAATATTTGTATGTAACGTTGCATGTAGCATTGTAATATCAATAACTTCATTTGAAAAATGTAAAGTTATCAAATCACATTCAATTGAATATAAATAAGTTGTCATCTCAAAGTAATCCCATTCGTTTTAAATCACCAAGATGCTTATTCAAATTCCCATTGCGATTATTTGTTTGACATTCAGCAGCGATTGGACAGATTCTTAATACTGGATACGGGCAAAGATAGGCTCAGCTGCATTAGTATTCACGGTAACTACTAGATAGAAAGTGAATTGATTAAATTTCGTGGGAATCCAAAGTATCCCCAGATATTGGTATGTACTCCATAATTTGCAAGACAGTGAATAACGTCAAATTTTACTACAACTTTTGGACTTTTTGTGTTAATGTAAAGAACGTAGATTATATCATCTACTTTTAGGCTATCACGACATAGATAAGTCGATTAATGTGTATAAAAATTATTACCACCCATCCATGATTTGGTATTTGCGCACCCTCGGATTAGAGCGACGGACTTCCGGGTAGATATGCTCTCAAGTATACACCAAACCCTATAGTATATAGAACTTGATTCATAAATTATCATTGTTTCGATTAATAAAAATACCAACTCAAAAGCTTCTCATTGGTACTCCTTCGACATGTACCGCTGTTCGTTATGAATGGTATCACGACATAGATAAGTCGATTAAAGGGTATAAAAATTACTACCACCCATCCATGATTTGGTATTTGCGCACCCTCGGATTAGAGCGACGGACTTCCGGGTAGATATGCTCCCAAGTATACACCAAACCGTATAGTATATAGAACTTGATTAATAAATTATCATTGTTTCGATTAATAAAAATATCAACTCAAAAGCTTCTCATTGGTACTCCTTCGACTTGTACCGCTGTTCGTTATAAATGAAAATTTCAATAACAGTATATTAGACTTCGAAAACTAGAAAATCAGGATAACCAGAGAAACTATAGAGATAGAGATATAGGACCTCATAATCTGAAAACACGGAGATGATTGTTGACTCTCTTTTCGCCCGGGCATTCTCTTCTTGGGTTTCTTAACGCCGACCCCAGGTTACCCAGAATTATACTGGTTAACCAATTTGGTAGGCGATGAAGAGGAAGAGTACGTCACCTGTACTTCCTCTCGCTGTGAGAGGAGATTGACCGAGCCAGAGGACAATAGTTTTTTATTAGTGCTGGCCAATGGTTCCAGCAGACCTTATTTCACGACTTCTCAGGTGAGCTTTCACCAGTTAGATAACACCACTTTACGATAGTGGCTTCCATAAGGTTTCCACTAGAAGCTAGGGAAATTAAAGGTGCAGGGTTAAGCCGACTAATATAATCAGATGTGGCTGCAAGTGCTTCCGAGGGACCATATGTAACCCGCCGTAACCCCCGAGGGCCAACAAATCACGGTACGGTACCTGCATACTCCGGGTTTGTAGTTATATACCCATCCACGCGAACTGCTCTTTGGTTCTGAGGGGTTGCTACTTTTATAAAAACTTAAATTTAAGGCGAATAACGTCTACAGTATACCGAGTTCGGCAAATATCGTGATGGCACTCCCCCTTTGTGGCGAAAAGATACATACAATACGGCATTCACGGACAATTTTGACATTTATTGATTTTTCAATTCTAAATCATATTAAAACTGAAGTATAGCGAGCGCACCAATGAAAAATAGCATTAGTGTGGTGACTTTGGGTTGGAGCTGTTTATTGAGAGTTTCTCGTGAATTTGGAATTCAATACATTTGGAATAAAACCACAAAATTGCAAAAAAAAGATCCGCTTGAAATTACGCTACATCTACTGACAATACATTCTACAAACATTTACCGGAACGAAACTTCTCTTTACAGTCAAACTCAGAAATCTCGTTCATAACCACGTATTCATACACAATAATTATTGTTCCCATTTCGGTACATCCTTGTTGACTAGGGTAATTTGGATGTCGATGAATTTCCCTAGTTAAAAATGAACGTACCCAACCTGTACCTATTGAAGATATGTTCCGATAGTTGATGAAGTAAATTTAGGAGAATTGAATTATTAAATACAGTTTATTACAAATATTTCCCAAAACTGCATTAGAATGAAAGCGAATATATCAGACAGTAATTTATTAATTGTTTACTGGGTCTGTAATGCATAAAAACAGAAAATCTACGTATGTCTGCAGTTTTTGAGATCAAGCACCCCTTGTAAAATATACGGAAGAAAAAATTATTCACTGGGAATATCAAATGACGCCTAAAAATAATAATAAAAGATTTGTGTAAATAATGTGTGACAGTTTGCTTGATTGAAGAATGACAATTTCGAAACAATTTTTTTCTAGGTTTTTCAATAATTTGGAAGACACATTATATTCCAGTGATTGAACTATCGCGCAGAATCACATTGTACCCACAGTTATGGAAACAAACAAAGAAATGTTTGGTATAGGCTTTTCGCATCAACATTCGCACTTACAGCAAAGAATTAACACATTGAATTTATAAAAGAATTCCTTCTCTTCATTTACCCTTTCACCATGAAAAATTACTAGAAAAGATACCAACATAATCTAAAAGCGGTATATCTGAGAAACTAATTTATAACAGAAAACTGTTGAATGCAATAATAATTCATCAAGATTGATTGATCAACATTTCAGACCTGCATCATAAAAACTCATAACGAAAAAACTTAAAGAGCACAAAATGCTATATCAAGAATAGAAAGATTTTATTTGCATAAGATTCCGCCGTTTGGAGGTTAATTAATATGTTTTCAATTCGCTACATAAAATGTCTTCCCAGATAAATGTATATCCCTGAGATAATATTAATTATATACCATTAATAGCATTTAATCTTATTTACATAATTATATTCACGATTTTAATGTATTAGTTATTTAGATTTGTTATAATAAACGAGGCAATAAATGTAGAATTCTAAATTCATATTGATTTTAATAACACATGAATGCAGTTCGAAGCATATAAGATTAAGTTGTCTATATTTTCATTTGTAAGGTGGAGAGAGTAAATGTTTATGATATTTAAACTGAAATCATTAAAAATAAAGGCGAAAAGGTCATAGACTGTGTGGTATCATTCACTACTTGATATCGTGAATTATATTTTCGATCGGACCAAAAACTAGCTTCTGCAACAACATATTGGTCATTGTTCTAAATGTACCAATGAAATTATTAGTTTCTATTACTATTGATCATTATTTATACTATGTAACATCGATAGTTGATAGATATAGATGTACGTGTCCCTTGTGGTTAGATATTTTGATCCTGAGGTTAGTCTGTGGATCTCGTAGAAGTTGTTCTCCATAGAAAAGGATTTTTTTTGTCTAGTAACTGTCGGCACTTTCTAAACAATCATGGTTTCCGATCGTTTTTTATTTTCACTGTATCGATGGGTTTATATCACGGTCGTACATACAGGTCTGGGAACTCTATTGTTTGACATGAGTCTCTTACATGCCGCCAAACTCGTAGTCCCTCGCTCAGCCACCAGCTAGCGCTTGGATCTAAGTATGACAATCACATTATTAAGTAAAATAATTTTTCTGGTAACGCAATATTTACTATTCTGATTTGACTCTTGTCAAAATGTATTACTCACCTTAAAAATAACTTCACCTCTTTCGCACACATAAAAGACCTCGTTTAAACGATTTCTTTCCGGAATCGCAAGCATCCACTTTTTTCGCATTTCCGCATCTTTCGGCACTTTAAAAACAGAAGTTTTTTGCTTTACACTTTTGTACCCCGTTTTGCATTTCGGCACAATGCAGGGTTTCGCCATTTTTCTCTAAAAACGCCGATATTCCTTGTGTTTACAAGTCAAAAATGACAGTTGCCAGAGAACACGGTCAGAGATCATTCTTCGACTACTGCGCCATCCGTTGGTACTAAGCGGCAGTTGACGCTTAGCGGACTCACTTCTCAGTTCTCACATAGGAAACAGCCTCGAGTTCCCAGACCTGTATGTTCGACCGTGGTTTATACTTTCCTATAGGTAGAACCACCGCTAGTTAGTATAGTGCTCCACACAAGACGTGGTTAGTAAATACATGAATAAAATGGAAAATTATTATGTTGAAGAATTTCAATATAGATCCCAATACTTAATGTACATGAAACATTCGAAGAAATTAAGAACCATTTCCTCAATATGTGTCACAACATATTAAATTGAATCCGAACCGTATTTAGTTGGGTCCTGTAACGCATGCAGAATTATGTGAGATTATAAGCTCTGTTAAAACTTCTCAGCCGTATGGGTAGATAGCATTCCAGCAAAATTAATCAAACACATTTCTTCTCGAATAGCAAATTATCTATCTCTTATAATAAACAGTCTGCAACAAGGGGTTTTCTCAAATTGTCCGAAATGTGTACGCTTAAGGGCATTCTATAAGGAATGTGACAAACAGTAACTACACATAAATAGCGATTCCCAATAACTTCCGTAAAATCATTGAAAGAGTCCTATATAACAGGTTGACTAATTTCCTGGACGCGAACAACATTATGATTGATACACAAAATGGGTTCCGTAGAGGAAGAACACCTATTAGAGAAAAAGATTCAAGTGGAAAAATCTGCGAATCTAGTAAACAGATCCTAAAAATAGGAATCCCCAAGTATAGGTACCGGGATATCAAAAATTATCATGGTCAAAGGTGGTTGTGGAATCTAAAACGTGTGTGTCTTACTTCACGTTTGAAATAATTATGTCACTGTCACACTGACATCATCAATAACCTACAAAATTCATACCTATTTATTTCAGTTGTAAAACAATAATGAACTACAAATTAAAAATTAACTTGGTCAAGGGTGGTTGTGGAATGTAAAACGTGTGTCTTACTTTAACTTTTTGAATATGTTTTGTTGTGTCAGAATCTGTCAAGTTATTGTGCTGAAATTTTCTAATCCAGTTTTTGAATCATGCGTCTTACCACACAGCACAAAATTTTCAAGATTGAAGCCTATTTTCGAACGGGTGCGCTAGTTAATGGAAATTGGCAATACAGTCAACGTTTGTGTTTGGACAATTTTCGAGAGCACTTCCCAAACGTGGCAATATTACCGGACAATTTTTATGCGTGCCTTACAAATTGTGTTGAAGTGTTTCGCGAAATTGGTTGTGTGACTCATAAAAAAGGTGCTGGTAGGCCAAGAGTTCGTACAGAAGAAGTTGTCAATGACGTTCGTCAACGTATGGAAGAGGAGCCTGCAAAACCTTTAGAACGTCTTTCTCAATGCAATGTGCAACCATAACGCCAGAAATGCTGCAAAACGGTTTTCACAGCATGAGGATGCGCGTCAACTTGTCCATCGAACAAAACGGGGGACATTTCCAACAATTACTGTAATTTAGTTTTTCTTGTTACTAAAACCATTATTTCATAATTTGTAGTTCATTATTGTTTTACAACTGAAATAAATAGGTATGAAATTTGTAGGTTATTGATGATGTCAGTGTGACAGTGACATAATTATTTCAAACGTAAAGTAAGACACACGTTTTAGATTCCACAACCACCCTTGACCAAAATAATTTTTGATATCCCGGTACTTGGCTCTATCTATACAACTACTTGGACTAATTGAATAGTTGATTCATCAATTTGCTGATGACAGTTTCTGTACAATGGGTAATCAATCACATATGTAAGACTTGAAATATCCTTCTAGATTGAAGAATGTGTGTGACTTAATTTTCGTGTCATTTCTTTATACTTTGTTCGTTTGATAAATACAACATAGAATGTAGTCATCTCTCCTTCTGCGGTAATGGTAATATCACATAGATACCTGTTTGAAGGGAACAAGGTATTGTTAGAGTACGGCACTGTTCAGGACGGTGCGGGGAAGTCCCATAGTTGGTCCGGGGAGATCCCTCGATGCGTGGGCGCTGAAGAGGGTATAAAGAAGTGCGAGGAAGGCAAGACGGAATTAGGCATTAAGCTTAAGAGACTATCGAACTTATGATTGAAATAATATTAATAGCCACTCCTAGTTTTTAATTCTTTCAGAGTTTAATAAACTTTTATTTGATAAGTGTTTCGTGTTTCATTAAAAACTCTAACAGTATCTATTTTAAAATGTGAGTGTGGATCATGACTTCTAGGTATTTCTCCGCTTTAAATGGTCTTATAGCTAGAGTGCATATCGTTAGTACAGTAGTAAATTTAAACTGTGTTAAAAGTTTTTAATTTATTTAATTTTAATCTACGGACTTTATTGTTTAGCCGAGTTAAAATATTATAATAAACTGCTTATTTCATCAGAACTCTGTTGTTGTAAAATATACATTTAACTGAAAGACATGTTTATTGCTACTATAATTTTTTTTTTACTACGGTTTTTAATATGTCGTTAATATAATACACAATAGTGCCTTTTATAAAAGTCTGGAAGAATCAAACTTTCCAAGCTGATCATGATTGCGACTGACCCAATTGCTACGATCCGTATTTACTATTGTACATTCAAATCCAAGATCAACTGAATTTGTTTCGATCTTTCCATCTTGGGTTTGAATATACTATAGAACCTTTATTCACCATTGGAATATCAATGTTTTCGCTTTTAGATCTTTGACGAACGGGTGAAATTTTAATTGGCTATGAATTTTGCAAGTTCCTTCCAAAAGCAGCACCAAAATTAATAATGCATTTGCACCAGCTAACAATCTTTAACTTTTTCATTGTAACATTCCTGGCATACCTAATAATTTCTTAAGTAATGTTTAATTGAAAGAGTAGCTTACAACCATTTTAAATTTCATGCGAATAGAAATAGCAGATGGTTATTTCAATAATTCGATTGAAAATTCAACCGTGGGTTGTTATATAATTTGGTGCAAATATTTTGAAAAATGAATTATATAAACTTATACAGAATTCTGTGAACACCATATAGTAATTCGCATTCAAAATTATGCATAAGAAAATACATCAATAAAGCACAGTATCCACTATTCAACGTCTCTACTATACCTACCTTGCAATATCTTGCAGATAATGTGATGTAGATATTCAATGTAGCCAACTATTATAATAGATTGTTTCAGTCTTTTAAGTGTGTAGGACGAAAGAAAATTATAGACTAATAAATAACATCTAAATATTAATTTCTCTTTATTTGTTTCAGTAACAGTCGAGAGATGAGGAATCGAGCGGAAAAAATGAGGCGGGACAAATTGAATTCGTTCATTGGAGAATTGGCGACGCTGGTACCTATGGTAGCAAGAAGCGCCAAGCGGATGGATAAAACTAGCATATTGAGACTGACTGCAACACATTTGCGCCTATATCAAAGTAAGACATAACCTATTGTTATACAATACGCCGTAAAAATTTGAATCATACATATTAGTCCAAATCAGATATACCTATATAAAATCCATTCTAATGACAGTGATGAATTATGTTGGCTTAACTAATAGTGGAGTCATTCTACGGAAAAATGAGGCGAGGTTCGTAAAAATTTGATAGAGGTTGGGGAGGTATAAAAAGTTGTTTCTTGTGATAAGAGTAATGATATTCCAGAATTTTCCACAAGAAATATTTGGTGCAACCATCCCAAAAATACCATAAACTTGTTTCTGGGCCTTTTTTTAGGTCAGTTTTGAAGTTTTAATTTTTTTGAACCCCTTAGACTTCTGACTAAGGTTTGGGTGTTGGACCCTTTTATTGTCCATGTTCAAGGAAGCTTTGGTTCAAATTTGGAGTGTTTGCGATCATTACTTCCCCTAGAATAGATATATACATACGTTTTTCGGGGTAAAAATTAAAATTGGGCTATTTTGATCAAATCTTCACCAAATTGGATGAAATTTGGTGTCAAAGTAGATCATGGTGACCATAATAAGTGAAGTTGAAATATCCAACAGTTTTGATAAAAATCCAAATTTGGGAGATTTGGCCCAAATTTTGAAGATGCCCCCAATTACGGCAAACAAATCGCAGAGTACTCTTTTTGGGCTCAAATTGAAGGTTATTTTATATAGTTTGACGTGGTATAACTTGTTTTATAAGATTAGCCCATTTTTTTGTCATTATGTATCTATTCTAGAGGAAGTAATGATCGCAAACACTCCAAATTTGAACCAAAGCTTCCTTGAACATGGACAATAAAAGGGTCCAACTCCCAAACCTTAGTCAGAAGTCTAAGGGGTTCAAAAAAATTTAAACTTCAAAACTGACCTATAAAAAGGCCCAGAAACCAGTTTTGGGGATTTTTGGAATGGTTGCACCAAATATTTCTTGTAGAAAATTCTGGATTATCATTACTCTTATCACAAGAAACAACTTTTTCCACCTCCACAACCTCTATCAAATTTTTACGAACCTCGTCTCATTTTTCCGTAGAATGACTCCACTATAAAGGGAATGTTTCTACCAGGTTCAAAGAGCGTTTTGATCAAGTCCGTACTAGGGCTGGGAGTTTGTCATTTTTATATTCGAATATTCATTCTAAAATTTATTCGAATAGTCGAATTAGTCGAATATTCATATTATTTATGAACTATTCATTCAAATAATCAATCCAAAATTCATTCAACTAGTCACATTCGAATACTCTTCCATATAGTTTGCTCAAACATACTTAATTATTTGAATTCGGCGAAAAAAAACGCGAAACAATAATCAACATTGTTTTAATTCAGTATCACATTCGAATATTCATCCATATAGTCTGCTCAAACATACTATTATGTTATTAAATATTTGAATTTGGCGAAAAAAAACATAAAATGATAAACAACATTGTTATAATAGGGAACTACATTCATACATTTTGAGATACATTCTCTGGACCGACTTTCCTTTTAAGCAGGAGCTTTTTAAGAAACTATATTACCTGCTTTAGAAAATCATCGTTCCGAAGAAGTTGATGTAGCTAGTATACATGAATACTTTTTGCCAATTTTGATAATTTAGGATATTCTTATTCGTGATTTTTCCACCAATCTAGTGGACTTAGATCTTCAGGCAATGTACATTCTAATTCATAAATTTCTATTTCAGTAGCATTGCTAACTTCATCCTGGTCATTTTGAAAGAGAAAATCTAAGGCCATTTTTTGTTATTGAATGTACAGCCTTTTCATTTGTGTCTTCGTCTTCATTGACAGGTTTCATTTCCAAACATCGTTCGATTTCTGCGGTTAAATACTGTTTCGTTTGGAAATAGCACCCAAATATCTTTCTTCTCCTTTAAAATCTTCGGTCTAAAATAGTAGCTTCTTACCCTAACAACACAGTCAGTACCACACATTTTTTTGAATTTTATGTTGTATTGGAAACACAATATCTTTTCAAATATCTGTTTAATTCCAATGTCTGCCAGATCATCTTGTTTGAAAATGAAATTTTCTAATAGTGATTGAATAATTGGCATTACCGTTGAAAGTGTCGGTTGTGTTTCTGTTGATAATAAGTTATTAACTACATCGAAAGGTAAAATTGGTATAAGATACTCAATTTTGGTCCATTCTTTTTCTAAAATGATAAGATGTGCTGCTTGAGCTCTTGTTGTCGTTGCTCTATCCGATAAAACAGCTATTACGGTCTCTAGCTGTTCAATCAGCGTTTGTGATTTGGTAGATTTAGCTGGGTTTGTTTCAAATTGAGAGCAGATGTGGCTTTACAGCATTTTTCAATGATGGTCCTAATACTTGAATCATCTAATCCTTTGTTTAATACCAATTGTAATGAATGAGCAAAACAACACACAGTATCATATGGAAGATTTCTAGTTGCCGCAATAATATTTGCTGCGTTATCATGAATAAAAAATTCCCACACATTCCCATTCTGCGACGATGTCTTTACAAGAAATCTGCTGCTATACCTTGATATAATGACATGTGACAGTTATGTAGGATTCATTAGCCCTTGCACTCCAACAATCAGTGGTTATTGCGACTTATTTTACTGCACCTAAGTAGACAATTAATTTACCTTTCTCAATTTCATATAAAGAATGTATCCTGGTGGAAATTGTTTTTTTAGATGGAATACTATAGCTTCGTGCTATAAGACAATACGTTTTTAAAACCTTCATTTTCTACAAAGGAAATTGGCAATGTATCTGCGCATTCCATTTTTATAATGTTGTGTAACAATTTCTTGTTTTTGATGCGTGATTCTTGTAGAAACGAAAATTTAATCTATTTTATTTTGCCCCAAAGATGATTCTGAAGCGGTCACAATCTTCCAAGTTAACTATTTCACATTATTTGCTTGAAGAGGGGGATAACTACCTACCAAAACAACATTCTTAGAAATCTAAGATACTATTTGAGTAGAAAAATGTACACTACACTGAATAATATACTAGAAAAAGTTCAAAATGTGATTATTATAAAAATAAAAGAAAACACGACATGTTTCGCCACACAGTAGGGTCTTCAGGTGAAGAAGCCAGTGAGTGGCGAAACATGTTGTGGTTTCTACATCGTTATTATTCAGTAGTGTTCATTTGTAATATAATGGAATTCCAACAAGTAATAAAATAATTATGTCATAATTAATTTGAAGTTTCTAAAAGTGCGAAATTTCGCAATTTTATACGAATATTGTAACAATCAGAAGTCTTTAGCGCTTTGGACTCCGGGATTTTCACGTAGCCTATCGAAATTAGAAGGTTCAAATTATGTAAAAACATAATTGCATGAACGCCAGACGTCCTATGTAATTAGCTACGAACGAAATCATTTTGACATATGCCTCGAGGAGCTCGCTGCGCGTAAGTTAGAGTTTATACATTTTACCTCGGTCTTGTTAATTTGGGGCCGTTTCTTGCCCCGTGCGACCGGCGCCAATTGTAATAAAGTGTTTTTGGCTATGGACCGCTAGCTTTTACCCGCTTCGTGTATATTTTAGTCGCGAGAAAATTCCCTTTTGTACGTCACACGTTAGACGCGCGTAGCTGAGTTCTGAGAATAGCTCAAACTGTTTTAATCAAATTTTCCTATTTAATGAACATTTATCGAAACAAGAAGGGCCGTCGGGCACGGTCCGATACTAAATCTAACTACATGGATCGAAAACGGCACCCGAAAAGTCGTCGGAATGCCGTATTAGGTACAACCAGTTTGCACTTTTCTAACTCGCGTGCTACGGGCTTCTCACGTGAACGTCATTCGATTTACAGAAAATTAACTATTTCAAAACAGTATTTGGCCCGGATTGTGGCTATCACGACCTCTGAAAAGGTTCAAAGTTCACATAATCATTTCATAATTTGTAGTTCATTATTGTTTTACAACTGAAATAAATAGGTATGAAATTTGTAGGTTATTGATGATGTCAGTGTGACAGTGACATAATTATTTCAAACGTAAAGTAAGACACACGTTTTAGATTCCACAACCACCCTTGACAAAGATAATTTTTGATATCCCGGTACATATCCAGCTCCTAAATTTTATGATCTTCATCCATAGACATCTTCATTCGTGGTTCATTCAAAATTCACTAAAATATTCATTCAAGTATTCATCAAATTATTTATTAGAATATTCATTGAAGTATTCATTCAAGTATTCATTCAAATATTCATTCATTCGAATATCTCAAGAGAAGGTTATTCGAATATTTAAGTCATTCGAGTATGATTCCCAGACCGTCCGTTCTAATAACATTGATATGTCCGCCATAGCAAACCATATTTTACAAACTAAAATCACAAAATATGGACTTTCTCTCTTAAAATACAGCGACGAACCCCACTTACACACACATACACTGAACTATTTTTTCTCTTCTGTTATTCTCGCTTTTCTTGTTTTGTATATATACCTACCACTATAATTCTTTTATCCACGGCATTATTAATAACCAAGTATTATATTAATTATTTATAAGACTATTGTTATTTTTTCCTCCGCTATAAAATGTACACTTTTTTAAGTGCAACTTGACCTTTATTATTATTATTATCAAATTACTCAGGGACATCATTGGAAGCTATAGAGATGTATAAACATTGAGATCATTCATTGAATTCTGATTCTGATCTATCTCCGATTGAAAACAATCCATTATTACAAACACCTTAGGTGAACTCTAGAAACACGTATTTTTAAGTAATTATTTGTTATATAATTAGGTTTCGCTTTCTTACTGGTTGTATTTCGCACTGTTACGTAATTTTAGCTGTTTCATACTTTGAGGAGTGGGAATTTAGAGGGACCAGCGTAATTTTGAGCAAGATCAAACAAACTCTTTATGTCAAATTAAAAACACTTATCACATATAAACTTTATATTACTAATAACAAATTTGTAACAATAACCATGCTGAACAGAACAGCAGTTTTCACACTCTTTATTTGCCTGCTCGTCGTACTGAATAAGAATGATAAAATGTACACGTGGTCGGTCCTCGTGAGTCGTGACTACTTGGGACTAGCGGCTGGGGTAGTTCTCCTCTATCTGCATATCTGCTTCAGTACGATCGCATAACTTAACATTAGCGTTAATTCCAGGCATCCAAGGATTTTTGATAGTTTTTTTACTAGTACTATTTTATAGTCGATATTTATTTTTATTGGTGCGCAGAACTCGATGGTGTATGTAGAATGTGTCTAAACCGATGACGTTAGAAGATATGGCCAAATCGTTACAATAAAAAAAAGTTACATGAGTTCGAAAATGGCTAACCTCAAAACAACAATTGTTTTTTTTTTTTTAATAATTGTATCAATACCAAATTGCAAGTCATTGGTAGAGGTTTTTTGACCCCAAGTTAATTAAAAGTTGGCGTATTTGGAACAGGCTCATTAATTTGAGTTTAAAAACATTTCCTACTCCACTTTTCACAGCGAATTACGATTGACGAAGTCCGCGTGAGAAATGGATATCTTAGCTATCGAGCAAACGTCGGGAATATAGATTCCGCGACAAGTGCTTGATAGTTTAGATCCATTAGATAACGAAGTGTTGGATCAGTATTTTTTGTTTCATATAATCACATGATACATACACTTTTATATCATATATACAAGGCCGGATTTAGAGTGGTGGGGGCCTGTGGGCACAAGTTTGGAGGGGCCCCTATGGTAGACGGTAATATTAAATGCCACAAAATATTTTTACAATACAAAATTATTATGCAATTGTAATGTCGATTAAATGAAACTTTGCTTGGAGATATATTCAGTATCGGAAATAATTCTTCTGGGGTATAGACATAAATCTACACATGCAACAAGGAACGCAATGATATGATAATACCACATAAACAAGAGAGACGCACTGCTATGCGCCCCTCCCTTTACCCCACCCGAGGCGTTAACTGCTACTCGCACATTCGCCCGACTGGTGCTGGTATGATACTAACGTCCTACGTTCTGAGCTGGCCGTCCTGAAATTGTAATGCTCTCTCTATCATATAGCAAGCTATTCTTTACGCTCTCATGAAGCCACCATACCCAAGATAAATAATTTCCGAACCTGTATATTATTTATTTGTACTTATATTAATTATTGTTACAAAGGCACTTTTCGCACTTTTCTCGTCGATCGAGTCGTCAAATTTTAATTAATTAATTATTCCTACTCAAAAGCGGGAGATTATTGAGACGTTTTTGCCTCATTGCCGTTCGCAATCTGTTTTTTTAGTAATTTTAACTTGGAAAATAATCTTTCAGCCTTACAGTTAGTGATCATCAGAACAAGATAAATTTTTTAAATTTTCGGAACATTACCTGTTTTCTGATTATCAACGCGTATATGAAATGTTCACGGCTGAAGCATCTTTTTTTCTGCTGAAACTGTTTGTAAAATTCTGCAAATTGACTAAAAACTTATCTGTAATACGGCGCCACATACTAAACACGCGGAAAAATTCGAATAAGTAATTTCAATGAACTTGTTATTATGTTGTGTTTCAAAGCAATGTGACATCAGAAATAACTTATTCCAATTTCTACTTGCCATTACATAAATATTAAACATACAATATTTCCTGCTTTTGTAATGTAAAATAAATAATTAAAATATGTGAATACAAATTCTGCATAAGATTACGCAAAAATTATGAATTTATTACGATATTAACAAAATCATTTCATCATTTTTGTTGGAAGCCAACATTTTTCCAATATATTCTACTTCGTGGGGACCCCTTCTTGGTGGGGACCTGTGGGCGGCTGCCCACTCTGCCCGGCCCTGCATATATAAGTACGCGTAACCAACGACTCTACCAATGTCTACAATTTAGTATTGTTACAATGCTTGTAACCTCAAAAACAAATTGTTTTCAAATTCGTTTAACAAATTCGTGAAATCTGATACCGTAAGTAGAAGACTTTAAAATCTTCGTTCTTGTGGCCAAAAATTGCAATATCGCAAAAATCTAAAATGCACCTTAAAGTGGACCAAAAATCCACAAAACAGGGGGCCTAACCTTCGAATAGCTTCTCTAAAAAAAAAATTACCATATCTTCTGATCCCATTGGTTTAGACGAATTTTACAAACAAAATCGTATTCAGCGTATAAAAAACATAAATACCGACCATAAAGTAGAACCATTTAGAAAAAAAAAATGTACTGGACTATACGTTTAGTTAAAATTTATGTAGTAAAAGGGGTTATAGTGTAAACTAAGTTTTACTATGAGTTCAAAATCATATCGGTTGATCGTAGCCGACATGTTAAGTTACCCATTAAGGACCACAATACTTTCATTTTTTTTCATAACTAATTTCCCTCTTCTAGAATCTATTTTGTGATATATGAGTGAAAGTACACAAGTCAATATTGTTTTGGCAAAAGCATCAAAGATTCAAATATTAAAAGTTAATAAACATTCACAGGCTATAGTTTGTTGATCCCACTGTAATCATGAAGCCATTGTGGTGAATCGTCTAAACACTTGGGTCAAAATCATTTTGGCACAATTCTGAACAGATAAAATTACTCGAATGGTGAATGTGTTGCTAGAAACCTAACCTGGTTGAATAGATTAAAAATAAAAATGAATCAGTCCATTATCTTTTTTCTTCTCAATAAACTAAATGAACTATGAAGTAGGAGAGAGGATTCATAATGTTCTCTTTGAGATATTCGTATAATCCTGAAAACGATGAAAAACGATGAATCGAAATATCCATATTTCCTCGGAACCAGACAAAAATTGTTTGGCAACTGTAACATCATGTATAGCCAACTTATCAGAACAGACCAGCGTGTGTCATAGCCACGGTCGTATAGACAGGTCTGAAAACTCGAGATTGTTTCCTTTGTGAGAAGTGAGTCCGCTAAGCGTCGACTTTCGCCTAGTACCAAAAGACGCCACGTAAGAGTATTCTCTGAACACTGTCAGTTGACTTGTCAACACAAGGAATACCTGCGTTTTTAGAAACAAATTACAAAATCGTGCATTGTGCCGAAATGCAAAACGGGGTACAAAAGTGTAAAGCAAGAAACTTCTGTTTTAAAAGTGCCGAAAGATGCGAAATGCGAAACAAGTGGATGCTTGCGACTCCGGATAGAAATCGTTTTAACGAGGTCTTTTATGAAGTTATTTTTAAGGTGAGTTTGACAAGAGTAACAGTTATATTCCTCTCTCAAATCAGAATAGTAAATATTGCGTTACGAGAAAAATTGACAGTGTCAACATAGCCGAGGTTTCCGGACCCGTCGAGTGTACAGTACCGGAGGTTTTAGTGTATAATGTATACGTTGTAAACATAATGAAAGACAACATACTAAACTAGTATACATGTATTTTGATTGTAATCCTAATTTAATTAAAAAAATCTTTATATGCGATCGATTATTTTTATACATTTCCTTTTTAAATTAATACCAAAAATAGCCTTAGATAATAAGTACATACTCCGGAAAGAATGTGTTTTAACGATGTCTTTTATGTGTGCGAAAAAGGAGAAGTTATTTTTAAGGTGAGTAATACATTTTGACAAGAGTAACAGTTATATTCTTCTCTCAGATCAGAATACTTAGTAACACTGCTTGCGATTCCGGGAAGAAATCGTTTTAACCACTTCGTGATCCAAGCGCTGGCTGGTGGCTGAGCGAGGAACTACGAGTTTGGCGACGCGTAAGAGACTCATGTCAACCATAGAGTTTCCAGACCTGTATGTACGACCGTGGTCATAGCCTATCGCCATTCACGAAATATTCAATGGCAACTATGACAACCATTGCTTGTCACGTGTTCACGGATAAAAGTGGGCGACAGCTTTACCCTGTTAGAGTATCACTTATTACAATAATCGTTTTTAAAATTGCTTAATTTTCTGTATACCGAGTCAATTTATAGAGGTAATTTGTTGAAGGATTTTATGACTCTTTCATGGAATATATTAGATTCTTTTGAATGAAAATCAAATTGAAAAATTGTTGAAGATATTTATTGAAACGTTTTGAACTTCTTTCTACCAGACTTCGTTTTTCTATTGAACGGCAAAGTTGTAAAACTATTTGCCTAGTGAGGTCTTTCCTGATGCCTAATATAATCTCCAAATTTTCAAGAAAAATTCCAATGCCTAACTCCTTTCCCAACATTCCACCGATGGCTCACACGATGTTCTATAAACATTATAACGTCAATATTAAAAAAAAAATGCTGTTTTTCAGTAATTGAGCTCATTAGATAACCAAACCTGACATTTTAAAGAAGTCAACTCACCCGCTCTGAAATGTGATTAAGTAATAAATCAATATTCTTTGCAACGATGTTGATTGGTCAACATTTCTAGATTTAATTGAGGAACTGTTAATAACGATTTTTAGGCCCCAGTCAACTTATCCAACAAGTAGATAAAATGCCCACAAAATGGAACATTACCATGATATGCTGTGAATATTTTCAACATGACTTGACTGAAGAAAAATGCAAAGAAAGTTATCCGTATCGTCAGATTTCGCTTTACGCTATTTTTTATGGAGAACCTTTAAACACAAGGTTTCTATGTGAAAACCAGATAGAGTTAACACGTTCGGGAACGAATAGATGAAGATATAGGGTTAAATATTCTGATATACATTGATTGTATAATATTGGAAAGAAATGGCTCATTATATTGTATAAAAATCGTAAATAGTACGTTAAAATTCCCATATTATGTTCTATGATGAACTTTATCGAGTTGACTATCGTTTATATAATTTAATTGAATCCCCCTACCATGTACCATGTTTGCTGTGTATTGGATGTGATTGGACATGACAAATCGAAAAAATAAATCTATATTTTCCGATGATCTATGTTAGGTGATTAAATGGAAACTCGATAATCATAAATCTTCATTTATGGTTATTGAAGTATCGATTTGGTTTTGATGTAAAGTAATGGTGTGATTAATATTGATGAAATTGTGACAAGAGAAATATCTGCCATTTTCCTTCTTTTATTAGCACACTGTAATAATGATTTCTACATCAACAATCAATTCATTTATCACTTGTAAACATCTTTATCCAACATAAATTGCCATTAAGCACGCGAAAGTAACATTTTGAAATTAGTTAATTATCATAGCAACAAATAATGAGACATTTAGTAATTTTATAGCCAATGACACTATAGCTGATACAAGTGAAAATTATTTTCCAATTACATAACATGCAATATGCACATCGATTGTATACTATCTGAGAATAATGTAGTTGCATTCGGAAGCGGTAGTTATCCAAGTTGAAGGCATTGACGTTGATAGATTTGTTGAATACAGAAGTTGTGTATATGAACTGTACTGGGAAGAGTGTTGTACGTTGTACCTTGGAACCATGTTTCTATTTTTGCATAATTTCAAATAAAATTGACCTGATAATCGGAAAGAGTCATCCCTAGAGACAATATTATTCGGAATTTCAACATATACTTCAAAACAATCTTCCACAAAACAATATTTGCTTTTGTTTCGTTCATGTACCATGGATCATTATCTAATATATCTTGAAATATACCTTATTTAATAAATACATAAGATACAAATTACAAATAAATGATTGCAATAATACATGTTACAGTTTCTCTATGGTCACCTTGAAACATGTTCCAAGGTTCAAGATCTATGTGTGTTTCAATGTACACGAGGAAGTTATTTCGAAATCCCATGATCAATGTTTAAGGGCAAAATAAATAGTGTAGCTTTATCACCAAATTATGGCCAATTTATTGTCAATATTAATGTCCTCTTGTTATTTTAACATATTCACTAGTACAGGCATAGTTTAACCAACATAGTAGTTACTAAGACACCGTATGTCAACTTAAATCTACTTTAGATGATCTATGATATCGAATACTATGTAAAAAATTCAATTGTGGAAGCCGTTACTTTGTGATAGTTTATGATTTTAACAAAATAATAAATAAAACTACTTTGTTTTACCATCACTGATATTTAATATAGTCGTTACTATAGTTTCAACACTAAACGTGTCATCTTCAGACGAAAAATGAATTTAACAAATATTAAATCTATTATATATAGGTTAAAGAAGGATTTCAAACAAATTTTATGGCTATAGGAAATAGTTCTAGGAAAAACCAAAGAGGGGTAAGGTGATTGAATAATTCCGTGAGGACATTAGTGGTACGGGTATATTTACTAACAGACTTTAAATACTAAAATCAGGTTATTAATACATTGAAGAGATTACTGTAATATAAATCTAGTTGATCGTTTAGGATCTTATTATCTTACATCTTCATTCCTTTGAAAATTTCCATTGACTCTAATATATTTAGTTTTGAAGTTTTATCTTGACTATGTAAAATTTGGACATTATTCAAATTAGGAAAGGTATGGCCTGTTTGTAAAATATGATTTGCAAATGAAGAATCGGTTTTATTATTTTTAAAGGAACGAAAATGTTCTTTATATCTAACTGCTATGTTACGGCAAGATCTACCTATGTAAAAACTATCACACCCTGAACAAGTTAGTTTATAAACTTTTCATTCAATGATACATAGAGCCTTTCCCCTTCCCTTATCTCAAGAAAATCTTAGTAAAGAACCAGATACAATTAAAGTCATTGCTACAAATAACGGTTTCGGTCCTCAAGTAGTTTCTAAATTAATAAATGGAAAAAGGCAAAAATTAATTTACAATAGCATTTATCCCTTTATAAAATACAAAGATAACTCATTAAAATATGTTTCTTTAACTTATTTTGGTCCTATAAGCGAAAAAATTGCTAACATCTTATCCCATCATAAGCTGACCATCAGCTTCAAACCCCCAAACAAATTATCTCATATTCTGTTCAATGCGAAAGATAAAACTGACAAATTTAAAAGACCCGGAGTTTATAAACTAACTTGTTCAGAGTGTGATAGTTTTTACATAGGTAGATCTTGCCGTAACATAGCAGTTAGATATAAAGAACATTTTCGTTCCTTTAAAAATAATAAAACCGATTCTTTATTTGCAAATCATATTTTAGAAACAGGCCATACCTTTCCTAATTTGAATAATGTCCAAATTTTACATAGTCAAGATAAAACTTCAAAAATAAATATATTAGAGTCAATAGAAATTTTCAAAGGAATGAAGATGTATGATAATAAGATCCTAAACGATCAACTAGATTGATATTACAGTAATCTCATCAATGTATTAATATTCTGATTTTAGTATTTAAAGTCTGTTAGTAAATATAGCCGTACCACTAATGTCCTCACGGAATTACCTAATCACCTTACCCCTTTTTGGTTTTTCCTAGAACTATTTCATATAGCCATAAAATTTGTTTGAAATCCTTTAACCTATATATAATAGATTTAATATTTGTTAAATTCATTTTTCGTCTGAAGATGACAAGTTTAGTGTTGAAACTATAGTAACGACTATATTAGATATCAGTGATAGTAAAACAAAGTAGTTTTATTTATTATTTCGTTAGAATACTATGTACTTATTTTTCCGTCACATGCTGTTAGATGGTACTTGGGGTTTCAAGTACCAACCTATGTTTCAAGGTACGATTATAGAATACTAGGTGTAACCAGAAGGATCACTGCCTATATATGAATGAAAAAGATCACTGTCTATTTATGAATGAAATAGTAAAAGGAATCGAATTGCCATGAAATAAATTCCATAACCAAATTGACTGATTTCAGGCTCGTGTTTGACGGATTTTTATTGTGTTTCAGATGATTATCTGCCGCATAAATGAATATTGGGTCGATCACAATACGATTTTTTATAATTAAAGACCTGACAGGTTACAAAGTAGGTATAATGTCAGCAACATCTTTCTTCTATGATTGTTTGGATTATTTATTTCATATTGCAAATGAAACTCAGCAATCTATATGATATACAGGATGCTTATTGAGTACTTGTACTAACGTTGAAAAATAAATCTTTAACTAATTTTAAGAGAAAAATTCATATGAACATGGGTCCGCAACGGCTTGGTTCTTGAGATACAGGGCGTCCAAAAAAAAGTTTTTATTTAATTTTTTGATTATATTTTTGTTCTCAATAACATGGCAATTTGACGAAATTCGGGATACTGGGAGTATTAATGATGAGAAACTCAAATATTTACTTAGTTTTTTGTTTAATGTTAGAGGGCACCACATACAGTGTTGTACCTGAATTGAAATAACCATAACGTTTTTGTGTCACACTGTATGTCATATTTGACTAAACAGACTTATTCTCCATTCAATTTTACACACAAAAGGTACTCTTAGTATTTGTTGCTGAAAGCAGCCGTTTTAGAAAAAATTGGTTTAAAGTTAAATCTGCGTTGGAATTTTCCAAGCTGAATTTTGGAAAATAATTGATAAATGCGTCTTTTATTGATTGTATTGTGATGTGACTAACTTAGATCATTTAAAAGACTGAGACTCAACTATTTCTACAAATAAGTTAATAATATTTACAATAATAGCTGAAAATGACCACCGCCTACTGCAACGCATGCATCAATTCGCCTTAACATCGATTGACGAACTCCTTCGAATATACCTTATGTCTAATTAATGATGGCACACGATTCAAATATCCTGTTTCTTAGATCTTGTTCATTTCGGACTGCAATTTAGTTTGGTTGCGTGCCGATTTCTCTATGAGAATTACCCTAACAGTTGGATAGGAAGAGCGGGTCCGCAACCCTGATCTATCAGATCACCTGATTTGAATCCTTTGTATTACTTGACGTCACTTGTTTACAAAATTCCAGTCCAAAATGAACAAGATCTAAGATCTTGTTCATTTTGGACTGCACTTTAGTTTGGTTGCGTGCCGATCTCTGGATGAGAATTACCCTAACAGTTGAATAGGAAGAGCGGGTCCGCAAGTCTGATCTCTCAGATCACCTGATTTGAATCCTTTGGATTACTTGACGTCACTAGTTTACAAAATTCCAGTCCAAAATGAACAAGATCTAAGAAACAGGATATTTGAATCGTGTGCCATCATTAACTAGACATAAGGTATATTCGAAGGAGTTCGTCAATCGATGTTAAGGCGAATTTTGATGCATGCGTTGCAGTAGGCGGTGGTCATTTTCAGCTATTATTGTGAATATTATTAACTTATTTGTAGAAGTAGTTTAGTCTCAGTCTTGTAAATGATCTAAGTCAGTCACATCACAATACAATCAATAAACGATACATTTTATCACTTATTTTTAAAAATTGAGCTTAAAAAAATTTCAAAGCAGGCTTAACTTTAATCCCGTTTTTTTTCCTAAACGGCTGCTCCCACCGACAAATACAACGAGTACCTTTTGTATGTAAAATTAAATGGAGTCTGTTTAGTCAAAAAGTACATTTCAATCCAGGTACAACACTGTATATGGCGCCCTCTAACATCAAACAAAAAACTAAGTAAATATTTGAGCTTCTCATCATTAATACACCCACTATCCCGAATTTCGTCAAATTGCCATATTATTGAACAAAAATATAACAATTTTTTTTTCTTGGATGCCCTGTATCTCAAGAACCAAGCCGTTGCGGACCCATGTTCATGTAACTTTTTATCTTAAAATTAGTCAAAGATTCATTTTTCAGTTTGTACAAGTACTTAATAAAAATTTCAGATTATTTGAAAAGTCTGTATCTAGAAATTCTGATAATTTTCCTACAGTTTCCAGAAAATTCCAGATGAACAGTTCTTATAATTAGCGGCTAGTACCATTAAAATTGTTAAGAAAATTAATGATTTGGTAATTTCTCTATCAGCCACTATAAAATTCATTCCATGAAGGTTGCAATAAAACGAGATCTCAGAATCTTTATATCCCTTCAATTAAAAATTTATATTATAATCTCAATTTGAGATACTTCGGTTTCTGGAATATTGTTTTATTATGATCCTACATCATGTCTTATAATACCATGTGTGTAAGGGATTTTTATTATTTATCCATAACTTGATGAAATTCAAGTCATTCTCTGGATAAAAAAGTCAGTTGTAATGATTCAATTCAAAATGTTCCACTCTTGCACGTTGTATTCAAAAAGAAATATGCTGTGGTTGTTTCCATTTCTCATTAATACCCATATTAATCACATGAAATATGTAACCCTGACTTCTATTTTATGATTTGATCTTATCCTTAAAACCTTAGACAAAACCAATAATTTTAACCGTAGAAGTTGACTCAAACTCCATCCATTTTTAGAACAGTCATTTTCTCTAGTTCAACTGTGGATGTTGTGGTTGTCATATACATACTCTTTCCATTCATTTTCTTTTCCAGGTGTACAAACATCATATTATTCAAGTCTTGAGGTTGCTGAGCATTTGCATTCATCCTTCTCAAAGTTGAAATCGAGGAGAATTGATATTTCTGAACTACTAAAAGTTTGTTCATTATCGAACTTCGATAATATATTGACAAAGTTTATCGTTTGAACTCAGAAAAAGAAAGCAGAATAGAAATCAACAGAAAGAAACAAAATGTATTCAATAATCGCTTTTAGCCCAATGAAATCACTTTCTATCGCCAAAAATCGCAGTTGGTGTGATTTGTGTGCGACGTCTTTCAGAAGAAAGCACTTACAGTTGTCATCTGACAAACAGAATGTTGTAAACAAATCGTAGTAAATTCCAAGTCAAGGTCATTATGCCAAATTTGCCGCGCTTCCAAGCTTATTGTCGTAGACTATTATTATTTGGTACAACACTCTCCCCTTCCCCCGGACATTACAAAGATCAATGTAAACAAATAATTATTTCAAATTGGCCTATTCAAATAGTTCAAGATCACAATATGGAAATAGACTAGTCGTCTTTCTCATAAAATACAAAAAATAGAGATGTGTGTGACTTATTTACCTATCACTATATCTATATATAATTTTATATCAAGAATAATATCAACATAAGAATGAATGCGTCGGCAAATGTAATGTATATTACAGGAATTACATTGCAGTTCCTAGTAATAACGGACAGTACTCGGACTTACGTGGAATTATAGCCCATCGTGAATTTCTAAAAACTTATACTAAAGTAGTAATTGCGTTGCTTCGGCTGCTACCGCGGGAGTGACTTCCTGATTTACCATCCCCCTTGTCGCGCCTTGCGCAGGATATTTGAAATGCTTATTACACTAAAGTAGTCCAAAATAAATAAATATTCAAATGAAACGAAAAATACCGCAGATAATCCATAAAACTTGCCATTAGACTAGAAAAGGTTCTCAACAAATGTTTCATGGATTTGAAGGACCTATCTATTTCTGACATAAAAATTCACATTTTGAAAAATACATGTGAAAATTCACATTTTTTGCTGATCCAGGCAGTGGCGTAACCACGGTCGTACATACAGGTCTGAGGACTCGTATGTTTGACATGGGTCTCTTACGCGTCGCCAAACTCGTAGTCCCTCGCTCAGCCACTAGCTAGCGCTTGGATCGGTTAAACGATTTCTTTCCGAAATCCCAAGCAGTGTTACTAAGTATTCTGATTTGAGAGAGGAATAGAACTGTTACTCTTGTCAAAATGTATTACTCACTTTAAAAATAACTTCCCCTCTTTCGTTATACATGACGCACACAAAAGACCTCGTTAAAACGATTTCTATCCGGAATCGCAAGCATCCACTTTTTTCGCATTTCCGCATCTTTCGGCACTTTAAAAACAGAAGTTTCTTGCTTTACCATTTTGTACCCCGTATTACATTTCGATACAATGCCCGTTTTCATAATTTGTTTCTAAAAACACGTATTCCTTGTATTTACAAGTCAACTGACGGTCGTATACGTGCCAGAGAACATCCCACGCCACCCGTGACGTCTTTTGATACTACGCGACAGTCGACGCTTAGCGGTCTCACTTCTCACATAGGAAACAGCCCCGAGTTTCCAGACCTGTATGTACGACTGTGGGCGTAACTAAGTGAAATGGCGCCCATGGCAAGGGTTGAAATTGTGCCCTAATTAACAATGTACAATCAAGTTTATTTGTTTCTAGCTTTAGTTCAGCGGGATATAGTGAATTTTTACTACATAATGAATCATTTTAAGCCATTGACAAATGGCAATAAAAGAGTAGGTACATCATCAAAATAACTTTCAGTATATATGTTTATTTATTTAGAAACAATTCTCGGGACTTTTATATTAATTTTGTAATCAATTCAAATATCTCACCCATGGATCTCTTCGATTCCCGTGTTCAATAAGTGCTGGAACATAAATTATCGTCAGGTAGGGCAAAGAAGTTTCCTGAAGCTAGATATACCTACGAAGTTGGTCTGCATGCTTGTTACATCTGCACCTTCCTTGGCGTCGTTGATGCAATAGCTCGAAATAAGTCTTCTAAGCTTCTTCTTCATTTTCAGCACTCAGCAAGGAAGCTCTTAGATAGTTTAAAATTAATTTAAATTTGCTGAAAGATCCTTCACAACTAGCAATGGAAACTGTAATAGTTAACAATATTTGGATGGCTATTCGAATTTTTGGAAACACACTCTTATCTCAGTATTGCACAAAAGATAGGAGAACGTCTCCCGGACTTGATATTTTGATACTGGTCCTGCTACTAAGCAACATTCTAAAGTCTAAAATCTCTTCATATACCTGTTCACCATCAACATCGCAATAATTGTAGGTCTGGCCGACGTTTTCATACTTATACTTCAGGACATCTTTATTAATGCTGGTACATAATTTTCCAACGTCAAGTAGAAAACGAAATTTCTCATCAGTATCGTGCTAACGAGTGACTCTATCGTCCATTTCTGTGTAATGGCGGTCAATTTTTTCCTTCGTAGCTCGCCCGATTTCTTGTTTCGCTGAAAATCCGGCATCCCTCCACGTTGCACCAGCTATCTTCTTTGTTCGCCTTCGGTTCTCCACCTCCCACACTTCACAGACCAACTTCCAGAGCTTCAGTCACTAACGTATATCTTTCATTGTGAAAATGATCTCTTGCACCTTCCATATCTAAGGCGACATCGTGGAAGTTCGGATTTGCAATCTTTTCTGAACAAGATCAATGGGAATGAGGACTCTGGTTCAATATCCAATGAAAAATTCCAGAGTCAAAAAATGGTAGTACAGCTGCCTGACGTCACTTGTTGTCTGGGTAGTCTCCGTTGCACCACCTATCATGGTCTGAAGAACTTGAAGTAAGTCGTCAAGGTACTTAATTTGACGAAAGTACTGTTTATTGCTCCTTTTTGTTGACACTAGTACTATCAAAGATGGTCATCATTTGGAATTCTACATATACTGAAAACCTACTCAAAAGAGTAGATATATTCCAGCAGGTTCATGAATACAAATTAATTTGTAGCTTCATTCAATAGTGTTGTTCTTAGATTATTAACGTTCCTTTCAGCTAGGAAAATTATAACAACGAAGTTGAGGAACAAATAGCGACCTACAAATCTTTGAAAAACAAGTTAATTTCTACCCAAATACGCAAAATGGAGCGCAATGAACTAACCAAATTAAAACCATTACTTTCATATAATTCAATGAAATTCAACAATTTCACTTATCATCTCCCAGTAATCAATGAATTTCATAACTTGTTTTCTAAATTTCCAATAACCCATTTATATGTGCAAGGTTGTGACTAGTGTTCAAAATGCTATTTGGGTCAAACTAGATGACACATTTTAACTCATTATAAAGAACGTTATATCCATATATAAGAAGAAAAATCAGCATCTGCAGAACATATTTCAAATACAGGTCACACTATTTCTCAAGAAAGTTGTATCACTTTTTTTAACACAGTACGGTCAAATATCTAGGTAATTTAGAAGGAATGGAAATGTATAAGCGAAAATGGACTTTTTGAATTCAGCTGAGGCTAACTTCTTGTTTGTATTATTAACTCCAAATAGTATTTTGTTTTCTATTTTAGTTTACTCTGATGAGTGGCTACTTGGTAGCTGAAAGGCCCTTAGTATTTTTAGTAGATAAGGATGATTATTTCGTATTTGTTAGTGTAAACATGTCATTTAACACACATTATTTATTTATTAGGCAAAGATTAAAACGATAACTTGGGTACTGTTCGCGTCATTTGGCGACACCAACCAAACCAATGTAACAATGAGAACTAAATGAATAATAATTCATTTATTTCTTGTTGGTTTTTGCCAGATAACAATGAAAAGGTGCTTGTAGATGTGGATGAGCAACATCTCGCTGAAATCGCATTCTCATCCTTATGTACAGGTCGAAACTTTTCAACAGAACTGGAAGAATGTCTCAAATGATGTGCAAGTAATTCTCATCGGTTAAAGTAAACAAAAAAAAATAGACCCATTGACAATACCGCACCATATATTCATAGTGTTCTCTGACGAGGCCACATTTTGCTGTGAGGGTTTATTGAATCGACACAACAGTCAATATTGGGTACCGGTGAACCCTCATTTCATGCAGAAAATAGATCACCAACACCGCTGGGGAGTGAATAGATGGTGCGATCTATCAGAATCTGCAATAAAAAGGAGGGAAGATGCCACCTGTAATAATTGGAAAAACGTCGGTGTCGAGTTATGCTACTGTGATGCGGAATTCATCCGGAAGCCAAAAATTGTCAATTTAGCTGTCGGCAAGAAGTCTATTATTCAAGATAATTTATCGTTCGTTAATTTTTTGTTTCTGTTTCAACACTTATTTTTAAAATGTCAAGTTCAACTTTTGATTCTCCTTAAGCATTATCCCCATTTCACTTGAAAATTAAAAATGATATTGGAGATTTTATACCACATGAATGGCCCTTTAGTTCGGCAACCATTTATCCAGAACTGTATCTATCACCGTTTGTGTTATCCCCAGGACTGACATCCTTACCCTGGACACACTGTATTATCACAAACGTATATTTAACCTGCAGAAGTGTTCCAACTGCACATGAAAACTAATATTAAATATGATTGTAGCAAAACGTACACAATCCAAACTGAACAAATATTAATTCTTATTTCAATTGGATTTTAAAATAGAACTCTAATAAATCACGGATAACAATAACTGATATGATGTTCTACAAAAATTGTTTTTATTACTGGTCAAGTACAAAACAATTTAATATACACGATATAGATTTACGTGAGCTGGGAGAAATTAAATACTATATGATAATTTATCTCGAGAACACTGTATGTAATATTGATGATAATTTCACTCGCTCACCTCCTCAGATATGAGAACCAATGGTGTGCCTCGATAGTACCCACTTACCCAGTTCCGTCTTTTTGGGGCGCTAAGACCACGTTGACAATGCAACTACGAATACAAATCTAAGAATGGAGAGCGTTGATACCCGGTATGACCTAAACAGTCCGACAGTCATTATTATTCATTGTGTCACAATAAGGAAGGTAGGCGTTTTGGCAATATTCGAGTGGAAGAAATAGCTACGATAATAGTCGATGCATTTGAACTTCCCTAACGTTTTTGGTTCATGAAATTATGTCAATAAATACAATTCGCGCTCACAATACAATTAACTCTATTTTCACCCCCTTTTTTAAGATAATTCTGAATTTATAAAAAAAATTTAAAACTAAAATGGGTTCTAGGTTTTTTTTTTGGGTCGTTGAACACGAATCCGAGGAAAATTCATCCAAAGGGAGGAAAATCAGGGAAATTTCGTCATTTTCATAAATTGCTCATTTTTCACGCGATTATCGTTTTATGCATAAAACATGTTGGCAGTCGCGTATTTCGATCCAAAGTAGACTAAAACTCGGAAAATTTTCCGAAAACTGTGGAAAACCTGAAAATAAAATGGTTCCACGTCATTGAAATTATCGTGTGATGAGTCGTTATATAGGTTTTTGTGGTCGTTGATTACGAATTGATAATTAAAAAATTGAAAAATATCATTTTCCGGAAAAACAAAGAAAATGTTCTGTTTTTCCGTAATTCCACTGTAAGCCCCATGAAAAGGTCGGGCAAAAAAATTCTGCTAAGATCTTTTAAAAATGCCCGACGTTTTCTTGGGTCTTACAGTGTAACGCCCATCTATGTTAAGCAACTGGAAATATTATTATTTAGTTTAAATCAACAATATCAAGAAAAACAAATAGAATGTGATATCTTAAAATAAGCATTTAAGGTAATCTGGTAAATTCAGCAGCCTTATTTAAAACCTTGTTTTTGAAATTTTGCTGTAAACTTTTCGATAATACTACTTCTGTTTACTTAATCATTAGATCTTGTTTCAATGATCAATAACAACAAAAATGATGTAAAAGTATATCTGATCGTTAAAAAAAATTACTGTCTTATTTTTATACGTTTAAAAATTTCTACTGATGCAAAATTTTAACTTTTTTGGAAAATTATGTCATGTTTCTAAAACATGATTGAAGAAAGATGAACCTGCTTTATTGAGTCGAAAAAATATCGAAAAAATTTTCCTTATATCTAGTATCTCTCTGAACAGGTTAAATCAGACACTCCAGATTCATTAATATTCGTTTTGTCTGTATCATTGAACAACGGAAGAAACAATTTATTTTGCTGTTTGAAGAGCTAATTTTTAGATTGTTTCGATAAATACACATAGAAGCAAAATATGTTAGGGAAACGTATTTTGTGAGGAATTAGATTTTTCCTGTGGAAGTATAAATAACTAAATACTCAACTTATTCAAGTATTTATCCTTGCACAAACAAATTTAATTCCTTATCAAAATACGTTCTCCTAGAATCAGTAGAAAGGTTTAAAAGAACATAAAAATAACGACAGTAAAAAAAATTTAAACGTTAAATAAAATCAGTAATTACGTGATAAAAATCCATTCTAAACATAAATAAAATAAGTATTAAAAGTTCGATTTGCACTAGTTTAATAAATAAATCTGACTATAGTTTCGCTTCTTCAAACAAATATCACAAAGTACTTTGTAATATTATTGGGGGCGCTGACTTTGACTTTGAATTACTGTTGTTGTGAAAAGTCCAGAAAATTCAATTTTCCAAAAAAGAAAATTTTCAAAATCAGCGTCCCAAAAAACCTAATAATCGATATGTTAAACGGCTAAAAAAATCCAATTTTCCGGAAATTGGAAATTTGGACTACCTTTTGGAAAACTGCATTTATTATGATTTTCCACATTGATATACATCGTTTTGAACGATTAGCAAACGATTTTTTCACTTTTAAATGCGATTTTTTTCGATTACACTGATTATTTGAAAAAAATATATACACATATATTTGAATTTCCCGCCTCTGGCGTGGAAAACCCGGTGAAAATTTAAATCCGAATAGTCGATTTCATGTGAAATTTGATGCTGAACAACTTTTATTTGAAACTTTTTTCGATTAAATGCGCCCCCTTTGAGCTAGCGACAATTATTGTCGGAAAATTATTTAACCCTTTTGCCAACAAAATCGGTTTTGCGGAATAGTGGGACATGTGTTCGTATACCAAAACCTACACCTTTCTACAAAAATCTCTGAAAAACGCGAAATTTAGATCAATTTTGCCTAAAACTACTGGACTAAACGTCCATTTGTTGTGGGAGATACATACTTCTAATATTTACGTGAGGATAGCATTAATTTTATTGAGCAGTTTAGAAACAATGATTCCCTGATATTTTATGAAAATTAACAAACCGTGTATACAGAAATTGTGCTAAACGATTTCATTATTATGATTAGAAATTATCGGTACGAGGAAACATTACTTGAGTTATCATCTTATTTTTTTACCAAACAGGACGTTTCTATGATATACTGGCTGTCCCAGGTTTTAGTAGCAGAACTTTTTTTCTCAAAATCAAATTTTCTATCGACTGTTAAAGTTCTGCTACTAATACCTGTGATATCCTGTATATATATATATATATATATATATATATATATATATATATATATATATATATATATATATATATATATATATATATTACATTTGGATACATCTCTCGTAAGACTCCAAAGTGTTCATTCCACTGGACATTTTTTGTCGATTTCAATAATGAAAATATTGATTCATCTTTAGCATCTTTAATAAACTATGGAAGAGTTCACACTGTGTATAAACTATAACACTATAAATGAGAAACCCTTATCCACTAACAAAAAAATATTGGATTTTTATTTATAGTATCAACATGCTCTGCAATATTTACACCAATTTAGCCACCGAAGGATCCGAATGTTCCAAGCTATGTACAAATATATAACTAAAGGCCGAGCTAATCTTGTTACAAATAGCATCATGAGCATCCTAGACGACTGAACTCGAAGTTTAATGAAGTATTGCAGGGATTTTGTCGCTTATGATACTGTTTTAGTACTTCTCGTCTGTGGTAGAGGGTTCCATTGAATCAAAAACATCTTTCTTTAAAATAAACGAAGTTGTCCCAACATTTCCCTTCGGCCCCAAGCGCCTAAATTCTTTGTTGAAGATAGTATGTATAGTATGGTTTATATTATACCGTCGACCTTTGCAGCAATAAACCCACTAGCTGATTAAACCCCATTGTGTTGGTCCCAACATCTTCAAACCGCAAGAAATGGGTGCAGGATCGACTTGAAAATATACCTACATCTTGATTTATTATTTTAAATTAACAAGCCATTTTACAGTAAAGGAAAATAATGTTCAATTGAAGGATAATATTTTATTTTATTACTAAACATATAAAAAGTACAATAAAAATCAACGTGGGTACACGGAAAAGTTTTACAGTAGTTAATTTTAACAATTTAATTCTACTTTACATGAAATTTAGCTCTGTGTCACTATCACTATTATCTTCATCTAAACCTAAACTTTATTATTAAGGGTTGAAAATTGGTAATCATACACGTATAAGAGTTTTCCACCTTAATTACATGTTGCATACAGAGAGTTTTTTTAACTGTCTTAGAGAAATTTTACTCAATATGTATTTTTATTAATTCCACTACAGATATATTCAATGTGAGGGAAATATTATTCCATCTAATATTTGATTTGACTTCGTGCCATATTAGTTCGATTGGATTGAATAAAACAATTCATTTTGAGCAAAATTCTCCTTAAACTTGAAATGCTACAGAAAAAGCTACAGAAAATATTTGTTTCTTCGTCAGTAGGCTTATTTTTTAGGGACAGATCTTCGTACATTTTATAAATTGTCCATATCACATCACCACATCATTCTCGCCAGTACTTCTAAATGTGCCAGTCACGTCACTTTTTTCTAGGAATAATAGAATTTAGTAATACATCCTTTGCCGAAGATAAAGAAGTACTTGTTAAAGCAAACATTTCGGCTAAGCATCACTTTAATTAAATTCTCGTTTTAGCAAAAATTGATATACATTTCTAATTATTTGTTTAGCGTCGGTAGATAAATGCTTTCTTCTGAAAGTAACACTACAAAACTTAATATCAGTCGGTAAATAATATTAAAGTTAACTCTTATTGAGCAGTTATAAACTACAGAAATAAGATTTAAATTACACCAAACACTTGTCATTCTGAGAATGTCAATGTGTGAGGAAGTAGTTATCAATATATTGTTATTCAACAACAACAATAAATTTTGTTGTTCGATTTACGATTATAGGAAAGGAAGTAAACTTGTTATCTTTAAAACAAACCCTAAACAAGGCTCATTTTACTTTCTTTGCTTGTGATATAAATAAATCGAAAATGGATATTTGTAGAGCTAAAATTCTTCACATTGAGCAGTGCTTACAGGTCTGGAAAAAGAATGATAGTGGTGTTCACGACTAGATGAATAAATAGATATATGCTATGTTGCTAGGTGTAAGAAAATAGGGCAGTCACTATGGGGTCAGACGAAATTCCGCCTACTTGTTCTCAAGAAATATGTCTCAGTTAACAACAGTTATTGGCAGGTTGTTGAGCCTCTCATAAGAAGTTGGTGTGTTTCCTTCCAATTGGAAGACAATCAATTTAAAAAAAAACATAAAGGTTATTCTCTAAGACTATAGACCCATTATACTACTATCTATGATCTCTGAAGTCATGGAGAAAGCTGTCAACATCGAGCAGGTCGATCGTGAACGACCGTATGGTTTTCGTCACCAGATACCAATTCAAGACCGATTTCGGCACCAAGCCCTCCTTGGTAAACGTCATATGGTTTTCCACCCCGATTATGTCACAATCCCTAATATAATGACATCAGGTAAAACTATTCCTATGGAGTAATGCACCTTCGCATATGACGATCATTTTAGGCCCGTAGCGAGAACTGCTTCACAGAAACTTGGTCTTCCATGGAACAAAATATGATTAAAAATAAGTATTCAATGCAGTCGTATGAAAATATGCAACTAATTGCACGAATATTGTGGCGCAGACATGACTGCATTTGACAACTGATCGCTACCTTTCTTCCTTCCATTCGCTTTTTTCATCCCGGGAGGGAAATATGATTCAGTAGAAACAGTGTGTTGGTTTGGTCATAAAACATTCTTACAAGAATAAAACGTATTAGTTGCTATAAGAGAGTCGATGTTGAAATATGTTGAGTTAATCTTGCACAATGTAAAGTGAATAGATAGTTCTTCGTTTCTTACTTATAATTTCCAGAAAATCCAGTCCAGTAAAAGGGTATAAGTTATCAACACCTATTCCCTGCTGCCCATTAACACTAACATGATCTCTTGTGGGGTGTGTTTCACACCGATCGGTCATGTAAAAGGTGTTACAAGTTACAAGATAATCGTAGACAATCACCACGATTGTTACATAGTAATTACTCCTACTCTGTAAGGTTAAAGCCAACGAAAACTATATGAACAATTCCCACTGAAGATCAACTTAATTGCGGAAATAAGTATTTACATTTCTAAATGTTGATGTGATATATTTAAGCACATTCATTTGGTGTTGTGTTAGCTGCAATCTCCGCAACTTTATTAACTAGAAGTTATCATATTATGTAACATTCATGGTCATAATTTGATTAATAACAGCACATTTTACATGACTGATCAATTTGTGCAAGTTTTAATGGATAGCTGGCGATTGAGATACTGGAAATTGGAATGTCATTTTTAGGTATCATCTCGATTGAACTCCATTAGGCACTGTTACGGTTGATATATATTTGCGTGAAGAAACCATTTAGAATCATTTGAATTGTGTGTTTCATAATATTTAACATGTTGGGCTATGGTTGGATATATTATTACGTCATTGTAACTGTTAACATTCCCTAAATAAATTTATCTTGCCTTGAATGTTATTTACTCATTATTTAGAATGAAAACACACTCAAGTGTAATACTAACATGAGTCATTAAATCAAACCTCGAACAAAATATTTACTCTTTATTCTTGCATATAAGTTTACTATACAGTAGGTATATTCTTGTTCAATTTGTACAACGCCTAACGTTGTTTTCGAACTTACAGTCTACAGTTGTAAAACCCACATAATATCAATTCGAATTAATGTCAAATAAAGGCTCAATGTAATGGAACCATTAATTAATCAATTTTATTTCAGGATTGATAGAAAAAACAAAGAATCTGTCATTTGAAATATGAAACGATTTTCATTTTGTTAAATGTAACTTTCTATATTCCAATACCCTGTCAAAGATAATTTCAGGTGGATAACTACTTGTTCCCGAAATTTTCGATTCGATTGAAAATTAAGAAATATTACAATGGTTTCCTCTTATCTAATTCATTTTGCTGACTAAATAATTAGGGAAGTTCTAGTTTTCAATTTTTCAATCGAATTAAAATTTGCGGAACATCTTTTTCTTCACTCAATTGTAACCGGATGTATTCCTCTTCGAGTACAAAAATATCCAATATGTTAACTGCGATAAGTTCCTTCATTTTGTCCATTTGCAGCTACCTCATCATTCAGCAGCTGAGAGCTTCTCATTTTTATTCTGTATTAATTCTTCTTGTTTATTTCTGTAATGCGTTTCTGCTATAACATAGGGTTCCTCCTCTTGGATTCTTGGTAAAAATGCCTTAAATTTTTCTCTTTGTATTGTCTTCAATTCTCCGCAGCTTCTCGTTTTAGTTTTCCTATTATAACTTTTTGCCTCTCTTCTTACTGCTTCATACTGTATTTCTCTCTTCCTTGGGGTTATTCAGCATCAATATTTCCTTCTACCCATTGGCATTATCCATCCCCTCTCATACTTATTTATACACTCTGTCGATTCTGTATTTTTCCCTTCGAAACATTTTGTGAATTAATTACCCTTTAATTTTCAAATATTCTTTGTTTCTTCTTTCAGTTTTGTGATCGCTAAAATACAGTCTCTATATATCTGTATGTGCCTTCTAACGTCTCTTATAGCTCTCGTATATGTCTTTAGGATACCAATTAATTGAAATACGTTTAGGATTGGATATCAAATAAGGAAAGAAATGTCAATTCTCCTTTCGTTTGTGGATGAGTTCGTTTTTTTTTCAACTGAAACGTTACATATTTTGCTGCAGGTGCAAATTCAATCCCCGATATTGTTCGACAAGCAGTTTTAGGTTTTAGGTGGCAATAAAAACACAATATTCGCTAAGTTGGAATGAGCAAATGTAAATGAATAATCATTGAATCAAATTCAGTTTTTCATTAGTTAATAACATGTATATGATAATCTCAATTGCAAATTTGCTACTATTCGCCTGTTACAAATATTTTAATTGTAATAATTCTTATTATTTCAGCAATATTGAGCACTAAAAGTAGACCACAAGTAGAATCGCCTAAACAAATTGACCAGTACCTCCTAGAACAAATAGTTTGCGAGCAGTTGGGAGGATTTTTACTCATTACAACAACTAATGGCAAAATAATTTTCGTATCCCCTACTGTAGAAAATCTATTGGGTTATTTGCAGGTATGTATGTAATTATATTAATTTCATATAACGGTTTCTATAATTATGTATTAAAATATTTAAGAATAATGTAGAAATATGTATACGTTGGTTCAAGAACATATTATTATAAGTTAATGAGTGTAGTGACACTGTGTGCATGAACTATGGTCAAGCGATCACTGACTTCCCTCACTTTTGTTAGCAAAATAGCTTTTGCTGGTTAAATGTGTGATTGTCGAAATAGAAAATACATTGAAAATGATTTAGAAACAGCTAATAAAATATTATTGAAATTGTAGTAGTCTACATAATGTATTTTAACACTCTATGATTTATACTGACACCTGCTGCTAAGTTGTCTTCAGATATTATTTTCATATTAATATAATCTTGTCTTATACTGATACCTGCTGTCACATGAACTATTTAAAGTTGCCACAGGGTAAACATATAAAATGTTAATTCGGAGACTTCTGTTGGTTAAATATATGTGTGTGATATATATTCATAACCAGAAAAACCCTGTAGTCTTTATAGTTCAATGAAATACTATAATGCCATTTGAAAAACTGAAGATGGATGTCAAAAATACCACATGAAACGAGACTACCGCGCCTCAAAAACTATACAGTTCCTATTTTCACAATTTTAAAGCGGTCCGCGAAGTTAAAAATCCTTACAACCAATAGAAAAGGCGCAATCGTATTCAAAATCTTCTCGAAAACAGTCTAGCTCAAAATGGATATTTCCGCAAAAATCAAGAAATATTTATTTGAGCCGATTACAATTACAATCATAGTACATATAGTGAGGGAAATAAAAATAATGTTTATTTGTTTTCTTAATTGACAGTATAAGTAGTCGCAGATTCTTCCGAAATCAAGTAATATCCAGTGCTTTCATTGCTTCATTGGCCTGTCTATAACCTGGGATTTCATCCCAGCGTTGTTTGATCGCTTTGAGCTTGTTGTTTTTCAGAATGGTATTGAGGATATTGCATGATGGTGCGATTATTGATCTCAACTTGAAATTTTTCTTGGCGGATTTCTCGCGAGCCAGCTGGCCTCCTATTTGCTTCTCATCTACGTCCATTTAAACACCTCTTCGTGAATTGAACCTCTTAGACTATAAATCGTTGACATATTTTTTTATAATTCCGACACAATGAAGTTTGTTCATATTTCTAAAATGGTGATTACATTTGAATAGCTACAGTGGTTTTTCTTTATTCTTCTTTGGATGCATTTTTTGTACATGATCAGAATTTGCCTTTACTTTTTTGATAAATTCAGGGATATGTCCGACATGTTACCCTGAAGGGGCGGATGGAATCGCGGCCGGAAAAAGGGCAGGTACTAAAAGCCGGTAGGTAAATTGGGCCGGAGGTTTTAAGTTGCTTCCTTATCTCATAGGTATTTTCGGCCGCAAATATTAGTTGAAATAAAATAACAGAATGCTTTGTACTAAAATATTTCTTTATTTCAATAAAATTATCTATATAAATTTTAAACAAGCACTACAGCAGACACAAAAAAGTCAAATTAAAATTAAATCAAAATTAATTACATCAACTTATTTCTATAACGTAGACATCTATAACTTAGGTACACTATACATTTTTAGAAAACATTTTGATGTGAAACAGATTTGACAAAATTAATTCTAGAAATATTGCCAGATCGAAGCATATTTACCATGTTTTCGATAAATTTTAGTTTATTTTTACTTATTTGTCTTTAATTTTTGCTGGAATATGTAAATTTTGTAGTTTTAACTATGCATCGATCTCACAATCTTAATTTTTCTATAAAAATAAATATAGAAGGATGAGTTGAATAAAAACTAGAATTAAAGTTCGAATGGAATGATTCGCAGGCATTTGTGGTTCGTTTGATTGATGGGTTTTCATATGCCCATATATTTGGTGGAAAATGAGATTCTGGTGCTATGTAGTTTTCTAATAAATAGTCTGCGTACTTATCTATAAGTTTATGGTCCGGTTTGTATGACATGAGATCAAATATGAAACAATCTTCAACTTCAGCGGGGTCTAATAAGTTAGCCCAAAAGTATGAGTAAGCCATTTGCTTTCCTCGCAGATTTTATCTTTATACATTTGGGTTGAGCCTAATGATTGTATTTTTCTATACCACGCCTGATGCAAGTGGAATCGACAACCATTTAGTTTGGTTTTGGGAAAGACAACTTTTAGTGCGTTATGAATTGCGATTTCAAAATCCACAAATACCTCCTTCGGTTCAAAAACAATATTAAACAGTTTAAAAATTTCAGATATTAGCGACAAAAAAAGTCTCATATATGTGTCACTGGTCTTGTTAGGCAACAGACAATACAAAAGGGGAACATAATGCCCATTTTCCAGTCCATGGATGGTAAATAACTGACAAAAATATTTTGTACAATAAGAAAATGTGCCATCCATGTAAAAATCTTTCATTTTACATAAAGTTGTAATATTTGTTTGGCTAGAAAAAACAATGATATTATCAGCTGTGCTGTTAATAAACAAAAAATTTTCACCTGTTGTAGTTTTCGGTCCATAACTTTCTAGTACAGAATGTACATCGTGAATATCCTTAGGCAGGGCTGGTAGCAGCTTACGGCGGCTGTTGTACAAATTTCTTCTTATTCGATTGACATCTGTCGATGACAAATTATCTGGCAAATGTTTTGAAAGATATGTCCTCCTCAGCTTTGCGCTTGCATGAAGTTGTCACTGTTTTCTCTCCAACGCAGTCTCATCTGACTCGTGGTTGTGGATTAATTCACTCCTAGTAACTGTGTATTCAGCACCAATAGTGTACAGTTTGGCTAAATATCTTAAATTTTTCTTTATGCACCTCCAACGTACTTCACCACTTTTTAACACGTCCTGTTTACAAAACTGAAACTTTTCCACAACATGCAAGTCACAACCACGTGAACTCTTAATTATTGAAACTGATGCCATCGTACAAATATATTTGATGCTTTCTATCGCCTAGTAGCGTTCAAAATAAGTTAAATTTGTCTAGATATCCCAAGTAATTACCAATTTTTCAATCCCATCATAAACATCAACCCTCGGCCGAAATTACATCTGTCATAAATGGTACCCCTTGATTTATGCAGGTAGGCGACGGGATTACCGGCCGAAATTACGCCCGCCGCCCTGAAGATGCAATTAGAGTACATCGATTTCAGCATCAGAGTAAAAATGTGGAACTGTCAATAACTTGTACAAGAGGCTAACGTCTAGGGAAAGTCAGTATAATACCTCTGGGCCAAATCGCTACTATTATTCAAGCGGAAATACTGGCTTTATTGCAATGCTCCCAAGCAGAGCTCCACAACTTCGCTATTCAATGGAAAAATAAAGTCTTGTAGGTAGAAGTTCGGCAGGTTTCGAGTTTGGCAATGAAGAGGTGACTAGCTTCAGCAAGCCTAGTTCGCCTATCTGGGATCTCTCTTAGTGGAACAAGAGACGAGATTTCTGATGAACACCGACCATTGAAATATCTATAGAAAAGGGAAGATTGCTCACCTTTCTACGATGTTCTAGATTTCGTAAGTTTGAGATCATAAATCAGACGAATAGCTCTTTTCTGAATAGAATCCAAGAGCTTCAGCTTATGTTTAGGAGCCGAACACCAAGCATGTAAACAGTACTCCAGGGCAGGTCGAATCAGAGCTTTGTAGATTATAAGGAGCTGTTGGGATGTAAAGTTGCTCTTGTCATTGATTAGAAAACGAAGTTTTTTTGGAGAGGTTTTCACAATGAACTGTACATGATAACCCTATGAGGGGATGTTGTTGATGGTGATCTAGAGCACGGATATGGAAAATTTCATAGGAATAGTTGTATCTGACATCATCATATTAGGGATTGTGGGTTCCGCCTTCCTTTTTAAGATGCAAGCTTGAGCTTTGGTTGCATTAAACTTTATTAGATTATCAGATCCCCATTTCAAAATCATTGCCAAGTCAATTGTGTCAACCTGTCTCAGTTCGCTCATCTGACTTCATTGGATGGTAGATCTAGATGCACCTGTGAGTTTCCCATTATTTTTCCTTGCTTTGGTAAAGTAAAATTGTTCACATGAATTTAATGTTTTTGATGTGTCTTGTATATATGTATTTATATTATAATGGTTACATATTCTAAATGTAAATGCGAAAGAATTGTGGTGCATTAAATTACGAGCTCTAATTCGAAAAAAGTGAAAAATAATTGTCTTTGTGCTAGTGCAAACAATATATATTGCTATCGTGAGCAGGTCCGTTTCACGTGTTTTACTACATCGCTGGGATATAGATATATCACTACCAGACTGAGAATGAAAATTAGTTAATCATTCAATATCCTTATTTCAGACCGATCTCATGGGCCAATCTTTATATAATGTGACATCTCAAGGCGATCACGAGAAACTGAAGGTATATCTAACAGCGGATGGTGTCCTGGCAAAAGGGTGGAATCGTTATTTCAATATGAAGATGAAAAGGAACGGACCAAGATCCGAAAATCCTGTTTACGAGATGGTTAATGTTATGGGAGTACATCGACATACCAATGAACCTAGTGATTGTAATCAAAATACATCGAGTAGTCAGGAAATAGTCCCGCCGAATAATGTAAACAATAATGATGTAGGTTTCGTATGAATATCTCCTTCATCTGTTCTTTTTCAATAATGCAAATACAGATTTACTCCGAAGTAATTTCAAAATGCAAAAATAATAAAAATTCAGAAGCGTGTCAAATTAGCCATTTTTGTAAATTTCCCACCCCTACGATGATATTCGAGTAAATCTGGCTTCGGAATCGTATTCAGCGACCCAAAAAACCTACTTGGTGCATTCGAAATGCCTAAAACACGTAAATTGCAAAATAATATATAGGGGTGCAAAATTGACCAATTTCGTCGATTTTACCACCCCTACGATGGATTGACTTTGAGATTTCGGGCCATTTTTGCCCCCAATCGTTGGGGTTGGGTGTATGAATGATCCTGAGAACCTCCTGAAGCTAATGCAAAAAAAAAATTTTTGATTCGAACCTACATGTTTTTTTTTCCGGTTCATAGCCTGGACTAGTAATAGAGTTACGTCTTTACTTTTCTCAAAACGTGCCAAGTCTGCAATCCAAAGGTCCATGTCAACGAGTCACATTTTCCAATGTGTTCACACATTTCACATATCTCAAATAAGTTTAGGGGAAAACGTGAACAGGTTAGATACCAAATAGAAATAGCTATTCCAATTACTTTAGACTATAGTATTGTTTTGATGAAATACAGGAAACGGAGGCGATCCAAATTTTGTGTGTGCATGTCACCTCCATACAAAGTGACGAGATGTCCTCAGCAGAGGAGTGTGGCTTTAACACTAAAACTAACTATGTGAATATTATTTGAATTAAAGGTGTGCAATTATTTCAGTCCAACTGGACAAATCAAAAGATACATGTATCATTTAATTACGAAAATATCTCAAAATAACAAATAGTAATATTAGTCGAGTCATATTAGCAAAAAAGCTGGGAAAATTTGCGGGCAACTCCGATCGACACCGGGTTTTTTGCAAAATTTTCCTGAACGGATTTATAACATTCCCGGAAAAAAAGTAATATGTGCTTTTCCATTTTTCAATTGTTATAGAGGAATATAGTGCAAAATGGCCAATTTTCATAGCCAAAAATTAGGAAATTTCTAAAATTTTGAAATCGTGCCAACAATGGCTGGAAATGCCCACTCGCGATATTGTCCAAACGCAAATTGAAATCTATGAAAAAAAATATTAAGAAAACAAATTTTTTTCAAAATATCTGTGTTGATATGGAGCAATAGAAAAGAATATAAATTACTTACAATTCGTAATTAGTAAAAAAAATAATAATTTGTGGATGAATAATTAATTATTAATTAATTATTCCAAAAAATAATGAGTTTCAAAAAATGTCGTTTACACAATAAACACAATAAAATTCAACAGTCACCTCGAAAACCCCCGAGTACAGTTTTCTAGCCATTTTGAAAATTGCATAATTTCCTGGTTTTGTCCATCAACATTGGCCAATAACTGGCCAACAAATCGAAAAATGGAAAATCCGACTTCGCAATCGTGATCAGCGACCTCGAAAACCCCCGAGTGGGCATTTCCAGCCATTGTTGGCATGAAAATTGGCCATTTTCCTCTATATTCCTCTATAACAATTGAAAAATGGAAAAGCACATATTAGTTTTTTTTCGGGAATGTTGTAAATCCGTTCAAGAAAATTTTGCAAAAAACCCGAAGTCGATCGGAGTTTCTCGCAAATTTTTCCTGCTTTTATACTTTTTTCGTCTAATTTGACTATATAAGAATAAGAAATTTCCCTGAAATTTGTAAATAAAAAGTAAATGAGACCATAATGCATTGTTAATATCGTGTTTATCGCATTAATTCATCATTCATCAACAAGGAACCTAAAAATATTTGCTGTCTGATAGTTGATCCGTTAAATTCAGGTAAATAAATAATTAATAAATTCTGGTAAATTGGTTAATAGTGACAATGATAGAATTATGAAAGTTAGCATATAATTTCGCCTTTAATCAATCCCAGATACCGAAATTATCGATGCTACTCAATGTAAACTTCTGGATAAAATTGAAACATTGAATGAAATTTTGAAATGCCTACATAGGTTCTCACATAAACCCCGAGCTTGCAGCATGACAATTAACATGTACTTGAATGTCGGAAACTTCAAATGAATAACAAGTACCCAATTCATTGCAAAAAGCTGCAACATGACATTCTGTTGATTTATTTATAAATATTATGTGACTGATAATGAAACGCAGTCGTAAAAGCTGTGAATCATCTACATAAAAAAGAATGGAATTGAATTATACAAAAATAACTTATGTTAGTTAGAAATTACTGATGTAATAATCAATGTTAGATGTTACTAATTTCTCCCAACATAGAAACTATGAATAATTCTCAGATAACTATGTAGAGTTTTCCATTATATTTTTTGCACCCACCTACGCTTATTTGAAAAGTTTTCCGAATATAAGCATCCAAATATTAAGTTAATGTGCACTAAAGTATAGCCACGCTCAAAAGACAATCGGTAATGACAGGACTAGGCTTCACTTTCGTTGGTTACCTAAATAAATAAATTGTTGTTTTCCTTTCACCTATTGTTTTACTGTATTTATTAATGCTCTCAGAGCAGTTGAAGCAGTTTTTCATTGAAATAAATTATATCTAGCAGCTTTTCTTGTTCAGAAAGACCATTTTATACAAATTTAAAGAAGATTCGACACAGCTTACATTTGATAGGCAAACAACAAAAATGAATCCAGGAACTGTCATTTCCGATTGTCTCTAATTCACCTTAATTAAATTTTTTACAATATTTGAACGCTCACAATTTCTAAACGGGTTGATGAAAATATCGCATAATGTATTTTTGAAATAAAAAAATTCTTTCCACATATGAGATAGTATACAGGATGTTTTACTGTATTTAATATTGTCATACGAGTATATATTCTTCTAGAAACTCCCTTCGATAGTCTCAGAGCTCTTGAAGCAGTTTCTTTATTTAAATAAATTATTAATTATGAGATGATGTACAGGATGTTTTATGTAAAAAAACTGACATGTCAAAATTTGACAACTGCCGGAATAATTTTGCATTTTTGAAATCAGACAAAAAGAGCTTTCCACATATGAGATAATATAATGATCTATTAAATCTTTGACATACATTTCTGTCAAAATATTCTGATGATTTAGAAAAAATATGGAACTTTTGTATTAATCACTTTGTTATACCTTTTTAAAATATGAAAATATAGCGTATGTGGGGTATAAATATGTACAGGGAAACCCTGTACTTCCTTGGATAATACAGATATTAAGTACAAAGAATATATTGATGATTGGAGAAAAATATTACGAATATTTATCAAAGAAAACTCCCTACTTTATATTCCGCAATTATAATTCCATTAAAGATACTGTAATTCCAATTGTCAACATCATCTGTCATTTTATTATTTGTTCCGGTTCCGGTTCAACATTGTAGTAAATATTGAAATTTTTCAGATATTGGTTTTGTTTGTAAAGTTACCTCGGCCCGAATCGTTATCCAGTATACTTTTAGAAGCATCGAAGGATGAATATATTACAAGACATTTAATAGATGGACGCATAATCAATTCTGATCATCGAATTTCTATAATAGCTGGATATATGACTGATGAAGTATCAGGCCTTTCTGCTTTCAAATTTATGCATAGGGACGATGTTCGATGGGTTATGGTAGCATTAAGACAAAGTAAGTACATGTTTATGAACCCCCTTCTCGTGACTACATTTTCTTCTTATGATAAAATTGAAAATTGAAACAAATTTAAGCTGTTATTTTAGTGTATCAAGAGGAAAAATATAATCGTTTTGCTAAATATGAGACGTAAATTTTGTTCTATTCTCATATCAGGGAATAACAAAATCAAAAGCTTGTTGTATGAGAATCCCCTTCTTTTTTTGTTTATCGAACTGAATGTGAATGACTGAGACTGATTTATTCAGTTCGAAGATCATATTTATCTTACTGATTTGTGGTTGGTGAAAAGGACCAGATTGCAAGGCAACAAAAATTTGTTTGTTGAAATAATTAAATTAAAAAAATTATCCAAGGTTTCACCCCTTCCAGTGCCTACTTTATTTCTATCAGAATTAAACGCCCAAATTATTGGAGGGTTGAAAATGAATTATCAAAATTATCTTACGTAAATAAATCAAGTCCTCAGAATCACCAACGGACAACTATCCCAGACGCTAGTCACTAGTAATCATGATTTTTGTGTACCACGAGTTGTCTATTAAACAATATAAGATATATATAATATGGATTTTATACATGACAAGCTTTCATTCAATGATACATAGAGCCTTTTCCGTTCCCTTATCTCAAGAAAATCTTAGTAAAGAACTAGATACAATTCAAGTCATTGCTACAAATAACGGTTTCGGTCCTCAAGTAGTTTCTAAATTAATACATAGAAAAAGACAAAAATTAATTTACTATAGCATTTATCCCTTTATAAAATACAAAGATAACTCATTAAAATATGTTTCTTTAACTTATTTTGGTTCTATAAGCGAAAAAATTGCAAACATGTTATCCCATCATAACCTGACCATCAGTTTTAAACCCCCAAACAAATTATCTCATATTCTGTTCAATGCGAAAGATAAAACTGACAAATTTAAAAGACCCGGAGCTTATAAACTAACTTGTTCAGAGTGTGATAGTTTTTACATCGGTAGATCTTGCCGTAACATAGCAGTTAGATATAAAGAACATTTAGGTTCCTTTAAAAATAATAAAACCGATTCTTCATTCGCAAATCATATTTTAGAAACAGGGCATACCTTTCCTAATTTGAATAATGTCCAAATTTTACATAGTCAAGATAAAATTTCAAAACTAAATATATTAGAGTCAATGGAAATTTTCAAAGGAATGAAGATGTATGATAATAAGATCCTAAACGATCAACTAGATTTATATTACAGTAATCTCTTCAATGTATTAATAACCTGATTTTAGTATTTAAAGTCCGTTAGTAAATATACCCGTACCAGTAAGGTGCTCACGGAATTACCTCCTATAGCCATAAAATTTGTTTGTAATCCTTCTTTAACCTATATATAGTAGATATAATATTTGTTAAATTAATTTTTCGTCTGAAGATGACACGTTTAGTATTGAAACTATAGTAACGACTATATTAAATATCAGTGATAGTAAAACAAAGTATTAAATATAAAATATAATCATGATTCTTAAAGTATGTGTAAATTCTTGAGAAATAGGTCACAGAAGACGGTTGGATATTAATTCTCATTCAACCAAAGCGCGGTATTGTAGAAGCACTACGCGTTTTCGCATTTCGCATTAACTTCAATTGAAAATGCCTACGTCGCAAAAACAAACAAAACAGGAATAATTGAAATTGTAACACATTAATGTCTTAAGCATATGGATATGTATTAGAAAACCACAGTAATGTTTCTACAGTAAAAGACATTATATCTCGACGACGAGGTAAAATATCTGATGTTGTTCGAGAGACCGAAACGTACGTAAAAAACAAAAATATAATGAATATAAGTGTTAGTATGATCTATTTCCTAAGAAATTACATATAATTGAATATAAAAGCGTTTGTGTAATCTGCTACTTAATAAGTACAAAACTGGAACCAAAAAAGCGGACATTATTCGATGGAGTTACGAAGACTAACACCAACAGAACAAAAACAAATGTTTGTTTAGGTATTGATGTGATACTATAAATATAAATATGAAATTATCACCCTTATCCACTAAAAATGCTGTTAAAGGCCTTTCAGCTACAATATACTTGAGGATGCCTGAGTGAAATCTTCAGTATCGTGAGGGTGAGTCAAAAAGTACTCACGTACCCATCCCAACTTCCACTTACAATGCTCTTCAAATAAATTTCATCATCCGGCAGCGATGATACTTGCGCAAATACTTATCTCAAAGATCCCGTCTACCCTGTGTTCATGATTCGACTTAACCCTTCCACGGAAGTTTGGCCTCTTGTTACTACTTTTCTTGGTCATACATTAGATTAGATTAGTCAGACTTGTCATAAATACTGCGTCCTTAAACAACTATTGTATCCCCCTTACAGTACACTGATTTACAGTACACCGGTGCGTTTTAGCTCTCTTAGAAAAGGTTTTTCCCGATTCCCGATGGCTGTGTATGTCCCGAACAGTCTTCTCCTGCGGAGCCTCGCAGTCAGTTATCAGATGTATCGGTGTTCCTTCTGCATTTGTGCAGAATCTACACATCTCATCGGTCACTAGGCAGATTTTACTCATATGGCCGTTGAGTTTGCAGTGCCCCGTTATGAATCCTGTTATAGTTCTCAGGTTATTCCTGCTCAATCTTATACTTACCAAAACATTATTCGTTAGAAGTATGTTTCTTTTACTTTCAATATTCCATTTTCATCTTATCATAAAATGATAAGTGTGATAATTCCTTTTTAGCACCTGACCTACAGGGTCTTTCCCACCACCACCCTGCCCAAAAGCAATCTGTCATAAACTCCTTGGTCCACAGAGCTATCAACTTATCTCAACCTCAATCCTTAAAATCAGAATTAAAACATCTTTCATCTGTCTTATTATCAAACAATTTCTCCCATTACAACATAAAAAATTCATAAAGAAATACACTTCACCTAAAATTTCAAATCGACCTGAGCCACCCCCCCCCCCCTCCGCCTGTTTTATCCACTGCCTATCTTCCATATATTGAAAATATAACAGATCGAATTTCCAAAATCCTCAAGAAACATAATATTTCTACCCGTTTTTCAACACTTCCAAAATTATCTCACTTTTACAAACCTATCAAAGATCCCCTTCCTACTCTTCACTTAGAAGGTGCTTATAGCATTCCCTGTTCTTGCGGTTAAGTCAACATTGGTGAAACAGGTCGTACAGTAGCTACTCGTGTGAAAGAACATGAGCGCTGTACAAGGCTTCGCGACACCAGTAGATCTGCACTTGCGGAACAGAAGGTTGACACTAATCATTAAATCCTTTTCGAAGATACTAAAATCCTAGCCCGAGCCCCAAACTTCTATCAGCTAAAAATCCTTGAAGCTATAGAAATCCTAAAACATCCAAATAATCTGAACCGTGACTCAGGATATTACCTTCCCAGCATTTGGAAACCTACCCTCGAAAATTCCACTTCACACATGATCACTCAACGGCAGGGTCAGGTACCAGAACGGAGTTAACCACCGGAATAAAACCATTGAACTGTGTAGCGTGAAGGATTTTTCCTACAATAAATACGGCTACAGAAACCAGTAGAACCAGTTCAGTTCAAGCCTCAAGCCTGCCCTGAAGATTCCACCTGTAATGGTTGGTGAAACATCGGCATCAAGTCGAGCTATTGTGACGTGGAATCCATCCGGAAGCCAAGATTTTTCAAGATTAGTTATCCGCGGAAGTCTACTATTCAAGAATTTCTTTTTAGTTTCTAGGACAATTATTTTTGATATTCAATTTTGTTCTCCTCCAAGAAATACTTTTCTACAATGGTAATCATCATATTCGCGGATTATGACAATTGTTCATTGGGAAGATGTAGTACATGATAGAAAATTGTTGAAATGGAAATGGTACTCCAATTGACACTATTATATTATAATTTTCAGTTGTAAGCCATATGTTACTACTCTTTATAATACATGCAGAACTGTAATTATTGTTTCAGAATAACAGACAACAATTAAAATATTCATTTTTGTTTCAGTGTATGATCGGGGAGAAACTAGGGGTTCATCGTGCTATCGGTTATTATCTCGAAATGGGAAATTTATATATTTACAATCATTCGGATTTTTAGAAATTGATGATCACGGCATTGTTGAAAGTTTTATCTGTGTAAATATGCTCGTCGACGAAGACACGGGTGTCCTCTTGAACCAAGAGATGAAAAGAAGATATGCAGCGCTCGTCAACGCGGATGCTAATATTGTAAGTATATTTCTATTAAACCATAATGCGAAACGCTGCAACACTATTTTCTGAACTTATATCCTCAATATCGATCGAATACATTACAATCATTAGCGTTGTATATAGGCGCAAGGCGTGTATCTCATAATGCTCCGTTTTAAAAATAAAACAAAGTAGCTACTTCTAATAAATGAGATACAGTATTAAGAGATAAAAATAGAAATTAAATGAAATTAAATTAAAATAAAAGAAAAGACAAGATTATTAGAGAATGACATTTTTGTTATAGTGGGCGTGTGAAATTGTTACAGATGTCAAATGGAAATACTGCGATTATTAGCCATGGCATGCTATATCTTAGCATAACGCGTTGTATTGTGAAAACTTTTTATACATACGGAGAGTTATACGCAAACAATTCGTAGAATGCATCCATTTTCGTTCGAAATATTGCACGACAGTGTAAAGATTAATAACAAAATTTGAGCAAAGTGGTTTAGTTAGAAATATGAAACAAAGAGGGCGCTCGCGTACCGCCCGCTCTGTTGAAAACATTGCAGCAGTGTCAGAAAGTATTGCTGAGGGTCCAGGCGGCACGCCGATTCACCATCGGACGCAGCAAGATCTTGCGACATAACACCTTGCAACATCTTTGTGAATTTCTGAAATATACCAGCTACAATTCCGTTCTCGAAATACGAAATTCGACGCGTCATTGAGGAAATTCGATCGCAATTATGCGTGAATGTTGTCAATAATCTCCTGAAAGGAAGGCAGGAAAGCCGCGGTGAACGTTTGTCCGATAATGTGTTCCACACTCAATCGTGATATATGTTCTTTGTGATCATAGTAGAATATCAACACTTTTCACAAAATAAATATATTTTATTTGCAAATTAAAATGTTTGTTAATTTTGGGACTTATTTGGTAGACTAAAAGAATGTCTGGAAAACGAAACGTCGATTTTTGGAAAAGCTTCTTTGACACTTTATTTTACCTTAACAGGATGACATATGGACAGTAAAAATAAAATTAAATACATTTCTGTAGGTTCATCGTGTAATTATCATTTTCTAAAATAGTCCAGGCATTTAAGGAGGAAAATCTACGATTTTTGTCCGAATTTCCGCGAGGTCTAATTTTTGTCTATCCTTATGTATTTTGACACCCTGAACACGATGGTGTAGTTTAAATTTGGATTAACCCTGTGCTCGAAAAACTATGACCATTTTTTGGACCCAAAAATGGCCATTTTTCGATTTATTGCGTTTTGAGACAAAACTATGAGTTGTATGGGAAAATGTTTAAACAAACGCTGGACAAATTAATACGCGATTTTTTGCTCTGGTCCGAAGTCGATTCGAGGTTGTGGGCCGAAGATTTAGTGTTTTTTTAGTACATTGAAAAATGAAGTATATGTCAAAGAGTTTTTATTTTTTTCATATTCTGTTTTGGTGGAAACATTGTATTTTTATTTCTCTTCTTTCGGTTCCTGATATTTTCACCTACCTCATTTTTTGGCGCCAAATTCGTCAATTTTGAAAAATTCGTATTTTACGAATTTCAGACGAAATACCCATGTTATCGATCTAAAACTAAATTGATTCGAAAGATTTTATTATTCTGCACCTAATATTCAACTATTCAAACTAACTTTGGCGCCATTTTGAAACTTTTTGACCACCGTAAAATTCGAGGTTAGAAATTTTTTGCTAAATCCAATTTCTACGTTCTATTAGAAATTTTCAAACGCGTATTTTAATTCCAAGCAGATCGATTTGGGTCGAGTAGAAATGAAGTTATCCTAATAAATGTGTTTGGGCCTCTAGAGGGCCCAATTTTGGGCCTATCGATTAGGTCTTGGAGCAAATTACAGAGAAATACATCAGCTATTTAGGTTTGAAACAGCGTACGGAGATTCGTTCACAGTTCCAAGTTATAACGAATTTCATCGTAAAAAACTAGCGCGGAATTTCATTTAGCGGCAATAAGCGAGGATCGGTACAATACAAAAGAAATAAAAATACTATCTTTCCACCAAAACAGAATATGAAACAAACAAAACTCTTTGACATATCGAATCGACTTCGGACCAGAGCCAAAAATCGCGTATTAATTTGTCCAACAACTTTTGATTAAACATTTTTCCATACAACCCATAGTTTTGTCTGAAAACGCAAAAAATCGAAAGATGGCCATTTTTGGATCCAAAAAATGGTCACAGTTTTTCGAGCACAGGGTTAATCTAAATTTAAACTACACCATCGTGTTCAGCGTATCGAAATACATAAGAATAGTCCAAAATTAGACCTCGCGGAAATTCGGACAAAAAAATTCCTTAAATGCCTGGACTAAAAAGGAGACAAGATTTCAAAAACCCTTCTGCACAAATGTGTGATTATAGAAACAGAAATGCGGGTTGAACATATGTGTGTGAATTATATTTATAACCAGAGAAACACTGTTGTCATTATTGTTCAATAAAATACTATAACTCCATTTGACAAACTGATGATGCATGTCAAAAATACAACTTGAAACGGGGCTACCGCGCCCAAACCCTATAAAGTTTCTATTTTCACCACTTTAAAGCGATCAGCACAGTCCATACGATCAATAGGAACGGTGTAACCGTCTCCGCAGTTTTCACGCGGGCACATACACACGCTCGCACAACATGTCTAAAATAGTCTATACTTGTAATTGGCCCAAATAAATATTTCTTGATTTTTGCGGATATATCCATTTTGAGCATTTCTGAATCGATCTAGACTGTTCGAGACGATCGCGCTGTTCCTTATTGATTGTATGAATTTGAACAAAATTATTTTTACTTTCGTCAATTCGCGTTTTGACTAGTTCAAAATAGTTTCCACAAAGACTCCTTGGTTAAACTGTTTTTTTGTTCGTTTTTAACGATCAACCTATAGGTGTGCACTTACATGAAACTACTTGTATTGCAGCTGTCACCCAGTCCATCATTAAGTCCGGGAGTAGAGTCTGTCGAAGACCCAAAAGAGGTTGATGTGGCAGTGAAGGAACTCGTCAAAAATTTGCCTTCACCTGGGTCTGAATGCTCAAAGCCCAGTTCCATTTCAGAGAATAAAGACTGCTCTCCTTCCGAACCGACTGAAGAAAGCTCCCCAAGGAAGGTGCCGGCTAAAATTAAACCTGTCCTGAAAAGGCCGCCCAGTACTGATGCCAATATACCGAGCAAGCGTCAGAAACCATTATCACAACGATCACCAATAGTTTGCATGTCGCCTTATCAAATACCACAGATCAAAAGTATCAAAGTAAGTAGAAATTAATTACCAGAATCATTATCAACAGCCAAATAAATAATGAAAAAGTTGTAATATAAACTAATACTCCTTCAACCATGAGAGGAGCATAATCAACAATTTGGTATTGTTTACTACCATGATAAACATATTCTTCTATCAGTTGATTTGACTTCATAAAATGCACCACCATGAATTGGAAAACTCTAAATTTCCTTGGAAACATTTATGGAATTCCTCAGCCAGAAAGTTCATCTCATATAATTTATTTTGAAACCAAATGAGAGGTATCTATTCGCAAACTTTTATTATGTCTTCAATAATAATTAAAATCCAGAAGAATTTATATTTTTTTTTATAAAACTGAATCGATGATGCTCATTCCAGTCAAAAAGACGACCGATCTGAACTACTTAGCTTTAATAATTATCCATATGTTAACTGGAGAATCCTGTGTTGAAAATAAGAAGATTTAACCCATAACACTTAAATGAAACATGACTCCTTATTGAGTTACAGAATGGTCTGTTTGAAAATTTTAGAATGAGTTTTGTTCATTCTAAACACTGTTTAGAACATGTTATAGTATCATAAAAAATAGTTACCAGTGGCGCACGACAGAATTGAGTAACAGTTTTCCCCTTCCAAAATTCTACGTTGTTGCTGTAGATACTTGGTACTTCATATAATGGCAAGTGCACTAAAATGCATAGTGGCATGCTTGAACAGGGATCGAAACTCATATCTTTGATAGATGACTGTAGCCACGTGACCTATCCTGCCATTGTCCTTTAGCTGCCCAGATTTTTTGTAGCATAATTTTAACACCAACGTAAAAATATAGTATTGAGACTAATGCGTGAGCTTCATCTGGTGAATACAATGCTGCACGGTCTTCGTTATGAATTTTTTATGAGTACCTAGGTTCACATAGTCTAAAGTAGTAGGGGTGGCGCCACTTTGGCCCGCCAGACAGAGAGCCTTATCAGATGTAGGCAACCAGTGATACACTCGTGCATGCGCGGTATGCCCAGACAGGTATCGGTAAGTACTGACCCTGTATTACCGGCCTGGGTAGACGGTTAGGGTGTGGTCTCTAACCTCTAGGTGTTACCGGGTAGACGGCTAGGGCTTGATCGTTCAAGGTGGACAGCAAGCAATATGTGAGGTTAGGGATAACTTCAATGTAAAGCAGCATCAAAATATTTTTTTCTACACACGGGAATCGAACCCGAGAAATGAAATCCAAAGCCGGCTCCTTAACCACTCAGCTATGGAGGACTTGCGAATAAGCGATTTTAATATTGTAGATATAACCGCGGTGTATCCGGTCTGAGTGATAAGTGTGAGTATATTGCAGTCTATATGATGCAGGTAATTGTTTTACATGACGTTAGTCATGCAGGTATGTCACGAAGCGAGGTATGGAATGTGAGACTTCATAGCGCTAGCCCATAGGGGTTTTGAAATAGTGTTGTTTGTACATGTCGTCAGTCACGTGATTTTTGAAAGAGACCGGGCATTCATCGGAGGTATCATGGGAGGGCTGCTGTTCCTTGAATGCATAGATGGAATGTTATATATAGTATAGAAATGATATCTTCTGCATCTCTCTCAAACGCGATGTTTATAAGGAAATTACTTTCAAAAACGTTTATTCAAGCTGTCTGTACCTTACTTGATTGCTATATTACAAAATGCGATTTCAATCATCTTAAACATATATGGAAATTATTTTTAGTATACAAAATGGAGTTGGGAGACTTCAATGGGGTATGGAATGTGAGGTTATACAGATTGTTTATGTATGACGTTAGTCATGTGAATTTGAATGAAGCTGGCGCGATCTCCAACGAGACAGGTGTGTATGTGAGGTTATACAGAGTGTGCAGGTATAATGATGTCTATCACGCAGGTCTTCAGCGAGGTATCTACCTTGCAGGAGCCTTCAACGAAATGTGGGGTTGTTTGTACATGCCGTTAGTCTCAGGGTTTTGTCTGAGTTATAATGATATCATACGCGGCGCATTGTCTGCCCCCACAAGTCTTCAATAAGGGCCATAACATCTAACATGCGATAGTTTACAAAAATGCTGCTTCTCATAATAGCGATATTATGAAGCGTTTGCAGAAATAACTATTGAATCATCTAAGGACTTTTTGCTTGATTAGTACTAGCGAGTACAATATTCGTTATAATATTATAAGTATGTATCATTAGCTTACTTGTGCGATAAGGTTGTGTTAAATCATATCCAACAGCAATGTATTCAACTTGGAATTATCGTAATGATGCGCGCGATCCTTCAATGTTAAAGTAGTTTCATAAGTTATCCGAAAGTAATATGAATATATTAAATGTTTTTCCAAAATTAGTTCCGAAGTAAACATAATTCGCTATAATATTCATTCATGTATGTTACATAAATTATCCTATATAATTCAAATAAGGTTGAACAATATTCACTATCATATTTTGCGGTAGAGATAAGAAAGATACGCCGATCACCTTCAAACGCGATGAGAATACTTTATTTTAAATCACACATATAGTATGTATATATTCGAATCATATTGATTGTAAATTGCATAATATGATCCGAAATCTAGCTGCTGCTTGGTGTAGCCCTATACAGAATCTAGACGAAGCGGTGTTACACATCACGAACTGTCTGTACAGCTCGATTGCTATATAACAAAATACATTTTTAATCATCTTAAACATATAGATGTGCTAATATATTTTTTTTCAGTATGCAAAAATATACTAATAAAAACATTTTTCATCGACACACATTTCTTCATAGGATAGTTAGCTTTTTATAAAATTCAATCAATTTCAATGGGAAACATATATGCGAGGGAGTTTTATAGAGATCGAACTCATTTCCCCAACCACCCCAAGAGGTAGAACTATGATGAGGAATAGATGTGGATAATAATCATATGAATATCTTCATAAGTGCTAATCTATATGACATTCAAGCACATGCTTCATAAAAGTCTGAATATTGAGTAGAGCTATAGTATCTTCTTCATAAGCGATCATTATCATCATTCAGACACTTGTTTAGCACGTGATTCAACAGCCTGACATCATCGTTCACGAACTATGATGGGCTGATGAGGAATAAAATACCAATAATAATTATATAAATATCGCCATTAGCAATCTGTACATTTTCCTTCACGAGCACAACTTTTACAAACTCCATACGTTCGCGTAAAAGATTATAATGATAAACACATTTTTGTTCATGGGTTTACATAATCATATGAATATCTTCATAAACGCTAATCTATATGACATTCAAACACATGCTTCATAAAAGTCTGAATATTGAGTAGAGCTATAGTATCTTCATAAGCGATCATTATCAACATTCAGACACTTGTTTAGCACGTGATTCAACAAGCTGGCATCATCGTTCACGAACTATGATGGTTCGATGAGGACTCAGACATTGAACAGATGAATCTTTGAGGTTAAATATCTGCTGTAGAAATTACCCCACTTTTATTACCTTTTTTATTTGAGAATATCGATATTTCCCATGTAACTAACCTAAAGCTATTTTGTATGCAACATTGTTATCATTTGCGAGCCTACGAGGGCCTGTGTGTGTTGGTCGGGGCTAATTGAATATGTTTGACTATTATTACCTGTAGAGACTCATTTGAGATTCTTCAAGTTTGAGATTGATAACCCACATGAAGAAACAAGATTCAACGAATTGATATCAATGAATATTCGTTATTCTGAATGTGACAACTTTATCAGCTTCAACACTCGAGATAAGAGAGAATATTTACCGCAAACTGTCTTATAACCACTAGGTACTACATATTATAATAATTGAAAAGATAACATAATAATCTGAATCACTTTTATATTTATTAATTAGATAGTTGCATAAATTTTTGTTTCTAGACCTGAAGCGATATTTAAAATTTAGATTACAATCCTGATGGGTTGATCCAAGGGACTGTACTTTACCAACGGCTCGTTCATTATTGTGATGTCTTGCGGGAAAGTGAGATAAATAAAATACCAAAAATAATAATAATAACATTTATTTAGAAAAATACATTTAGAATTAAAATAATAACATTATGATTCATGGTTCTTCACACTAAACTCCGAACTGATCCTGTAATTGGAGAATACTCCATTATACGATCGTTAATGATGATGCAATAAGCCCTGGTGTTTTTGGGGAAATTCAGGAAACTTTCCATCTCTAGTTTGACGTCAACTGTTGATGACTTTATAGCATCGTTTTGTTTTGAACAGTCAATCACAAAAATTGCTCTATTCTTGAATGCTATATAATCCAACATGGGTTCGCTTATTATTTTATTTGAAAATGATTTCTGGAAATCATAGTACATCTGGTATGCTTCCACGTATTGCTGGTCGGTGAAATTCAATTTCATTGCTTCATATGGATAACACTCTGAATTCAAGTATAATTTTACATTTAGCAAGTTTATATTATCGAAATATGCACTGTGCTTAACAGGATTATTTTTTCGATCAGTTTGGAAAGCTAAAATCACATATCTGGGACGTTCCAAATTCATTGAAGTTTTAACAGCCCAAATGTCACGAGTGCTCTCCTTCATCAACGGATTTTCATGCAGATCCCAGCTGCGAAATGGAATCAAAATAGGCTTCTCAGCACTCAAATTCTCCAACATTTGAAATTTAACCTGATCACTTGGAAACACATGTCGCACTTTTAATGCTATCGTCTTCACATTTATTTTAGCCCTCTTCGTACCTGTGCTATTGGTATAGCAATCGTTATCGGTTCGAGACCTTATCAAGCGCAGCTTATGTTTTCCACTCAAGACTTTGTTATAGTCAATGAATAGGCCTAGTAGAAAATTCAACGGTATCCATAAATTGATTTTATTATTGTAGACTGAACTCAATGCATCCTTAAATGACCATCCAGAAATAGCTAGAGGTATAGATTCATGTTTGGCATATGTTAGATAAGCTCTGATGGTGCTGACAATACCAGGATCACGTACTTTGTCTATCTCTTTTCCATTCAATTCATAACTAATATATTCGAAGAGAAACGCTCCGAAATTATTCGTTAGTTTACATTCACCATCACCACTTGCTTCTGGCTGGAATTCTGCCTCGATGAATAAAGCAGACGATGCCAAATCTACCAACACATCTTGTTGATTGATTAATATCTCAATTTCATCGCTGTTGCCAAAAGATGTTGTGTGTGGATAGTAGGTATGAGTTTCTTCCCGGATGATGTCTTCAATGAAGTTTGGCTCGTTGAATATTTGAAGTTTTTCCGACATTGTAACCAAGGGACTTCAAAAAATTGATATTTTCCAATGATAGTGATGCAGAAGCAACCTTCTCCTTCTTCAATGACAGTGATGCAGAAGCAACCTTCTCCCTCGAGCTCGTTGTAGATAATGACTGATGACCACTATGGAGATGTCTTTTATTGCTAAAATCCAAACCCATGTTCTCAAGTGATGGCTACTGCAACCTTCTCAGTTGAATTCCTTTCATATAATGAGTGGTGGTGAGTACTGGATTATTATTTATTGTTGTGAGCCATAATCCCTAGCGATCTTTTTCAATTCCAATCGTATAATAATTTCTTCTCCACGAAAATTCACCGGTTTCCAATTCTGATCTAGAATATTCAGTGTGATGTTATCGAAGGACGTCTTGCTGATGACCGGTAGATAAATAAGATTCTTCGGCTCTATATCAATGGAAAACCCAGGTGGTACAAGAGGTGAGAACTCATATATCGTATGAGCTATCTTATTGTTATAATATGCTCCCGCGGTTAAGTTACACTCTACGCGTATAGTTTGAACTTTGATTATGTTTATAGGTCGATCAGATACGTGTAGTTCACGAGATGTCAATTTCTTTTTGCTGAATCCCAACAGTTCGCTTATACTATCTTTAGGAATAAAATTCACTTTAAAATCACTCTTCAGCTCTGTGTGTAGAGTGTTGTTGTTAGATTTTATTGATAATTTCCGGTCACGCTCTTCTTGCTTCACTCCTATCCCACAAACTGCACTTTGTATGAAATCTTCGATGTCTGTCAACTCGTAGGACCCCGTAGGTATAGTAACTACTTTTTCCTCACCCTTCACATCTTCATAATAAAATTTATTAAAACCTTCTTCAATGTTCGGAATGCTATTGTACGTATGCAAGCCAACAAGTGCGATAGAATAATATGAATGAGGATCTAGTTCTATAGGTGGGTGGAAATCTACAGATAAACGAGAGCTCTTACCCGTGATAGTGAACGTCTGAGACATGATTGATGAAAACTTCATCAACAATCTATTTATACACTAATAAATGTTAGTCGACCAATTCCAAATATAACTGGCTACAATTATAAGTGTTATATTGCATGAAATATCGTGTAGACGGCAAGCTTTATCGAATGAATTGATACCCTGAATCTCCTCAACCGTTCTTCTAATTTTGCCCCTGGTATTGATTTGAAGTTCAAACGGGAGCTTGTTTATAAGCGTATTGAGAACAACTTCTCCCACGCACGCTTCCATTCAGACTGATGAGAATTCAAGATTGCACCGTTATTTAACGAGGGGTGGGGGGAAGACCAAAGATCTCAAAATAATTTTTTTATTAATTATCTCAATACAAAAGACTTAAGTATAATCTTAACAATATATGTTTCAAATATCTCAATCTTGACTCTTGATTCATCGTCCTAGTCGTATTGCATATTCCTACCCCTTCCACCTATATTGAAGTCCTTTTATGTATGTTCGACGCTGGTAAAAGTTCTTTCTTCTGTGCTCATGAAGCTCATGCACAACTTGTTCTCTACTCATCTTATCAATGTGGAAATCTAGTGTAGAATTAATTTTTTGGGTATATTCACAGGATTTGGAGATATACGTTTCACAGAGGCCTGCTTTGATGTTATGGATGATGAAGGTCTCTTCTTAGAAGGTTCCACAGATGTCATCCGTCGTTCTAACGCCTCCACTTTACTAGTAATGTCATTTAGACGCATGTTCATACTGTTAAATGTGTTATTGATCTCTTCCAATTCATTTCTGTTTTCCCTCACACTATCACTGATTGTTTTATACTCTGATTTTATATAGATTCCCATTTCATTATATTTATTCTGAATGTCCATCAGATGTTTATCAATGTTGAGAATAACCTTATCATTCGTTAAGTTATGTTCATCCAGATCCTTGTTGATATCTTTGATCAAATTATCAACCCTAACATTGAAGGTATCTTTAAGACTGGTTTCCGTTTTCAGATTCAGTTTGTGTGTTAATTTATCAACATACACTTTATTTGCAACATCTCCATCATCATTCGGTGATTTTACGTTACACAATCTACGATTTTCCATATCATAACTTCCATCGCTCGTTAGGAATAATCCTTGTCCGTGTACTTGTTTGAAATTATTATTAAATACATTTGTATCATATATCCACATGGAAGAGGAGGCTCTGCCAAACTTATCCATTGAAACCATCTTTATAACTGTGATGAATTTGTCTTACACCTGGTTTTTGTTCAATTACCCCTGCCTCTATCAATTCTTCTATTATAGAGATTATCTCATTATGGTTACCTGCATGCGAGGATGCAACAAGAAGTCTCAGTCTATCCACCATTTCGTTAACGTCATCCCAAAAAATATATTCCATAGGCTTCTCGTTATATTCAAGCATATCATTTTTGATATATGCACTTCCAGTGTATGTTTTGGCTCTGGGTCTTTTCATGGAATTAATCAAAGGTTTCAGTACATTTTTGTATTTTGCAATGTTTCTTATTCGATCAGCTGGATCGTTATTACGTCTATGGGCACTAGTCATTTCCATCATTTGACTGTAATTTTTCCCATCTTCCACAGTGTAAGTATCAGGTAGAACATCTTTGTAAAATATCAAATTATACAGTCCTGTGGTACCCTTGAACGGAGTACCCTTGATAATTATATTACTCTCACTATCAATTTCTATAGGTTGATTACCCATGAACCATTTGTCTAAAGTTGAATTATATTGCAAACCCATTTTATCATCATATCTCTTAACATCATCATCCAATAGGAATCCTTCCAAGTAATAACGTGCTAATGTGGGGTATTGTTGCAGAAACTCCTCTGTAGCCGCTGCATTATCTTTCTTATGTTTTCTGAATTCTTCACGAATCTGATCGATAGTAGGTTCGGGTGTAAACACATCCTCCTCAGTATCTTGGGGGTTATATACGAATTCTTCACCTTCAGTTACAATATTTGGGATTGGTATGTTCTCCATTTGTGTTGCTGTAGAAACAATACTTTTAGGTTTAACCAACGAATTTTGTTTGATTATTTCAGCATTTCTCGCAATTTCCTCCAGAGGTTTAGATACATTCCTGAACATATTATCTAGAATCTCATCATTTTCAGCTTTACCCAATTTCACAGCCATATATTTTTTCCTCACAACGTTTGCTAACTCCCAAATTTTTTTCTTCAATTGTTGTTTTTTCTTTAGCACACCCACGTCCATGCTGAGCGGGTTGTCTATTTCAAATGAAAGTATATATACATGTTAGATGTATATATAACTATCAAAACCTTTGCGATAACGTCCTTTGTTCATATCACAGTCTTTGTTTATCATAAGGAATCCATATTTATCTTTCCAACATACGCTACATATCTCTTTGAATTTTTCGAGTGACATGTCGGTACTTACATGATCGGTGAATATATGTTTCAAATTGAGCTCATCCTGTTTGAGAATAATCAACCAATTGGCATTGTCGCGCAATCCATGTTTTGGACATTTAGCAAAAGACTGGCAAAGATAGAAACTATCAATTGAGTTGTGTCTCCCTCTTGAAAAATAAGCACGAATTTTCTGTTGTTTCTCAAACATCACGTCATCGAATATTATTATCGAATTAGGCCTCGCTTCTGTGGGGTCTATGACCTCATCACTTTCGGTACAAGGAAAATATCCAAGCCCCTCAATTTTCTTCAATGTCTCCTTTAGTAACTGGTATTTTGGTTGGTGTAAAGACTTTGAATATATGTACACGTTTTCAAATTTCAGGCCGTTAGCATCCAACAATAGAGATAACATCACATTTGTTTTCCCACAATTACTTGGACCACAGATTATTGTTCGTAGAGTATTAGGCAGCAAAGAGCTGTGACGTTGTGGTTGTTCAACATTCTCATTGCTTGACCCTAAGTTCATAATACTCAACGAGTCTTTTTGCTTAACAATCTTCATCATGCCTGAAGGCGAATCGAAATCATACTGGAACATATGTTAATAAGCATTTGTTTATATACTAGATGATGATGTTATATTGTGTATGTCTGATCTCTCAAAATCAGGTATCAAATACATGTTAAATAGGTATGAATGTTGAAACACGTGTCTGGATATTGGAACACGTGTCTGAATGCTGAAACACGTGTCTGAATGTTGAAACACGTGTCTGAAACACGTGTCTGAAAGCTGAAACACGTGTCTGAATGTTGAAACACGTGTCTGAAACACGTGTCTGAAAGCCGAAACACGTGTCTGAAAGCTGAAACACGTGTCTGAATGTTGAAACACGTGTCTGAAACACGTGTCTGAAAGCTGAAACACGTGTCTGAAAGCTGAAACACGTGTCTGAATGTTGAAACACGTGTCTGAAACACGTGTCTGAAAGCCGAAACACGTGTCTGAATGTTGAAACACGTGTCTGAAAGCTGAAACACGTGTCTGAAAGCTGAAACACGTGTCTGAATGTTGAAACACGTGTCTGAAACACGTGTCTGAATGTTGAAACACGTGTCTGAATGTTAAAGCATGTGTTGAATCATGCGAAAAAAAAAAAAATGTGTATGAATGTAATACAATCATTATGATTATTCACATTTTATTCCTCATTAGCCCATCATAGTTCGTGAACGATGATGACGTCATCATCGTTCGTAAACTATGGTCGCCGGGTTGAATCAGTTACTGTCATTGGCTTGAAGCAGTGACGTCATCATCGTTCGTAAACTATGATCGCCGGATCTTCAATTCAATAAAACACCACTTACTCGTCAAATCCTTATGTATTCCGATACACATAAAGCTGATGTTCTCACCCACCCCAATTTGTATGCATCATATTGATTTTCCCTACATCAGCGGTAAATATTCTCTCTTATCTCGAGTGTTGAAGCTGATAAAGTTGTCACATTCAGAATAACGAATATTCATTGATATCAATTCGTTGAATCTTCTTTCTTCATGTGGGTTATCAATCTCAAACTTGAAGAATCTCAAATGAGTCTCTACAGGTAATAATAGTCAAACATATTCAATTAGCCCCGACCAACACACACAGGCCCTCGTAGGCTCGCAAATGATAACAATGTTGCATACAAAATAGCTTTAGGTTAGTTACATGGGAAATATCGATATTCTCAAATAAAAAAGGTAATAAAAGTGGGGTAATTTCTACAGCAGATATTTAACCTCAAAGATTCATCTGTTCAATGTCTGAGTCCTCATCGAACCATCATAGTTCGTGAACGATGATGCCAGCTTGTTGAATCACGTGCTAAACAAGTGTCTGAATGTTGATAATGATCGCTTATGAAGATACTATAGCTCTACTCAATATTCAGACTTTTATGAAGCATGTGTTTGAATGTCATATAGATTAGCGTTTATGAAGATATTCATATGATTATGTAAACCCATGAACAAAAATGTGTTTATCATTATAATCTTTTACGCGAACGTATGGAGTTTGTAAAAGTTGTGCTCGTGAAGGAAAATGTACAGATTGCTAATGGCGATATTTATATAATTATTATTGGTATTTTATTCCTCATCAGCCCATCATAGTTCGTGAACGATGATGTCAGGCTGTTGAATCACGTGCTAAACAAGTGTCTGAATGATGATAATGATCGCTTATGAAGAAGATACTATAGCTCTACTCAATATTCAGACTTTTATGAAGCATGTGCTTGAATGTCATATAGATTAGCACTTATGAAGATATTCATATGATTATTATCCACATCTATTCCTCATCATAGTTCTACCTCTTGGGGTGGTTGGGGAAATGAGTTCGATCTCTATAAAACTCCCTCGCATATATGTTTCCCATTGAAATTGATTGAATTTTATAAAAAGCTAACTATCCTATGAAGAAATGTGTGTCGATGAAAAATGTTTTTATTAGTATATTTTTGCATACTGAAAAAAAATATATTAGCACATCTATATGTTTAAGATGATTAAAAATGTATTTTGTTATATAGCAATCGAGCTGTACAGACAGTTCGTGATGTGTAACACCGCTTCGTCTAGATTCTGTATAGGGCTACACCAAGCAGCAGCTAGATTTCGGATCATATTATGCAATTTACAATCAATATGATTCGAATATATACATACTATATGTGTGATTTAAAATAAAGTATTCTCATCGCGTTTGAAGGTGATCGGCGTATCTTTCTTATCTCTACCGCAAAATATGATAGTGAATATTGTTCAACCTTATTTGAATTATATAGGATAATTTATGTAACATACATGAATGAATATTATAGCGAATTATGTTTACTTCGGAACTAATTTTGGAAAAACATTTAATATATTCATATTACTTTCGGATAACTTATGAAACTACTTTAACATTGAAGGATCGCGCGCATCATTACGATAATTCCAAGTTGAATACATTGCTGTTGGACATGATTTAACACAACCTTATCGCACAAGTAAGCTAATGATACATACTTATAATATTATAACGAATATTGTACTCGCTAGTACTAATCAAGCAAAAAGTCCTTAGATGATTCAATAGTTATTTCTGCAAACGCTTCATAATATCGCTATTATGAGAAGCAGCATTTTTGTAAACTATCGCATGTTAGATGTTATGGCCCTTATTGAAGACTTGTGGGGGCAGACAATGCGCCGCGTATGATATCATTATAACTCAGACAAAACCCTGAGACTAACGGCATGTACAAACAACCCCACATTTCGTTGAAGGCTCCTGCAAGGTAGATACCTCGCTGAAGACCTGCGTGATAGACATCATTATACCTGCACACTCTGTATAACCTCACATACACACCTGTCTCGTTGGAGATCGCGCCAGCTTCATTCAAATTCACATGACTAACGTCATACATAAACAATCTGTATAACCTCACATTCCATACCCCATTGAAGTCTCCCAACTCCATTTTGTATACTAAAAATAATTTCCATATATGTTTAAGATGATTGAAATCGCATTTTGTAATATAGCAATCAAGTAAGGTACAGACAGCTTGAATAAACGTTTTTGAAAGTAATTTCCTTATAAACATCGCGTTTGAGAGAGATGCAGAAGATATCATTTCTATACTATATATAACATTCCATCTATGCATTCAAGGAACAGCAGCCCTCCCATGATACCTCCGATGAATGCCCGGTCTCTTTCAAAAATCACGTGACTGACGACATGTACAAACAACACTATTTCAAAACCCCTATGGGCTAGCGCTATGAAGTCTCACATTCCATACCTCGCTTCGTGACATACCTGCATGACTAACGTCATGTAAAACAATTACCTGCATCATATAGACTGCAATATACTCACACTTATCACTCAGACCGGATACACCGCGGTTATATCTACAATATTAAAATCGCTTATTCTCAAGTCCTCCATAGCTGAGTGGTTAAGGAGCCGGCTTTGGATTTCATTTCTCGGGTTCGATTCCCGTGTGTAGAAAAAAATATTTTGATGCTGCTTTACATTGAAGTTATCCCTAACCTCACATATTGCTTGCTGTCCACCTTGAACGATCAAGCCCTAGCCGTCTACCCGGTAACACCTAGAGGTTAGAGACCACACCCTAACCGTCTACCCAGGCCGGTAATACAGGGTCAGTACTTACCGATACCTGTCTGGGCATACCGCGCATGCACGAGTGTATCACTGGTTGCCTACATCTGATAAGGCTCTCTGTCTGGCGGGCCAAAGTGGCGCCACCCCTACTGTTGTAAGTTGTAATATCATTGTTTGGTAATGTCTGAAAAGTCAGAATTGTATCTTGATGAATTGAACCGTTTTTGAGTTCGAGGCACATGGACGAATACCGGAAATCGTCCACCATGCCTTCATTTTACTTTATAAAATTGGTGGCTCTCAAGTGTGAGTTCATGTCAGCAATTTAGATATGAATATGTTTAATGTTTCATTAGATAATCGGTATTACCAGTTCCGAAATCAAAAGTTGAACCTCATCTTCAGGTATACAGGGTGACATAGAAAAAAGTACCGTGCATAGTGCCAGGCGATAGATGACACTAAAATAAGAAAAAAGTTCCTATTAACATGTATGCTCAGACGCTTAGTTTTTGAGATACGTGTTGAAGTTGAAACAAAAATTTCGTTTTTTGCAAATATCTCCGGAACCGTTTATCGTACAGAAAACATATTTTGCGAACATTTTCTACTCATAGCAAGCTATGTTCTGTGCTATAAAATTATTTTTTTTAGTCATAATTGGTGAAGATTTTGAAAGGGTAGTGCATGTTTTTCTCTCCAACTTCTTCGCCACTGGAAGAAATACGGTTTTGAGACAACCATTTGAACTGCCAATGTTTTCTACACAAAAAAGGTACTCTTGGTTATAAGCTCTAAAGTTGACCGTTTTCGAGAAAAATCAACTTTTATGTTGAAAAACATGGTCAATTTTTTGGTTTTGTTACTTGTTCTAACGTTTGAATAAATTTTGTTTTATCAGTAAGAATTTACCATGTTTTTCAACATAAAAGTTGATTTTTATCGAAAACGGTCAACTTTAGAGCTTATGACCAAGAGTACTTTTTTTGTGTAGAAAACATTGGCGGTTCAAATAGTTGTTTAAAAACCGTTCTTTTTCCAGTGGCGTAAAAATTGGGGAGAAAAACACCCACTACCCCTTCAAAATCTTCACCAATCATGACTAAAAAGAAATTTTTTAATGCACGGTACATAGCTTACTATGAGTAAAAAATGCTTGCAGAAGCTGTTTTCTGTACGATAAACGGTTCCGGAGATATTTGCAAAAAACGAAATTTTTGTTTCAACTTCAACACCCTTATCTCAAAAACTAAGCGTCTGAGCATATATGTTAATAGGAACTTTTTTCTTATTTTAGTGTCATTTATCGCCTGACACTATGCACGGTACTTTTTTCTATGTCACCTTGTATATAAGAAGCAGGAAGCTTCTTGTATTTCAATCGTCCAACACGTACCTTCATAATCAAACTCGAAATGAACTGTGATCAATCGATCACTGAATTCCCTAATTTTTGTGGTTAAATGTATGATTGTACGAACAGAAAATATATTGGAAATGATTTAGAAACCGCTAATGAGAGATGCTAAATTACATTGAAATTTGATTCAAATAGTCTACATAATGTATTTCATCGGTTTCGTGATATTAACGGTAAGCGTGCATTTGTTCGCAACGGACAGCGGAAACAAATGAAAAGTATTATTTGTCTTATTTTAAATAAAATAAAACACATACATGGGCAAGGTGAAAAGCTCCTAAAAAAACAAAAGAGATGGCGCCACAATCGAAAATCCCATGTGACATTTGTGATGTACCATCTTATACTAGAACGCATTAAAATTTTCAGACTGATATGACATTCAGCTCTGTTTTGACACCCATCGAAAACAAGCAACCTTGAAAATTTTTGTAAACATGGAAAACAGTGAATTTCTTGCATGGAAAAAAACATTACGCAAACTAAAGCATCGCTTGTTAAACATTATGTGGACTCCTCACCATCGATTGGAACGATTCACAAGTGGTTTACTGATTTTAGTTGTGGTAGAATCACCACAAAGGACGCCGAACGTTCTGGTTGTCCAATTGAGGTTACAACAACATAAAATCCATGGTATGATATTGGACGATCGGCGAGTTGAAGTGCACAAGATAGCTAAGGCTATGGGCATATTAACCGAACGTGTAGGGAACATTTTCCATAAATTTTTGAATATGAGAAAGCTATCCGCCAGATGGGTTCCGCATTTGCTCTCTGTTGACAACAAGCGCGACCGTGTGACAACTCCAAAGGAGTGTGTGGCGATGCTCAAGCTCGATAAGAAGAATTTTTTGCGCCGTTTCGTAACCGTGGACCAAATAAGGATCCATCAAAATACCAGACACCAAAGAACAGTGGACTTGCTCTGGCGAATCGATGCCGAAAAAGGCCAAAATGGGCTGTTGGATCGATTCTAAGCTGATTTGTGAACTAAAGCGACCGCATTTGGCAAAGAAAAAAGTGCTCTTCCACCAGAACAACGCACCGGAGCACAGGTCCGCAGTCGCAATGGCAAAATTGCATAAATTGCGCTAGGAATTGGCTCCCTGCGATTTTTATCTATTTCCAAACTTGAAGAAATGGCTCGGCGGAAAGAGATTTGGCTCCAACGATGAGGTCATCGCTGAAACAAACGCTTATTTTGGATTGTCAAAATCGTATTATTTGAAAGGAACTGAAAAATTAGAATAACATTGGACGAAGTGTATCGGGCTAAAAGGAGATTAGTTGAGAAATAAAATAAGTTTTGACCAAACAAATCATTTCTTGTATCATTTTTCAGAGACTTTTCACATTGCCTTCGTACATACGTATCGGACGCACCGTAGGAACGGAAATTCGCTCAGAATTATACAAAAAGAATGAAGCCTTTATATACTATGCGTACGGATGACGTCGTTCGCGAATTCGGTTATAATGCGCATTGACAGAAATAGTCTCGGTGAAGTCGTATTTCTTTTCTAAATTTGTAAGCACGTGTTTAATAGAGCTCCAAATAACAATGGATGACGGATTATTAATAAATTTAGTACGGCAATATGATTGAATTTATAATTTAAAAAATAAAGGTTATAGCAACCTACAGAGACGGCAGAATATTTGGGACGAACTTGGAGAAATAATAAAACAACTAGGTAATATAGATGAAACATTTATTTTTACAATAATTATAATTCAGTATATTTCTCCTTGACGAACTTTTTTGATTTGCCACTCTACACTGCCTACGGAAGAAGTAAAATAATTTTTAAAGACGTCTCTAACCTGCAATGCATCTGTGTGTATAGATTTCTCCAGCCCTCTCTACATTATCAATAGTGATAGCTAGATCATGTTCATTCCAGTAACTTGCTGAAATAATTGTTTAAATAACAATAGTCAAGTGTTCCGATGACATACATAATTTTCTTTCAAAATTTCGAAATTTTCTCTCTAAAATTCCAATACTATTTTGAGAAATTTCGTACTCTCTGCTTAATCTATAATTGAATATTTTCTTTGTTTCATCTGCTCTAGTTTGATCAACAGACCAGAATGTGCCGTCATCTGATACTTAATGTTTTCAGAAATAATGTGAGCACTGTTGGGGATCTTGTATAATAAGGTGTTTTCCGACAATTGAACCTACTATATTCGGAAAGTTATTCATTTATTATAAAAGTTTATCTTTCCTCATATCTTGGAACTGGAATAACTGTTGGTTGTAATAATTTCCAAATTGCTTGACAAGTTGAGTTAACTATTTCACAAACTGTTGTTCATCCAATCCATAACTAAAATGCAGTGACTTGAAGGAGTATCCAGTAGCCAGACATCTGAAAAAGAAATAGTTTTAGGTAATGCCTGTAGAGAAAGATGGCTTAGAATCCGTGATAATCATCGAAAAGCCTTGAAATGATGCCAAAAAACCAAAAGCGGACAAGCTGCCACAAATATGAAGTGTCGAAAATTTTTCAAAGAGCTGGCATTTTTAGTCCCATTTTTATTTGGAGATGAAAACCGCATTACAAATATCACTCAAAACTCAGAAAACGGAATAAGTGAGGCCACTGAGGAAACTTCACAAGACTCATTCTCTGAAGCTCAAAGCCCCAATACCAATGACTTTGAAATAACAAAAACAACGCTCCCGGGCGATTTAAAAACTGTGCTTTATCTAGGGAATCTACTTCAACTAATTCCGTTGCTTCGGAGGTTCAAGACTTCAAATAAAAAACAAAAAACTTCCAGTAACTAACTTTTTGTATCAATGGCTTAAACTGTTAAAAGATTTTTATTGACAGATCAAATAGAAATAAAACGAAACTTGTTTAAAAATATAAGCGAGGTGGAAATGAGAATTGGATCATCTAATAATCTAACCTCAATGTTATAACGATGCAGCTTTGTAACTGTTTCACACTTTCGGCAACAAGAAGATATTCAACAAGACTACATATTACGACCTTTAATGCTCAATGTTTAATTCTGAGATTTTGAAATAAGCAGTACTTTTGGTTTAATTGTTTAGAATAAATATTTCAGTTAATTTAACCTAAATCTTTGAACTCTATTTTGTACTGATTTTCAAATAAAAACATAACCTTATAAGACTATTTCTCGCCATAATAAAGTGTTATTCTTTCGGCAGGACCACGGTCGTACATACTGGTCTGGGAACTCGTATGTTTGACATGGGTCTCTTACACGTCGCCAAACTCGTAGTCCCTCGGTCAGCCACTAGCTAGCGCTTGGATCGAAGTGGTAAAACGATTTCTTTCCGGAATAGCAAGCAGTGTTACTAAGTATTCTGATTTGAGAGAGGAATAGACTCTTGTCAAAATGTATTAATCACCTTAAAAATAACTTCCCCTTTTTCGTTATACATGCTCGCACACATAAAAGACCTCGTTAAAACGATTTCTATCCGGAATCGCAAGCATCCACTTTTTTCGCATTTCCGCATCTTTCGCCACTTTAAAAACGGAAGTTTCTTGCTTTACACTTTTGTGCCCCGTTTTGCATTTCGGCACAATGCACGGTTTCGTAATTTGTTTCTAAAAACGCAGGTATTCCTTGTGTTTACAATTCAAGAATGACAGTCGTCTGAGAACACGGCGTATAGTTGTCAGAGAACACTCTTCGACTACTGCGCCACCCTTTTTGGTACTATGCGACAGTCGACGCTTAACGGACCCACTTCTCACATAGGAAACAACCTCGAGTTCCCAGACCTGTATGTACGACCGTGGGCAGGACTGATCGATTCCCGAAAAGTAGTAGTTTGCTTGTCTATGATTGGACGTGACATATTCAAAAGATCAGAACAAATTTCATGAGTCATCTGAAAGTATTGGAAAAATGTTACTTCATGTCTTATCAAATCGTCAAATAAAGCATGAAATTCTCCAGTTTTCTGGACCCATTTTCGTTTTTCCCTTTTCTTCTCCCTTTGTTCTTCATCTTCAAATGCACTTGCAATCCCAAATATTTATTCTTCGGAAATGCTTATTTTAGATCTCAAAAACCAACGCAAAAAAGAGAAGTTTGGTAGTATCCCGTCTCGATTATTGCACTCTCAATGGAAACACGTAATATGAAGTGCGATGGTAAAAAAAAATTTGCTATTAATCCGATGCGTTGCGACCGATATGCCTAAATGTGCGCTTACCTTAAGCCTTCGTTTACGTATTCAAAAGTAGGCTGGTAAGTACTGAATTTTTACGGTAATATTACCATGACATCAACAAATAATTGAATTATAATAAATAATGAAGATATAATAGCTATTTATTAATACAATCCGACAGAACTCGAAACAATAATAATTAAAAACTGCTCCTGCTTGCCATAATTGACATTAATTTTATTGTCTTCGTATTATAAATAATTTGCCTCGAACTGATGAACTGGAAGTCCCTGATTCTCCACTGCCAAACATTATTTTTGCTAATTTAATCTCTCGTCTGATTCCTCTACGTTTGATATATTCTATATTCGAACTCTTTCACCCGACTAACCGCTTCAGATCGGTTAAGTTTCCTCCTGTGTTAGCCAGGATTGTGGCAGAAGCATTTTTCAACTGTAAAAAATCGTACTTTGTAGTTTTTCTCTGATTAATTGTCACGATCCTCGTTTACATCCTTTATTGTCAAGTTACATATTTCATCACACCGACATGCTTCTTATAACTCGAAAATTGCAACAAGCTAAAAATAAAAAATACGGGCAGTCACCGAGCACTGCTGACAGAAGTAACCAATTTATTTTGGAAATTTCATCCAAATTCGTATGATTTCACCAGTATCATCTCTTTCTATATAACACAATTTTCCGACAGTGCCATTGGACAATCCATCCCCAACATCTATGTTATTAGATATCATGTATGGTCGGTTAAGAACTAAAATTAACTCCTATGGTAATCCACCCGTATCATCGGTTCTCATTTTATGCAACTTCTGCCCTTGTTGCTCAGCATTATGACAACCAACGAAGACATCCGATGCCACAGATACTATTGTCTATGGAGTTTAGTATGGAGTTGTTGTACTCGTTGTAGCATCCGAAATTACAATTTTATTATTTTTAAATGAAAATTAATATAATTAGTTTTTCTTTAGTTTTCACAACTGTCAGCATTTCAATCAACAATTATATACATTTTTATATTTAATAATAAAAAACGTATAATGGGCGGTACAATCCCTGTAAAGAGTATGAATGTAACCCGATAGTCATTATAATAAATACACATTATTTTATTTTCAAAACATATTATTTATTGATATTTACATCGATGTAAATGAAACTAATGTTAAACAGCATTGGTCCGAATTGACGATGTCTACGGATGGTGGTAAAAGAAAACATCTTCAATTCGGACCAATGAACAAATAATCTAAAAAGAAACGCAAAATGTAAACGTTTCCGTCAAATGTCAGTATGATCGTAAATTACACCACAGATAATTAATTTGAAATAAAATTTTGTACTTTCGTATTAGTAGTATTAAAAAAAAACATCAAGACGATACTCACTATTATATTTGATGCTGTAATCCAACATTCGAACAATGAAAATAATAAACTAGATATAACACGTCATCAATGTGTATTACACATGCAAAAGTTCTCACTTATACACATCACTAATGTTATATTCTTATGACAAGAATTATATTCACAATATTTAAAACCTTGCACGTGGATACGATACACAATGTACAATTAATAAATTCAATAATAATATAACTTTCGTCTGCACGAGGACCGAGAATTGAGTAAATGAATAACGTATAGAGAGACTGCCCCGAGTGGTTGCGCACGCAGCAGTATATATGATACCTAATATATATAGCTACAGCGTGACGGCACGTGACGGACCCATGGTTTTACCCCAAATCTGAAATAGCTCAACGCGCCTAAAGAAGTTTTCACTTCAAAAAATTCTATCCTTTCTTTACTATGTGATATGAAATTATATCCATATTGTAAAATTCAGCACTAATATGTTGATATCACTTTCATATGTAACTTAAGTTACTCGAGTTTCAGCGTTATTACGCCATGTTCAGACGGTATTCAAATACAATTAAAATACATAACTTCAACTATAAGTATACTTATCTGTCGGTAGTGTAATAATGGTGAAGAATTGATAACTTTTTTAAATCGAACTTAAGAGTTTGAACATACCTTGGCCAGCAAATATTCCTATCAAAAACTTTTTGAATTCACCATCCAAGAGAAGTTTGGCTTTCTTCACTTAGTTGTCTACGTTACAAATGCTCACAGCTTTTGATATTCTTCTAGATCTAGATTTTCACTGATGCCAATTGTACTTCGCAACATAGAATAATAAATCCACAATGCCGAAGGTCTGTGTTTCTTAGACTACGAAAAAGGAATAAAATAACCACAAAAACGAGCATTTGGAATAACTTACCAGTTGCTGGAAGTATGCCAGAAGAACGTTTTTATTGCTAAGTTCAATATGACTTCCACCTTGCCACTGCTTAAATACATTATACACTTTATCATACCTAGCTTTTGACTTCAGGAATTAAGCTGTTGAGAGCTTGGGGCCCTGCGTTCAAAATATTTTCAGAATGCAGCAACACTAAAATTCATTTTTACTTCCCTCACTATACGTATTACATATAGTGTTTTTGGGCGTGGTAGCCCCGTTTCAAGTGGTATTTCTGACATCGATCTTCAATTTTTCAATTGGAATTATACTAGTGTCTTTCCGGTTATAAATATATATCACATGTATGTATTTGACCCGTAGAAGAAATTCTCATTTTAAGATTCGGGTGACGTTATCTAGTGATAATAAATATCGGTGCATCGGTATCGTATCGGCCATATAGGCAAATTTTTCCCCTTACCGTTTATCGATAAACGGTATGGGCAAAATTTGTCCGATAATAATCGGTATATTCAAGATTAACTATTTTATTTATTCGTAAGTAAAAACCCATTTTTAACATATGCGTACGAATGACGAACTTCTCTCCACAGTGTGTAACATACGCACGACACACAAATGCATCAAAGGTCTTACAACAGTTGTAACTAATTGATCACCCGACTTCCCTCACTTTTGTTAGCAAAATAGCTTTCGGATACTCCTGCGGGTCAAATGTAAATGATTACGATTGTAGGAACAGAAAATATAAATTTATCCAAATGGTGTACATAATCTATTTCACAACTCTATATTTCATACTGACACCTGCTGTCAGGTTGATATTCGAAATTATTCACACTATAATATAACCTGTTTTACACTGACACGGGCTGTTACCTGAACCAAGAAGTCTGGACTTCTTGACATGAACTATTAAAATTTCTCACAAGTAATCGCAAATAGACTTCACAGCGATGACGTCACTTGAATTTTAAAATGATTCGTACACTTGTGCAGGTTGAATATGTACGTACAGGGTGTCCCATTTTGGGTACTTTTGCGGGGTATCTCCTTTATTTTAAAGATAGAGAGTTGCGATTTTTGCGACACTGTGCTACTTTTTCGTGAAACTCAAGATGCCGTCAACAGAATTTTCATAGCCCTTTTAGTTTTTAAGATACAGGGCATTTCTGAAAATGTTGCATTTTGTGACCCCCCTCGTATCTCCGTTATCCTTCAACTTATCGAAAAGGTAAAATAACATACTAATAGATTTTTTTCCGTAGAATGCAGTGGTGTAGATAACTTTTGTTACATATTTACTGTTTTTTAGTTATAAAGTAAACTTATGTTTTTTTAAATGGAACACCCTGTATATTTATAGACTATAAAATTTGTCTTTTTTTTACATTTTCAAAAATATAAGATAGTATAAACTTTTTTTCAGAAACACGCAAATAATTGACAATTTTCAGGAATTAAATACATATTTTAATAGTAGGCTATGGATAACAATAATAAACAAGTGCAAGTTACATATTACTAACAAATAATTGGATACCTTGTATATAGGTATCTATTAAAAAAAATTCCCATACATCTTTTTTCTAACAGTAAGTTTGTAACAACAGTTTTGTGGCGTAAAGTGACAATATAACAAAAACACAAAAAAATAACATTATTAAAAAAAATTAAATGTGATGTTCAAATTGACTACCATTTTCTCTAATGCAAAATTGGCACATCTTTGAGATTCTTTGAATAGCGTTCAAAAGAACCATTGTTCTCATTCGCAGATTTCGAAAAGCTAAATGAATTGCCTCTCGAAGTTCTGCAATGCCGTCATATCGAGTTTTATATACTTCATTTTTTATATAGCCCCATAAAAAAAAATCTAAAATTGAGAGATCTGGTGATCGTGGAGCCCATCTATCAGGTCCGTTGGTACCTATCCATCTTTGAGAAAAGTTATTATTAAGAAAGGCCCTTAAGAGCCTAGAGTTATGACTTGGGGCACCATCTTGCTGTAGGTAAACAGCATTATACTGGGCTAATGGAATGTTTTCGAGCAGTTCTGGAATAACTTCCTCAAAAATTTCTAGGTATCTACGTGCTGTAAGACCTCCTTCAAAAATCCTATAAACTATATGTCTACCCAAAATAAAACATGAAACCCCAACTCCAAAGCGTCCTTGTTGTGCCCTTTCAAACATTAAATGCTGATTTTCACTATGCCAGTTCCTGGTATTGTGACGATTGAAAATGCCAGCACTTGAAATAAAGCATTCATCTGACCAGATAACAAGTCTGCCAAATAAATCGTTAGCATCGATTTGTTGCAAATACCACTGGCAAAACAGTGCCCGGCGCGCAGCATCGCCAGGATGCAAATGTTGTAGTATATTAAATTTGTATGGATGATACTTATATTTCTTCAAGATCCTCTGAGCGCTAGTTTTTGGCACACCAATTTCCTTCTCAATTTTTCTACATGAGGACGAAGGTGTTGCTTCTATATATCCTAAAGTATCTATCTCTTTTCTTTCCCTGTTCTCTTTGTTGTATGTTTTAGGGCGCGGGTGAACAAATGATCCGTGCTCAACTAAATTTGCTTTTGAACGGGTAAATATCCCAAAAACGGTTGCCTTCTTTCTGGATATCTAACAAGCAAAAATTGAAATGATAATAGAGATTTTCATAGCCATAATAGCTTACTCACCTTTGGAAATATAATTCCGAAGCTTCTTCAGAATTTTCATTACTCTGTATAAAAAATACCATCATATCATATTTCTCATAATTTTCGTAAACTGCCATTATTCGAAAAAATTGATAAATATCTATTGAATAATGATACCAAAAGAACGAGAATAAACAGCTTGAATGCGATAGAGATTTGAGGTTTATTTTGGTTTCTTGTCATGAACAATATCAATGGCCTACTATTAAAATATGTATTTAATTTCTGAAAATTGTCAATTATTTGCGTGTTTCTGAAAAAAAGTTTATACTATCATATATTTTTGAAAAGGTAAAAAAAAGACAAATTTTATAGTCTATAAATATACAGGGTGTTCCATTTAAAAAAACATAAGTTTGCTTTATAACTCAAAAACACTAAATATGTAACAAAAGTTATCTACACCACTGCATTCTACGAAAAAAAAACTATTAGAATGTTATTTTACCTTTTCGATAAGTTGAAGGATAACGGTGATACGAGGGGGGTCACAAAATGCAACATTTTCAGAAATGCCCTGTATCTTAAAAACTAAAAGGGCTATGAAAATTCTGTTGACGGCATCTTGAGTTTTACGAAAAAGTAGCACAGTGTCGCGAAAACTGCAACTCTCTATCTTTAAAAATAAAGGAGATAACCCGCCAAAGTACCTAAAATGGGACACCCTGTACATATATACATATTTATAACTAGAAAAACACGGTTGTCATTATGGTTAAATAAAATACTATAATTTCATTTGAAAAACTGAAGATGGATGTCAAAAATACCCCACACACACGCCGTGCGCACGTTGATTTCTTGATTCGGTACTTTAAGTTACCAATGGAACTAAAATTAGTAGAGTTCTATGGAATTTCATGTGCAAAAACTTATTACATTCAATTTTAAATAATTAATGCTGACACATCGTTTCACCACACTGGCATTCTCAAAGCTTGGGTTATCAACTGCCGAGTACCTGCTCTTACATTCTCAATAATTGCCATACATTCATAATAACCACATGGAGAAAATGGTGATTAATTAAAACATTTCTTATTTTCAGAAAGAGCATCAAGAACAGTCGAATTACAGAGATCAACTGTTCACCAACAACATGTAAGATTATTTACCGTGTAATAAAACGAGACTGAACTAGGCCATACTTAAAAGGGATATTACTCACAGAGATTGTGTGTGTGTGTGTTGGTGATAAAAGTCTGTTTAGCTTAAACACAACCTGATAATTATAAGATGAAATTGATTTATTTTGTAATCAATATAAACATAAGATTTTTTAAATATTCTCGTATATTTACTAATTATAGTTATTCTGTGATGCAATTATGTTGATTTAGGATTAAGGCAAGTTTTATATTTTAAATATTTTAGTGAGTGTACACACTGGAACGTTATATTCATTTTACATAAATTATATTATGAATTTGATTTGTCAGCAACAAAATACAATACCAAAGTAATAAACCTGTACATAATGTAACCAGATCAGTAATATATTAATGCTTAGAAACATGGATATAACTTCATAACAGAGATGAAATATTAATTTTACTAGTGAAACCTTCCACATAACATGATATTCAGAACATTACATTATATTGAGTGAAAAAAATTAATCATAGTTATTCTATTTAATATTATTACAGGAATTGGTCTGTTAACGTAACGTTATAAAATAATTGTCATTACTTGTATTCATTAAATGTAAAATTCGAGTGATTTATTGGCAATTTTTGACTGAACTTGTAATGTTATCAGCCAATCATGAAGATGTCTTATATAATCTGGCAACGTTACACTAGAATCTGACTTGCCAAGTCTCATATCTGAAAATATAACTCTTGATTTTTAGTCTGATGTTACTGGTTCAACATTACTTTACAATAATTCTAAGTTGTTACAATTTCACTAACTCAGTGATTCAAAGAGACATTTAATCAAAGCCATCTATTTTGGTTGCTCACTCACAACGAGTGCATTACCCCTTCATACCAAACAAAGTCTAAGTTCTTTTTCCCCATTTAATATTATCTTTCAAAAACTGTTCTCAACATATTTTAAATCTTTTTAGATGGATTCTAAGATAATACTATGAATTCGGCGTTTACTTGATGTAAATTCATATTTTTTTGTACTTATGTAGAATAACTCAATATAAATACAAATTTAAATTTACCCGAACTGCAAAGCTTAACTGTTGACAATTGTTTCGTCACACGGTGACATTTTCAAAGCAGGATATAAACTAATTTACTAATAGAAATACCATCCATGAGTAAAACAATGTTACAATAATATAAAGTAGGGTAGGCTGAGCTATGGGTTGAGGAGGGCAGCTTATTTATATGATTATCAACTATCTGAGTTATTAATATCAAGTTGGTCATTTAATCTTTGATTATTAGTCATCAACATGAGTTTCAAGTTCTATGGATTCCAAAATATTCAGTTTTTAACTTTCTCGTTAATATGTAGAACATTCTGTTTGAGAGTAGAATTCAGTCATAATTGTACTTTCATGGAGCGTACAGACTTGAGCATTTCAGCCCGAACGAACGAGCAGAACAGAATAGTCCGAACAAATGCTCGTTGCATTCAGCACATTCGCGCGATCATTGTTTCCGAAATGTCCGTAGTGCCTAATTTAATTGATACTTGTTCTCATAGATTTTAAGAAAACGAAGACACAAGTACAAATAAAAAATTCTGGGTTTGACATAATCATGGATACTAACCTAACGGTAACTTTTACTTCTTTTTTCTACTATTTGTAAAAGGATTAAAAATAAGAACAATCAACGAAAGCATATATATCTATTAATTTTAGACAATTTTCCATATCGCACTCCATTTTCAATGTTGGTATGTGAAAAATAAACTTCAAGTCTGGACGCATCAAATCGTCACCAATGCTAAAGACGGAGCGAACACACTTAATCCCCGTTCAATTGAATGATTCGGCGAACAATAACTTCCTTGAGCAATTTAACTTTACCGAAAAGATTCGGAAAATATTCTGCGCGTTCTGTTCGGCTCAAAGAAACGTCCACACTACATGAATTCGGTTCGTTCGCCTTGTTTGTTCACACCAATACCGATTCTACATACTCAGGAGAAAGGTCAAATAAATTATTTTGGAATCCACATTTAAATTCCATTTTAAGCCAAAGCAAATCACCTACATGATATTTATAATTCACCGATTGTTCATAATTTTGTAAATAATTCCCCTACCCAAACCATAATCCAGCCCACCTTAAAATTTATCATTGTAGCATTGTTTTATCCAAGGAAGACATTTCTATAAATTTGTAAATTATTTTATAACCCGCTGTGTGACGAAACAATTGTCGTTTTATGTCATTAGTTTATATGATATAATGTATAACAGTCAATAAAATACCATATTCAAAAACCTCGTGTTCTAGGTAGACAGAACAAATATTTTCACCTTAGTCTTCAAAAAGGTTCAGTGTAAACAATTTCGTGAAGAAAACACTATGGTACAACTACCTCAAATACATTTCCAATAGAATGTTTCTAAAATTCGGAGTGCATCCAATTCATGTGGTTTGACTCATAGTCAAAGTATAAAGGTCTGTTGAGCCTCCCTTCTACTCTTTTTAAAATTCGAGTGCAAACTGATTGGTCGGTTATTTCGTTTATTTAATGTTATTGACGACGACATAATATGATGTTTATATCTATGGTTTCGGCGTTTACGTAGTGTAAATTCATAATACTTCAGAAGTTGGAGAATAAAACTCAAATTTTACACAAAACTTTTAACATTTAATTTAAAAATGCTGACAAATTGTTTCACCACACTGTGGCATTATCAAAGCGAGGAGTTATCAACTAAAGCTAAATCTAAAAGTATGTCCTTAAATATCAGGGATCAGAATGTGGTGCAAATTGAGGGATGGGGGTGGATAATGGTGGGAGTGTGTTTACAAAATTGTTAACAAGCGGTGAATTATATGTGTCGATTTGATCATTTAATATTACATTATTATTGTTTTTTGCGTGTTTCAAAATTTCTATGGATTATAATATATTAGAATCCATAGAAATTTTGAAACACGCAAAAAACAATAATAATGTAATATTAAATGATCAAATCTACACATATAATTCACCGCTTGTTAACAATTTTGTAAACACACTCCCACCATTATCCACCCCCATCCCTCAATTTGCACCACATTCTGATCCCTGATATTTAAGGACATACTTTTAGATTTAGCTTTAGTTGATAACTCCTCGCTTTGATAATGCCACAGTGTGGTGAAACAATTTGTCAGCATTTTTAAATTAAATGTTAAAAGTTTTGTGTAAAATTTGAGTTTTATTCTCCAACTTCTGAAGTAATATGATGTTGTTATGTGCCGGCGACGAGCCGATGAGAGCAAGGCTGTGATTGGAGGAGACGGGTGACGTCACCCGGCGCGAGAAGAGATGAGAGGCTCCAACATACATTTATACTTTGACTATTGTTTGACTGACAAAATAATATACAAGAGAGACTGAGGAGCTATATACACTCCTGTATATTGTCTAATTTTCTAAATTTTTAAAAAGAAGAAGCCATTGGAAAAAAATAAGGAATATGGATGAATGTTGACCAGTCTTATGAATAATGTAGCTCAAAATCAAAGCATCTTGGTCAAGGCTGTGAGGAAAGCATCAATGTTCTGAGAAGCGAAGTCAATTTCTGAATTTTCATATTGGTTTCACAACTTTATAGTTGAATAGATTTTTATTGATAAAATCTGTTTTTCAAGAAATAAACCACGAAAGGCATTTCGGCAACTGTTAACTTCTAACAAGTTTTCTCTTATGTTACAGTTTCCTTTACTCATTCCATCCCATACATAGATGACCAGCACTGCCTTAATTTCGCGCTGAATTTTTAATTGTAATTGTGAAGGGAAAGGAAAATAGTATCATTGTATTTAGTAACAAACATCACTAGCAAGTCGGTCAAGATTTGATGAGTCTAATTGCTAAATTCAATGGATACAAAAATGAAGCAATACAATTAGGATGTAGGAGCTCATACTTGAATGTGAAATCCATCCAATTTGCAATTCACAAAACTTTATGGTACTGATTTGAATAAACCTGTTACATATGTCCTATGGGCACCGAAAGATGGCAAAAAGTTTTGTTTGACATGGCCGTAGTGTCGTGAAGTTCAACAAAAGCGAGCCCTCTTTTATTACATTTACCGATCTTTTGAACAATTTCAGTCGGCTGAAATAATAACTTCTGTATGTGAAACGTTGTAGTAAACATAAACTACAAATGGTAGGACATTTATTAGATGTTCCAACTTATTGACCATGTAATCAGAAATTATCCACAATGTTCACTGAATTGATTTAAAATATAATATACTTTAATAAATAATCTAATTTCATTTGTAACAATCAAGATGTAAATGAATACACTCAGTTATTTCTTATTGCCTTTTACCAGATTACAATGATAAGGTAACACTGCAAAAATAGATCTAGACAGCTGTTTCGCTGTTCTCACGGAGCTCGTCAGTAAAACGAGAAAGTATCGAAGGTATACATAACCGACTAGAATGATAAAGAGACCAAATTATTTAACGTTATCTCTGATTAAATGTCCCACTAAGAAATTAAACAACGTGCTACATTGACTTGTAGATTTCTCGAACTTTAAAAGGTATGGGGAAAGTTTAAGTACATGAATGCAACTCAGTTCTTGTTGGCCTTATCATTGTTACCTGGCGTCAATAACTTGGTGCATTCTTATACTCATTTATATCTCGATTGTTACATTGGTTCGGTTTGGCGTGGTCAAGTAGTTTAACTAGTTACTTTTAAAGTTCGAGATATCTATTAGTCAATGGGGTACATTGTTTGATTTCTTAGTGGGGCATCTACTCATAAAGGGCTTTAAATAATTTGGTATCTTTACCATTATATTATTCGGTTATTATGTATTCCTTCTATAGACGATCGATCTGTAACGTTGAAAACTTTCTCGCTCTACTCATGGAGCTCTATGAGAAGAGCGAAACAGCATTCTACAAACCATTAGTTTGTAATGTTACAAACTAATGGTTTGTAACATTACAAACAAAGAAATGAAATTAGTGATCTAGATCACTAATTTCATTTCTTTCATATACTTTCATCATCTGAATTTACAAAAATGGAATATAGTGAAATTTAAAAAATCAGGATCTCAAAAAAAAATGTTTCGCATTTTAAATAGATTAATGAGATATATATTCTTTTTGCAGCATATCTCAATGACTTGTATAGAATGTTGAAGGTAACACTAATTAATTAAACTTTGCCTCTGATACCAACTTCTCATATTAAGATATTACAGTTATTGAGTACCTATGTGTATATGTATCCAATGTGCAACACTACATAATTAATCAAACTTACAAGCAATTTAGAAATGTCCAAGTATCATCAAAAACCGTACTCTGATTACCTGTCATATAATGAAAGGCTCTACTTCAACCAACTTTTATACCAACATGATTGTGTTTTAACAGTTTAGTCTTTTTGGAATATTATTCAAATTAAAAAACACTGATGGAATTTTAGACATTTCTAAATAATGTTAATCTTGTTACCAACTTGAATAAAAAACTATGAAACTGTTTCAATAATTATTGATCTCTGTAAAAACAAAAAATCCCAAATTGCTCCCTTATATATTGATATCGATGTAAAACCGATGATTTTGATTAATATGTCTCCGATATTAGAAATAATATGATGCAATTCATTAACCATTCAACAACACATATTGATTTATTTATTAATGTTCATTTTGTACCAACGTTTTCTTGAAATGCAGTAAAATAAAGAGACTTTTCTTTGTTCATAATAAATAATACTATATTAATTGGATGCGTTTGGATTTCAAATCATCAAAAAATATTCAAAGCAATATAAGAACATTATTTGTCCAGAAAATTATTTGAATTTTACTTTTAATTTTCTCATTATACCTACAACTATATTATCAATTGAAATTAGGGAATTATCATTATCGATTCACCCTATAAACTTGTTGGTCACTAGAAGAAATCACAAATTTCATTTGAAAATAAGAGTAGGTAATAAATGCTCCTATTTTCATAACACTTTCATTTCTGGTATTTTTACATTGTCAAAATTTTCGGAATTACTAGCATCAGTATGTGTCGTCATTTGTAAAATTAAAAATAAATTTATGATTCACTAACATCCATGAGTTACACACAACAATTTTAAACAAAAGGAAGTCATTTATCAAAACATATTTTACTACCAAATCAGCGGTTCTGAATTCAAACATTAAGGAAAAATTGTCTTGATTTTATAGCCATCAACTTTAGAGAAATATGATAATCCTTGAATTTTATTGCAAAACATTACTATTAAAATGTGGTATCAAATAATTGTACTGATTTTCCGAAATACTCATATGTATTCCAATCATCGATTTATGATCTTTGGTTACATACACTAAGGAGTAAATTAGGGAAATGTGTTAATATAAATTATTATATGGATTAGTATTTTGTATGTACCAATGGTTATGTCGCATTTCACGCTTTATAAACCTTTTATGCTTTGTCGCAAGACATAATAAAACAAACAAAGTAGCCAACTGAAGGACTTTGTATGTAGTTTAGAAGTATAACATGTAAAACATCTGTATCACTGGTGCCTACTCATCTGCCCATGAGCAAACGACCAGTTCACGGATTCGAAAATAGCATCTTTATTTATTTGTGACACAACACACATCCAAGATGGACGATGTGTTATATTACAGTCCAAAATATACAATGATCATTTAGCATAATAGGTTTAACTTACAAAAGATCAATGAATGAGTTAATTTGTGATTTCATTGGAAGTTTGGCTACTGGTACAGCAGTAACAGTTAAAAATGATCAGGCTTTAAACAAACTAACTAAATGTCATAACTGATAATCTTCATTATGACGTGGAATGCAACATATTCAATGAATGCATAGTGATTACAAACACATTTCGTGTTGAAATTATTCGATAGACAAATTTTGGTTCTCCAGATTGTTTCGCTCTCTAATGACCTCTTCAGCCGATTAAAACATGGTTCAAAGTGAATATCCCGTTTGGAAATTTTTGGAGAACTGTTCCAAAAGCATCTACCGTAAAACTAGTAGGTGTTGGAATAACTTGGTTCTCTAAACATTAACGAGATATTTATATCTCTGTCGGAGGTGGTTGAACAGTGACTTCTTTGTCTGACTTGTTCCGCTGAAGAGCTCATGAGAGAAAGAAACAGCTGCTCAGAACTAAAAAACGTGATGTCACTGTGCAATCTAGAGGCCCGAAACCATATTCAATGAATGTTGATCGCATCTATATTGCAGAGATTATTTTTTCTATTTTGTATGTAAATGACGAGACGTGTAATTTGTAAGATTTTTCTTAATACTTATATATTTTATTACTGTACATATAGAATCAATTTAGCAAGAATTTCATTTAAATACTAGCTGAATAAGGTAATTTATTTCAAATACTATAAGACGTAAGGCAAACATCTTATCTTCGATACAGTTACATGTTTTCATTTTTTTGTTTCACTTTCAGTGGAATGGAATATCCATTGTGTTCGATCTAGATTTATTTAGGTTTAATTTACCCTGAACAGTGAACGCAAATTCTTAATATCAGTGTAAAGGGAATCGAAATTAAAATTCGATAGATTCTTATTTATATTAACTTTCAGGCAGTCCTTTTGATGTTTCATTATAAACCATTCACAATGTTAAGATGTCAGTAGATAATACGTCCGAAATTACTACAAGTATGTCCAAAGCATATTAGAAATGGAGGTTACAGTATGTCACGTTTGAATAGATTTCTTTTATTGAAGGAAGTACCTGGAAATTGGAAACTTGAATTTTTTTACAACTTGCTCAGTACATTTTCAATCTCAAGGAAAGTCCATTCAGAATACTAATGTTGAAACGTGATACAGACGACAATAATGATTCTGCTTGTTGAAATCATTATAGACAATAGTATAATTTTCTTTTATATATACTAGCTGTAGTCCACGGACTTGTCCCATAGAAACAGTTAACGGCATCGGCTACGTCGCTGTTACCATTGTTTTTCATGATAGATATGAATCAATCAGAACATAGAAAATACTATCTAGTTTTCTCAGAGTAGGTTCATACTGTTGCTAAGCAAATCCTCTGCCGAAACACAAAAGCTAAATAAAACCCATCAATTTGCTTCATTAAATGAAAATTTTGCAAAATAGATCTAAATTAAACTGAAATGTATGATAAGTATTTTGTTGTTTCATTACGATGTTGATATTTTGGTTTAATGATAATATATACTGTGTAATTGTGCACTTGAACTTTATTTAGTGTTAGCATTAGCATTATGTAATGTTAAAGAACTGAAATTTTATATTGAGTTTTTTTAAATAATTAAAAAAACTACCAATGTTTAACCACATCCAATATTTTTATAATAATGTAACAAACACACCAATTTGTAACATAGTGTGGAATGACACACATCAGTTTACATCTATTTTTTGTTTTATACAGAGAAAATGTGCTTTTGATAATAAAAACATTTATGTCAAACCTCGAATAGTGTGTTTCTTTATCCATTTTATTATATTGATAGACACTTCTTTTCTTATTTACCATTCACCTAATATACTGATAAAATCCAGATTCATTTTCCTGTTCTCATCCGAAAAGGTAAGTCAATTTTATTATTAGGCCAGTACAAATAGTATTTGAACACCAAAAAAATTCGTTACAGCAATCTGACAGTGGGTTATTGTAGAACAAGATATTGTAAAAGAGGGAAAAATGAATCGAACCGACAGCTGCTATCCGGTGGGGTGTTTTTTTAGGGGTTGAAAACAGTTTTTCGTGATTTCTGGCTAAACCGTGCATTCTATCAAAAAAAGTTGAATCTAAAAGTTGTAGGGAATAAAAAGGTCTACAACTTTTGTACCCAACATTTTATTCTAACCTCGAAATTTTTCGACAAAATGTGAAAAACCAATTTTTCGGTTTTTAATTTTTTTCTTTGACAAATAGAACTTTATGAAGCTCAAGCTTTTGCAAAAAATATCTCTATTTATTGGAAAAAGGCAGTAATTTTTTTGGAGGGAAATATCTGAAGGTTGTTTGTTAAATTTGATTTAAAAAAAAACAAATTTTTGACTGCGATTCCTCTTAAAATTACGCCTCCTACAGAGTTCTGTTCTGACTCACTTACTTGCTGTAAAAAAAAGTTATAAATATGCAACTTACCACGAAAACAGCGATTTTTCGGTTTTTTCAATTTTCCCCCCATTTTTTCCATTGCAGTATACCTTTTTTCACCGTTTATCGAAAGAAGACGTAACAAAGAGTAAGTGAGCCATTCTTAAAAAAAGGTGATCCCACAGACGCATCCAATTACCGTCCTATCAGCATTTTATCTAGCTTTTCTAAAATCTACGAATACGCTATCTATGGACAATTAAATACATCTTTATCTAAATATAAATTAATATAAATTCTCGGGAAATAGGTCACATCAACACAAATACTATATATTTTCGTCTTTACGTACGTTTCGGTCTCACGACCATCATCAGAAGACTTATTATTATTTCATAACATGATTATTTAAAACTAATTGTATCAACACAAAGCGTCTTTATCTCTTGATACAATTAGTTTTAAATAATCATGTTATGAAATAATAATAAGTCTTCTGATGATGGTCGTGAAACCGAAACGTTCGTAAAGACGAAAATATATAGTATTTGTGTTGATGTGACCTATTTCCCGAGAATTTATATTAATTCATACGTGGGTCAAGAATCTTTATTCTAAATATAAAATTATAAATCCTGCGCAACATGGATTTACAAAGAAAAAATCAGTTGATACAGCTCTGTGATTTTCTATTGGATGTAACTGTTTCTATTGATAAAAAGCTGATTGCTTTGGGAATATTCGTTGATTTCAGTAAAGCTTACGATTGTGTTGATCATGAAATTCTTCTCTATAAAATATATAGATATGGTATTCGTGGTACAGCCAACCATCTTTTTAGATCGTAGTGGACGTTCACCATACGTTAAATTACCCAACGGTGCTATTGGCGAAAAGCAAAAATTGTATAGAGGAGTACCTCAAGGCTCAATCTTAGGACCAGTTTCATTTATTATCTATCTAAATGATCTCTTCTTTTTCATTAAGTCTATAGATATTGATATCAAAATTGCCAGTTATGCTGACGACAGACGACAGCAACTTGGCCATAAAATCTGAAAATATAGAAGATACAAAACATAAAGCTAGCATATTACTAGATAATATTTCATTGTGGTCAACTGAAAATAAATTGAATTTAAATAAAGAAAATGCAAAAATACTCCATTTTCGACATTCTGTAATGAGATACAATATTATAAATTGAGGTTCCTTTTCTTCCTTTAATAGGGTATTTATACTTCAAAAGTATGCAATACATGTTTTGTCTGGTATTCAGCTTAGAAAATCCTGTAGATCTTAATTCAAAAAATTCAACATATTAACTTTTTTTACCACGTATGTATATGGATTATGTTGTTTTATTCATAAAAATCAAACATCATTTTGTAGGAACTGTGTAGTTCATAATTATGACACACGCAATAATAGTCGAGTTAAATAGGTATTAAAACAGGCAGACTTACGAAAATCGAACGATATGGACCGATTTTGATGAAACAAAGTGCATTCATTCGATTCGGGATGACATCTAGAAAAAAGCTCACCGTTTAGTTTTTTGCGCAAATTTGTTATTATGTTTTTAACCGAAAAACACTTTTATTAATTTGCAGCGTGAATGCTTTATTAAAGCAATGTTTTATTTATTGAACAATATGTATCTGAATTATTGAAAAAATGTTTCTGATAATATTCACTGAACCACAGAACAAAATAATTTTCACATAAAACGAATGAGAAATTTCACTAATCTGAACAACAGCAGCATCCAGCAGTAAGTGACACGTGGTGATTATTTATTATGTACAATAGCAGCGTGGTCCACGTATACGTTGCCGCGTTTTTATTTTGGGGGGATGGGAAGGAGGACCGGTTTAGATAAACAGTTGCTCTATGAAGCGGTGGATGCCATAGAGATCTTATTATATGATAGATGCTGTGTTATAGTATAGTGTAGACTCCATAGTTTAAGAAAAATATCTACCTGTTACTCCCACCCGGTTTTTATTACGTATATGTCCATAGTATATGTAAAAGTTGCTGTGTGGAATATAAAAAGACTGAGTAGAGAAGATAGAAAAAAATGTTAGATGAGCGGGAATTTATTTCAAATTAAAAAATTAGAATTAGATTTTGTTTTTGATTTGATTAGTAACGACCCCCTTTTAACAAATTTTTAAACATTTAACATAAAAAAACATCTTCCACAACCCCTAACTGAGGATTTTTGGAAATTGGTCAATTTTTCGGTTAAAAAAATAATAACAAATTTGCACAAAAAACTAACCGGTAAGTTTTTTTCTAGACGTCATCCCGAATCGAATGCACTTTGTTTCATCAAAATCGGTCCATATCGTTCGATTTTCGTAATGAAATACCTATTTGACTCGACTATAAGTCTAACTTTATTCCTGCTGATAAGCATCAGGCGCGGATCCAGACTTTTGTTTTGGGGGGTCACTCTCTAGACATGCATACATTAAAATTGACAAAAGCTTGTCTTAATCACATACGATATTGTTTAAATTAAAATCCTTGTTATAATCAAAATAAATTGGCTCACAGATGTAGTTACAGATGTAGTGCTGACTTTACAATTTTTTGTCGTTTACCATATCAATTTATTCTCCTAAAAAAATTTTTTTTTGTTCATCATTGGGGGGGGGTCATGACCACCGTGACCCCCCCCCCCCCCCGGATCCGCCTCTGATCAGCATACAACTACCTTATATCAAAAGAACTTCTTTTATAATGGTAGTAAATACTATAATAGTCGTCCACAGTATATAACAGAGCTAAAGAAATTTTATCAATTTAAAAAACATTTATTGGACAAAAACTCCTATCATTATTACTATTCTCCAACTTCCGAAGTATTATGAATTTACACTACGAAAACGACGAAACCATAGATATATATAATTTTATATATTCAATAAATATATTTTTGTACACTGAAAAAAATTCAGTTTTTCTATGAAATGGAAAGTCTCATTGACACTCCGTTTCACGCTGAAACGCATTTCGGTTTCAAATTTGAACGGAATTTGTTTCACGATAAAACGCATTTTTTTGAGTGTACAACACTGAAATTTTATACACGAAATCAAAAGTTTGAAAAATGTAATGATTAATGTTTAAATTGTACCACAAATATCATTTTGTTTTTATTTTCAAAAAATTATTTAAATTATATCATCATTTTTAAACAATAATTGACCATTTTGTAGCTTGACGAACATAGAGTTGTACGAAACACAAGTTGCAAAGCTGGAAAATACTTTTGCAAGCACGCTGCAGCTATTTGTATCTTCGTCAAAGAAGAAAATACGCGTTCGAAAACGGATCAGCCATAGCACACAGCAACTTCGTCCACAAATGCCTTTTTTCCGACGAATTTTAACATTTTCTGCACTCATTTTCGAGACATTCGCTTAATAAACATACGCGTTCGACAGATGACAACGTAAATCTATGATTCTAGGTAATGACAATAACGGCTACACGATGGCGCCACTAGCGATACTTCTTTAGCGTATAGTAAATTAAATTTTGTATTGTATCGTGACACATTTGCCAACTACAATGTACAATTTTGTAATTCCATTGTTTGTTTGTGAATAAGTTCTATTCTATTCTATGTATTTGTGGTTTATTTTAGTAATTTGACATACTTATGCATTGCTGATTCATTTCCACAGAACATATTTCTTTAGTTTTATTTGAATTTTGCATTCATTTAAATAAGCCTACCCGCCCCCTTTAATGAGAAGTTGATGCTTCAAACTTGAAATGAGAGAGGATTCTTACATCTAAAATGTTTAAAAGTTCACCCAGAAATATTGGTCGACCTTATATTTCTATATATAACGACGGGGTTGAAGAGCAAAATCGTTCGTTACGTGTAAAACTACAAAACATTGCCTGAGAAGAAAATATTTCCGTTGGTTGTCATTGAAAAAAAATTTGCCGAATATCTTTATCAAAACTAGAAGTCATTGATAGAAAAATGAATTAAAATAGGCATCAAAAAAGAAGCAATATCGGCTGATGACCAATGATCAAGTTTTAAAACCCATAAAGGACCATGATAAGGTCTCCCTAGTATAGATAGTTATGGACAGCCATTTCACTCTCATGGAGATCATCAGCATGACGATAAAGTTTTAATGTTACCGTATGACCCTCTATCGAAGATATATATAACCAACTAATAGAATCCTAGAGAACCAAATTTGCAATGTCCGATCTAAACTAGAGAGACCTCATCATAGTCATCTGGCAAAAGTAAATAAGAAATGAATGAATTATTTATTTCTCAATTGTTACATTTGTGATAACCAATGAGAAAATGCTACTTCAACCCTATCTAAATAGTGAAATGTACCCCTCATGCTGTGGAAAGAATAACTCAGGCTTCATAAAATATCCTTACCATTACATAAAGAAAATTAGATTGATCAATTGTCGGTTCTAAGCATACCATATTTTAAAATAATTTTTCTTTCATATTTAAAATTACTTTTATTTCTGTCAAAACACAATATTCTGTATTAAACTATTAAAATACACATTATCTTAAGCTTGTAATGCTGGACGTTCTTGTTTGCCTTCTAAATTTTCATTAGTTTGTGAGTAGCCTGTTCCTCCCTAGAAAAAAGTGAAAGTATGAGAATATTTTCAACCTGAAATAAGTTCGCTAGTTAGTACTTCAGTGCTAAATTTTACTTCTAAAACCGTAACATTCAAGAAAATTTCTTATAGTATCGGGTTCTTTCATAACAAACCATATTAATACATAATCTGTAATTAATCTTGAGGTTGAAAGACTGATTTACAGTACACCGGTGAGTTTAAGCTCTTTTAGGAAAGCTATAGTTTTTCCCGGGGTCAGTGGCAAAATGTCCTTGATGGTTGTGGATGTCCCGAAATGTCTGCTGGTAGGTTCGCAGTCGGTTAGCAGATGTATCGGTGTTTATTCTACCGGGATATCAAAAATTATCTTGGTCAAGGGTGGTTGTGGAATCTAAAACGTGTGTCTTACTTTACATTTGAAATAATTATGTCATAATTAATTTGAAGTTTCTAAAAGTGCGAAATTTCTCAATTTTATACGAATATTGTAACACTCAGAAGTCTTTACCGCTTTGGACTCCGGGATTTTCACGTGGCCTATCGAAATTAGAAGGTTCGAATTATCTAAAAACATAATTGCATGAACGCCATACGTCCTATGTAATTAGCTACGAACGAAATCATTTTGACACATGCCTCGAGGAGCTCGCTGCGCGTAAGTTAGAGTTTTTTACATTTTACCTAGGTCTTGTTAAGTTGGGGCCGTTTCTTGTCCCGTGCGACCGGCGCCAGTTGTAATGAAGTGTTTTTGGCTATGGGCCGCTAGCTTTTACCCGCTTCGTGTATATTTTAGTCGCGAGAAAATTGCCTTTGGTACGTCGCACGTTAGACGCGCGTAGCTGAGATCTGAGGTAGCTCAAAACTGTTTTAATTAAATTTTCCTATTTAATGGACATTTATCGAAAAAAGAAGGGCCGTCGGGCACGGTCCGATACTAAATAAACTACATGGAGCGAAAACGGCACGCGAAAAGTCGTCATAAAGCCGTATTAGGTACAACCAGTTTGCACTTTTCTAACTCGCGTGCTACGGCCTTCTCACGTGAACGTCATTCGATTTACGGAAAATTAACTATTTCAAAACAGTTTTTGACCCGGATTGTGGCTATCACGACCTCTGAAAAGGTTCAAAGTTCACATAATTATTTCATAATTTGTAGTTCATTATTGTTTTACAACTGAAATAAATAGGTATGAAATTTGTAGGTTATTGATGATGTCAATGTGACAGTGACATAATTATTTCAAACGTAAAGTAAGACACGTCTTAGATCCCACAAGCACCCTTGACCAAGATAATTTTTGATATCCCGGTACTAAGCTAATTTTACTCATATGGCCTTTGAGTTTGCAGTGCCCTGTTATGATTCTCAGGTTGTTCCTGCTTAGCCATATACATCCATTTTCCTAAATTTATCTATTTGGCTTGTCTATGCCCCGGAACGGAACTGCAATACTTTACAGAGTTCTGCTTCCATATACCTACCGCAGAAGTGTTTTGGTTATACCAGAGTGCGTTTCTGTCCTCGTGAGGGCAAGGGCGTCCGCCTGTTCATTTCCCTCAATTCCTGTATGTCTTGGGAGGGGTGATTCTGTTCTGCACTCCTAAGATATTTAGCTTAGTTTTGCAGTTAAGAACCATCTTTGAGCTGAGCCCGTTTTCAGCTGCTTGACCATCAGACATGATGATGGTCCAATTGGATGGACTTCCGCTAGCAAGATACGGATCTCTCTCTCTCTCTCTCTCTCTCTCTCTCTCTCTCTCTCTCTCTCTCTCTCTCTCTCTCTCTCTCTCTGTCTTACGTATTGCTATATGAAGGGGGTTAGTTCCATTATTTTCTCCATAACTGTTCGTTAAGACCTAGAAGCCCCAGTTATGTATGTACATACGAACCTTTAGGTCTCACTTAATTCCCTTTGTTTCGTAATTTGGTAGATTTCATCGCTCCAGCCTATCGCCCTGTAGGTGAGTATATATCTCAACATCATGGTTATTCAGAGCACTATATTGGGTGAACAACCCGATGTTTTCCTGCCATCTTTCTGCGCACCATAGGGAAGTGTCGCCTACTTGTTTACTTTCTTCAAGCGCTGACTCTAGGTGAATCTTGTCTAGTGAAATACCTCGATACATAATTACTTGTACTTTTATATGACGGAGGACTATAAAACTATAAATATAAATCCATAGTGTTTTTTAGATTTGAATCGAAGGATTCGTTCATTTTTTAATACCTACTCCCTACTACGAGTATATGTCCCCTGGAGAAGCTGAGACTGAACTACCGAGGTAAGCGAATTTATATCTGCACCAACACCCGAGCGTCAGTGTACTCTGAACTCTGAACCTCAGTTTACTCTGATCGTGGCCACTTATTTGTACCTCTTTTGAAGAAAATAGTTAATTTAGCTTGTGTTATGCTGACATGAATATAGGAAGGTTTCAAATGTTATACTCACTCTTTGCATGACGATGATGTCCTTTTCTTTCAACTTTTGATTAGTTAAAGGATGAATCCAATCTTTTTTTATGATTTTTTCCACACATTCCAGTGTAACTACGTCACCTCTGGAAATAAACAATTCAATATCAGTTTTGCTGTTGTATGATCAAAGTGATTTTATTTATTTTTATTTCAAAACCAATCAGTAAGTCATCCTACAGGTAACCTAATTATCTGATTGGCAATTATCATGTTGGAGAATATTTTTACTCTGTATGGCGGCTTAATACATCAACATCACGAAACTGTTGAGTATGTAACCATTCTTCTGTTTATAATAAAGCTGACACCTGACGCATCGCACCAATATCCGTACCATAGTACTATGGAGGGCATTGATCGGACGCCGTAAATTGTGGTAGATCCAAATTTAGCATCAATTAGTAAATCTGAAGCTATGAGTCAAAACTAACACTATTTTGGAAATGACTAACATTATGTGGTAAGTTTCTTATTGGTCAAGTTGACATAAACCAACACATAATCGGGCGAAAATAAATCTAATGCTGAATTTTTACAAGCACCAATAGTTCCTACCTGCCCAAAGAAAATATATACGGGATACCTAGGATAGTAACTTGGTAATAGTGATATTGAATCTCAAAAATTAATTCAATAAGTTGTTCAATAAAAAATGTATAATAGGAATAGTATAAAAGGCAGTTTGTCAAGATTTGATTTGATACTAGAACTGATTCAAGTTTTCAGTCTGGAACTGCTTTTTTTACTTGGTATAAATACACTCAGATGTGGGAATTATTTTTAACTTCTTTTACATTGCGCTCAAGCAATAAACTGGTTATAGAATCATGAAAAATATTTTTTAACTAGGTATGTGAGCGCACTAGTAATTGACATCGTATTAACAGTTGACATCTCACATTTTAAACTGTCAAAATAAGCATTTTCAGAGACTTTTCTACAAAGAGTTCTATATATAGAGTAGACAAGTAGTGTGTTAAGCATAGGAAAGCGCTGGTAAGTAGTCGGACATTCTGTTCTTCTCGCACATGTTAGTGCACTCTCACTCGCACGGTCTCCCCTTCTATCACAAAGAGTATAAGAATACAAGAATAAGTATAACGCGTGCACATCGTGCGAGTGAGAGCGCAGTATGTCCATCAACTTTACCAGTGAAAGTCTTAGTAGTCTACTCTATATATAGAACTCTTTGCTTTATAAAGTCTAGAAACAACTAGCGTCATTTATCCGCCTACTCATGGGAGCAGTTTGACACAATTCGCGCCATTTTTGCGTCGGTTGGTTTTGTTTTACTCAACAAATTGCTCTAAGCATAAGTGATAAGAATTTTTTTGATCAAACTTTGTATGATTCCGATTGTAGGTTACTGTTTTATATTGTGGGTATTAAGGCAATTGAGGTTTTGTGCTAAACACTAAAACAAAGAATATATACTGTTAAGAAAGGTCTTTTGATTTATATTGCCCCACGTTGTGGTGACAATTGATATAAAAACTCTTTACTGAGTTTTATTCTTTAATTATGATTTGAATTAATTTGAATATTGATTTGAATATTTCAATGTTTTGAAATCTACCGGCTAGCTTTTATTTGTATTTTAAACCTTATGTTTGTTTTGATTTGAATAATGAACTTTTACCTTTTTATTTTATATCTATGGAATTAAACACAATGTTCTTTGAATGTTAAAAACTTTTATATTTAAATTTCTATGACTCTATTTTTTATCTCGAGTATCAATTTTAACAATTTTATGTTCAAATAGATCTATGATTTAACCTCAAAATTATTTACTATTAATATTTGTTTACAAAGTTATAATCTACAATCTTTCTTTCAGATTTACAGACAGATAATAATACAATGGAGAAATAATAAATAAACTTACGTTTAGTTTATATCCAAGAATATGTTTTAAAATGTAGGCAATGTTCACTTGGCTTGATCTTCTTATCAATTTGATAATACACTTTACCCGTAGGTACACAATTTCTTTGCTATACACAAATCACAGGTAAACAATGTGGTTACTTCTTTAGAAATCAGGAACTGTTGATAATTGTTAACTTGTCTTATTCTTTTTCAAAAGATATAAAACCTTAGATGATGTATTGGAACGTTGTCGAAGACTAACTATTATACGATGCTACTTGTGAATTATGGTTATAACAACTTTTGAAAACTTTGTTCGAAGAGTGGGAACACTACTTGACTTGTATAAATTACTTATTTGCTTCGGTTACTTTCAACCTTACGAAGCTACTGGAACACTTGGGTTCACCGATGTTTATCCAATAATCTAAGGTTATGGAAATTTTATGATTAGCTTGAGTACCTTGCCTCTTCAGATGTTGATGGCTAACTAACTTGGCTTGTCTTCAGATGCCTTTTATAGGCCTTCAAAACCGACGCTAAGTATTTTCAAAATTAACCAATGAGGTGCTTAGTTTACCTATCAAGAATGCTTTGTTGATTGTTGCAAACTGACAGAACTATTACATTGTTACTAGTCTGACGTCTATAAAATCGCCTCGACCAATCAGAACTTAGTATTCTTTAAATTTTTAATTATTGGAGATTTTCATCTTATTTTAAATGATAATGATTCCTTCTTTTTAAATTCATATTGCCTACATTTTTCCACACACTTTGGTATAAGATAACCTATGATTAGGTTATTATTAATATGATTATTCCTATAATTATTATAAATTTGACAGTAGTCATTATTAAAAAGTAATACATAATATAACATATCAATAACATTTCTTTAACATTATATAATTCAAATTTACTAATCCTAACTTATATCTACAACATTTTTCAATAGTTTGTGCTATCTCATGATAGTTTTTGTAATCATTTTAATTATGATTTCTGCCTTCGTAACACTGTACGTTTATTCACTTTCACTGAAGTTCTTGTTTTACACTTTTATTCTAATTACATTGTTGTTTATTATGTTTTACATTGTTCATTATATTATACTAACTATTATTTAACTTTTAACATTGTATTTTAATTCCATATAATATCTTTTTATTATTCTTTTCTGATTTTCAATGTTCGGTAAGTTCTAATTTTATCATTTTATTGTTTAGGAAATGAAATCATAACAATACATTTCCACTAGTTGACAGGAGTGTCAACTACTACTGTTTAATAAAAGGTCTTCATTTCAAAAGTTTGTCACCGTATTTATGAATATATAATAATATAAGTTCATCCAATCTAGATGTCATGTCAATTACTGAAACATTTGCATTGCATCTAGTGAAACTTGAAATTTGAGAAATCATGCCTTCTATAAAAGAGCAAATGTTCAGATATATGGAAGATGATATGGACAAGGTCATCGAGGAGGTCCTACTAGGACAAGCAGTTTCCACGACCGCCAAGAAATACAGTATCTCCAGAGTGACATTATTATACAAATCAAGAGGCACAACGCCACGAAAAAATGGATACACAGCCAAGAAAAAATGTTTGTGAAATGGATCAGATGTTGCAAAAGTGCAGTAACACCAACTTTTGAACATGTAGTAGCTAATTTCAAGATATAAAGATTTAGCTGATTTCTTCTTGAATATTTGGGAAATCGTGAAATGGATGGATGACATTTCACGAATTCCTCAAGAATATTTGTGAAAAATGGCCAACTAAAATGGAAATACCTCGACCAGTAATTTTTTCATTGATAGACACACATCACATTTGACATTACACACCAACACACCAGCAGATTTTGCGCTGGGTATGGCACTATTCTGGTGACTCTTTACCTGAATACAACCCATTTGCTTCAGCCGATGGATTTGGTCGTTTTAGCTCTTAGAAAGGAAGTTGGAAAGATGCAGTTCAGCGCATAGATCACTGCGATTCTCCAATTTTGTCACTTTTGTTACCTTCTGAAGATAGTACTAACTGAAAAATCGATTCCTAAAAATGGATTTCGAAAATGTGGATTAGTTTCTTGGGACGCCAGTGCTGTTATCTTTCCTACCAGAAGATCAATATTGCAAAAGAGCAAAAACTTCCTTAAAAATAGATATATTTTATGAAAAAGCACATAGAAAAAGAGATAATAATTCTCTTCAAAACGAGTCATACCCTTTAGTTTTTAAAAAATATTTGCGTAAAGTATAGCAATTTTGAGAAAGAAATTAAGATATTGAACCCAAAAGAATCTACAGAAAAAGAAGGTACTAACGAAATGACATTCCTGGAGACATCTCCAGAGAAGACAACAACAATAAACGTAGGCGTCGTCGCAATCGAGGAATCTAAGCACAGAACAAAGTATCCAAGGGGACTTTTTTCTCATGTCTTTCCGTTGAAATCAGTGACAGAATCACTGAAGAACTGTAACTAATGGGTCTACCAATAGGAGTGATATAACTTCAAATTGCTATAAAATGAAAACAAATTTATATATTTCTATAATTTTTAATTTGTTTTGTAGTATATAACATAACATTATGTTTTAAATAAAACATCATTAAGATGCCCACCTCGGCTGCGGCGGCAGACCCTTAAACGACGAACCCAATTTTCCATCACTTTTTCCAATATGTTGAGCTGAATTTCTCGAATAACTCTGTTCATGTTGGCTTTCAAGTCGTCGCTGGTTTGAGGATTGTTTGTATACACCAATGACTTAACATATCCCCAAAGAAAAAAGTCCAAGGGTGTAAGATCACACGCTCCTCAAAAGCCTCTCTCAACAAATTAATTGTGTCTCGGGCAGTGTGCGATGTTGCGCCGTCCTGTTGGAACCACTTTTGTTTCAATTCTCCAACGTTAATTGCAGGCCAAAAAAAATTTCTTATGTCACGATAGCGCTCTGCGTTGACTGTTACAGTATGTCCATTTGAGTCCTCAAAAAAGTAGGGGCCGATAATTCCGCCGGCATGCAAACCACACCATACATTTCATTTAATAGGGTGTAATGACCTCTCGACTAATTGCCGGGGATTGTTCTCACCGGCAGCGGCAATTTTGCGTATTAACAACGCCATTCATCCAAAAATGCGACTCGTCAGAAAAGATTATTTGCTTACCAAAATCGGGATTTTGTCCTAACTGCAGTAATGCCCAATCGGTAAAAGTTCTCCGCAAACCATGGTCGGTAGGCTTAAGTTCTTGGGTTAGAACCATCTTGTACTAGTGTTGTCGCTGAGAACTGCACACAACGGACACATTAGCATTCGCGTTCACGCTTTCCCTTACAGCAGCGATATTTTCAACACTCCTTGCATTTCTTTGTCGTGTCAGTGGATTACGGTCCAGGAGAGTGTAATCCCGTTCAAACTTCTCAATTGTACGCCTGATAGCAAGCTCAGAAGGCTGTCCACGTTGACGAAAATCTTCTCGAAGAGCACGTAAACAAGCTCTAACAGACCGCGCATTTTCATAGTATCTTTGTACGATAACTCTACGTTGCTCTTTAGTTAAACGATTCATTGTTAAATGTCGAAGTATACAAAGCACAACTTGACGACGCTTGATTCGCGCTATGACAATTGACACTTTGCGTATATGACGTTCGAAAGTTCTATCACTCCTATTGGTAGACCCTATATATATATTAATAATACCGGGATATCAAAAATTATCTTGGTCAAGGGTGGTTGTGAAATCTAAAACGTGTGTCTTACTTTACGTTTGAAATAATTATGTCACTGTCACACTGACATCATCAATAACCTACAAATTTCATACCTATTTATTTCAGTTGTAAAACAATAATGAACTACAAATTATGAAATAATTATGTGAACCTTGAACCTTTTCAGAGGTCGTGATAGCCACAATCCGGGTCAAAAAATGTTTTGAAATAGTTAATTTTCCGTAAATCGAATGACGTTCACGTGAGAAGGCCGTAGGACGCGATTTAGAAAAGTGCAAACTGGTTATACCTAATACGGCTTTACGACGACTTTTCGCGTGCCGTTTTCGCTCTACGTAGTTAGATTTAGTATCGGACCGTGCCCGACGGCCCTTCTTTTTCGATAAATGTCCATTAAATAGGAAAATTTAATTAAAACAGTTTGAGCTATTCTCAGATCTCAGCAACGCGCGTCTAACGTGCGACGTAACAAAGGGAATTATCTCGCGACTAAAATATACACGAAGCGGGTAAAAGCTAGCGGCCCATAGCCAAAAACACTTTATTACAACTGGCGCCGGTCGCACGGGGCAAGAAACGGCCCCAAATTAACAAGACCGAGGTAAAATGTATAAACTCCAACTTACGCGGAGCGAGCTCCTCGAGGCATATGTCAAAATGATTTCGTAGCTAATTACATAGGACGTCTGGCGTTCATGCAATTATGTTTTTAGATAATTCGAACCTTCCCGGAGTCCAAAGCGCTAAAGACTTCTGAGTGTTACAATATTCGTATAAAATTGCGAAATTTCGCACTTTTAGAAACTTCAAATTAATTATGACATAATTATTTCAAACGTAACCACAGAACCACCTACGCATCCTTCAGACAAAATTTGTCCTTTTAAAAGTGCACTCTTTTGTCCCGGACCCCAAAAAGTAACTGTGAAGAAAAGGAAAGTGGACAAAGTACCTGCTGTTTTGATAGCTCAAAAGAATGGCAGAATTATAAGTAAAGAAAATAAGATGAGACTGATAGAAGAAAAAAGTACAAAGCTAAAGAAAGATGGAAGCAAAAAGAGCAGAATATTAAAAGAAAAATATTGGGGAGAAAGAAAAAGAGGTATTTACCAAAAAAATTCAAAACTGTTCAAGTAGTGATGAATATGAATCATGGGTTGAATCTGGAGGAAGTAGTTTCGATGATGTCTTCTGACGTATTTGATAGTAACAGTGATAACATTAGGGAGTAGGACTATACGCGAGACCCTCCTTTATAGGTCAACGTATTGTCAGTAGTACCTCGGTCGCTAATGTGGAAACCTACTGTTTTAATAATACATTTAAGTACGGTGCGTGCAAGCAGAAACTGTAATTAGTCACCTTATAAAAAACATTTGGCATACACTACAGCAGTTTGTGAATTATATTTGAAATTACAAATAATTTGTATTGTTTCATATACTTAATATGTAGAGAAGTCTTAAATTTGTTAACACAGTTTATTGTTTTGTTTTATCAGATGGTAGTTTTATTAAACAACCATGAAAACCCGCTCAACCTGACAACAATGACCGACCTTGCTCAATGATGTCATATCATTGATTTAGTGAACAAGGTATAGTTCATATGACAGCAAGTGTCAATATAAAACAAGGTTATATTTCGAAAGTCAGCCTGACAGCAGGTGTCAGTATAAAACAGTTGTAAAACACATTATAATTTCAGTGCGACCTAGAGTATAATATAACGTCCTTCATTAGCGGTTTCTGAATCATTACAAGCATTTATTTAACTGACCCACTTTTTATACCGATCTATTTGTACGTTCCGGTGAATCTAGCAAGTGAATTTTGATCAACTTCTTGGCGTCCGATTAACTTGAAATTTGGCAGGTGTTCATCATTCGGATGACAATGCATTATAAGAAAAAAAAACAAGATTGCGGCTCCAAGATGGCAGAGACGGACGAGTTTTGTGATTATTACCTAAATTATGTAAAATTGGTATAAGGGAGTTTTTGAGGTCGGAGATCTTGATTTTTAGTCAAAATTCACAAATTACATATTGCGGCCAAGATCGTCGACACGGTTTGTGATTCTGCTCCGATTCTATTCAAAATTGGTATATGGGGTTGTTGGAGTCGGAGATCATGATTGTTTATTTCTTTTTAGTACTTTGAAATGAAAGCTTGTCTAAAAAAATTATTTTACTTTCAATTTTATTTTGTGTTAGTACAATCATATATATACATTTGATCCGCAGGAGTGTCCGAAAGTTAGTTTGCTATTAAAAATGTGGAAAGTCACGTGATCAGCTTTTTATTGTTGGAATCATTGAATAGCGATAAGAAACGTCATGTCCCATCTGGATATATTTGTTATTTGGAAGATGCTTTATTATATTAAACCCATATAAAACTAGGAGAAACTTACGTAGGCCGGAGAACAGCGCATGGTACTGAATTGCTTAAAATATCATGTGTAACTGCACACATGTATCTATTTTCCTTTGCAATCAACGATTTTTTGTCCTGAGAATCCTTGACCAACGTGAATTTGACATCTATCAAATCTTTTCCTCTTAACGGTTGGCCTGATATTGGACACAGGATTGTATTATCCTAGAAATAAAATGTTTTAGAACTGATGTATGAGGTATGCATGTTGCTTCATTACTAACTGGCTTTTCCAATTTTGTTTTATCTGCCGAAGGAGTCTTGCTAGGAACCCAAAAACTAGGAAGTTGCTTATCTCGACCATCGGCCATGTTAGATATCGAAGATGATGAGCCAGGTAAGTTTATTTCTAGAATGAAAAGAGTATTTGTGAATTCAAAGAAAATTGTCATTTTTCCAGATCGTTTCCATAAAACACAAATGAGAGAAATAGCAAAACTTTCTAGTTTTAGTGTATAAAAACCAGAAAGAAAACAAAAATTGAAAAGGCTTCGAAAGGAGGTTGACTATCTGGATAACATTGTAAACAATCTTAAGAAGAAATTTTTTTATTAATGCCGACGCATGTTCAATTCTAGAAAAAAAACCGTTTGCCATCATGAAGAGAATGGAGTTTGCTTTGACTGCATTATGAAGTGGAACAAACACATTGACAATCTCATAAAAATCTAAATTATCTTCTATAAACTAAAAAAGTCTTGAACTTGGAGATGCTATACCATTCCCTTTTCCAGTGTTATAAGATATAGCATACTTGCCTTGGTGGTGCTTATCACACTAGACTCGGAAGAGAACTGAGATTGCGTCGTTTGAATAATATCGAATTAACTCCAAACATAATAACTTTTATTAGAATAATTGTAAAATTCATTTTTATTTATTATATTTTAATGAAAAAAGGAATATAACGCGACAAACAACACGAATTATGGAAAGAAAACTGATCAAAATTGTATCTTAAAAATATCAGTACAAAGAACAGTGCTGTTGCCTGTACCGGCTGAACGCTTGTGCGAAACATAATTCTCTCTGTATTGTTCTCTGAAGCGACTCCACTTTACGGCATCCTGAATATTCTTTGCTTGTTATATACTTTGTATAACAAAATTCAAGTTGATGTAGAACAGTATTTCAAAAACGAATCGTGGGGATCTGTATTCCGGGAAAGAGAGGCCATATAATCAGGGACGATGAAAACATGGATGGAAATAGCGTGTCATTAATAATGGTGATGGAGCTTGATTTAAAAGATACTATATCGTACCAGCTGAGACGAAAAATCTAGGGAATCTTGCATAATAGGACAAAAACCTGGGAAACTGTGAAAGCTGTTACATTTAGACATCCGAAATAAGTACCGCGCCATGTGTTTTTGTCATAAATATAATGGTAAATCATGTATGCTTCCGGAGGTTTGGGTAAACTAAATCTATGGAAACCGTCATTATCCTGCAAGGATTTGAAGGAAGCATGGAAACATGGTGTCAAATATGCAAACTTAGTTGGGTGTGGAAACAGCAATGTAAATTATTCAAGAAAGGCCATTATGGTACATTTTTATTCAGCAAAATAGAATGTTCCAATCATTTACTAAGGGACTGTTGCACAAAGTTAAAGGAACTGTTTGATAAGAGCTTTAAGGAATAGGAAGTGCCCGCATTCCAGAAACAATCTTTAAAAAATAATATACATAGACTTCGGGTATCAGTGAAATACCGGAGAACAAAATGGATAAATCATCAGTGAAAAAACTTTCTTCTAAAAAAAGATATCGAAAATAGCATTTTTGTTTTTGGAGATCACGGGAAATGTGATTTACAGGTGGCCTATTAGTGTAAGCATTGGTTATGTATATTAATCAATGGTGTAGGAAGTACCAAAGCTAGCTTAAGACAACATATTTGAAAAAACAAAATAGTAGGGCCATACTTTAACAATATTTTTAATTACACAGGGTGTTTAATGGAGCCTGTCACCTTGTGGATTTTTTAAAATGGAACATCCTGTATATTTTACGGCTTTTCAGCATTACAACGTGTCATTTTTCAAAATATCTTGTGGGGTTGCCATGTTATTAAAGAAATTGTTGCAAAAAAGTGGAATTTCAAGTACTAACGAAACATATCAGAGCATTCTTGATGTTTTTTGTTTAAAAAATTCTACTGGGTAGATTTAGACTTATTTAACATTCGGATCTAAAAATATTTGGAGAATATTATACATGAGTTACATACAGAGTCATACATTTGACATTTTTCGATGAACAATTACTAGAGATTTTCAATGTGCAGTAATGTAGTGTTGTGTTTGAATGATTGTGATTCTCATTTTTTTTTGTTAAAAAATATATAAATATTTGTCACTGTCATTAAAATTAAATGACAGAATTCATTGATGTTAATTATTAACTTAATAAACGATTTTAAAGTGGTGTCAGAAGTGGGATAAAATACCCAGAACACAATGAGTGAAATACCACCCGAGCTGCTGCAGGCGATTTCAAATATGATGATCAGCGCAATTCAGACGGCAGCAATAAACGCCATTCCAGCAGCTGGTGCAGGTGAACCCAGAGCCAGTACATTCATCAAACCCCCTGTATTTTCTGTGAGCATGTACAGATCCACCGAGAAATTGACGGTACAAGATTATTTTAAACGATTTGATTGGGCCCTTCAGCTCTCAAAAATTCCAGAAGAGGACCAAGGTAATTATGCACGAGTTCATATGGGTGCAGAATTAAATAACGCTTTGAAATTTTTACTCAATTCTCTTCCTCCTGAAAACCTTTCATATGCAGATTTAAAGAAGGTACTTATCGAGCATTTTGACCGAACAAGAAATAAATATGCTGAAAGTATTAAATTTCGACAAATCAATCAGCAAGAAAACGAAACAGTTGCACAATTTGCTCTTCGTTTACGACAAGGAGCAGCCCATTGTGATCATGGTGAGTTTCTAGATAGAATGCTAGTAGAACAACTTTTGCATGGACTCCAATCTCGCGAGATGTGTGACGAGGTTATTGCTAAAAAACCGATCTGTTTTACAGACGCTTACAAAATAGTACATGAACTCGAAGCAGCTCATCACACAGCTAGTGCGATAAAGTTTCCAACGGCACTCACATCAGAACTCACGAATAAATTGGGGTATGTAGCACCTCAGACTAAACGGGAGAAAAACCCGTTCTCTCGCAGATCAGCACCAGGTGACCGAGGATCACAAGAGGCATCTTAGGTACATACTCTGGTGCGCAAGGAGCATCGCAAGATAGTAATGATGGAGGCCGGTATTTATGCAATGGGTGCGGAGGCTCGCACATGAGAAGCCAATGTTTTTTTCTGGACAAAAAAAACCACTGAAGCCGAGTCGGTAAATCGAGATCGCAACAAAATACAGCACATATCTCAAACACGGAGCAGCTAAACGACAGTATTAACCAAGATGTGGATTCAATCGATTACTTTTCAAAAATTAATGTCGGTGGCACCAAATCAGTAGATCGGCCAATGATAGAGGTTAAAATCGATGGACGCTCCTTAAAGATGAAGCTGGACACTGGTGCACCGTGTGCCATAATCAGTGAGAATTCATTACGATCTATTAAACCCAGATTTTCATTAAAGCGCTCCGACAGGCAATTCACCAGTTACACGCGTCACTGAATCGATTGTCTCGGTCGACTTCCCCTTAATGTTACAATAGAAAATAAGACGCGGAGGCTTGATCTGTACGTTATCGAAGGTTACTTTGATTCGTTACTGGGCCGAGAATGGATCGGTCATTTTACTTCTGAGATAAATTTTCCCAAACTCTTTCCAGAACCAGAACAAATTTACACAATTTCAACTGTAACACCCTGTCTCACCCCGAATCAGAAAAATAGTTTAGAACTCCTTTTGAACAAACATGAAAATGTGTTCAGCGACACAGCTGGTGAACTGAAAGGACCACCTGCAACACTACACCTGAAAACTGGGGCAACGCCGGTCTTCGCCAAAGCAAGAGAGATTCCATTAGCTACAGCAATTGAAACAAAAATCGCATCAGGGCACTATGTAACAACGACTCACGTGGTTGTTAAAAAAAACGGGAAACTGCGCATCACAGGCAATTATAAGCCTACACTCAATCCGCGCATGATAATAGACGAACATCCAATTCCTAGGCCAAAACACATTTTTAATCAGATGAAAGGCGCCAAATTCTTTTGTCATCTGGACATAACTGACGCATATTCCCATCTTTTGGTTGATAACGAATAAATTCGTTAGTGAGGCCCTGACCCTCAATACACCAACTCATGGACTGATACGGCCAACACGAGCAGTCTATGGTGCGGCTAACATTCCTGCCATATGGCAGCGACGCATGGAGGTTGTATTACAAGATCTTCCAAATGTCAACAGTTTTTTGATGACATAGTCGTGTATGCGGAAAACTTTGAAACAATGATGGAAATAACCGATCTTACTCTGGAAAGCATCAAAACCCATGGACTTCGGCTCAATCGTGAAACATGTGTGTTTGGAACAACATCGATCGAGTTTCTAGGACATAAAATCGAAGCCCAAGGTATTCATAAATCTGATGATCATATTCAAGCTATTCGCGATGCACCCAACCAGCTTCGAAAGAGGATATGCAGCTATTCCTGGGTAAGGCGACTTATTACAGCTCATTCATTCCAGACCTGGGAACAAGAAATCGACCTTTGCGAAACATGCTTCTCACAGACAAGTTTGAATGGACACCGGAAGCAGAAAAAGCCTATGAGGACATTGAAAATTCGCTTATATCGCCTAAAGTTCTTATGCCATACGACCCATTGTTCCCTCTAATCCTGGCAACAGACGCCAGCAGAACGGGCCTCGATGCTGTATTATCACACCAGCTCAAGGATGGACGAGAACCATGAGCTCGACAGAACAAAAATTCCACAAATAGATAAGGAAGCACTTGCTATAGTGTGGGCGGTACAAAGACTTTTTTTTATCTCTACGCTCGACATTTCATACTGTATACCGATAACAAACCACTGTCACAGATACTGCACCCCGGAAAATCGTTACCAGTACTCTGTATTAGACTGATGGCAAACTATGCTGACTACGACTACCTAGCTCATTTTAATTATGAAGTTAAATTCAATCCGACAGAACTAAATGCCAACGCAGATTATTGTTCACGAGTACCATTGCCTGCACAAGTTAACAGTATTTGCCAAAATATTGCACAAGAGAAGGGAGAGAGAGAAGATTATGATGAATTCGACCATTTCATTATACGACAAGTACAACAACATAGCTCGGGAAACCGCAAAAGATCCTCATCTTGGTGAAATCCTGCGCCTTCTGGAATCAGGACGAAGTCTCGCGCGCTTTGGCTATAGAGCACCTGAACTTGAATACAAAATGGCAGCAAATTGTCTGGTTTTCGAGCACAGAGTAATTGACTCATTAAAACTTCTCCAAGCCGTCCTTAAAACTCTACATGCAGCACACTTAGGCATCGTGAAAATGAAAGGCTCTTTTGTATATTGCCCTGGTATTGATGCAGACATCGAGCGCATAGCAAAATCTTGCAATGATTGCACCAAACATGCTCATGCGCCACCAAAATTTCGTGAACATCATTGGGAGTATCTACATGGACCATGGGAATGTATTCACACAGATTATGCGGGACCTTTTACTGGGAAATTGTTACTCATCATCTCCGATGCTTACAGTGTGGCTTGAGGTCAAAATCATCGATAAGACAACAACAACTGCAACAATAACTATCCTGGATGAAGTTTTCGCTGCTTAAGGCGTTCCTACGGTTATAGTTTCCGATAATGGTTCCCAGTTTTCCTCTATCGAATTCAGAGATTTCTTGCACCACATTGGAGTCAAGTACCACAAATTCACAGCTTCCTACCATCCGCCAACTAATGGCCAAGCGGAAAGAAGTGTGCAGACAGTCAAAGATCACCTTAAGATAATGGCCACGACACCTGGCTCTCTGCAACGAAATTTAAATGAGTTTCTGCGTCAGTATCGTAAAGTCCCGCATTCCCCAGCCCAGATCTTCCTCGGGCGTTCCCTGCGCACTCGCCTCGATCTTCTCAAGCCTGAAAACCTCCACACGAAAATCAACGTAAAACAAGGACCTAACCTCGAACCCTCTTTCCGTTTGTTCTATCCAGCTAATCAGTTTACTTTCTGTCAGGTAACCCGAGAATGAACAAATGGGTCCCTGGTACTATTGTCTCTCGGCAGGGTGATCTCCACTACGAGATCGATTTTTTTGGAAAATATTTCAGAAGACACGTTGATCAAATACGAGGGCACGAAAAAAACATATCTTCATTACACCCAAATGACGACATTCATCGTTCAGAAAACCCCAACTTGAACCAACGGCGAACTCATTTTTATGAAACAAATGTGTCCGCTTCACAAATTCCATCAGTGGTTATAGCACCTAAGAATGCACTGGAAGTACTACCGTCTCCTGCACCACCGGTACTAAGTCCGCCGAGTACGCCTCGAAGATCTTCAGTGTCAGTAAACCTCCACAGCGGTTTTCTCCGAGTTAAGGGCAACTTCAGAATGACGACTTCTCAGACGCAAGAATACTCCGAGGGGGGAAGAAATGTTGTGTTTGAATGATTGTGATTCTCATTTTTTTTTTGTTAAAAAATATCATATATAAATATTTGTCACTGTCATTCAAATTAATTGACAGAATTCATTGATTTTAATTATTGTCTTAATAAACGATTTAAAAATGTAGTACCTTTTAAGTACTTTAACTTTTTTATTGAAGATGCCAGTTTTCCCAATATTTTATTTAATTAAAAATACTATCATTTTGCGTTTTTTACAAGTAGGCAACGACCGATGTTCATCAGATGTCAAGCGTTGACAATTGATATCAATAATATCAACTGGTGTTTAATAGCATATTATTCAACGAGCCTGCGGCTCGTGCCGTAAACTTCATCCACGTGAATAATAGCCATAATATGCAAGTAGAATACTATACTTTGTCCACGACCCATAAATAATACTTTGATACTAATAAACTTTGCTGTTGAAACAAGTCGAACCAACCAATTGTTGACGTTTCAAATTAAATTCGATCTGACTTGACGTTTCATAGCACGCTCTATTTTTATCGTATTTGTCTATACGTTTCTATCATGTTGGTCATATTGATGATAGTGAATAATGAAATCATTATTCACTAGTGATTAATGGATATCATTATGCTTGAGAAAACACATGCATTATGCATATTTTATACAATAGTCGTGGACAAAACATAGTATTTCATGTGTTAAAAAGATTTAATATGAATTTCTCCGTAGAAGAGTTAGTAAATATGTTATTCATATTAGATGCCAGTGATAAAAACTTTTGGCTACGAGACTTTATCAGCAAGTCTATCCTGAAAGGAGAGGAATTAGAAAAATTGATGGAATGCTTTATACAAACAGGAAGAGTTCAGAATGAAAAGAATGAAAGGACAAAACAAGCACTTACTGAAGATACTGAATTAAACGTACTTTTGAAAATTAATGGAAACTGGATCTCTACTAGAACGATTGCAAATGAAACAGAAGCCATACTAAAGTTTGAAGAGTCATACATAAAAATAAAATGCAACTTTACCACATTCATTTAATGCAGGAATTAAATCATCAAGATTATTTGTCAAGGGCAAGTTCTTGTGAATGGGTTCACAAAACATCCAAGACGACATGAATGTTTTCAATTATTTACTTTTTACTGATGAGGCCACTATCGATAAAAATGGTAACGTTAATAGACATAATTTTCATCATTATGCCTATAACAACTCGCAAACAAGGCGAATATTTGTCCTCCGACATTGCTACAATAAACATTGTCAACTTGTTGGACCTTTTAATATGTATACACAACCCAAAAGTTGATATGCTGTTGGTTTTGGCGAAGCTCAACGAAACAGAAGACCTGTCTAGTGTTATCGCGAGAAATATCCTGGACGTCATGTTCCCAATGCAGAGGCATTTGGTTGACTGGTACGCACTAACGAGACAAGTCCAAGATGCATTCTTGTTTCAAAAAAACTATTGCCAGAAAAATTGGTGATGATAATATGGTTGCCTAAGTTTAGCAAGCATATCAGGAATTAAATTTGAAATTTACTTCTGGGCAACGAATTTTAAAAATAAGTGGGCACCACGCTTTTAAATGGCATAATTTAGAACTTTTGAATGAGCCATATAGCATATAGAAAAAAGAACTAATTTTATCACCCACATAATTGAGAAATTACTGATCATAAGCTTTTCCACATATACTTTAGACAAATGAAAGCCTTTTGTCAGCAATGGTAAGCAAAAAAGATAAAAACGAGCATTGTTGGGAGACAGAAAACCCACACCATGTTAACCAAATTGAAAACCGAGGGCACTTCGGAATATATGTGTGGTGTGGGATTATTTTTGGTCATTTGGTTGATCCTTCCTTTTATAAAGGAATTCTTAATAGTGAAAACTATTTGCAATTTCTGCGTGAACCACTACCACTTCTACTTGAAAATATACCAATACAGCTTTGTGTCAACAATTATACAGGAATACTTAAATTCTAATTTTGAAGATAGGTAGGTCGGAAATAATGGATTGATACAATGGCCACAGAAGACTCATTATGTCAAAAAAGGTTTTTTAAAACTAATTATAGCACAAGCGTCCATATCGCACAATTTCAATCAAAAAAGCCCACGCCGTCGAAACGAACAGAGCCACGAATAATCGAAATTGTACCGTCAATATTCAGGTATAACATTTTTTTTTATTCAACAAGAATCCATTATTTAGTAATATTCTTATAATATACAAACAAGCGCATGTTGGTATAGTCTCTTAACAACTGAAGATCGAAACTATTATCTTAAGTATCTACTTTCGAACCAGATGTAAGATTTATGAGGTACTTGAAAAAGGTTGCACACCTATATTGGAATATTACTTTTAAGCATTCTTCCTAAAATATACTTTTAACTTTATAAAGACGCATGTAGGAATTTGCAAGAGTTTTAATTGATTAAGTTAGTATAAATCTGACTTAATCCCTGAATATCATGATTTACAGATTTGGAGTCACGTTTCATGTGAATCATCTCCAGGATAGATCTTTTATAATAATTGGTTTCCTTAGTTAACATATTAACATTTTTGTAATCAAATTGATGGTTATAATCAAAGCAGTGTTTAGCAAGGGCGGTGGAATTTTCTAAGTTTTTATTTCTTGTGCTATACTTATGGCCATACATTATTTTTTGTAAATATTGTTTAGAGATTCCAGTATAAGTCCCAACGCAATCTAAACAATTTAATTTGTATACTGTGTGGGTTTGTTTATCTTTAGGTATTAAAGGTTTTAGATTTGAGAAAAATTTTCCAACATAATTAGTAGGTTTATGCTCGACATTTATATCATACTTTTGTAAACATTTTTTAATTTTCTCTGAGGTCTCCGGAATGTAAGGTAATGTTATATAATTATCTGTACTACCTTTTATATTACTTATATATGATGTTCCATTATAGATTTTGTTTATTGTTTCTTTAATGATGGGATTGAAAAACATTTTTGGGTAGCCATTCATTTCCAATGTATTACAAACAATTTTTTAATTTTTGGGACGATCCTCTGGATGGGACAATTCAACCGCGCGATCTGTAAGGCTGTTTATCACACTTTTTTATAAGCTGTAGATGCAACAGAATTGAAATGAAGATAACGTTGAGACCAAACTTCTTTAGTAAACCACGAAGTTTTTATTTTTCTATCTGCATCTTGCCTAATGTTCATATCTAGGAAATTTATGCTTTTGTTCACTTCCATTTCACAAGTAAATTGAAGTTTACAGTGGAAATTGTTAAATTTATTAATCACATACTGAATTTTATCGTTAGGAACACACATAAGACAATCATCTACATACCGTTTAAAGAATACAGGTTGAAAATCTAATGAATTAATAACAGATTCCTCTAGGCATTCCATAACAAGGTTAGCGATAGTAGCTGAAAATCTCCTATTTCAGCTACTATCGCTAACCTTGTTATATAATGGAACATCATATATAAGTAACATAAAAGTACAATTATATAACGTTACCTTACATTCCAGAGACCTCAGAGAAAATTAAAAAATGTTTACAAAAGTATGATATAAATGTCGCGCATAAACCTACTAATTGTGTTGAAAATTTTTTCTCAAATCTAAAACCTTTAATACCTAAAGATAAACAAACCCACACAGTATACAAATTAAATTGTTTAGATTGCAATGGGACTTATACTGGAATCTCTAAACAATATTTTCAAAAAAGAATGTATGGCCATAAGTATAGCACAATAAATAAAAACCACCACCCTTGCTAAACACTGCTTTGATTATAACCATCAATTTGGTTACAAAAATGTTAATATTTTAACTAAGGAAACCAATTATTATAAAAGATCTATCCTGGAGATGATTCACATAAAATGTGACTACAAATCTGTAAATCATAGGCATGATATTCAGGGATTAAGTCAGATTTATACTAACTTAATCAATTGAAACTCTTGCAAATTCCTACATTGCGCCTTTATAATGTTAAAAGTATATTTTAGGAAGAATGCTTAAAAGTAATATTCCAATACAGGTCTGCAACCTTTTTCAAGTACCTCATAAATCTTACATCTGGTTCAAAAGTAGATACTTAACATAATAGTTTCGATCTTCAGTTGTTAAGAGACTATACCAACATGCACTTGTATATTATAAGAATATTACTGAATAGTGGATTCTTGTTGAATAAAAAAATTGTTATACTTGACGGTACAATTTCGATTATTCGTGGTTCTGTTCGTTTCGATGGCGTGGGCTTTTTTGATTGAAATTTGTAGGATATGGACGCTTGTGCTATAATTAGTTTTAAAAAACCCTTTTTGACATAATGAGTCTTCTGATGATGGTCATGAGACCAAAACGTACATAAAGACGAAAATATAAAACAAAGTGTTAATGTGACCTATTTCCCGAGAATTTGTATATATAAGCTATCATATTAGCGATCCTGAGTCCAGAATATACCTTGAGCGCCAACTTGGGATCATCCTGTACCTTATAAACATGAAATATAATTATAAGTAGTTTGGCTGTTTACCTGGCACAAAACCATTCAAAGGTTTACTGACTATGTTATTCTCATCTTTACAAAATGATTTCAATTTCTTGTCATTCAATATTATTTCTTTTTCCAATTCATCAGCATTCTCTTTCTTTTTCAGTCTTTCATATTCTTTCAGTTTCCTACTAAATTCATTCTTCTTTGTTATAATATACTGAAAAATCACTTCCTTGTCAAATAAGTATCCATCCTTCCTTCAATATGAATGCAAAATAAAATTTCAATTAACATTACAGATCATTATCATGTACTTACGTTATAACAGGATTATAACAAGGCTGTAATGACAATGAACAGCAATCGAAATCTTTGACAGAATCCTTGCCTAATCTTCTAGAATTTGTCCCATATCCAGATGCCTGGGCATCCTTCTTCTTTTCATGATAAGTGTAAACAGCACCTGCTGTGCAATTTCTTGCGTGTCTTGTCATATCAATTAATTCAACTTACTGGTTGAAGGAAAGCTAAAACTTTACACTAATTTCATCATGAAATTGAAGTTACTCAAAGATACAACAACTTTATAAAAAACACTTATTTTTCTACTTCTTTTCTTCTTCTTTTGAAAGCGGAGATTTAAACAGTATTTAAAACTGCAGCGGTTGCACTAATTGTGAAAGGGGTATATTTTGGGAACAATCTCCAAATCCAAAAAATGTAAATATTTAGAGATTGTACGACTTGAGCATACACATCATATTAATTTCTATATCGCTGTGGGTCTGTGGATACAAGGTGCCATAGATAATAATAATGAAAATACCGTGAATCACAGAATTCACAGACCATAAAGATACTATAATACAAAGAAAGAACATCAATCAATCGATCACATTTCAAAGAACCTAATATTATCAGAAATATATGAAAATTAAACAAACTAATCCTTCAAAATTTTCAAACTAACCTGCGATGACCTTGCTATTTGGAATTTCGAACCCACGCCGCAATCGGGCACAAAATATACTAACGGGGTCTTAACATTATCGGCCAGAACAGACGATACAGGTTGAACTTGGATTCGATAATCAACAGTTAATTCGCTCACCACTTGAAGCATTATATTGACTATGTGGTGGGAGGTATGCCACTCGCTTATTAGATGCTCATCAATAATGGAGGTGAGCTTGTAGAGTTGTATGTGCACATATATACAACATATATGGCCGTCTGCAAGCCGAAATCAAGGATAACTTGAAGGAATTGCATCCAATCAGTTGAATCGAGTCTAGCCTTCTTGACTCTGAAGTGCATTTCGATAGCACAAGTGACAGTAAGTATCCATAGATCTATTATCCTAAGATAATATATCTATGTACGTATCAGTATAAAACACGGTCCTATATACAGGTCTGGAATCTCGAGGCTGTTTCCTATGTGAGAAGTGAGTCCGCTAAGCATCAACTGTCGCGTAGTACCAAAAGGCGTCACGGGTGGCGAGGAATGCACTCTGGCACGTATACGACCGTGTTTGAACGATATGGCGCCTAATCCTGACATCCTGACAACATACTTCGATCCATGCGCTAGCTGGTGGCTGAGCGAGGGACTACGAGTTTGGTGACATGTAAGAGACTCATGTCAAACATAGAGATTCCAGACCTGTATTATGACCGTGGTATAAAACAAGGTTGTATTATAAAAGTCAACCTGGCAGCAGGTGTCATTATGAAACACAGTGACGTCATTAATGTGATCTCACGATCTATTTTATATCTTCATTCTGTGAATTCTTGATACTGTGGTACATTTTGATAGTTCATGTCACAGCAAGTGTCAGTATAAAAGAAGGTTATTTTGTATGCGAAAGTCAACCTGACAGTAGATGTCACTATGAAACATAGAGTTGTAAAATACATTATGTAGACTATTTGGATAACATTTCAATGTACAGGATGTCCTCGAACTGCGTGGCCAAAATAGAACCGAAGATTCTTTGATTCGAAAAAAAGTTGATGAGCCTTTTTACTTTTGCCTCAAGCGTCTTGTTTACCCGGTAGAGGGCTTCAAAATTGCAAAAATAATTTTGTTTTTTCGGTATAACTTGAGAACGTGATGAAGAACTATTACAATATTCAGCAGGTGAGCTACTGTCAATAATGGCCATTTTTGAGAGTGGAGCACAGAGCCTTAGAAACCATAGAAATGGCTCAAACTTGAGGATGTAACGGGAAAAGTGTCCGGAACTTTTTTGTGGTCAATGTAATTCACTCTATATTTTTTACGTAGATAGCTTATCTAATTTGAAAACTTTTCTTACTCTTAGAAAATTTTGATAAAATCAACGGATTAGCTTGAAAAAATTAATTTTCGAGTATCGGCAATTTTGGCTTACTAATTTTACTTGATTAAAATACCTTAGTTGCCTTTGCTTTTCTAATGTCATTTTGGCATTTGAAGAATTTATTCTCAAAACTGTCAGTTTTTACTTTGCTTTCCGTAAAAATTTTATAAAATTATGACTCAAAATTTCACTTACACTGAAATGGTTGATATGTTATTGATTTATGGACTTTGTCGTTGCAATGGCCGGAGAAGGGAAAGATATCCGCATCGGAGAATTCCAAATCGGCAAATCTTCGCGAAACTGGCAAATTTGAAGCAAATCGCAGAGAAACTGGACGCAGACGGACAAGAAGGACGTTAGAGCTCGAAGAAGCGATACTGGAAGCGGTTGAAACTGAACCTGGGATAAGCACACTACGTTTGGGACTTCGTATTGGAGCCTCAAAATCATTAGTTCATAATGTACTGAAAGAAGAACTGTTGTATCCCTATCATATTAAAACAGTTCAAGACTTATTGCCCATGGATCCAGGTCATCGGCTAGATTTCTGTCGGCTTATTGTCCAAAGACAAAACGCAAACCCCAATTTTTGTAGAAGAATTCTGTTCACGGACGAAGATACTTTCACGAGATGTGGTCTTTTTAACCTCCATAATGAACATTTCTATGCTGATGAAAATCCTCATGAAACGGAAGTTACATATTTTCAGAATCAAACTAAAATCAATGTTTGGGTTGGAATTGTGGATAACTTTATTATTGGCCCTACCATTATACCCGATCGATTGAACGGGGAGAACTACTTGAACTTTTTGGAACAGAGGCTACTTGAACTGTTGGAAGACTTGCCCTTACACATTCGTCGTGGCCTGGTTTATCCATGATGTTGCACCTCCTCATTTCACATTAGCTGTGAGGCGACATTTGAATGCGGAATATCCAGATCGCTGGATAGGTAGAGGACACGATGCACCAGTGAACTGGCCGGCCCGTTCCCCTGATTTGACGCCCTGCGACTTCTTTCTATGGGGCGCTTTGAAGTCCAAAGTTTATGCAGCTCCAGTAAACACACGAGAGGAATTGTTGCAACGAATTAATCATGAAGCGGATTTATTGAAGAATGATCCTGAAGTACTAGCCAGAGTTCAATCCAATTTCTTGAAACGAATTAATTTGTGTATTCAGGAAAATGGGCAACATTTCGAACAATTGATGCTTTAGCGATTTCCCAAAAAGTTTTGTTGTTTCTTTTAATTTAGCATTTGTTTTTCCTAAATAATCACAGCATTTCAGTGTTAGTGAAATTTTGAGCCATAATTTTATAAAATTTTTACGGAAAGCAAAGTAAAAACTGACAGTTTTGAGAATAAATTCTCCAAATGCCAAAATGACATTAGAAAATCAAAGGCAACTAAGGTATTTTAATCAAGTAAAATTAGTAAGCCAAAATTGCAGAGACTCGAAAATTATTTTTTTCAAGCTAATCCGTTGATTTTATCAAAACTTTTTAAGAGTAAAAAAAGTTTTCAAATTAGATAAGCTATCTACATAAAAAATATAGAGTGAATTACATTGACCACAAAAAAGTTCTGGACACTTTTCCCGTTACATCCTCAAGTTTGAGCCATTTCTATGGTCTCTAAGGCTCTATGCTCCACTTTAAAAAACGGCTATTATTGACAGTAACTCACCTGCCAAATATTGTAAAAGTCCTCCATCACGTTCTCAAGTTATACCGAAAAAACAAAATTATTTTTGCAACTTCGAAGCCCTCTACCGGCTAAACAAGACACTTGAGGCAAAAGTAAAAAGGCTCATCAAATTTTTTTCGAATCAAAGAATCTTCGGTTTTATTTTAGCCACGCAGTTCGAGGACATCCTGTATTATAGAGTATAATTTAATCTCTTTCTTTCTTTCATTAGCGGCTTTTAAATTATTTGGAATATATTTTCTGTACCTACATTAATTCACATTTGACCCTTAGGAATGCCCGGAAGCTACTTTGCGACCAAAAGTGAGGGAAGTCACGCGATCAATAGAACACAGCTCTTTTATTTTTTCACCATTGCTGTTAAGTTTTCATACCAAAGCATTCTTGTTTTTGATTTAAGTGATCCTATACAGTTAATTAGATTATCAAAGGGAACAAGGAGCACACATTATGAAGTAATTATCCGCTTATAGCGAAACATCATTATTTTACTAGATGTAATTCAGAATCCAATATTAATTCAATTTAGGTGTCTTCCTATATGTGCGATCACACTGCCCACAAAGACAAACCGTATGTAAAGAAAATATGAATGCGGATATAATTATACTGGTGACACGTAAGACCAATATACAGTATTGACAGCAGGGAGTGAGGTTGAATGTTGAATCTGCCTTGATCGCTTGAACCGTGATCCAAAGTTAAATTACCGAATTCGGTAGATGAGAAAATGCCAGGTAGGAAGACTACACGGGCTCAAGCTAGTCATCCCTTTATTGTCAAGATCCAGATCTGACAAACTTCCCCCTACCAGTCTATATATAAATATTTTTATGAAAATTTCACACCTCTACGTTTTAACCAATAAGACGTCTTAATTTTGACTAGTTACCATGACAACTAAAAAAATTTCCGGAAATTTTTTCGTTGCGCTACGATATTTAAGTGGAAATTTTTTGACAGTTGAAAAGGTAAACATATGATCTACAACCATTAAATATTGTAGATATACCTGTGAATAATGCAAAAGTTCTATAAGAATTAGCATTATTATTTATTATTCGCTATAAAGTTTCATTAAACAGAAAACACAAATTTGTTTAATTATTATGCATTAACAATTTATATTTCAAAAAACGTAGGATCTACAAACATAGTAAGATTTAAATGTTGTTTGAATTCTAACCCATCCTCTCTTCTAAATGGTGAATAGGAAGGTGACGAATTAATTGATGTCTGTGTTTTAGGATATATATGTAATATTTTGAAAAAATTTTGTGCAAATCTCTTTTACGCAAAAGGCCATATTTACTCGACATCTGCAGCAGACTTTCTTGGATTTTCGTAAACAAACCATTCAACTCTAACGCTTCCTGGTCGCAATCTTCCATTAAATTCGTTAAATATATTAATTTTGGATGACATATTTGCACTTGACTCAACTCTTTGCAGTATTTACATAAACTGTACTTTTCAAAGCATTTCATTTTTCGTCGCTTTGCGACTCGGGATAATTTTCAAAATATTCGTGCCCTCAAGAAAATTTCCGGAAATAATTTAAGCTCTTGTGATATTATAAGTGACAATTTCACACCGACAATTTTCGACCAATGAGATACTTTTATTTTGACTTGTTGCCATGCCAACGAAAAAAGTTCAGGGGTTTTTTCTTTTAGGGTAGAGAAGCAAAATTATAGTGGATATTTTTTGACGTTCAACAAATGACTTTGAAAGTGATACAATACATAACAAAACAACAAAATTATGGCATTCCTTCGTAATGTCTCATATTTTCATGACAATATGTCAAATAATATCACATTGAAATTATTTTAAACAAATTTTTCTTCGGTGCGCTTATGGAGCTTCTACCTCTGTGTATATAATACCTAATACCACGGTCGTACATACAGGTCTGGGAACTCTATGTTTGACATGAGTCTTTTACATGTCGTCAAACTCGTAGTCCCTCACTCAGCCACCAGCTAGCGCTTGTATCGAAGTATGGCAACAATCACATTATTAGGTAACATAATTTTTCTAGTAACGCAATATTTACTATTCTGATTTGAGAGAGGAATGGAACTGTCACTCTTGTCAAAATGTATTACTTACCTTAAAAATAACTTCCCCTTTTTCGTTATACATGCTCGCACACATAAAAGACCTCGTTAAAATCATTTTTATCCGAAATCGCAAGCATCCACTTTTTTCGCATTTCCGTATCTTTCGGCACTTTAAAAACAGAAGTTTCTTGTTTTACACTTTTGTACCCCGTTTTGCATTTCGACACAATGCACGGTTTTGTAATTTTTTTCTATAAACGCCGGTACTCCTTGTGTTCACAAGTCAACGTTGACAGTTGCCAGAGAACACGGTCGTATACGTGCCCGAGATCATTCTTCGACTCATGCGCCACCCTTTTGGTACTATGCAACAGATGACGCTTAGCGGACTCACTTCTCACATAGGAAACAGTCTCGAGTTCCCAGACCTGTATATACGACCGTGCCTAATACCTATTATGTTATACTAGAAAATCTATGGTTGAATATTTGTACTTTCGTGATCTGTGATTTCTATCATTCCATTAATAGATAGAAATATTTATAGTTCTATGTTAAATTTTGCAAGGAGTAGCTATATTATTCTTTGATTTTGGATCGTTTGGGCAAGTCAGTCAAATTGACGTTTGATCGTCCACTGCTTGTCATTGACGTTAATGTTTCGTCGTTTCGTGTAAAGTTGAGAAAAATGTAAATAAAATGTTCAAAATTCAATTCATTCTAAGTATGTAATATATAACTACCAGACTATGTGGAAAATATTGGTATCATGGATTTAAGATCTACGGCATTTCACGTAAGTGGCGGCCTATTTCATTATTTACCCAATTTATTTAAACATGGATTTGCATAAGTAAATGCATGATGATTTAGGTATTTTTAAAAATCTGCTCCTCCAAATTGCCTATCTTGACATCTACATGAAACTCACAATTCATTACTTGAAAGTTTAGTCAAAATAGTTGCAATCAATATTCTGAAATTTTGCTAATTTTGTAGAAAAATAGAAGCTTCCACCACTAACATAATAATGCGTTTTAACAAGCAAGAACTGATCACATTAGCTACTCAACCCTCTACTAAATTTGAAAAAGAAGGTATCTTACATGTTCGAGAAAGGCAAGAAGGATTTTTTAGGAAATCAGAAAGTAAGTCTTAGAATATCAATCACTGAACAAGTAATCTGGTAAGTCATTGTATGTGTGTTGATTTATGTTTTTGTGAAAAACCAGTCCAGGTATAATTACTATAAGTGTGGAGGTATTATGTAGTTACATGAGGTAAATATGCATAATTAATGTATGTTTCTTTGTTTTATTTTATTCCCTACATAAGTTTTGTTTTCAATTCATATTCACATGTGAAATAACTTAAATAGTCCAAATTATAAATGAATTATGTTATGTGGTGATGTTCAGTCGCTTATTTTGAATATGATCAATTTGATTTGCAAATATTAACCTTCCTGAATCTTCAAGCTTTACATACCTAGCATGATATGGATATCTAAATTATGTTAGATAAAACTTGAAGATCTACTCCAATGTAGCATGAAAATCAGTTGAGTGATGTTTAACATTGTAATAATTGTTCTCACAAGTATGTAAATAAGGCATGTTAATAATTGTTTAAAAATAGGTACTTATAAAATTAATATGTCTCAAATACCTACTAAGACATTTTATATAATATTCACCAACATACATTACTGTGAATGATATATTAAATTTTAAATTGCCTATCTTACAAAAATTCATTGCTAATTAGCAGCAACTCCTTTTCTAATCTAAAATTCTCATAACAGTAATATTCCTCATTTAAAGTATGTGATGTAGTAAAATCAATATTTCAGATTAATTAGAAAACAATGATTTAATTTGAGTGCTCCATTACCTGAGAATGTTTATGAATTGTTCAATTTTATTGATTTCAAAATAAAGGGTTATACCAAGAGTTGAAGTTGAAGTAACTACACTGTTGATTCTTGATTCAATGGGGGAAATAATGTATGTAAGTATGTTACAATACTGAATAAATGTTGAACTTGATGACACATTACAATATCCATAATATGATTAGAATAACAGGCTCCTATCTGCATAAGACTTTGAAATATGACCCACCTTTGCAATCATTTGTTGTTGCAGTTACTAACATTCATTTTCACCTACCTAGTAACTTACCAATGATATTCATCTCATCAGACAGATAGCTTAAGAAAAGCTATTTTTTGAGAATTGTAAATCTTAAACATTGGACATTTAAAAATTGATATTATCTTGAGAGAAATGAATATGTATATATAATTCATTCTTAGAAGGCATCATTATGGTATAGCTTATGTCAAAAACAAAACTGATGAAAATATGCATTTTTATATTTTTAGAAATCGGTTTATTTTAGACATAATCTGTACTCTGATGATGTCCGAATTTTTGATTCGGTCAATCTAAGAAGAATTATTAGATTATTCAGGCATAGCCTACTAGAATGGAAGGCCGGTAAGTTGACTTGATAACGCCCATATTGAATCAGCATGCCGCACACATTCAACATATTTCAGTCAGTAATTTCCTGTTTTGGCAAAATAATAAGATCATGTGACACCCATTAGCTTCTTTCTTTGGGATTTCCCGAACTTAAAACGTAGCATACTATCGTTATCGGCGACATAAAGCCGGATTTATGTTGGAGAGTCTTGGAGATATGGCTAAATGAATGACTTCTTGTAGGAATAGCTAAGGTGAATATTCAAATGATGTTATATTCCATATATTATTTTCATGTATCAGCTTCATGATAAATAAAACAAATCCAAACTAAATGTGACCATTTTGAAATTACAGAACAGTCTATTAATATTGAAACACCTTTTACTTCCCTCTTTATGTAGTATAAGGGAAATGTTGTAATCGTCAAAAAAAATTATCAGGATTTTCGTGGATATATTCGTTTTGAGCATTACTGAATGCATCTAGACTATTTTTGAGAGGATGTCTGTGTGCATGTGCGCGTGCGTAAACACTGGAGACGATTGGGCCGTATGGATTTGGAATTTTGCAAATCGCTTCAAAGTGGGGAACATAGGAATATTTAACCTGCAGAAGTGTCGGAAATTATCATTTTAAGATTCAAGTGATGTCATCGATCTGACGTCACAGTCCATTTCATGCCTTTACTCTGGTACAAATTTTGATAGATCATGTGACAGCAAATGTCAGTATAAAACAAAGTTATATTATAGTCTGAACAATTTCGAAAGTCAACCTGACAGCAGGTATCAGTATAAAACATAGAGTTATGAAATATATTATGTAGACTATTTGAACAAAATATCAATGTAGATTATTATCTATTAGCGGTTTTTAAATCGTTTCTAACATATTTTCTGTTCCTACACTCATATAAATTTGAGCCGCAACGGTGTCCGGAAGCTATTTTGCTAACAAAAGCGAAGGAAGTTACTGATCAATTGATCACAGTTCCTCTTATATAACATTTGTATTTGAGGTAAATCTCTTCTCAGATGGTTAGAATTGAATTGTTGACTTTACTTCGTGGGAATGTATTGATTTGTACTAAATTTGTCATGTTATCGTGATTATCTGTTAACATTCTGATCATTAGTTTTATTATAATAAGATGGCTTCATAAAGAATTTTTAACAATATCTTGTTTGTTCGTTCATTCCGCAGCCCTTGCAAGGTCTTCTCAAAAAATTATTTCAAGTACGTTTGTAGAAAATATTCTTTGGTTCATATTAGTGAAGTATGACTCAATTCTCGTTAGCTTATGGTTAGGGTCTAGGTTTACTGTAGGAATTAACCATGCAATTTACAATTGGTTTGGTATGAGTAGTGTCGCAATGGCTAGCTGATTCCATGGAGCCATTCACGTATCACAGGGAGTCTCAAATTAGATCAGACTGTCCTCGTTTAGTCTTTCTCTTATCAAGTAGAATATTCATATTTGCTTCTTCAATTATAGCAACCTGGAGCCTTGAAATTTCCTGTCTAGAATCGCCAAATATGAGGGTCTGGGGGTGTTAGTTCTCATAGGATATCAAGGGTTGCCGTTGATTTTCAAATGATCAACAATTCTGGACTTTTGCCAACTAGTAGAGTGACTATACCATCTGCATAGATTATTCAATATACATATGTGGTAATCTACCATCCTCTGTGTCTTTCCAGACAGAGTATCCTGAACTCGTTTTCCGAGAATCATGTATACTTTTCACCTATAAATTGGTTTCTACAATGGCATGCAGCCAAGATCAATAGTGTTGAATCAACCTTTTATCAGCTTTCACCCAAAATTCAGTTTTAATACTCGAAAATATGCAGCCATAGTAAAAAGTTTCCGGTATCGAAAATCTATTCATCTTGCATTGCGAAAAGTAAAACGTAAGAGTAAATTTGTCCATTGAATTAAAGAATCAACTTAGCTCATGCCACTTGGAATAATCAAAGAATAAATGATTATTTTGAAATAAATGTTTATTGAAAAATTCTACAGTACATTTAGCTAACTTGGCAAATAGAACAAACGTTCTGTTTGTTCATACCTTATATTAGAAATTACAATTTCAGGTACAGGAAACAGGAAATTAGCAACAATCGTCAGATTGTTAGATTTATCCAAATTCATGTGTAAAATTTTCATTTACTTTAATTTTGTATTTCTTATTCATAGCAGAATTTTGTTGTAAATATTAGGTATGGTTTGCCTAAAATTTTTGTAAATAATATTTTCTAAATGTAATTGTTTCAAGTCTTCTCACCCTTCAACCACCCTTTTAACTCCATTCCTTAATCATCATAAATTACAGGAAAGGATAACAAAAATCAAAAATGTGAAAAGAGTCTTCGAAATCTGAGCTGTGTGGGGGGCATAAGCAAAGGTATTACCACGATGCACCATTATTTTCACCATTCTCTCATGTTTGTTACAAACATTTTGCTTAACATTTTATCTACTTCTGAATAACATTCACGAGAGAATGAATTAACGAGAACACTTGATGCACTCAGGTTTTAGTTCTGTTATTGGGAAACTAAAAGCACTATTGTACAACTTAATAGTTTATTTGATTACTGAAAAATAAGTAAACACTTCAAGAAACATAATTAACCTTTACAGAATGCAGTCGAAGAGATTTAAAATTTCATAATATATTTACTTTATAAAAAGTATTTCTGAAAGTGATTACTTATTTTTCAATATAGTTATTAATGATTTATATAAATAATTTTGTTTTCTTTGTAATGTTGAAACAATGAATTTTTGGATTAAACTTAACGTTCATTAAGAGTCAACCTTAATACACCATACTACACGACGCCATTCGTTCCATATTGCAAGCATTGAAGAAGATGACAAGACAACTAGGATGTATGTTATTTAATGAAGCCGATAAACCTATATATTCACGGTGTCAAGAATCAAGTCAGCATGTAATTTTTCCAGTAATGGCAGATTGGGTCGGATGATCAGACTTCAAAACTTCCACCGCGGCCGTTGAGTAATTGGACATCACAATTGTTCCACCAGGCAACATTAATTTGATTGTTCTCTTCAAGTAAAACCTCAAAATACGATTATCTTTGGGTATGCCAACTATACTGAGTTTGCTTCTTTTGATCGTCGGCTCCTGTTTGAAGCCAATTGATAGAATATGCATTGACTTTGCTTAAAAAGCTGTAGGATTTATTCCATGCATTCAGAAACCAGGTTATAGTTGTCCTGAGGATTAGTTCATTGGTGTGATGACAACCTGATCTTTAAAGTAATGAAATTGCTTTCCGGCCGCTCCCAATAAATTACTGAATCTGGTGAAGTTAATTTAACAGGCCAGACCACAAGTTAGGTATAGAACCCCCTTCCAGCTATTCGTCGTGCTCAAGCCCAAAGCTATGCGGTTTGTGGATGTAGTGTTTGGAATCATACAGTCGTATCACCATTTCAAGTGCTTGTCCGGTATATATGCGATTTCTATTTCGTTGATATTTGCTACTCAGTCTTGCTTCGCTTCAACAGCTGGAACAATGGTTCGCACTTCCAATTAGTGCAGTAAATGAAGATTCTTACCCACGAATATTTTTATACAGGTTCAACATTTACGAAACATAGTAGGTTCAGGGCGTGTCGATATTTTGGCTCAAAATAAGTCTTTTTTCAACTTTTCGATAGAATGAATATCATCGAAGTTATACGCATTTGAAAATTGTTTTGTAGTTGCTGTATAGGGCGACAATTATAACTTATACCACTCGGCCGACGATATTTGTGAATGGTTTGTTCCCATTTCATCAAATTTTTACATAAAATACTTATTCTTGATCCAATTTTTTAATATTTTCATGGAAAATTACTTGAATATTCACTTTGAAAGTACCGAATTAATGGATTTTCAGGGTTATTAAATTTAAGTAAACATTTTTTTCGACTTTCCGTCAATTCATTGAGTATTATTGTGATACATTTTTTTCGATACAATGGAAGAATAGCTACCAACTATAATCCGCTAAATTATGTGTACTTGTCACGTGATCAGGTATAGTATCCCTGCACAGTTATCTCGAATTGAAAGCCTGGTTTAGATTTGAGGAGGGGTATAATAACAGCTGTAGCAATAAAACGTTATTCAAATGCAAAAAATCATTTTTAAAAACACCCCTTCCATCTTTTTAACCTCTTGGAAAGAAGTTTTTTTTATTTTCTTTTTGGAGTAATTCGGGAAATATCGGTCAGGGAGAAAAGTCGTAATGCCATAAAATGTTAATTTTTTTACAGCAAACTCCTTACAATTATTAAATTTGTAATTAATTCATTATTGGCCGATTTGGGTTTTTAGGGCCTTTTTTTTCAAGCAATCTGAGTTGAATTGGGTCCGTTTTTCGAGAAAAGAGAAAGATTAATAAAGGTGCGTTTTGAGCCAAAAATACGAAAATACCATTCGTTTTAAATATTTACCCTTTTTTGACCACGTTTTTGCCCCTAAACGGAAGTTGAAAGCACACCTTGAAATTAACCATAAACCATCTGGGTCACGCCCTTTACCTACCCACCAAGTTGAACCTGCATACAAATATTCGTTGGTTCGCTTTTAGATCTTCGTTTACTGGACTAAATACAATTTCAACCCTAGAGTTGTGGTGCTTACCGTTCCAATTATGCTACCGTCAATTCCATATTCCTAAATGGTTAATCAATAGGTTTTCTTCACCAAATTAGTGAGCTGTACCGTTAGTTTCACCAAAAAAATTGTAAGTGATATCATTATCAACTGTTTCAGAAAATAATGAAACCGTGCTCAATAATAATAGCTTCTGAGCACACTATGATGTGTAGATCATGTTTGCGTCCTTGAAACATAAATGTGACCTCGCCAAATAATTCCGTTTAATAATTATTCATTCATAGTTATTTAACTAATTGCCTCGTTTATGAAAACAGTAAGAATGTTCATAAAGCCTAACATTCCTTGAAATAATCTTTTCATTATTATTTAGATCACCTTGAAAAAATAAACTCGTAAAATGAATTTTTTCATTTGGTGAACATTACACGAACTGTTTCTATCTTTTTAAGTTGTCTAAATATTCTCTTTTTACACTCGATATATTTTTTTCAAAATAATATAATTTGGTTTCAAAAGTACATCATTTGGTTGTTATTTTATGTTAATTTTTCCTGAATTATTTGAAATCATTTTTGGAAGAAACTTCCTGAGTGCATAAAGTGTATACCACCGCAAAATTAACACTCTTAACACTGCTACAAGCTTTTCTTACTAAAACGGTGATTTGTTGCTTATGGGACCTCAGTAGTACTAACGCTTAGATATACGAACACTAATCAATATAATAATTGCAATTTATCAACACAATATATGTGTAGAGTGACTGAATTAATTTTAGATTTACTTATGTGTGTAAAATTTTTGAACTCTCATCGGGTAAATGGGATTTCTCCACGAATAGTAAACATAGAAATATGTAACGTCTGCTCTTACGGTGTGATCGTTAATTATTACACAATCCAACATGCATTTTATAATTTTTGAGTGCAGAATCCGAAATAGCCGTCAGATCTAGTTTTTGAGGTACGCTATATTGTCCTCTTTTTGAATAAAATCATCTTATTAAGTTACGTTATTATTATTACTATTTTCTCTAACTGCCAGTTAAAAAAAACAAAATATATGAAGTAAGGTATTTGTTTAACGATAATACAATTTCATATCTTATTACTTAGACTTTTTCTTTTATATGTGTTTCTAGCATGGAGTTTACCAGGGCAGTCTCCCTGAAGCATCCAACAGTAGTCTGCCAAGGTGTTGTTATACCATATTCGTTGATATCGATTTTTCATAGTTTTAATGTCCATATCTTTCCCCTGTTCTTCATTAAAATTACCTAGGTTTATTGAAACTAATTTGAGTGGAGGTAATGAACTTTTAGGCTCATCTTACACCCGAGAATATTAAACTTGGAAAGCATATTTTCCAGTAATTATGTTTTTCTCTGCCTTATGATTTCCATGAAAAATTTGTACTACTTCAACAAATGAACACCAAGTGTTAGATTCAATCTCGTTTATTGCTTATATTTTATTTATAAGCTGGCTTATCTGAGGACCATCAAATATTCTGACTCAGTTTTTCCGTGCTAATCTCAGGAAATTTGCGTGATAAGTAGCCAAAACAAACTCCATCCCGATTTAAGCCTTTACAAATCACTTTGTAAGCCTCAACTTGATATGCAATGCTGGAAATATGATTTTCTCTCTCGCAACCAAAGATTCGTTGATTACGTTTTGTTCATCATGCATCGTGACATTTCTTGAGTTCCAATTTCTGTTCAATTGGTGCTGATTCTTAGCCCTGTTGTCCCACAGTCATAAAAAATAAGGATATTTTGTATATCCATCTTGCTGTCCACGGGGGAATTTCACCATTTTTAGATCGATTGTACTTTATACTTAATTTTGCAAGACTAAAGCTATTGTTCATATTAATTTTTCGTGCTGGTAGAATGACCAGTGGGTATTGAGTCATATTTGTTACCGTTGTGTGAAAGCACATTCCAAACCACGTTTTGAACTATTAATAATAAAAAGACGCCATTCTTATGTTGTGTATTCTGACAAACCCATTTTCTTTTTATATCATTACAAGATACCAGCCTATTTTCCCGAGAAAAGAAGGGGAGCAGATCTCTTTTACTATAAAACGTAATATTAGTTCCTGGATAAGGTGGATTTTTTCATTTAATCTGGACTAAAGTAATTCGGAATACTCCTTTGAGAGGTTCTGGTCTCTAATGAGATCTTTCCGTTCTAGTTTATTGAATTTGGTTTTCTGATTGCTTACAATCAACTTCATCAGACTTGATGTTTCTGTATAATCATCAGGGAGTGTAGGCAACCTGTTGAATGATGGATATTTATTCGGAATGCAGAACAGATCTTGTTGAATTTAAATCAGGATATGTCCATTTGTGTCTATTGTTTCGATTGATACCTTTGATATTCAGGATACAAAAATAACAATCATCGTGATGGTTTGTTGGTTCCCTCCAAACCATTGGTATTTCAAACTATGTCCAAGTCGCAAATGTTCTATGCATGTTGTACACGAAATGTGGAAACCAAAATTCATCCTGCCGTACAAAGTGCACGCCAAAATAGGCGATATGACCACTTTACACGAAGCCTTTGAAAGTGTATTCCCAACTTGCTTGTGGATACCATATGATTTTATTCAATCTTTTATTACTAAACAAATGATACCTAACTTACCAAGTAACTCAAACTGGCTAATTGGTTTCTAATTTTAGGGACGAAAAATCTCCAAAGATATCATTATTTTTTGCAAATATTTAGCTAAAATCAATTTACCTGTACCTCAAAAACTAGATTTGCTACGAAAAAACAGATATTTTTGGAATCAGATGATCTAAAATATATAAAATCAGTGTCTCTTACTTCTCCGGCGCCAAGACAAAAGTTTTACTTGTATGTGATTATTAATATTAATGAAAACAAATTACTAAATTTCTTCACCTTTAATATAGTTACAGTATTAATTGAACATTCTAGGTCTCTCATATTGTACGATTTCAATGCACCTTAAATATTTCTTCCCGTTCTTGAAATGCACAAGGTAGGGTTAAGATCCATCCGTGTCGTGACTAATTTGTTATAGTAACAGGAATTTATGTTTATTTGAGGAGACCAACAAAAATTTATAATTACAGTTAGAAGAGTAGAAGCTTAGGTAATTATTGTTTTTCATTCGATATTATTAAAGTTTGGGCTGTATTGAAGTATATAATTGGAGATAGAGAAAACCATTGTAATTTTTCGAAAAATATAATTATTACTCACATTAAACATTCTGGAACATCGAGAGGGAATAAAGTACTGGTAAGTGAGGGAGTGCAATACTTTTACATAATAGGAAAAATGGTTACGGTTTTCTTTTTCGTAAGATGCAATTCCAACAAAAATATTTAGTTACAAAGTCAAAAAAAAGTTTGAATAACATGTTGGCAAAAGCAGTAGTGGAATGTGTTCAAGTAGGAGTGGTATTTGTTTAGGCAGAAATTGAAAATAGTTTTTGCTATTAAGGAGTCCTTCATAAAAGAAAGGACCAACAAAATGTCCAAAAACAATCCCACACCACAGATATTCCAAAGTGTCCTTGGTTTTCAATTTCGTTAATGTGTGGGTTTTATGTCACCCAATAATGCTCGTTTTTACGATTTGGTTTGCCATTGCTGATAAAAGGCTTTTATCTGCTCAAAGTGTATGGTCAGTAATTTATAAATTTACTATTATGTGGGTGATAAAATAAGTTCTTTTTCCATTCAAAAGTACTAAATTGTGTCATTCAAAAGCGTGGTACCCATTTGATTTTTTAAATCGCTTCACAGAAGTAAATTGTAAATTCAATTCCCGACATGCTTGCCTCATAGAGTTTTGACGATCGAAATCTTGCAAAATTTGGGCAACCGTATTATCATCTATCTATTTTTTGTCTCAAAGTGAATTAGAGTTACAAATTCCTTTGCATCGGGAACATGACGTCCAGGATATTTGCCGCGATACAACTGGGCAGCTATCGTACTATTTTGTTGAGCTTCAGCAAGAAGTTCACAATATTCATTGTAAGCCATTGTTTGTGTATGAAACAATTATTTGCCAATTATTTTTCATGGAAATTTTGATTTAATCGCCGTTGGCGTGATTTCTCGAATGAAGCATATCTTTCTTTTGTAGCCCTGTAACTTTTGAGCAAAAATAGATAGAGAAAAATTTTTTGAGTAAAAGTTTTCACAATACCAAGATATTCCCAACGGTGATAAAATATGAGTATATCCCTGGGAAAAAATTCCGACGTCATTACGATCATTTTTCAGCTCATAATTTCTTTCTCTTTTAGCTGAAAATGTACCTCAGGGCATCATATTTCTGACCTAGGTTCAGAATTTAATTATCTTTTTTTTTGCCGTAGTAGGCCTAAGGCGCCAACTTTGGATCATCCTGTATATAGATAGATTTGATCAATTTTTCAATCCAGTAGAATCCACAGAATTGGAGTCCGACCCGACAATATTTGTAATATCCACTCATTCTGAAGATGCCATTGGCTGGTGAAATAGAAGGAGAGGCAGTGATGATTTTCTAACGTCATCGTGTCGAGTCATGGTTTTTAGTTGTCTTAGTTTTAGCCAGTCATAATCGTCAGTCAAGTGAATCCAGTAGTTTTTTACCTCGTCTGTCATTCATACATCACACCGAACGAATCAATAGACTTTTTGAGAAAAACATACCTTGTACATTTTATTTTATATTGATTGATAAACAAAAAATATCATAGATGCTATTGATTCGCAGATAAGTGTAAAATATTGTTTATTCTACCTAATAAATTTGCTAACTGTAGTAAATAATTACAATGTTTACTTGCGTGCGATGAGATATTTTTTGCAATAATTGTGACTCATAATGTATATTATGGTAGATTGAACGAAACAAAAATCTCCATATCTTTTTATTTTTTAATTAAAATCGTTCCCCATTATTTCATAATCTGACTGATTCTGGAAACAAGCAGTGGAGTTAACACTGCTTGTTCCAAGAATCAGTTCCTCTTCACTGTCCTGGCCGTTGAATGTATTTGTTTTTTTTTTGTGTTTCTGTGTTTGAAAGACTTCAGATATTTTCATGTGATGAAGATTAGTTTACTCATTTTAAATTGTCTTTGATATGGACAACAATGTCTTCCATTTTCTAGAAAACTAGGAAAAATCAACAACAGTTGTCACGAGCGAAATACGTAGTAAATTTATGAAGCAACATTCACTTGCAATGTCCGAGTAATTTAAATCCATCTGAAATTGGATGACAAGAACAAGACGGAAAATTCACATTCTTCTGGTTTCCTGGAGAGCTACTTGCTCAACAAGTACAATATAACTTCGACAACTCGACCATTTTTAATCTCCGAGACGGTGAAACGCAACACTCCTAGATAACTGACGAGGCCTTTGCATTATATGCTCAATGCTATAGCTAAAACATTTAAAAACCATGACCCAATACGATGAATTAAAAAAATCATCACCTAAAAGTACATCTGATGTAATCTTGACTTAGAGGCCTTTGCATTATATGCTCAATGTTATAGCTAAAACATTTAAAAACCATGACCCAATACGATGAATTAAAAAAATCATCACCTAAAAGTACATCTGATTTAATCTTGACTTAGAAAACCTAACATCCATATCTATAGTTGTCCCCAAGATAAGGACATAGGGAAACGATAATAGACACAGCTTTGGTGGAAAGGGGAAAAAGTTGCGTAACAAAAGGGCTATTCATATGGAAGTATAAAATTTCCAATATCATCTTTGATTGTCACGTAATTTTGGAAAAACCGAATTTCTTGATTTCGCATTTTTTTTCAGTGTCCCCGTCAGAGACGGAACAAAATATAAAACACTTCTAAGCAACTTTTTGTAAGTTTTCTTGTGGTAATGTCAATTTTTATATCCGACGTTTTTCGTTTTCGATCAATACACGCGTGTTCGTCGTAAGTACCGAGCGTTGATTATGGTGGTGATACTGCCCTTCCAGGAATGCCCGAGGCGGTCTTTCCACTACAGACTGGTGCAACATTATTTTAGTTCTTAGTTTAAATAGTTTTGTTGGAGTCGGTGCTTTTGACCGCGCGCGTGATTCAAGTGTGTTTTTATGGGACGGGATAACAAAACGTGGAGTAAATTCCTTCCGTCAAAAACGAAGACTCGAATTAGAAATCTACTGACTCAATCCTCTAGAGTAATTGGAGAAACCGGAGAAGCAAAAAGAATTATTAATGCTTGGAAATTGTATTTTCCCGACTTTGTCATTGGAGAAATAGTTGAACCCTAACAAATATATTCAAAAGCTTAGGACAAAAAATCTTCAATTTTTACCCACTATTGCGGGCTCATATGCTAGGTTTATTTGTTTAATATTTGAACAGGAACTGAAAAGTGGGCGTGCGGTCGATTTGACCGAACGCGTGTACTGCCGGTTTAAATACGGGTGTTTTTTTTTAAATACAATATTTGAGGTATTTTTCATCCTATACTAATTGATGGTATCATCATGTGGTGGTTCGAATATGTTTCAGATTATCAGATGTTTTTGGACAAAAAAAATGTAAGTGTTGGGAAACATTGCGCAGCCTAACGCTAAGGAGAATCAAAATTAACGGACTATAAATCATCTTGAATAGGTAACAGCTAATCTTGAAAATTATTGGTTTACGGATCAATTCCGCGTCTCACTACCAGGACTCAATGCCGACGTTTCGCCAACCAGGGCAGGCTTGAACTGAAACTGATTCTTCTGTTTTCTGTGGCGTATTTATTGTGTACAAATTTTACGCTACATAGTTCACTGCCTTCGTTCCGAGTGGTCATGTGTCTATAATTTTCAAGGACGGGTTCCAAATATTGAGAAGCTAATATCCTGAGTCATGGTTTAGATTATTCATCAATAGACATCCTAATCTTGAACATTGCGGTCAAAACCTATTAAGTTTATGAATGTCTGAATTGCGGTCCGGTCATCTTAAAAACACATTATAAGTCGTTTTAGTTTAGTTGCTATAAACCAGCTATGATATTAATATTATTTTATACCACACCACGATTTTAAATATATTGGGTATTACTTACTAAAAAATTGGTTTGTTCACAAGATCACATTTCCAAATTTATAGGATACACATTTAACAAAATTAAAACGAGAAATATCACCATTGTCAATTGTATAATTTTATGTTCATTGAATTTTAGATTTTATTGAACTTCTTTGCGAATATACCTTATGTAATTTTTTTTCAATGAGTTCATTTTCATATACGAGTCTGCTGCATGAAAAATACTTCAGCAATTTTCCAACAGCAGAGTCATCTGAATTTTTAAAGATTAGTCAAACCTGAAGCTTAAATTTTCCACCATCATGCTAAAGTTAAAGGAAAAATGCAGCCAATAATTTTTGCGTTTGGAAAAATACTTACGAGGATTGCATGTTCAAAATCCATAAGAATTGTTTGTGCATGGATTAAAGTAATATCCCATCTCACCGAACTATCCCTTAATTGACTTTGACTTGTTTTTTTTTAAATACAATATACTACAGGTACATACATATTATTTGCAAATGCATGAATAGTAAATAATTGTAGGAAGAATTTCGGACAATAATTACAATGACTACATGAAAGTTTGATGTTTGAAGCACAGGAAGATACAACTATATTACTTTCCAATTCGATAAACAAAAAGAATTCTTGTTTACTTGTTATTATATCTTAGTACTAGTACTAATAAATATAATTATGGAACATGACAGGTATGTAATTTCTAGGTAGGGGCAGATATCAACGTGGGCTATAATATATGCCACCGACCGATTAAATCCAATCCATTACCATATATTTACCGGTTTAAGTTTGAATCACAATGAGAGTGCGCTCATCTTGGACACTGAATGCTCGACTTATTTCCTTTCGGATACTACTAATGTCCCATAACGTAGGAACTGAGAATGATTCTTGAACAGCTAGGTCTCTGGCTAATATTGAAGTACAAGGAAATAAATTGTGATAACATAATCTTAATCTCAGAACTGTTCTACCTTTACATAATTATCTAGACCACTTCCTTCCCTCTCACGTTCAAGATCCAGCTTAAAGTTGGAATAGAATGATTTATTTATTAATCACTGTTGTTAGTTTCACGTTTAATGTTTTCATTTGAATGGTTATGGGTTATTTGCAAATAATGCTTCTCGCACGTGTGCATTACACGCTTGTTATTACTCCATGTATTGAGTTCTTTTTCAGTTAACTTCGAAAGATGGTGTCGGTTGAGAGGAAATCTATTGTTTTACTTCAAGAGCAGAAATCCTTGGTCGGAACCTATAGGCGTAGTCGTCCTGGAACAGTGTCAAGTTAGGATAGATCCTCCTATGGCATCACCACCTCTTACAGCCGAAGGACATTTACCGTTTTATTTAGGTAAGTTTTTTTCACTAATAGCAAATAGACTTACAACTAGTTTTACTATCCGTTTTACTGAACTTTAAGATGATGATACTAGTGAAGAATAATTGAAACTGTTTAGGTTCACTAATTTCCCGATAGTGATGTCGTAACAACCCCACCACTAACTGTCATACGAATTTAAGACAATTTGAATGTTCTAATATTGACCTTCATCCATCCATTGTCGTCCAGACAGAACATTTTAGCCCGAACTAATAGAAAAAACAAGGCGAACGAACCGAATTAGAGTTATGTACGAATCAATGTAACTATATTTCACGGTAGTATATCATGATCCTTATGTTCATAGAAATGAAGACCAACCTGATAAAGATTTTAATACAAATTTGAATCTACTGCAGTAAAGGTGGGGTTGTGACGTCACACTATCCTAATCAATGGGGGAGTGCCACCATGGCAATGGTTCAACTTCAGATGTATAGTTTTCATAATATTTGTTATACTCAAGAAGTTTATCATGAAGGCCTCAAATTTGAGATTAAAAAAAAAAAGTTATCATTTCGGATGTTATGTTTTTACTAAAGTACAAAAAAACTTCTATAGTAATATAACGTCGAATATTTGACCAAAGCTCCATATTCTCAGGTACACTGAAATTTCTGGCAAACGCTTTGACAACTGTCTATTTATCGCGAAAGCATGGCATCTAGATTTAAATATTTATCTTATTATATTATAAAATGAATTAACTTTGTAAATGTATACTTCATTTTGTCTAACCATGTACAAGGGAACATGGACATGATCCAACCTTCTAAATAATTGGTAGCGTTTTACTTGTCTATCTTGTAAAGTGATACAACTCAAGAGTATACACCGATTCGTGAAACTCAACTCATACTGCCTATTCAATGCTTTATATTCATATAAAAACATACATATCTTCTCCAGAAATATGTTTTATAAGCTGAACTTTTTTTAATTTATGATGTCATTAATTTTGATGTTTTTATATTGACCAGTCAATTTCATATTGTTATAATAGATAAGGATTATACCAATAAACTAAACAGCTTATGAAGAAACTAAAATAAGCAAAAATAATTAGAATCAGGTTCAGGTAAATTATAAACATTTGGGAAGTTATGTCAGAAATTACCATTTCAATTATTGAACATATAAGGTGTTGTGCATTTTTATCTTATTCACGTTAACATTAATAAGATCTAACGTTCGTTGAACATTTAATTTTCGCTGTTACTGTATACATGTGTATATTTTCAATTAATAATTGCATTATTGATTTTGATATTTACTCTACAGTTTTCGATGGTGGGTTATGTCAAGCACTGGCGGCTACTTCGGATATCGATAGATCGAGTTGGATGGATGCTATTAGAGCGGCAAGTTATGAAGGTGTAAGAGCCGAACTGAACGCTCTTCGACAATGTATTGAACGCAGACGGAACCATAAACCAAACATTGATTTGCAAACGTGGCGTTTGCAGAGAGGTAATTTTTTAGGTGAGTTTTCATTTTGTTCACGTTGAAATTATCATACTAATTACTCCTGATAAGAAATTTCCACACATTAAGTCATTACTACTTACTTCCCCTTGCGTTTTTACATGGATCAATAAACTTTTTCCATTCAGGATAAATGATTAGCTCATAGAAATGTGATACTTAATATCCATAAAGTCTATAAAATGTATGATTTTCTAGACACTAATAAATAATCACCATTATCAGTGATAATGGTCATTATATCTTACTTATTAGTGTATTCACAGTAGTAAACTCTTTCACTATTCTATTAAGTTTATTATGTACTAAAATAAAGGTTTTCGAGTCATTGGAGACCCCAAAAATGTTATTCCACACACTAGTTACACACACACAACTGTTTCTCACCAAGTAGCTTCTAAAACATCGATACTTGATATGATGGAAGCGAAACCTAATCTAGAGAAATGTGAAATCTGGCTAAACCGAGCTAGACATCGGAATCTGCAAACTCCAGGAAAGTATTTCAATGTGACAAGTGTATGTAGACTAAATCTTCGATGAACTCATATCAGTAGGGGTTCCGCCACTTGGGGCGGCCAGACAGAGAGTCTTATCAGATGTAGGCAACCAGTGATACACTCGTGCATGCGCGGTATGCCCAGACAGGTATCGGTAAGTACTGACCCTGTATTACCGGCCTGGGTAGACGGTTAGGGTGTGGTCTCTGACCGCTAGGGGCCCTTCTGCTATGGTTGTATGATGGAGACCGAGTAGTGGTAATCAGCCTGTATATACAAGATCGTTCAAGGTAGACAGCAAGCAATATGTGAGGTTAGGGAGAACTTCAATGTAAAGCAGCATCAAAATATTTTTTTTCTACACACGGGAATCGAACCCGAGAAATGAAATCCAAAGCCAGCTCCTTAACCGCTCAGCTATGGAGGAATTGAGAACAAGCGATTTTAATGTTGTAGATATAACCGCGGGGTATCCGGTCTGAGTGATAAGTGCGAATATATTGCAGTCTATATGATGCAGGTAATTTGTTTTTACATGACGTCAGTCATGCAGGTATCTGAACATGCGGGGGACGAAGTGTCGGAGCCTACAGCGAGGTATGGAATGTGAGGCTGCTTCTTCATAGCGTCAGTCCTAGGGTTTTGAAATAGTGTTGTTTGTACATGTCGTCAGTCACGTGATTTTTGAAAGAGACCGGGGCTTCATCGAGGTATCATGGGAGGGCTGCTGCTCCTTCATCGGAGCGGGTGTATAGATGGAATGTTATACAGTACGGAAATGATATCTTCTGCATCTCTCTCTCAAACGCGATGTTTATAAGGAAATTACTTTCAAAAACGTTTATTCAAGCTGTCTGTACCTTACTTGATTGCTATATTACAAAATGCGATTTCAATCATCTTAAACATATATGGATATTATTTTTAGTATACAAAATGGAGTTGGGAGACTTCAATGGGGTATGGAATGTGAGGTTATACAGATTGTTTATGTATGACGTTAGTCATGTGAATTTGAATGAAGCTGGCGCGATCTCCAACGAGACAGGTGTGTATGTGAGGTTATACAGAGTGTGCAGGTATAATGATGATGTCTATCACGCAGGTCTTCAGCGAGGTATCTACCTTGCAGGAGCCTTCAATGAAATGTGGGGTTGTTTGTACATGCCGTTAGTCGCAGGGTTTTGTCTGAGTTATAATGATATCGATCGCGGCGCGTTGTCTGCCCCCACAAGTCTTCAATAAGGGGTCATAACATCTAACATGCGATAGTTTACAAAAAATGCTGCTTCTCATAATAGCGATATTATGAAGCGTTTGCAGAAATAACTATTAAATCATCTAAGGACTTTTTGCTTGATTAGTACTAGCGAGTACAATATTCGTTATAATATTATAAGTATGCATCATTAGCTTACTTGTGCGATAAGGTTGTGCTAAATCATGTCCAACAGCAATGTATTCAACTTGGAATTATCGTAATGATGCGCGATCCTTCAATGTTAAAGTAGTTTCATAAGTTATCCGAAAGTAATATGATTTTATAAAATGTTTTTCCAAAATTAGTTCCGAAGTAAACATAATTCGCTATAATATTCATTCATGTATGTTTCATAAATTATCCGATATAAATCAAATAAGTTTATGCTAAATTTGTGCTAGGTTGAATAATATTCACTATCATATTTTGCGGTAGAGCTACAGCTGGTTCGAGAGATAAGGGAGTTACGCCGATCACCTTCAAACGCGATGAGAATACTTTATTTTAAATCAAACACGTTGTATGTATATATATTCGAATCATATTGATTGTAAATCGCATAATATGAACCCGAAATCTAGCTGCCGGCGATGGAAATATTGTTAATAATTATTAACGTAGTACCCTATAAGCGCTGTAAACGTTATATAATAAGATTTGCGGGCGAATTCGGTAATTCGAGGTATACAATATATAGGTGCGGGAGGGTTGGAGCCCAATACCTATACATAATCTAGATGAAGCGGTGTTACGCATCACGATGATTATTCGAACTGTCTGTACAGCTCGATTGCTATATAACAAAATACATTTTTCATCATCTTAAACATATAGATGTGCTAATATAATTTTTTCAGTATGCAAAAATATACTAATAAAACATTTTTCATCGACACACATTTCTTCATAGGATAGTTAGCTTTTTATAAAATTCAATCAATTTCAATGGGAAACATATATGCGAGGGAGTTTTATAGAGATCGAACTCATTTCCCCAACCACCCAAGAGGTAGAACTATGATGGCAGGATGAGGAATAGATGTGGATAATGATAATAATCATATGAATATCTTCATAAGCGCTAATCTATATGACATTCAAACACATGCTTCATAAAAGTCTGAATATTGAGTAGAGCTATAGTATCTTCATAAGCGATCATTATCAACATTCAGACACTTGTTTAGCACGTGATTCAACAGCCTATGACGTCATCATCGTTCACGAACTATGATGGGCTGATGAGGAATAAAATACCAATAATAATTATATAAATATCTCCATTAGCAATCTGTACTATCTTCCTTCACGAGCACAACTTTTACAAACTCCATACGTTCGCGTAAAAGATTATAATGGTAAACACATTTTTCATTTGAGAATATCGATATTTCCCATGTAACGGCTTATTGCCTAAAGCTATTTTGTATGCAACATTGTTATCATTTGCGAGCCTACGAGGGCCTGTATGTTGGATAATCTAAATGAATATGTTTGACTATTATTACCTGTAGAGACTCATTTGAGATTCTTCAAGTTTGAGATTGATAACCCACATGAAGAAAGAAGCTTCAACGATTTGATATCAATGAATATTCGTTATTCTGAATGTGACAACTTTATCGGCTGCACGCTTCAACACTCGAGATAAGAGAGAATATTTACCGCAAACTGTCTTATAACCACTAGGTACTACATATTATAATAATTGAAAAGATAACATAATAATCTGAATCACTTTTTGAGGAACATTATATGTAAACATGTAATAAAACAAAAGTATATTTATATTTATTAATTAGATAGTAACATAAATTTTTTGTTTCTAACTCTGAAGCGATATTTATAATTTAGATTACAATCCTGATGGGTTGATGCAAGGGACTGTACTTTACCAAACGGCTCGTTCATTATTGTGATGTCTTGCGGGAAAGTGAGAGAAATAAAATACCAAAAATAATAATAATAACATTTATTTAGAAAAATACATTTAGAATTAAAATAATAACATTATGATTCATGGTTCTTCACACTAAACTCCGAACTGATCCTGTAATTGGAGAATACTCCATTATACGATCGTTAATGATGATGCAATAAGCCCTGGTGTTTTTGGGGAAATTCAGGAAACTTTCCATCTCTAGTTTGACGTCAACTGTTGATGACTTTATAGCATCGTTTTGTTTTAAACAGTCAATCACAAAAATTGCTCTATTCTTGAATGCTATATAATCTAACATGGGTTCGCTTATTATTTTATTTGAAAATGATTTCTGGAAATCATAGTACATCTGGTATGCTTCCACGTATTGCTGGTCGGTGAAATTCAATTTCATTGCTTCATATGGATAACACTCTGAATTCAAGTATAATTTTACATTTAGCAAGTTTATATTATCGAAATATGCACTGTGCTTAACAGGATTATTTTTTCGATCAGTTTGGAAAGCTAAAATCACATATCTGGGTCGTTCCAAATTCATTGATGTTTTAACAGCCCAAATGTCACGAGTGCTCTCCTTCATCAACGGATTTTCATGCAGATCCCAGCTGCGAAATGGAATCAAAATAGGCTTCTCAGCACTCAAATTCTCCAACATTTGAAATTTAACCTGATCACTTGGAAACACATGTCGCACTTTTAATGCTATCGTCTTCACATTTATTTTAGCCGCTTTCGTGCCTGTGCTATTAGTATAGCAATCGTTATCGGTTCGAGACCTTATCAAGCGCAGCTTATGTTTTCCACTCAAGACTTTGTTATAGTCAATGAATAGGCCTAGTAGAAAATTCAACGGTATCCATAAATTGATTTTATTATTGTAGACTGAACTCAATGCATCCTTAAATGACCATCCAGAAATAGCTAGAGGTATAGATTCATGTTTGGCATATGTTAGATAAGCTCTGATGGTGCTGACAATACCAGGATCACGTACTTTGTCTATCTCTTTTCCATTCAATTCATAACTAATATATTCGAAGAGAAACGCTCCGAAATTATTCGTTAGTTTACATTCACCATCACCACTTGCTTCTGGCTGGAATTCTGCCTCGATGAATAAAGCAGACGATGCCAAATCTACCAACACATCTTGTTGATTGATTAATATCTCAATTTCATCGCTGTTGCCAAAAGATGTTGTGTGTGGATAGTAGGTATGAGTTTCTTCCCGGATGATGTCTTCAATGAAGTTTGGCTCGTTGAATATTTGAAGTTTTTCCGACATTGTAACCAAGGGACTTCAAAAAATTTATATTTTCCAATGATAGTGATGCAGAAGCAACCTTCTCCTTCTTCAATGACAGTGATGCAGAAGCAACCTTCTCCCTCGAGCTCGTTGTAGATAATGACTGATGACCACTATGGAGATGTCTTTTATTGCTAAAATCCAAACCCATGTTCTCAAGTGATGGCTACTGCAACCTTCTCAGTTGAATTCCTTTCATATAATGAGTGGTGGTGAGTATTGGATTATTATTTATTGTTGTGAGCCATAATCCCTAGCGGTCTTTTTCAACTCCAACCGTATAATAATTTCTTCTCCACGAAAATTTACCCGTTTCCAATTCTGATCTAAAATATTCAGTGTGATGTTATCGAAGGACGTCTTGCTGATGACCGGTAGATAAATAAGATTCTTCGGCTCTATATCAATGGAAAACCCAGGTGGTACAAGAGGTGAGAACTCATATATCGTATGAGCTATCTTATTGTTATAATATGCTCCTGCGGTTAAGTTACACTCTACGCGTATAGTTTGAACTTTGATTATGTTTATAGGTCGATCAGATACGTGTAGTTCACGAGATGTCAATTTCTTTTTGCAGAATCCCAACAGCTCGCTTATACTATCTTTAGGAATAAAATTCACTTTAAAATCACTCTTCAGCTCTGTGTGTAGAGTGTTGTTGTTAGATTTTATTGATAATTTCCGGTCACGCTCTTCTTGCTTCACTCCTATCCCACAAACTGCACTTTGTATGAAATCCTCGATGTCTGTCAACTCGTAGGACCCCTTAGGTATAGTAACTACTTTTTCCTCACCCTTCACATCTTCATAATAAAATTTATTAAAACCTTCTTCAATGTTCGGAATGCTATTGTACGTATGCAAGCCAACAAGTGCGATAGAATAATATGAATGAGGATCTAGTTCTATAGGTGGGTGGAAATCTACAGATAAGCGGGAGCTCTTACCCGTGATAGTGAACGTCTGAGACATGATTGATGATAACTTCATCAACAATCTATTTATATACTAATAAAATGCAATGTTAGTCGACTGAAACTGAAGAGTTAAAGAGGAATTCCAAATATAACAGGCTACAATTATAAGTGTTATATTGCATGAAATATCGTGTTGACTGCAAACTTTATCGAATGAATTGATACCCTGAATCTCCTCAACCGTTCTTCTAGTTTTGCCTCTGGTATTGATTTGAAGTTCAACCGGGAGCTTCTTTATAAGCGTATTGGGAACACCTTCTCCTACGTACGCTTCCCTACAGACTGATGAGAATTCAAGATTGCACTGTTATTTGAAGAGGGGCGGGGAAAAGACCAAAGATCTCAAAATAATTTTTTTTATTAATTTTCTCAATACAAAAGACTTAAGTATAATCTTAACAATATATGTTTCAAATATCTCAATCTTGACTCTTGATTCATCGTCCTAGTCGTATTGCATATTCCTACCCCTTCCACCTATATTGAAGTCCTTTTATGTATGTTCGACGCTGGTAAAAGTTCTTCCTTCTGTGCTCATGAAGCTCATGCAAAACTTGTTCTCTACTCATCTTATCAATGTGGAAATCTAGTGTAGAATTAATTTTTTGGGTATATTCACAGGATATGGAGATATACGTTTCACAGAGCCCTGCTTTGTTGTTGTGGATGATGAGGGTCTCTTCTTCGAAGGTTCCACAGATGTCATCCGTCGTTCTAACGCCTCCACTTTACTAGTAAAGTCATTTAGACGCATGTTCACACTGTTAAATGTGTTATTGATCTCTTTCAATTCATTTCTGTTTTCCCTCACACTATCACTGATTGTTTTATACTCTGATTTTATATAGATCCCCATTTCATTATATTTATTCTGAATGTCCATCAGATGTTTATCAATGTTGAGAATAACCTTCTCATTCGTTAAATTATGTTCATCCAGGTCCTTGTTGATATCTTTGATCAAATTATCAACCCTAACATTGAAGGTATCTTTAAGACTGGTTTCCGTTTTCAGATTCAGTTTGTGTGTTAATTTATCAACATACACTTTATTTGCAACATCTCCATCATCATTCGGTGATTTTACGTTGCATAATCTACGATTTTCCATATCATAACTTCCATCGCTCGTTAGGAATAATCCCTGCCCGTGAACTTGTTTGAAATTATTATTAAATACATTTGTATCATATATCCACATGGAAGAGGAGGCTCTGCCAAACTTATCCATTGAAACCATCTTTATAACTGTGATGAATTTGTCTTACACCTGGTTTTTGTTCAATTACCCCTGCCTCTATCAATTCTTCTATTATAGAGATTATCTCATTATGGTTACCGGCATGCGAGGATGCAACAAGAAGTCTCAGTCTATCCACCATTTCGTTAACGTCATCCCAATAAACATATTCGATAGGTTTCTCGTTATATTCAAGCATATCATTTTTGATATATGCACTTCCAGTGTATGTTTTGGCTCTGGGTCTTTTCATGGAATTAATCAAAGGTTTCAGTACATGTTTGTATTTTACTGTGTATCTTATTCGATCAGCTGGATCGTTATTACGTCTATGGGCACTAGTCATTTCCATCATTTGACTGTAATTTTTCCCATCTTCCACAGTGTAAGTATCAGGTAGAACATCTCTGTAAAATATCAAATTATACAGTCCTGTGGTACCTTTGAACGGAGTACCCTTGATAATTATATTACTCTCACTATCAATTTCTATAGGTTGATTACCCATGAACCATTTGTCTAAAGTTGAATTATATTGCAAACCCATTTTATCATCATATCTCTTAACATCATCATCCAATAGAAATCCTTCCAAGTAATAACGTGCTAATGTGGGGTATTGTTGCAGAAACTCCTCTGTAGCCGCTGCATTATCTTTCTTATGTTTTCTGAATTCTTCACGAATCTGATCGATAGTAGGTTCGGGTGTAAACACATCCTCCTCAGTATCTTGGGGGTTATATACGAATTCTTCACCTTCAGTTACAATATTTGGGGTTGGTATGTTCTCCATTTGTGTTGCTGTAGAAACAATACTTTTAGGTTTAACCAACGAATTTTGTTTGATTATTTCAGCATTTCTCGCAATTTCCTCTAGGGGTTTAGATACATTCCTGAACATATTATCTAGAATCTCATCATTTTCAGCTTTACCCAATTTCACAGCCATATATTTTTTCCTCACAACGTTTGCTAACTCCCAAATTTTTTTCTTCAATTGTTGTTTTTCCTTTAGCATGTTACTCACACCCACGTCCATGCTGAGCGGGTTGTCTATTTCAAATGAAGGTATATATACATGTTAGATGTATATATAACTATCAAACCCTTTGCGATAACGTCCTTTGTTCATATCACAGTCTTTGTTTATCATAAGGAATCCATATTTATCTTTCCAACATACGCTACATATCTCTTTAAATTTCTCGAGTGACATGTCGGTACTTACATGATCGGTGAATATATGATTCAAATTGAGTTCATCCTGTTTGAAAATAATCAAGCAATTGGCATTGTCGCGCAATCCATGTTTTGGACATTTAGCAAAAGACTGACAAAGATAGAAACTATCAATTGAGTTGTGTCTCCCTCTTGAAAAATAAGCACGAATTTTCTGCTGTTTCTCAAACATCACGTCATCGAATATTATGATTGAATTAGGCCTCGCTTCTGTGGGGTCTATGACCTCATCACTTTCGGTACAAGGAAAATATCCAAGCCCCTCAATTTTCTTCAATGTCTCCTGTAGTAACTGGTATTTTGGTTGGTGTAAAGACTTTGAATATATGTACACGTTTTCAAATTTCAGGCCGTTAGCATCTAACAATAGAGATAACATCACATTTGTTTTCCCACAATTACTTGGACCACAGATTATTGTTCGTAGAGTATTAGGCAGCAAAGAGCTGTGACGTTGTGGTTGTTCAACATTCTCATTGCTTGACCCTAAGTTCATAATACTCAACGAGTCTTTTTGCTTAACAATCTTCATCATGCCTGAAGGCGAATCGAAATCATACTGGAACATATGTTAATAAGCATTTGTTTATATACTAGATGATGATGTTATATTGTGTATGTCTGATCACGCGGTTAGGTACTTCTACGCTTCTGTCAAAATCAGGAATCAAATACATGTTAAATAGGCATGAATGTTGAAACACGTGTCTGAATGTTGAAACACGTGTCTGAAACACGTGTCTGAATGTTGAAATACGTGTCTGAATGTTGAAACACGTGTCTGAATGTTGAAACACGTGTCTGAAACACGTGTCTGAATGCTGAAACACGTGTCTGAGTGCTGAAACACGTGTCTGAATGTTGAAACACGTGTCTGAAACACGTGTCTGAATGCTGAAACACGTGTCTGAATGCTGAAACACGTGTCTGAATGTTGAAACACGTGTCTGAAACACGTGTCTGAATGCTGAAACACGTGTCTGAATGCTGAAACACGTGTCTGAATGTTGAAACACGTGTCTGAAACACGTGTCTGAATGTTGAAACACGTGTCTGAATGTTAAAGCATGTGTTGAATCATGCGATAAAACATGTGCATGAATGTATTACAAACATTATGATTATTCACATTTTATTCCTCATTAGCCCATCATAGTTCGTGAACGATGATGACGTCATCATCTTTCGTAAACTATGGTCGCCGGATTGAATCAGTTACTGTCATTGGCTTGAAGCAGTGACGTCATCATCGTTCGTGAACGATGGTCGCCGGATTGAATCAGTTACTGTCATTGGCTTGAAGCAGTGACGTCATCATCGTTCGTGAACGATGTTCGCCGGATTGAATCAGTTACTGTCATTGGCTTGAAGCAGTGACGTCATCATCGTTCGTGAACGATGGTCGCCGGATCTTCAATTCAATAAAACACCACTTACTCGTCAAAATCCTTATGTATTTCGATACACATAAAGCTATAGTCTGATGTTCTCACCCACCCCTATTTGTATGCATCATATTGATTTTCCCTACATCAGCGGTAAATATTCTCTCTTATCTCGAGTGTTGAAGCTGATAAAGTTGTCACATTCAGAATAACGAATATTCATTGATATCAAATCGTTGAAGCTTCTTTCTTCATGTGGGTTATCAATCTCAAACTTGAAGAATCTCAAATGAGTCTCTACAGGTAATAATAGTCAAACATATTCATTTAGCCCCGAACATACAGGCCCTCGTAGGCTCGCAAATGATAACAATGTTGCATACAAAATAGCTTTAGGCAATAAGCCGTTACATGGGAAATATCGATATTCTCAAATAAAAAGGTAATAAAAGTGGGGTAATTTCTACAGCAGATATTTAACCTCAAAGATTCATCTGTTCAATGTTTGAGTCCTCATCGAACCATCATAGTTCGTGAACGATGGTGACGTCATAGACTGTTGAATCACGTGCTAGACAAGTGTCTGAATGTTGATAATGATCGCTTATGAAGATACTATAGCTCTACTCAATGTTCAGACTTTTATGAAGCATGTGTTTGAATGTCATATAGATTAGCGCTTATTAAGATATTCATATGATTATGTAAACCCGTGAACAAAAATGTGTTCATCATTATAATCTTTTACGCGAACGTATGAAGTTTGTAAAAGTCGTGCTCGTGAAGGAAAATAGTACAGATTGCTAATGGAGATATTTATATAATTATTATTGGTATTTTATTCCTCATCAGCCCATCATAGTTCGTGAACGATGATGACGTCATAGGCTGTTGAATCACGTGCTAAACAAGTGTCTGAATGTTGATAATGATCGCTTATGAAGAAGATACTATAGCTCTACTCAATATTCAGACTTTTATGAAGCATGTGTTTGAATGTCATATAGATTAGCGCTTATGAAGATATTCATTTGATTATTATCATTATCCACATCTATTCCTCATCCTAGTTCTACCTCTTGGGTGGTTGGGGAAATGAGTTCGATCTCTATAAAACTCCCTCGCATATATGTTGCCCATTGAAATTGATTGAATTTTATAAAAAGCTAACTATCCTATGAAGAAATGTGTGTCGATGAAAAATGTTTTATTAGTATATTTTTGCATACTGAAAAAATTATATTAGCACATCTATATGTTTAAGATGATTGAAATGTATTTTGTTATATAGCAATCGAGCTGTACAGACAGTTCGAATAATCATCGTGATGCGTAACACCGCTTCGTCTAGATTCTGTATAGGTATTGGGCTACACCCAGCAGCAGCTAGATTTCGGGTCATATTATGCGATTTACAATCAATATGATTCGAATATATACATAGTACATGTGTGATTTAAAATAAAGTATTCTCATCGCGTTTGAAGGTGATCGGCGTAACTTTCTTATCTCTCGAACCAGCTGTAGCTCTACCGCAAAATATGATAGTGAATATTGTTCAACCTGGCACAAATTTAGCATAAACTTATTTGATTTATATCGGATAATTTATGAAACATACATGAATGAATATTATAGCGAATTATGTTTACTTCGGAACTAATTTTGGAAAAACATTTTATATAATCATATTACTTTCGGATAACTTATGAAACTACTTTAACATTGAAGGATCGCGCATCATTACGATAATTCCAAGTTGAATACATTGCTGTTGGACATGATTTAGCACAACCTTATCGCACAAGTAAGCTAATGATGCATACTTATAATATTATAACGAATATTGTACTCGCTAGTACTAATCAAGCAAAAAGTCCTTAGATGATTTAATAGTTATTTCTGCAAACGCTTCATAATATCGCTATTATGAGAAGCAGCATTTTTGTAAACTATCGCATGTTAGATGTTATGACCCCTTATTGAAGACTTGTGGGGGCAGACAATGCGCCGCGATCGATATCATTATAACTCAGACAAAACCCTGCGACTAACGGCATGTACAAACAACCCCACATTTCATTGAAGACTCCTGCAAGGTAGATACCTCGCTGAAGACCTGCGTGATAGACATCATCATTATACCTGCACACTCTGTATAACCTCACATACACACCTGTCTCGTTGGAGATCGCGCCAGCTTCATTCAAATTCACATGACTAACGTCATACATGAACAATCTGTATAACCTCACATTCCATACCCCATTGAAGTCTCCCAACTCCATTTTGTATACTAAAAATAATATCCATATATGTTTAAGATGATTGAAATCGCATTTTGTAATATAGCAATCAAGTAAGGTACAGACAGCTTGAATAAACGTTTTTGAAAGTAATTTCCTTATAAACATCGCGTTTGAGAGAGAGATGCAGAAGATATCATTTCCGTACTGTATAACATTCCATCTATACACCCGCTCCGATGAAGGAGCAGCAGCCCTCCCATGATACCTCGATGAAGCCCCGGTCTCTTTCAAAAATCACGTGACTGACGACATGTACAAACAACACTATTTCAAAACCCTAGGACTGGCGCTATGAAGCCTCACATTCCATACCTCGCTGTAGGCTCCGACACTTCGTCCCCCGCATGTTCAGATACCTGCATGACTGACGTCATGTAAAAACAAATTACCTGCATCATATAGAGTGCAATATACTCGCACTTATCACTCAGACCGGATACCCTGCGGTTATATCTACAACATTAAAATCGCTTGTTCTCTATTCCTCCATAGCTGAGCGGTTAAAGAGCTGGCTTTGGATTTCATTTCTCGGGTTCGATTCCCGTGTGTAGAAAAAAAATATTTTGATGCTGCTTTACATTGAAGTTCTCCCTAACCTCACATATTGCTTGCTGTCTACCTTGAACGATCTTGTATATACAGGCTGATTACCACTACTCGGTCTCCATCATACAACCATAGCAGAAGGGCCCCTAGCGGTCAGAGACCACACCCTAGAGGTGACATCACACCCTAACCGTCTACCCAGGCCGGTAATACAGGGTCAGTACTTACCGATACCTGTCTGGGCATACCGCGCATGCACGAGTGTATCACTGGTTGCCTTCATCTGATAAGACTCTCTGTCTGGCCGCCCCAAGTGGCGGAACCCCTACTCTCATCATTGGATGATTTAAATGTTGATAAGGAGAGAAGAAGAACTAAGGACAAATATCACATAAGTTCTACACCGAACATAACAATATGAAACATAATAAACTATAAAAGAGCTTATACTGTGAATATATTATAGCACAATTGATAAGAAATAATCACCCTTATCCACTAAAAATACTATTAAAGTACTCAGAACTTTGATAGTATTTTTAGTGGATATGGGTGATTATTTCTTATCAATAGTGAATATGAAATATACTATTCCAACGCACAATTGGATATTTTGTGAATAGAAGAATTATGCATTTTTTTCGGAAGTTAGAGAATTAAATCAAATTTACACAAAACATGTAATATTTAATTTACAATTGATACTGACAAATTGTTTCACACACGATGGCATTCTCAAAGCTAGGAATTATCAACTTGTTGAGTAGTATTCCTTTTATTCCGCCAGTCATCTTGTGTCATTTCTTTGAGATAAATTGATCGAAAAGTATTCCATATTTGGCTATATTCAAAGTTCATATTTTTATTTGGAGTAGATATTTAAATCCTAAAATTATAAAGTAATTCTTTGATAGTGCAACCACTGGCTAAATATATGAAAAACAGAAAACCAGATTACATTTATTCAATGTTAAATTAAATGGTTGTATTTATTTTTCGAGTATTAATAACGCCTTGAAATTCAGTAGGTTATTAACATTATTTCTTTTTTATACAAAGGGTAAGTAAATTTGAACAATTCTACTTTAACACCCAGATAAACATATTCACATAAAAAAAGAGCAGGATCGTATGTATTATATCTAGCTGTATATTTATTACCATTTAAGAATAAGCTAGCGTGCTTGGGTCATTTATATTGTCATCAATGTGTATGTTACTGAATTGTGCCACCTAAGCGAAGTTGAAGTTGCAAGAGCCATAACATTAATTGAAGAAGGGCACAAGTATTTTCATGTAAGCCTTGTTGTACGTAGGGTGTGGATAAACTACTTGCAGACATGAACATATGATAGACGAGCTGTTCAGAATCAAAACGTGGGACTACCATTCAGTAAGACAGATCTTTTTTGCGGAATGGTGCACTTAGACGATGCACATCTACAGCTCAAGACAGGCTGCAATAAAATACAACTGCATCTTCTTGGTGATGTGCACCCAAATCAAGGTCGCAGACGAAGTCTGCTCCATCAACTTGAAACGAAGATCAGTCAAAGTAACAAAAATGGATGTTACAGATATAGAGCATGAAATCACATCTTGAAAAAAAAGTAATATAGACAGGTTAACCATCTTAAAGAAAATGCCCATCATCGTCGAACCGACCAAGAAATGTTACTATTGTCCTTTCCTCTATTTGTACGAGATATGAGTTGAAACAGAATTGATAGCATTGCAAATCTTCTTGATCTGAACGGTTTCATTATTTAATATATAATGAAATGCAACATCAAATGAATTTTTGCTCATGGGGGAATAATTAAAAAACTTGTTTGGGTCATCAGCCAACTTCTCAAATAGACTATAATAGATACCTCTAAATATCTTAGTTTTATTATTGAATGTACCCATAACTGCTATTGCTTTTTTCGTATTTTGCGCCCAAGGCAAAGAAATATATATAATTTGTTAACTCATGTCATGCCGCAAAAATAATATATATAGTGGAGGTAATGTCAGTGTAATCTCTTACGTGGGTCATCTGAAAAAAGGAACATTTTCCAGATCCAATTATTATCTAAATTATATTGTTGCAGATGTTACTGAAGTGCCACTCTGCGAAATATCTGTGGCGTGCGATAATTTGTTATGCGATGGTCACGGAATTCCACCCAACCCTTCTTTGGTTATTGATGTGTACATGCCTTCAATGAAATTATGGGTGGAATATGGTAGAACTGAAATAATTGAGGTAAGTATTTCTTCTTTGGCAACTATGGTAGAGGAGTCGAAACATTGATTACCGGGTTCAACCAATACCTCCGATGATACAAGGCAACGCGTAACGGCATCAGTACTAGGCCTACTATTTGGCTCACATAATAATTCATAATACCTCAAACATTAATTATCATGTTTAAATACGTTAATATATGCTTCTAATCCCTTATAACACTTCCTAAGCATCCTAAGAGTATTAATACTCGAGATAATGCTTCTCCTTCTACAGTGCAAACAAGTTAGGCGTTCTCGAAAGCGGAAGGTTTGATTAGGTTCATATTTAAGCAAATTATTAAAAGTGCAATTTAGTAAGTGAACAGAATTAAATAAATCGAACCAAAGCCTCGTTGGGTCACCAGTGTGTGTATAAACAATACAGAGCTCATCATTTGTTGAAAAATTACCGATTTCTGTTCCATTAATTGCATTTGTGTCACTAATTATACAAAAAACTGTGTATCATATTCCTTCTAAATTTTATTATTATTTCAATCCACTAAAACTACTGTTAAAGTACTGAGGACCTTTCGGCTACCATCAGAGGCATCATCAGAGTAAAAAAACTGATCATTTTCTTTCAGAAAAATTGATATGACATCGTGTTCGGGCAAATTTAATCTAACGGCACCGAGGCATTGGAAAATCCACAAAGAGGTACGGTCAAAAATACCAACGATTTAAAATTGTGAAAATCGTGAGATAGTAAAAAAACGACCGGAGTCTGGAAAGTGTTGTCTAGAAGCACTTTCCGGCCTAGTCAAATTAACCACCCATTTCATACACAGAAAGTTTTAAACACATTAAAAACTCTTTCGGACACTTTTGGCCTTTTTATGATTGGTATTTGCTATTTTCGATTGCTTTTAAAAGACGTTCATGTTCTTTAAAATTTTGATCTCTGCTTTTACGAATTTGAACATGTTTTGAAAAGTATTGGGGGCAATTTGGAAAACCTTTGGAATCTACCTTCTTTTCAACTATGTTTTTTAGATCCACTAACAATTTTACCTGCTCGGAAAAATTCTAAATTATATGACTTTTGGCAAAAACGTGTGTCTTACTTTACGTTTGAAATAATTATGTCACTGTCACACTGACATCATCAATAACCTACAAATTTCATACCTATTTATTTCAGTTGTAAAACAATAATGAACTACAAATTATGAAATAATTATGTGAACTTTGAACCTTTTCGGAGGTCGTGATAGCCACAATCCGGGTCAAAAACTGTTTTGAAATAGTTAATTTTCCGTAAATCGAATGACTTTCACTTGAGAAGGCTGTAGCACGCGAGTTAGAAAAGTGCAAACTGGTTGTACCTAATACGGCTTTACGACGACTTTTAGCGTGCCGTTTTCGCTCCATGTAGTTAGATTTAGTATCGGACCGTGCCCGACGGCCCTTCTTTTTTCGATGAATGTCCATTAAATAGGAAAATTTAATTAAAACAGTTTGAGCTATCCTCAGATAATTCGAACCTTCTAATTTCGATAGGCCACGTGAAAATCCCGGAGTCCAAAGCGCTTAAGACTTCTGAGTGTTACAATATTCGTATAAAATTGCGAAATTTCGCACTTTTAGAAACTTCAAATTAATTATGACATAATTATTTCAAACGCAAAGTTGGACACACGTTTTAGATTCCACAACCACCCTTGACCAAGATAATTTTTGATATCCCGGTATTTATTCCACGAATTATTGTCCTGATTAGTTTCTATATTCTGCGTTATCAACAATTCGTCATTATTAGAATGTAATAACACACCACGTAATCCTTTAGTAATAATCCTCTAAGTTGATGAATGACACAGTTATCTTTTGCTACCTACCGATAAGGATAGTTGATCTCGTAGTTATCCGTAACGGAAGTTACGAATAAAACTGATATCAACATAGTGGTGTTCAATTTTTAAAATATGAATAACATTCCGTATCAGATAGTAAGGGGTCTAACGATAGAAGTTTTCACTATATTATCTTTTCCAGCGCAACAGTAACCCAGGATTCTTGAGCACGATCAGTTTTAGAGGTTCGGACGGTCTGAATGGGGATTCCCGTATTCGTTTTACCGTTTTCGATGTGAGGGAACGCGTATCGCATACCGCAATTCCTCTGGGATCTGCTTGTGTCCTTCTGAGTGCCATACAGGATTCTTCACGACTTCGCATTCCTATTCAATCTCGGTCACAATCCACAGTTTGTTTTCTAACAATCAGTGCTTGGGCTTTAGAAGCTGAGGATCGCGGAAGCAGTACTGAACATACACCTTGCAGAGTACCTTCACATAGTAATAATCAGGTGAGTAATCTTTCCGAATATTTATATGTTATTTTTGGCGTGATAGAACTTCTGATCGAGACAACTCTGAAATTAGTTATCATATGTCAGAAGTGTAAAGTTATTCCTATTTAGTAATGTTTGCCATTTCATCATGCAAATAGTGAATAATTCGGCAAACCATGAATCGATTTCGCACCTCGTTTATGCTACTTTCACCCAGGACCGGATTTAGAGGTCTGGAGGCCTCGGGGCAACAAAGGAGTGGAGGAGCCCCCTGGCCCCAAATTATTTTCCAAATAAAATGAACAATTTTTTCAGTCGAGTTTTTCAATAAATAATTTATTGTGAAACCAAGTAAATTCTTTTATTATTTAACAAACATATGTAAATATAAATAAATTGCTCATCAGGGCCATTTCAGATTTTGATATTTTACTGATTGCCTGATTGGAGTGAACAAATATAGATCGATGATTTCTGTTAATATTTAAGAACAATATAATCATGTTTGTACAAAGGTAAAGGTAAAACAGCGAAAAAAAAATATCAAATGAAAAGTTGTTTACCAGAGTTTACTAGTCGGAATTTAAAAGATTTTTTTCCGAAGTCTATTGTGGGGGCCCCTCTTTTGTTCCCTAAATCCGGCGTTGCTTTCACCCTGTGAGATGAAAAAGAGTACGTACTGAAGAAAATTTTGCCGCTTCTGAGTAACATACCTATCGAAGAAAAATAGCACCTCGATTCGGCACCGATTTGACCTCTGTGCGTCCACTTCATGGAAAATTTTACAACAGCTTACAAGATCCAGCTTGTAGAAGAATTGAAGACCCTGAAAATCAAATGCGGGTAGACTCATTGTTTTATCGCAAAATGTTGTGCCGCTATGAGACTAATTTTTGGTTCAATGGTCATGTTAATTAGCAAAATGTTGCATTTGGATTCTTCAAATGTCATTATAACTAGAAAAATACTTAGTTATAACTTATGGGTTGGTGGAGTAATCGGATCGTACATTTTTAAAACATATCGGCCTGTGTGTCACCGTTCACCGTCAATGGCGAACGCTATAGAGCCATGATAAGAGACTATTTCGTTCCCCATTTGGGTGACATGAATGTGGAGGAGACGAGGGGAACGTGCGGCAATCAAGATATTACGCGAAATGAACATGTCAGTTCGTCACCACGACGTTGAATCATTTGGCGGTTAAAATTGTACGTGTTATTGGCGAAGTCCGGCGACCAATGATTGATTGTCTTCAGGATGCACTATATTAAAGCCAGTCGAAATAGTATTCTTACAATGAATGGCATAAGATTTTCTATTAAATAAAGCCACAATTATATCGGTTTAATTCCAATTTAAACTTATATTACCCTAAAAAAAACGTTATATACGAAAAAAGGACAAGATCAACAAAATAATTTTGAAATAATTTTAATTCCCGTGAGCCAATCATATATTTCATACCACGAATTATTGAATAAACAATTTGGTTTGCCTAACAAAGATTTCTGAAGGGACATTTATTGAAAATATTTTCTAAAATGTTAAGTATTTTAATATCCCATTATCTCTTCAAATCATTCTTTGGTATTTGACATATAGTCCAGGCTATGAATCGGGGAAAAAAAACATCTAAGTTCAAACATTTTTTTTTGCATTAGCTTCAGGAGGTTCTCAGAATCATTCATACACCTTAAAACTTCTTGGGAACCCCAACCCCACCCATTGGGGGCGAAAATGACCCGAAATCTCAAAGTCTTGAATTGTATTTTCTACACAAAAAGGGATTTTGGCATTTCGAGTGCACCTAGGTTTTTTTTTTTGGGTTGCTGAGCACGAATCCGAAGCTAGATTCACTTGCAATCCATCGTAGGGGTGGTAACATCGACAAAATTGGCCAATTTTGCACCCCTAATATGTTATTTTGCAATTTACGTGTTTTAGGCATTTCGAATGCACCAAAGGGGTTTTTTGGGTCGCTAAATACGATTCCATAGCCAGATTTACTTGCAATCCATCGTAGGGTTGGTCAAATCGACAAAATTGGCCAATTTTGCACCCCTAATATGTTTATTTCGCAACTTACATGTTTTTGGCATTTCGAATGCACCAAGGAGTTTTTTGGGTCGCTGAACACAAATCCGGTGACAGATTTTCAACATCAGCTGGAATAAATTGTTTACTGTATTTATATAAATACAAGCCAAGCAAAGAAGAGGAACATCTGTCAGCCAGCGACCAATTAAAGATTTTTAGGAGCAGTTACTTCATATCCAAAACTACAACACAACTAAAATCTAATGAGAAGAATGCAGTCAATCTTGCAAATCTGCCCCCTTCTGTGGATGGTATAAAACAACATCTGAAACGCGTCTACTTTCAAGTGCAGACTTGGATAGGATATTTTCAGAATTCCAATGATGAGCTGCAACCCACAAATTGGGAATGAAAAATACAGGCGGGTGAACTCAGTCCTGTCCGAATGACAGAGGCACCAGCACCAGAACAAATATTAAATATAATTTCGTGTGGATGTAAAAAAGGATGTGGTAGATCATGCCGCTGCCGAAAGATTGGCGTACGATGTACATTAACTGTACATATTGCAAAGGTTCTACTGGTGCCAATGTTGACACCGAGACGTCTGCCAATGATGAGGAAGATGATGATACACAATTATATGTGGTAATAATAATAGAGGCGAGCCAATTCTTGAAAATGATGATTCTGATGACGAATATTAAGTATTGTAAATAATTGTATAAAAAAAATAAGGTTAAGAATCAAAAAAATATAGTAATTAAATATCTGTGTTCTTTTTCAAACAATTACTAATATTCCTATCCTCTTAATATCAAAAAAGGAGACAACTCCGAAGTTATTATTTTAAAATGCAAAAATAATAAAAATTTAGAAGCGTGTCAAATTAGCCATTTTTGTAAATTTCTCACCCCTACGATGATATTCGAGTAAATCTGGCTTCGGAATCGTATTCAGCGACCCAAAAAACCCCCTTGGTGCATTCTAAATCCCTAAAACACGTAAATTGCAAAATAACATAGTAAATCTAGCTTCGGATTCGTGTTCAGCGACCCAAAAAACTCATTAGGTGCACTCGAATTGCCAAAATACCTTTTTTTGTAGAAAATACAATTCAAGACTTGGAGATTTCGGGCCATTTTCGCCCCCAATGGGTGGGATTCCCAAGAGGTTTTAAGGTGTATGAATGATCCTGAGAACCTCATAAAGCTAATGCAAAAAAAAATTTTTAATTCGAACTTAAATGTTTTTTTTTATTTTATTATAGCTTAAATCCCGGTTCACAGCCTGGACTAATAGAATTGATCTTTACACGGTCACCTCACTATGATTTACTTTTCTTCCTTAGCACCACAACAATACCAAAATATATTTACAATACTTATTGTATTATCAACACAAAACACCGCTACCGGTACTAGATTGAGTAAACCCAAATGTCTGACAGAAGTTCTATCCCAACTTTGTTACAATTCAAATTCAGTAGTTCGTATCTTGTGGTGGTATTATGCCACAATTATTGAATACTGCAATAATAATTATAATTGTTGGTTGAGAAATGTTCAGCATAACCTGTGACCAGTGAGATTTCAAACCCTGACCTATGCTAGTTGAAATTTCAACCAACGTTATTGTGATTCGGTGAACCATCGTTGTTACAAGGTCCAAATTGAATAAGTTGTTGTATGCATCTTGTTTTCTATGTTTATAAGCTTTTATCTCTTGGGGATATTGCTGTGTTGTATTTTCAAATAATTTGGTAGTGTATTATTATTTGTTTTGATAGAAGTTTCCATGGTATTCTGTACCTTTTACGGCAGGAACTTTATCTTACCTGTAGCGACAAGTCACCGTTGTTAGTCGCGTATCTGACTTTCTTTTTTTCTTATTGTCGGAACAAAAAATGATTGCGATATTGAATTGATGTGAGTAGGTAGAACGTTGCTTCCTGTCTGAAGTTAATTTCGGAGTGACAATTGTTTTTCGCAAAGGCAGTTTTGTTAGTACTTTAACCATTGTGTGCGATTTATTTGCGAAAGGCAGACAATTTGATTCTGGTTGTTATAATTGTATTCTGGAGTTTTGGAATATTTAACCAGAAATTTGTTGTCGCCATTATTATATGTAAGTAAAAGCACGTGTTCTTCTTCGAAATTTCCTAAATCGTTCTCATAATTTCAGTGCGACTGATCTTCATCGATACCTTTACTGTTTATATCAGCATTGGAAGATAATCCTGATTTGATTTAATTTTTGAAGATAAACGTGGTCCGTTTTATAACGTTTTAGCCCTTTTCGTGTAAAAAGGTGGGTTTCTCATTTTTTTTCCTTAAGGTATCAACTTATAGAATGGGTATATCATTGTAGGGTTTTTCTTCTTCCTGGGGTTTTCCAGAGAGTCAACTTGGAGGGTAACCGAGAGTTCTTTTGTGCTCAGGTGACATTCCTGTGTGTTCTTGGGGCACCTCAACACTACACATCTTAACACATTTATGTAGCGGCAAGTCTTAGTTAGGGCCATAATTTTATCATAAGCTAATATTGCTATAGCCGAACTAGTTATCTAGAAATTTATTCGTTTCACATTTGAATGCGGAATATTAATTTAACTGAATTGGGAAGTCATCATTATTTAGTTTGTAGCATATCGGAATAATCTAATATTTGTATGTTCACTGTACGCCAAGAATATAGCTATATTTGTGGTACCATACTAAAGCGTTCCATACATGTTGCTTATTGTCATTCACTATCAATAATTATTTCATAACTATAGATTATTATATGTTTATTTTGTTGTTTACCATAACTGAACATTATTTTTTGCTACAAGGGTTTCAGATTTTATTTCCTACTTTTCGGTTTGTAATAGCTTTAACCTTGTTTGGTAATTTATACAGGTTGGTTGCAGTTCGCTACGAGAGAGGTTAATATAACAAATTACCTGGCGCTTTTAAAATTTTATAGAACCATCTTCATCTCCACTGCCTAGTCTAGTTGCGTGCATGTTGAGAATTTGGGGGCTGGGCCCCCCGTTTACCTATCAGGCGGACTTAAAACGTTCACGTTCTTGCCCTCTCCTAACTATCAACAGCACGCCACTGCCCGACAGAGACCAACGCCTAGATTGGAGAGGAGACGGTCTTTTGAACCATCTGGGCCCCTCTCCCCCTGTCTACTCGTGTTCGCGTCATTTTACGACTACTCCGTGTGACGAGGCACCGTCGACCTCTTATCATCGGTCTACCTCGGCCGCGAATCAATTTCCCAGAGACCTGGCATATGAAGCACAGACACCGGACTTTAGAGGTAGTGTCGTGTGGTGCAGCATTTACCCACGCAGAGGCAGCTGGTTGTTTCGCCCCCGGCGGGACTACTTTAGGTGGACTCTGTAATGTGAAAAATCCTCCACTCTACGGGGCTCTGCTTGCTAGACTATGTTACTGCCCCTTCTGGGCAATAGCCAACTCCACCTCCTCGTAATTACCTGTTTCACCAGGAACGCTACGAGTAAGCGCTCGGCCTCGTTCAAATAGCCTACCGCATATGTCACCACGGCCGTGAATCCATTTCGACCAGTCGTCTGGGATAGGAAGGCACCGCACCGTGGTTTTTATGGGTAAACGACATGTGGTGCACCGTTTACCTGACGTTTCGCAGAGGTACCTTCTTTCGCCTTGCTCGATCTGACAAGGGTTACTTTAAGCGAGAACCCACATACATTTTGGCATAGTAGGCACCGTACTTGCTGACTATTCCCCCTAACTACTGAGGAATAGCCCCTCTCGCCTGCTCGTGTTAGCCTAAGCTGCGTTTACGAACCATCGCCGGCCTCGTTCAAGTTTGGCCTTCCGCATGTGTCTACCAACGCCCGTGAATCCGTTCCGACCAGCATCCCTGGGATAAGAAGGCACGCCCTCGTGGTTTTAGAGGTGAACTGTATGCGGTGCCCAGTTCACCGGATCTTTTGCAGTGGCAACGTTGGTTACGCCCCGAAGGGTTACTTGTCTCGAGAACCGCGAAGAGAAGTTGCTTGCTGAATCAACTGCCAGTATTCTCTCCGGCCTGGTAGTTCTCTCTCGAGCTAGTTGCGTGCAGCTCCTCTTTTGTTACTTACGTCATAATGAGGTTATGAGTGGAAAGTAGGTAGCAACTGTTAACTGCTTTTCGTAATTTTTTTCCGCCATTTCGCAATCTTTTTTTTTCCTTATTTTTACTAATTCGCACTCGTCTTACGAAAGGAACTAAATGCCTCTGTTCAATTTATTGTAATCAAAATATGACGTGAACACCTGTCTTGAGAACGACTTCGTCTGACGGAATCAGATTGATCGCTACGTTGAAGCTTGAGGCAGAATATCGACCTGTCCGCAGTGAAATATAGAGCTGAATTTCATGCTCGACTGTTTAGTTGGTCGCAGTACAGGTTCAATGCTTGTGATCGTGTGAGTGAAATAAATACTCTCCTTTGAAGAGAAAAAATATTCACCTCTGAAATTATGATACGTATACCCCTTCAAGTATATGATTGATATTCAATCCCATACTTTATAATTTTCTCGCGATACTCTGCGATATTTGAATCTTTTGAATAATGATACTCATAGTTATATTCCTGAGTTTTATTTATATGGTGAATTACTGCCTCCCCTCCCTACCAGAAGCTGCCACTGGTGACACGACCAAACCCTCAACCTAAGGATAATCCTAACGCGTATGAGTAATGTTAGAAGATCTGGCTAATTCGTCCAGGGTCTCCCTGCACTCCAAAACAAGCCTAGAAATCACTGAGAGAGCGAAGTGCGCCCAGGGTCGCTCGGCGGTCAGTGCAGATGTATAGCCGCCTACCTCAGTAGTTTAGCCTCAGGTTTTCCAGGGCGCGAGTTCGGATTGCACAGACTCAGGCCTGGAAAACGGTTACGTGAGCACCCAAGGGGAACTGAAAGACTCTCCAGTCTTGGCCTCGTCCGTGAACCACACGAGTTCCTCTGGCGGAAGTGGTCCGAAGTGCTTGTTTTCCCAGTCCTGCCTCTGGGACTTCAGGTTTCTGGAACCTGACCACAGACGATATCGCATCCTGCTTCACCGACCCATGGACCCAGACCAGCAAGCCGATACTGCTTATCCGTAGCCACTGTTTCAATGTGAAGCTGTCGGGGACGATCTCCACCAGGACCTCCAGGGTCCTATTGGGGCGCTCCTCATAGCCCCCGTTACCCCCACGCAAACGAGCCACTGAGCCCGGCCCCAGAGGGGATGTAACTGTTTGCGTTGCCGGGCACCACATAACGGCAGGTTATAATTGGGCAGATCATGACCGTGTATATCTAGTGCAGAAACCGTGTTTGCGAAGGCTCTTCTGCATGTTCATAAAGATGCAACGATCTTCTTTACCCGGGTTTCCACGTGCATTTTGCAGCTCAGTTTAACATCGAAAATAACTCCAATGTACTTGACTGAGCCTTTTAGGTCCTCCCTAACAGACGAATCTCCGGTAGGGGTACTAGTTTCCTGTATCCTCGTGGAAATAACCACTTCAGTCCCTCGACTAAACACCAGCAAGCGACGATGGCAAGTGCAGTGTTTCACAGCTCACACAAGGTAGTCGCTTGTCTGATGAGAGTCACAGCTACCAATTCGTCTGCGTAGGCTTGGGCGTGAAACCCAGCCTTATTCAGCTCAACTATCAAACTGTCCACCACCAGGCACTAAAGGAGAGTACTGTTCCCTGAGAACACCCTGGGCTGACATATGTACATGCGACGCTACCGTTATGATGCGCCGTTATCAATCTCTGCGAGAGCATGGACTTGATACACCTAACCAAGGTATGATCGATTCCGTGTCTCTTCGCAGCATGGCACATGAACTCGAAGGAGGTGTTGTCGAATGTCCCTTCGATGTCCAAGAAAACACTTACAGCGCCCTGCCCGAGATTAAGAGACCTAGACACCCCTGGCTTCGATCCAGAGATCGGAATCTCATCGACCACCGGGTTCTGAGCCCTCATGGAGCTACTGGATGAATAACAGTGACTCGGTTTGGCTACACTTAATGGGAATCTTCGATGAACCTGGTTATAGTAGCTGCATAGAGGCGGACGTAACTGCCTCATATCCTTGTAGAATGTCCAGCACTGGCTTTTTTCAGGCTACAACACCTCGGCAGTGCATACTTGCCGCCTGAGAATGTTAGAGACATTAGTCTTTGCAGAATCCTAGTCTTCGGCGCTGCTTTAGCCATTCTGAACTGAGTCTTGTATCAAGGGGCGCACAATGGAGCCAATCAAGCGGTCTCAGTACCCTGGACTTGTCAGCCCCCGTTTTGATTTATTGATTGATTGATTGAATGTTAGAAGTTCCCAAGACATCATCAAGACGTCATTCTGCTGATTCATCAGTGTTATCCGACCGATAACAAGTGCTTACTTTCACAAGACGCCTTTTAGAAACCTTTCGATAAACATTATATGCTAAGCCTTTGTCGTGTTAAGATGTATGATGCTTGTAATGAATAAAAATTATAAATTTTCTTATCGTTTCACCCTTAACTATGTGATACGTGTAATTTCATCCATATTGTGAAATTAAAACACTACAATGTTGATATCAATTATATTGTATTTGAATACCGTTTTAAGATGACTTGATAACTCTGAAACTCGAGTAACGGAAGTTACGTATTTTCGTGGACTATACATAAGGCGCAGTCGGTAGGATTGCTAGAAACAAATTGTTTGTAACCGATAAACTTATAGTGCATAGTGACTTTCGCCAAAACACAATTTGGTGTATTTTTATACTGACGGCAATTCCAACTTTGTCAAGGACGAACATTACTAGGTGTGAACCGAGTAGCGCCCGGTGTGAACCGAGTAGCGCCCATGAGAATAACTGTCATCTCCGACAAAGTGACTTCCATTCCGTATACCATAGGTCCTCTAAGAAACAGATATGAGATTGACTTGGTAAGGCATAGATTCAGACAATAGAAAACGCGTTAGAAATCTCTAGAAACACCCATTCACGGATTAGTTTGTTTAGAATCTAATTGAGATTCTTCTACTTCTACTTCTAAGAAGGTAGTCATTATAATGGAACCTCAAGCGAATATATTTAAAACAGAAGAGCTAAACATTATTCCCGAATTTACTGGTAATTCGAGTATGTTAACTGAGTTTATAACACCCAGTGAATAGTTAATTAGTCATTATTATAATCAACGAAACACAAATGATTTGCAGAATGTGCTATTGATCAAATCAATAATAACAAAATATAACGAGATGCCGCTAATAGAATTGGATCTTTTAACATAACATATTGGCTTGAACTTTAAAGTGCATTGTTAGCAACCTATCCAGAGAAACGAGATAATCAGACCCTCTCAGTTATGTGCAATACGATAAGGTAATTCTAAACCAATGAAATTCTTCAACAAAATCCAAGGAAATTTAAATCTACAAGTTAGTTATATTAGTTACGAGAAAAAATATTTAACTGATTTTTCACGTAAACTAGCTAAGGAAGAGTCTTACTGAAAAATTTAAATAACCCAATCGGAGACTATTTAAGTACTCGGAGCCCAGCTTCACTCAATGAAGCATTACATATTTTGACAATTGACTTCAACCTTCAACGTCACAGATGCGAAAAACTCGCAATTTCCTGAGCAGAAAATTTTAACTGCTGAAAGACCGGCAGAAGCTTCAAAATCCACAACCTCAAAATATGAACAAGGTAGACCGGCAAAACAACACTGTCCCTTTCCCCAAACAAACGCCAATGAGTCTTTCAACAAGAAACACGTAACCTTATACGAACAGAACATACCAGAGTAATTACAAACCACAAAATAAATGGATAGCCGAGGAACTTCCTAACAATGAAGACGAACATGACAATGGAATAATACAGGGTGTCCTCGAACTGCGTGGCCAAAATAAAGCCGAAGATTCTTTGATTCGAAAAAAAAGTTGATGAGCCTTTTTACTTTTGCCTCAAGTGTCTTGGTTACCCGGTAGAGGGCTTCAAAATTGCAAAAATAATTTTGTTTTTTCGGTATAACTTGAGAACGTGATGAAGAACTTTTACAATATTTAGCAGGTGAGTTACTGTCAATAATGGCCATTTTTGAGAGTGGAGCACAGAGCCGTAGAGACCATAGAAATGAGTCAAACTTGAGGATGTAACGGGAAAAGTGTCCAGAACTTTTTTGTGGTCAATGTAATTCACTCGATATTTTTTATGTAGATAGCTGATCTAATTTGAAAACTTTTCTTACTCTTAGAAAATTTTGATAAAATCAACGGATTAGCTCGAAAAAATTAATTTTCGAGTCTCTGCAATTTTGGCTTACTAATTTTACTTGATTAAAATACCTTAGTTGCCTTTGCTTTTCTAATGTCATTTTGGCATTTGAAGAATTTATTCTCAAAACTGTCAGTTTTTTCTTTGCTTTCCGTGAAAATTTTATAAAATTATGGCTCAAAATTTCACTAACACTGAAATGGTTGATATGTTATTGATTTATGGACTTTGTCGTTGCAATGGCCGGAGAAGGGAAAGATATCCGCATCGCAGAATTCCAAATCGGCAAACCTTCGCGAAACTGGCAAATTTGAAGCAAATCGCAGAGAAACTGGACGCAGACGGACAAGAAGGACGTTAGAGCTCGAAGAAGCGATACTGGAAGCGGTTGAAACTGAACCTGGGATAAGCACAGTACGTTTGGGACTTCGTATTGGAGCCTCAAAATCATTAGTTCATAATGTACTGAAAGAAGAACTGTTGTATCCCTATCATATTAAAACAGTTCAAGACTTATTGCCCATGGATCCAGGTCATCGGCTAGATTTCTGTCGGCTTATTGTCCAAAGACAAAACGCAAACCCCAATTTTTGTAGAAGAATTCTGTTCACGGACGAAGATACTTTCACGAGATGTGGTCTTTTTAACCTCCATAATGAACATTTCTATGCTGATGAAAATCCTCATGAAACGGAAGTTACATATTTTCAGGATCAAACTAAAATCAATGTTTGGGTTGGAATTGTGGATAACTTTATTATTGGCCCTACCGTTATACCCGATCGATTGAACGGGGAGAACTACTTGAACTTTTTGGAACAAAGGCTACTTGAACTGTTGGAAGACTTGCCCTTACTCATTCGTCGTGGCCTGGTTTATCCATGATGGTGCACCTCCTCATTTCACATTAGCTGTGAGGCGACATTTGAATGCGGAATATCCAGATCGCTGGATAGGTGATTTGACGCCCTGCGACTTCTTTCTATGGGGCGCTTTGAAGTCGATTTTTACGGAAAGCAAAGTAAAAACTTACAGTTTTGAGAATAAATTCTCCAAATGCCAAAATGACATTAGAAAAGCAAAGGCAACTAAGGTATTTTAATCAAGTAAAATTAGTAAGCCAAAATTGCAGAGACTCGAAAATTGTTTTTTTCAAGCTAATCCGTTGGGCCGTTTTCACCTTGGTTTTCTATGTTTATAAAATACAACATAAGTCACAAAACTCTTAATAAAACTATCAAATAAACAAAACACTAAACGCAAATAACTAAATTGTCCTTCTATGATAAATTACGTGTCTAGAGTTCGTAAAAGCGTGGTGATCTCTCGCAGTGCCAAACAAAGACTGACTCTCCCCGTCGGTCCTGTCTCTCTCCTTTCGCTTATCCCGTAAAATTCTGTATTTCCCCGAAATTACGTGCTGCTTGACAGTCCGCTGATTCCACCCTTGTTAGGCAACACAACTTGTTGCTATACGAGATCCCCGACACGGCCATTCTGACAGGTCACACGTCTCCTTGTGACGTCTCTACAAAATACGAAGTTCTAATACAGTTTGCTCGGAAATTCTGTCAAAATCAACTAGAAGAAATTTAACTAAGGTTACATGCATAAAAATAATCACTTCTATCCAGTGATTGATTACAGTTTCGCTTATATCCAGCGAAAAACAATAATCACTTACATCTAGTGATGACTACACTTCCGCTTATATCCAGCGAAAAACAATAATCAGTCACATCCAGTGATGACTGACTACACTTTCGTTTATATCCAGCAAAAAAAAACAATAATCACTTACATCCAGTGATGATTATACTTTCGCTTATATCCAGCGAAAAACAATAATCACTTACATCCAGTGATGATTACACTTTCGCTTATGTCCAGCAAAAACAATAATCACTTACATCCAGTGATGAGTACACTTTCGCTTATATCCAGCGAAAAACAATAATCACTTACATCCAGTGATAATTACACTTTCGCTTATATCCAGCGAAAAACAATAATCACTTACATCCAGTGATGACTACACTTTCGCTTATATCCAGCGAAAAAACAGTAATCACTTACATCCAGTGTAGACTACATTGAAGCTTATATCCAGCGAAAAACAATAATCACTTACATCCAGTGATGATTACACTTTCGCTTATATCCAGCGTAAAACAACAATCACTTACATCCAGTGATGATTACTCTTTCGCTTATATCCAGCGAAAAACAATAATCACTTACATCCAGTGATGATTACACTTTCGCTTATCTCCAGCGAAAAACAATAATCACTTACATCCAGTGATCCAGCGAAAAACAATAAATAAATAATTCCTAGTCTGTATCAGAACTGATCGAATTCTCTTCATCAGGGACATACTTATAAGGCATTTTTCTTAGGCGATCATGAGCATACTTATAGGTTCTATTACCAGTTAGGTTTTTCAAAACATATCTGTCACCGTCTTACAATTCAATAACTTTAAAAGGTCCTCTATAGTTAGGATAAAGTTTAGTTTGATTGCGTTCTTCATTTCTCAAAAGTACATAATCACCGACAAAACAATTATTAACGTTTGCTTTTGTTTTATCAAACCTAGTCTTTTCACATTGAGCATTTTTTTAAAATGTTATTCCGAGCTTCTGTTCTCACCTCTGAAAGATCTATCTCTTGTTCGTAATCACTACAAACTAACATTAGATCCAATGGTCTAGCTACTTTACCTATCATTAATTCTAAAGGACTTGACTTAGTGACACGGCTCATTGTGCAATTCAAAGCCAATTGAATATCAGGCAAAGCATCTTGCCAAGAACGATCATTACTCGTTTCTACTACCGTTAACATGTTTTTAGGGGTGCTCATTACACGTTCCACTTGACCGTTAGCACGTGAGCTTCCTGTCGCTATTAAATGTTGTTCAAGATTTTTTATTTATCATAAATTACGTGTCTAGAGTTCGTAAAAGCGTGGTGATCTCTCGCAGTGCCAAACAGACTGACTCCCCGTCGGTCATGTCTCTCTCCTTTCGCTTATCCCGCAAAATTCGGTATTTCCCCGAAATTACGTGCTGCTTGGCACTCCGCTGATTCCAAGTTCGAGATCCCGACATATATGTATGTATGCCATTAGGTCTAAAAAATGCTCCAGGAACGTTCCAACGCGTAATTGATAACGTACTGCGTGGTCTTCTAGGAATTTCTTCCTTAGTATATGATATTTTGACATTCTCTTCAAGAATACGTAGATAAATTAAGAGCCGTCTTCGATCGTTTGCGGGAGTTTAGATTTAAAATCCAACTCGAGAAATGCCAGTTTATACTAAAACAAGTAGATTATTCAGGACATGTAATCACAGTAGATGGCATTAAACGATAGCACCTCCTGTTGACCTCGGGTACTCGAAGATATCCACGTCGCCTTGCCAAATGCAAAGAAAGCTCTACCCGAACTTGAGTTGAAATCGATTAAACTTTCAAAGCTAAGCAGTTATCTGCAGCCTATCAAGCTACTCCATAGCCCAGAAACCCCTTAACCAACCCGTATTTTTTCCAAAAATAGGCAAAACTATTATTTCCAAATAGGAATATCATGATCATAATACCAAGTGCTATTACTGCTATTTCTATCTCAAATTTCAGAATAACTTTTAAATAAAATGTACGAAATAGCAGTTGCTATTTGATATTAGACCAAATGTGCTACAATGACGGAGTTGCTTTTATGAAACAACGTAAGGTAAATAACAGAGATCGTTGAACAGTTTCCCATCTCCGATTCTTACTAACAAATCGACCTATGCAATGCACACTTCGCTTTCCCTATCGCATAACACAAATTCTTTTTTTGTTTATCTTATTAATATAGCATTATTATGGCTCTCTCATACTCGTACTAACTGCGATACTCTACTTCATTTTAATATTCTTGGCCTGCATCATGGTACTCAATTATAGTTGGAAGAAATGTTCATGTAAAAACGTATTCGCGGTAATGGTTCACCCTAAAATAGAACTGAGTGAAATAAAAATTTGGTCTCTCCGGTGTTCCGATCCTATTGAGGGAGAGTGATGTTAGAAGTTCCCAGGATATCAAGCCGCCATCCTACTGTCTCGTCAGTACCACCGATAACAAGTGCTTACTCTCACAGGCACAGGACAGGACGGCCGTTAGAAACCTCTCGATAAACAATATGCTAAGCCTTTGTCGTGTAAAGGTTCATGATACTTGTAATGAATAAAAATTATTTATAAAAAAGTATTTTCGTAGACTTCATACATACGAGGACGTTGTAACCTCAATTGGACGACCAGAACGTTCGGCGTCCTTTGTGGTTATACTACCACAACGAAAATCAGTAAACCACTTGTGAATCGTTTCTATCGATAATGAGGAGTCATAACGTTAAACAAGCGATGCTTTGGTTAGCGTATTGCCTAATGTTTTTTCCACGCAAGAAATAATGTTTAATCAAGACGTGAAATTCACTTTTTTCCATATTTGCAAAAATCTTCAAGGCTGCTTGCTTTTGATGGGTGTCAAAACGGAACTGAATGACATATCAGTCTGAACCAACGAACTCGGATATCCGAGTTCGTTGGTCTGAACATTTTAATGTGTTCTAGTTAAAGATGGTACATCCCAAATGTCACATGGGTTTTTCGATTGTGGCGTCATCTGTTTTATTTTTCAGAGACTTTTACCTTGCCCTCGTAAGTTATGTGTTATATTCTGCCAGGCAGACGACCTAGTTTAGTATTGCATAAGTGATAAGTGACCATATTTTTCGAACATTAGAGAGTAGTGGAATGGCCAATTAGACCCTGTGTTTTTGTGTTTAAATGTATCCAACACTACCTGTAAATAAACTATATCAATTTATTAGAGTTGCTCACAGAGACTCAAACCAACTCTACAGTATCAATTAATCTCGTAGAAAACACAGTGTGACTACGAGATAAAACTCGACTATTTAGGAGTCTTGTAAAAATGCACTGCTAACATCGAATTTTAAATTTTATCAACCTCTCCGTAATCTATCAACATAATCTATTTTCGAAAAATTACATTTTATTATATTGTTCAAATAAAATATGCAATTTTGTATAAACATGTTTTGAGTTAATGTACTATAGCTTGTAGCTTCGACTTCATGTATGAATCACTTCAGTAGTCTGATTATTCATTAGTTCTGGGACTATATTTTGTAGAACTACTTTAACGAAGTCTGTTAACAACATGTTTGGTAAAATTGGTGCAATTTCATCCATCGTTGAACGGGCTAAACGTAAAATCGGAATGGCATCACCAATTACTCTATATCCCGATTGCATAGTTTTAGCTGCATATTTCATTATGTTGTTCATACTCCAATTTCCTGTAGGTTTCGATGATTCGTTTTTGGGTGAATCCTGGAATCCAAGGTATTCGGTTATTGTGTTCATAATGTCACCGAAAAAATCCGTTATGTCTTTTAAAAATAACGACATTGTCTTAGTTGCACTTTCTAATGTTGTAGCAGGCTTTCTTCTTTTCGCTTCTCCATCCTATAAAGAAAGAAGGTCTAAAATTAATACTCAAAACGAAATTTGTATAATTCTGGGGTAAGGTTTTGGCAGAGGGGGATTGTTATTACGCCTGCCAAAACAGCTAATACCCGTAGAAGGCTGCGCCGCCGCGATGTCATTCCCCAAGTTTCAATAATAATAAAAATATTTCTAATGAGTAGAAACAGCTAAAGGCGAAAGACGTAAAGTCATACTCTATGTCATGTGAAATCTTATTTGAATTCATAGGATCAATCACATGGAATGGTTTTGGTGATGGGTTATGTGTTGTTTCTCATAGCATAGGCAGTCTGAACCAGAGAGATGTTGAGATAGTGTGCGCGAGCGATTATTTACGTGACCGGGTTTAAGATATATAATCCGTATGGTGGGGGAATTGTACGTACATGTTTTAAACAAAATATTGTTGATTGATAAGATGATAAAACCACTGAATATAACGAGTCGCACGAGCGTGGGGTGATATTTAGTAAGAAGCACAGAGAAACATATTTCTGGTAAGAAGCAGAGAGATCTCTGGTAAGAAGACAGGATGAATCTCGTAGGTTAACCTCGGTCATTTATTTAACAATGCATTCATTGCGCTAGCGCACTCTATCCTTACATCTCTCTGGTCTGAACTGTCATCCATTTTTTCTATTGTTCTGTCAGACAGTTTCGAAAAATCCGTTCTTAGCTGGTGTCTTCGTCGTATAAGGAACATATCTGCCAAGTATCAAGTAGGTCGGCTTTATAGTTTCGGAGGTTTCGTGACGAGCGACTCGATGAGTGGTATTTGTCTTTTATAAATATAGATATCCGATTATTTTAGCAAAAATTCATCTAAGAAAGCGAATGAACAAAAAATTTGCGGTTGGTTCCTGGACTGCTATAGAATATAAATGGAAAATTCAGAATAAAATCACTCATATAATATTTTCTCTGAATATTCATTCTGCTTTATGATTGTTTAGGCAAGTTGTTTTGTTACTCCATAGTCTATAATCTGCCCATATGTAAATAGATGAAAGGCAAATACAATCTACTGACCCACACATCACGAAATCTCCTCCGGAACTATGAAACCGACTGACTTGAAATATGACAAGTATGTTTCTTATACGACGTAGGCACCCGCTAAGAACGGATTTCCAAAATTCAACCCTAAAGGGGGTAAAAGGATCTCGATATATCTTGACGTTTTTGACAGCTAATATAAACATGACAGCTCCATAGATCGATGGTTCATTATCATGCAGGTCAGACTGTCTATGACAGACCACACATAACCCCATGCAAGATAGGTAACATCACTTACATGACAGACAGCCCAAAAATTGAGAGTCATACTATGTCCGTAACACAGATATTCGTTTTAATATACTTTCACATAACGTAGAGTGTAATTTGACGTTTTCCCTCGCCTTCAGCGGGTTCTACTCATATCAGATATGCATGAAGTCTTGAAACTTGGGAAATGACATCACATGCACAGCAGGGGAGCCGACACCTCAACTATTAATACGGGTGATGGCCGTTACTGTACACGCTCGCGGACAAGATATGGTATATTTACATTGTACACATTATAAACACAACGAGTTATTTATGCCAGTTAAAATGTCTCGTACAAGTACAAGTCGTCATACATTTTCAGGGATACCATCTTAATTTATGTAGTCGCAATCACATAAACAAGCATTTAACAAAGAAATGAGCAATTATCGTGTTTTGACGCGTTTCCAAAAGTTGTTAAGTTGGATGGCGTTTCAATCTCATTATCTTAAGAAACGTACTAATTTCACCTTATAATGATTCAATGATGTCATGTAGTGAGGGATTTCCATCCGTTAGGTAATCATCATAAAACATTTCATGCTGGTAAAAAGACTTGCGAATGTAATTATGATTGCGGTGAAATCGTATACTTTGTATTGTACATGTCTTGTAACCATTCGAATCCGGTGGTATTTTCATACGCACGAAGTCCTGTGGATAAAGTCTGATCAAGAATAATTTAAAACCGGATGAGCATAAGCTTTGTCGTTGATTGAAACAGTTTCAATCAACGGCTTTGTTCAGTATTCACAAATAGCCCAGTCAATATAAGTTTCAAAATAGTTTGTTTTGAGGCTAAGACGATTTTACGGTTGATTCTTATGCAAAAAGTGGCGCTGAAAACGATGGTTGAAAATTGTCTAAAGCTTGTGCTGTTGTTAATATCTGCTTTTTAGTTGCAAAATTCTTGAAAAATGCGTATAAAACAAAAACTATTCAACTCATTTACTTTTTTCAATACATTTTTATTACGAATTTGCTTATATTATATATTACGCCATATTTTTTTCGCGGCACACTAGTTTATATTCCCGAGTAAATAAACAAATTAGGTCACTATTAGCATATAGAGACTTTCGGTTTCATCAAAAATTTATCTAATTGAACTCAAATTGTTGGTATTGGGTTCAGGTATCGTACACTTTTTTCTTTTTTTTTACTATCTACAACAATTTATTCTAAAGATTAATTATCTCGGTCACCAAATGTCTAATCGTAACTGGGGCGTCATTTGAAATGTTTTGCAAAAACGCATATTTTGCTTCGAGATTTATCGCAATCCGACGAGTAAAACCCGAGATATCGTACCGGAAGTGTTTGTAGCCATAAATCCGCCATTTAAATTTTTTTCCAACCGGACTTGGTTCATTGTAGAGAGTGAAGCCATACTAGCTTAAGTTCAAAATATAGATTATTGATTCTGTCGAAAGATATGGACAATTTAAGAAACGTAAAAAACGGCGCGGTCCCCGATAACTATATTAGGTATACGTTTCATATTGCTAAGAGTGCTAAGGCATCGCACGCGAGTATAAGGATATGGGGAGTATAAAAGATGTAATATATGCAATATGTTATGCTTCTTTCGGTTTTATCTAATTTCGGGTAGAGGCATTCGTCTACTGTTGGTGTTATATAGCCTTGTCTTTTTTCACTGAGCTATGGTTTTTTCCAGTTTGATGATTAGCGTCCACGTGTTGGTTCACGTGAAGAATCTCAGTTGAGTGTAAATCGTTAAATTGTTGATTACATTAAAACCTCGAACTTGAAAAGAGCGTGTATTTCTTCATAACGTAATTGGACGAGTCGTTGAAGAACCAGGTCAACCCTGGCCACCCAGATCACCAGATATGAACTCAATGATTCTTTTAATTTTGGGGACATTTCAACACGTTTGTTTACAAGATTTCCATTGGATCTAAGGAGCATTTACGTCAAAGAATCATAGCTAGTGATGCGATAAGGCCCACTCCTGGCATTTTGCACATGTTTGAGATTCAATTATAAGATGATCTGGCATGTATTCTGGCTGAAGGTGTCCATTTGGAACAGTTATTATAAAACCATAGTAGCATAATTCCAATAAAAATGTATTATTCTAAGTATGTAATGAGTATCGTAAAATTGAACTTTATTTGGAATTTTATAAAGGGTAATATATATATCTTGATAATTACCGATCGATGATACCCACACCTCTGCCACTTGTCAATTTCCAAAGTTGGTTTCATACCCACTAACATATTAAATATCAATCTAGTTTGATTTATTTACCTCAGGTGGTTCTAAAATTAAAAACTTTTTTTAATTTTTGACAACCTATAGCTCGACAACGGTTGCCCCATATCCCAGGGTTATGTAACAAAGAAACCTTATTTTTAACCATAGAATATGTCCTTGAATTTTTGACCTCTATTTAAGAAACATCCTGTATATTCAGATATTGAGTGTATTCGTAATCGCAAAATCCTCATGACGATTGATTTACAAACAATTTTAAATAAGTACCTATAAAATGTTTATACATTTTTTAAATATTTGCAATTAAATACTATGCTTAATCGTTTAATGTTTACTGTATGAGAGTTATTCAGAATTTTCAACTTTTTTATCAATTTAGAGCGGAATATTTATTATATAAGAATGATTATTATACAATTATTTTCAATTAATATTGAGCAATATTCATTCTTACCTGCAAACAGATCACAATTAAAATAATCACTAAACATGTCTTCATATTGATGAGATGTTACTTTACACAAATCTTAGAATGTACTGTAAATCAACAGGTGATGTTCTTCCGTAGATATCATTGCTAAATCTCTAAGATGTATTCATTGTTGAATTGCTGTATTATGTTGGAAGTAGGCGTCCGTCATATTTTTCTTTTTCCAACAGCTGTCGAATGTTTACACTGATGGCGACTAATGTTTGTTTTATAATAATTACTTCGGCTGATACGGGTTTTCAGGTTACCATTGTCTTCTGCGCTCTTAACTCGGAAGTATCGTTAACACTTGACGCTAAATTATTTGGTAAATTGAAAGTGGAATAACTTTTTTAATTCCAAAGCTTTTCATCTTGGCCACAAATGTCTTAATTTATTTGCAGTGTACGAAAGTAAATTAATATTTTGGCTCAATTTTTCCTTACAATTACGATGAACTAGGACGAAATATTTCGATATTAACTAGAATGAAAGACGTTTCGTTGGGTACTTAACATATATTCAATCATTTTCGAAAATCAAATTTTCTGTAATGGTGATAGTTCAATAAATTGATCTAATTCTAAAATAATACAGAATTTCTGAAAGGTATAAATGGTCGATTCAATATTCCCATGATGTAATTCTGGAGTTTATCGAACATATTTTCACAAATTATATAGAAATTCTCGGAAAATAGGTCACACTAATACATATGCTTATTATTGTCGTCCTTACGTATGTTTCGGTCTCACGACCATCATCAGAAGACGTATTAATGTTTTAATATGTTACAATTTCAATTACTCGTGTTTCTGTTCGTTTCGACGACGTGGGCATTTTTAATTGAAATTCATGGGATAACGACGCTTTGTGCTTGATATAATTATTTTAAGAAATCCCATTTTAGACTTTGATGCGTCTTCTGATGATGCTTGTGAGACCATAACGTACGTGAAGACGAACATAATAACATATGTGTTAGTGTGACCTATTCCCCGAGTTTTTTTATATAATTCATACCTGGATCAAGAATCATTATTAATTTTCACAAATACTAATCCCATTTCACAGTTTGAAACTTTAAATTTGTTGACATTTATTTAACAGACAAAAAATTTTAATGTAAAGAATAAAGATAGCGGACGTCGAAGTAGCTCCAAAACTGTAGGCACTTGTAGTGACGGCGTTTCCAGAAAAATCTATTGAAAAGAGTTGATCTTATGAGGACAAAGTGTACATTTAGAAGCGTTTATATTGATTCTTGAGCATATTTATGACGAGATACTGCATCAAATCCGGTTTTAATTCTGAGTTCCGTAAGGCGTATTCTAGAGAAGTATGTGCATATACTGAAAGCATTCAACAATTAATTTTACGTTGATGAACGTAACATAAACATCTACATATTATAAATTATATTTATATCGCATCATTTAGGCATCTTCAATTACAAAAAAAAATAATTATTTATCCATCAATTCATGTATTTCTCTAATCATGAAACATGAATCAATTTCTAAACTATAAACTCGAGATTCCTATGCATTAATCAATTGATGAAATTACTATAATTATTATACATCATTCTTAGGTGAAAATTACAGATAAACTTGATTTCCTCAAACGTTCATTTTTCTGACTCCAAGCATCCTTCATGGCATATTATTTGTTTCTCTTTGATTACAGGTTATATCACACAGAAGATCACAATCTTTACCACCAAGATTAGGCGTAAAATTGAGGCTTCCAAACCAGTCAGAGTTGAAGTTATTGTACTCTTCACCATTTCTGCAGACGTACAGATTTCATTCAGGACTTGGTGGGGATATATGTGTACACGAATATATGGCAGAAAGTCGGTTGTGTTTTTCGTTCCCTCATCAAATACTGTAAGTATATACCGGTTTAAGAATGCCAACATTATATAACATTGGTAGTGCTTCGCATGAGAGCGACACCCTTAAAACCAGTTTTAGCGAGAACGAGTCCTAGAGATTTTATATCCAGAGCGAGATTTCCAAGCAGAAATCTCGGTACAGTTCTCGCTTTTGGCCACAAGGTTAGGAAAAACGTAACATAACTTCAACTTACTTTTTGAATTTCGATACTTTCTGAATTTGCGTCGACATTAATTTTGTAGTTCTGAGTACAAAACACTGCACACGCATATAATAAAGAAATATATTTATTCAAAATAAAAGTAATTTTATATCACAACAAATAGGGAATAGGAACTCATAATATTTCTATATCTTTATAATTATTTATAAAATCAAATAATTATTTCATATTACAAGAAACATCTTTCTAGTTTTTTTTACTGAATGCAATAGGTTAGGTTTGGTTAAATAAACTAGAGAGTAGAAATATAGATCTTCACATTTCCAAATTTTAGGTGTCAGAAAGTGGTTGTAAAGTTGTTAAGACTATCTCATGTTCTGCATAATTCCTAGATATGTATGGTAGTACGGCCCTAACTTTATTCTTTGTTGGGATGGGCCTTGGCACGCGAATTTACGATTTTTCCAAATAACTTTTCGAATTGTTCAGGATTATGTTGAGTAATAATTTTTTCACATTCTGTTAAGCTATTGCATATAGCTTTTATCGCGGGCTTTGAGCGCGGCGACCGAATCAAGAAATTCCGTAACGAAAAATAATGTAAGACCTAAACACCTAACATGTGTCAAATTAATTAATTAATTTGAAGTTTCTAAAAGTGAGAAATTTCGCTATTTTATACGAATGTTATAACACTCTAGCGCTTTAGACTCCGGGATTTTCACGTGGCCTATCGAAATTAGAAGGTTCGAAGTATCTAAAAACATAATTGCATGAACTCCAGACGTCCTATGTAATTAGCTACGAACGAAATCATTTTGACATATGCCTCTAGGAGCTCGCTACGCGTCAGTTAGAGTTTATACGTTAGACGCGCGTAGCAGAGACCTGAGAGTACCTGTTTCTATGAAGCTATTGCATATAGCTTTCATCGCGGGCTTTGAACGCGACGACCGAATCAAGAAATTCCGTAACGAAAAATAACAGGAACTCGTTTATGTTGCGCTCTCTCGGGTGACTAATATTGGAAAATTGTATATCACGACAAAAAACGATAATTCTACATTCATGTGCTATAATAAACTTATCGGTCACCACGCTCAAAAAGTGTAACTTGAATTAATATCAAAGAAAAAACTTGAATTAAAATATCAAAGAAAAAAAATACTGCATAAATTGAAAAAAATAAATAATTATAATTGCATAAGTTGAGAAAAAATGCTATGCAATAGCTTTACCGCGGCAGTGTTCGAGTGCCACACGTATTTTTTTTTTACATAATAAACATATTGTCAATGAATCTCTTGATTTGATTTCATAGTATTTCTCGAATTTTTTTTTGCTGTGGTATGAAGTTTTGCTTTGTGACTGTGATGTTCCGCAACCATTGGTATTTTCGATATTACCAAGTTTACAAAACCATAATGAATAAAAATAAATAAAATAATGTGAGGCATGAATTATTTTAACTTTGAATATTAGGTAGGTACTCTATTATACTCTCAGTCTCACTACTGCTACGGATTCTTTGATTGTGATTGATGCTGTCGCTTACTACATAGTCCAGTCAGTGAAGCATTTTTATCATCAATTTTAACTTCCTATAATATACGTATACAGGATGTCTGACCACCAACTGCATCGATCGATATCTCAAAAAATAAACATAGAATTCTGTTGAAAATTTGGCAGCTGATCAAACTCAATGAGTACTATTCATCTAAAATATTTTCAAGATGCGGCACTTCCGGTTATATCGGAATTTATCTTTTCCTAAACCTAAATTCAACCGTTTTTGAGATATTTGTAATTTTAGAGAAAAAATTACAGATGCAGACCCGTACTTCATTGACAATTTCTTCATAACGGCTGCCTTTTTGTAACACGCTGTTGGCATTTTGTAGTCAAAGACTTAGCTTAGAGAAATACCATAAAGAAAGTTTCCGATCTTGTATAGCGTGCTAAAAAAAAATTATTAAAATATTAATTCAAAAAATGACAAGAACTCTAAATTTTCAAATGGAAACCCCCATTTTTTATAGTAGCCGTTTTCAGCATAAAAAATTAGAACAATTTTGTGTTTGGTTCCCCATACCTAAATATTATCGTTTATTATCGTTTATTTACAAAATACTACTTTTCCACCTTTGTCAAGCGGGTGTTTTAAAGTTTGATAAATCAACTTGGCCATGGCTAATTATACGACTGTCAGAGAATGAAGAAGTGTCAGTTAGTGTAAAATTATTGCAAACAATGCGACACGGTTAAATTACACAAACGAAGACTATTTAAAATTATTTATTATTTATGGACAATGCAACAGAGTTATAACAAGAACGTGTAATACATTTGCTGCTCGATATGTCAAAAAACAGAAACCATCAGCAAACAATGTTGAGCGAATAATACACAACAATAACAATTTCGATTCCGTGGAGGCAACAATACAAATGAATAAGTCAATTGTAAACAAAGCCAATAATGAAATTGCCGTTTTGGAATTCTTCGCGGCATATCCAAATAAATCTATAAGACAGTGTTCTGTAGAGTCAGGAATATCAACAACCGTGTTTTTCTGGTTATAAATATAATATAACACACATATTTAACCTGCAGAAGTGCGGTCACCATCTATTTTATGTGTTTATTCTGTGGTAAATTTTAATAGGTCATGTGACATCAAGTGTCATCCTAAAACAAGTTTATATTAGTGTGAATAACGTCAACATGACAGCAGGTGAAACAGAGTTGTAAAATATTTTAGGTGAACCATAAATGTAAATGATTAATGAAATGTAACATATAATTGAACGTCTTTCATTTCCGATATATTCTATGTTCCTACAATCTTTTACATTTGACCGCAGTGTCCGTCAGCTTATTTGCTAACAAAAAATAAATGGATTTCATGAAATTTGGTATGTGTGGATTCCTGAAGAGTTGTTGAGTAAACTGTTCAATTTAAACCTTTGAAAAAGTTGTCAACAAAAAAAAATGGTACACATGGATTTTAGAGTCCATTTGCAACTTTTTTACCTTTGTAATTTTCTCGGAAAGTACATCCCTTCCGAATTATAGCATTTTTAGAGCGAAATAGTTGAAAAGTAAATAAAATGGTAAATATGGAAAAATTATATTTTAAAATAAGTAGACATCTTTTGTTCTACACTTGAGCTATAAATACTGTCCTCAAAAAATCGTAAAACTGTCAAGTTAAGTTTGAGAGGGGTACGAGAGGAAGGGAATCTTGAAAATGCTCACATGCATTATGCGTGATTTAGCATAAACAAGAAAATTATGATTAAAAACAGAAAGTAATATGTTATTATTCTATTTTGAATGAAATTAAGTAAATAAGACGATAATACCCATCTGTTAATTTGAACCGTGATGGAGATTTGTTGATATTCATTAGCGAAAAAGTTTACTCACAAATATACATTGATTCAAACAATACCAATATTTGCATTGAAAGTTTATTTACATTGGTGTATTTAGCGCCGGTTTTAAGGGGTGCTAATAGGACCCGACGGTTAATTTTAAAAGGCGGTATAAGCGGGGGCAAAATTATCGAAATGACAACGTAACTAAACTCCTGCTGTGTAGTATTTCGATATTATTTGTAAATATTTATGGGGAGAATTATACAATCTTCTGCGATTTCTTGAATTCTCTTTCTATCTGATCATTTATGATGTGGCTCAGAACCACGGTATAATATAATGGTAATGCGTCTCGTATACTGTTATACAGGTCGAAAGCGTAGCCCAAGCCTGTGAACCTACAACTCTTGCCGCAGGGTCGCTACGGTCGGATGTAAGAGGAGCTAAATGGCGAGAACGATGATAAGCTGATAATTAAATTAAAGTAAAACAATTGTATGCATGGATAGCGCTATTAACAACAGAATAACTCATTTCAATCACCCAAACTTACTACGAAAACTTTAACGAAAGTCCAGAATTCGCATTGTCGAATTTCATCTATAGAAAAATGCAATTCAATACCTGAAGAACAAACAACATTTGTTTAGAAATTGAAGAAGTGAATTCATTTTTATTGGGAAAAGTCATCGAAAATTTCGACTTTCGGATACAGGCCTGTAAACAGAGTGGTAGTGGTCGTATGAATAATATCGTTTTCACATCTAATTGTAAAAGATTTAACAATTGTAAAAGATTCCCAATAAAAATTTCCGATCTTTATTCACGATATGTGCTTTTATTTAGAAAAAAAATCAATAAATGGATCACCCCGCACAGTGTTTGAAAAAAAATTCTATATCACCCAAAACGCAAAAATCGCAAATAATCTGTGCAACATTAAAAAACTAGAAGAATTGGTGGAACAAATTCTAAAAAGAAGTCTTTGGGAGCTCTTGGGGGTTATAGAGTTTTTCTTTATTGAATATGGGCATAAATTTACAAATTGCTAAATTAACTCTACATATAGATTACAATGTAGATGAAATATAAATATACGGTCTTATCTATCTCAGTAATATTCATTGTTAAGGAAAACTATACTTGTATACGGCAGAAACAACTTGTACATAATAATCAGACAGCGATTTAAGATATTCTAACTGTAAGGAATTAGGTAGTTGTGTGAACAGGAGTCCTTCACTCATTTTACCATGCATTTGTAAACACAGTAAATAGTTAATATTAATATTATGCAACTTTCCATAATAATAGTAACATCTAACACTCAGAAATTCAAAATGTTTGACTTGACTATTGTCCACCTAAATTCGTGAATTTACCCACTGTGCGCCGTATAGCTCCCCTTTCATCCGAAGGCAGCGACCCTGCGGCAAGAGTTGTAAGTTCACATACTTGGGCTACGCTTTTAATATACGAGGCGCACTACCATTATATTATATCGTGCTCAGAACCAAACTTCAGGATTTATTTGTTCAGACGTTCAGACTAGGTCGTTAGGTCGACGCCAGAAATGATAAACTTCACCAGGAGGTCGATCTGAACCCTGCGCATATGCCGAAAGGGTTAAGACGGAGTGAGTTGGTGAGCCGAAAAGAGGAAAGACTTTGTTCGATACGCTCACTTCACCTTAATTAAACTAGTGAAATCAAACTCTTATATTTATTTTATTTGTTCATTTTACTTGTCTTGAGCATAGCCCGTCTTAATTAAATTAGTGAGACGCGCCCTCTGACGGGTGGCGTCCACGGAACGCATTAGATATTTGTCGGGTGTCACATCAACTAAAACTTCCAACTAACATACTTACCTAGTATTGCAAAAAATATATAAAAATTAAAAAGTTTGACAAACTTACCTGCGATGATCTTGCCGCTTGGAGTTTTGAAACCTACTTCGCTATCGGGAAGCAAAATACGTTATCGGGGTCTTACCACCTCGACCAGTACCGCCGATTTAAGTTGAGCATATATGGGTGGCAGGTACCAATTTTACTTAATAGCTACTCCTATTCTTTTCCTAATTGATAACTTTTTCATAGGTTTGAACAGTTCACTCCTCAAATTTTTAAATGGGGCGTTCTGATTTAACACACTTACCATCCTGGATCCTTCAGGAACCCACACACCAAATTCCATAAAAATCCATTTATTGGGAAAAAAAATTGATACTCTCTTACTTTAGCGGTTTCTTTGACTGGACTCAGACTAGACTGTGCCGTGGTTGAGCAAACGATTTTATGAATGCTTGCATGAGGCATGTTATGACATGTTGAGCGCATCTAGAAAATTAGAAGAAGACTGGTAACTTCTCGCTCTTGTTCTGGTAGTCGAACGGGTGTAACAAATTGTTAGCTAAACATCAATAGTTTCGATGATTAAAAAAAAATTATCGATAACTATCGATTTTTTTGAAAAGCAAAATAAATTGACAGTAGTTTTGAATATGTATCATTTCGGTTGTTCTGCAAATCTCGAATAAGCTGGCCAAATAAACTGAAAGGAATAAAGAAGAATCAATATTGGTCGTTTAATACCAAAAAATATGACATATACATTCTCTTTGCTTTCTCCTCCAGTCATTATTTGACCTGCCTCGAAATATTCTCTCAGAGGGTAGTACTGGGCTTCCTGGTATCCCTAAATACTTCAGGCGACTTCTTTCAAATCGCTTGTACCTGTTTGGCAATATTCTAATGGACAAAATTGTTAAAAATAGTAACAAATTCACTAATTATCTCACTTTTTTTAACTATTTACTTCCACACTTGATTTACCCATAAATTCAACTGTTCAACGTTCAACATGAGTACAATATCTATAAAACAGGAGTAACGGAGTACGGAATTTGAATTTAGATGTTTGGGTCTTTGGGGATAGTTGTTCTGTGCTTTGGGGAAGTACGGAAAACAAAAACGAAAAGCTCCAAACTGAGATGTGTCAATAGTAACAACTATCGATAAAACCAATAATGTATTAGTATCGATTCTATCGATGTTTATCTATCAATAGTGCAACAGTGAGAGTTGCTTATACGAACCGAGAGAGCGAGTACGACAGCCAGTCCAATCTTACTCTTGTCCGCTCTTGCGAAGCACTAAACATTGGCAACGACATATATAATCTATGAATCGTCATAAATTATGCTACCGATTCGATTCTTCAAATAAAGGAAGCATTCATTGTAAGTGTTAATTGTTTTCCCATTTAAACAATAATTTATTTCAGAGGGGTATGGATACACCAGGAGAAGGAACTCCTCCAAGAAGTTGCGGGAATGGGTGAATTGAGGGAACCGTGGCATTCTCGACAAGTGGAATTGTTAGACAGGCATTTGCACTTACTTCGACTTTATTCTCAAGCGAGGGAGAATCTACAAGCGCACAAAGGGAGTTTGTTCAAAGCAAGTTCACGAAAAGCTGATCGCAGTTTAGAATTTGCACCTGTCAATTTACATTTACAACGAATGTGGGTACACAACGACACGTTAAACAAGGCGGGTTTTTATGATTGGTTAACCGTGGGGGCGTTTACTGCACACTCACATAAATCGAAAAATGGAGGTTTGATCAAGTGAGTTTCATATTTTTTTCAGATATTGTCTTATTCGTGTTAGCATCTAGTATGCAATTAATTCAAGAATGAAAAACAAGTTGAGAAGTATAAAACTATTATATCAGATATTATACAAGGTGGATTTATCATTTTCCAGCATAAATCTTCTGAAATATCGAAGATATGGGAAACATTTTCATAGGATAATTATTATTTAACGAAATTTGGTCTATAACATGACGTGAAGTTTCTTTACGGGAAAAACATAAAATTTTCTTTTTAAATTCAACGACCTGTATATTTTTACAATCGTATTATATTTATCTTCACAATGGTGTGACATAAGTACTACTTTGCTTTTAATTGAATCTTTGCTTAGTAATTCTAATAATAAAATTATTTTTGTTCATTGGCTACGAAATATAAATAATAGTCCAGTCAAAAATGTAAGAAAAATTTGAGATACAAAATCGAATTGAAAAATTCTTTTTTTTTTGGTTGGCTTCTAGATCATTTGTGGCTGGTGAATAAGCGCGCTCATGACTTTTCTTGTTAATAAACAAGGAAAACCCATTTTCATTTGACAATGTACATAACAAATGGAATATCTCAGGATTTTCTAACCCAATGTTCCTGAAATTTGGTATCGGGGGTTTTAGGTCCTCTGAACCCGAATCTGAAGTCGGAAAATGGAAAATCTACCCTCTTTCCCGGAAAACCCGGGAAATATGACAAAATCTTAGCAACAAACGATATTATTTGTGGGACTCGAATCATATTGAAATGATAAGGTATCGTGATGGTTGTAGGTACAAAATTCACCATTAAAAAATGAAAATTTTGGAAAATTGGTAGAAAATTGCGTCGTATTTTCTTCATGTTCCTATGCGGTGCTGGTCCAACGTGTCAAATTATATGTTTTTATGGTCGCTGAGTATTATTGTATGGTCCAATAATTAAAAGGAACTATAGTTTTCCGGAAAAACTCTGAAAAATCAAAATTCACCCATTTTTCGGCAAATTCGATCAAATCTTAGCAACAAACGACATTTTTTGTGGAACTGGAACGGTAATGAAATAACAAGGTACCGTGATGATTGTAGATACAAATTTAACTTGAAATAATGGAAAATTGGTTGAAAATTGAGTCGCATTTTCTTCATATTCCTATGCGGTGCTCGTCCAACTAGTCAAATCATATGTTTTTGTGGTCGCTGAGTCACTTTTATTGTCCTAAAATCAAAACCACCTATAATTTTGGGGAAAACTCCGGAAAATCAAAATTATCATTCTCTTAATTTTTTACATCGTAGTGGTTATAGTATCTAAATATACAGTTTTAACAGCGTTGTACGAATTTGTGATAAAACTGTAATATTAATTTGGTTTTTCTGAACATTGTAGACTAGTACACATTATAATTGAGTAACGAAATTACTATCGTAGTAAATACTACCATGTATTGAAAAAATAGAGCAACATTCATTCATTTAAATAAATTAAAGTTTGTTTTAAAAACGTAAGTGTCTTTTACGAAGCAGGTAAAATTAAATTTCCTCAAAACTTCTTTTTCGTACTGAAATTAATTTGAGGAACACGGAGAAATAAGCTGGTGTTTTAGGTGTGAGGAGGCAGGAGAAAAGATACATATTTGTTTTAGTTACTCTAATAATCTGAGGCAGCTACGAGCTTTAAACTTTAAAGTTTTAAACGCTAAAGTTCTGGCATCTCTAGCCACATCCTCATCATAATCGTCATCATGAAAACAGTGCAGGGGAGTGAACTCTTGTAGCACGTAGGTAGGCCGATTGTGTCTATTGTGCGTCCCATGATCAGTGGCCTATTTCATTTAGCTTTGTGGTCTATAGCGACCCAGAATGTTCTGCTTCACTAGAGTAACGAAAACGAAAGGGTGCAAAGGTATCTGGACTTTCCATTAGGATGTGAGAGGCAGTTTCTTCTCCACCTCTCGATATTTCCTACATACAGGGCCATCTATGATGTCTATAATGTGTAGGTATTTATCAAGACGACAAACAATAATTTTTCACCAATTATCCAGAATTTTCCTTCTTTTAGTGAACTTTGTACCGAGAACCATCACGGTACCTCATTATTCCAATAACTCTGACTAAAATTTTTTTCGAAAAACAAAATAATTAAAGTTTCTCGTGTAGAAATGGTAAATTTTCTTTTTCCGGAAAACTATCCCAGGTTTTGATTTTATGATCTTAAAATAGTATTCAGCGATCACGAAAACATAATTAGGCACGTTAGATGAGGACCGAGATAGGAATATGAAGGAAAAACGAGTCAATTTTTTACCAATTTTCCAGAATTTTCCTTCTTTTAGTGAAATTTGTACCGAGACACATCTTATTATTTCAATCCCACAAGTTCGAGAAAAAATTTAGTTTGTTGCTAAGATTTGGTATTATTTTCCGGTTTATCCAGCAAACGGGCCGGATTTTCCATTTTCCGACTCCAGATTCGGGTTCAGCGGGCCAAATTCCATTTGTTATATACATTGTCAAATGAAAATGGTTTTTCCTTGTTTATTAATAGGAAAAGTCATGAACGCTTTTATTCACCAGTCTACAAATGATCTAGAAGGCAAACCCAACAACACTAAGCAAAAAGTCCACCGGTTCATTCTCAAATAGTGTGAATAACGCCGAAGAAGACACGACGACAACGATGACGTCGTTATTTAAGCTTATACTAGAGCTCATGCTAGAACTTCAGCAAGACTTGAAGCTGAATGTCACAAGATACAAAATTCAAAAAACAAAATCGTACAAACTAAAGCCATAAGTTACATTCGGACCAAACGTTACATCCTAATGATCGTAACAACAGGGTAGTATTTAGAGAATGTCTACTGAATATGGGAAGTAATACCATCATTGGGAATGAACAATATCTTTCGCGATGAAAAATAAAATTTAGGTATTAGCAAGAAGTATATGTTAATCTAGAGTTTTTGGTTATTAGATAAAATCTTTATAGCTTAGTATAAACTATGGTCACATACCAGTTGAATTCATTTCAGGTAAACATTCGTTTATTATAGCATAATATCTGACATCTACAAATAAAATATGTACATCGAAATTATCGATATGTTATTTTAGGTTAGTGCAACAATTGAAAGAGTCACCGATGCGGGCATTATCGAATCAGATAACTACAAAAATATCAATGGCTAATGATGCTATTCAGGTAGGTCAGATATTATTAAAATACGATTTTACTCTTTGACATTATATTATTACAATTGTTTCATCACAAATTGGTATCCTGAATACTACTAAGATTCGAATTCATACATTATTGAACAATTTAAATGAACGAAGTCTTGTAATACGCTTTGTTGTTGGGCTAAGTCCTGTTGAAATTGGTTAATTAAATATTATCATGTGTTCACGAAAATTAAATAGTAAAATTATGACAACGAACAAACTCATATTATCTCTAACCAATTTCTTGGAAGTAGTTTTGGCTAAATATGTTTTCACTCTTTAATAAATTTCAGGCAATAAAACAGCTGCGCAAAGAAGTGGTAGAAGCGATGCGTAATCTAATGAGATTAGCAAAAGACAAGCAATCCAACGGAATGTTACCAATATGCGAAGATATGATCAGCAAAACTAAAATATTGTTGAGCCTTTGGGATCCGGGTTTAGTTGAAGAAGCTTTAAATTTCATAGAAGATTACAAACTTATAGTCACGGAGGATACGGATGAGCCTTCAGAAGGCTTTAACAGTTTAGAAAGTAGCGGAAAATCTAGCATGGTGTTATCGCCGTTCAAACGAATCACTCAACAACTTACTTCACTAGATTTGAAAAGTCCGGATCTGGATGATTTTGCTACACCGTGCACTCCCAGAAATGTGGAGGATATGTGGAGAATTCATTCGGATAATACAAAACATAAAAATAATTTACTTAATACTAGTGAGGGGGTTAAAAGTCTCTGCTCAAATATGCACACACAGGATGATACGAATTTTGTGATATTTCCTGAATGCGAGGATAATCATAATAATCAAGACGAAGCGGATCCCAGCATTATGAATTCTGTTCATATATCGAACGGTAAGTTGAGCTATTTTATACATATACCTCAAGAACATCTGACTGTGCAATTAGAAATAATTTACAAAGAAAATTCGTTAGTACAAATCTAACAGCGATTAAAGTGACACTTTTTGGGAATGCTTCAATTATCATTAAGGGAACAAAAGAAATATACTCAAGTGATACAAAATAAACTTTGATATGCAATGATTAACGACATAAAACTAAGATTGGTATTGGTATTCGTTGAAATAGTAGCGGCCTTAATAAAAAGTTCAGTGCACTTAGCCAAAGACCCTTGTACATTATCCCCTGTTAAGTTTTTCAGAGAGTATTTGGATATCCTGCTGTTCGACAGAAACCTGTTTTACGCTTAGATCCTTTATGTCATCGGCCTTGATGATCCCCGGGCCTATCTAGGTAAATCTGGTTCGAATGAGCGCAGGACATTCACAAAGAAAGTGTGTTGACGGTTCCACTTTGTTTCCCTCGCATTTCATACAGAAGGCAGTGTCGTTTTCAGTGGCGGCTCATAAGTTATGAAAGAGCGTGGGCACAAGAAAAAACTTACCTATTTTTTGTACAGAAAATTCATTCTCCTATTTATATGATGGAAAAAACTATGAATTTGTTTGAATCCGGGATAGACTGAAAGAACTTCTTTTCTTGATAGGACCGCCCAGTCGATCTTCTGACATTGTACTTCTCAGAAAAGTTTTAATGCGTTTGAAGATGGAAAAACATCGTTCACATTCTGCTGTCGACATGGGCGTTGTACAAATAATATCGAACAGTTTGTATGTTTCCGTCAAAACCTAATTTATAGTCCAGGCAACGAACCAGAAAATAAAAATAAAAATATAGTAAGCTAGAATTTCAATTTTTTTTTCGCATTTTGTTCCTAATACCCCATAGATCGTTCATGACTAAAGGGCGGAATATGTGCACGTCAATTCAGTTAAAATATGCGCATATATATGCATAGTTTTTCTTTGAAATATGCAACAATATGCATTTATTTGTCAAAATATGCAATTATATGCCTTGAATATAACATGGAAAAATGGAAATAAAGAAACGCCGACTCTTACGAAAATTATTTATTCCAAGTAAAATTAAAAGAAAAATATAATAGGTAACATTTTTAACCTGAAATAGTATAAAATGCATTTATAACGATATATTTTTCAAAATTTTCCAATAAAACAGTTTGCCTTCTGTCTGTAAAAATATGTTTGTACAAAGAAAAAGATCTTTCAACATCTACCGATGTGATCTGGCAATATTTTAATTTGGGTAGTAAGTTATAAGGCCAAGGTATTACTTTGTTGGATGGTTTAGTATCAAAAATATTTTTGACTTCCATTAAATACTTAAAGCCTTCATTCTTTCCCACAATAACTTCGAGTTTACTTCTTACTTGATTTCCTACATCACCGGGAACTTTATTGCATTTGTCGGAAAAAGTTTCAACAATATTAATTGATTCTCTTAAACTCATATTCCTACTTTTTAACGAAGTTATTCTATCTGGTATAAAACTAAAATTAACTTTAATAAAAACAAGTTCCTTAGCTAAATTTACATTTTTGAATACTGCTTGACTTTGCACTACACACTGTGAATTGTCTTGTAAATCTAAAACTATGTCTTTAATGGCTTCAAAATGGTCTGCGTAGAATATCGCGGCCTTAATCCATGTTCCCCATCGAGTAATTACGGGCTCTGGAGGTAAACTAACTCCTGGCAATTTCTCTCTATAGATCTGCACTCTTAGAGGTGCTTTCAAAAACACTTTCTTTACATTTGAAATTAATTTGTTCACCAAGGGATATGCTGTTCTAATAGTTTCTGCAATTCTGTTTATCCCGTGTAAAAGGCAAGTGACATGTAACATATTGGGATAAAATATTTTTAAGTTTTGGCCTACTTTAACCATATACGGCGCTGCGTCAGACAAAAACACTAAAAACTTCTCTACTGGAACTGGATTTGGTAAAAAAAAATTTGATAGAGATTGCTGAATAAATCGAGTTACGGTCACATTATTTGTTTTGTCTAACTGTTTGGAAGATATTAAATATGGCTTCCCTGGCTCATTTTCTTGAAGCCCTCCAATAATAAGATGTGCGATATATCAACCACATGAGTCTGTGCTTTCATCAACAATAATATAAAAATGTTCATCGCCCAGTGAAACTTTAATTTCTTCCATTACGGTTTCGTATATCTACTGTTTGCACATACTTCTTTCTAAGTGTGGATTCGTCAGGGATGTTTTGATTACAATATTTTTGCAAAAAATCTCTGAATTGTGTATTTTACAGTTTCTTCAAAGGTATATTTGCTGCGACTAAAGCTTTGCATAAGTCTTGATGAAACACCTCCTTTTCACTCTTTGGTTTGACATTTTGAAATGCGGTTTGCACACACTGCTGAACAGGTACAGATTTATTTTTCTGCAACTTAGTTTTAGGCATAGCTGTTTTCAAGTGTTGATCAATTTGGAACTTCTTTTCACAAACAATGATTTTGGCACAAACTTTGCAAAACATTTTATCCCCACTAAACTCCAACTCAGGAAAATTTTTAATCCACGAAGCGGCTTTCGGCATTTTAGGCGTTTGAAATAAATATTTTCGAAATCACTCTTTTCACACTGGAATCTATCGACAAACTAAACTATACAATATAAATACAAAAGAAGAGACCACATTTGCTCTCCAATTAGGCACCGAAAAGAAACAAGACAAGAAGGTTCACTTGGCGTCGGTACTTTGAAGTCCGAACTATAAAAGCAAGCCGCCGCATTCCAACTAGACCCCCGCGCACCGAACAGAAGTTTCTGTTCGGTGACAATACTTACTACCACCGAACACGACTTGGCACCACCAGGGATTAATTCAGTGTGCCAGCGAAATAGACAACATTAGGGGTGGAGCTTCAAGTGAACTTTCTTGTCTTGTTTCTGTTCGGTGAATTAGGCAAGCTGATTACTTGGAAATTCCTAAACATCCAATAAATGCCGGCAATAAACCATATAATAATAAAATGGGTCCATAAAGCATATAATAATAAAACCAACCCACTTTTTGAATTATTTCAATTATCTGCAAGGGTCGCACTTAATCTTTTGATAAAACGAAAAACATAAAAATATGCACACAAATTTTATTTTTGCCGAAATATACAATTTTTTATGAAATTTGTAAAAATATGCAAAATATGCAAATATATGCACTTTGCATATATTCCGCCCGTTATTCATGACTATCAAGACCGCGGGGGTCGACCTTTCTACCCCCTCAAAACGGGGTTTCAACCCCTCAGAGGAGCATTCTTATAAAAACAGTTCAAAATTAATGAATTAAGAGCCGAAAATAACACCCAGTATGTTTTTTGGGTGGCTGATCACGATTCCGCAGTTAGTTTTCTCGGAAAACTCCCTCCAGATGGAAAATTTATATATAATTACATAATTTATAATTTTGTTGCAAAAATGACGTCTAGTAGGTTTTTTTGGGTCGCTGATCACGATTCCGCTGTTATTTTTCCCAAAACACTCCAGATGGAAAATTTGGTAAATTTGAGATTTTCCTGAGACGGTTATGAATAATAAAGCATAATTTTGTTGCAAAAATGACTGGAGGTCATGACTAGAGGTCATTTTTGCAACAAAATTATACTTTATGATTCATAACCGTCTCAGGAAAATCTCAAATTTCCCGAATTTTCCATCTGGAGACACTTTTTTGAGAAAAATTACAGCGGAATCGTGATCAGCGACCCAAAAAACCTACTAGAGGTAATTTTTGCAACAAAATTATACTTTATTATTCACAAACGTCTCAGGAATCTCAAATTTCCCGAATTTTCCATCTGGAGAGACTTTTTTGGGAAATATTACAGCGGAATCGTGATCAGCGACCCAAAAAATTTAGTAGAGGTCATTTTTGCTACAAAATTATAAGTTATATATTATATATAAATTCTCCAAATTTCCCATCTGGGGGGAGTTTTCCGAGAAAACTAACTGCGGAATCGTGATCAGCGACCCAAAAAACATACTAGGGGTCATTTTCGGCTCTTAATTAATTAATTTTGGACTGTTTTTATAAGAATGCTCCTCTGAGGGGTTGAAACCCCGTTTTGAGGGGGTAGGAAGGTCGACCCCCGCGGTCTTGATAGTCATGAATGATCTATGGGGTATTAGGAACAAAATGCAAAAAAAAAAATTCAAATTCTAGCTTTTTTATTATGGTCTTTTTCCGGGCTTATTGCCTGGACTATTAGGTTGTTGTCTGTTATGATCACTAAAAGTGCCTTTGCAATAACAGCTCTGTTATCTCCAGCTGTCGTTTTTTGTCTTTTCCTAACAGGTTCTTCATTATTGCGTTCTTGATTATCATTGTCAGTAGAATTTCTAATTCAAATAATTTGCTGTTGGAATTGTTCAATTGCCTTTTGCAGTTGAGCACTGTCTGATTAAATAATATTTCAAAATGTGGAATGATGAAATGTATTTTCAACTAGTAGACAAATTCGGGCCATTCAAAGGTTTCAATAAACCACTTGCTTCACTAATAGTAACTGAACACATCTTCATCAACAATTTTGTTTAAATATTCTTTGAAAGAATCCTGGTGTTCAAATAATGGGTTCACGTTTACTATTTCATCAAAAATTTCCGTTGGTTTTGGCGACCGAGAAAAAAACTTGAAAGTAACTGCAAATTTGCAAAAATAAATTTTACTTTTTTATTGCACTGTGCCGCTAGTTGAATAATTAAATTAAATTGATGCGTGTAACAGTGAAATAATGTGCATGTGGAAATGTTCTTTTGATAATGGCTTGGACACCATTTGTCTTACCACTCATCACGGACGCCCCATCGTAAGCGATTAGTTTATTGTTATCAGACCCAGAAGGAGAATTTTAAATATAGGCCAGTACTTATAGGAGAAAATATTAGAAAAAAAAATTCGTTACAACAATCTAACAGGGGGATATTGTAGAACAAGATATTATAAAAGAGGGAACAATAAATCGAACCGACAGCTGCTACTTGGGGTGGGTTTTTAGGGGTTGAAAACGCTATTTCTGGCTAAACCTATATATGCAAATTACCACGAAAAATGCCATTTTTTCAGGTTTCAAGAGGAATCGAAGTTAAAAATTTGTTTTTACTTTTTTAAATTAAATTTAACAACAACCTCTGAATATTTACCTACGAAAAAATTACTGTCTTTTTGCAATAAATAGAGAGTTTTGCCAAAGTTTGAGCTTCATAAAGTTTTTTTGTCAAAGAAAAAAATTAAAAACCGAAAAATCGGTTTTTCGCATTTTTTTCGTAAAATTTAGGGTAATATATTTATTTATTTATTTAGCGTATGGCAATAGTATACATGGTATGATCTTATATCTTAAAAACACAAAATTAACTAAAAATATAATAAGTGTAAGAACATATAGAGAAAAAAAAATAAAAGCAAAAGTAAAGCATTTGTAAGTAACGAGTCCACAAACATCTATCACAAACTAACAGGTAAGTTCATTATCCATTCAATCGCTGTCGGAGGGAGAGGTAAAAATGGTAGGTACAAAAGTTGTAGATTTTCTTATTCTCTACAACCTTTTATCCTTAACTTTTTTGATAGAATGCACGGTTTAGCCTAAAATCACGAAAAACTGTTTTCAACTTCTAAAAGCACCCAATTCCACCCCGGATAGCATCGGCCTCCAAAGCAATGGAATTTGCAGATTTAATTTCTTTTAATATTTCCTGCTTGTAAATTTGAAACATTCTATCTAACATATCATTCTGAATAGTTTTTGAAACGCCTTTAAACACTTGTGAACCCAAACCTTTCATATGTATTGCATGTACAGCGTCTAATTCAGCTGCAAAGTTGATTAAGCCTACATAAATACCTAGATTTTCCGACGTCAATGTCTCACCATGGCCTCGTAACGGCAATTCAAAGGCTCCGCACTGTACACTATGAAGGCAAGACGTTTACTGGAGATACGCTGCTTTGTGCCCCAAACTGACGGTATAGGCACGTATGGCGAAGATAACCGTAGTCAGCCGAATCATACTTGATATAGGTACACTTCATAACGTTCCTCGGAACATGGTTTTGAGCGTTAACATTACATGCGCCTGACGTGCGGAATAAAATAATGCACTGAATTACTTGCGAAATTCTTTCTGTGTTTATCTTGGTGGTTGCTGGTTGGTTGGGCATGTTGGTGGTTGGGTGGGCATGTTGGTGGTTGGGTGGGTTCGTGTCCTTGTGCCCTTTACCAGCCGCCACTGGTCGTTTTTCCTTATTGTATGTTTAAATTTCAGCAGATTTCCGTAAAACTAAGATATAAGTTCTACAATAACAAAAATGAAAGAACTTGTATATTTCGGTATATATTTTTTTCATGATTCATGCGAGTTACGATATACGGAAGAACTGTTCCAGCTGATGGGAACATTGATTCCTAGAAGTAGTATCATGTTGTTATCTCTAGTTTATATTTCATTATTCATGTTTTACTAAGTGATGTACACATTGTTAAATTAGTCTGATTCCAACTTTGAATAGATTTACTAGTTTTAATCTTGTTAATAAAGTAATTACAATTCTTTTTAAAAAATCAATTTTTAAGGACCTCCCATATTTTGCGAAATTGGAATTTTTTGAAATTTCAGAGGAAAAATTTTTTTTTTCCAATTATTTTATTGTAGAATGTTTATTTTGTAGTTTTATGTCGTCTCTCGCTAGATGTCAAAGTTTATTTTGTTTCACTTTAATATATTTCCCTTAATGATAGTTGAAACATGAATGAAACAAAAAAATTTCACTTTTATAGCTGATTTGATTTATACTGACGCATTTTTTGGAATCATAAATGTAATTCACAAACTGTTGTAGCCAAATGTTTGCTGAAAAAAAGTAAATGTGTGTAATTAGTTAAAATAGAAAAATAAGGTTTGCACTGTAAATAAGATTTTTCAAATTTCGCGATTTTTTCAAACAAAACCCATTATTTAAAAGACTTCTGATCAAGTGACAGAGGTGTGCCATACAGAAATTGTAGTCCATTTAATAGGCTTTCAGGTCAGTAAAACTGATCTGATCTATCTAGCGTAGGTTTTTTTTTATAACAGATTAAAACCGCAAAAGTGGTTGAAAAAACGCGATTTTTGCGTTTTTTTGACAGAAAAATTGATTTTTATCAGGTTTTCGTTCATTCTACCAAGGTCATTCATATACCAAATGAAACTCTGTTTATAAGCTTTCAAGCAGTTTTATCAGATTCAAATTATCTTGCATTGTTTCAAAGTTATAGTAAAAAAAGTTGAAAAAAAAATGCTTTTTCACGTATCCTAACCACAAAAGCAAAGTCTGAGGAACTAGATGGCGACTTTTCTACTATTTTACACCCAAACAATCGAAAAATGTCGGTCTAGTCCCAAGGACAAAACGGCTGTCGGCTAGTGTAATCACTCGTTGTTCTGTATAACCTGCCATGATTAGTTTCATGTATCTTTACAATAAGTTCTATCGAAACCTCTTACAAGTAACTGGCATTGCATCCCGTACATACAAGAATTTATGTTTTGATTTGAAAATTTATTTTTAATCCAGTACCAGTTTGATTCATATTATCAAACATAAATCCATGAGTAACGTTGTGTATTCAATAACTGAGACCTTGAATATCTGTTCAGGTTTACCTATCACCATCTACAAATCAACAGATAGACTTATTTTTCACGCGTTTTGTTTTTATTACTCATCAATTATATAGTTCTCTATATCTGAGTTCAGGAATAAAAGATTCTTAATTATCTGTTCAATTTCAAGACTCGAAGATGTTGGAACCTGATCCGGGAAGGATGTTTTTAGACACGAACGTTATGTGCAATTCTCCATCTGCGAATTATTACAAACCTACAGACGAACCTGAACCGTGGGATATAACACAGTTGAACATAGAAGCAAGTGTCATGTGTTTGGTCAGCAAGGTGAAATTTCTGTGCGGACGATGCGGTAGCCCGGCCGTTCGTTTGCGGCAGGTGCCGAAGGGTTTCCGCACGGTAATCATCGATCAACCGACTGTGTTTAAGAAAAACGATTACAATAAAGACACTGATGTCGTTTCGAAAGTTATAAATTCGGTTACGAATGTGGTAAAAAATGGAAACAAATTCACAGACGGTTTGGATCTGAACAAAATCAAGGACTGGGCTTCCGAATTGAGACCTAGTATGAGGAAGTTAAGGCAAGCTATGGATGGATTATTGAAAACTGCAAGGTTAACACACTCGGTGTTTAGGGTACAAGAAGATCCAAAATCGGCTCAGCGAGTTTGCAATGTGAGGTATCGAAGAGATGTATGTTTTTCACAAGCGGTGAGTTTTCATATTTTACCTTATCTAAAAGTTCTCTAGTATTTATTGTATCATTATTCCAAAAAGAATAGTAATGATCTTAATTTCAAATTTGTGCTGGAATTAACAGAGTATGAATTTAAATTTTGGTAATTTTTACCTGTTAAAATAGACGCTTCTGGCAAGTTTCAGACCGGATAGGAAACGAATTTCAGGGAGCAGTTATCGATTTAATTCCTCAATTCCTGCATAGAATGTATTTTTCAAGTAGTTTGATTGTTTTGTTCATTTTAACAACGGGTTTCTGTAGTACATTAAACGTTTCACATCAATATTTTTAGTACAAAACCTGACCACCTGCAATACGCGAAGGCAGGTAATCATCAATCAGCACTGAGAATATGAAACAAATATCAAATTATCTGCCAAATAAAAAATATAACCAAACTTAAAAATTATATTTTTTTCGTGATATGGAAATAGTCTTCCTAATATCTCTCGTGCATTAGGAACTGGATACATAATTTTTTTCTATTTCGCGACTCTTATGACTTTTATAACGATACGCAAATTCTAGTGCTTTTTATTTTTTAGAAGTTAAAATTAATGGTCCTCATTACCTTATGCAAATTAATAAAAGTACGTGGTACAGGATTTTGGTGGCAACATGTTGCCAACTATTTTCCTCAATTTAGGAGGAGTACCCATCGAAACAATCTTTGTTCAGCTTATTCAAAAAGGCGATCAAAATTCAAATAACTTGAAATTAAGCCCAACTAAATTTGACATCTATCAAATTAATACAAATTTCAAAACCCCAAACTAAAAATTCATCAAGTTAATTTAAAATTTATTACAACTATATTTTGGAAACGCGTAATTGAAAAAATAGTATGAAAAATTCGCAATTGCAACCATCAGAGGATGGTGAAAACAAACCTGAAGTAATTACAGCTTTTGTTTATTAATTATTTTGTACCATTAAAGCAGGGATGCACAGACTTATAGGGAACAGGGGCCACTCGGGAAAATTATAAGAAGAAATGTTTGTTGTAATTATGTAATCGTAATGTAATCTAATCATTACAATGTAATATTTTTTTTTTTTATTTTGATGCATGACATTGCATTGAACTAACAAGTTTTTTTTATATTTCGCTCCACATTACTTGTCGCCACACGTAAAATTCCTTTCAAATTTTCATTTGCCAGACGGTTATGTTTTTTTGTTTTGTTAAGTTTCATCGCTGAAAACGTTTGTTCACAAATATACGTTGATCCAAATAAGCTTGCGCTTTTCAATGCATTTATTCGCAACTCTATAAGTGTTTTTATCAACGCAACGGTAGAAGTTGAGTAAATTACATTCATTAAACTTTTTCGTAAATTATCATCATTTTGCATGTCTATCAATTCCAGCTGCATTGATTCTGGCGCATTTTCGGGTGAAATGTTGAAAGGATTGCTGAAAATGCCCAATAGAGGTTTAACTTTTTTGAAGTCTACAAAACGATCTTGAAAAGCTTGTATCAAAATATCAATTTTTTCAACATATGCGAAATTGACGTCAGTTTTATTGAATTTCTCCATTTTTTTTTGTAGTTCGGAAAATGGCCGTAATAGGCTGAATTGATATGTGTCCTGAAAAGATTCAATTTGCATTGAAAGGACGAAACATGAGAGTATAACTGCGAAATCAATAGATGCTTGCCTTGGAGTCGCGTATTTAAGACATTCAACTGATTTGTGATGTCTACAAGAAACGCTTAGTCACACAGCCAATCAGAGTTGTCGAGTTCGGGGACGTCCTTTTTCTTTTCCGCCAAAAATATTTTGATATCTTCAATCAAGTTAAGAAACCGCTCTAGTGTCCACCCACGACTTAGCCACCTTACTTCAGTGTAAAACAGGAGATCACCATATTCGCTTTCAATATCCTCGAGAAATTGTTTGAATTGTCGGTGATTGAGACCTCATGATTTTTTAAAGTAGGTACTACAACTTTCATCACATTTTCAAACCACAATAATTTCGAACAGAGGGCCTCTTGATGTGTAATGCAATGAAACTGCATTAATTCCTTGGTATCTATGTTTTTAGTTTGTAAATACTCTTTTAACATAGTTACTATCCCAGATTTACTTCCAACCATTGAATGTGTTCCGTCAGTCGTAATTCCAGATATTTTCGTTTAATCCAAATCCATTATAGAACATTTTTCCAGAAGAGCTTTGAGCATGTCACTTCCCTTAGTTTGACTTGTCACAGAATTCATACCAATCAGTTCTTCACTCACTTCAAAATTTTGCGTTTCACCTCGTAAAAATATTAAGAGTTGAGCAGTGGAACTTATATCAGTAGATTCATTGAGTGCTATAGAAAAATACTCAAAACTTTTCGATTTCGTAGCTAATTACTCTTCTATATTAGCTGCTAATGCGGTAATTCTTCTTTGAACAGGCATCCGATTTAACTGAATTTTCTCAAACTCCTTAACATTTTCCGGACACATTTTTTTTGCGGCGATATCTAAACATTGCTTTACAAACTCACCATCTTTAAAAGGTCGACAAGTTTTTGCTATTATTCGAGATATTTCAAAGCTAACAATTTCAGTAGCTGTTTCAGCATCTTGAATTGGTTTTGTAAGCTTGCTGACCTATTAGTTCCCGTTGTAAAGTGGACATTTTTTGTATTCGATTTTCGCCATTTAATTTGGTAAAAGTAGGATGCTGGGTTTCATAGTGCCTTTTCACATTATATTCCTTCGGAATAGAAACACTACTCTTGCATATTAAACGGACAATTTTGTTATGCGATGAAATGAAAAAGTATTTTTCGGTCCAAATATCTTGAAACTGTCGATTTTCATCTTCAACCTTACGACTACGTTTGTTACTGGGCCCTGGTTTATCCATATCAAAATTGATATTATATTGTTACGTACGTAACGCAAAGGTCGAATGACGAAATATTTATTATTCGTCACGGATTACAGTTCAATCAGCATAACGTTCGCTTGTCCGTAGTTAAAATCTAACTACTCCGGTAGCGGGCGATGAGTCGTATTTATACGAGTTACCAAACATCGAGAACCTTCCACATTGTTCGGGGATAATACCGACGTGTTTCGCGAACCTTCGAGTAATCTAGTTGATTCGACAGATTTCTAGTCTCGTAACAATATGCTTGAACCGGCGAGTAGAAACGTGACCTAACCCTGAACAAGAAAGTGGTAATCACTTAAAGATACTTTTGTACTTTTTCGAACAATTTTTAAAATTCATTGACGGGCCGCATAAATATCGACAGTCCGCATGTAATCACGGAACTGTCTTTCTATCCGATCCCAAATGACATTTATGGTGCGATTCTGTATAAGATGTAACGCGCTGTAAGCAACATGTAATGCAAATTGTGCGATGTAATGAATTTGGTATTCTGTAGCTTACTTTGAGCTGTAGACTACGGTTACAGCTATATCGTGGAAAACGGCCGTGTTAGACTACCGTATTTTAAAATTTTATTAATAAAACAAAAAAATTACTAAATACAAAATGCGTCTTGAGGCGAAAGGTTCGAGATCATCGAAAAAAACCCTTTGAGTTGCCAAAGTATCAATGTACAAAGATGTTCAGATTATCAAAAATTTTGAAAAGAAATATGATTAACAGTATTCAAGCACATGCTCTATAAAGAAGAAGAAATTCAGGTATACCTTTACACTTGCGTGTACTAGCCACAATGCATTTCTTGGGCCATGGCTCTTTCGAAAAAGGAGTCGGATTGTCTGGGTGGACTTGAACCAGTGAAAGTTTAATTAGTCGTTCAATAAATGAAATATGTAGTATACTCATTTTTAATCATTAATTGCATCTTTGGGTGAATTTTCCACTACTCTCGAACAAGAAAATACAAATAAGATAGAATTGTATCAAAATTGGGGCATGAGAAGAATAATAGGAACCATTGGTGGAACTCGTATGGAAATAATGCCCCTCCCCCAAGGACTGATATCGACCACCCGCCATTCGTCTATAACAACCGATAAGGAAGACATTCTATCAATGGTAGCTTACTTGCGATGCAAATCGGAAGATACTAGCTGTAGATGCTAGATCTCTTGGTTCGGATCAAGATCCTACCATATTTAGACCCCCAGAAGTTCGGAATCCCTTAAAAAATTAATATAAGGAAGATCATAGAAAGTCCTACCTTATTGGAGACAGCAGTTATGGAATTGAACCATGACCATGAAAGATATAACTTATTATTAAAATTTACTCGTAATATCATAGAACGTAATTTCAATAAATGCACAAACGGAATATGGAAAAGAAGAATATAATATAAACTAATGTAGGCAAACAAGTTTTCTTCTTCTTTTATAGTAATAAATGTTATAGGGGTGCGTAAGACCATAAAATAAAAGAAATATCTAAAAAGCAAGCTTTAGTCATTGTTATTGTTAAATCTTATAAACTCAGAAATGAAAAAGTAAGAAATTGATTAGAAAATCAGGTACCCTTTCCATGAAATTTCAAATCATTATGTTCATATTTATACTTTTGTATTTCAAAATTTAACATATTTCCCTCTTTAAATGCTAGTAGAAAATTATTAAGGTTATTGGCAAATCATTTAAAATATATGTATATTGGTCAAATTATAGTTTTGATTCTTCGGCACTTTCATTTAGGTTTTTTATTCTTGGATTTCTAGATATCAATTTTCTCCGTCTAATTATGGCAACTTTAACTTAGGTTGAAGCGGGGACTCAACATTTTCCATATATCCATCAGACACATATTCCTCTATATCCTCTATTTGTACATTTGTTATACTTTCAGAAACATGGTCCTCATCAAGATCTGAATCTTTTAAATAGTTAATTCGGCCGTAATTAGTACTCATTAGTAATGTATGTTGCTTTAGACTCTGCAAAGTTAGGCTTTATTCCTCCTGTAATTGTTACTTTTGGTGTACCTGTAACAGCAACCATCCCCTACACTTCCAACTCCTCGTTATTATAGAGATGTCAGTTCAGTTTTTACCAAATTTAAAAACATACTAATCTAATCAAATTTAGTTTTAAAGTTAATTCATTCCATATTTTTTCTTTGTAATCTGTGTCCACGTTAGGATTCACAGTTCTACTTCAAAACACATAACCACTTTCTAATGTTTCTAAATATACCAAATATTGGGCAGAAGTTGCATTTTGGGTTCTTTTTCGTTTTATACTAGTCATACTCGTAACAGTAAATTTAGTGCAACTGCGGTAGCGAATAAAAAATTTAAAGACAATATGGGATAGTTTATTTTATGGTTCTAATTTGCAAACGCTATATGAATCGAAATATCATCAGAAACTTTGTCAAAATAATAAATAGTAAAGCTTTGATGGTGGGCGGCTGCAATAAAAATTTAATACTTTTACTTGTGTAACATGGTACTCTATTGATGAATCTCTATAAAAATTTACTTTAGGAATTTATATTATTCCTAATCCTCAATCTATTTATTTATGAACAGTGTGGCCATTTAATTTAGAACCATGACACGTTGGAGTTTGATCCCAATCATTGATCAGCCAGAACAAACGTGAAACATATCATTGACACTTACCCTTTTCTTCCACAAAACACTTGAAATTTTAACACACTGGATGGTAAGTGGAAGGGGTAAACACTAATATTAATCAGATAAACTCGTACTCAACAATAACAATAAAATTTAAAAATAAAAATAACAATTAAATGATGATGATAATATAAAAGAATGTCTATGATAATTAAAAATAATAAAAATGAATATTATAATTAACTTTATTACTAATGAGAATAAAAACTAAGATCAAAATCTATACTCAAATGAAACAAACCTAGATAATCTAAATTAACTAAAAGAGAAATAAAACTAAGATTATTAAATTGATACCCAATCAGGATGAACCTAGGGGATCGAAATTAAATGAAATGATTTGAAAGTATTATTGAACTTGAACCTGAATAAAACTGAGAACAATAACTTTGATTGAAAATCTAAAACAACTCTGACTAAGCGAAATCCACCCTTCTTACCAAAAACTCCGAAGAAATTAATTGAAATTAAGTGTCACGTCATTTCTCAAGAGACTAATTCAAACTAGAAAATATAACTGAAGGCTTTAGGCATTGCCCCTGGTATTTGTAATGCGTCCTTCTTCTCAAGAACCAATCTATAATTCGGAAAAGGATCCCTGAATTGTTTAACCAATAAGCAGTAAGATTCCTCTCTTGAGGTCTCTAGTTCCGAATGTTTTCGGTAAGGATTTCTAAACCTAACTGTCCTTTTCTAAATATTACTAACTGATCATATTATTTCAACTATAATCAAGATTATATTTAATTACAATTTTGATGATTAGGTACTACGTTACGTCCCGATTTACGTGTGATACATTTTGATTAATTATGTAACTTAGGAAAGAAAGACGTGTAAAACTTCCATATTCAGATCACCAATAGGCCTGGAATACCTACTACCTGAAAATCTCCAGATGGTGCACATTAAGATTTATCATGTAGCTACCCATTAGTTTCTCGTCCTATATTGCTTATTGATCTTGACAGGTTTATGATTTCCTTTACAACCAAACTTTTGTGAACTTATTGCAACCCTGTTGACCATATCAGCTATGGTATCATATCACCCTCGCTGAAGCGAGTGTGAATTGTCTTATATTTATTTTAAAAATTCCTTTACTTTTCTCAAGCTACATTTGTTACTGAAAACATCTGGCAACCCCTAGATGTTCTTTACTGTTAGATATTTTAATTTTACTTGAAATTTTAATTTTCTTAGACTGATTTTGTTTTCAAATATTGAAAATAACCTTTGCTAAACCCTTATTACACTTGCCATGTGCGTGCCACATGTAAATCCAATGAATCCATGGTTAGAAAAAATAGTGGTAAAAATTAGTAGAAATGTTTTATCTATATATATTTTTTTTCTACATGAATATGTAATGTAGTCATCCAAATTCTAAATTTAGGTAGCTAGTATACTACCTCTAATTTATAATTACTAAATTTAGATTATTGTTATTATTATTAACCGATTCCTGAAACATGTCGATTATTTCCATCACTAGTTGTGAATATGGGGCTTGGTCGAATATTCAACGTTCTTTTTCGGTTGAACGAGCATTATAAATGAATAAATCACGCCCATCCCATCCTCATCTGTCGGATGTTTATCGCAGTTATTAAATCTCAGTAGACCTGTATCTTGAACTCAAACTGTAGACAAGATATCAAAGTCCGTGTTGGAATTATGATCTTCTGTATGCACAAAGTTTGTGCGTCGTCAAACACGAATCAAATTCGTTCTATGTTTAATGAAACACCCAAAAATTCATGGAAACTGTTAAGTTTTTACGTCACCGTCGCACCGCTTACGTCGGCCCAGTATTTCACTTCAGCTTGCTCTGGGTAGCAACGTAGAGTTTGCCATCCTTATAAAAATATTTTCTCAGTCAACGTATTTAATACTTTATGTTTAATGCTTATATTTTTATACATCGGTATAATACACCACTGATATTCTTTGCGCGTTTCACTTGTTGCAGATATTTCATAAATGCATTTGCTAAAATAGTCTAATACAGCTATTTATCACAGTAATTGCATTTTAGACGTGCCTGTCCACAGCAACCGATATTGGATTGGGTATTTACATCATCGCGCAAAGCTCACTTTTGTCCAAAGAAAAAATTATTTTTTCCGTCATAATAACTATCGTTCACGAATATGACTCGTGATACCAATGTGCATAAAGTAAACATCAATTCACAATTTTTTTTAACATAGAAACTAAAAAAGGAATTCTGAAATCGGCGGCGTCTATGAAAATTTGCTGTATTCTTTTTTCATCTGTTCCTCGCATTTTGGCTAAATAGCACGTTGCTATATTGTTTTAATTTTTTTCAGTTAACGACGTTAGTGGCAAGCTTAATGACTCGATTGTGGTGTCACAAACCGGATCCTGCGTTCGTAGCAGTTTTAAGTACTTTAGGACCTTTGGCAGGATTCGAAGGTTTACTCAGTTACCATGGCAACGAGATCGACATGTGGGGAGATATGTCCGTGGCCATAGAAGACTTGCGAACTGTTCTGTTCACAGTAGTGAGGAGCCCCAGTCCTATTTCATCGGAACCTCATCCAACACCAAGAGTAACGGGAAGCAGAAATTCATTGACCGTCTCACTACCAGTACCTGACGCATTTTATAGTTTAATGCCATCCAGGCAGACGCTTTCATTCCACATCACGCCTGTTTTTTTCAATATAGGAATCAACGAGATGGCAACTTTAGCAGAAAGTATCGGAGCTACACGTAACCAAGAACGTTCGAACATCGACAATTTTATTCGATTGAACGAGTACTACTATCGATATAGAAAGTTGAATATACCCGAAAGTCAATTAGCAAATGGGAGAATGTCGGTATGTGCCCCGCCAGTAAGATCGGTAGGTGACTTGATCGATGATTTAAAAAGTTCCGTGCACAGTGGCAAATCTAAGAACGTGGAAATACTACATCTTGCTGCCCAGATCTGTAGATATATGAATGGTAAGTTCTCGTAGTAGCCGCAGGTGCTAGGTTGCGATCTTTGAATTCGCTATCTTCATGTTGTTGAAAAGACCCATGTTCATTACATTCGCTGTTTTCAAATTCCCCTAATAACGTACTTTGGATATATTATTTTGGAACATATTGTACATCGCGTAACGGAATTTAGTGCGTTATTTCGCCTCATTTATATAGAGTATCTCTTTTTGTTGTTTCTTTAATCTATGTATGAGATTTCACAATATCGCTTGAGCTGCTTTTCCATTTTGTTTCTGTGTGCCAAAATTACATTCAGTAGGGGAAAATTGTCATTTAATAGTGTAAAAGCTATGTTTAATTTTTTTTTAATTATGTAAATGAAGATTATCGTATACTGAAAAATGTTGCAAAACAAGAACGGAGCTTCGCAATAAAGTGCATAATTGTTAATTTTTAATGCATTTCGATTTCATTGCTACACTATTTTTTAATATCTATGTATTCGTCGTAGAAAAAGAACAAAAATGAAAATACTGAGGTAAAAAACCACCGAATTGATTAAGTATAATTACTGTAATAAATCAAGTGTATGAAATGCAATAAATAATTCAAAAATCATCCGAACTGGTCGGAAATTCGAAAAAACTTATATCTATATGGTATAAACACGTGGTTAAAATTTCAAAATAAAATTCGTATGTTTATGGCCACAATCGGCGTTTTCCGAAAATAATTAAAGTGCTCGCTATTTAATGCCAAAGCATCGTATTCTGTTTACAGTGTGATCCTTTTAACGACATTTTTAATGAAAATAAAATAACCCAGTTCAATTGATGGGCAGCGTAGTTCAAAAATGCATTGAAAAGAAGTGTTGTTGAGATGAAAAGATATTTTTAATATAACCAGTTGACTCCGATAGTGATGTCGCCACACTCCCACCACGCGTTGTCAATAATTTCATAAATAAAGAAAGCTCTAATAATATACCTTATTGCACTAGGAAATAAAGGTTAAAATAAGCTCATTACTTTCTCTACATCAATGTTATCTAATTTCTCTCTTATAACGTATATTTAAGAACTTCTAATGCGAAGGTGGCATTTTTATAACAACTGAGAATGTGGGTTTCCAACAATATTTTAAAATTGAATCTGAATGTAAATTATAAAGTATAACTTTTTTGTGTCAAAAATTTCTTCAGCTCTAAGATTACAGTAATCAATGTGTATTAAAAAACCAATATACAGTATTTTGTCTATAGTTAAAGACATCATGTCTCGGCGAAGAGAATGCGTATTATGAGACCAAAATTCCTTTGTGTCAAAGTACATACAATGTTAAATAGAGTTTAAAATTTATGACCACGATAGGAAAGGCCTGTGCTGTACAGTGGCGGCTCGTGAATTTTTGAGAGAGGAGGCTGGACATAAGACGTTTTTGTAAAAATATACTCTATTCACAGCCTTTTAACCTTTCCACAGAGACCGTACCAGCTACTTTAGTGACAAAATTAATTGTTACCCAGCAAGAACCAACGTGGAGGTATAGAGTTTCTCTTGGCAAACAATTTTTTTGTTCGTTTTTTGTCTTTTATTTTTTTTGGATTTTTAATATTTTTTCTTATTTCTGGAATTTTTCATATTTTTTTTTTAAATTAATTTCATTAACTTTTTTATATATTAACGGAATTCTACGGTCTTTAGTTTGCGAAAAATGATCAATATTATCAAAAAATGTATCATTTTGTTTTAAGTGTTTTACTAAATCTTTTTCAATAGATATTAAACTATCATTGTATAAACGATTTTGGCCCATTGTATTTGGCATGTAAGTTTTAATTCGTTTGAGAGTAGAAAATGATCTCTCCACCGATTCCGACGTGACAGGAATGGTGACTGTCAAACAAAGTAGTTTATAAAACTGAGGTAAAACTTGTTGCAAATCATTGTCTATCATATATTTTATCATATCGGCGTGAATGTCGTACTGGCCTAAAATATCTTTATCCGAGTATATTCATTGTGCATTGCTATTTTATCAAAAAAATTATATTTTAGAACTAAGTTATACAAAAAACTTCAATTCATGTAAATCGGAAAATCGAATCTCAATTTGACCTTTAATAGTATCTAAAATTTCAGAAAAAAAGTGTTTATAATGTAGTTTCTTGTCTACCAAATTATATGTTTTCCTCCTTTAACAATATTCTGTTTACCGGTTAATTTAAATTTAATACTCGATGTAATATGTTCCTGCGATTTTTCATGTCTGTCTATACCACGAGCTAAATTTTTCAAATCATCATAACCCGAGTGCCCCCAACATGAAGTTGTATCAGATGTAAATAGCAAGCAATACCAGCAATATAATTTATTGTGTACCTCAGATCCCGTTAACCATAAATATTTTTTACAATTTTCTTATCAGCATCAAATGATCAATTTTGAAAAATACCTGTCATCACTAATCTTTTTAGCAACTAAAGCACTAATCGTTTTAACGTTTAATAACCAAAGAACTCTTTGTTAATAACTCACCGAACAGATAAATTATAACTTAACCTTACATCGCTTCGCGAAACAAAAACAACTGGCAGAGCACCTTGGCAGCGGCGACAAGTAATCGTATTTCATACGACCGCCGGGTGCGTACGAGAAGCTAGCCTACATAGGGTGTTGCCATATTCGCTGTTTTACCCTATTTGTGAATTGAACTGGTTGGAAAAACGGCAACTGTGTTGACCACACGTATTTAGCGTTTGAGATATATAGAGAATCTAGCCTCTGGCCACTGTTGCCGAATTAAAAATAACTACTGAGAACGGGGAATTAATTGTAAAATTTAAAGAATTATCAGAGAAACAAGAAATGATCATTAAGATAAATTGGTGAGGAGGCTGAGCCTTTGAGGAGCCGCCACTGGTGCTGTACCAATATTGCTGATTCATATCTGTTTTCTACATATACACAATTTCAATTATTATAAGGAAGTACATAGAAGTTTTAATTAAATTTGTGTAAATTTGAATGAATGATTGTATATTGGCTCAATTATTTACACACTTATCACGTTTTATGCGAATCGTTTCCAGGATAGATATTTTAATTAATTAATTATTAAGATTTTTATAATCAAACTGATGGTTATAATCAAAACAATGTTCAGCAATGTACTTATGGACATCCATAATTTTTTGTAAAAATTGTTCAGATATTCCTGTGTAAGTCCCATCGCAATCTAAACAATTTAATCTACGTTCCTTGTGGGTTCGTTTATCTTTAGGTATTAACGGTTTTAGATTGAAACATATTCACCAACAATGTTAGTGGGTGTATGCGTAAAATTTGTTATACTTTTTTTCATTTCTTAATTGCCTCTCAGGTTTTCGGAATATATGGTAATTTTATAAAATTAACTTTATTACCGTTTATATTATTTATATATGATGTACCATTATAGTCCAGTCGTCCTGCAATTGAGCTAGACGACTTAAAATGATATTTTTTCCACATCTCTATTTTATGATTGTTATTCATGTTTTTTGAGTCGCTGATCACGAATATGGGGGTTAAAAGATCGTAGACCCATGGCGTTTCGAGATATTGGCCATTTTTGACCCAAAAATGGCCGTTTGTTCGACTTTTCGTCGTTTTTGGCGATTTAAAGGAAAACAACACATTTTATCGACTATACAGTGGTAAGCAAAGTTGTAGAGAAATGAAAAATGCTTCGAATGGCAATAAGTAGAATTCTCTAAGTTATTCGGGGCCTGATATAAGGCCCATTTTGTGTTTTTCTTGCGGTAACATAAAAATTGAATTTCGTTTTACAAATTTTCCTCCAACAACGTTATTTTCTTTCCAATGGTCGTATTTTATGTGTACTTTCGAACCAATTTTGTTTCTTTTGTCTATATTTTTTTTGGCTCAAAATCCGCTATCTTAGAAAAAACTGTTTTTCCATTAAAACTCCGTTAAAAATCAGTCTTTCGACTCAAATCAAAAACAAATTGAAGAGTTAGATGTTCTCTATAACATATTCAAAATCCAAGCATTTTGAATGCAAAATGGAGAAATGGCACTGTTTTAAACATTCAAGGTCCCAAAAAAAATGAATAATTTTTAGGTTAGAATACTCGTGTGAAATTAAAATTTCACGTGCAAACAGAAGATCATTCTACGAGTATTTCAAGCCACCTTAGGTCTTTTAGGGATGAGTAAAACTTGGTATATCCGTTGATGTAAGTTTGGGTTCACAATGAGCCCAATTTTGACCCTAATCAAAAAAACGCGTTTGTATTTTTTTTGCTGCGGTTTTTTTTTACTCACGCTATAATTTCTTTGAAAATATGTGGGAGGTCGACGATTTAGGGTTGGATAGCCAGAATCCTCTTTTGTAAGAATTTTTTTGGATTTTTTCGATTAAGGTCAAAATTGGGCTTACTGTAAACCCAAACCTACATCAAAAGATATCTTAAGTTCTACTTCTCTAAGAAAAAAACTACATAGGCTTGAAATACTTGTAGAACGGTCTTCTATTTACATGTAAAATTTTAATTTCATACAAGTATTCTAACCTAAAAATTATTCATTATTTCTGAGACCTTGATTTTTTAAAGCGTTGCCATTTCTCCATATTTCATTTGAAATGCTTGGATTTTGGATATGTTATAGAAAACATCAAATTCTTCAATTCGCATTTTGGTTTGAGTCAAAAGACCCATTTTTGACGGAGTTATAATGAAAAAACCATTTTATCTAAGATGGCGAATTTTGGCGCCAAAAAAGAAGATAGACAAATAACCAAAATTAGTTCGAAAGTACACATAAAATAATAACATTGAGCAGAAAATGAAGTTCTTAAGGAGAAAATTAGTATTACGAAATTCAATTTTTGTTACCCAAAAAAAAAACACAAAATGGGCCTTATATCAGGCTTCAAATAACATAGAGACTTCCACTTATCGCCATTCGACGCATTTTTCAATTCTCTACAACTTTGCTTGCCACTGTTTAGTCGATAAAATGTGTTGTTTTCCTTTAAATCGCCGAAAACGACGAAAACTCGAACAAACGGCTATTTTTGAGTCGAAAATGACCAATATCTCGGAACGCCATGGATCTACAATTTTTTAATATTTTTATTCGTAATCAGCGAGCCAAAAAACATGAATAGCAATCATAAAATAGAGATGTGGAAAAATGTCCAATCCAAATTGCAGGACGACTGAACTATTATAGATTTCGTGTATTCTCCCTTTAATAATTGGGTAAATTGTGTTTTCTCCATTCAATTCTACTTATTAATTCACTAGTTCAATCAATATAACTTTTGTTGACTTGAAACTTTCTTGTGTTTATTTGCTGATTGCATAATAGAATTAGGAGGAATACACAAATGTGTATCGTGGTTAATGTCAAAGAACAATGACCCAGTTACAAACATCCATCGCCTGATCTATATCCGCATTACATTTTGCAATTAACTGCAAGAACAGCTCATGTAGTACAGGCGAGCGCGTAAAACCGTGTCGTAACACTCAACAGTGAGCCTATTTAGTGTTCATGGTATCAATATACTTACTGCTGAGTGTAAAATGGTTGTGTCAGGTTTAAAATTCAATTTATATCCATTGTTTTTACTTGGACATCAAATCGTAGAACGTTCTCCAAAGCAGGACGATTGGGCTCGTGACATTTGGACGATTCGTGGCTATTTTGAATAAACTTCAACCGGCAATATTATCGCAGGTTAGTTTGTTAAATTTATCTCAGGTTATGTTTATAAATTTGATGCCGAATCGTTAACGCCAAATCGTTATTAACCCGAACCCACTATTATCTAAATATAATGGCTGAATAAATTGTACACCCTTTATAGTAATATAGTTATAATAATAGTTGTTTTTCTTCGAAGGTTTACGTTTTACAAGTTGTAAGAGCGCTAAGGATAGGACTGGTATGTCTGTTACACTCGAGCAGTGCCAAATTCTGGCAGACGAATATCATCTAGCTGAACATGAGTTTCAGAGAGCTTTGGATTGTGTCCGCAGGTAGGTTTTTTTACTTAAATTTTATGGCGGCTTTTGCCATGGAAAAACAAAAATTGAATATTTATAACTTACGGAATTTTGAAATTCACTTTATAGCGATCACTTTGTAGTCCTTGACAGGTGGTATCAACTGTAAACTCCTGCAAACTCATAGGGTTTGCCTCTCATGCACAATCTATCAACATAATCCTGTCATTTTAGAAGTTTTAAGCCCCAATCTGCGGAAAAATTCCTAGTGAGCTGAATTTTTGTATACATTATTATTACGGCATTTTAATGAATATGTGAAAAATCGACATTGATATCGTGCCGGCTAAAAAAGTTGAGGTCAAAAAAGGTCACGAAAATCAGTTTTCCGCGAATATCTCGCGACCTATTGCTCGGAGGTCAATGGAGGTCATAACAAAAATTGTTCATCGTGCAATTATCTACAAAAAAAGTCTGTTGCATTTTTTTGTAAGATCAACCGTTTTTGGAGTAGAGCGCTGAAAAAGCGACTAGAATGCATTCACATACGGTATTGTATACCGTACACCAAGACGTAAACTCAATTGCTTTTTATTCTTGTTTTCAAGTGTATTAAAAACTTTCATCTGATACTCGGGAGTATTGTGAAAAATATACTTATATTGTAGAGGATTCGGAAACAAACGACCTCCACTGGCAGATGTTTCGTATTTCATTGTTCCGAGACTCGCCCCTTTATACCTGCTACTGCCTGTCGGACTGATACAACTTCAACACTTTTTGGGAAAGGAAAAATTAAAGTCATGAGGATGTTTGAAAAAGACCCGATTTAAACAATTCTGCAGAAATATTTCTCCAAGAAAATTACGCTCGAGAAGTCGTTGTCGATGCTGGAATACAGTTTCTACTAGCAATGTACGGTGCTCCAAATTCAGAACATTCGATAAATAATTACAGATGTTGTAGCTTTGCTAAGCTAACAAGACGAAGCACAGCTGTGAAATTTCCGCTATTGACACCTACTTCTTCAGCAGCTCAACAGCATATTTTTCGAGTGTATTATCAAATACAAACCTGGCTAGGAAGAGAAATTGATCCAGAACAGTGGGGTTGGGAGTTAAAAAATAACATGCTGCAGCCAGTGACAACTTTATTAAAACCCACACCCGATGATCTACTAAACACATTCTTTTGTAATCGTACAAAAAGTTGTGGCGGAAAATGTGGATGCAAAAAAATTGGTTTGAGATGCCCAAAAGTTTGTGGACATTGCCGTGACCAGTCCTGCTTGAACGCGGAATCAACTATTGATGAAGATGATGAAGATGTCGACGTAAGTATAAGAATAAGTCCACTCGATGTTTTGTCAGCAAATTTTAATGATAGAGAAACTGAGGATATCGACAATGAGTGAATAAAAAAAGAAAATAATGTGCATATAAATTAGTATAAGTTAGTAATAAGTTTTTTTTTGTATTTTTCAGTTCTTGAATGAAAAACTCTTCACTTTTAAATAAAAAAAACCTTTATTACATATCATGGATTATGCCTACTGGGGCAACCATGTAAAAAAAAACGCGCCTTGCATTCTACCTCGAGGGTGGTGCGGAAACGAGTATAATCATAATGTAGTCGCATTCTCAGCGCTCTGCTCAAAAAACGGTTGATCTTAGAGAAAAACAACAGGCATTATTTGATGAACAATTTTCGTTATGACCTCAATTGACCTCCGAGCAATAGGTAGCGAAATATTCGCGGAAAACTGATTTTCGTGACCTTTTTGACCTTTAACTTTTTTAGCCGGCACGATATCAATGTCGATTTTTCACATATTCATTAAAATCCAGTAATAAACGTGTATACAAAAATTCAGCTCACTAGGAATTTTTCCTCAGTTAAAACCTATAATGACTGGACTAACATATCAAGTTGATATCGAATCGGAAATTGTAGCTGTAGCTATAATGACTGGACTAACATATCAAGTTGATATCGAATCGGAAATTGTAGCTGAAATAACCGTTTTGTTTAGATATAGAATTTATATGATAAACTATAAAAGAGTTCACCCTGAATACACTATAACACTATAAATAAGAAAAAAATACCCTTATACAGTAAAAATACTGATGACCTTTCAGCTTTCAAGTAGCCATCATCAACGTATACTAAATTAGAATTCAAAATTTGCCTCTTCAAATACTATTAGGAATTAAAAGAGTAAATAAGTGGTTATGGAGATGAATCTGAATCATCTCCAGACGAGAGGGCATCCAAAAATATCATGCCCTTATACATATCCGTGATAGTTTAATATTTATCAATGTTTGAAAGTGTAGTGTACATTACACGATTTTGAGGCAGGTATAGTAGGCTTTGGAAATAGTTGAAAGTAATGTAGCTGTGTGATAGATATAATTGTTGAGTTGTTGTATATCTGCGTGAGAGTGTAACAATTAAACTGCAAGTGATATTTAACACTTTATTGGCTTGACTTTTAGAAAGTACACTAATCTACATGTTAAGTAGTCTGACATACCTTTTATGAATGGAAATTTTCATTTACTTCTGATTAATGGTACAGCTAATAAGTTTTGGCAGAGGATTGGCATGACCTATCAAAGTACCTTTTTTATATTAAATATTATAGGTATAACCACATAATTTGATAGTGAAAATATCTGGTGCTGAACTAATTTTCTAGTCTAATTGAATCAATAAAGACCTAAATGTGTTTGAATAGTATAGTAACTCTATTTTGACGTATGTCCTTAACAAATATATCTTTTTAAAATATTTTTCACTAAGAGTTGCAAATATATCTTTTAGTAAAGGTAGAGCATACAATAATCTGTTCTATAACTTGGTTTACAGTATTTTAAAAATCTTCACAGATTATAATTTCCTTCAAATTCTGGTTACTTTCTCTAGAATCATCTTTGACCAACTGATTCAATTCTTTTTCTACATAAGGCTCTATGAAATAAAGGTGTAACATTCTGTTTTAACTTAATTTCAGAAGTAAAAGAATTAATATGTGACCCACCATTTGTTCTAAATACCTCTTTGATTCTAGGACTTTACTCGCTTTTCTAATTCCTGACCTACATTACGCTTTTTTTTCATTACTAGTTGACTGACTAACTTTTGAGCATTGGCTTCAATGACTGCCACTCGTGATTCAGAACTAGCCAATATCTCCTTGATAATTCAAGGAATAATTTATTTTAATTTTTCAAGGGTACTAATGATAATCTATAGTTCTTGGGCTTGAATTCAACATTTTCATTTACTTGACCGACTGACCTGTTACGATACTTAAATTTGACTGACTCCAATTCAGACTTTATAGTTTAGTTTCACAGGATCGTTTTAACTGATAGTTTACCTCAAACTTCTATCTCTAATGGTACCTCTCCAGTCCCATTTTCTTCCAGTTGATGTAGTAATTTTCCTTCAATCTTCTCTTTATTCCTATAACCTTTTTATAGCATTCCCAATTCACATCATGACATCTGTCACACCAGTTGCATGGTTTGAATTTGTATAAACTGAACCTTTCACTAGTTAGCTTTTGAATTAGATCACTACCTTGGCCTAACTGATTTTGTGCTTCGGGAATTTCCAGACTCATTGCTATCTGACAAGTATCATTGGACGACAATTGTTCAGACTCACCGAATAGGCGTTTTTGTATATTGACATTACTGACTCCACAAATAAGTCTATTTCTCAGTGCTTGATCTAAGAATTCCTTGAATCTACAGCTTATAGCTAAATGTTTGATTGAAATATACTGTTCAAATTTTTCATCAAAGTTTTGTTTGAGATTATGGAATTTATGACATTCTATTCTTCTTGTTGGCACTAGTTTTGCTTTAAGAATATTAACTAATTCTTTGTTTCAAGAAGGTTACAAAATGCTTTTTGAAAGTTACTTAATCGATTATTAAAATATAACTGATCCGACACCTGCAAGATTTAGATAAGATATGGAAACTTAACTTTCAGCGTCAACTCAATATTATTAATCCATATTGTGATCTCAAAATAAGCATTATTTATAGAAACAAACACTCAAAATATCCGATAATCATAATCTTTAAATCAATGCATGATTTTCAAATATACTTTCGATAATCTCGACCACTATTTTAGTAGGATGAATATAATAACTCAACAAATAGAAGTCATACAAGGTGGAAGATTTTCTTTCTTCTTAATCATCTTTGTGGACATGTATTTTCTGTTCTATACTTATGTATTAATAATATTGATAAGGGTAAATTAATTTTGTCCAACATACTATGGAATAAAGAAGTTACTTCCTTTTGTGGCCCTAAATAAAAACACATTACTTATATTATTTAATTCACTCTGAAAACCAAGTGGAATTTAAAAGAAATCATTTTTGTCACATCTGGCATACATTTTACAAGAGGTTCATAAACTATATAAAAAATAAAACTATTCTGATGAGCTGATAGCTAAGAGTTTCAAAAACAGGTATGTAAAATTAAACTGCAGAAGAGGAAGCAAATAGCTTTAAATCAATCATTTAATTGTATTCAAACATTTAGTTTCAATGTTTTTTGTATTTTAATGGACAATAGAAACGGTTATCATATTTGTAACAGCAACCTTATATTGGAAAATATTTAGATTTAATCGTTACTTCATTCTTGAATATGTTATCTGTACACAAGAAAAAATCTTGTTGGCACTGCACTCAATTGGCTCGACTAATACTTTCAAGAATGATGGATTAGGAAAAAAGGGCCATGGTTATGGTTTCCTAGGTCATCCTAGGACTTACCCCATTAGATATTATTATTGGTGGGGAACTTTAAAGGGGAGGATTTTTTCAAAACTCCAACAAATTCCAAGGAAGCGCTTGAAGCTTTTTGAAATCTTAATAGACAAGAAATGAGACGTGGAAAAGGACATGAGAAAAAATTTATTTATAGATTGGAGAGTTAATGCTGGACATTTTCATTTGATTTTTGTTTTGAATTTTAGTTCATAGTTTTTGTTTCATTATGTTGACAGTTTCGTTAAGTTTTGTTTTGTTATGTTTATTGAGATACATATATATCCGTGAATTCTAAAATTTGTTTCTATTCCTTTGAATCTTCATTTAAAGTTTGTTGGGAACAAATTTTGATATAATTCGTTGAATTTTTTAGCTGATTTAAGATCGTAAAATATACGCTTTACTTGTAAACATTGATAACTACTAGATAACTGTTAAACTATCACGAATTACAGGGACATGATATGTTTTTGAAATCCCCATAGTCTAAAGAATATAATTACTTATTATATATAAATTCTCGGGAAATAGGTCACAATAACACTTATGCTTTATATTTTTCTTGTCTTTACGTACGTTTCGGTCTCACGACCATCATCAGAAGACTTATTATGTCTAAAACTTGATTACTTAAAACTAATTGTATTACACAAAGCGTCCCAATCGCACCAATTTCAATTAAATGGCCCACGTCGCCGAAACGAACAGAAACACGAATAAAGGAAATTTATAAAGATATACAGGATGTTCCATTTGGAAAAAATTCGTAATTGGTGAATAAACATTTTGAAATTTGGTTAGATTTTTGGGACACCTGTTTATGGTATTATAGTAGAAAGCAAAAATAAGATATTTTTTGAATCAGATACCAAAATTTCAGTTGAATACTTTCTAATAGTTTGAAGGTATTGAAATATTTAGGCAAAACGATGATTTCGTCAAGAATTTAATAAATTTCAATTCCAAAAATTTCTTCAAAATGCATCAGTCAATCCAAAATTGGCAAAAAATATAGGGTGAGCCATTTGAAAAGTCAGGCATGGTGTCACTTCCGGTTAAATCAGAAGTGCCATATACCCAAAATTATTTCCAAAAAATAGTTTGAATCAAGCTGAAGCTACGTGCAGAATGTGACGAAAATTGATAGAATAGCATTTTATACCAGTCACTGGTATTATTTCAATTATTATTATTAGAAATATTCGTATATGTAACAATAGTAAACTTTGTCAAGCTATAATAATTATGTAGGAATGATTTTCAATGGTAGGTGGAATCAATACAAGTAATCTCAGCATTTGAACATATAGAGTCGTTATATTTCGTTCGACAGTACCTTTGTGTCTAGGTACGTCAGAAATAGTTGTTTTTTATCGGAATGTAGAACATCGAAATAAAATAGTATCTTGGCCATATGATGCCTAAAAAGTTACGAGGGCAATTACCTACTGGCTGCCCAGACCAACCTGAGCCTGATGAAAACTAACTTCATCTGTATGTATCTCATTTTTAAGCAGGAGTCAAGTGTCCCTGTCAGTATAAGGACTAGCCGCCATTATTGAAATGTCTCTTACGTATGTTTTCACAATTTTCTGTTGAATTATAGCGAAGGATGTAGAAGAGAAAATACCCTCAAGAATATCAATGTTAGAAAGTACGCCTTCAATTCTCTTCAATTATTGGCTCTTCCAAAATTGTATAGACCTCCATCAGGGACCTATGGATCAGCACAAACCTGAAATATAACCGTGATCACAAGCTTTTCAAGGTGCCAATTTATACTTATTAGTCATGTTAAAATACTTTAACCTGTTGTTAATATTTGTTGAAGAATTAAGTTATTTTCTAGTTATATACACATATTAATATATTTTTATTTATAATCATAATTTATATTTATAATATTGAAGATGTAGAGAAATATTTGAAATTCCTTTTTAAAGCAACTTTAAAAAATAAAATTAAATCCTTATTGTTTCGTTTTACTTCTACCACAATCATTTTCAATAATCTGATATCTTTTGCCAAATGTTGCAGAAATAGTTCGTCGAGAAATCATAGATTACTTAATATTTCGGATGCTTTCATAATTGTGTATTCTTTTCATTTTCAAAATTAGTTGTAATTTCTTACAGAGCCGCAACATTTGATAATTAATAATTCTGCATTTCTATATGGATTATCAGATGCTGTATTTTACACATTTATTTATTTCATACAAAATCTACAGGCCTCACAACCCAATTACAGAGTTGGATAGTTCATCGAAAAATCGTAGATTACTTAATATTTCGGATGCATTCAAATCCATCAAATGGACTGCAAAACCATGATCTACGTACCTTAATGAAGGCAAAAAATTATAGCAATTTAGCCGACGCTATCTCCGGAGCAGTAGAGGACTGGAGCAACTAGATTGGAAACTTTCAACATGCAACACCTTTTTTTTACAATAATTCGTTAATAACGGGAAATAAGGAAACAATCATATACGCAAATCATTTAACTGGTCAATCTCAAACTTCACACAAAAGAGAAAACCGTAAGACATAATGATACTATAAAGAAATCTATGAGGGAAAATATATAACAAAAGCAGTTTTTTTCGTTCCTTATAGAGGAAATGTAAATTTGAGTATGAATGGAATGAATTGCGTGAAAATGGGATATGGAATGCATGATTTAAATTTTCTTATTGACACAGGCTCTTCTGTCAGTGTCATTTTCAAAAAACATCTAAAACAAGAAGTATAGTAACAATAAGCGGAATTGCCGGTGCAGTTAAATTCATAGAGCTCTAGAATAGAGTACTCGTCCCGTATAAGCACAATGTATTTCGAATTGTCCCCTTGTAAGAAAGAAGAAAGTAAAAAGTCGGGTAATAGCTTCGCCCACTATTCATGGCGCGCTATTCAAAAGTGAAAGTTAGATACATTTTAAGAATTTTAATTTATATATGGATAAAAACTTTGATAAAATCTATGTAAAAAAATAGCACAAAGAATAACATTAACATATAACCAGGCAATCATAAAATATAAACAAACGTTATAAACGACGCGTGCGTTGAAAATAATATAATGCTCGACGATCTGTCGCTTTGTCGCGTGAAAACAGTGAAAAGGGGCGGAGCTATCACTTGACTTTTTTTTACAAGGAGGCTATTGAATTGTCGACACGAGTACTCTATTCTAGATCTCTATGTTTGAATCTTAGGGTTCCATAATATAACTGAAAGCAAACAGGAAGATGTTTATTACGAATTTATAATATTAGACGAATTCACGGATAATATTCAGGGATTCTCTGACCCGATTTCTTTTTGAAACAGCTATAGTAGATTGTGAAACATTTATTTTTTTTTTACGCTGAATGATGAAATGTCAATTCATTCAAAGTATTATTATTACACAACGATCCCAGCCCGATGAGAAGTTATTTCTTATTTCAACATCAATAAATAATACGAATGTGTAGTATTACCGAATGAGATACCTGTTCGTATTTTGAATTCTAACAGCAAATAAGTAAGAATCAGGAACTTTAAGCCTGCTATCGAAAACTTTTACCGTTACAATATATGCGAATTTGGAAAAGAGTACTTATCAGTTGAGCGTATAGAAGAGCTGATAGACAAAATATATTTAGACACTTTGAATAAATACGCTGTTGTTTTTCATCTAGAAGATGACCCTCTTACTGTTAGAAACATGGCAAATCAAAAAATTCACCGAAAAAGGGTTCCAGTCCAGTATTAATAGCTAAGGTCGTTTATATTGCCTAACATACAGAAAGAGGAAATTCACGGTCATATTAACAAAATGTTACAAGAAGATGTAATTGAGGAAATCATTTCTGAATGGTCTTCCTCACTTTTAATTTTATCATAATAACAACTAGACAAGAATGGAGATAAGAAATGGAGGGTTGTTGTTGACTACTGCTTGCTAAACGCGTAGAAGATGACAGGTTTCCACTGCTATCTATAGAGATCATAGGCCGTTGCTTTATCTGTTTGGCATGACGAATCCATCTAGTAAATCAACGAAATTCAGATTGACTCTAGAAGAGTATGACTCCACAATAAATTAAATCAGAGGCACCGATAACGTTACAGCGGATGCCCTATCAAGGATTCGAATTAAATCTAAAGAATTGAAAGGATTGACTAGTAAGAGGTCAGGCGTTTTTTTCGCAATAACGAGAGGACAGAGAACACAAACTGGAAAGGAAAAACTCCTCACGAATGCCGTGTAGAGATGTTTAATGCAATTGGCTCTATAAAACTGCCGAGTATTCCAAAGTCATACATCGTAGAGGCCTCACTTGAATATTTGTTATGAGGATCCCGAAGTTCCTGAACTTTAATTCAAAATCAAATATAACACCTAGGTCACGGACCTTCTGAACCCGATTTATTGGTATTCCCATTCATAACATACTCATACAGTATAATGCTCTTTTAGCGGTCAAATGAGTACTCTACACTTGTCGATGTCAAAGTGTAACGTGTTTTTATTGGGCCATTCTATAGCTCCTTTAATATCTGATTCCAAAGTTGCACAATAATTCAGATCAAGTCACAAAGTATGTACTCGAAACTCATAATCCGTCACACTAACTCTGCCGACGGTCGTATAAGTAAGATCTAAGTAACCCAACAAGGTTTTAGTGAAACCCAAATTCGCGACGAAAAGTGTTTGTTAGGAATGTGTCTCAATATATCAAAAGCCTTACTAGATGAATCTGTAGTGGTGATGAGATGCTCTGGACATCACGTCGGCGTTACCAATTGTAGTGGTATCTACCTGATACGTGATATCCAAGACGACGTATTGACAAATTGCCACCTGTACGGATAAATTCATAGAATAATATACTTTGCTACTGGAAATTGTCTCGAATCAATATTATTGCTGAAACGCTTTCCAATTTGTCATCTAATTACAACGCAATTTCATTGTTAACTAATACAATGAAGTGCAAATTTAATTATTTTAAAATGATCATTATCCTCAGCCTAGCAATCACCAGAAACAAATCATGCGTAAGAATAATCATATGGTGCTGAGAGAGACCTTACTGTTATCACACATATAAAAGTAGATGTTAAAAAGCAAGTCTCTGGAGGCTACCCCTGGCTCTTTAGCCTACATTTGCTCCCTCCGCAAGCCAGCCTTGTATCAAAAAGTCGGAAATCCCCTTTAGGAGGTGCGAACCACGGTTTCCAGGTTGGTAGTAGCGGCCCCCATGACGAGATTAATAAGGCTTGGCTGTCGCAGAGAATGTGTTCAGGTATTTATTGCCTTTGTCCACACTTTCTGTATGTGGTGGCATAGGTGACCATTGAGTTAGTATAGAAAGAGACACAGTTAGCATTCAATTCACAAGTATAAGCGGTATCACTAGGGGGGATTTATTCCAGAACCAATATGGCGGCATATGCATATTCTCCGAAAAATTTTTCTATGATGGATACAGATAGATTAAATATGCAATTTCAGGAAGAATGAAAAACCAATGAATATTTATTATTACATATTTATTTGATCACTTTAAAATAATATACATGGTATACTTTCCAAATAGCTTACAAAAATAATATTTATAATCTGATTAGGTTTTACCTATGAAATGTTATTCCAGGATCAATGTCTTGCCGACTGCACAGACATGTTGGAATTATTGAATTGTCCTTAAAATTTATTATAAAGAGCGGGACGTAAAATACACTGTTGGTTTGACAGAAAACGAGCCCCAATATCGCGAAACCGAGACCATTTTAACCTCATTGGTAAGACCTGAATCCTCTTATGTCCAGTCTACGTACGTTTTCGTCAAAATCGTTGATATAAAGACTATGCCAACCTTACATCCATGATAGCACAGAGTAATTAATTTAATGCAACCTTATTATAAAGTAACTATAGATTTTAGGATGATTTGTTTGACGAGGAACACAATAAATGTGAGGTGGCGATTCATTTTTGATAAACCTCCTGGTTGATATTCGATTCTCTTGAAACCAAAGATCATTCGTTTCTATATAATATTATGTCTTATTTATTGCAGGAAATATAAAGTAGCAGGCGGCTACAAGGAAATATTTCGTATTCGTCTTCTTTTGTTAGTACGTCTTTTCAGTTGAATGGAATGCATTATACGAATGCCATCCGCCCGAAAATAATGAAAAGGTGACTCATCAAAATAATTCAAAATACAAAAAATAGTCCTAGTAGTATTATCATAAAAAAGTCCATATTTCAATCCATCCGCATCATAACCGTTATTTTTAGCGACATCTATGATTGTACCGGGATATCAAAAATTATCTTGGTCAAGGGTGGTTGTGGAATCTAAAACGTGTGTTTTACTTTACGTTTGAAATAATTATGTCATAATTGATTTGAAGTTTCTAAAAATGCGAAATTTCGCAATTTTATACGAATATTGTAACAGTCAGAAGTCTTTAGCGCTTTGAACGAAATCATTTTGACATATGCCTCGAGGAGCTCGCTGCGCGTAAGTTAGAGCTTATACATTTTACCTCGGTCTTGTTAATTTGGGGCCGTTTCTTGCCCCGTGCGACCGGCGCCAGTTGTAATAAAGTGTTTTTGGCTATAGGCCGCTAGCTTTTACCCGCTTCGTGTATATTTTAGTCGCGAGAAAATTCCCTCAGCGCGTAGCAGAGATCTGAGAAGAGCTCAAACTGTTTTAATTAAATTTCCTATTTAATGGACATTTATCTAAATAAGAAGAGCCGTCGGGCACGGCCCGATACTAAATCTAACTACATGGAGCGAAAACGTCACGCGAAAAGTCGTCGTAAAGCCGTATTAGGTACAACCAGTTTGCACTTTTCTAACTCGCGTGCTACGGGCTTCTCACGTGAACGTCATTCGATTCACGAAAAATTAACTATTTCAAAACAGTTTTTGACCCGGATTGTGGCTATCACGACCTCTGAAAAGGTTCGAAGTTCACATAATTATTTCATAATTTGTAGTTCATTATTGTTTTACAACTAAATAAATAGGTATGAAATTTGTAGGTTATTGATGATGTCAGTGTGACAGTGACATAATTATTTCAAACGTAAAGTAAGACACACGTTCTAGATTCCACAACCACCCTTGACCAAGATAATTTTTGATATCCCGGTATTCAATTTTAAACGGAAGTTATATTTACTTGATGGGAGTCAGATGCTTGTATATGGTCGTATCTGTGCGAGTGGATTTGTGATAAATGAGAAAAAGAATGGTTAATATTTGAAATGATCACAGATCTAAAAACTTTGTGGAGTTGTTGTTTTCTATCTTTAACGTTATTTTATAATTGGATGTACATCATTTGGATTCCGGTTACAATCATCGAGGGCAGAAAATTTCTCTCAAGGATACCGCGAAGTGAATCGACTACAAGTTCATCCGTTGAATTCCGGCGTGTCAATGTTTTGAGAAATTATCAAAATGTGCTGCGCTTCTCTTTAGATAATGAGGGTGAACGCCGCGAGCGAAGCTGCTTGGCATCCACTCAAATTGGACAATGCTAAATCTCGGCCTTCTTTTAACCAATCAACTCGAAATTTTCTACATAATTAGAACTCAACCTAATAGATTGTGGCGAATTTCGAAATTCAATACGTGGCCTGAGACATCATGTGTCGAAGGTGTGAATTTTATGCCTATGGGAGAAACAACAGTATGTTCGCTTTCTTTGTCCATTTTGAGACGTAAGCTTAATATTCTTTTTATTGAAGCGCAGGGAGCGTAACGAACGAAGCGGTTTTGCATCCACCCAAATTAGACAATGCTACATTCGGCTTTTCTACGCCAAATTTTAACCGATCATCTATTTTTTTAGAACTATTTTTTCGATGGAATATTCTAATTTACTCAATTTTTTTATGAAATGCCATCCTTTAACAAAAGTATCAGTGTGTTAATCATCAGATGGATATTTAAACTTAGTTATGTTGGTAGAACGCTGGCCGCCGTTTTTACGTAACTACCACGGTCGTCTGGGACGCAGCACCTCCCCCGACGGAAATATTTTGCGGAAATTTAGCTACCGACTCTTCTCTAACGATGGTAGCCTAAATTGCTCCCAAGTAGAATACATTGCTACTGCGCTTCAGTTTAGGGTCTTATGACCCCTTTAGTAGTACATCCAGTCTTTATAAAACTTCATCCAAATTTTTAGGAATATCAGTCTAGACAAAATATTGGAAGAAATAATTAAGCAGTGTCAAATCCTATAAGGGTTCTATCACCAAATGAGTGATATTATCATTTATGTATTTATTTTACACTTAATATACATATTGCGTAGCGGCGCCGCTTTCTTGCAACCATATGTTTTTATATATACTTATTGGTACATTAGAACTTTCCTTTAAACCTTCCATATTTTTATCGGATTTGGTGCCATTCTATTTCCTTGACTTACTTCTTTTTTAGTTAGGTATAAAAATCAAATCAAATCACCATGAACGGCATACATATGAGATGTTTGCTATAAGAATGAACTTCGTTGATGTAATTTCTGAAAACACAATACTTGCTTGATCATGTTCCGAATAACGTCTATATGTTTCCAGCATCTTAATTGGCGTTTTGTTTTTGGATATCTCGGAAAACTATTAAAAAAAATAACACAACCGTCACAAAATGACATTGAGTAAACATCAGACTAAATATATCAGTAAAAGCTTCACGGAGAAACAAAAAAGAACGGGTGTGTCGGAGCGACGGCGACGTAGAAATTTTTTGACGATGGGGGTATTTGACATGGTATTTTAGTTGGTTAGTAGTAGTTATCACCACAATAAAAATTATCATCTCGGGGTGATTGATTCCCTTGACCCTCATATCAAAGCCACTGTTGTGTTGGTGTGTGGAATCACGACAGAAGCGAAGCTTCTTAGGCTATTCTATTTAAACTTATAATGGTATGAAAACTAATGAGTAAAAAATATTGAATCAAATTTACTTTGGAATATCATGATTATCTCCCATAACCTTTATTTGATTTGTACTAAAAACATCACTTGATTCATCACTATTACTGTATGACTTAGGTGTAATTAACACGATGATATAACCCTCAATATTAATAAGTTATTTGTTTCTAATCTCATGTTTATTCAGTTCATATATTGTATGTCCGAATTGAGTTTAATACAGATTGATAAAATTAATATTGAACCATTTTTTATTGTTTAATTTTATTGAATGTAGTGAATTCGAATTTTCTGGGGGTTTTAAATTCATACAAAACTGTAATTTTCAATTCTTACAATTCTGGAATAGTTAATTTCATCTCATTGAAATATTGCATTTCTACCCTCCTGTTCTCACTTTATATTCTGCTTTTTGCCTTTTTCGCTGAAGAGACTTCCCTGGTATCACTTGTTCCTTCGGTTGCACCGGATTAAAAGAAATCAAGTTTCCATTCAACTGTATTATATAAAAAATAACAAGATATACTCGCAATGAGCATAATCGTAAATTTTGTAAACTTCCCCATGCATGGATTGAAAATGAGCCTCATGGAAATCAGTGTTCATCTACTTAATTTTGCGGTAATTTTATTGAATGTAGTGAATTCGAATTTTCTGGGGGTTTTAAATTCATACAAAACTGTAATTTTCAATTCTTACAATTCTGGAATAGTTAATTTCATCTCATTGAAATATTGCATTTCTACTCTCCTGTTCTCACTTTATATTCTGCTTTCTGCCTTTTTCGCTGAAGAGACTTCCCTGGTATCACTTGTTCCTTCGGTTGCACCGGATTAAAAGAAATCAAGTTTCCATTTAACTGTATTATATAAAAAATAACAAGATATACTCGCAATGAGCATAATCGTAAATTTTGTAAACTTCCCCATGCATGGATTGAAAATGAGCCTCATGGAAATCAGTGTTCATCTACTTCATTTTGCGGTAATTGCATTGAAAAGTTATTATACTTTAAAATAATTATCTATACTGGCATACCCATAAATGGTACAATACTAGGCGCATAAGAATACTACCATATTTCTAGTAATAAAAGATTAAACACCCTGTAGAAAGCCACAAGTTCCTGTCACTTCAAGAACCTGCATTTTTGTTTCACCAAATATATTGTAGTAGATAATCGAGTACAACAAGACTAGAGTTCTTGATCTAGTATTTCCAACGAAGCTGTCAAGTGCTTTTGTGTTTTGACGTCGCGGTAACGGTATATCTTGTTCGAACGGGAGAAGCAAGAAGACTGCAACAGCACTAGTCTTGACGAACGACTCCGTCTCGGTCGGCTTTCCTATGTCGACTGGACTGCCCATCCCGAAGCCTGCTTTGAGAAGCTTCGCTTCAAAAATAATTGGATTGTTTTCCTGGGGGGCGGGGGGGGGGGGTAGGAATGGGTGGATTTGGTATTTCGGGCATGAAAGACTGCTACGAATTTTTATATTTGCTTTATATAAGACAACCATAGTTCCAAAATATTGGTACCTACTATGACTATAACGAGGAAGGATCTATGTTCGAGATGACAAATACCTCTGCCCTTTGTTGTTCTGTTTCAATATATTTTCAAACGCATCAAATTTCCATAGCTGGAGATGATAATGTTGAAAACCGATCTCAAATTGTATACATCTATAATTTCACTTGATTCATTTGATGCATAACAAACTTCAAAAATGATTTCGCGCCCGCTTTGAATTAAACTTTGAACAAATTAAATAGATTCAGGTCAAGGTAGTGGCCAAGGCAAGCCCGAGAAATCAACAGGGCCTCCTAGACCAGCATCAGCCTCTAGCAAACTCATGATAACTGCCATCGCGGCCTCATCGTTTCCATCTGTTACTGGTTCATTATTTGGTGGATCTCTGACAGCATCCTCCATCATTTCTATGATCCTCTCTTCCGGATTTCCTCCTGAAATTAAAGGTAATGGTGCTTGAATTTAGTTATTATCGAGTTGATGATAATAAGAAACACAATTTAATTTTTTAGATTCCTTTCTCTGAAATTCAACGGGTCCGTGAGTAATGGAAAGATAATAAGGCTATATCTTCAATAAGTCCTAAATTAGGTAAATTCCGAACATTCCTCTATTTGTTCAATTGTTTACATGTTATATCAACAAGTTATATAATGAGATTGACCACATGTGTAATAAAGCACCGTAAGCAAGGTTAGATTATTGTTGATACATCATCCATGTCAACATCGATCGGAATGAATGTTATGGAATGTATAAGGATAATGATAACGATGGAGAAGAATTTATAGTTTAGAATATAATTTTAGAATCATAATGAATAGAGAAGTTAATATTAAGCAGTTGTGAATTAGTTCTGTTATGAGCCGTTGTTACATGTGTAAGTGTTATTCCGATAAACCGACAAACCCTACAATGATATAATTTGTATCTTACCACCAGCAATCACAACCCCTATAGAACCTGGCACCTGGCAATCTCTTGTTATTATTATATGGCGATCCCTTTGCCCTAACTTCACAGATTATTATATGGCGATTCTTGACCAGTTCCTTCTTTAAGGGAGGCGTATTGTGCGGTGTGTACCGGTTTTTGGCTAATTTTATTGGAACGGAATGGGAGATTTTACATTCCGAAAATCCTTCACAATAGTGAACGACTTTTATCAGAATTTTTTTCAATCTATGTTGGCTCAAGTTACAGGATAAAGTCGAAAAATGCCTCATTCAAGAAATCACGCCAACCGGGATTAAATCAAGTTTTCTAAGATATTCCCAATCATCTTCTAAGCTTCCTGTACTGTAGCTTTTTCCAGCACTTCTCTAGAGATAGCTCTATAGGTTCTTCGTATTTTTTCCTTTAGGTGATCTTTAGGTACTTGTCTAGGCAGTTCCTTAAACTTTACTGGTGACCATTGTATCGGTTCATTATTTCCGACCCACCTATCTGCAAGATTAGCGTTTAATTATTCCTGTATAATTTGTGCCCCAGGCTCTGTCATGCTGGAATGTTAGCACGAAACTGTAGTGGAATGTTTTAAAATAGGAGTTGTTCACGCACAATTTGCGTTGGTTTTCGCTTTTAAGGACCAACCAGATGTCCAAAAATAATCTCACACCACAAGTGTCCTTGTTTTTCAATTTCTGTTTATGTTAAAAATACTATGTGGTCAGTAATTTATAAATTTACAATTATTTGGGTAATGAAATTAGTTTTTTCCCATATGCGGGCTGGGCTCATTCAGAAGTTCTAAATTGTGCCATTTATAAGCGTGGTACCCATTTGTTTTTAAAACTCTCTGCACAGAATTGAATTTTAAATACAATTCCCGACATGCTTGCTTTATAGAATTTTAAGATTACGATCAAAATGCTGCAAAACTCGGGCCACCATATTATCATTATAAATATTTCTGGACATTGTTTTACCTTTTCGAGAAGACAATGAATGCATTTTGGTTTTGCCTCAAAGTGCATTCCAGTCTATCGAATACCTTTGCATCGGAAACATGATGTTCATTATATTTGTCGTGATACAACTGGACAGCTCCTACCATTTTGTTAACCTTCACCCGAAAATAACAGCATATATATACATTTTAAAAGGTCCAAGAAGTTAACAATATTTATTGTGAGCAAACACAGTCGACAAACAGCTTGATGCATTTAAATTGGCGTTGTTTGTGTATGAAACAATTGTCAATTGTTTTTCATGGATTTAAGTTGTCGTGATTTCTCGAATAAAGCATTTCAAAGTAAATTAAGGACTTTATTTGTTTGACGTGTACATATATCAAATACCCTATCAAAAATGTATTTGTTCTGGTTTCAATTGTATATGTAGTTCTAATACTACAACAATTTCGTTTACCTTGTTTAGCTAAACGATCATCAATCGTGAGTCGCACTGTAATTTTGATAATTTAATTTCAAGTAAACCTTCAACAATAATGTGAAATTGTAAAAATGCCAGACCTACATTTGTTCACCAAGTGAATGAATCATTTGACAGCTTCATTGGAAGCAGACATGAAACACCTCCTGACAAAGACGTAAAATGCTTAATGACAGAAAAGAGCCCTCAGGCGGTATAAATGGTGGAAGGTTGGATTTTCCGCAGAATGACTAAAACTAGTAAGTTGAAGGAAAATATGCCACCCTCTCAGGTTGGATAGTTAGTAACTAAGAGTAATAATTCCTCTAAGGTTAGTAACTTCATTCAAAACAAAAATGTAACAAGTTCACTCTAGAGCTCCCCACCAAGATGCGCTTTAAAATTTCGGTGCTGTTCGAGGCAGGTGTGAAGACAATTCAACTGATATCCTGTTTAGTGCTAGCTTTTAAATATTTTATCAGTTTTCATTTTTGTTTGTACTAATAATTTCTCCTAAAATTATAATTTAACTATTCTTGTCTAATATTCGCAAATCTTTGCTGATTAAATTTTTCCATATTTGCCAATTTTTTCAAGATTCCCATTTGTTTTTCTGGCCTAATTAAAATCGGCTGCTATAGATTGATTCAGATTTGATCAACTATTTAAATTTTTCTTAGTAGGTCCGCAAGAAGAAACAAACAAATCGTACAATTACTGTAAGTTAATGAATATTGGTGAAAGTTAAATTGTATAACATTGTATTTTAATCACATATTACTAGAATATAACAAACCTATGACAAACGTAAATAACTAACAATAATTTATACTATATGCTTGTGAGGCTAACTTGCTTACAATGTCTTTTTTACTTACTTTGATAATATAATCGACTAATAATTCAGCGTTTTCCTCAGAACATGTTATTTCAACTTGAAATACATGTACCAAATTAGAAGAAATTAAACATGTGTAAACATATTTTACGAAAATAATGTAAACTGTAATAGCTTTTATATACAAAGAAGAATAGAAATGTGAAGCAAATGAATGTAATTGTCAACACAACATGAATTGGCCAAAAATTCTTTTACTATTCAAATATTTAGCAACTAGATTATAAAAAAATATGAATATTAAATAAATGAAAAATAGGAACAGAAAATATAGTTTAGACAATTCGGATTATTCAAACATATTATTTACTTGATATGTATCTTCGAACGTGTTTAATTGTTACTCGAATTATTATAGATTTATTTATACAATAACTGTGTTTTCTTTTACATTTTTCTTCAATTAGACCTAGAATAATTTGAATTTGTCTATAAAAATCTTGAATATCGAAAACGTGGTTAAATAACTGTTTTCTTTTACATTTTTCTTTAATTAGACCTAGAATAATTTGAATTTGCCTATAAAAATGTTAAATATCGGAAACGTGGTTAAATACATGGCTCAGATAGCAATAATGTCGTTGAACAACATTTATTTTATAATAATATTTAACAAACGTAGTTGCAATACCTAGATTGAACAATTCGCACTAAATTACCACTTCAAACAACTAACTGATGCATTCTTTCAACCAAATTTCCGTAGATCTCAGAATAAAATTAAAAACTTCATCATTGTATAAACAAAAAAATGTATGTAACCTGTTGCTATAGATCCAAACATGTATTTTCCTAATTAGGTTTCTAATTGGACTATTGACGATACAGGTGTTTCAGAAAAAGTTGCCATGAATTCTGGGGCTCATAAGACTTCAATAATAAGGATTTTTCCTATGAACCATAGTTCTAGCTTGTTTTCGTTATACAGGATTATAGTAAGTAAGGTAACAAGGGTGTTGTCAGGATAATAACATTCAGCAATGTACGTCCATCGATGGATTATTATCCTTATAACACTCTTGGTGCTTTCAACGTTTAATGTCCTACTAGTCTGCTATTTAATTCGAAAAACTTAACATTTTCAAGTAAAAACAACGTTTTGATATTTACGATTGATTAATTTGCCATATACGGATTCTATAAAAGTACAGAGGATTATTTTATATTAAAGATAATAGTCTATGGTTATGTAACATGCAACATAATATTTGGTTGATATCTTGAAATGTTAAATATGTTACAATTGATATATTGCTAAGGAAATGCGTTATAAATCTATAATGCCCTAGGGTAATATAAATTGCCCTAGGGAGTAGAGCATTTTTTCTAATGAAATGTATCTCAAAATAGGGTTGTTATTGAAAAATAACAGACTTGTAGAACATCAAAGATATTTTCCCTAAATCCAGTGACAAAACTTTTCCTCAAATTCTTTATTCGCTACAAGCAGTAGACTTACGCAAATCTGTGTTCAAAAGATTACCCAACAAGAGCAATAACGAAATTGAAACAACAAACGTCATGCTTAGAAAAAATGTCCCCTGGCTTGTAAAGGAATATCGTTCCCTATTATATTGAATATATTGTTGTTTAAAAATAATTCATGTATCTTATTCCATTGAAAGTGTGGCCAATAAAATTATATGTAATCATCGCATTTACCATTGTAGCTGCTCAAACATTTATTTTTTAATTTTCACTTCTGCTCACAGATGAGGAATGTGTGTACTGATTATAAACATTCATTTCATAGTGAATGTGAATTCATTTGGATGTATATTTTACCTTCTTAACGTCACCTGACATCTACCTAGCTGCACTGTTTTTTCGCGATTTTGTCAAGAGCATCCTTTATTAGAAAAATCAAATTCATGAAATATGTAAAATAGCCGATAATAAAAAACTGAATATGGATATCTAAAGTACCACTTACAGCGGGGCCACAGCACCACAAAACAATATAGTTCGTATTTTCACCAATTAGCGATTTGCAACATTTCAAATTCGTACGACCCATAGGAATGGCGCAATCCTCTCCACAGGAGTGACGCATACACATACGCACACACAGATATCTCAAAAATAGTCTAGATCGATTCAGAAACGCTCGAATTTGCGCGAAAGTCCGGAAACATTTTTTTAGACTGATTGTAATATTCTTAAATTATGTATAATAAGGGAAGTAAAAATGTACGTGACAGTTATGGTGATGGAACGATTTATAAAAAAATATGTTTAACTCAAACACAAAACGATAAACCCACGGTTCCTTTTTCTGAAACACCCAGTATATATGTGTATTAAAATCAATCAGCATGAGAGAGAAGTCTAGGTTGAATAAACAATGGGAAAAAGTGATGGGAAGATCTTCATTATTTGAATAATTACGAAGCGAAAGTTTTACAAGAATCCGTAACTTACCTGGATCAGTGGCAACACTTGAAAGGGATACATTATTTCTGATGTGGCTAAACGATTGTGGTTGTTGAACAAATTCATGGAGAACAGGATTTTGTACTTGTCTGTCACACTGTACACTTGTTGATATTTGAGACTAAAAGAAAAAAAATATTTATACGATTTGTTCACGTTTTAATGACTGATATACTGATGTGGAAACATTCTTATAATTCGAACCAATAAAAAGGCACTGATAATGATAGTATCATTTCTCTTGTTTCACACTTTATTAGGTGATATGAAATTTTATCAATTTTATACAACTGAACCTTACTATGCTACTTATACTAATTAGAATACCCTTTGAAGATTGCTTAATAACACTGAAACTCGAGTAACGGACGTTTAGAATACCATCTGAAGATGGAGTAATAACTCTGAAATTCGAGTAACGGAAGTTACAAATAAAAGTGATATCAACATAGTAGTGTTCAATTGTACAATATGGATATCATTTCTTTAAAATCTACAGAAACAACTTCGAATATTTGATCATTTGATTAGGCAACAATAAAGATTACCATAATCTTAACATTTTATTTAAAAATCATCTAATACCATTTTTAGTAAAAGAATTGAATTTTGTTCTTTGTATTATTCAGTAGGTACCAAAAGTAAGGAGTAAGGCATTTTTCTGAATGAATCGATGCATAACAAACAACACACCATGATGTTCAGTGTATAATAATGCAACTTTTTTGCAATGTTCTTATTTTATAGAACACATTCTACAAACCAAGCATTATCGATATTTCGAAGGAAGATCCTCCTGATAAAATAGTTGCTTCTCCCATGAAAATAAGTCAATATGGTCATGAAGTACCTACGATTTGAAACTAATTAATGGGCCTTCGTCTGATCCGAAATTAGATTAGATATCTTTTCAAAATAATAGTTATCCATCATACAAATATTATATGGATTCTATAACTAATAAGTAATAATTATTATTCTTGACAAATTTGTAACGTTGGCCCCTTCGGCGCCAAATGATAACCAAGAAGATCATACTTATATAAGATAACTATTACAAGTTTGATTTTCATTAATTCAATAAATTAATGTAACTATAGTTTAGCTCCATCAAACAAATATTACAATGTTCTAATCCACTACAAAAGAACTAACCTAAAATATAATTTAATGATAATCTTACGATAGATGATTAGTGGAATTTTATCTGATTGGACTTAAATATACAAATTGAACAAGGGAGAATTATTAAGTATTTGTTGATCGTTCAACCGGGTATCGGAATTTTTATATTCATTAATTTCTAGGGATTCCAACAAATATGATTTATTAGTGTTATTCTGAAAGTGCAGTATTTTAAAATTATCATTAAAGTTGAGTACTTTGTAATATTTGTTTGAAGAAGCTACGGTGAAAGTATAGTTAAATTTATTCATTGAAATACGTAGTGAAAATCAAACTTTTAATAGTTATTTCATTCAAGTTTAAGAATGGATTTTCATAACACAATGGCTGATTCTATTCAATAAAATCAAATGTTTTTGACTAGAACTACTATTTCAGTTTCAGTTCAGAGATTATTTTCTAAAATCCAATAGAAACGTTCAATTTGTGTCATTTATTTACGTTTTGGCAGATTAAAAAATTATGATAGTGCATTTTGTACTTAGAAAATTCTCGCTGGAATTTATGAATTTTGAAGTGTTTTGTTTTTATTGATTGTCAACGTCAGATTTGACTAGAGATGTGGATACCAGTTTATGATTTATCATTCAAAATTATCTAAAGAATACAACACGAGAGTTCGATAAACTTGTTGCCATTCATTCGGCAATAGCCAATTCCTTCGGGCTCTCGTGGCCGTTTCCTGGCAAGAAGTTTTTGAGGATTTGATGAATCATTTTCAATTTATTCTCCTTCTGATATTACTACTGAAAATATGTAGATTTGAATCAAGAATGATTCACTCGCATATTATTTATTATATATAAATTTTCGGCAAATAGGGGGATTTCTTAAAACTGATTTTATCTAGCACAAAGCGTCATCATCGCATTAATGTGTTACAATTTCGATTATTCGAGTTTCTGTTTATTTCGGCGACGTGGTCATTTTTGATTGAAATTATTGCGATGAGGACGCTTTGTGCTTGATATAATTAATTATAAGAATTCCATTTTAGACAGAGACACGTCTTCTGATGATGGTCGTGAGACCGAAACGTGAGTGAAGACAAAAATTATGAGCATATGTGTTAGTGTTACCTATTTCCCGAGAATTTATATATAATTCATATCTGGGTCAAGAAAAAACTGAGAATTGAAGGAAACGAGAAAGCGAAATGACTGTCGGACTGACTTGAGTCAGTCACAAAAGCACACTAACGAGCTTATATTCAACATTACACAATAGATCTATCTATAGTGGGACTTGCATTAGGAGATAGCAATCTTTGATAATATCTGAACAGTATTACTGTACTCAGACATATTTATATGTGGAGGCTCTGTCTGAATGATACAAAAACGGAAATTCATTATCGAAGAGCATGCTTTTAAGTTTCTTATTTTCGAGTTTCAGGAATAATGTTTGTACAAAATATTCAACGTACATCTACACTGGATACTGGCATTGATGATTCTGGATCTGGGCTACTACCAGTAGACGATTCTCCACTACGCCTGGTGGGATCCATCACTTGATCTGCTATTTGTCTACCGATTTTACTTGCTTCGACATGAGTACTAATCAAACGATGCATTTCCTTATCATTTGCTAAAATGAGTATTGGGCATCAGCAGAGCATGACTGTGCTGTTTTATAACTTACATTGTGTGAAAAATTGCAGATTATCTATTCCATCTGATCTACAAGCGCTGCTTTCTACTGTCCGGAAATCGGTTCTGAAAATTAAAACCTTGTGATGAAATACCATTGTGTTCATCCTTTTTCTTGATTTTCTACTCGAGTTTAAATTCATTATGTCGTCATTCCATACACCTACAGATTCTAGAGAGATCTCTCGAAATTAATAAATTCCTACTAAGGCACAGTTCAAATGATAATATCCAGAACATTTCTTAACTTTCTTGGAATAGCAACATCAAACCAGACTGTTAGATGAATAAGGATTCATGTGCTTTATCTAATTTACATCTGCTTTGATATGAAGCGAGACGAGACGAGTCGAGATAAAGGGCCTGTCTCGCCTCGATTTCGAGACAAAATACCTCATCTGGTTTCGTCTCGAATTTTATACTATCCTGTTGAGAGAATGCAATGGTAAAAAAACGTGAAATCTTGAGAATCGCATACATAGCTTATTTGATTTGTTTTTTTCGAAATCTCATGTGAACAGTGATTTTCCTCTTGTTTTGAAGGTCAAGTCTGTGATATTTCATAAAGATCGGCATTTGTTATTTTGAAGGATTATAAAGTGGGTCGAGGCAGTTTTTATTAAATCTCATATAGACAGTGAGTTTCCTCTTGTTTTGAAGAGTGTAAAAAATTTCATCATTTTATGGGAAAGGCGATTGGTTAAAAACTATGACTTTTAGGTATAGTTATATGATACATGGTTAGATGGTCATTTTTCACTATTGACTGGTTCCCGAATCCTTTTACGATAAAGGTAAGCACACTATACATGAAATCGTCAGTACCGAAGAAATAGATCTTACTACAAAGTACTGAAGACTCTTTCGGGACATAGACAATTCAATATACTCCTGAATAAATTTTGGAAGAATGATGTTTTGGAAAATATAATGTTTGGCAGGAACAACCTGAGTATCATAACAGAATTCATGACTCAACGTCCAAATGAGTAAAATAGGCCTAGTGAACGATGGCACATGTAGATTCTGCACCGAAGCAGGAGAAATACCTATACATCTGCCGATACATCTGCAGATACATCTGCTAACCGGCTGCAAAGATACCCTACTCTGCAGGAGCAGGCATTTCGGGACATACACTACGATCGATGAAGTTTTGCCAATGGAGCCGGAAAAAACTTTAGCTTTTCTAAAAAAACTGAAACTCACCGGTGTACTACATGTGTAATTAGTAATGTAAGGGGCATAAAACAGTTCTTTGAGGACACAACGACACTCGTGAATCTAATCGAATCTAACCTTCTTTGAATAAGTATGGTGCCATTTAAAAAGTAAATTTGTAATAAGAATAAACTTCTTTGACCAAAAAGTATCAAAAGATAAATAGTTAAGGAGAAAATGACAAAAACAGCTCCGTAGGTGTCAGCCATCGATCCCGGTACTTGTCGCACTTAAAACGAACGCTCTATCAACTGCGCTGGAGGCAGACTTGTTAATTAATGTCACATCGATGACGTCATTGAGTCTTGAAATGAGAATTTCGGACACTTCTGCAGGTCATATATATATTGTTATGATTTCATTTCATAGACAATAAAAATTTAAAAATAATAACTTACCGAACTTTGAAAATTAGAAAAGATCAAATAAAAAACATTTTATGGAATTAAAAACAATAATAAAAGCTAAATAATAGTTAGGATATTAATATTAACAATGTAAAACATAATAAACAACGATGTAATAGAATAAGAAGTGATAAACAAGAACTTCAGTGAAAGTGAAGAAACGTTCAGTGTAACGAAATCATAAATCATAAGTAAAATGATTACAAAACTATCATGAGATAGTACAAAACATTGAATAATGTTATAGATGTAAGTTAGGATTAGTAAAATTTGAGTTATGTAATGTTAAAAGAATGTTATTGATATAATATGATATGTATTAGATTTAAGAATAAGTAACTGTCAAGAAAACCATAAATATGGGAATAATCATATTAATAATAACCCAATCATAGGTTATATTATACCAAAGTGTGGGGAAAAATGTAGGCAATATTAATTTAAAAAGAAGGAATCACTAACAATTAAAATAAGTTGAAAATCTCAAATAATTCAAAAAGTAAAGAATACTAAATTCTGATTGGTCAATAGGAATTTCCAATGTCAATCTGGTAACAATGAAGACTTGTGTCAGTTTTACAACAATTAACTTGGCATCCTTGATTTGAAAAGCAATCATCTCATAGGTTGATTATGACATAAAGTAGCGTCGGTTTTGGAGGCCTATAAATACGAATCTGAAAGTAAAGGAGTTGAGTTTGCCATTACATCTGTAGACTGAAAGTACTACTGCAACTCACCAAAATTTTATAACCTATAATAACCTCCAATTGAACGAAAGTGTTCCAAACTTCGATAGGTTCAAAGAAACCAAAGTTAATAAGTTGTATATAAAGTCAACGATTATCCAAGTATCTGAATCCAGTAAAAAGGCTGTAATAACCTCCAATTAAGAAGAAATTTCCAACGATTGCCATTCATCAATAATTTAAATAAAGCATCGAAAAGTTTCATGTTTTATCTAAAAGGATAAAACAAAGTATTATCAACAGTTCCTGAGTCTCAAGAAGAAGTAATCCAAATTAGTTACCTGTGATTATTGTGAAAAAGCATAGTATTGTGTAAAAGTGAATCATCAACGAAATTATAAAAGAATTAAATCGAAAATTGCCAACATAGTTAAACACACTTTTGGATATAAACTAAAAGTAAGTTTGTTTATTATATTTCCATTGTAGTGTTATTTGTAAATCTGAAAGAAAGATTGTCGTTTGTAATTTTGTAAACAACTATTAATATTGAATAGTTTTGAGGTTAAAGCTAGTTCTATGCTTAGAACATAAAATAAAATTGTAAATTAGAAACCCGAGATAAATAGAGTCATAGAGATTTAAATATAGAAATTTTTCAACATTCAAAGAATATTGTGTTTAATTCCATAAAATAATATAAAAAGAGAAGGATCATTATTATTCAAAATAAACAAAATAAAAAGCTAGCCGGAAGCATTAATAATAATTCATAATCAATAAATTAAAAGAAACTAGAAAAGAAGTTTTTTAGTAATAATTGTCACCACAACGTGGGGCAAAATAAACTCATAAGAGTTTAGTTAATAATTGTCGCTCAAACGTGAGGCCATTTGAAAAAAGAAATAGAACCGCGTATCAAAATAATTTAAAGAACTAGATTAATTAATAAGAAAGTAAAAATGGAAGGAGATAGACAGAGGACTCCAGAATTGATAGGATTTGATCAAGAGGGTGAAATGATTAGTGCAGAAAGACCACCAATAATAGATAGTCAATCACAAATAATGAGATTGCTTGAAAGTTTAAATTTAAAAGCTAATGAAACGAAGGAAACAAATGCTAAAATTGAACAAGGTATGAGTGAAATAAGAGATGAACTTAAGAGAGTGAATGATAAATTTGATAAAAGAACTGAGGAAATTATGAGAATAGTTGAAACTGAGAAAAAGGAAATAAGACAACATGTTGAAGAAAGTATAGATAATAAATTAGAAGAATATAATAGCTTTGTAAATAGAAAGTTTAATAATGTAGAGAAAGAAATAGATATTATCGAAAATAGAATGAATGATATGGGGAGGAATATTGAAGAGAATGTGAATGTGAATGTACAAAGTATGAAAGAAAATCAGGAAAAAATGATAAATGAACAAGATGAAAGAATAAAAAGAATTGAGAATAGATCCGAAGAGAGAATGAATATAGAATACAGAAATGTAGGTGATGAGAATACAATAAAATTTAATGGAAACATAAAATTATTACATCCATGCATTTTTGTTAAAGATTTGAAAAATGAAATACAGTATGAAAGGAATATAGAGAGAATGAAAAAATTAATAAGAGAACGATTGGTTGATGAACCTTTGTTGTGGTTCAATTGCAAAGAAAGGGAATTAAATAGTTTAGATGAGTTTATAGATGAATTTTTAAAGAATTTTTGGGGTGAAAATGAACAATCGAAATGTCGAGAAAGATTATATTTTAGGAAGTATATAGAAGGGACTAGAAAAAGCATGAATGCTTATGCACTTAGCCTATATAATGAAGCGCAATATTTAGAACCTAAAATGAGAGAGGAAGAGATAGTTTTATACATTTCAAGACAGTATCGAAGTCAAATATCTGAGGCAATAGCCATTGCAAATATTAAAAACATGAATCAACTACTATCATACTTAAATAGAATTGATAATAAGAATAACATAGGAACTAGGCAACAAAATGGATATAATGATAACAGGAACAATTACAGGGGAAATCAAAATTATAATAATAGATTCCAAAATAATAATTATCAAAACAATTTTAGAAATAGGGATAATAGAAACCAAAATTATTATAATAGGGAAAATAGATATAATGGAAATAATGCTAATCAAAATAGAAATAGATATAGGGATAATAGAAGTCAAAATAATAATAATAATAGAAATAATAGTAGAAATGAAAACAATCAAAGGGAAGTAAACTGTAGTAGGATAGAAAGTAATATGGAAAGGGAAGACTCTTCAAGTCAAAATAATCAACAAAATCAGGATTTTTAAGAAAGCACGAATACCACGTTAATGTATTATATGAACATCAGAGGGAATACATTGACTACGAACAGCAAAGGGAAGAAAATGAAAGTATAGGTTTAATTAAATTAAAAGGTTTTTTAAAAGGGAAAGAAGTAGAAATTATGTGTGATACAGGATCAGAACTATCATTAATAAGGGAAGAGCTATTGTCTGAAATAAAATTAACAAATCAATTGAAAATACCAAAAGTAGAATTAGTAAATATTAGTGGAAAGAAAATTACTGAAGTATCAAAAATGATTACTGAGCATATTATAATAGGGAAGTCAAGTCTAGAGATGCAATTATTTGTAGTGCCGAATATGAAATTGGATATTGTTATGGGAACTGATGAATTAGAAAAGCATGGAATTATTATAGATTACGAGGAAAAGGAAATAAAGTTGTTAGATGAAATTATAAAGATAGGGAAAGGGGAAAATGAAAATATTGACAGACCAAATGAAGGTTGCAATATAATAAATGCGGTCGAAAGAAAAGACTCAAGCAGAAAATTAAATGAAATAATCTCGCAGATGAAAATATCCGAGAAATATAGGGGAATAATATCAGAAATAATTTCACAACATAAAGGTTTAATAATTGATGAAACTCGTATAGCTAGTAATTATATTCATAAATTCCAAGTCAAAGAAATTGAAAATTTTAAATCCAAGAACTATCCAATCCCATACAAGTACATAGAAGATGTTAGGAAAAAAATCGGTGAAATGCTAGAACAAGACATAATAGAAAGAAGTAAAACAAAATATATAAACCCTATTGTTATAGCAAAAAAGTCAAATGGTGATATTAGGTTATGTTTAGATGCTCGAACATTGAATAGATTGTCAGTACCACAATATGAAGCTCCTAAAAATATAGAGTCAATTTTTGGTAGAATAATAAAGGCACAAATTTTTAGTAAAGTTGATTTAAGACATAGTTTCTGGTTGATTCCTTTACATGAAAGTTGTAGAGATTACACTGGTTTTATGATAGATGGAGAAGTGTATCGTTTTAAAGTTACGCCTTTTGGTATTCAAAGTGCATGCAGTGCGTTAGTTAGAAGTATGAATCAAATATTAAATAAATTTGAAATTTTTGTAGTTCATTATATCGATGACATATTAATATTTTCTAGAACAGTAGAAGAACATAAAGATCACATAAAATTAGTTTTGAACGAATTAGATATAGCAGGTTTAAAAATAAATATTGAGAAATGTGAATTCTATAAAACAGAAATTAAATTTTTGGGTTATAAATTAACGAGGGAAGGTTTAGAAATGGATGAAGATAGATTAGATGTAATTAAAAATTTCAAAAGACCCACTAATCTTAAAACTTTGAGGGGATTCTTAGGTCTAATAAATTATTTCAAAAGGCTCATTCCTGATTTAAGTCAGAAGGAGATTCCATTAGTAGAATTACTTAAGAAAGGGGTAAAATGGAAATGGGATAATGAAAGACACGAAGCTTTCCAAAATTTAAAAGATATTTTCATTAAAAAATTAAAAGTCTATCATGCACAATATGATAAACCTTTCATATTAAGAACAGATGCTTCTAAACAAAGATTCAGTGGTGTTTTATTACAAAAACAAAATAATGAAGAAGTGCCCATAAGTTTTGTGTCAAGAATGACAAAAGTTCATGAAAAAAATTACAGCGTTACTGAATTAGAATTAGCAAGTATAGTTTTTTGTGTAAAGAAATTAAGATTTTATTTGTTAGGGAATAAAGTAAGGGTAGAAACTGATCATAGTGCATTAACAAGTATATTTAAAAACAAATTTGTAAACAGTAGGATTCAAAGATGGATTTTGTTATTGCAGGAATATGATTTTGAAATAAAACATATTCCAGGAAAATTAAATATAATAGCTGATACTTTAACAAGAGAAGAGGGGAATTTAAAAATTGATAAAAGGAAATATAAAGTAGGAGCAAATATTTTATTAGAAGTAAGGGGTTTATTTTCATTAGAGAGCATTAAAAACAATCAAAGTACTTTATCAGAGAAGGATAAAAAGAAATGTAAAATCAAAGAGGGAGTTTATTTACAAGATATAGGTAGGAAAGAATTATACAGAATAAATCAAGACCTAACTTTAAAAATTTTAAATCATTTACATAGTGAATTCAATCACATAGGAGCAAGGAAAATGTGGCTCATATTCAGAGAAAATTATATAGGTAAAGGAGATTACCAAATTGCAAAAGAAATCACAAAGAAATGTGACATATGTCAAAGAGCAAAGCCTAAAAATATAATTAACCACAATTTAGCAAAGAGTATTATAGTAAAGGAATGTTTAGAAATAGTAGCAATAGATTTTTTAAGTGAGTTAATAGTAACAGAAAAAGGAAATAGACATATTTTGGTTGTAGTAGATTTATTTTCTAAATATATAAAATTATATGCTTGCAAAACGACAAAAAGTAGAGAAGTAATGCATAAGTTAGAAAACTATTTTGAAGAAATTGGTAGGCCAAGAAAGTTAATTACAGATAACGCAACATATTTCAAAAACATACGTTTCAAGTATTTTTGCAAAAGGAATTTAATTTTTCATCAATTAACAAGCATCAGACATCCTCAATCCAATCCATCAGAGCGATATATACAGGAAGTAATAAAATATCTGAGAATATCTTGTGAGGATAAACATCGTCAATGGGATGAATCAATATCCAGAGTAGAAAAATGTTTAAATCATTGTCCAAATACTACAACAGAGAAAACACCTGTATTAATAATGAAAGGCGAAGAACCAGATAGAAAATGGTTAGATGAAAATTCAGTAGAGCGAAATGAAATTTTGAAAGATATCAGTAATAGTTTAGAAAGAAATGCAAGAAAATATATGAATAGGCAAATGAGAAAAAAAGGAAGGTTAATTAAATTTGAAATAGGTGAATTAGTAATAGTAAGAGCAATGAGAGTAACTAATAATAAAAAGAATATATGTGGAAAATTATGTTTTGCTTTTGAAGGTCCATATGTAGTTATGAATGAAAATGCTGAAAATAGTTATGAATTAATGAATCCTGAAAACGGAAAGATAAGGGGAATATTTAATATTGATCAAATATACAAGTATAATTATTAATAAATTTAGTTCAAGAAAATAAAATCAAAAGATAAATAAATTTTAAATATTAATGTGATTAATATGTTAAAATTGATTTAGGGGAATTTGTTATGATTTCATTTCATAGACAATAAAAATTTAAAAATAATAACTTACCGAACTTTGAAAATTAGAAAAGATCAAATAAAAAACATTTTATGGAATTAAAAACAATAATAAAAGCTAAATAATAGTTAGGATATTAATATTAACAATGTAAAACATAATAAACAACGATGTAATAGAATAAGAAGTGATAAACAAGAACTTCAGTGAAAGTGAAGAAACGTTCAGTGTAACGAAATCATAAATCATAAGTAAAATGATTACAAAACTATCATGAGATAGTACAAAACATTGAATAATGTTATAGATGTAAGTTAGGATTAGTAAAATTTGAGTTATGTAATGTTAAAAGAATGTTATTGATACAATATGATATGTATTAGATTTAAGAATAAGTAACTGTCAAGAAAACCATAAATATGGGAATAATCATATTAATAATAACCCAATCATAGGTTATATTATACCAAAGTGTGGGGAAAAATGTAGGCAATATTAATTTAAAAAGAAGGAATCACTAACAATTAAAATAAGTTGAAAATCTCAAATAATTCAAAAAGTAAAGAATACTAAATTCTGATTGGTCAATAGGAATTTCCAATGTCAATCTGGTAACAATGAAGACTTGTGTCAGTTTTACAACAATTAACTTGGCATCCTTGATTTGAAAAGCAATCATCTCATAGGTTGATTATGACATAAAGTAGCGTCGGTTTTGGAGGCCTATAAATACGAATCTGAAAGTAAAGGAGTTGAGTTTGCCATTACATCTGTAGACTGAAAGTACTACTGCAACTCACCAAAATTTTATAACCTATAATAACCTCCAATTGAACGAAAGTGTTCCAAACTTCGATAGGTTCAAAGAAACCAAAGTTAATAAGTTGTATATAAAGTCAACGATTATCCAAGTATCTGAATCCAGTAAAAAGGCTGTAATAACCTCCAATTAAGAAGAAATTTCCAACGATTGCCATTCATCAATAATTTAAATAAAGCATCGAAAAGTTTCATGTTTTATCTAAAAGGATAAAACAAAGTATTATCAACAGTTCCTGAGTCTCAAGAAGAAGTAATCCAAATTAGTTACCTGTGATTATTGTGAAAAAGCATAGTATTGTGTAAAAGTGAATCATCAACGAAATTATAAAAGAATTAAATCGAAAATTGCCAACATAGTTAAACACACTTTTGGATATAAACTAAAAGTAAGTTTGTTTATTATATTTCCATTGTAGTGTTATTTGTAAATCTGAAAGAAAGATTGTCGTTTGTAATTTTGTAAACAACTATTAATATTGAATAGTTTTGAGGTTAAAGCTAGTTCTATGCTTAGAACATAAAATAAAATTGTAAATTAGAAACCCGAGATAAATAGAGTCATAGAGATTTAAATATAGAAATTTTTCAACATTCAAAGAATATTGTGTTTAATTCCATAAAATAATATAAAAAGAGAAGGATCATTATTATTCAAAATAAACAAAATAAAAAGCTAGCCGGAAGCATTAATAATAATTCATAATCAATAAATTAAAAGAAACTAGAAAAGAAGTTTTTTAGTAATAATTGTCACCACAACGTGGGGCAAAATAAACTCATAAGAGTTTAGTTAATAATATTTATAGCCAGAAAAACATTGTTGTCAATATGGTTCAATAAAATACTGTAATTCCAATTGAAAAACTGAAGATGGTTGTCAAAAAATCACTTGAAACGAGCTCCCAAAAACAATACCTATTCAAAGGTATTTGTAAAATTTCAAATCCTTACGACTAATAGGAATGGCGCAATCGTCTCCACAGTTGTTACATACGCGCACACGCTCGTACACATCATCTCAAAGAAAGTCTAGATCGATTCAGAAAAGTTCAAATAGGATATTTCCGCGATATCCCGGAATTTTTAACAATACTTCACTTATACTACGTATAGAGCGAAAAGTAAAAATGAGAATTATGTATAGTTCGAGACATAAGAGAACGACTAGTAGATGAATGTAGAAATGTGAGTAGAGTTCATAATATCAGTCGAGTGATGAACATTCCTTTAACAACTGTGTTTGTTGAAATCATGTTTCAATACGACCGCTACATTATATCCTGATACTCGATGTTATCTCACGATTACCGTGGTGGCGAACTCTGAAGTCTCGCACTATACTATTTCAATAATTGGACGAAACAATGAAAGACGTAACAAATAAATAATAAAGACATAATTTCAAATTGTACAAATTATTGCACATCATTTGTTTTCAATTTCTACTTACAGAACTAAATTATTTTTAGAAATCAGGTACTCAATTTCTTTTGTCCAAGGATTTTTGAATGACCTCCATTCGCTTTGAAGTTTCACAAAACCTCCATCTTTGGTTTTAAATCGGTATATTATGGTATGAACTTTGTCCACACTTTGTAAAGCGACTTTGTGACATTCCGCAAGTGATGATATATCTTCGTGGTGATAATATTCGTACATACTGCATCCTAGAAGTTCTTGCGGCAAAAATCCTAGTACTAACGTAGCTCTACAAGAATATAAACAAATTTTTACTAAACAATAGTTTTGAATGAACATTAGGGATAAGGAATCGCATATTGAATGGTATACATATTCTGTTAGCTTGACCACAAGATGCACTGTTATTATCTCTTAAAAAACGGTTCATCATTTTTCAAACTGTAATGTGTAATAATATGATATAATAAAGAATTGAAAACGAGAGGTTATTTCAAGTATCTGCAAATATTTTTGGATTTCTAGTGGTTTTAATAATGTTAATTTTAAGCTTTTCTGTTGACTTTTATATATTTATAACCAAAAAAACCCTGTTGTAATGATACAGAAAGTATCCAAGATTTCATTTGAAAAACTGAAGAAGCATGACAAAAGTACCATTTTCGAGGGGGCTACAGCACCCAAAAACAATACACTTACTATTTTCACCACTTTGAAGCGCATTCCAAATTTACACAGTGCAATCTTCGCCACAGTGGTTTACGAACATACATGCGCACGCACGCGCACACACACATACATAATCTGAAAAATAATACAGAAGGACTGAAAAAGACTCAAAACGGTTATTTTCGTAAAATCCGGGAAATATTTTTAGCTCGCTGATATACAGAACTGTTAATTTATCTCAACTCCACAATCTGAAATCATATTTAAATCATTTGTTCTTTGCCCCTCTACGCAACAGGTATTCTAATTATAACATAAATAACTTGATACAGAAATATACCTCTCCCACAATTTCAAAAAGAACAACATAACAGCTGATCAATTCCTATCTTCCTTACATCGAAAATACCACCAAAAACAACAACATTGCTAGCCGGATTTCAACTATCCCAGTTCTACAGATCAGTCAAAAATACCTTTCCTCATCTTCATTCTGAAGGCATTCACAATTTTTCTTTTTTCTTTTGGTAAAGTCTACATTGGTCAGTTGCCACTTGTAAAAGAGCAGATGCGCTATACTAGACCGATGTCTAGTAGGTGACATCGGTAAGTAGACGTTAGCGGAAACGAGCACCTAAAGCAAAAGTCGTACCTACCACAGTATTCAAGGGCAAGGAAAATCATATGTGTATACAAAGAAGGAACATCAATCAATTACATGCAATTTAATAATACATGTCTCCAAGGGCAAGGAAAAACAAAAATATATACAAATTTTAAAACTTGCCGCTTGGAGTTTGAAAACCCGGAAATAAAATGCATTGCCGGGATATCAATCACCTAGGCCGTGACCGCCGATGCAGGTTAAACTGAATTTGGTATATCAAAATTTAATTCGCTCGCCGCTAGGAGCTTATATTAACTATATGGGTTGGAGGTAGGACTTTTGCTTAATAGACATTCCTTTAGCGGCAAAATTTTCTTCCAAGTGACCAACATCCCTAAAAATCTTAATAACCTATGGAACCCCTTTTTAGTATCTATTCATAAAAAACAATGTGTTATGTCAATTAGGTATAATTGAAATGAAATCTTTCATAATAAGAATTGGACTATTTTTGTTCAGTACAATTAAATTTTCATTAAGCCACATTTAATTATTATATTTTCAGTTATAATCGATTTTATACTACGTTGGCACCTTAAAAATGCCTGAATTGTTGTACTAATTCAATTGTCGAAACATTAATTTTTATATGTTTGCAGACTAGTGTTTTTGATGCTAACAAAAATTTAACTTCAAAGTTTGATTAGAAGAATAAAGGTAATTCAAACATAATACGATTTACTGGAATTTACTTATGAATGTTGCTTTTTGTTTTTGAAGCTTTGCTATGAAATTAAAGAATATAGTAGTTCCATAGAACCGAATTAATTATAAATGCCACTTTAGTAGATTTCCAAAGGCTTTGTTGCTTTTGGTTTTAGAAGCTTTGCTATCATCAAAGTAAAGAATATAGTTCCATAGAATCGAATAAATTATAAATGGCACGTTAGTAGATTTCAAAAGGCTTTATTTGTCACAAAGCTATTCTGTGAGTAGTATCAGAGTGATGGATATTTCAAATTCAAATTTCTATTACAGTGAGTACTATTAACTTTGACAGACATATGATTGCCTTGATTCATCAAGGTTCTGATAAATTTCTTCGAATTTGTGAGAAGATACATTGAACGGGGTTCTCATGTCTCCGTCGAATGTTATTGATTTCATTTCACTCTTGGACAATAAATATTACTGGACAATAAGTATAATTATCTGAGGTATATGATTTCACTCACTGGTTGCCAATTTCCATTTGAAATCTTGATCTTAATTCTCACATCAAATTACATACATAATAGAACGATCATGGATTGAGTTAGTTTATACAGTCACAAGCTGTTTAAGGTATTGAAATTTACTTCTGGCAACATTGTATCAAAATTAATGTGACGATATTTAACAAGATTCGTACTCTCATCCGTCCTGAGGCTTCGGGGTGTGAGCTACCGAGTGGGTCGACAGATGGCGGATAGCCGAACGTCTAGTAACAGACTTGTCTGCACGTGGATAGCCCCAAATATAAGGAATAAGGGATCCCGGACCAGATGCCCAGAATCAATGCCAAGGTGTAAGACCACCTAGTCGAGGGGTGAATGGCACTGGGGTACAGTGTTGCGAACAGTTCCTCTGGGAAATCTTGCCGAATCCCAGTAGTATGCAGACCTTCCTTTCGAATGGGCGTCTGCGGATGGTCCAACCTTCCCCACCACTCATGGGACCTCTATGAAACCCGAAAACAAAAAACCAATAACGCGAGGAGGTTCATCACAGGTGTTCCTCCTCCCACCACATTAGAAGAAGGCCCTTCAAATGTACCTTCCTCTTACCAATCCCGGGACGGAGTCCGAATGGAGTTGGTGGTTTGCTCTACATACTTTCCCTATGGCTCCAACAATTCTTCACTTGCGGGAGTGGTCGAACTTGTTAGACGTTGTGAGTGGCAAGGAGTAGACTCAGCACTCGGTGTGGGGAACTCGGACGTCAATTCGAGAGAAACGGCGCTAGTGGAGTTCCTTATGTACACTCAGCTGGAGGTCCTTAATAAAGGATCAATGCCTATCTACTTCACCTCACGCAGGCAGAACTAATTGACCTAACACTTAGCTCTAGAGCAATCAAGGGTTGGATCGGAAGATGGAATCTGTCTAGGGAGGTCCCCTTTCGGACCACAGACATATCCAGTTTGAGTTGGAATCTGATTTCAACCCAGACAAGAACTACAGTCTTTAGAGAGGTACTAGCCTATAGACTCTCCTATCTTCCTGGGGGTTGGGAAGAAGCTGATGCATTTGTGTGGAATCATCACGGCCCTGACCTTTGTCTAGAAAGCATGCTGTCCTCTTAAATGAAAGGGAGACGGCAACAACACCACCTGGTGGACTTCCCAAGTGGAGGAATATCGGTAGCGGGTGAGAAAGCTCATCAATCAAGCGAAGAAATACTCGCGTAATTCAGACTGGAAAACCTTCAAGGTTACCCCAAAGGACTACAAGAAAGCTCTAACGAGTTTCAAGAGAGATTCGTGAGCATCATTGAGATGCTGTCAGCAGAGAGGCTATGCAAGGTTCTCTCCAAGGATTCCTCAATTGGCACAGGATGAGCGATTCTGCTGAATGGGGAATACAGCGTCTGATGAGACGCAGCGACATCTAATGTTGGTGCATTTTCCCAGGTGTGATGATAATCTCATAGTCAAACTATCCGAAGACTTCCATGTCACCGCGAGAGCACTTGATCACCGGGTGGAATCGAAAGTGATCAGCTATGAAAGAGTGCACTGATCTATTTCCAGCTTTGCACCCTACAAATCACCAGGTGAGCATGGAGGGATTGGAGCTTAGAATCTTCCAATTTTGCATCGTCCCTGACTTTGTACCAAGGCTTTGGGGGTTGGTCAAAGTTGTTTTCATTCCTAAGACGGGAAGAACTGACTTCACACAAGCCAAATCTCCCCCCCCCCCTCTGCCAGCCTCACGTCCTTTTTCTTGAATGCGCTGGAGAGGCTAGTCGATATGTATACTAAAGACAGTGCATCAACGGATTTTCCGCTTCACAGATGATAATACGCCAATCAAGTAGGCAAATCATCATCTGGTCACCCAGTTCGAAGGAACTCTCAATCTCTAAGCGTATTCTTGGACATCGAAGAGGCGTTCCACAACACTATGTGCAATACTGAGGAGAGACACGGAATCGATCATACTTCGGTTAGGTGGATCAAGACCATACTCTCTCAGAAACTGATAACGGCGCACAATAATGATAGCGTTCAGGGAGGAGTACTGTCTCCGCTCCTTTGCGGTCTGGTGGTGGACAGTTTGATAGTCGAGCTGAATGAGGCACTTGCCACGTGACTCAGGGTGAATCCTGAAAAAAAACTAGTCTGGGCTAGTGGGTCGATACGTCCGTGCTTCGCGGTCATGGCAAAATTCGGGATTGGGCTGCTGGAAGCTACTCAATCTTTCCACTGAAGCAGGATGCGATAGCGCCTGTTGTCAGGTTCCAAACATCAGATGTTCTCATTACCAGACTGGGAGAACAATGTTCTCGATTTTCTGGAAAACTGATACGATTTGAAAATATCGTTGGAAAGCTCGAAAATACCTATGTCTATGCCCATGCATTTTGTTCTTTGAAATAATAGCACATTTCAGAGTTGGGATCAAAACTTAGTTAGATTGTCAAAAGCAAATTTCTCGATATGCCGGAAAATAAAGTGGGCTTGAAACGGATCGAAAGTAAGGTTTTTTTAATTTCCGAAGTAACCGAAAAGGTAGCTTACCCTGATTATTTCTCGATTTTGGGTAGAACCGGAGGGATTTGATACAGCTCGAAAATATCGGTGGAAGCTGGAAAATAGCTCGGGAAATGTTATACATTTGGTTCTTCGAAATAATTAAAATTTCCGGAGCTGGAATCAAAAGTGAGCTTATTAAAAAGAATTTTCACGATTTTCCGAAAAACCGATGTAATAATTATGTGGGATAGCTCGAAAATTTTGTGAATTTTGTTTTTTTGAAATAGCTTGAATGCAGAAGTTGAACTCAAAAGTTAGCTTGAGAATCAGTTTTTCTTGATTTTGCTCAAAACAGAAATTCTTTGTAATAACTCTGAAATACTGTTGAAAAGCACGAAAATAACTCGACAATCGCATAGATTTTGTTTTTTGAAATTATTAAAATATTTGGAGTTGACCTCAAAAGGTAACTATTCAAAAGCAAATTTCACGAAAAAATCCGCTATTTGAAACCATTCGAAAATACTGTTGGAACAGCTCCAAAACCCTAAGTATTTTTTTTCCTAAATTTACTGATAGTTTAACAGCTGACAAGGTTAAATTTGGCACCTAAAATCTAAATTATAAATGTAATTTTCAATCAATAAATATTCAATATTGTATTTGCTACAGATATTCACAGCTTTATTAGAAAACTGTTTACCTTTGGTCAACAAAAAGGAACTTTCCATCTAATGTATGTCTTGAAATGAATTGAATAGGTCGAACATTGGAACGACTTTGAGTAGCAGCGGCAACATTAGAAATATGAGGTAAAATTCGACCGATGGCCACCAAGCAAGATAAATTGCAGGATTCACCGTCTATGTCACCTTCTTGTTCTTCCAATCCAATTTTAGTGGGTGCCCAAGACTTCAAATACCCCGTACATTTAATCACATTATATTTCTTATCTGTAAGGAATTTACATAAATGAGTAGAATAGAAACATAATCAACCACTTATATTAATCAGTTACAGCTTATTACTCGTGAACTATATACAATGAAAACCAAGTGATATCATCTGTTAAGACTGTTTAATTACTTGCTTAATAATTATATGTTTGTGAAGTTTACACGTTAGATGACAGCGGAGCAAATGTCGAAAGGAAACCTGAACACTGTCTAAAAGTCTGAATGAATGATATGTTCGTTGAATATTCCATTTTCATTGTTACATACTATTTTGAACACCAGAGAAGAATATTGAAGATATATCACGCTTTTCGATGAAGTTGTCCTTTTCAAGAGCAATTCAGTTATTACCTGAATTTTGATGTTTCTTGCGTCTGTGGCAACCAGTGGTAGTATCTGCCTCTTCCTTCACATGAGCGCACATTTTACATTTCATTCTACAGAAAAAAGAACGCCTAGCTCCAGGAGACAGTCTGGAAGCGCCCTGTGGTACGTCTCTTCTTACTGGTAACATAGCTGTAAATTTCTCATTGATTCAGTATAGTTCACATATTAGTTTTTAACAACAATCATTTACCGTTATTATTATTATTTGCTTAGTTTCCACAGTGATATTAATGATTAAATGTTATCAATGTTAAAGCAGATTAATCTCTTCAATTTGATTTAATTTTGTTTCAGTTGGCTCTATGATTTGACAAAGATATGATAAAGAAGTTAGACATGTAATTTGGCGGGTAGGTTCCTTATACGGATGTAGGCACCTGCTAAGAACATGATTTATCGAACTCAACGGGGTAAGAGGGGTTTGATATAGTTTGAAGTTTTTGACAGCTCATAGAATCAAGTACAATTTACATGACAGACACTTAGTTCCATAGATTGATGGATCATCATCACAGATTAGACTCTAAAAATGCTCTTTTCAATGATGTCTAAGCCAACCATGCCGTCCATATGAAAAAATACAACTTTGGTCGAATTTTGAGATTTTTTTCGTAAAACGTGACTATGCCACTGCACTATACTTGTAAAAGTGTCTCAAAAATGTAGAAATTAATTTATTCCGCTTCCGTAAATAATTATGATATACTACCTAAAAAAACGAAAACTCGGAACATCGTATTTTCTCAAACGACTCGTAAACAAAAGACGATAGCCAATTTTTGATTGATATTTTCTAAAAAAAAAACAGATAAACGATGGGAGTTACTTTTTTGGTATCTCTTATATTCATCGAGATTCCCTATTAAAACATCGAATTTTACCCACGAGTTCATCATGTCATCAATAAATTGATCATACGTTGATTTTTTTTATGTTTATACAAACGATTCAAGCAATGTATCCTTCTTAAAGACTTCTTCAATTTTATGAAAATATTTCTATAGTCACTATGTTGATGTGATCGCTACAAACTCTACTTGAATTAACAAGATACAAAAATTATGTCTGTGACAGACCATTCCATAACATAGATATCCCTGTCAATTGAAACAACCTTTCACATGGAGTATAATTTCACGTCTTTACATTCAAAATATGCATTCAACATTGAAAGTTGGAGTCGCGGAGGCTGACCCATCGCCTTTTTGTACTGGTATTAACTGTTTCTGTGGACGTAGACCGCGGACACCAGATATTGTAGCAGCGACTCGAAACTTGGCAGATAATATTCCTTATGCGACGTAGGCACCCGCTAAGAATGGATATTTTGATACTCAATTCCAAAAGAGGTAAGAGGGATTCGATATATTTCGATGTTTTTGACAAGTAATATAATCACGTACAGTTTTTATGACAGACAGATTCATAGATTAATGGAGCGACATCACAGTATAGACTGTTTATGACAGACAACACATAATCCCTCAGAGACAGCTAATGCTTACATGACAGAGAGCTGATACATTGAAAGTCACTGTGAATTCAAATAATCTTTCACATGACATAGAGTATAATTTTACGTCTACCAACTCTTTTAGCTGTTTCTACTAATTTGAAATATGCATATCAAGTCTTGAAACTTGGGGATTCACATTGCGGCGCGCTTAGCCCGCGGACAACAAGTAGTATAACATAAAAGCCAATTACCACTGACTGACTCACTCATTTATCACGAAATTTCCGAAACTATAAAGCGATCGACTTCAAATTCGGCATGTAGGTTCCTTATACGACGTAGGCCCCCGCTGAGAACAAATTTTTGCAAACTCAATACCAAACGGGATTCGATATATATTTTTTGACAGCTAATCTCTCTAATCACATAAAGTTTTCATGGCAGACAGTTCCGAAGTTCAATCAATCATTATCACAGTTCAAACCATAGTCAAAGTATACCAGGTCAGCCGGAGCCTCCCTTCTACTCTTTTTAAAATTTTAGTGCAATCTGATTGGTCGTTTATTTCGTTTATTTAATGTTATAGACAAGGACATAATATGATGTTGTTACGTGCCGGCAACGAGCTGATGAGAGCAAGGCTGTGATTGGAGGAGCTGGGTGACGTCACCCAGCGCGAGAAACGATGGAAGGGAGGCTCCGGCAGACCTGGTATACTTTGACTATGGTTCAAGCTATGTATGACAGACACATAACCCTTCAACAAGACGTTTACAAGGCAGATAGCTGATACATTGACAGTCAAATTATGTCCGTGGCAGACCATTCCATAAAATAGATATTCACGTTGATTCAAATAAATTTTGACATGACATACAGTACAATTATACATCATTTTACTCTTTTAGCTGTTTCAGTCATTATTGAGGGATGACATCACAGTAGCAGAGCCGACGCCTTCTTCTACGGATATTAGTTGTTTCTGTGGTCGTTGCCTTGCTTAAGAACGGATTTACCCTAAGGAGTAAAGGGGATTCGATATATTTTGACGTTTTCGACAGCTAATATAATCACGTACAATTTGCATGACAGACAGTTCCATAGATTAATAGATAATTATCACAGTTCAGACTGTCTATGACAGAAAAACAAACCCCAAACAAGATAGGTATCGTTTACATGACAGACAGCTGATACAGGCACAGTGATAAAATTTCCGAAACAGACCATTCCATAACATAGATATCTCGATAATTCAAATAAACTTTCATACGACATAGCATAATTTCACGTCTTTCCATGCCGTTAGGTGTTTCTACTCATTAGAAATATGCATTAAGTCTTGAACAACTGAACAGTGCCCGAGAAATCAACATTCAGATTTTCCGATATTAGATATTTTATTTTGATTGATATCAACTCAATCCCGAATTGAAAGTACAACATTCAGTCACGCGTCAGATCAGCAGGATACTGTTTGTTTTCTTTTGTTTTCATTTCAATATCTTACATTATTTTGATTTTGTCAACTATACATTTATTTTTATATTTAGTAATTGTTTCTAATATCTCAATAATAAAATTCTCAGGAGGAATTTTGTTTTGATACCTGGTAACTACATTCCTACAACAAAGAGAAGGAATATTAATTCACACTGTCCAACATTATTATGTATTTCCGATAATCAACGATTTAATGAATAGCTTACCTTAAAAATTTCCGTCGCGATCCGTTAGTATTCAAAACAGTAATAGCGAAAATATTTCACTGATTCTCAAATATATAAGCAACGTTTTACAGTCTACAAGAATCCTAATCATATTTACCGAATGAGCTACGTTAGTCAAGTTATATAAACAAGTAATGAAATGTTAAATATCAATTTCGCAATACTGAGATAAAACAAAGCTATGAAGAAAACCCAACTGAAGAGTTTATCTCAACATATACATACTTATGGCATCTACCAGTCTTTCACGGGGGTTGAGATCGGATGAAGATAACTGCTCTTTCACTTTAGCCACATCCTTGGGATGTAAGATATCAAACAAACTTTGCCCAAGAAGGTCACTCTGTAAAAAAATGCACTTCAGATTAAAACGGCCAGATATATATTTCGATTGTTAGTTCAGTTGGAGTTATATCAGTTATTGATATATTAGCATTGAATTCTATCTATAATTTAAACATTTATTATTGTTCCAATTCCTTAACATACGCCACTATTTTGTTCTATTTTGTTAATAATTTAAGCGTAGCTTTGAGTTTCAACAGGTCTAGGTAACGAAAAAATGATTAGGTATCAGTTTCATCCAATTGTCAGCTTAAATTCATTATTTTTCGTTTTCATCTTTTCATCTAATTTGTGTTGTTTGTCCACATGTAACCATGGATCTTCGAATTCGAAGGTTCGACAAACTTAAAAATTGATTGCAACAGCATTTAAGTTTTGAACCAAAAATAGTATGATTCTGGATTTCCGACATTGAATAAGAATCTGGATGTTTCTTCATTTCATTATGATCACATTCGAAATATGCTAACAGTTTGTGGAGACTATTTGAGTTTAGCAATTTATTCTCACTTTCTTTAGGAAACAAGAGTTCACTTTGTCATCATAACAAATCTAGAGATAGTGATATGTATAATTATCCATTCAAATGAAACAAATTTTTCTGTTTTCAAAACAATTGTATTTTTAGTCTTAGCTTAATTATTGAAGGTGATGAGAGACAGATATAAATAAGAAAATCTCGCTTCACTTGTATTTTGAGATATATTTCCTCATAGAGAAAAAGTTTAGAGCAAGATCATCAGCAACATCATCAATATCAACAATATATTGCTGTGCTGCACCGAGAATTTTGAGGATAGCTTGTTACCTTCTAATGGCTTCTTGTGTAACCTTCTCCAGATCAATTCTTTATGAAATATCTCTTCGACGTGGTCTTCTGATTTTTTCTTATTTCAATTCAAAAAGTTTAATATTTCTGATTATACTTCCAGGCAAGATTGTATTTCTTTTATGGATGTCCACTTATAATAATCTCCATAATCTCGCTACTTGTTTTTCACAGATGATTCTACACGGTGACCCAGGGTTAAACCGCCAAACGGATCATTTTCTCAGGTAAAAATAAGGTTTTTTTCCCATAAGCATGTATCCTAACTTTATTTGTTTTCGAGTACTAGGTGTCAAAGCTTAAAAAAAACCTGGTTTTTAATTAATTACGCAAAAACCTTTCACCTTATTTTGATAAAACTGGGCATGGTTAAATGCAATATTGAGGGTCTTCTTTTAATGTAATTAGAATAAAATTATTAATTCCAGTGGCGTCCCTGAGGGTAATCTATATTAGAACAAATCATTGTACGCCACTGTATTTTGTATGTTTATTTTTGTGGATTAGGCAACTGAAAATACAATTTTTTTGTCTCTTCAATTTTTTTCGTATCTCGCTTCGTTATTTCCCTGCATGTAACAGTATTTCAACAAAAATCAGATCAAAGGTAGCCTGGCACAATCTCGACAACAATTGAGGGTTTGTTTGTGTCAACGTTTGACAGCCTGTGTCATGTTCATTGATAATAGAAGTTTTAATTCATCTTAGATGCGTTTATGCGTAGTCTGAGGAATTGTGCCAATGATTTGTCCTGATATCAATTAGATTGCACTGCCTCCTTTATAGATCCTTCATCAAGGAATGCAATTTTCTTGATTTTTCTTGTATGACGTAAATTAATGGAGCAATAATCAATAACACCAGATTATCTTCATATATGAACTCATTGATTCTACTCTTAGTTTTTGAATAACAACTATTCATTAGGTGATTCAGAATTGAACATAAAAGCAGCGCCATTATCAATACCGCTTCTTTTCTTCCTTTAGCCGGTTTTCCAGTTAATGCTCGCCATTCTTCAACATCTCGAAATAAAGATGTACATAGTGTTATTTTTGGTAGCTACTTGTAGCGTCTCAAACTGTATTTTAGAATTGTTTACAGTTTTCTCATCAAATTGGCCAATAATTCAGGGCTGTACATCACAAAGTCTTGAAATAATATTTGCTAATGCTTTAGACATATGAGAAGCAAACACATAAATTATTAAGAAGAAGTATTTCTTCTGTACTGTTGTATTCTTTCAATGGATACTCCTATTTATTCATATATTATGTGTATTTGATTTACTGAACGTGCGAAGTACAACAATGTTGGAAGAAGATGTACCTATTGGAAAGTTTTTCATTCAAAGAACGGTAAAACCCTTTAGAGGCAGAATGCATTCCTGTTCTAGGTATTTGATTTGTTGAACCAAGAATGCATACGTAGGAGTGTAGCAAGTGTTTTCCTTGAATCTGTCTCGTTGAAAATTCGAAAATTCTAAGCAGTTCAGCTATATTTGTAAAAGAATTCCAAAAAATTTATACAGATTTAATACTTTCATATTTCCATAAGAACTTTTTGTTGAAAAAGTCGTAGAGTAAAAGGCATTGGTTTTTGATTATACAAATAGTGTGATCGTATAGATGCAGTATTATTCATTGATAGATTCAGATTCTACAGTCTTTTGAAGATGGTCTAGAGACCGAAGATTACTTGGTCATGAATCAAAAAGGATCACAATACCACATTGGGGAATTTGGCAATCTATAACTTGGAATTCGCAATGCCAGAATCAAATAGGTACATTACCAAGAAAGTATAATTTCGGCACCTTCACCGTTTCCTCCGTCATATTAATTACCTGAAGAAAATTCAACACTTTCGATACTGATTCTGAAACGTACAAAATCCTCCCTCTATCACAGCCAACAACAAAGAGAAATCCATCAGCAGCCTGAAAATTAGTTAATAGTAACAGTGAATTTATATTTTTCATACGAAAATGGTTACCTGGAGAATTAAATGTTTCAATTCCTGATCTGATAGGAATGATGGTTTATAATGACCTTCTGTATATGAATGCACCGATCCTCTTATTGTTTTCAGATGCTGAACTGCCATTCTAAGAACGGTGAGTTTATCTAGCTTTCTTGACATCGCGTTACACATAGGCACCATAGCTGAAAGTTCTGTTATATATGTGTTCATTTTATCCCGTCTACGTTTTTCAATCTCACTATGGTTTTGTCTTGAAAAAATAAAATATTATTTCAGTATGCAAATACGAGGTGAATTTATTGAATTTGGTTCACACTTGTTTTATTTAAATTTTGATGTAATCACTTATTTCAAAACATACTTTATACTTTTTAAACAATTATTTCACCCATACAGTTGAGATCTCGGAAACTATAAGATGTATGAATATGGTTAAATTGGGGCAAAGTTTCATGTCGGTGAGCACGATAATATTTCGTTATGGTTTTCGTTAGAAAAATATTATAAATACATTCTTGTTGGAACTTTTGAGCTTCATCTTTTGGCGAAGTCGAAAATCCTCTAAGACGTTTGGCTTTTTTCAAATCGTCATCAACTTTATATTTTCTTATGTACACTATATTGAATTTTCGCAGTTTTGAATAGCTCCCCCCCATTACCTTTATAATCATGTATCCACAAGTTACCCTTGTGGTCCCATAAATCAGACTTATTGAAGAAAAGTCTTATACCATAGTAGGCTTTGATTTTTTCAATGTCACATGTGAATGGTATTTTGATACCTTGTTAAGCACGGTGTCCTTAAAAATGGAGGTCACCAATAAATGAAAAAAACGAGATACCCGATAGAATTGGTGTCAAGACAGCAGACATGTATCTGAACATGTATTTCGAACAACCTCATCAAACTTTGTGCACATTATTGTATAGAAATCGTTTAGTTCGTTTAAAAAAGTAAGACAAAATTGTGTATGCAAAACTGATGCCAAATGGGTCAAGGGCAATGAGATCTGGATACCTGACTGGCCATCTCACAGGTTCATTATGCTCGATCCAGCTGTCACCAAATCTTTTGGTTGTTAAGATAATCAGATACCGGTCTTGTGTTGTGAGGTGGAGCATCATCGTGTTGAACTCAGATGCTGTTGTAGTTGGCTAAAGGGAAATCATCGAAATAGTCTTCGAGAGTTGACGTCAATAATTAATAATATGTTTCTCCGTTCAGCGTGACGTTAAAGAAATGAGGACCCAAAGTTTTGTCTCAATAAATATCCCCCAGACGTTAAGGCTTATGCTCCAAATGTGTTCATTGTTTCGATTGAATAATCCACAATTAGTAAAAGTGCTTATATCTGTCCAAATTACATTTTCCAGGAAAGCTGGAAAATCGGGGCTCCTTTGTAGCCCATCATAAAATTGGAATCGCCTTTCGGGATCACCTGGGTGCAGCTTTTGCGATAATCGAATTTTGTACCGTTTGAAACCACTTTCTTTGAGCTGTCTCCACACACTCAGATGAGAAGAAAGATCTACATCGGGGGAAATTTGGCGTGTGGATTTACTCGGGTTCATATTTAGCTAAATTTACTTTAGTTTCCTGACGAAATTTCTATCCAATATTTCAACAAAGTTTGCTGAGGTTGCCGTCTTTCAGGATACAAATTTCCGCTGTCTTGACATCGATTCCAGGTAGTAAACACCATTTTTAACGACACTGTGCTAAACAAGAAAATACCATTTAGCTCAGGTATTTCTCTAACCCTCTTTGTTTTTTTACTCCGATCGTTGAATCCCCAGTAATGTCACCGCCAATCTGAAAAAGGTGCTCCAATATTCGAAATTTCGGGCGTTTGAAGCCACTAGCATGGAACAAAAAGGTGGTATGTTTATTATCGGTTTACGCGGGAAGTTTAACATTTACGGAAAGATCTGTAGAGAGCTTTGTTGTTCAGAATTCTATACACTTAATTTTGTTTCTAATGCTATTTTAATTTATTTTCCCAGAAATAGCGGGCAAAGCATGAAACTTTTTTGGGCCAAACTTTCTCGGAATGTTCACTATTTTCGTTGGGAGACTCATTTCTGAAATTTCTCATACTAAAATAATACAAAATTTCATCCACTTGCAAATTTTTTCCCAGATTAAGTGAATATTTCACTGCGAGCTAAGAAGCATGAGTGAAATTATGATGAAGCACTGAAAGATGTCTTGATTTGAATCCTGTTTCTTGATTCAAAAACTTCTGAGATGATCTATGAAATTTTAGAAGTTCCAAGCAGGAAATTGAATGACAAATGGCAATCTCCATAACTAAGCTGATAGACTTTTAGATTTTGATTTATTTACGGAAGAATGGTGTGAGATTTATGTTTTATCTATACGCAACATATTTCCCATTTTGTTGAAAGAGTGTAGCTATGAATTCTGAAAGTTTCGCAATATATGTCAAAAAGTGAATTGCCTTTCATCATTCTTCAGATATTGTGGATATATTAAATTTAGAGCTTTTTTATTTGTTTGTGTGAGATCTGTGTCTATTTACGACCGAAAGTAGTAATTTATAGAGCTGTTAGGCATACAGCTTCAGCTTAAGCTATTTCATTACAGTGAATTGGAAGTAAAAATCAAAGAAAAGAGAATATGGATTCATCGCAAGAGAGCATAAGTATTATACCACTGTTTTTAATCAATAAATTCAGAAACGGGTTCTTGGTGAAACCTACATATAACACAACTAGCATTACAGTGCTGTAATTTTTCCCGTAATGCATCAAACTTTCGTGTGAATTGCATTCACAATTGTTGCACCAGACGGATGGATGGATGGATGGATGGAGGCACCAGACGGAGCAGTACCATGGCAATTAAACAAAATTAATTGATGTAGCAGGTTTAGGAAGATAGGGCCAAGAATACCGATGTGGCGAAAAAAACGATCAAAATAAGCACACATGTAGGAAAACCTTTTGATAATATAAAGTATAGTACGGAGTCGTTATTCTCCCTATATGATTATTGTTTGTTTTCACATTATAAAATGTTTTTTCTAATGACTGATCTCCGCCATTGTCGTATCGGTCTTCTCATTCAATTTTACATAAACTCAATGGTAATATAACACATTGGTAAATTATAACAAGAGGAAAGTCTGACTGATGTAGTTAATTTAATATAAAGATCATTTGTATCTGGAAAAGCCGCCCTTGTAACACAATATTATCAAAATAGCATTTATTACAAATTGTAATATGTCAACATTTAATAGTTTAATATTTATGTTTATGCCGTGATATAAAGAATCATCTCAAAATTTATTATACCATTGGTAATTTGTATGAAATAAGTTGTAAAGTTATGAAACGTTTGATAATAACGGTAACACATACCCACTTTGCAAAGGAAGGATTTAACCTTCCAGGTAGTAATGCAGTTTTTCAATGAGACAACTTTATCTAATATGCAATTTCAATATCAGCCGTCACCAGATACTTACCAGCAGGAGTGATAGTAAAAATACATTCGTGACATTTAATAGTGGCCTAGAAAATTAATTATTTACTATTATAATAACATAAACGTTACGCTGGACACCTTGAACTCGAATAGGGCTTCCTTGTTCGTCATGTGTCCCTGGTAATGGGATAATGTACATTCGCATGCTGCTATTATCTAATTTGTGTTATTAAACAGTGAAGCTGCTTATGAAATAACGTATTGAAATGTACTTAACTCACTTTTTATTATCGTCTTTGGTTTTCGTAGATTTCCCGTCTTCTCCAGGATCTTCGTCGCCATCACTCCCATCCCTGAAGTAATTATGTAATAAGTTTATTCAACGAAATACATAGGTGATCGTACAGTGATGTTAAAAATGCTAAATGCTACAATTTCAATGAGGAGCATTGATTGTAGGAACAAGCTATTGGAAGATTTGATATATACTGGTATGTCATTGATGAAATAATCAAGAGTGACAGTATGATTCAATTTATAGGCACAATGAAAATATTAGGTTATCAAGACATCGAAATGCAGGATGTTATTCAAATCATTGAAAATGTTATTGCGTTATTTGAAAATTTTTTATAATATATATATATATATATATATATATATATATATAACTTAAGAGATATAGAATTAAATTTTCTGAATTATGAAGATAACTTAGATAATTTAACATAGGATTATAAAGATGAATAAACGTAAAAGATTGAACCATAGGCGGGATTCGAACCCACATTTCTGGATATCTAGTCCAGGGTGTTTACCAATTACACCACTTCGGTCCTATTAGATTTTTATATTTTTGTAAATATAAACCTCTGAAAGGATAGTAGATCATTGATGAACACAATGCGATTCGATGCTCTACCATAGATCAACTATTCACGCACATTCATCTAAAGTTCAGTCGTTTTTTGAAGTAAGGATTGTAGGTTAGTACTGCTATGGTTGGCAGTTACTTGACAGTTCTTATTCAAATGACAGCATCCTGGTTCTTATATATTTCAATAGAACTGACTGAGAATTGTTCTGGTTAATTATAAACAAGTTTAAAGTTTCTTTGCCTAATTGGCCACTATCGTGTATGTAACTTAAGAGATATAGAATTAAATTTTCTGAATTATGAAGATAACAGATATATTTTTTTCATTGGTTGCTATACTTGTTCAATAGCATCCATCTTGTGAAGTTTTCAAGTAAAGAAATACTGATTTTGTAACTTTCCTCTAGTTCTTGCAATCACATTGTTTCAAAAATATGTTCATCAAATAGAGAAACTATGGAATAAGTATCATTTCTACTTGATAATCATGATTCTGCGAGATCCATATCCCGAACTGTCTAAGGTGTTATCAACTTAAGCTAAATGAGAAACTGAATGTTTAAAATATTACTAACCAAAACTGGATATGAGACAAATTAAGGGCAACGTTCTGGGTGGAAGGTGGTAGTTTTTGACGAGTGGTCAATTACTCGTATCTAAGGCAACGTTCTGGGTGGGAGGTTATTTACAAAGTTGTTAACAAGTGCTGATAGAATTTTTTTTAGAAATGAGTCAAATGGCGTAAAATTGTCAGCAGAATAAAATGCCAAATATATCTCCTTCGATAATAGGTGAAATCTTTTTATGGTTCCGATATGCTGAAGATCACATTAAACAATGTCATAGCTTTCCATTCAATGAGAATTATTTTCAATTTTTTTGAAACTCGTAGTTTCCAATCAAATAATTTCATTCTCGATCTATTCGATATTTTAGAGCTTTGAATCAAGTCTACAAACATGTTTCAGTATAATAGAGCAAAAAATAAATAAAAGAATCACTATCTCCCTTCTATAGTTGAAGCAATTCAGTTCTAATTTTGAGTATCTAACTATTCAATATTATTTTTCTGGGCACTGTCGCTAATAATTTCAGGTATCGTTGTTGTCGTGTTTTTATCCCGTTAAATATTTCTAATTAATCATTTATCATGCCTCGTAACTCTCCCACGGTTTCTAGATATTTATATTTCCTATTGGGGAGAAATTCTTTTATTCCATTCAGAACTTCTTGAAAATACACAAACCGAATTGTTCCAACAATTCGAAAGAAACTTAAACGTAGGATAAAGAACAAACATCTACGTAATAATTTCCATGTTGTATTATGCGTGGTAGCAATTCAATTATTCAATTAATTATGTCAAATATCAAAGGAAGCTAATATCGTTAAGAATTTCGTCACTTTGTAGGAGCGAATTCTTATAAGTGACCTTTAAGTTTAATAGTCGGTTATTGAGGCCTTAATTAACAGAAGTTAGTTAATCAAACAGGTGTAAGTGTTTTACGACAGTATATTTCGCTCAAGGAAAATCTTGGATGTAACGGCAAAGTTTGATTGGTTAGTTTAGCACAGGAACAGTTGAAGCACTTCTGGGGATTCACTTGTAATTAGTTGCTTTGCCTACGTTTCCTTTAAGAATTGTGTCGCTACTCCAAAACTACTAAGGCGCACCTATGCAAATACAGGGGGCAACCGTTACTCCTCATTCAATAGAATTCTAGATTTTGATGAAATATTTTTCCACTCAGACTATGAAAAGTATTTGTTCTATAGCCTGATGCCATGATTTAGTACTGAAATCATTGATGTCGATCAGGGAAAAAACTGTGCGCTTTTTTTGATCGGAGCAATCCATTTGTCCGATTTTGGTGACAATGATTACTTCAAAAAGAAGAACAGGTCTTCACAGCAATCCAACATTCCTATCTGCTTCTTTTGGAGAACCTGATCAAATTAAGAGTCCTTCCTGATATGAAACCAGACTAACTCACGCTATAATTTAACTATCTTTATATATATAATTCTACTGTACGTGTGTATGTCACTGAACTCCTCCTAAACGGCTGGACCGATTTGGATGAATTTTTTTTGTATGCGTTTGGGTGGCGCTCTGGATGGTTTAGATTCACAAATCAGCCCGGCAGATGGCGCTGCAGTCGGTATCTAGGTTATTTATCTATACTGCAACTAAACGGCTGGATCGACTTGAATGAATTTTTGTGTATGCATTCATTAATTCATTCATTCATTCATTCATTCATTCATTCATTCATTCATTCATTCATTCATTCATTCATTTCATCCATTTTAAAAATGAAATTATTATATTATTTGTCTTTCATTTCATACTTTGTTTAATATCCTAATCGCTCGAAATATCTTGCAGGACAACGTCTGTCGGGTCCGCTAGTACTATATATAATTCTACTCTGAACTAATCGTACAAAAGTTCAATCTTCAAGTACATGCCCAAATATATAATTTTTTTGGTACTTCAGAAAGTGTTCTTAGTTCTTGAGGGAAAATCTACTTACTGGAAAGATGATTTGCGTTTTCTTCTTAGAGGATTCATTGTGCTATCTACTTGTTCCATTTCCAAAATAGTTGTAGTATTTGGAACTTGATTGGAAATATTCGATTGATAGGATATATTTGATGAACATGGGTTCCTGAAACAATTTATACTAATGGAAAAGGTTGAAGAATGAGCTATTTGAACATTCTTAGAGTAATTTGTGATTAACCTATGACACACATCAATCCTTGTTGTTTATTGTTAAAATTATTATCATATGATGTATACAAACAGGTAAAAAATTTCGTCAATTGAAGAATACCTAGATTACTAATAGATAGATAGACATTTTTATCTGTTCCATAATATACAATAATGAGTAGAACGTAGAACAAATGTACAGCTAATTAGGTGGAAATTAGGTTAAAATATTCTAATAAGTACAAAATAATCATCCTTATCCACTAAAAATACTATTAAAGTACCAAGGACTTTTCACCTACCAAGTAGACATCATCAGAGAAAACTGAACTATGAAAAAATGTGCCTGTTTAAAATACTATTTGGGGTTAATAATGCAAACGAGGGGCTACCATCAGCTGAAGATAAATCTCAATCAATAATGATTCTTGACCCAGGTAGGAATTATACATAAATTCTCAGGAAATAGGTCACACTGAAACATATGCTTATTACGTTTCGTACGTTTCGATCTCACTAACATCTGAAGACGTATCAAAGTCTAAAATGGGATTTCTTAAAACTAATTGTATCAAGCTCAAAGCGTGCTTATCGCATTATTTTCAATTAAAAATGCCCACGTCACCGAAACGAACAGAAACACGAGTAATTGAAATTGTAACACATTAATGTTTTAAGTATATGAATATGTATCAAGGAGCCACTGCATAGCAACCTACTTCTAATATTTGAAGTCATCTCATGAAATGATTGAATGTTAAAGATTTGTGAGGTAATAGGAAAAGGTTGTCAGACCTTACTAGGAATATTGCTATTCCAGCATTTTACCTAAAATATACTTTTAACATTATAAAGACGCATGTAGGAATTGGCAAGGTTTTTAATTAACTAAATTAGTATAAATTTGACTTTATGATTAAACATGTATTCTATGATTTACAGACTGAGATGTGAATCATCTTCAGGATAGATCTTTTATAATAATTGGTTTCCTTAGTTAAGATATTAACATTTTTGTAATCAAATTGATGGTTAAAATCAAAGCAATGTAGCAAGGGCGGTGGAATTTTCTAAGTTGTTATTGCTTGTGCTATATTTATGGCCGTACATTCTTTTTTGTAAATATTGTTTAGAGATTCCAGTATAGGTTCCATCACAATCTAAACAATTCAATTTATACACTGTGTGGGTTTGTTTATCATAGGGTAGACACACAAAATCTAAGTCATATTTATACTAATTTGATTAAATAATCTCTTGCAAATTCTTACATAGGTCTTTATAAGTGTAGAAAATTTTTTTAGGAAGAATTCGTAATAGTAATTTCCCAGTACAGGTCTGAAACCTTTCTTAAGTACCTAGTCATAAATCCTACACATCTGGTTTCGAAAATAGATACTTGACAAATAACTTCGTTCTTCTCAGTTGTTATGAGAATACCAATCAATATGCACTCTTATATTTTAATAATATTACTGAAATGCGGATTCTTACTACAAAAAAAATTTTTATACTTTAATTCTGACTATACAATTTCGATTATTCGTAGTTCTGTTCGTTTCGACGGCGTGGGCTCTTTTGATTGAAGTTAAATTGTGCGATTTGGACGCTTGTGCTATAATTAGTTAATAAACCCCCTTTTTAGACATAGTGAGTCTTCTGATGATGGTCGTGAGACCGAAACGTAAGTAAAGACGAATATTTAAAACAAAGTGTTATTGTGACCTATTTCCCGAGAATTTTATGTATAATTCATACTGGGTCAAGAATCTTATTAGTACTGAAAAATTGAATGTAAGTAGTAATATACGAAATTGCTCTTACTTATAGTATGTAAAAAATTACAAAATATACTGTTATTTACTTCAATTTTCGAGATATTGTTGTTTTCTACGACCGTTTGCATTTTGAACCCATACGCACGAAAACGCCGGATAGCCGAGTGCGGTAGAGTGTGCGTTGGCTAGCGCAGCTGCCCTCCCTTCCACACGCTCCATCCACACAGCCAAGCGCACGAAATACCATTATTTTAAATAGTTGTTTTAGCAACTTTTACGGAATACAAGAGGTTGAAAATTTGGTAAGTTGTTCATTAACTATTGAAGAAGATGATGATGTGAAAAAAATAGCGCGTTATCGTACCACAACTTTTTTAGGGCCATTTTACAAAAGTTTTGCATTAAGCTGCGGTTTGCAAAAAGTATACATCTGATCTTGCTGAAAATTTGATGGGTACAAAAGCTACCACCTAACTAAATTTCAGCTCTTAATTAGTAAAAGAACAATAGTTACGTATATTTGAAATTTCGAGCAAAATCGATGGTTTTTTGCAATTTGCGAGGTCACCGCTGGTTCAATCGGGTTCATCGGCAGCTCATTTTTTCCGTCTTTCCACAGCGCATACGCTTATTGAAAGTTTTTTTTCTTTCTAACTCAATCCGACGATGTCCGACGCGAAAAACAGGTTTTGGCCATTTTTACCATTTTTTTTTGACCTGTTGCGACGATTAAAAAGTGTTCGATTTTAGTTCCTTCAATTTCTATCATAATTATCTACATAAAGCAATTTTTTTCTCCGAACTCAGAATTATTCAAAAATTACCGACATTTTTAGCTAATTCTATCATACTATAGGGAAATTGTAGAAACTGTATAAAGTTCTCTATTTAACAGGGGATTTAAAAGCTCGTGCTGCGGTGACTGAAACATGTACTTTGACTACAGTGGGAAGAATCGTATCTAATCTCATCAAATCATCAAAGATGTCTGTTTCATAGAATGTTTTGACGAAGACGACAAAGACTTGATGAGACGAAAAATCACCATGTACGAAGAGCAACGCCTGCCTACGTTACATGCTCTGAAGCAACAGCTCATTAATGATGAAACCAAAATAATCTGTGGCCTCACTAGCTTTTGGAGGATGCTGTCTAAAATGGGCTCCAGGTATCAAGTACAATTGACAAAAAGTAAGTACTTATGGAATTTCACTGATTGCAACAATGGCGCCATGTAAATATAGCTTCGATGAGAAAATACCGTAAGGGTAATGGACAATGCAAGCTATCATAGTGGCCAATTACATAAGGCTTCAAGCATGAATAATACGGAATTGGAAATTCAAAACTACATGGTGGCGAATGTATATTTTGAAGAATCGTACACAAAAATTGATCTTTCATAAGTTTTGTATTGAAAAAGTTTGTTTGTGATGCATTGGCAGAGGAGATGATACATACAGTGCTAACGAGTCCCACCTTATTATTGTATTTTTAATCCAATAGAAATTGGTTAAAGGGTGCAATGCTCAAAACAGCGCTAAATCTATCAACATTTTCAAAAAAATCAAGATATCTAAGAAAAAATTGAAAATAAGTATAGGGAAACCTGATGGAATCCACTAAGGAATTTTCTCAGGAATCTAAAATTGAAATAATATACTGGGTGTTCCGTTTAAAATAAGGAAGTTAATGGCGTCTTCCGGTGTAACCGGAAGTAGTATGATTTTGAAAAGAAAGAAAATCTTGGATAACCCTGGAACCCAAAATTTCAGAATTCTAACTTCTTTCTAACCACGAAAACTTCTAACGAACGGCTCTCGTGGAATACCCTGTATACCCTGTACGTCGAACTAAACGATTTTGACTGTAGAAAGATTAAGTTAAACATTTTAATTATCTGGGCCTCCGTTCCCGAAGTTACGCTACTGTTCATAATCATATCCATTGATTCAAATATAGTTCCTTGAATACTGCGGTGTATTAGGAAGCAATTATATGGTACAGTTTTGATTCTGAAACTGTATCAAATTATGGTCTTATCATTTTGTGTAGAGTAATATATTTATATTAATGAGAATACAAATTTTTCTTCTTTGTTACGAACGAACACTTTATTGGAACCATAATAATTGTGATTACTTTATCAAACCAATAACTCATGGTAACATTTTGCTTGGGTTGCTATACTTGCATTTATCGAATAATCTAAACAATAACATTATTGTTCCAGTAAAGTAACAGCTTCACCCATCGTATAGGGATATTTATATTAATAATACACACATTACTCGCTAATACAATGGTTATTCATTTCAACTCAGCATTGACTGTTCTTTGTTCCATTGAATTTTCAAAATGCAATAAGCAGGCTTGGTATCGACGATTCATTGAGAAAAAATAAAGAACACTCAGGATAAATTATCAAATATTCCATATTCCAGGAAATGTCTTCATTCCTTCTTTGGAGGTCAGCCCATAGACGATATCGCCTAGATGTTTGCTAGACAAGAGCAAAAGAACGAATAAGAACATTTGCAGTGCAGGCAATATGATTAACAACACCATTAATTTTATTAGTATGCCAGCTTGCCAGCCACTATAACTGCTGCGTTAGTTGATCCACAAAATGTTTAATGAACTTACAATTTCATCTAGATTTACCGGCCGAACTGCAAAATGTTATGATCAAGTTCAGATATGATACTGAGACAACTTTATAATATATTTTCTAGACTTACCACATGGAAATTTCCTATCTAGAGATAGTCTAGTGATATTATTATTATTAAGGATTATAGCTTTTTACTTCTAAAAGATACTATTCTATTTTTCGTATACAAAGGTTTTCCGAAAATATTCGTTAGAAAAACGTAAAATCGCTATAAATATGATGTTTCATCAATCACTAGAATCCGGTTACTATTTTGTGAATTATAATCTTCGAAGAAATGTTTTTGAAGTATCTACAGCTAGAAGTAGAATACTCAACATGGAGGCCTTCAGATATTTGGTCATTCCAATCAACCGCTACAGATAGCTATTTCTTATATCTAAAGAATCAAATCATTCAATTCAATACCACTTTTGTAAAAATTCTATCTTTTCACCCTTCACTATGTGATATGAAATTTTATCAATATTATAGAATTAGACCACTTTTGAGTTTACAGATGTATAAGCACCATTACACAAGCATTTTGAGAATTAAACAATCGAGACCATTCATATATTTACGAAAATTCAAAGATTGCGATCTTTTAAGTGATTTGTTAACCAGTCTTGTTAATAAACTGAAAGCAGAATATTGGAAATTAAAAACGTTATGTACATATAACAAGGTCGGGACATGTTTTGAAAAGAACAAATATTGCAAAGAACATGTCAGTCAGTATTTCCTCATCCATAATAATGCAAAAGATCAGTAGATATACAATCATTGGATAGTATTATCTCACTCAGACGCAACATTCAGATTGAAGTCATACTCTTCCGTCAATAATTTATAGAGACTCCTTCTATTATCAATTGAAGAGGTGAGTGGATCGAAGTGACATGGGCCAAAATAATCTTTCTGAGATATTAACATTTTCAGATGATACGTCAGCATTTCTGTATTAAGGCAATTAAGTATGTGAGTCAAACATTGAAATATATTATGATTATTTTGTAATATTATTTAAATTAGTTTTCTTTCAGCACATAACATTTCACAAAACTATTTATTTAATCTTTCTAGGTTTGACACTTGCGTCATCATTATGTTCAATAGCATTACAAATGTCCTCATAGAACCACTATTTCAGAGCTTACCCTATTTGATTTGTCTTCTGTCCACGTAAAGAAAAAAGACCTATCTCGAGAGGTCATTATTGTGTGAATTCCAAAATTGTAGAACCAAATCTGTCTCATATAGAAACATTAAAAGGTCATCAGACGTGGTAAAGGCATAGTTTACTGCAAATCCATGGTCAGTTAGCAGATTTGATTATTTGTTCTAGCAACCTGTCTATCCTTTGGTGTTCAAATGCCCTTTTGTAATGCTCATCTGTCCCTATTCCAGAATTACATATGCTACATGCAGCACTCTTTGGGTGCCCGAATGATAAATTGAATTGTCCAGAAAAAGATTGCTGTATGTGCATTTCTTTACAAAAAATGTTTGAGGTAATTTTTTTTCTTCACAATTTTTAAGATAAAGCTTGTACATTGTGCTTGTATCCAATAACGGTGACAAGTACAGGGTGTCCCATTTTGGGTACTTTTGCGGGGTATCTCCTTCATTTTTAAAGATAGAGAGTTGCGGTTTTCGCGACACTATGCTACTTTTTCGTAAAACTCAAGATGCCGTCAACAGAATTTTCATAGCCCTTTTAGTTTTTAAGATACAGGGCATTTCTGAAAATGTTGCATTTTGTGACCCCTCTCGTATCTCCGTTATCCTTCAACTTATCGAAAAGGTAAAATAACATTCTAATAGATTTTTTTCCGTAGAATGCAGTGGTGTAGATAACTTTTGTTACATATTTACTATTTTTGAGTTATAAAGTAAACTTATGTTTTTTTAAATGGAACACCCTGTATATTTATAGACTATAAAATTTGTCTTTTTTTACCTTTTCAAAAATATATGATAGTATAAACTTTTTTTCAGAAACAAGCAAATAATTAACAATTCTCAGAAAATTAAATACATATTTTACTAGTAGGCTATGGATAACAATAATAAACAAGTGCAACTTACATATTACTAACAAATAATTGGATACCTTGTATATAGGTATCTATTAAAAAAAATTCCCATAGATCTTTTTCTAACAGTAAGTTTGTAACAACAGTTTTGTGGCGTAAAGTGACAATATAACAAAAACACAAAAAAATAACATTATTAAAAAAAATTAAATGTGATGTTCAAATTGACCACCATTTTCTCTAATGCAAAATTGGCACATCTTCGAGATTCTTTGAATAGCGTTCAAAAGAACCATTGTTCTCATTCGCAGATTTCGAAAAGCTAAATGAATTGCCTCTCGAAGTTTTGCAATGCCGTCATATCGAGTTTTATATACTTCATTTTGTATATAACCCCATAAAAAAAAATCTAAAATTGAGAGATCTGGTGATCGTGGAGGCCATCTAACAGGTCCGTTGGTACCTAGCCATCTTTGAGGAAAGTTATTATTTAGAAAGGCCCTTAAGAGCCTAGAGTTATGACTTGGGGCACCATCTTGCTGTAGGTAAACAGCATTATACTGGGCTAATGAAATGTTTTCGAGCAGTTCTGGAATAACTTCCTCAAGAATTTCTAGGTATCTACGTGCTGTAAGAGCTCCTTCAAAAATCCTATAAACTATATGTCTACCCAAAATAAAACATGAAACCTCAACTCCAAAGCGTCCTTGTTGTGCCCTTTCAAACATTAAATGCAGGTTTTCACTACGCCAGTTCCTGGTATTGTGACGATTGAAAATGCCAGCACTTGAAATGAAGAATTCGTCTGACCAGATAACAAGTCTGCCAAATAAATCGTTAGCATCGATTTGTTGCAAATACCACTGGCAAAACAGTGCCCGGCGCTCGGCATCGCCAAGATGCAAATGTTGTAGTATATTAAATTTGTATGGATGATACTTATATTTCTTCAAGATCCTCTGAGCGTTAGTTTTTGGCACACCAATTTCCTTCTAAATTTTTCTACATGAGGACGAAGATGTTGCTTCTATATATCCTAAAGTATCTATCTCTTTTCTTTCCCTGTTCTCTTTGTTGTATGTTTTAGGGCGCGGGTGAACAAATGATCCGTGCTCAACTAAATTTGCTTTTAAACGGGCAAATATCCCAAAAAACGGTTGCCTTCTTTCTGGATATCTAACAAGCAAAAATTAAAATGATAATAGAGATTTTCATAGCCATAATAGCTTACTCACCTTTGGAAATATAATTCCGAAGCTTCTTCAGAATTTTCATTACTCTGTATAAAACATACCATCATATCATATTTCTCATAATTTTCGTAAACTGCCATTATTCGAAAAAATTGATAAATATCTATTGAATAATGATACCAAAAGAACGAAAATAAACAGCTTAAATGCGATAGAGATTTGATGTTTATTTCTGTTTCTTGTCATAAACAATATCAATGGCCTACTATTAAAATATGTATTTAATTTCTGAAAATTGTCAATTATTTGCGTGTTTCTGAAAAAAAGTTTATACTATCATATATTTTTGAAAAGGTAAAAAAAAGACAAATTTTATAGTCTATAAATATACAGGGTGTTCCATTTAAAAAAACATAAGTTTGCTATATAACTCAAAAACAGTAAATATGTAACAAAAGTTATCTACACCACTGCATTCTACGGAAAAAAAACTATTAGAATGTTATTTTACCTTTTCGATAAGTTGAAGGATAACGGAGATACAAGGGGGGTCACAAAATGCAACATTTTCAGAAATGCCCTGTATCTTAAAAACTAAAAGGGCTATGAAAATTCTGTTGACGGCATCTTGAGTTTTACGAAAAAGTAGCACAGTGTCGCGAAAACCGCAACTTTCTATCTTTAAAAATAAAGGAGATACCCCGCAAAAGTACCCAAAATGGGACACCCTGTACTTCTTGTGAGGATTATTGTGTCTTGAATAGATTCAGCTGGAAATCTATTTATGTGGTCTACTATGCTTTGTAAAACTTCAGCTTCAATCTTCTGGGGCCTATTCTCATGGTGATCTCTTTTATCAGGTGTAGGTGCTGATTGGCCACATTTCAATTTCTTTTGAGTTAGCTCTATTTTCTTTTGACTAAATTGATAATGTGGACCTAACGCTCTTTTACAAATTTGGAAAAAATGTTTATTATATGTAGTTGAATAAGTGAAGGAAAAATTATTCTGTTTTTTCACATTAACTCGATGACGAGCCACACTTTTTATTGTGATACTTTCGAATAATAAAGTATTTTTAGAATTGCTATCCAAAGAATAATATTTATCAAAAATGTTTTTCCTCGCACTAGAATCAAATTTTGCGTTACATTTTAAGAAACATTTTTCACGACACAACATGCCTAAATTGGGATGATTTGCCGGCATTATTTTGTTTGTTTGAGATATGTAGCATTCTCCTATTTGTCTCAAAGTTGCTGCTTTATTCCTCTTCCATTGTTTTGGATTCCTATCATTCTTCTTGAAAGTTTTTTCTTTTATGTCAAATATTTTCTTCTTTACTTTCTCTACTTTCCCCATGTTAAACATTGTTGGTTCATATGACTCTTCGTTAATGTCATCTATTGCTTCATCGGAATATAAATCATAAGTTGCTGCAGGTGAAACCATATCACATGAACTATTATTATTGCTACTACTTTTAAGAGTATCTTCTTTGCTGAGAACATAAAGATCACTCGATCCATCTGAGAAATTTTGGATAATCTCATTTTCAGAGTAGTTTACATTTTATGATTGATTTTGAGTTGAGTGTGCCCTTACTGGACTGTCTATGAGGTAGTTTCCAACTTTAAACGATAACTAGCGGTATTAGAATTTGAAGTACCATCCCCTATAAATAAACGAATATTTGATTTACCTCGGTATATAATTGAAACATATTTTCAATAAAATCGAAGATTGAACACTAAAACAAATTGATCTTTCAATGTAGAAGTACAATTTATCTTCAATATTATACATTTTAAACTTACCTGAAAATTTGTTTTGATTTTCTTTGTCTTCTAACATTTTCAGAACTCACTTGATCTCTCGAGAGGTACTTATCTTTTTTTTTATGAACAAACATATTTCTTTTCTTATCATCTATTCCAAAACTTTAAGTATTGGGCACATAATAAAATTATTCCATACAAAATTGACAATTCAGTCTTAACCTCAAATATATGGTGTCATGTAAATAGATCGAACTCAAAATATATACTTGAATCTCAGTGAATAATGGTGTCATGTAACCATAACACCTTTATCCATTAAGATACCAGCAGTAACGTTGTAGGTACTTGACACTTTCAGCATGTGATAACTTGGTTGTTGGTGAATTTCCATGGTTCAAAGTCATACACAATGAAGATAGGTGTTAAAAGAAATAGAAAAACTTATTTATAAAAAAATGTTACATGACACCTTTATCCACTCACCCCTTCACCCCTTCAATTATTCCAGAACTAAGCAATCTTAACATTTCTCGAAAATTATTCCCAGCTAAAGTAAATAATTTCCAATATAGACAGAATTTTCAAACCATAACCATGTTTCTATTGAATAATATACTTAATTATAGTTTCGTTTCTGGAGAATTATTTTACCACAATGAAAAAACTTCCAATTAGTATTCGTTGAGCAATAAGATATAAACATCAATGGGAAAGACTATAGTTGGAAGTTGAGTCATCATAACAGTTCGTTAACAACCGATTATAGTATTGTTAGCAGCTGTTATATTAGATTATTAGGTTTTTTGTTGATTATATATGTAAACTGTAATTCTAGACGGAAAATTTGATTTTTTTCGGAAGCAAAAAATATGTACTAAAAAAATCTGTCTCAGCCTCCTACATCTTAAGTTCCATCATATTCTTCATATTTGAATAGAATCAGTCACTACGTCATGAATAATATAATAAATAAATAAAATGAATGAATGTAACTATAGTATGGCTAACACCAAAGCTTCTTCAAACAAATATTACAACTTTATAATATGTGTTTAGAGAAATGACGGTGTTAGCGAAACTATAATTACATTTATTTATCAAATTAGTAAAAATTAAAGTTCTAATAGTTATTCCTCATATTTATTAGAAAATGAAATAAATGATAATAGTAATTTCAAGAAAACTCACGTAGTTATTTACATTATATACAGGGTAAGCTCAACTATAAATAAGAAATAATCACACTTATCCACTAATAATACCCCTCCTAAATTGCCTAGATATTTGTCCGTACTTTTTTCTATACTTTGACTACACAAGAGGAAAACGTACAATGTTCGAATAACATCGTGTGAGCCAGCAGTGGAATGTTGGGAGACGAGTTAGAGTAGCTCTTGGCAAGGAATCGAGAACCAAGTTGTTGTTAAGCAATTTTCGCAATGGACCTCACATGACCATCCCAAGATAGGGTGCTGTTGGTTGTGATCCCGAGCATGGATATGGAAGACTTTATAGGAATAGTTATACTTGTCATCATCATATTAGGGATTATGGGATCCGCCTTCCTGGAGAAGATGCAAGCTTGAGTTTTGGTTGCATAAACTCTACTGGATAAGCTTTCATGAGAAATGGTGTGACCTGTATTTAAAATTTGTTAGGCTAACGCTGCTATTTTGCCATAATGTATCTTTATATGGGCAACATGTTCTTTATACCGAGTTAAAATGTTCCTTCTAGCTTTGACCCGCTTAGAATTTTGAACACGACTCACAATCGATTTTGTAAATCCCGGATTTGTCGAAGTTGGAAACTTCATCAAAGGTGTTGCCCAAGCGGTATATTAACTTGTTCTCACATCTTGTTGTATTGCAAATTTAGAAAACAGATTATAGAATTTAATATTACAAAAGGATGATACGTAAAACTTTTGAATTTGGTTGCCTTCAAATTTCCTTTTTTGTGTATAAATTAGATTATTGACCTATGATTAATCGTAACCATTGCCCAACGCTATTTGCTGATATGAAGTTTCTCAACTTCACAGGCCCAAAGGAACGTTCATTAATGTTGTCGAGCTCATTTAAAGCCGAATGTTTATGAATGAAAAAGTAGTAAAGTGAAACTGATGATACAAAACTTCAAATTATGATACATTTTAGCTCGTCACAAAACATATCATCGAAAATAAATATCACAATTCAGCCTTCTCAAAGTACCTACTTAATTAATTAATGTTTGTACCATCACATAATTAACGAAATTCAATCATAAAATCCTTCCTTCTGATTCTTCTTCCTTGCTCCTCATTTGCGTATTATTTATGTACAAGTTTCAAACTCAAAAGATAAATGTACGGGTATATCCACGCGAAATAATCTACCTCCGTATTTATTGACAGTTGAATAATTAAAATTTTGAAACAAGAAGCAAAAACATACTCTCATTTTGAACCCTACATTATTCATAAGTTAATTTTGTAAATATATTCTTTGAAAAAGTTGCTCATACGGAAATTTATCAGAAGTAGTCAAATCTCACTCAGTCAATATTTCAGAAGAGTTAAAAATGACGGTAACTGACTAATCTTGCAGTCCAATCAATTAATGAAACTCTGAATAAATGCTACCTTAATACTATGCCCTACACATTCTATCCGTTCACTTGATGTGATTGTTTCCCATTTCGAAGAGTTGAATATTCAAAAGTAATGATTGATATTCTTTAGAATTTTTCCTATGACAACAGTGCTTCTAGCTCATTAGCTATCAAACATTTCAAATAATATTCACTTGATCTATCGAAAAATCCTCTTAAATTACACCCTAAGACAATCATAACTAAATTCATATTCGAAGAAGACAATATGGTTATGATTGATTCATCTTGATTCTCTGGAACCTCATTGCCAACAATCTCTCTCAATTCAAATTAATCATCAAGATATAGTCAAGTTTCAATTCCTTATTGTACACCAGCAATATTTTTCAATAGGTATAAACTTTATGGCAATTTCACTGGGAAGTTTTGCAGTGTAATCAAGATAAGAGATATCGGAAATGGCAATAGGTATCTCCAGTTTTGTTTTAACGGGAAAAAAGTTCTGTAAATAAAGGGTCATTCAATTCCCAATAGTATTTTGGATTTTCATACTTTACTTCATAAAGTTTTAGAAAAACTGAATTTCTTAATTTCCTATTTTATTTTTTCTAGTGTTACCGTCAGAGGTAGAAAAAATAAAGAAGTCTCCTCTGTGGCAACTTTTTATGACCTTTCTCATGGTAATGTCAGTTTCGATATCCGACGTTTCGTTTTTGACCCACCGTCAACTTTTTTTTTAATATGTATTTTCAACTTCTGAGGTTGTATCACATGCTTAAGATCAGATCAGTTTCAGTACTCATCAAGATTCCTAGAAAAAATAATAAGCATACATTAATAAGGGAGAAATTTGTGAGTTGACATTTTTTATTTTTTGTTAATTTCTTGTTTTTATTCCAATAATTATAAGGAAATCACACCTCCTTCTTTGGACAGCAAAATTTCATTAATTTTTCTTTAATGCTTAATTTTTTTTCAAATCTCAATGAGTGCTGAAACTGATCTGAAACGTAAACGAACAATCACATGTGATACATGAATAAGTGTAGCATGAAAAATACTCCAAAAATTTGTATTAAGAAAAGAGTCATATTAGAAAAAGTCGATGATGGTTGATCGAAAACGAAACGTCGGATATTGAAACTGCTATTACTACAAGAAACAAAAGTTGCTCCAAAGGAGTGCCTCTTTTATGTTACCATCTCTGACGTTAACAATAGAAAAAATAAAGTAGGAAATCAAAAAATTACTTTAATATCAAAAATGACATTGGGAATATTACTTCCATATGAATATCATTTAACCAAAACTGTATTATATAACCTTTTTCGATATCCCCTTAATAGACATTCTTATTTCGGACACGCTGTATACAGAATGTGTTAATATTTTGGAATGTGCTTTAGTCCTGGATTTGTAGAATGAACATTTGGGGGTAGATTTTAAGGCCATTAGGTATTTTTTCTATTCCGCGACGCTTATGACTTCTATAACGATACCTATGCGAATTATAGTGCATTTTAGTTTTTAGAAGTTGGTATGTATAAACAGTAATCAGTATCATCATAAACTTAAGCAATTTAATAAAAGTACGCGGTACGGGATTTTGGTGGTAACAAGTTACGCACAGAAGTTTCAACTGTTTTCGTCGATTTGGGAGGAATACCCATCGGAACATCTTCCATCATATCATTCAAAAATGTGATCAAAAAAAATTAGAACATTAATAAAAGTTTACAAATGGATACTTAAATGTAATATCTAAATATATATTCTAAAAACTTGGAATAGAAAAAGTAGGTAGTATAAAAAACTCATTTAATAATGAATTTTAGCGCTCAGTATATTTCCAAATTTGAACTCGTGCGCTAAAATCATGTCTTATGAAACTAGTTCTTCAATAAACGTCTTGACTGTGCTTATCAAAATTGCTACTACATTTTTATTGTAGTTTTTTAAAGAAAATTTCCCAAGTATGTTGAATCAAAGGAGTCATTATCATTATTACTCCATTATTATTATACTCTTCGCGGCGAAGTCAGAGGAGTATATTGCATTTATTCAAGCTATTTCTAAAACCCTTGCACCGTAGTATTTTCCATCATATTTGAACCAACTTTGAAAAATTCGTTTGTCTATTTCGATGTAGGTCACGAAATGCTTGTTGACACGATAACTCAAGAACTAAAAATCATATTCAAAATTTGACAAAAATCGTTTGTTGTTCGATGACAAACTCTATTGATTTTCAGCAAAATTGTGTAATAAACAGACCCTATTTTGAAGGGTTGAATTTAAAAAAATCATAACTTAAAAACCATAAATTGAATCGATTCAAAACTCTCACAGTTAAATTATGTCCCTATAACCAATGAAATATCCTTCATATTTTCAATTATATATGTATTATCAATTTCCAATTATTACTCTTTTGAGTATTATAACTTTAAAAGAGTTCACGCTGTGGATACACCATAACATTATAAATAAGAAATAATCATCCTTATTACTTATCACTAAAAATAATGTTAAATGACTGAAGCCCCCTTCCGCTAAGTAGCCATCATCAGAGTGAACTGAATTAGGAAGCAAAATGTGGCTGCTTATATAATATTTGAGGATAATAATGCGAACAAGGGTTAGTTACCCTTAGCTCGAGATAAATCGCAATTTAATAAATTGCTTTTTCGCTTATACAATTCCATCCCTTCTAAATTACCTAGATATTTATTCCTAATGTGTTTTGTAAGTAATATACTTTCTTGGGAAATGGTGTGGCCTGCATTCAAATTATGTTAGGCTAACTTTTTATTTATTTTAATTTATTTTGGCAGAATGTTCTTTATTGCTAGTTGAAATGTTCCTTTTAGTTTGACCCACATAGTATTTTGAATACGACTCACAATCGATTTTGTAAATCCCGAATTTGTGGAAGTCGGAAACTTTATCAAAGATGTTGCCTATACGGTTTTTTAGCTTGTCCTTACAGCTATAAGTGTTGTATTGCAAATTTAGGAAATTATAGAATTTATTAATCACTGAGGTATGATAAGTGAAACGTTTTAATTTTATTGAACTATTTGAAGGTTAGTGGCTTCAATTTGGTTTGTTGGTTGCGTTCCTATTTCCTTTTTTGTTTAGAAATTAGATTGTTGATCAAAGATTTGTCGTAAAGATTGTCAACGCTATTTGCTGAAGTTTCTCAACTTCGTTGTTACAATTTTGCATGCTCAAAGAGACATGCAATATTTTTTGAAGAATTAAATGGACCTATTTTATAATTAAATGGTGTAGCTGAATCCTCCGGAGTATACCTATTTTTTTGAGTGGTACATCATGTCGAATTCCAAGTAATTACCATAATTTAAAATGTTAATATCAAGGAAAGGAAGCTGCTTATCTCTGTCTATGTCGAGACAGTACATTTCAGTGAATCAATTTGGCTATTAAGCGTGTTCAAAAATCTTTATTTATAATTGCGAAAATATCATCAACATACCATACTTTTTGAAACTGATTTAATTTTGATTTTGAGGAGGTTCCAAGTTTGCATAGAAAAATATTGGCCCAAAGAAGAGAAAGTAGAGCAATCCAATAACTTCTGTAATATCTGTAAATCTTTGAAGTAAAAGGCTGTTTTCATGTGAAAGCAGATAAGGGAAATTTCGTCGTTATTATGAGCAAAGAGGATTATCACAATTCCGTAAACACCTTATTAAATGATGGACCTTATGAACACATTACCAGGAAACCCTATGTAAATGCGATAAATCAGTAAATTATTTATTAGAATTGTGTACCTCTGTAATTTCCGATAATTTAAATACAAACTTAGACTTCCGAATCATAATCTTCCTGAACTGTATTTCATACCTAAGATTCATAAACTGGGTAATTCCATGAGACCAATCATTTCAAACATTAATTCTTCTACGTATAACATAGCAAAATGGTTAGTTGATGAATTTAGCAACTTCCAAGCCGCACCAAGTTTGTCTGAGAAAAATTCTTTAAAGCTAATAATTGCAAACTTTGAAGATTTCAAAATTGAACCTGGTGGTATCCTCGTTTTATTTGATGTTGTTTCACTAATTACAAATACCCCAATTCTTCGGTCGATAAATATGCTGAAGAAATTACTTTCAAATATTAATATCCCCGAAACGAACTGCACACAATACGTGATCCTTACGTCTTTATGTATGGGGCAAAATTATTCCACTTTTAACAAAAACTATTATAAACAAATAAATAGGTGTGCAATGGACAATCCACTCTCTCCTTTTTTGGCCAATATTTTTCTAAGCGAAGTTGAAACCTTCCTAAAATCAAAATTAAATCCAAAAGTTTAGCATAGATATGTTGATGATATTTTAGCGATTATAAGTGAAGATTCTGATTTACGTGGCTTTTTGAATACGCTTAATAGCCAATTTGATTCACTGAAGTCCACTGTCGAACTAGAAACAGCTACGCAACTTCCTTCCTTCGATATTAACATTATAAAAGATGGTAATCACTTGGAATTCCACATATACAGAAAACCCACTCAAAAAAAAAGGTATGCTCCGGCGGATTCAGCTACGCCATTTAATTATAAAATAGCTCCATTTGATAGTCTTGTTCATAGATTATTGAACTTCCCTTTGAGCCAGCAAAATGTTAGCGACGAAGTTGAGAAACTTCAGCGAATAACACAATGACAATGGACAATGGTTACGACAAATCTTTGATCAATAAGATTCAAAAGTTTCACTTATCATTCTTTAGTAATTAATAAATTTCATAATTTCTTTTTTCAATTTGCAATGTAACCCGTTTATAGATGTAATAAAAAACTAAAAGAACCGTTTTTGATAAAGTTTCCGATTTCGACAAATCCGGGATTTACAAAATCGAGTATGAGTATTTTAACTCGGTGTAAAGAACATTTTGGCCATATAAAAAAAAGTAATGGTGCAAAATCAGCGTTGGCTAAACAGATTTTAAATACAGGCCACCAACTTTAGTACTTTTAAAACACAGTGCGGACATATATCTAGGTATTTAGAAGGGATGGAAATATATAAACGAAAAAGCATTTTATTGTATTCCGATTGATCATCTACAGCTGGGGGTTACCCCTGGTTTACATTATTATCCCCAAATAGTGCTTACATAGGTAAATTTTTTTAGTTTACTCTGATGATGGCTACTTTGCAACCGAATGGTCCTCAGTACTTTAATAGTATGTTTAATGAATGAGAGTAATTATTTCTTATTTATAGTATTAAGCTGCTGTTTAAGTCATCCATCAACCCCAAGATACAGAAGCTTATTCCATTAATGTAATCATTCTCATCAATCTTGAAAGTTCAGTTATAAACTGTAAAAAATCGATATTCATTATATTATATAATTATAATGATAATAGTAATATTTATTCAGCAGAGAATTCAACTTTACAAGGTCTATGAGTCTAAAGAAGGTATTTTGTCAATAGATCCTTTGCAATAGGACAAATAAATAATGAGAACACAGAAAGGCCGACCTTAGAGTTGGCTGTTGCTCAGCCTGTGTATTGTAATGGTAAGTTTTTGTGTATCCCAAAATTATAAGTACCTACGTTATAGTAAATGTCACTATAGTTTCACTAACACAGTGGCTTCTTCAAACAAATATTACAAAGTACTAAGTTATTAGTATTACAAAAGAGCTACCTGATATACAGGATGTCCCAGGTTTTAGTAGCAGAACTTCAACAGTCGATAGAAAATTTGATTTTGAGAAAAAAGTTCCTATTAACATATATGCACAGACGCTCAGTTTTAGAGATACAGGGTGTGTTGAAACTGAAAAAAAATTCGTTTTTTGCCAATATCTCCGAAACCGTTTATCGTACAGAAAACAGCTTTCGCAAGCATTTTCTACTCATAGTAAGCCATGTTCTGTGCGATGAACATTTTTTTTTAGTCATAATTGGTGAAGGTTTCGAAGGGGTAGTGGGTGTTTTTTTCCCCAACTTCTGCGTCACTGGAAAAAGCACAGTTTTTAGACAACCATTTGAACCTCCTGGTCATAAGCTCTATAGTTGACCGTTTCCGGGAAAAAGCAACTTTTATGTTGAAAAACATGGTCAATTCTTACTAATTAAACAAAATTTATTCAAACGTTAGAACAAGTAACAAAACCAAAAAATTGACCATGTTTTTCAACATAAAAGTTAATTTTCCTCGAAAACGGTCAATTTTAGAGCTTATAACAGTATCTTTTTTGTGTAGAAAACACACGGTTCAAACGGTTGTCTCAAAACCGTATTTTTTCCAGTGGCGTAGAAGTTGGGGAGAAGAACACCCACTACCCCTTCAAAATATTCACCAATTATGACTAAAAAAAATTTTTTTCATCGCACAGAACATAGCTTACTATGAGTAGAAAATGTTCGCGAAAGATGTTTTCTGTAGGATGAACGGTTCCGGAGATATTTGCAATCAACGAATTTTTTTTTCAATTTCAACACCCTGTATCTCAAAAACTAAGAGTATGTGCATATATGTTAATAGGAACTTTTTTTCTCAAAATCAAATTTTCTATCGACTGTTGAAGTTCTGCTACTAAAACCTGGGACATCCTGTATAACTACAATGATAAGGATAAGCCTAGTATAGAGGGTTATTGTAATTTTACCTAATTGGGTTTAACCCATTGATAGATTGAACGATATACTGGTAGCTTATGGAAAATCTAATTATACAAATTTAACACGGGACAATTGTTAGGTATTTGTTGATCGTTCAATAGGATATCGTACTTCTTATATTTATTGATTTCTAGGGATTGTAGCAAATTTAATTTATTACTTTTATTCGAAATGTGTTAAATCGTGAAATTATCTTTAAAGTTATGTTTATTATAATTAAATGTTTCGCAAAGGTTGAATCCAATTTATAATTAATGAAACTAATTCTTTGATCCGTTTTTGAAGGTTCTTCTTGTCTGACCAATGTATATCATAGGGTCAGCTTGTAAACCTCACGTTTGTCTTCAACAGATAATTTATCTTTATTAAACTTGGCTAAACTATTATGCGATTTAAACGCTACGTGAATATCTAAATTATTAATAAATTTTTTTGTTTAATTCTTATAGTGGTTGGCCCATATATGTGATACTAACATAAGAATATTTTTGCTTTATTGTAGGAAACACTGAGTTAATAGCTAACTTGTATCGTTTTTTAGACAGGATCTGATCTGTTATAGTCTGGAAGAGTAATCATTATTTACCGCGATTTGCTTAAAGATACTAATTTATTTATCAAAATTATTTTTTGACATGGGTATGTTAAGAAGTCCGTGTTACAAACTATTGTAGGCTGCTGTTTTATGTTGAAAAGGATGATTTGAATTATTGTGAATTGTCAGGTTATAGGTGGGTTTACGAAATATTGAAAAATTTGTTATCAATACATGGATAAAAAATTGTATAGACATAACTATACAAAGAATTCATCCACTGCATTTGGTAAACATATAAAGGACACATTTGACTCATCTTTCATACTACCAATGTTTTTTTTTGTTTTAATTGGATATAATCAATTCAAATATATGAGCTACAAAATAATTACATAATAACAAAAATTAGGCGGAATTAATTGACACTCAGCTTGGCTTATTTAGTTGATAACAAGTTTGCATATTAGAGAATTCATCTAGTAAAACATACTCATAACAAAAGGGCACATTTGTAAAAATATTGGTTAATCGTTGATAAATTAAATATGTTAAATGTGGTAATATTATTCACATTTGAAAACATTGTAGAGAATAGCGAGAGCTTTAACACGTTAGTGTTTGCTCTTGATGAGTAAAACAAATTAAGCTATTTCGGATATTCTTGAAAAGAAAATCACAGATATTCATGGTTAATACACTAGGACAGTCGAAGGGGTCATGTGGAAATATAAAAAAATTAGAGAGAAATATTATCTTCTAGTTGAAAGATCTACAAACGTGATAAATATGTATTTTGTGGAATATCTATCTGACTTTATTCACCATCACATCTAGTCTAAATCACAAGTATTTTTTAAACATATTTTTTCGATATTATTTAACTGTATCAGATAATTTCAGCACCAGATAACAGTCGGATGTTCAAGTTTACTGCGCACTAATGCTATGAATAAACTAGATATGTAGAAATCTTATTAAACAATTCGATTCAAAGGAAAATATGAAAAAATTGATGGGGTAAAGAGCTATAATTCACTGATTATACTCACCAATTTAATCGTCCTAATATGTTGGCACATTTTTTATAAGAATATATTTTTGAATTTTGCATCAAAAATAGTTTTTGAGTTGTAATAGCGTAGACATTAACATGAAAAAGTATTTTTTATTGTACCTACTTTCCAGACCAGGACGCACAATAAATAGTAAGGATGTGAAAACAAACAATGTTCTATAATATATGGACCAATATGTTGAGCAATTGAGATAATTCAAACAAAGTATTACCTATATTATGATTTCGATAAATATTGAATTATGCAAATAAACTTACTCGATGATATTGGACAAGTCATAATATGTGGGTTGATATTGTTGGTTTTGATGCGGTTGTGCGTTTTGATTGGAAATAGCTGGTTTTAGTTCTTCTAAAGTTATGAATTCTTCGTCAGTGTCAGGTATTTGCAGTAACCTCGAATAAGGCAAGTCCTGCACTGAGAAATTTCTTGCAACCATTATAACTATTATCGTCAAGATACTTTAAATACTTGTTTAACAATTCACTCTCGTTTAATAACGCACTAGTTATCTGTAGAATACCTGACAAGGCAAGCTAATCGAATGTATTTAGCTTCTTTCTATAACGTATCGTGTTTATATTATTGGCAGCTTTTAGCGGGAGGCCGTAGTATAAGATTTGAATTTCAGACGACGCATGCTCTATTAATTGTGAGTTTCAGTGCTTTTCCCAATTAACCATTTGAACAGATATCGTCCATACCCATATTGTATCAAATTATACTGCAGAGTTAGATCAATTTTTAAAATGGCATTTAAATAAAACTCATTCTCTTAGCCATCTCACTCACCTCTATGACATAAAAATACTATTCTTCTATAAAATATCAGAAACGTCTTGGAAATTTCTTCATCGAGTACAAAAATTTAGAACAAAAGATTTAACATGTCCTCAAAATTTAATAATCATGAAAATCTTATTAAAATCTAAAAAGAATTAAATAAACAGAAGAATAAAATTTAATGTCAACCATGTTTTCAAATGTGTAACTGATATTTACAAATAGACTTTTATTTTGAATCGAATACAACACATTTTTTGCATATAAATATTGACGCTTATTCAAATTCATCCACGACATTCAAATGTTCGGTTTGCTTTAAATCAACAAACATGCCATTTACATTTTATTCGATTCCATGAAACTACTATATTTTCTGCTTTAACAGCAACACTCATAAAACGAAAGGCACTAGACTTTGAATTCGAATTTTAGTTAACGTCCGAAAGATTTCTATGTAACTATATCATAAAAATTAATGTTTCGATAATTAAATTAGTAGATATTTTCAATAAAGAAACAAAAATTCAGGCATTTTTAAGGTGCCAATGTAGTATTGAATCGATTATAACTAAAAGTATAAGAAATATTGGATTTGGCTTAATAGAAATTGATTTTATTCAGCAAAAATTGTCTCATTCTTATTATCAAAGGTTTCATTCCAATTATACCAAATTAAAATTATTCATTGTTTATTTTTTCAATTAATACTAAAAATGCGTTTCATAATAGATAAATAAATATAATAAATAAACATTATAAACATGGATTTTGTGGTTGGATTTGAATAAGCGTAACTCTTTTTATATACAAAATATGTGTTGTATTTAATTCAAAATAAAACTGTATTTGCGAATATCAGTTACATGTTTGAAAAGATGGTTACCAATTACATCACTTTGGTCCCGTCAGAGTCTTACATTTTTGTAAATATAAACCTCTGACAGGATAGTAGATCATTGATGAATACAATACGATTCGATGCTCCGCTATATATCAACTATTCACGCACATTCATCTAATGTTCAATCGTTTTGAAGTGAGGAGTGTAGGTTACAGTATTACTACGGTTGGTAATTAATTGACAGTACTCATTCAATGGCAGCATCCGGGTTCTTATATATTCCAATAGAACTGACTGAGAAATGTTCTGGGTAAGTAATAAAACATTGAACCATAGGCGGGATTCGAACCCACACTGCTGGATGTCTAGTTCAGCGTGTATACCAATCACACCACTTTGGTCATGTCAGATTCTCATATTTTAGTAAATATAAACCTCTGAAAGAATAGTAGAACATTGATGAACACAATGTGATTGGATGCTCCGCTATAGATCAACTATTCACGCACATTCATCTGAAGTTCAATCGTTTTGAATTGAGGAGTGTAAGTTAGAGTATCACCATGATTGGGAATTACTCTGACAGTACTCATTCAATGACAGCATCTCGTAATTGGTAAATACGCTGGAGTAGACATGCAGGAATGTGGGTTCGAATCTCGCCTATGGTGCAATGTGATACTTTTATTCATCGTTATAATCCTATGTTAAATTATTTAAGTTATCTTCATAATTCAGAAAATTTAATTCTATATCTCTTATTGTACTAACACGAAATTGTGGTCAACCAGGCAAACAAATCTTAAGCTTGTTTATACTTATCCAGGATATTTCGGTCTAATGAAATTTTTAAAAACCTGGAATTGAAATTGATAGGATGAACCAAACCACTAAATGAGCAATTATTGTTTAATCACTTATTATTTGGCTGTAGTCTTCATTGAAATATACATTACAGAGCATTTACTTATACCCAGTTCAAGGTGGTTAGTAAGACACCAATCACTCAGAACATCCAAATCATGCTTCAGTGACCTACATCTTAAAGAGTTCCCAACAATCTTCAAAATCTGCAAAAAGATGCATTAGAAAAGAGATTTATCGTAATTCATGAATAAATTGACCATACCCAATTTTGTATTAGAAGAAATACAAATGAGCCATCTTTGCAAACCCATCCACAGGAAAATAAATTACGAGGCTATCGTTACATTTTTATAGTAAATAGTCAACAAACATGTGTTGACAGAAAGTGCTGACGAGATCCAACAGTTCTTAACAACCGTCAACGCTTAACAGTATTATTCACATCCCATTGTGATTTGAGTCACACTCGATAAATATTTGTAATACTTCTCTCCCTTCCGATTTATTGTCCGTCGAAATTGGATGTCATCCATCTAACTTTTCAGAATGTTTACGTCTCATGAAAAAACTTTCTGTATTCTTTGTTTAGTGCTATAACTAAGTTACCTCATTTTTTTGCTCCAGCTTAATTAGAACAGATATACAAGTTGCATGACAACGATCGTTTGTTATAATCCCTTTAACGGCATCAAAATATGTCCAAGTATTGGTTCGCATTTTCATTAGGGGGTTTAAATATACAAAACAAACGAACCATGATATCCCGCATAAAGGTTTTGAATCTGTTCAAATTGATTGTCGATGGATATACACAGTATATCAGAACGAGCATTTCAATATTCTATAAAATAAATTAGAGCTAACTCCAGATTCAGCATTATACTATATATACAGTCTACTCCTGTTATGTGAACATAGCAGTTCCTCGAAATCCTAAATAAGTATCGAAGTAATGTTTTTATAATATATGATTATGTCAAACACCATCACGAGTATTTATTTGAAAATTCAACTAATGGGAAGGTTACTCGTCCTCGAAATGATCAAAATATATTATCACCCGATGGAAGCAATGTAACATTTGATGAACCTTCTTTATTTGCCCAGATGATGTAGGAACTGAAAGTATCACCAATTACTCCTCTCTTTTGAGATGTTTCCTCATTTAATATTCATACTCAATGACATAAGAGCGTATGAGTGAAGATAACATAAATATTAAAATATTATGAATAAAAACAGTTTTTAACGAATAGAAATACCTTTTTAATACCTCTTGATTACAATGAGAAGCCAAAAGCATCAACTGAAGAATTAATGTTCTCATAATATGAACAAATATAATGGAGAGGTGAATACAATAATGCATTTTGTTTCACAACTAGAACGATAAAACGTACATACACCGTCAAATTTAAGGAATAAATTTGTACTTTTTTCCTCCTTAAAAAATTGCTTCTAACAATTTGATCCTGTTTAAAACACGACTATTGAAAAAAAGTATTTTTGCTAAAGCATTCAATCATATTTTGACATTTTTTTAAACATTTGATAATCAAGCAAAATTACAATGATAATTTTTTTAAATGAAGTATCATTCCCTCACGAACCATCATTTCTTGAGACAATTAAAGCAGTATTTACTTCTTCTTCTGTATTTTGCATAGCAGGAATGCTTGATATAAGTCGTCTAGCACGTCCTAGACATGTTCAATCGAATCAGGTCTCTTAACATTTTCGATAACTCAAAAAAAAAGAAATTATAATTATTTTTTTGATTTAATCATTTTTTCTTATATTCTCGCTAGTGTACCGATTTCATAAGCTTGACACATTCATTACTGATGTTCTTTTGTATATTTGGGTCCAATTTGAGGTAAAACACAAAGGACCTAAACTGGAAAAAAAGAATGACCTATTACTTTTTTGTTCAATTCTTTTCCTAAATTTCGTGGACATACAATTAGAAAACATTAAAAATTACCAAAGGAAGTCCTCCTCTTCTATTGAGCTGTTTTCGAGGAAAACGTGGAACTTGTTAAACAAGTGATTTCATTTGATGAGGTAATCTGTGAATAATAAATTACTACCAATTCATAATTCATAAGCGTTTCGAAGTGATGTCCTTTCACTTCAATGTATAAATTAATTTTTCTTAGAATAATAATTCTTTGCATGAGCCCTTCAACTTTATTCAAGAGACTTATAGGTATACAACCGTTTTCCGATAACCCCAAAATAAGAAATCCAAGTCTAAATCATGCGATCAAGGAGCAAACTGCAAAATCCCACCGCATCCTGTTAATTTTCCAGTTAAAGTATCTTTTAACAATTCTTCCACAACTACTGTAAAATACGGCGGCGCGTCTTCATGCAGAACCCACATTGCATTTCTTACGCAAAGTGATAAATTCTCCTATATGAAGACAGTACGCCCATGTCCAAAGATGAAGCTACATCTGTGAAAAGAATAAATAAGGTCAAAATTAGATTGGGTGTTAAGGGGTTAGTATTTGACCTTTATGGGAATGCAGGGATGGAGAAGTTGCTCTTACACAAGTTCGTGTACCGAGCTCTTCGGAATATCTTTTTAATCAGTTTTGTATATTGCATGAAGTACGAAGAAATTATCGAACGATTCCCAATGCTCGGAGCTCACCGAATAGTATTATAAACCATAAATAGTACACGTGTAATATTGACTCCCAGATCATCCTCTGATACTAGAAAAAGTTATAAAAGTAATCGATGGAAATAACCAACTTTGAAGCCCTATATTTCCGTTATTGAGTTTCGGGAAAAAGTTACCTACATTGAAAATTTAGCCGCAATAATTCAAAATTTTGTACAAACTTTCATTCTGAGGATTGAGAATAATTCTCAATTAAATCGACAATTTGGTACCTTGTAGCTTCCAAACTTTTGAATAAAAAAAAACGGGCAGTTACCGAGCACTGCTGACAGAAGTGAAAACTGACATTATAAAGTAACCAATTTATTTTATGTTATCTTTGAATTATTGCAGCATCCGAAATTACAATTTTATTATTTTTAAATGAAAATTAATATAATTAGTTTTTCTTTAGTTTTCACAACTGTCAGCATTTCAATAAAGAATTATACACATTTTTATATTTAATAATAAAAAACGTATAATGGGCGGTAACAATCCCTGTAAAGAGTATGAATGTAACCCGATAGCCATTATAATAAATACACATTATTTTATTTTCAAAACATATTATTTATTGATATTTACATCGATGTAAATGAAAGTAATGTTAAACAGCATTTTATTCATTTGCGTCGTCATTATCGGTAACTTCGAATAATTAAAGTATAAATTGTATTGCAAAAAAAGGTCCATTTTTTCAGACGGCATAAAAATATAACTTTCGTCTGCACGAGGACGGAGGATTGAGTAAATGAATAATGTCCAGTATATGCGTGCTGTTGTAGCTGTATACAGTGTATAATGTGTATACGCAGTATATACGTATACCTTTCCTGAATACCGTAATCGAAAGCACTGGCACATGCAGGCAGGCTCTACCAAAACCGACTCAGATATGCACACATGTGTAAGCGTATAGAGAGTACCTGACGCCTGACCCGAGTCCCGCACGGCCGCATTTGCGCACGCAGCAGTATACATAATACCTAATATATATATAGCTACAGCGTGACGGGACGTGACGGACTTATGGTTTTACCCCTCATCTGAAATAACCCAACGCGCCTAAAGAAGTTTTCACTTCAAAAATACTAGAGTAAGTACAAAGATAGAATATGGTTAGAACAGGCAAAAACTTGTATGAGAAATCATGAAATTTGCCAATAATATTTCAATTCAAATCTTTCTTATGCCCCAATTTTTGTGCTCATTTGTCTCTATGAAGTGAGGAATTCAATAGTAATCTCATTATCTTCGCAGACGCTTACATTATATTAGTTCCCAGAAATGTCTTAAATTATCAGGCAATATGACAGAATTGTAACGTTCCAATTCTCTATGGATCTCTCGTTCGGAAAACTATTCTTAATGATTTATCTACTTGTTCAGAGTATTAAACTAATTTAAATTGAACGAAAATTCATTAAATTAATTATGTAAATATTTAAAACTAATTTATTTCATTGTTATATTTAGCTCACACAAGATTTAATCTTAAAGAGCACCATGTACCTTATTTTACTTAGAATTTGTTAAGAGTATTATATTAGTTTTATTGTAATTTCGATCTAAGTAAATAAAGATTTATTATTATTATTATTATCTAACACGAAAAATTGGTATCTTAGTAATACAAAATGCATTTTCTTTACATTCTTTACGTATATCTGCAAACGGAATTTATAAATGCAATTATGAATAATATGGATTAATTCACAATTTATCTGAGCTCATAGGAGAGATTTCCAAATATATTTATGATGATGATCTGAATTCGTGTAAATTAATTTGAATTAATAGGAAATTTTGTTATCAAGAGAAAAATCATCAAAAGCTGAATTAGTTACTTTTGTAATGAAAATGAGTGGTTTATAATAGCATATGGGAGCATTAGTTCCTCAAGTAAAATCACCTCCTGAATTTTTCGTCCATAATTTGCGAACACCCGTTAGATAAAGAAACTCATAACATCAAGCTGAATCTTTTGTATTTTTTCCTAGCAGATATGGTCGTCTTGGACCTGGTGGTCATAACGTTCTATGGTTGTATGAAAGTAACGATTCAGTAGAACCCGTTTAAAAAAATTGACAGATTAGTATTTGTAGAGACCATCAATATGTTCGAAAATGAATAAATAGTTGGCGGGTTATTCGGCAGTGTGAAAATACTGAGATTAGAACCTCGTTTTTATGCCTGATGCGTGTTGTTGGATTTATATTCAAGTTGAATTATAATATTATCAAGAAACTTACTAGGTATATAATCTTTACATGATATATTACGTGATAAATGTGTTGTCATAATGTATCAACAAATTCTGCATAGAAATGTTAAAGTATTTTCAATAAAATTGTTATCACTTATGACATGAATATTTGAACATAGAAAAGGTTCAAATTCAAAGTAATATTATAAGGGTATGCCATTTTGGAATGGTTCATATATTCGAAGATTCAATAATCGATCGATACAATTTTTATGTACCCCAAATATGAAAAAAAAAATTTATATTTAAAAGGTCTTTCATAATATCTTTAGATTGTTTTTCAGACTTCCTATCTGAGTTTCAATCAATTTCATTCATGATAAAATTTAAAATATTCTTGTTTTGTAGTGTCTGGAATTCGTATTTAGTAAGATTACAAAAAGTATGAATCAAATGAAATGTAAAATTGACATTTATATATCAAATTGTAACCTAAACTTAAACTTTTATAATAATGAATGTGAGTATAATAAAATTAATAATATGAATTTATACCAACCTTATACGTTTGTCCATTATCACATAATTTTGAAAAATTTTAACAATTTTACAACAAACAAATAAAAACATTGTTAATTTTATCATGTCAATATCAACTTATTGTAAAAGTAACATTGTGATACAAAATCAATAAGCTACCAATTTGTTGAAACATAATTTTTTTGTAGCCACTTAATACTTGAGAGTGGAGTGTAACCAGGAGTCTATCATCTCTGAAACATGTAGAAATCTTAAAAATTATGGATTGTGATATTCAAACTACAATATTTAATACTTGGTAAAATAAACTCACACTTAGGTAACATCAATCTAATAACTAAAGGATAAAAAATCCGTCGGAACAGATAAAATCAGCCCTAACACTTTGAAATAAGTAATTGAAGCAATATGCATGCCACTTACTTTATTAATATATCCTAAATTTGAGTGTTTCGAAGCTTCGAAGGACGCCATTATCAAACCATTTCACAAAGCTGGTGATCAACTTAAAACGTCAAATTATCGACCAAATTCAGTTATTTCTAAATATCTGAAAATGTAAACGTGCAATTTTATGAAAAAATATAATATTATTTCGAAATATCAAGTTGGTTTTATAGAAGGAAGATCCAATAAGAAGAAAACGATAGAATTGGGAGTGCCACAAGGAACCATCTTGGGACCGATCTGGTTCTTACTGTATATTGCTTCTATTTTTGACATTACACATGTGGTAGAATATTATATATTTAATGTACAGCGCTAAAACATGGAACTCATTGAAAAGCTTATTTGATAGTGAACTGTTACTGTTTCACCAATGATTCAGCAGCAAAGTGCTTACCGTAAATATCGCAAAAACAAATTCTTACCTCCAATACTTCTCCATGCTCATGTTTGCTATCATGAAGATAATATACCCAAAGTAGAAACTTTTAAATATTTAGGAATAATCTTCGATACTCATTTTCGATGGGACGACACATTTTGACCTAAAACAGATGTATAAATTCAAATTATTAAAACAATACGTACTTCGACCACAGTTAATAATAATTTACACTGCTTTGGTACAATATCAGCTCACGTATGGGATTATTTCTTGGGGAGGGGCACTTTATGAACACATGCATGATTTTACAAAAAAATGACTCGGAGTTGTTAGATATAAAACAATTATTTTTTATTATTGTGTTTGCAATACTTACCAACGACTAAGATTAGTCTTCAGAACAAAATAAGTGAACATGGATCATGAAATTAATCGTCTATAAATATTGAGCAGAACAAGTAAATGTTGGATAAACGTCAACATAAGCGTGATTCTCAGAATCCATACGAAATCGAGATTGTTCAACAACAATTGTATATAATTTTGAATTGTCAACTGTTCTTTACAATAATTGTTAAAGTAAAAAATATTCTTTTTCTATTATGACAGTTTGTTAAGATTTTGAGCTACTGCAGCATATTAACCATAACTTCAAAATAAGCGAACAACATAAATAATAACTAATATCTTTGGAAAAAATTAAGGTTACAATTCCGTACCAACCAGTTGTAATCTTAGCAAACGAAGCTGGGGAATATATTCTATTCGATCTCATGTCGATTATACTCGATATGGCCATTTTCTTGATTGAAGTAACGTGAGATCTACACCTGAGGTCTTTCTTAGAACGTCTCATCTACTAGAATTGCATCAGATGTCCGAGTTCTCTTTCTTGGATAACGAAGTGTTGCCAAGGGTAACACATGTAATTATTCCTATAATTTGATTTTCGTTATTGCTTCTTACTGACTCATTATTGTTCCTATAAACGAGTCCCAACTAGCAAGAATAATTGATTAATATGCACTGCATAACAAGCTAGGAAAACAAAATAACGATATTTTGTTCTAATAATACTGAAGACAAGAAGCGTTGCTAATAACGTGTTGAATAATTATTTCAATTAGGAATATGCAAATAATAACGCACTTTCATGATGAGTATATAACGAATTGATATCTGAATCTGCATCTGAATTATATACTCTACTACTTAAGAGATATACATAATTAAATTTTCGAAATTATGAAGATAACTTAGATAATTTAACATAGGATTATAAAGATGAATAAACGTAAAACATTGAACCCACATTCCAGGATGTCTAGTCCAGCGTGTTTACGAATTAGACCATTTTGGTCCAGTCAGAGTTTTATATTTATGTGAATATAAGCCTCTGAAAGGATAGTAGATCATTTATGAACACAATGCGATTCAATGCTCCGCTATAGATTAATTATTCATCCACATCCATCTAAAGTTCATTCGTTTTTGAATTGAGGAGGATGGGTATGGGTGTTACTATGATTGGCAATTACTCTGACAGTACTCATTCAATGACGGAACCAAAGTGGTGTAATTGGTAAAAAACGCTGGACTAGACATCCAGGAATGTGGGTTCGAATCTTGCCTATGGTTCAATGTATTACGTTTATTCATTTTCATAATCCTATGTTAAATTATCTAAGTTATCTTCAAAATTCAGAAAATTTAGTTCTATTTCTCTTGATGTACCTACACGAAATTGTGGCCAATTATGCAAAGAAACTTTGATATATATACAGGATGTTCCAGAAAGATCAACCCGTAAATGCAGGGGACGGTAGATTTTACAAAATAGTCAGATTTTTTCATATAAACTATGGTCCTATCTCCTTTCGTTTCGGAGATACGCGTAGAATTTTATTTTTTTTAAACGAAATTTTGCTGTGGATCTACAGATATTTCGTTGCAATATGGCACTCGGGGGTTTCAGACGACGCCGAATAAGATAGTTTAGTAAGTTATGGAATATGTGTAGAGGGCGCTGGGTGCGCGACCTTTCGGCGATTCTTTTAGCCTTAACTTTTTTGAGAATAATTTTTTATTGTTTCCTTTGTACATTTTTCTGGTTACCAATTTTATTGCAAACAAATAAAGTACTCCTGTTGAGGTTGTCAAAATCCCACCGTAGCAATATAGAGAACGTAATTATGCACAGGTAGACGACAAAATAGCATTTTCCTTCATCTTCGGTGTTGCAAAGTTTCATAAGTACCTGTTTGGTCGTCCTAAACTTACCTTCATTACTGATCACAAACCATTACTAGTTATTTTCAGAAAAGATGCTCTTACTCCAGATCATATCTCACCGAGATTTCTCCGTTGTTCTTTGTTGGTGATAGCCTACGATTACCAGTTTATTTACCAACCAAGACGTTTTCACGGAAATATCAGCTTTACCATGAAATTGTCCTTTTCGCATGCCTACCTCTTCCAAACAGTCAAATCGAAGAACATCAGGATCCTCATGCGTACACTTATTACAAATTACACATGTTCCTGTGAATCACGCACAGTTTTCAGTGGCTACACAATGCGATGAAACTCTTCTGAATGTTATGAGGTTTTATGAGGAATTGTTAGCCTATTACTCCACTGTACCCCACAATTGAAACTGCTTTGCCTGAGCTCTGGTTTTCACTTGAAGGTGGATGTTTGCTGCGTGGAGATTAAGTAATCGTTCCCAAGTCAATACGCTAGAAGTTTCTAGAGGCAATTCAATCATCACATCACGGGATCGTCCGCACAAAATCAATTTCTCGATTCTACATTTGGTGACCGGGATTTAGAGAGAAATATAGAGAAGACAGTTCATCATTGTACTACGTGTCAAGAATTTCGTTGTTATCCTTCCATGGTGCCTTCAGCTTACTGGGCCACCATGACACATGCATGAGAACAAGTTCATTTTGAACATTTAGGACCAATTGAAAACCACGTTTTTCTCATTATGGTACCTAGATCGTTTTCTCATTTTCCAGCAATCAAATTGGTATCATCAATCTCTACAGCTATATTGACCAAGCGTACATGTGACGCATTCGTAGATTTTGATATACCAGAATATATCGTGTCTGACTATTTGACAATGGTAAACAACTGTTGTCACTAAAGTTTCGGCTTTAGTCGGAAAATTTAGTGGAATTCTTGAATTCTCCACCTTTTTATCCTTCATCTAATGGACTTGTGCAAAGATTTGATAGAAGATTTAAAGATCTTTTTCGTACAATAACAGGCATGTTTTGGTTCGTCTTGAGATAGTTTTATTTGTCATGTTGTAACGGGTTGCGTTACGAGATAGTATAGAACTTGCTAATAAACAGATTAGATTTCTTTTCGGCTAGGAAACTTGTCATATGATATTTAAAGATATCTGCCGGTCAATAAAACTTATATTATTGATACTACCATTCCTGATGTGAGATGTCACTAAATATCGCGGAATGTAGGATAGCGGAAATCGGAAAGTAGGATTGTGGTGTGTACCTTTACCTGGGTAAGTCGAGATTTCGTAATTCATTGTCGTTAATTACATTTTCTTAATTTTACTTCCGAAATATTATTCACATCAGGCTATTTAATTTGATTTAGACTTCTGGATGTACAAAGCCTGATTGTGATAGTATTTCGGCGGATTTTTTTTATCTCGATTTGCCTGGGGGCACACCCGATCATTTTGCAGATAGCATATTTCGAAGAATATCATTTCCATCACGGCATTGATTGTTGTAACTCTTGTAGGAGGATAGTCTATCGGAACGTAGGCAGGTTCTTATGATAATATTTCTGTATTCCTTGTCAGTTTAATTCCGCATTGGCACATGCTATTTTTTCGTGATTCGTAAGAGTCGCCATTTTGTAAATCTGATACGTAGTATTCAGAGCTGTCTTCGACTGCATCGTGCTATAAATAGTATTTGGAATTATCACAAGGTATTATTCAATTATTGCTTATTGAATTTTTAATTATCAGGACTGCTGCGTTCGCGTGATTGCAGAGTAGAGTAATACATCAATTTGATGCAAATCAATTCAAGTTTATAGATTTGTGCTAACTAGCAAATTCAACGTTTTGGTTATTTCCTTCAATCACAATTTGATTATTTTTTGTATCGTTAATTCAGTCACATATTATTTATTGTTTAAATTTAAGTAATTCTTGTAATTATATAATTCTTGCAGATTGAATTATATTTTTGTCTAAATTGATACCTCCTCAAGATATCAATTTTGTAATAATGTTTTACATATTGGGGAAGATAACATTATCGGAGGTGGAATCATTTGGTTATTCCGGCCGACGGTGTTACTTGTCCTTTGATCTCAAGTCAGGTACTGTTCGTTCTTTGACATTACAGGGTTTGAATGTCTGAGGTTCCTCACCTCTTCACTCCAAGACGGTTTAGTGACTTTCCTGACAGGACCAGCTTCCAGTTCCTACGAGTTCCAAGGAGGGTAACATTTTATTGTTGAGTGACCATTATTTCATTTTCTGATTTTGTTGTTCACCAAAATTGTATTTCGCTAAATTTTTTAGAGCCATTCGTAGTCTCTTTACTATTTAACTATCCATTCTTTCAATTAAGAAATTGAGTTAATTTCATAATTTTTTTACTCTAAATTCTATATATACAAATTGATTTAATTTTGTAATTGTTTTACTTCAAAATTCGTTTTATTTATAAATTAATTCATTATATAAACTGTAAATTTATTTTTGTTAAATACCAAATTCCATATGGAATAAATCAAATTGTTAAGTTGAACTTGTATTGTTTTTCTAATTTCCATCAACTAATAAACCATCTCGTGGTGCTTGTAATCTAGGCTGTGAATTCATTTATTTTTATAGTTTTCTTTAAGCAATTGGCGCTCAGGCAATTCACCAGTCTAGAATCACAAGGCACGTTTCACTACGAGCCCTGAGATTAATTAATTCAAATTGAGCTAGTTGGGTCAATATAAACCGACCCAAGCGGGTCCGTTTCACTGGCGCCCAGCATAGGTGGGCTGCCGTTTCACATCCGTTTCAATGTGCAGTGTATGTACTGCAACAAATCAAGTTGGTGCTCATTTATTTCACCCGAATCTGAAAGTCCGTACACCTTACGATGTTATTCATCCAGCTCATGAGGTAAGAAATTAGAAGATAATCAAGGTTTAGTCTAACACTTCAAGGTTGGAGATGTGGTTCGTTTCAGAAAATATCGTCAATTCAAGTCACGATAGTCTCTTGGTACTAGTTCAGAGCGTTTGAGGTACATACTGTACATAGTGTGAGATGAAGTTCAAACCTCTCATGTTCAGAGCATCGATCGAGTCATCCGTTCGAAGATTCAACCAACCAGGTGCAAAATCACAGCATAATAATTTGAGTTACAATGATCCTCAAATCGAAGATTCTGTACCAGAAGGAGTTTCTCAAGAACATGGTTCATATCCAGTGATCAATCATCAATCTAGAGTCGAGCGCCAATTCGAAAACGAGCGTCAGACTGTTGTTGAACCCCAACCGCTGGATCTGCAACGACCAATTAACATATTCGATCAGTTCTGGAGTACTGTTCATATGGAGTTCAACTTCCAAATATACGCTGAAACTCTTAAATTATATTCAGAAGAGAGCTATTCGTCTGTTTGGGGATGTCACACTTACCAATTCATTAACCTATCTATAACATCGTAGAAAGTTGGGCGATCTCTCCCGTTTCTATAGAAATATTTCCATGGTCAGTGTTCATCAGAAATCTCGTTTGTTTTTCCACCTCGAGAGATTCCAAGAAGGCGGACTAGACGAGCTCAAGCTAATTGCTTCTTTGTCAAGCACGATACCTGTAGAACTTTTTCCCACCAGACTTCATTTTCATATCGAACGGCGAAGTTCGCCTAGTGATGTTTTACTTTATGCCTAAAACCTACAAAGTTCCAAGAAGAATTCTCCTCTACCAACTTTAAGCCGCTGGCTCATAACGATTGTCTTAGAATATTTAAGATTTTCCTCTTGTGTAGTCAAAATACATGAATAAAAATCAATCATTTTCAGTACGAATTCACAAATAAAACATTTCTGAAAATACAAATTTCTACTATTTGCACATAACCATTATTATTATAAAAATTTTATTCTCCTGAGACTGAAAAAATAAATTAATTTTACTGTAGACGGGACAGAATTTTGAAAAATTTTACTTTCGAATATCCACCAATTTATGTTTCAATTTCGAAAGTTATCATTATTTTCAGCAAGTGTTGAAAATTCTTCTGACCTAAAAATCGAATATTATTAAAAAAATACTGATCGGTTATTTTGTAGATATGTCTTGTATTGGTATCATTTAACCGTTTCTCTACTAAATAACAATGAAAATATGAAATGAAGATTTGATTAGTTACCTACCAAAAATTCCACAGGTAGTTAGTTAATAGTTATGTTCGTCTATCAATATTAAAGCCGTTGTGAGTGTTATTTAGAATAACAATTTTGAAGACATACGATTATACAAAACATAACATTGAGAGAGAAACATAGCAACAGGAAGAGAATTCTCGTGACAACCCATTATTCTGAATCTGAATATGTATATTGACGCACTGTTCTTGGTACACGTCATAACTAGCGTGCAGCTCATTTGCAATTATTCCAGGTGAACAGAAGGGTATTAATGTCACTTACAGAAGTTCTGTAAATTGTACATATTGAATTTTAAATTAATTATTGTCAGTTGAGTTTCATTGTCAAGCACATACATTTGTCTAATTCTGTCCACAATTCCCAGTGAAATGTAGAAATATTAAAATGGACTATTCCATAATATCCCACTTGCGAGAATCAGTTAGGATTCTAGGATTAAAGATGTTATGAAACGAGTTCTTTGCATTCGATTATGTAGCAACGCAACATGGAAGATTGAATCAACATGGAAGTGCAAATTGAATTTGTGTTGGAAATAGATAAAAATAAACAGTAGGTAAAAGAAATTAATAGTGTAATTAAAAGAAATTAACAGTGTTCAATTTGTGTTGACCAAGAAAGAACTGTCCCCAAATACCACAACAATACTGATGATGATTGTTTATGAAGAGTATCACAATAATATTTGACTATACAGGCTGTCTAACGATGAACGTTCGTTACCGATACCAATGAAAAATGATAGGACATTTTTGAAAATTTGGTTTTATATTAAAGATAATGAGTATTCTTCAGCTAAAATATTTTCAATAATCTGGCACATCCGGTTATACCGGAAGTGAACATAAATTCCAAATAGAGCTTACTGCATATTATCATATTTCTGAATTCTGAGAAAAATTCTAGATATATTTGATGGAAGATGTTCTACATCTTGCTCTAGCCGTTTTCGAGTTATTAGCATATTTATGATAAAAAGGAAAGATTCAGAACGCAACATAATTCATTGTTATATCTAAACGGTCTCCTATTTCATAACGTGTTTTTGGCATTTCGTAGTGTATGCTTGAGCTGGCGTAAAGCATTCAAAACATTTTTCAATGGTGGTTTCGTAGAAAAAATTCGAAAATCGCTTACAAAAAATGCCAAAAAGTCCATTTTTAAAATGAAATTCCTCATTTTTCTTCTTGTAGTCTTATCTAGAACCGAAAAATAAGGCAATTTGCTATTATGTTCTCTATATCAAAATCCTTTAATTTGTAAATAAATATAAGCTTGAATTTCATATCGTTGGTCCAAATAATATGATTTAAAAATGATTTTTATTCATGAAACCGAGTGAGCCTCAATAAGTTCGCAAAAATTAATTTAAAAATGATTGTTTTCTCATGAAACCGAGTGAGTCTCAATAAGTTCGCAAAAATTAATCAGTTATTGAAAATTGTTATCTTTCAATTCTTGTACGAAAGAAAACGAGTATGGGATGAAATTTATAATTTTTAAGTATCCTGTTTATTGATCATCCCGACAAACCAGATTCTCTGGCGCATTCTCTTAAAGATTTTGATGGATGAGCTATGAAAAACCACAAAAGAGCGACTTCGGTATCGTCATTGTCGACAACTGACTTATTTTGAAATTTTTTTAAATCTTCACTATCTACACAGCTGTTGTTGATGGCTTATGTTTTTCCGGAAAACTGTCAGTGAATGTATAACATGTTCTTGATAGCACTTTGTTACATTCCCCATAAATAATGAACGGATTCAAATAATCTGTGTTGGTATAATTCAACCGGGCAGACAATGTTTTCAGTAATTATAAACAGTGATATTTCTGTAATTTCACCCGATTGTTTTCTAAGCCGCCATTCCCTACGCTATTCTCCGAAGTTAAGGAAACGTGACGTTTTACGATACAAATGATATAGATATTTGCAATAAATTAAAAATTAAGGTATTTTAATATAGGAAACTTAATAGAAAGTTGCCGTATTTTTTCATTCTGAATAAGACTATAAGAAGAAAAATGGAGGTTTACATTTAAAAAAAGTATGTTTATGTTTATTCTATGTTCGAAATAATATCTCGAAAAATTCTATGAATAGGTAAGATTTAGAATATAGAGTAAAAAACACGAGCCAAAAGCCGCTACTCTTATTACCCTTATTATCAGAAAAAAATCTAACCTTGCTATCTACCAATGAATTAGTTGGAAGGACAAATAAAGCTGTAGGTATAAGCTTTACCCATAGTAGCAATTTCAAAATCATTCGAATAATCTTGGTAATGAAACAGGAAGTATAATCGATAATGAGATCATCATAATCAGTAGAGCGATACGGTTTAACCCGATGTCGCTGGATTGGGCCCACTGTGCGCCCCTTGAACAGTAGCCTATTCTATTCTGGCTTGCCAGGAACCCAAAATATTGCTTACGCTAAGTGCCATAAGTTCCTCCGGAAGCAGATCTGGTTTGCCGGAGTTACTGTGTATGAAGAATGTCAAAGCTGAGCATTCCAACAGGATGTGAGAGGCAGTATCTTTCACCTCTCGACATTTCCTACACAGGGGCATATACGATGCCCATAATACGTAGGTGTCTATTAAAATGATAGTGACAAGTGGGGTTTGCAGCCATTTCCTCAAGGTCCCTTATGTTAAGAGAAATGAGCTTAGGCACAGGCTCTTTGATAAAGAGCTTCTCCTGCCTCGTGCCTGATGAGTTTCACCACCATTCAGACCACGCAGTTTGATGAAGTGCTCTATTGACTCTGGCCGAAGGCCAACTCACATGTCTCCTGGGACCCAGATGAGTTAGACTTTGTTTGTCCTGGCTAGTTATGCCAGTGCATCTATGCATTCTGTGATGTATGCTGCTGTTGTTTACACTTGTATGACTCAGTATGATGGTAGTTGGTTGAAGAAATAGCACTTGATGATTTCAAGTTATTTATTCACACCTATATACAGTTCTGTACAAACTACACTAAACCAACTGAGTCGCCTTATTTTATGAAGGTTAGTTTACCTAAAGTTGGAAGTCTCTAGGTTAACGTTTGATTATAAGATTGATGATATGTTAATGTTTTTGCAAGTATTAATGTTGCTTGCTGAAGTGATGTTGATGTGATTGCTATAGCAACGTGATGATGTTGCTCGTTGAATTGATTTGATTTGAATATGTATGCAATATAATGATGTTGCTCGATGAAAGAGCTTTGTGTGAATCTTATATTCCCTGAAGTCGTTTACTTCACGGCAAGTTTAAGACTAAAAGGGTCTGTAAAGGAGGGTAGTACCTGCTATCGTTGGCTACATATGTGTTGACCAGAATCTCAGGCTACACTACCATTCTTAGAAAGACCAATATAAATAAGCCATGTCAAAGCATCAATAACACTTCGTCGGCGTTTGTTTCCAGATGTGGCGTTAATACATTCACAGAGGCTATAATAGCTAATATACAAAAAATGTTATTTTAAATGACTTGTCATGATTATTGTCAATATGTATAAAAATATGAATACGTTAAGCTTAAACATACTGCCCGCCTTGAAAGGTAGACCTTTCAATACAAACCAAATAGGAGGGATGACAAATTAAATTCCTAAAATACAAACTTACATTAATCATAGTTAATTAACTACAATTATCAAAAAATGTCTGTTCGCATTAAAATTTGTTACATAAGTTTATCAGAATCGATAGGCAACACACACAATCTTGACACTGCACGTTGGAACACTTTGTCGGCTACCTTTATAGTCACAACCCGAATAACACCATCAGGACCGGGATGCACCAGTACACCAGTACTAAGTAGAGTCCCTGAATTTCTTTTCCACTTCATTCTGGTTTGTAATTCGGACACGTATTCTTTACTCCAACGAGTCCAAAAATGCTGGGTTAGCTGTTGGATTCGTTGAAATTTGGACAGACGACCTTCTTTAATGTCCATCACATTGGGATCCGGAATTGCTGATAGCGATTTTCCAATAAGAAAATGAGCAGGAGTTAATGGATCTAGGTCATTAGGATCTGATGACAACGGACTTAAAGGACGTGAGTTGAGAACTGCCTCAATCTGTGTTAAACATGTATACAATTCTTCAAATGTGAGAGTGGCATTGCCCACAACTCTACGCAAATGTGCTTTAGTTGACTTGATACCTGCTTCCCAGAGACCTTCAAAATGCAAAGATGTGGGTGGTATGAAATGCCACGATATATTGTCTTTAGCTAAAGTGTTTTGAATGATAGTTTGATTGATTTTATTGTTTATAAAGTGTGATAATTCTATCAGCTCTGAATTGCCACCCACAAAGTTAGTTCCATTATCAGAATACATATTTTGCGGTTTACCTCTTCTGGACACAAAACGACGCATTGATGCTAAAAATGCTTCAGTAGTGAGGTCAGTTACTAATTCTAAATGAACTGCCTTAGTTGAAAAGCATACGAATAAGCATATGTAAGATTTTATCAATTTAGGATTACGTGTTTTTCTGTCCTTCAGCAAGATGGGACCAGCATAGTCTACACCTACATTAAAGAATAGGAAACCTTGTACCAGCCTAGATTCTGGTCAAGACCCCATTAAATAAGTAATACCACTTGGATTTACTTTGAAACATTTTACACAATCATGTACAATTTTTTTAGATGTTGTTTTTCCTGAAATTGGCCAAAATCGCTCACGGATTGATGATAACATTGCATTTGGACCACAATGTAATAATCTTTCATGCTCATTTCTAAGTATGAGATTTGTTAATATATGTTTTGCAGGCAGAATGATTGGATGTTTTTTGTCAAATGAAAAATCAGAATTTCGAATTCGACCGCCTACACGAATAAGGTTTTGATTGTCTAAAAATGGATTAAGTGATAAAATGCTACTTTTTATACCCACTTCTTTTGACTTAGCGAGATCTTTGAGCTCCTGTTTGAAATGTTCTTCCTGAGAAATTTTTATTAATGTGTACAGTGCGTTTTGAGTTTCACTTACTGTTAATACACCAATTCTTCTTTTTTCTGCTGGACATGTAATATTGAAATGAAATCTAATACAATACGCTGTGACCCTTTGCAATTTAAACAGAGAAGAAAACCTTTCAAATATATTGAAGTCTGTTGATACAGTCGTTAGCGTAATAGTAGGTACAGTGTTTCGTTTTTCAGGTAAATTGGGATTTTCTTTGTGATGTTCAATTGGCCATTCATCGGTATTTTTCTCTAACCAACATGGACCTTTAAACCACAAGTTAGATTTCAGTAAATCTTTTGGAGTAACCCCCCTCGTAATTATATCAGCTGGACTATCTCCTGACCTGATATGTCTCCACTGGCAGATCTTTGTGATCTGTTGAAGGTCGGCTACACGATTAGCAACAAAGGTCTTCCACCTGTTAGGTGAAGCCCGAATCCAACTCAATGTGATAGTTGAATCACACCAGTAATAATTTTCATTTATGTTTGTGTTGATTGTTGATGGAGTTCCTAACCTTTTCCATTAAATGAGAGAGAAGTACCGCTCCGCACAGCTCTAGGCGTGGTAACGTTACGTTACGTAACGGAGCTACTCTTGACTTCGAGCATAAGAAATTTGTTGCAACAGCTCCTTCAATATCTTCAGATTTTAAATAAACACATGCACCATATGCAGATTCTGTTGCATCGCAAAATCCGTGAAGTTCTACACGAATTGGATCCTTTAGTAGAGCATGTCGTGGCAGTTTGAAATCATTTATTATGTGAAGTTGGTCTTTGAATTTCAACCACTTCGTATGCAATTCCATTGGAATTGTTTCATCCCATGAAAGTTTGCATTGCCATAATTTTTGTATGATTAATTTTCCTGATATGGTTATAGGACCGAGTAGACCTAGGGGATCAAATAGTTGTGCAATTACAGACAAAATAGTTCGTTTTGTGACATGTGATTGAGCATCTACCCCTTTTATTGAATACTGTATAATGTCCGTAGTAGAATTCCATAGAATTCCTAAAGTTTTTCTCTGATGTTTATCTCCAAATTCCATTAGATTGGAATCCACAGTGTCATTTAATTTGAATTTACTCATTAAAGTTTGATCATTTGTTAACCACTTTCTGAGTTCAAAACCACTCTTTGATAAAATGTCTGTGATTTCATGTTGAATCTTATCAATATTTTCCCTCGTTGTTGATCCTGTTAATAAGTCTGTTGAATTTAGGGAAGGCAATTCCTTATGTTGCGAAGAAATTTGCTGCTTCTCTTTTGTTCGCTTTTTGCTACACTTAAGTAGCGGCTGAGATAGGGGTTTAATTTATGTGTCTGTGGATCCCATGAAAAGTCTAATGTTCAATAAATCACTGTATTAACAAATATACATCTCTATTTACAGGTATTGTCTTTACAGCTCAAATGATAATTTAATACTAACTTTTTCACCATCAAACTTACAGAATCATGGTTGCCCGTATTTTTGTGTAGTGGGGTGGCAATTACCCCTCTACAATCATGTGTTTTCCAAATGTTTCTATGTAACTTATTTAATCACTTTCTTGGAACCTTTCCTATTCATGAATTTGCTAAATAGGATAATAAATGCACTAGCACTAAGTGGATGAGGTTCCAAGAAAGCTACAATACATGAAATATGTACCCTTAAATCTAATGACCGACAAAGGACCGACCCACCAGATGTTGGGAATTCCAACAAAGTCGTCAACATAAAAATCATTTTTTATTATATTTGACACAACGGGGTTAGAATGTTCGTTTTCTAGTGCTAATTGGTTAAGGCATCTAATAGCTAAATAAGATGCAGATGCGGTATCGTATGTGACGGTATTTAATTGATAAGTATCTACAGGTTGACTTGAGTCAAAACGCCATAGAATCTGTTGATATTTCCGTTCTCCGGGGTGAATTAAAATTTGTCTATACATTTTCGCAATGTCAGCTGTTACAACAATGTTGTGTTGCCTGAATCTTAAAATGATAGACAATAAATCATTTTGGATAGTAGGGCCTGCAATTTGACAATCATTTAATGACAAACCACTATCTGTCTTAGCAGATCCATCGAACACAACACGTAACTTGGTGGTAGTACTAGAATCTTTAACCACCGCATGATGAGGAAGATAGAAAGAATTATCCGATTTTTCTGAAATTTTTGTCATATGACCTAATTGTTCGTACTCCAACATAAAATTGCCATATTCTGTGCATAAGTTTGGATTTTTCAAAAGCTTTCGTTCTAATGAATAAAACCGTTTCATAGCTTGCTGTTTAGAATCACCTAATTTTGATATATTATGATTAAAGGGAATGTTCAAAAATGACGGGTTAAATGACATGGAAGGTAAATTTTCAGTAATGTTTGGTAAAATTAAACAAGATATTGTTGTCTTGTATGAATTGATATTAGACATAATTTTTAATTCTGCCTTTTGTTTTATATTTGATTGGGACTGATTAATCCCTACTACTGATGTATCTACCCTTTGTTTATCAATACCTAACCTTGTACACAATTCTTCGGTAACTAAATTAGATTGCGATCCTGAATCTAATAAAGCCCGACAATTATGTAATTTGCCAAATTTATCTTGAATTCGAATATAAGCTGTAGAAAGTAATATTTGTGACATGTTTATACTATTCTGACTTGTGTGATTCGAGACTAGAGATTGTGAGCTTTGACTTGATTCACTTGGCGGTTCTTCATTAACTTGTGTTGTACCACTAGTTACACACTTTCCAGAGTCCCTTTGTTTATGGGTAAATGAGTTGCTATTAGTGAATTCTAAGTGTAACAAAGTATTATGCTATTTGTTACATTTTCTACATAATATTGATCTACAATCTCGAGTGGAATGATTGCTTCTGAGACAATTGAAACAAAGATTTAATTTTTTAACCTCAGTAATACGCGAGTTAACTGACAATTTGATGAATGTTGAATAATTGTACAGCGAATGAGCGCCTTTACATAAGGGACATTGAAATTCAATATTAGATATTGATGTTTGATTTTGATTTAGATAAACATGTTGTTTTTTCGGCTTAAGATTTGTTTGTTTGTATTCAAGTGTTTCCAAAAGTCTGCATTTATTGTTTAAGAATGTGTTCATATCTTTCATGTCAGGTAGCTCTGTTTGACATTGATAACCTTCTCAATCACGGCGTGTAACAATATCAAATTTATTAACAATTATATAAATAAGTAAAGTATCCCATGAATCGGTGGGTTGTCCTAAGCTTTTTAATGATCGCAAATGTTTGAATACGTTATCTGATATCCGCCTTAAAAGATAATGCGATTCATTATTCATTACCGGCAGATTAAAAATGGCCTTTACATGATTGTGTATAATTAATCTTTTATTCTCGTATCTTTCTTGGAGTAACTTCCAAGCAATGTTGTAGTTTAATGCAGATACTTCAAGATTTGAATGATCTGAGCAGCTTCATGCTTGAGAGAAGACTGCAAATAATAAAATTTTTGTATTTCTGATATATGCTTGTTTTCATGTATTAATGCTTTGAACGAATCACGGAACTCTAGCCAGTGTTCATAAGCACCATTAAACGTGGGTAAATGAATAGTTGGTAATTTGATATCTTGAATATTACCGTGGGTTAACTTTTCAGAGCTTTTAGAAATATTAGAAATGTTGCTTGAATATGACTTTATTAGCGTTTGTACTTCTGCTAATAGCTTGTAATATGAAGTTTCAAAAACTTCCCGTTCATTTGAATCGACTACTTGTTCTGTTGATAAATCTTCAATTGATGATTGAACTTCCTCAAAACTATCTAAATGTTGCTTAAAATGTTCTAGTCGATTCTGAATCTCTGTTATTGAGGTATCGTTTAATGTATTTGTATCAATGTTATCTACGAAATGAGAAAATCTAGTGACTTGCGCTTTAATTTGACCTCTGCGTAAATTACATTTTTTGAGTTGATCCATTATGATACACACAGATTTAACACAGACTAAGGCAATATCAACAATTCAAGGATTATATGATTTAGGAAAATTGACTCACCAATTTTAAGGAATGCTCAAAATGCTATGCTGCACCAGGTTGGTTACTGATGGACAGGATTCGCTGATTTTTTGAGTAATCCGGCTCGAAGGACCATGTGCTGTATGCTGCTGTTGTTTACACTTCTTGTATGACTCAGTATGATGGTAGTTGGTTGAAGAAATAGCACTTGATGATTTTAAGTTATTTATTCACACCTATATACAGTTATGTACAAACTACACTAAACCAACTGAGTCGCCTTATTTTATGAAGGCTAGTTTACCTAAAGTTGTAAGTCTCTAGGTTTTAGGTTAACGTTTGATTATAAGATTGATGATGTTAATGTTATTGCAAGTATTAATGTTGCTTGCTGAAGTGATGTTGATATGATTGTTATAGCAAAGTGATGATGTTGCTCGTTGAATTGATTTGATTTGAATATGTTTGCAATATAATGATGTTACTCGATGAAAGAGCTTTGTGTGAATCTTATATTCCCTGAAGTCATTTACTTCACGGCAAGTTTAAGACTAAAAGGGTCTGTAAAGGAGGGTAGTACCTGCTATCGTTGGCTACATATGTGTTGACCAGAATCTCAGGCTACACTACCATTCTTAGAAAGACCAATATAAATAAGCCATGTCAAAGCATCAATAACACTTCGTCGGCGATTGTTTCCAGATGTGGCGTTAATACATTCACAGAGGCTATAATAACTAATATACAGAAAATGTTACTTTGAATGACTTGTCATGATTATTGTCAATATGTATAAAAATATGAATACGTTAAGCTTAAACACATTCTTTGAGTAGCCTTGATGTGTCCCTAGGTGACTTAAGAGCTCCTAGAGCTGATCGGCTGCCTATGTATAGTATTGACCTCCGCGTCAAAAACCGTTCAGTACGTGCCTAGGGCCACTGATATTGTGATCATTGGCTTTTTAGGTAGACTCCTGCACCCGAACCGGACCTATCTTGGACCCGCCTGTAAACAATACTAGCCTACCTTGTGGCACCATTGTTCCAATTGAGACAAATAACTGGAAACATACTATCTTGCATGGGGCCCCTAGAATTCGCCTCACTTCAAATCACTGAGTATCCATGAGAGTAGTGCGTTGACTCCAGGAGCCTAGACCCCTTAACCTATACCGTTCTCATGGCTTCAGCCTTTACGATTAAGTGTATTCCGGCGAGTGCTTCAAAAGCCCTCGTTGGAGTCGACCTCATACCATTCGTGACTACTACACATGCAAGTCGCTGCAAGCCCTCGTCCATGACCACTACAAAACCATAGGTCTAATCACGGCCTTGTATATCCGGTGAAGAATTTATGGCTGATATCCTCATGTACTACTGAAGCTCTTCTGCACGCCTTCCACACCCGGTATTCGAGATGTTCACTCTAGGTCAATAAAGAGTCTAAGATCTCTACCAGAAACTTCATCAACCTCTCAATTTGTAGGGTTCTGCCAGAGAAAGAGATTTCTGGCAGTCCTCCTAACTTGCGTCTCCTGGTAAACAGTACAATTTTCGTCTTGTTAGGGTTGAACCTGAGCCCCTCAGTGAGGCACCACCGTTCAGAGCTGACAGCAACTAATACGTCGGCAAAGGTTTGGGTGTAAACCCCTGCCTCTTCCAACTCCTCCGAATGTCCATCAATCACGAGACATCACAGAAGTAGAGATAAGACTTTCCATGTGGACAGTCTCTTGTAGCGGTGGTTTGTACAACGAATTCGTCATGGTGCGCCTCTAACGAGTGAAAGAATGAACGGCAATCCAACTTACCACTGTTGGACTGATTCCACGTTTCGCGGCCCCATTGCCCTAGAGCAAAGACCTATAAACTCCTGTCTTCCACGCGTGAAATAGTAGTAATAATAATAGCTCTAATATTGATGATCGCAACCTGTGTAGAACTGAGGAACTTCAGAAACGCCTTCCCCTTCGGATTCACACCACTACTCCCTCACATCGTGTGATTAGCGTTGGGGTCACATTCCAGGAGAAGCGGCATCCCCTGATCCTGACAATATCGAACTAATTCGACCACCTCGTCTGGAGGGATAGTCACATTCACGTTTTTAGTGAGTATACATCAGGCTCTAGGTGTGTCTACAATTGTACAATAATATAACGGTTTGGTTCATGCCTGTGACTTGACCATGGTAAGTCTCTGGGTCTTGAATCAGTGACACGTTACTTTTTTGCTCAATGAGCCTTTTGCACAGCACGGCAGTTGAAGACTTATCGTTCTGGAGATTCACTTGTAAAAATTTTACTGCCATAGTAGCAGAATATTTTTGAGAAACATTATTCCTTGGGAGGAAGCAGCAGTCTCATGGGACCCCCCGCTAGGAGGCTCACTTCGACTTCCACATCCTCCAGCAGGCTGACTTTTGGTGGACCATCGTTCTGCCTTGCTTGACCCCAGATGAGTAATCTGATTCTTAGTAGTATTGATGTATAGCTGGAAGTTCATCTCCTTCAGAAGGTTTACAGACCGTTCGCCCAGCCATATTACAAGTTTGAGGCTCAGAGGTACCCCTTTCCTTTCAAAGACTCTCAATCTGGAGGAGTGCAGCACCTGGTTTTGTTTTAACAGAACGTTGAAGATCGCCTGGTTTTGTTTTAACAGAACGTTAATAATCGCCTGATTTGAAAGGTGCCTTTTCCCAGCGACCCATTCCATACATAGCCTTCTTCCGTTTGGGTAGAGCTGAAAGCTCTACTGCTCGGAGATTGAGGATTGAAATTGTGAAGGAGAAATCCCCTCCGGAAGGGCGGAGACTACATCCATACGATGTCGTTAAGCTCGATGATCTCATCCAGAGTAAACCCTATTTCTAGGTTGCCTTCTTGAAAGATGAAAACCTGTAGAGTCTTTTCCCATGAAGCCATTTGCTCGTACAACTGGCCTTAGTCCCAGAGAACTTCAAGCCTTTGCAATCGTCTTCAGGCGTTTGCACCCGCGTATATTACTGGCTGGATAAATCAGAGGAACGAGCGAGTTTTAATTCCCTTGCGTCCTTCGATCCACCCGGCTTGGTCTTATCTGAGAATTGGGATTGGATTTTAATTAGTGGGGTAATAAAAGTCATCATCCGCAGCCTCATATGGATGGAAGGCCTAAATGCACCCCAGATTCAGCCCGGTTTAGAAGAACCGGAAGCGGCTTGTCACAAAGAATATTCAGCCAAAGGCACGGTATCTTAACACCTAAGCATGGTTGCTTCGATTGCTATATAATAGTTACTGCTAATAGATGTATTCTAATACGATGACTGGGATTAGCTCCTTTCTGATCGTTCCAGTGCTGGTCATTGTGTTTGGTTTCAAATTGTATTTCACATATATTGTTGTAGATCAGGTTGGATATTTCCGTTCCTACTGAAGGGTTATTTCTTGTTTCACCAAGGATTATTATTATTCTATCAATGTTTCTAGAGTTACATACATGTCTCTAAGAATATCAAAAGTTCTTCAAAAAAATTCTTATTATTCTAATTTGCAGTAATTTTCTTATATTACTAATTTTATTCTTGAATTCTTCAATTTAGTTAATCTTCATTCCTTGTTCAGTATTTGTTTCATTTTCTAAAAGTTCGAACATTGTTACTTCTGAAATTTTCATTAATATTTAAATTTTGTTGGCAGATAAAAGGTGAAAGACAATGAATTGAGATTGATATTTGAAATGTTACTGGAATTGAAAAATTCTATTCTATTTTGAATGATGATCAATATTGTTTTTCAATCTTCAAATAAAGAATGTCATTGTTGAGCATTCATTGTTGTACGTTTCTTGATTTACACGGTGTCCTAAATTATTTTTGGTAACAGATCTCAAATAGTTACAACTCTTTTTAGTGCCTTTCGAAGAGGGTTGGTGACTCTAAATTATGGTGAGGTAGAATTTTCAATGTTTTTTTAATAATAGTTAATTTAGAAGGGGTCTGGGGGCTTTAGCCAATTTTTTGCAGCTAAGTACTTGAAATTCCTTTAAATCTTAAATGATTTTTTCTCAGCTGCCAAATAATACAATAACGCCAGGTAACGCGACATATGAAGAGATGCTCTATTCGGACGGAATAATTCATAAACTATATTTTGTAATTTTTGTAGTGTTGATTCCTAGTCCGGCCGATTTAGATCATTTCTCTGCATATCATCTGCACATCCTTCAAAGCGAATTTCTTTAAACACAGAGAGCTATTTCTTTCTGTTCTTACACCTTCATTATTTCACCTGTGAGCTGATACAGTGCGACTTCGCTTCACTTACCCTTCTCTAAATATAGGGGATACACTCCAAAGCTAGGCTACTAATATAAAGCCTCATGAGTGATGTTGGATCTGATCGTCCCTATTCCCCTCCGTGGGACAAGAAAAACATTGGCATGTCCCGTAGACTTGTATGGATTAAAGGATTCGATTGCCTAGAGAAGTATCATCTCTGCGTCGCGATACTCCAATCCCCATAGATGGTCCACGAGGAATCGCGTCATATTTCGGTGGTTCATTGTATTTACTGCAAAATGCGTTTCTAGGAGCTCCGCTACTTAAATATTCCATCAGTTTTCTATAGAGCAGTGTTGAACTCTATCCTGTCCTTTATGCTGCTGCCGGGGTTCAGGATATTTCTCCACAGAAGGCCTGGAAGATATCACTTTTGCTCTCAGGACGGTTTGACTATAGTTTCTAATTCCTCCAATACACCGGTTATCTTTTGACCTGATCTCTTGTCTAAAAGTGACCAATTTCTTATTTCACCAAGGGGGTTAAGTTTTCCCTTGGGAAATTCATCCATATTGCCAGTTACAAAAAGTTAGTTCAAACATCAAATTAAAACATCCATTATCCGAATTGACTACCTCCTCTTTTTTTGGAAAATTTATTAGCCTAAACTTAAACATTCTGGTTATCATTAAAAAAACTTTATAACTTGTAAGAATAACAATGCAATTGAAAGATTTTGCACCCCCTAGATTCTAGATCCAAGGCTGGTTATATATGGCGTGTTCCACATATACAGTAAAAATAAAATGAAAACTAGAAATATTAATTATTTGCATCTCATTTCTATAAGTATCAAATTTAAGAAAAGTACCTTTACCATATTATTCAATAAAATTTATAAAGGGTTTAAAAATTAAAAAGTTAATAACATTATAGGTAGGTATGTATATTGCATTAGGAGCAGGAAATATATTTTGTATTTCAATAACTCAACCGAACCTATTTTATTTATATTTCAAATATACATTTTGATTACCTGTGTATACAGCATGTGATGGAACTACACATTGAGGAGAGAATCTCTGAATAGAATTTTACAGCTGAACATCAACACACAAATTGAACTGTTGTCTATCTTGATTTATGAAAGAATACTGGTTTCAGAATGAACCAAAATGAACTCAAGACATTTATTGCAATCCTATATTGGACATAAGAAAATATTTACAAAAAAATGTTCAACTATACAAATAATTGGTTATCACGATTCCTTATATTTCTTGATTTTAGGTAATTCTGAATCGTCTATATGTACTTGCTTCTTTCGCTTCTTTCTAATGGGAGAATCTAATTCATTCCAGTCATATGTTGACTCAATAACCAGTGAATTGTCACATTTAAGAGACTTGTTTTGTGTCTTATCCGACATTCTTTTACTAGAATAATATTCTTGTAAATTTACATCCCCAGTGGATAACTGACTGCCATCACAATCAGTACCAATTTCAATAGAAACGTTTTTTTCTTTCTTTTTTTTAGCTTTCTTCTTCTCATGTCGATGAAAAACTCCGTCAAGTAGCAATTCTTCGCAATCTTCTTCGATATCTGCTATTTTATCTCTCTTATGCTTTTTCCCCTTTTTTAATTTGGTATGCGTCAGTGTATGTTCTTCAGTTACTTCTTCTATGGGATCAGTATTCACGACTTCTTGAGAGGAATCTTCGTTGAATGAATGTTCTTTACGATTCCGCTCTCCATTTTTCTTATGCTTTTTGTGTTTTTTGCTTGTTGTTTGTTCTGATTGTATAGAACTGTCAATATCTGTTTGCCGCAGAACTCCTTTTTTATGTTTCTGACTCTTGCTGAGACTTGTCATTAACAATTCTTCCAAACCATCTAAGTTGTCATCGAACACAATCTTTTTATTAGGTGGATTAGTCTCTTCCGATGTGCTAACTCCACTATCCTCAGATACGTTATTCCTGGAAATAAACTAATATGAAAATCTCAATCTTAAAATTTTAATACAGAATTTTTGCAGTAGCTTAACTTTGTGCTGATTCAATATCTATACCACTATGAATAAGAAATAATCAATCCTTATCCACTAAAAATACTATCATTAAAGTACTGCTACAAAGTAGCACAAAGTAGCCATCATGAGAGTAAACTGACGATGGCAACTTGGTTGCCGAAAGGTCCTCAGTACTTCAATAGTATTTGTCCACGATTATTGTATAAAATATGCATAATGCATGTGTTTTCTTAAGCATAATGATATTCATTAATCACTAGTGAATAATGAAATCATTATTTACTACCATCAATATGACAAACATGATAGAAATTTTCCCGACTAGTAGTTCGATTTTGTACGTACCGGGATATCAAAAATTATCTTGGTCAAGGGTGGTTTGTGGAATCTAAAATGTGCGTCTTACTTTACGTTTGAAATAATTATGTCACTGTCACACTGACATCATCAATAACCTACAAATTCCATACCTATTTATTTCAGTTGTAACACAATAATGAACTAAAATTATGAAATAACGGTTTTAGTAACAAGAAAAACTAAATTACAGTAATTGTTGGAAATGTCCCCCGTTTTGTTCGATGCACATTAACTAGCGCACCCGTTCGAAAATAGGCTTCAATCATGAAAATTTTGTGCTGTGTGGTAAGAGGCATGATTCAAAAACTGGATTAGAAAATTTCAGCACAATGACTCAACAGATTCTGACACAACAAAACATATTCAGAAATTTAAAGTAAGACACACGTTTTACATTTCACAACCACCCTTGACCAAGATAATTGTTAATTTGTAGTTCATTATTGTTTTACAACTGAAATAAATAGGTATGAAATTTGTAGGTTATTGATGTCAGTGTGACAGTGACATAATTATTTCAAACGTAAAGTAAGACACACGTTTTAGATTCCACAACCACCCTTGACCAAGATAATTTTTGATATTCTGGTATAACGTTTAGACAAATACGATAAAAATAGAGCGTGCTATGAAACGTCAAGTCAGATCGAATTTAATTTGAAACGTCAACAATTTGTTGGTTCGACTTGTTTCAACAGCAAAGTTTATTAGTATTAAAGTAATAAAATGGATACAGATAGTGAAAATGAAATAATGACTTGTACACCTCCAAAAATACAAGAAGCGGCAAAAATTGCATCTTATTACCCGAAAAATCAAGAAAACTGCATTTATCTGCATATGAATCTTTTGTACAATGGAGAATTGCCAAGAAAATCAAGTCTTTCTCAGAATCCGTCTTGTTGGTATATTTCAGAGAGTTAGCCACAAAGTACAAACCATCAACATTATGGATAACCTACTCAATGCTGAGAAGCACAATCAACTTGAATCATGATATTAACATTGAAAGTTATGGGAAATTGCGAACATTGTTGAAAAGAAAATGTGAAAACTTTTTGCCTAAAAAAGCCAATATGTTTTCTCCAGAAAATATAAATGATTTCCTGACGAAGTCATCTGACGATAAATATCTTGCGACAAAGGTAAGAAAAACAATTCTTCATATATTTGTAATTTGACAATAAATATTTGTTCAAGGTGGCAATGATAATGGGAGTAATGGGTGCCTGTCGGGCAAACGAAATGTATAAAATGAAACTTAGTGATTTACAAGATCTTGGATCAGCTTTCTTAGTGAATGTGCCAAATAGCAAAACAAAAATTACTAGCAAATTTATAATCACCGATGAATTTTACCAAATTTGCAAAAAGTGTATCAGCCTTCATCCACCTCATGTTATGTCTGATGTATTTTTTTTGAACTATCAAAATGGCAAATGTACTTCGCAAAGAGTAGGTATTAACAAGTTTACACAAATGGGAAAACATATTTGCAATTACCCGATCCAGAAATCTGGTCAGTTTCCGAAGATCATCTGCGTCTATACTTGTTGATGCGGGCGGGAATATAACAGCTTTGAAAAGGAATGGTGGATGGAATTCCACGACGGTAGCAGAAAGCTACATTGATGATGCCATGAGAAATAAAATGGAAACAGCCGAGAAAATCTCCAACACGATACAGAATCCATACAAGCAAAATGAAACTATATAGACAAGCTAGTTTATGAATAACAAAAACATCAATAAGTTCAGACTTAGTGCCTTCAATCAATTTTGAACATTGTGTTAATACAAATATTACTATTAATATCAATAAATAGTTGAATTTGTTTTCAATTAGTTATAATACAAATTCCATGTTACTCACGTAGAGATAAAAATTGTGATTAGTTTACAAATTTTATTTTTTAGGGGTCGTGGACAAAGTATAGTATTCTACTAGCATATTATGGCTATTATTCACTTGGATGATTTACGACACTCACCTGCGGCTCGTGCCGTAACCTTCATCCACGTGAATAATAGCCACCATAAAATGCTCGTTGAATAATATACTTTTGTGGGGGACAAGGGTGATTAGTTTCTTATTTATAGTTTTATATTGTACCCACAGTCTGAACTCTATTCAATAAACATAGATTTATCATTAAGCCCAGCAGGGAGCAGGGATTTCTTCAGGGCTTACTATTGATTTGAAATGTTTGATAAGTAAATTAAGTAACTATTTGAATATTATTCAGTATAGTAGAATTTACTTATTGTAAAGACATCAATTTCATATGAAATATAACCAAATAGATCTAATTTTCTTCCACACTAGTTGTCATAAATAATAATTGAAATATGAAAATGTTGACATAAATATTGATGACATATCCAAATAGCTCGTCGCTAGTGTGATATTTTCAATTCATCGTCGCACTAACCTTAATGGACAGCCTCCATAATGGTTCATATTGTATTCGTTGCTAGGCAACAAATGCAGAATGAACCATAACATGTCAGACCTGACATGTTATGGCATATATTGGCGGACCTGCTATGCAATAAAATATTCTGCGATCATCAGGTAATAATTGAAAAACTTATTTCATACTGTAAATTAAACGTTACGTCATTAATTATGCTTTCCGGACTCCTGTCATCTTTTACCAGAAATCTCACGACTTAATTTTTTGTCTTACCTCTATGGAATTGCATTACCTAAATGAGATGCAGTGTCAATTTTCTTGACAGAGAATTGTAGCTGTCACTCAGAGAGATGTAAGAATAGAGAGCGCTAGTCCCATAAAAGCCTATGTTAATCGAGTGACCGGGATTGAATAGTAACCGATTTCTCCCCTCCAACAAATTTGCCGAACTCTATGCGCGGCATTCACAATTCGTTCTTTCGACGTCGAGTCTTCCGCTATCCGCTAGTGTAGTTCGTACACAGAAAAATTTTATGGTATGGGAAGCTTGGTAACTCATTCATCCCCACTCCGCGGCTCTAAATTCATTAAGTCCGGTCACTAATATATCCTTTACCTATTCTTACATCTCTCTGCTTTTCACTATAATTAGCGACTATTCAAGAGCAACTTAATGGAACTATGTATGTTGTAATAAAAGATCTCAACTTGTACTTTAAGAAGTCATTTTGTTTCAGGGATATATCCAATATGGCTTCTTTCTTTAGGTTGCAAAGAGTTCTAAAAATATAGCTCTTTGTTAGGTTGAGAGCACATAACAGCTAACCCAACGATGTCCATAGAACTGAACGCAGAATTTTAATCTCTCTGAAAATTACATGCCCTAGCCTGTGTGATCTTGAAAAAAGTAGTGTATACGATAATAAAAGCCCATTCCTAGGGTCTCCATGTGACCACTGAAATGGCACATTTGAGTGAAGGATACATTATTTACTTCTTTAATAAGGATTTCTTCTATAACTGAATATATTAAAAATAAATATCTCATATTTGATATTTTACGTTTAGGATAAGGTTTGTTCCCTTACTGATTATAATAAAGAATAACATAAGAATCATTGTTAACAATTCTATCTATAATGTATTTCAGACATCCTGGGTTTCAATTTATTGATTACAAATATGTTACCCTAGAAAAGTCATGGCACATCTGCACATTACACTTCACCTTATCAAGCTCTTTTAGTTATATATAAAATTATTTTTTTGGCTCTTTTAGTGTGACAGAAGAAATGCACATAAAACCAATGTTAAATTTTCTTTTTCAAGTGTAGCTAAAGCTATATATTGTTATTTTGTGAATGATGTTTTATTCATACATTAAGTCTAGCTCAAATGACAATTGCACTTGGAAAGTGAACAAGTATATCATTCACATGAGGTGAATGATTGACAAATATTAATTAACAATTTTACAGGCCTTGTCCGTAACAATAATAGAATCATCATGTGTAGTGTTATTGTTGCTTCTGCCACATTTCAATTGTTCACTCTATTTTCACATGTATTTAGTGTGTACCAATAAATAAAAACTACAATATTATTTAAGAGGTAAAACTGCAATGGAGTGTGTAAGAGTTGAGTCTGTCCTGCATGATGCAAACAAATATCTGAAAGTCGTATCTTGCTTTTTTCACAAAAATTTGTAATCTCTTTGATTCGTTTGATTTTAACCTCTTGACCTCTAATAGACAAGTGGCAAATAATTGTACAAATACTGTTCACATAAGATGGCAAGTGATCATAAGCAACAAATATTTGCCAAATATGAATTGTACATGCGTTACTTACACAAACTCGCCTCTAATGTATGGTAATCTACCATCGAAATTAGTATATAGTATCCTAACTGATACATCTTCCCCAAGTTGAATTCCATCACCAGGCCAATTTTTGATATATTCAGGCTTTGGAACAGAGATGTTAAATGTTTTGTGTATCAAGCACCCAACATGATCTTTACTCTTTTTATTAACCACAGCCAGTAATTCTTTCCCAACAATCGGCTTGAATACATAGAAATCTGCCTCAATATCTATATGAATGAAACATGAATCATAATTGACAGTACCTAAGTTTCTCAATAGTTTGATATTTTGGAAACCTAAAAGGATTCCTTCTAACCTGCAAACCATACGATTAGAATTTATTAGTACAGCATTCTCAAGAAACTTACTCCTTATTGTACTTCGCAATTTCCTCATTTAACAATGCCTTTATTGAATTATTGATGTTATTTAAATGATATGGAAACAGTGTTACATGTTTTCTACTTCTTTGAACTTCTAAACATGGTGTTTTAGCAGCTACCAAATTTTTTAAAAATTTGTTATTAAAATGTATAGAGGTTTTACGTAATTTGCTCATATTGCTCGTAAATTTACACATTAGGATTCAACTATTAATCCACGCTCGCTTCCATCATGTTTTTATTTGTATTCGTTTTCTTTGAGACTAATAAAACGCTAAAACTACGACAAGACTGTAGATTCAGATTGTAGGTTATTTAAACAGAGAAATATATATGATATAAACATAGATCTCGACATCTCGTTAGATGCTACGCTAGTTCTATGTATATCGATGGAAATACTCTCAACCACGGTCATACATACAGGTCTGGGAACTCGTATGTTTGACATGGGTCTCTTACGCGTCGCCAATCTCGTAGTCCCTCGCTCGGCCACTAGCTAGCGCTTGGATCAAAGTACAGCAACAATCACATTATTGAGTAAAATAATTTTTCTCGTAACGCAATATTTACTATTCTGATTTGAGAGAGGAATAGAACTGTTACTCTTGTCAAAATGTACTACTCACCTTAAAAATAGCTTCCCCTTTTTCGCACACATAAAAGACCTCGTTAAAACGATTTCTTTCCGGATTCGCAAGCATCCACTTTTTTCGCATTTCCGCATCTTTCGGTACTTTAAAAACAGAAGTTTCTTGCTTTACACTTTTGTACCCCGTTTTGCATTTCGGCACAATGCACGATTTCGTAATTTGTTTCTAAAAACGCAGGTATTCCTTGTGTTTACAAGTCAAGTATGACAGCTGTCAGAGTAGAGCACTCAAAACAACATAGTGCCTTAGTCAGAGAACACGGCGTAGTGTCAGAGAATTTCGACTACTGCGCCACCCTTTTTGGTACTACGCGACAGTCGACGCTTAGCGGACCCACTTCTCACATAGGAAGTAGCTTCGAGTTCCCAGACCTGTATGTAGGACCGTGCTCTCAACCCATTTGTAAAATAGAGATGGGTGGGGTACTTTGAAACAGTTTCCTCCTTTTGATAATAAAACATTGACGGCAAAGGAAGTTATGGTCTTTACGTTGGAAAGAGGAAAGTGCTGATTTGGTTTTCAACTTTGATAAATGATACTAAGCAAGAATAAAAATTTATGAATATACCTATGAATTTTTTCAAATTATCCGCACTGTTACAATGTGCCTATCACCACGGGGTATATTGAAACAGTGGAGGGTGGGACAATGATGAAACAATCACATACCGAGGAGTGTTTCAATATAATAGTGAAAATGGAGGTCAAAATCATTAATAAGTACAATACAAAACATGAACTGGTATTAACTCATATTAAAATTCGGGAAATTATGAAATCATTTTAATTTCGTCTTTGTCAATGAAAGAGAGCAGGTGTCCGGTGCATCAGGAAATATGAAGGCATCATTTACTTTTCACTTTTTTTCAAAAAGGAAACTTCCGTTCCATTTTGTTTTTTCTTGATCACTTTAGCTATGTAATGGAATGTCGTGCTTTTAATGCTTAGACTTCTATTCAACTATTATGAAATCTCCAATTTCACTCTCTTTTGAAAAATCTGCTCCTTGTCCTGTTTCTTCCCATGATACTTCTTCATTTTCTAAAAAGATGTCCACTGGAATAACTCACATCACTCACTTGTTGCAAACTTTTTTGAAACAATTTTCTGTTTTTTAATTTCGTTTTTTCCATAATTGTATGTTCGCTTTCTTCGTTAAAGACTCTCTTCCTTACTGCCTTCATAGATTTTATCTCTGACTTCTTTCTATTATCAATCTTACTTTTTTCCATTGCATCAGTTCCTATGACGCTTTTAAGTTTTCTGCGTAACTCTTTTCTCCCATTCTTCCTGAGATTAGCTTTAGGAAAGCCCCGAATTTGTTCGGGTGACACAAAATTATTTCGATTACCATGTTGGGTTGATATTTGAAACGAAAAGATTTTATTGTCGCCACTTTCACAGCATGATGATGCTACGCTGTTATCAACTTGATGAGTTGTTGGTATGCTATTATAATTTTAATTTGCTATCTCATCGACTAAACTACTTCTTCTTTCAGAATCTGGCCTATTTGTTACCTATCTCATAGAAAAATCGTAATCAATAAAAATCTTGAGATCAAAGAGATAAATACCGGCTTTCTTGAAACCATTTACAATATTGTTCGGCGTCATTGATTATTGGTGAACTATGTTGGCGCAACTAGAATAATTATAGCGAGCTTTTTAAGAAAAAACACCGAAATATCTAAAGGTTGCAGCATATTCGATGTATGTGAGGGCAATGTAATTATGTCACTCCGTTTTTCTTAGCGCTGTCTAAAGTATCGTAGCTTACGTGATTATCGTATATGAAAATGGTATATTTAACGAAGTGTTCCATAACTTTAGATAATAATCCCGAGGTCATCCACCCGGACTTAGATGCAAGTTCCATATGGCTCTTGAAGTTAACCTGGGGAACACTATCACAGTAGGAAGACTCTTTCCAGAAGCGCCCATTATACAACCTGCTGTGACTAGTGTTCCTCTTTCGCCGCTTTTCACCTGTGCCACCTGTTTAATCTCTATCTTTCTATATTTCTGTGACTATAAGGATTTAACATCATCAATTTAGGGCGTAACGTGGAAGGGACACAGCGAGAGTGAAACACTATCACATAGTATTTGATATTATCTGTGATCAGCATATTGAAGTGAACTAGTGCACTCACTTGCAATTTGCAATCAGTCCATTCGAGAATGATGTTCATTATCTGATATCTAATTTGTAGTGGTTGTTATTCCACTAATAATAATAATGATTCCTTGTTCTTTAAAATGAAAACGATTCTTGATAATTTATTTAGTTGAGTGGTTCTTGTTAATAGCTGATGGTATGGTTGTTTACAAAATTGTTGATTATCCGTTGCTTATATAATTTGTAGATTGCATTGTGCTATCCCAAAATATGTCATTACGTTATAATTCTCAAGAGAAGAGTGCATAACTGTTTTTCAAACATCGTACGTTTTTCTTACACCATAAGTGTTATTTATTTGTGAAATCAGAAGATTAGTGAATATCCAATATTTCATAAAAGTATAGTTATTTGATAAAAAAAAACAAAAATGAGTTTGTTGTATTACAAATTTCAGATAAAAATGGATATTATGTAAAGATTCCAACGCATCTTCTGAAGAAAAAAATTGAACTAAAAAAAGAAATCTTGTTAAGCATTGAAAAGGCTTCGATTGCTAGAAATCTTAAAATTCATACATCCATTCATTTTTTTTTATCAAATTACTACACTTTTATGAAATATTGGATATTTACTAACCTTTCGATTTCACAAATAGAAATCATATTTTAAAACATTATAATAATAATAATAATACATCTTTATTTCCACAAAATAGTTGTTACAATCCCTATATTACATAAACATAATATTACAATAATATGAACAACTAAATTGGAAATCTTAGGGCGAAGTTCAAGCGGACAGAGAACCCCCCACTAACACTTAAACCCTAAAATAATAAATTCCGGTAATATGCACTAGATGCCTAGATTCTACCTTAATCTAGTTTCTGTCATTATAATATTTTGAAATTACTAGCTTGTTAGAGATAATACATAGGTACCTAATAAACTATTATCTCACTTGATTCTCATCGGTTTGTTTCTGAAACAGTATATTATACATTTTTTCTTGAAAGATGATATTTTATTTAGTTTTAAATTGTTCGGGACTTCATTATACAAGTTATATATTTGATATGAAAAACATCGTTTGAAGCTATTAGGCTTATGCAGAGGAGTGATTGTAAATTTATGCCTGACATTCAAATTATATATATCCGTCCGAAACCGTATTCTATTATACAAATATGCTGGTCTCCGAAATACGATAACAGAATGAATAAGAGTGAGGGCATTCAACTTAAGCCGATTTTTCATATTTAGCCATTTAGTATCGATTAACTTATGAGAGATTCTATCATACTTTCTTATACCATAAAAATGTAACGTAAGCAATAATTGAATTTTTTGTATGCTATTCATAGTGATGACGTCAATGGATGGAGCGTAAACGGGTGAACAAAAATTGAAGTGAGACAAGATCAGACTTTCGCATAGCATTTTTTTTGTATTAATAGGTAAAACATTTCTGTGTGGATATAACAACTTCAATCCAGTTATAGCGTATTTGATATATTTATTAACTTGAGCTTTATATCTAAATGTGTTATATAATATACAATCAGCCCCAAATTTGTATTACGTAAGTGCTTATAATAATTCCAGTGCCCTTGTAACTTGGTTCTTCTAAATTTTAGTTTAGCTATGTTTCTTAGTTTTATCATAGTTCTTATGACATCAGTTATCCATGGTGTTTTAGGTTTACCTGTTTTCCCGCTTCTAACTGGTGCATACTTATTCATTACACAAGGTAAAAATTTCACTCTAAAACTATTTTTTTAAATAAATGCTGGTATCAGAGAAAAATACTTTTTCAAAAATTTATATAAATTTATAAAAAATACAGTTTTACACATAAATAAACCTTTCCTTTTAGAAATAAAAATGTGTACGCAGCTGAGAATGAATGGAATGATTCGTTGTGTTGATGCTGTGCTGTACACAACAAGCGATCCTCGTGCGATGAACATCTGCTCTATTGGAACCGCCTTCTTTGCTATTATTATTATAAGTCGTGCGTACACTGTTGTAGGCCACGTTGTAGACCGAGTCTACCTGAATTCCGATCATTATTGAATATACATCTTACAATAAAGTCATAAGTATAAGAAATTTTAAATATTAAAAAAAAACAAGTTACGCACGCGGAATCTGTATTACAGAAGCGTTTTCAATAATGATTGGAAACAGGTCAGAATTCGCCATTTCAAACTTAAATAGTCGAAATGATTATCTTCCATTCCGTGCAAGGTGTTGGTTGATTGGACCAATATTGGACCCACTAGAGGCCCAAACGCATTTTTCAAGCTAGGTATCTCCACTTCTACTCAACCAAAATCAATCTGCATGGAAACCTCTAATGGAATCTAGAATATGAATTTCTTGAAGAATTTCTAACCTCAATAATTTGGATGATTTTTTGGTGGTCAAAAATGTTCAAAATGGCGTCAATGTATTGTCCTCAAACCGAAATGATTGATATTAGGATATTAGGGGCGGAACATTGAAATCTTTCGAATGAATGTGGCTTCGAGTCGATAACTTGAGTATTTCGTCTGTAAATCGCAAAATACGAAATAAGAAAGAGCAAAATACTGAAAACCAGACAAAAGAAAACTGAAAATACTTTTTACAGAAACAGAATATCTAAAAACCAAAACCGATCAACTCCGAACCGGTGCCAAAATTTGCGTATTATCTTTTCTGATAACTTTTGTTTGAAACATTTTCCCAGAAAAATCATAGTTTTTTCTACAAACGCAAATAACTAGCTGACGTTCAAAAAGCGGCAGGACAAATTCAAATTTCAACCACACCATCGTCATTGCGCCTTAAACACATGTAGTACGACTAAATTTGCGGATTGCCCAAAACATACCAAAACCCTAGGATGACTGGACTGTGTACTCGATTCAATTCATGGTGTTTACTGGATTACAAGTCAACAAGCATTCTAAGTTATCTAAAAGTCTACCTCTATTCACCACATTTAAGATTTCAAAACTTCTACAAAATGATGGCCCGTTTCTAACAAATGTGTGACATAATGGAAGTCAAGTTTGATATTTCTATAACACCTGAAATGGTTACTTATGATAAGGTCTTCTAAGTCTAGATCGATCAGTAACATTACAAACTAATAGTTCTGGACAGCTGTATCGCTTCCCCTTGGAGCTGATAGTAGAACGAGAAAGTTTGCAATGTCACTGAATGATCCAATATCGTTACTGATCGATCTAGACCAGAGAGATCTTATCATTGTTATCTGGCAAAAAAGACCACAAGAAATAAACGAATATTCATTTATTTCTCCATTGTTACGTGTTCACCCACTTTGGAAGAAAACAAGATCCATAATTTAACTTTAACCCAGATTTGCCTCCTTTTTCTGACATATCTTATTTTCCAAGTGTTGACCTAGGGTGTTATAACTTCTAAAAAAAAGGAGATAAATTCACGTTTTATATCATTCGAGATTTTATCGAAGTAGGTATGTATGTAATTATATAATTTTCCCATTTTTTGTGATTCAGAGGGAAAACTTCTTTAATGCAATATTATTTCCTTCTTTTTCAACATAATTGTCTATCAGAATGTGATTGAAATTATTGTAAATCGCTATCTGTTTTATAATACTTAGTTCCTTTTGAAAAGTTTGGGCTTGGATTGGAATAGACAAAAGTCTGTGGACCATACTGAGATGTTAGTTTGTGAGAAATTGGATAGCCAGGATAAGTTTATTTGGGAATATTTCTAGAGAGTATTATTCAGTGTAGTGTTCATTTGTAATATGATGGATTTCCAACAAGTAAAGACCAGTCTAATCTTAAAAATGAAAAACTTTGTACACTATATCCATGTTTTTATTATGCAAAATTTGTCAAATTTCCAGGGGACCACCTGCCCCTCCTTGTACCTCCCCGGGCGGCTATGTCCACTGCGGAATAGGACATTGTTCAGCCTCATTTGAAATGGTTCTCAATTCTGTGACATTCACAGTAAAGTTTGTGTATTATTGAACTTGTGTGTGTTTCATTCTCCCAACATGTATTTGCCGAGTTCAAGAGAGTGAAGATAATATTATAATATCAGCAACACTCTAGAGATCAATCGGTCGAATGATTTTGTATAACAATTAATGTAACTTCCCTTCAATAAAATGTAGTTATAAGCAAACATCTTTCACGAACAGAGGAGCTATTAAATAAGACGGTTCTCTTCTATTTCTCTCTATATTCCCGTTTTCGATAGTTTTCAGAATCACTGAATCAGTATGATATTTGAGGTCCATGGCAAATTAACTAATCACAAAATTGTTTTCGTCAAAATTTTCAGGTTCAAATGATGCAGAATCGGTATAATTATCCTGTTGCGAAGTTAGGTTTCGTTAAACAAATTTTCCCAGTTTACAATTCACAATTTTTCAGGCTTATGAAGTATTCAGGGTTTTCAATTTTTTTTCTTGTCAACTAAATCATTCACCCAGCCTAGCTTCCAGTCTTTATCTCAATAACAATCTCCTGCTGTGATCCACTAATATTTTGCGCCTAAATATTATCTATTCCCTATGTAATAAATTTCCCAGTTTAAACTGGATCTATTGCTGTTACACAAATACGTGAGCACAAACACAACTAGCACTCACCAACCAGTTCCATAAAAAATGTGTCCGAACGATGCATTTTCACGTACAACGCATGAGCATATTGCGGTTGCTTAGAAGAAACATCGGTACGTCAAAGAGACATGGAAAATGTTGAAAACTGAAATACACTTTTCATTCGACCTATTGAAGCATTAACTCGAACCATATACGTTAACGCTATAATGCCATCTATTTTATAACTATGGGTATTTCTCAAACTGATACATACACTGTTAATACTAGATAACTCATGTGATGCATATCCACTTCAAATAATTTTTTTATTCTTACACGTCAATAAACCTGCGTTATGATCTGGGATATGTGAAAATGGCGAAAGAAAAATAGATATGCATGTTCTTCAATCGTATATTCATTTTTATGTACATTCTTTATAATTTATATTTGTTGTTGGTTATTCATGCAGTATGGTCATTATTAGTATGGTCTTCAGTATCAGATAAGATTAATCCTTTCTGGAGGAGAGCAACTATGGTATGTACATCCAGAGAAGCGCTTCGTTCACTTATTTTCTTCAATGCGCTATTGACAATACACAAATCACCTCGAAGCTCGGATACTACTGCTTTTATTTTCTGCTCGTTACTCAACACTTCTACACTTTGTGTGTAAGGATTATATCTGACTCCGAAGGGACGTTGGATTTGTTCAGCAAACTCTCTACAACAATGAAATAATGTGCCAAATGAATGTTATAGTTATACTTCTATCAGATAGAAACAACTGCAATATAATTGAACCAAGCCACATTCAGTCAAGCTGTGATTTCCACAGAATTCTGCCAAAATGCCAGAATTCTGCCAAATGAGACTTTTAGCAAATGTTGATTATAAATGTCACCCAAGTAATTTTGTATTATACCTACTTTCCCTTATTGTCTTGAGAATAATCAGAAAATACAACACGGGTGTCGGATCTTTCGTTAGAAATATAAGCTTCTCCATGGAGGAAATGTAGTTCGGAGTGACAGATGAGAATATGGTAATAACTTCGCTGTACATCGTACCCCGATGGGTGACTACGTTTCCCTTCGGGGAGCAACAAGTAACGTCCTCTATACGGGTCTCGGGAGTATAGTCTAGTCCAGGCAATAAGCCGGGAAAAAGGCCATAATAAAGAACATATACAGTAAGCTAGAATTCCAAAATTTTTTTTGCGTTTTGTTCCTAATACCCCATAGATGATCATTCATGACTATCAAGACCGCGGGGGTCGTCCTTTCTACCCCCCCTCAGAGGAGCATTCTTATAAAAACAATCCAAAAGTTGAAAATGAATGAATCACCTCTAGTAGGTTTTTTGGGTCGCTGATCACGATTGAGCTGTTATTTCTCCCAAAAAACTGTCCAGATGGAAAATTCGGGAAATTTGAGATTTTCCTGAGACGGTTATGAATAATAAAGTATAATAATAAATAATAATAATAACTATAGGTCATTTTTGCAACAAAATTATACTTTATCATTCATAACCGTCTCAGGAAAATCTAAAATTTCCCGAATTTTCCATCTGGAGAGAGTTTTTTGTGAAAAATAACAGCTGAATCGTGATCAGCGACCCAAAAAACCTACCAGAGGTCATTTTTGCAACAAAATTATAAATTATTTATTACATATAAATTTTCCAAATTTTCCCTCTGGAGGGAGTTTTCCGAGAAAACTAACTGCTGAATCGTGATCAGCGACCCAAAGAATATACTAGGAGTCATTTTCGGCTCTCAATTCTATAATTTTCTAAACTTTTGGATTGTTTTTATAAGAATGCTCCTCTGAGGGCTTGAAATCCCGTTTGGGGGGGGGGATAGAAAGTTCGACCCTTGCGGTTTCGGTAGTCATGGATGATCTATGGGGTATTAGGAACAAAATGCAAAAGAAATTTTGGAATTATAGCTTACTATATATATTTTTTTTATTTTCCGGTTCGTTGCCTGGACTACTAAGTAGTTCCATTACATAATGGTGCGAAGCTAACAGCAAGTTGTGAGTGGCATTTATCTCTGAAGCCAATCCCAGATATCGATACATAGACCATAGCAAATATATACGGTGCCAACATTTGGCAAAGGCCGACGGTTACTCATCAAAAGGAGCGGCGTAAAGGTAAACGCGGTCGATAACGACTCATTAAACCTAAGCACTATGATAACTTGAGGAGATAGGAAGTAAGGACGCCCGTATTGTGACATATCCCTTCAGTTCGTAAGAGGGATTGTTTGTAGATGACATAAGATAATGTAAGCATATGTTAGTAGGTATATGATTAGATGATTTGAAATAATTTTAGTAAAGTCAAAGCCAGTCTTGAATGACAGTTATAGTCATCGTTAAGATGTAGCAATCTACGGCTACCCTGTACATATTTATCATTGTTGATTATTGAACGAAGACGAGTCTTGTTATAACCAGAGTGTGATTCCAACCTTATCTTTCCTGTGGCATAGTTCCCTACACAATTTCTGTCGCATAACCATCAACGAATCTTTTTCCGATATGACAATATCATGTTTAATTGAAACTAATAGACAACTGAATTCATAAAAAGAATTCATCCAAACATCGAACTCACAACTGAAATGGAGGGAGAAAACTCCATTGATCTTTTGGATATAAACATTAAGAAAATTAATAACAAATTTTATATCTCAATTTTTGACAATTCACAATATTTGAAATCATCTATTTGAGTTGAATATCATTAGAGAAATCGCAAAAAATAATGGTTACTCTTCCTTACGTATATCAGATCTCGTCTATAAAACGTCAACTCAGTATTTTCTATAATGAAACAAAACTATTCTCATGTCAGAGTTACCTATAAAACCCGTAATAATTCAGCTAGGTTCATCTAAAATAATAAAGAAAAATGAATCGATGAAGACAAATGAGCTTACGAACTAACATGGGGGTCTTGCACTAAGGCATACATTGGTCAGACAACAAGGACCTTTGAAAACGAATCAAAGAACATAGGCATAGTTACATTAGTAGTAACTGATTGAGCCCTCGTAGAATATTTAATAATGGAAAACCATAACTTTGATGATAATAATTTTAGGATCTTACATAGTCAGAATATAAGTAGTGCTTGCCTACGTAACGCATATGTAGCACGACTTTATTCAAAAATGTAGTGAATCGCATGATAATAATAATAATAATCGTGAATAGCATTGGATATCTCCAAAGCATTTGACCGAGTCTGGCACCAAGTCCTTCTTGGGAAACTTCCGTCAAATGGTTTGCCGCCTCAACTTTGTTGCCTACAATCGAGTACTCTCTCAGATAGATAACTTCATGTGATGGTTGACGGTGTCTCCTTCTATATATCGGCTATTAAAGCTGGTGCTCCACAGGGATCTGTCTTGCTACCAACTTTGTTTCAGCTCTATATCAACGATTTGTTGAACATGACCTCCTGTACCGTCCACAGCTTTGCAGATGATGGTACACTTCATACCGCTTTCTTACATACCTAAGTCAGAAGGGCGGAATTTAGACAATAAGTCGACGCAATTAATGAAGATCTGGCAACGATTTTGACATGGAAATCTGATAATCGAGTAGAGTTCAATGAAATTACAACTAAAGCTTGCATTTTCTCCAGGAAGGATCCTTAATATGATGATGGTACAACTATATGTATGAAGTATTCCATATACATGCTATTGGTATTACCACTATACATCTTCTCATGGGACGATCATGTGAGGTCCATTGCAAGAATCACTTCATAAAAATTTCGTGCCAAGAGCTACTGTACATTCCAGCTACTCCTCATAATCTACAATACACAGATTCGAATCTTGGATTCTATTCAGATGAGAGCTATTCGTCTAATTGATGATGTCAGACTTACGAAAATATTTACCTCTCTCAGGACCATCGAGAGAAAATCGGGGCGCGGGGGTAGTAACCTACGCCTCCTCTGAAAGGGATTTTTTCGTGTCATACAATTTTGTCTTAGAACAGAATATATCGATAGTGATCAAGTTGATAGTATCAAGATACCAGCACACAACATTTATTCTGTACTTAGTAGAAATATCTGTCTCACTCACGACGAGAGGGGGTTTCGTCGGGCCTGACCTCAAGAACATCGAAAAAAGCGACTTCTCCCTTTTCTGTAGATATTTCCGTGTTCAGTGCTCAGAAATCTCGTCTATTATTCCACCAAGGGAGATTTCACGCATCCCGACTAGACGAGTTCAAGCTTTAGTCACCCCTTCATTGTCAAGCTCGAGACCAAGCGAACTTCTTCCTAACAGACGGCGAAGTTGTGGAACTCTTTGCTTAGTGAGGTCCTTCCGTATGGCTGTAACCTCTAAACTTTCAAGAGAAATTCGAATGTCTACCTACTCTCCAAATAATCCACACGATGTTCTTCGAACGTTATAGGTTTTCCTCACGTGTAAAAACCCCATGTTTCAGTTATTCACATCATGAAATAATTCTGAATTGAAATAAGCATTTCCGAGAATGCATCTAATTATCTATTCATTGGGAATTTCTTCAGTCAGGAGATTAAAATGGAATGAAATTATAAAATCTTTTAATCTTTGGGCGATCTAATGTGTTGGAAGAAAATTATCAAATTGCATTGCTCAAAAACTTCAGTATCTATTCAACTACGGATTTCACAAAAAGTTCATACAATTGCACAATAATAATGTGAGGCTCAAATTTCTCCAAAACTTCTATCATCGTAGAATTAATTTGCAAAAGTTTATAAAGTGATCAGCTATGTTTGTTTTATGAAAGTAAATTTAATGATTGCATAATTGTATGATGTGAAGAAGTACCCTAAAAGTAGGTACTCACTTTTCCTGCCAAAACATATCATTATAGTTTAGATAGCATGTCATTGTATATCATATGATCACATGACCTGAATACAGAATGACTATTACTATGGGTAATACCAAATCAGAATATAAACAGTTTTTAGACATTTACCTCATTTTCTCTTTTGCTTCTTCAAACGAGTCTGTGTACCAATATCCCAGTTGGTAAGCTGTTATAATGCATTCTTGTTTACATGTCAATTCTGGGTCAAAGCGCCTGATCATTTCTGGAGTACTTATCGCATAACGCAATTCTGCCACAGAACTAAGTAGTCCAGCTCCATACACTCGCATATCTCCATCTTGTTTGCACATGCCAAATTCAACGGTGAAGAAATACAACTAGAATCAAAAATTCACTTTATTACAGCTGGAAACTAGTATATCAATGTAAACGGATCCGTTTGACGGAGTAAAAATGATTTACCGTAGCAAGTTTATCTACATCTTCATCAGAAGCTCCCAATGTAGCTAACCCTAGCTCTTGAGAAAATTGTGCAAAACTGGGATTCGCTAGTAACGGCATATGACCCAGCAGTTCATGGCAGCAGTCTCTGCAAGAGGAAAATACAGAAATAATTTATTTTCATTATTTTGTGCAGGAAATGTGACAAAATTTTAAATGTACACTCAAGAGGTCTGTTTTCCTTCAAATTAGTATGCAAGCATAATATGCATTTGAGAAAATTCCACTGAAAAAGTACTAGTACAGATATTTATTCTAGTGATGAACACATAACTACCAAACTTGGTCAATTCACTATCCCGGTAATGAACACCTACACCTACATAATATATGCTTTAAATGAAGAATTTCAAACCTTTGCTGTGAATCTAAAAAGTTTGTTAGTTTGCCATAAATTAATATTTCATTCACTCCATAAACTCCTTTTTAATCCTTCAGTTTTGGTTCCTTAATGTTTCAATATTCTCCTTAATGTAATAAAACAGGCTCTCTTTGGTTAAATGGGACCGGCGGCCAACCACAAAGTAGGAAATAGAGCACTGGATGTTATTTTTAAAATATGCCATGAAAAAAAACTTCATTTAGGAGGAGCATCTTAATGTCCACTTTTCTGGAATGGAATTCACCATCACTTCATTAATTTTTTGTAGCGCCAAATTATCATCGGAGACACTGTTTTTCCATCTGCTGAAACTATCCATTACTATTATTTGCTCCTTTAATGCATTGGATATTCTTTTATAGACATTTTCAGTGGATCTAGATGGTCCTTAGACTCTCCCCAAAACAAGACCACTTTCATCTACACTGAAAATTGACAAGCTCTTCTAGCCCTTGTAGAGGACAATTACGTATTTCATCAAACTATTTCCATATATTTTCCTTGGCAACAGCTGCAAGAGCTTTTGTTACTCCTTCAGCGTGTTTCTTCCCGAAATATGGATGGCGAGCTAGGAAGTCTTCCTCACATTTCGGACAGTTGAAAGTATATTGTCTGTGTTCACTGGAAACTCTTTTGCCATGGGCTAGATCCACTTATCCAAAGTGGATACTTCTAAACAAGAAAGTACAGCAGTTTTCCGGAACCACTTCTCCCTTCAAGCGATATTTTCCTCGACATTATTTTTCAGTTTTCTTCTTGCACATACCATCTTCAGTAACGGCCTCTCAAGTTTGTTTGATTATATAAAAAAACCTTGTTCTGTTTTTTTTTGATCTTCTTTGTTCCTGCATACTTCATGACTAAAACAAGATATCTCTTATACATAATTTTGTAATATGGATATCTTATTCTAGTCAGTAATGAAGAAAAATAAAAAAAATAAACGTGGCTAATTTTCAACTAGCGGAGAAGGACGTTATAGAAGATGGTATGAGCCATAAACTAGAATATATAATTATGAATTTGGGTGACCATTACTAAACTCAAACTGGCTATTTTGGATATTTACAAATTTCTTGTTCCAGTAATTATCACCACCCGCACCCTTTTAAAATTAAAATTTTATTAAGTGACTGTTTTAATTATGTATGCTGAGAATACACGCCTTAAACCATAATAACGTAGCCGCTAGGTGAAAGTAAAATAATAATTTTAATCAACAGGTAAATACAAACTTTTGTCACTTATCTTCAACAACAGGATATGTTTTCATTTTATGGTTATGGGCTAGTATATAAAATATAGCTGCAAAGCACATATAAAATAATTTTTTTCAGAATCTGAGCCTATATTATGATAATTATTGATACAATAGGCATTATTGGTATAGTCACACCGATCCATAATATTATAAACAGGCTTATGAATATCTTATCCTCTCTTTGAACCCTATACGTCATTTTCATGATAAATGGCATCGGCTTGGTGACAGCAATTGAACTATCAATTCCATTGTGAGACAAAATATTCCGGCCCCGACAACTAATACTGCCCATATAACTGAAATTAGGAATTCGAGAACTGACCGTTTTTGGAGGTAACCGCGTTTAAGAAGTGGCTGAAAATACAGGTCTTACTTTAATACACGAGTAATTGATTTTGTTTTTGGTTCTGAATTTAGCAAAACCACGTTTCCCTTACTGTTGATACAAATAAAAATCATTCAACAATATGGATACATACCTATTTATTTATTTAATTCGGTTTGAACATCTACAAGGCAATAGTCCCAAATGCTGGAAACAATGTAAATATTCAATCCTATACTACAATCTATTATATTAACTTGTAAATCAAGAAATATTGATTATTTTAATTGACACTATATGAAGTATAGTTTGCTTGGTGAACCAAAGATTCCATCTGTGATTTATACCGTATAAAAGTAACATTCAGAATGTTGGTTTGAGCAAATTTTGCAGTTGCACTATTGAAGTTGGCAACAAGCCAACCAATTATACTGTTTTTACTATCATTGGACTTCCTTGTCCTCCAATTTGCTTCAATCCACCTGTTTCATGAAGACGTTGATGAATAGTTTGGAAGGTTCTTCTATCCGAAACGTCATGGTTGGGAACTCGTTCAATGTACAGTCTAGCCCGTAACGAATACTCATTGATGAGTCCATACAAGAAATGCATGTCAGTGATCTCGAAGTTCGTAGGTATAGCGATTCATAAAAATAGTGAACTTCACTAACAAACGTTTAACTATCAAATACAAGGAATGAAACGCAATTAGTTTGAACAAATTAAAAAAATAAAAAACGGCTGCTGTCAGTGCATAAAATATCGGTTCTTAATAATCGGAATGTTGTTGAATGATAAAAAACGCATTGCGATCATTTTTTATACTCGGCGAATCCATTGCAGTATGCCGTACGTTTATTAGGGCTATATTAATAATTTAAGAATATCAAACCAATTTTTATCAAAAAACGTCTATCTCTGCCCTGTGTCTACGAAACAAATAAATTTTCCGAAAGTCATCAAAAGAGAAAACATTCTTAAAACAACGCTCTTTAAATGTTTGCCTTATATTTACTAAAAACATCCTGTATACCTGGATGATTTCCCGAAAGAAACCGGGAAAACATGCTGGTATATAGGGTGCTTAGTAATATCACTCTATCTCAATGTAATAGAAATGATGTGACGAATTTCAAAGAATTGTTATAATCAGGACATCGGAAGAGATGGAAAAATGTATTAATCACTGTCTAAATAACTCAAAGGAAGCTTTAATCACTGTGCACTTCAGTTTTGGAATCACTGTTTTCCTCATGTTGAAGAAGAGATATCGAGGTGATATGAACTTCAAAAGTAGTTTGACTTCCAAGAAATTGCCCCATTATAAGTATAAAACATAGATATATATTGTCAATTCGAGTGAACTTTCAGTGACATATAGTATAATTTTAAGTTTCAACATGTTGAGAAAAATATTTAACCTTTACATCACTTTCGGAAATTGGGCTCCAACTTTTTCTTATGTTCATTTGATTTCTAGTCTAGTTTTGGTTATTTGACTGATGGTCAATTTTTTTGTTTAGTTGCCATTTCTTACTCAGTTTGTGAAAAAAGGCCTGGGACACAATCATCCCTGCAGTAATATGTGATGTATATGATATATATCCAAATAGTAAAGAAACGTTTTTATTCTATAAGCTTATAATCAGAAATTACAGATGAAACAAAACTATTCTTGGGTAAGGGTCAGAAATAAGAGAAATATTTGGAACACATAAACTACAGATTTTAGCTGCAATGAAACAGTGAAAAAAGAAAAAATCTAAGGAACTGATACCAAATTTGAGCATGCATCTGATTCCTAGATCCTAAGTGTGATATGGCGTAAAACAGTTGAGGCATAGGGGCACCAAGCATTTTTGGTATTGTAGTTTAGCCCTTTGGTCTAGACGATTTACTTGGCAACGGACGGAACATCTTCGTCCAACAATTCGTTGCGTTGCATTGCATTGCATTGTCTTGAGTATTTTTGAAGGCCTCTTTTGCCCGCTTAATCGCATAAAGACTTTCGGATAATTCTATCACAAATGCAATGTGAGGTAGGTACTTTCTTATATTTGGTTATTTCATGTATGCGTTGAACAAAAAAGTCATTAGCAACCTGTGGACAACTTTGTTCCACCATATTGTACTCCTTCTGTCCAATTATCTCCCTCATTGTTCTATTGACTGTAATTTCATCAGAATTGTAGCAATTACTCATCTGTTGTACATCTTTTGTATCCTTCCAGCATACCTTCTTTGCACTTAGTTGTTTCACTTTCACCTCTTGTTGCCAGTTATACTCCGAATTTAGGTACTATGTATATTCTAAAAGAAGAGAGTGCAATGGTGTTAAGCAGTTCCACAGACGTGAAAATCGATCCATGCATAAGACATCCAATGCGTTCTCCGAAAGTTCCTTCACAGGCTCCAGTTTCTTTACCACAATAAGGTTTTATCATAAAAATAATCAGTAGTAGAATCGAGTTCCAAGTTTTAAACCTCGCTTGGGGGACTGTATGACCTGTTTGAGTAATGATCCTTCCTTGAATTTCGTCAAGAATGCATCTATAGACTGATATGTACTATATGTTATAGCTTTCTGGAATTTCTCGCATGCAATATATACATACAACTTCATCTATAGAGTAAGTTTCCGATACACTTTGTGGTTTCTCCGGATGGTTGAAATACAATTTTGAAGATAGCAGCAAAATCCGGTCTCTAGACATCGCTTCGGGGATTGCCTGATTACCTAGTGATTTATTGTGAGACATACATATGAATGACCGGAACTCGATTGTAAAACATGACCAATGTACAACCCAAAAATGTTGTTATTCCCCCAGTGTCCATTTTTCTTTGAGATTTACTTTTTTCTCTTTCAAGTCGTATTTTGGTGTGGTGAGTAATTTGCATAACGATACTTTTTGGAAACATAGAAAAGAAAAATTCGACAGGTTTTAATCTTCTATGTAGGTTCGATGTGACTTTGATTTTGCTGTCTTCTGGCTCATCTTTCTGTTCAATTCTTCCGAAAAATATGAACTCTCTCAACATTGCCTTCCATTCGGAACAGATTCATGGTAAGCGACGTAATCAAAGTCTCTGCTATCATCGCTTTCATGATACGGGGGGTCGTACTCGATATCAGACAGGATTTCAGATAATTCTTCCAGTTCTTCGGGTCAAAGCGGCCTGTTCATGCTGCAAGCACGACTTCACTATCAAGTTCCATTACTAATGGGACAAAATGGTCCCGCGTCAAATTACTGCAGGGATGTTATCGTTCATTTGAACAGATACATATTGCCAAAATTAGGAAGAAGACTCACCTGATATCGAGAATATGTTTGCTTAGATACTATAAACCGATCCATGAAATTCGCACAAAATCTTTTGAAATTTGGATGCACGAAATCCTGGTATCATTAATATCGACTCTTAGACTTAGTAAAACATATTATTTGGTCAATTCGAATAAACTTTTAATGCAATGACGTAAACAATAATTTGACATTTTTTCTCGATTTTATGATTCCTGTTTTTAACAATTTGCAATATATTTTCGTTTCCTACAAGTTATCGAAGTTAGTTAGACTTTATCTACTCGGAAATTTATTTTCTTGAACAATTTCAGAAGCAAAAAATTTATTAATATCCCCTTAAATTATTCCATAAAATGAATCTATCCTCCGATTCAAGTAAGGATCACCCAACAACATCATGCAAATACTCATTAATTGCATATTAGTTCGCTTTATGAAAGAGTTGGACAGTGGTATTTATCTTATTCACGAATAACTAGTGGATTGCGTTCATAGAAATGTACCAAGTGGAGAATGTTATCTGCATCTTCTAAATATCACTACGAGTAAATCTAGCTGAAATTTCATTATATTCCCAATTCATGAATTATTAGTAAATTGGGGAACGTATACACAAAATCCTAGCAAATTTCACGACGTCATACTTACGGTTCAGGAGTGTAGAAGGGATCTGATGAATGCCTTATATATTGGGTACAATGGAACAATCGAAATGCCAATCCAGATAAGAAGTCTCTTGGGGTTAAGTAACCGGCAACGGGGCGCAATTGGAATCCAGTTTTTCTTTTCAAGAATACGTTGACATCTTCGAGTTGTGGAATATTGTCTTCTCTATAGCCGCAATACTTCACCAACTGTGGCCAATTCTCCAGATATTCCTTACAGGCGTATTTGAGGTAGAGTTTGTGAAGCTCACGGAAAACAGTCCCCCTTTCAAAATAGTACGAAGTTAATTATATTTACAATAAGATACAAGTACGTAAAGTCCAGTTGACTTGTTCTGAGGAATAAGACATATTACTTCGAAAACAGCTTCCTTTAATCAAAAGTTGATACTTTCGTACAGATATCATGATTAGATATGAATTTCCACATTACATGTAACGTTCTATATGATAGATACCATACTGAGTAGTGTTATTTGTGGAACCCTCATTAGAGTACTATACAGGATGTCCGTAAATTCATATGCCAAACTTCACGAGGAAAAAATAAGAGAAACATCTATATCAACATGTTCCGAAATGAGGAGCTATGGCGCTTTAACGACGATAGCTAGAAGATGCTTTTCGTTTTATATCTCAGTAACCATAACATGGCCATCTTTCAATTTTGATAATTTAACTACTATCGATGCAAGAACTTCCTACTATAGGCGGCGCTACAGAGCACCTCTAATACATTTTCTGCTTTATTTTTATTTTCATAATTTTTGTATTTTGACAATATTTATAGTTTTTGAGTTTATTTTGCTCCAAAAAATTATTCTCGGGGAACCATTTTCGAGAAAAACGGATTTGGAAATGGTCGTGCAACCTCCTATTTAAAAGAATAAATTAATTAACAAACAAATTTTAAACTAGTTATTGAATAACAAAAAATTAGCAAATGATTATAACATGTGCTGGAAATGTCCGCCATTCATGTCAATGCAACTGTCTGGCCGATTCCTCATGGATATTCGTACTCGTTGAATGCTTTATTATCCTCTGTTCAAGATGATACTCGTTTTCAATTGGAACCGAGTAGGCTATTGATTTCAAATAACTCCGAAGAAAAAAGGGGATTATGTCGGGTGAACGAGGAGGCCACGCAACACGATCGTTGCGGCCTATCCACTTCTGAAGATCTAAATCTAAGTGATTTCGAACTCGAACACTAGCATGGCGAGGTGCTTCATCTTGCATAACCCAGCTTGCTAATGTGATTGAGTATGGCACATTATCTATGAATCTGTAAGGTCGTTTTCCAAAAAATTCAAATGTGTTTCACCATTTGAGCGACGGAGCATAAAACGTCCAATTAAATGATTCTCGATTATCCCTGCCCATACATTTATCGAACATTTGTTATGGAATCTTGCTTCAAATAATGCATGGGTATTTTCGTCTGCTCAAACGTGATTGTTGTGGAAATTCACAATTACTTCCCGCGTAAAGCCGGCTTCATCAGTGAACAAAATTTCCGAAATGGCAGTTTTGCTGGATTTTGAATTGTATCCATTGACAAAAATCTTGCGATTCAATAGCTTGAAGGCGTTGTAAGCAAAAGCAAACGAACTAAGCTTCTCATTGATTTGAAAGCTTTCCCAAATTCACTATTGGATTTAAAAAAAATGTTTTCTACACTCCCCTTATTTTAGAATGACGCTGATTTCAGTTCGTATTAGTAAAAACAAGCCCTTCAAAGTCAGTTATATTTTAATCTTATGCTTATACATTCATGAGTCACTTAATTATGGTGATTCATGAGTCCCAGCTGCTTCAATCGGCATGCTGGGGTGAGGTAAGCCAGAGTTGGAATTAAAGTTTAATCTTTTTATTCAAATACTAAATTAATTGTTTTTTGTATGATTTTTCTAGGTTAATCCTGGTGAAGGAATTCTTTTATATTCTTATTTTCTTTCCCTTTTTATTCTAATTTGCTTGTATTCGTTTCGATTTTCAATATAGCCCGTTAATTCTTGTAGTACCTGTCTTTAATGTTTAATCAATAATCGCAATATTAATTTTCCTATCGTTAATTTCTAGATATCATTGAATATTGTTGGTTGAATACCGAGCTTCTCTACTCAATTGAGTATGTACCATTCCACATAATATCGCCAATGTAATCAAAGTATCCCACGTAACAAGGTCCTTCATCAAGGAATATAGTAAATTTCTTGATTAGACCAAAAGGCACCATGTTACATTAACAGTAATATTAAATAGAATATGTTAACAATGGTGAGTTTCTCTTGAACGACCAGTAATAGTTCCAGACATCTGTTTCGATCTTTCGAGCTAATCAGTAAGTTACAATGGCAATGAACGCTAAATCTGTCAAGGTGTCAATAATCCTATTAAGAAATGCTAGAGTAATCAAAAATATCTGTTGAAATGCTACTGTTCGATCTAAAAATCTTATCATTGCTATGAATCTGGGCCAGCTAGTAAGAAATATAAGTTTATTCCCTAACTCTTATATTAGTCTGGTATGGTTATTTGGCTCTCAGGTACTCTAAATTTTCCTCTAACTCTCATAAAGTGCAAGAAATCCATTAGTCAATGTTGCTTTGCTTAGATTTCTTAGAGTGACATTTACTCTCAAGAAGGGTAGATGGCGTTAAATGTTTTTGGTTTTTCTAGCAGTTGTCAGTGGAATTATCTATACTTCGACTGAGCTCAGTAGCATTGCGACTTAATCGTTCCGCTTATAAGCGCGAAAGAGCGAAACAACTGTTCCTACATTTTGATGTATCCGGTAGAAGCTAATAAGAGATATTAGCTTATTTCTCAATAGTTACATTCATTGATCAATTGTTACATTCATTGATCTTGTATTACCATCGGGGCTCAATAGCTCTAGCATTGCCTTATCTTGTATAAAAGTGAGCTAATTAGAAATATCCGTCTAGTTCAATTGAGATATGTCCCAAATTCTTATTCCCAGAGTTAATTACTGTTTTTAGAAAATTTATAATATGCCTTATATATTACTTTCATGAAGCTTGGGCCTTTGAAAAATGCATCAAAGACTAAAATCGGAATTTCCAATATTCATCAGGCAGCTGCCCTTTCTACAACTGGTTACTACTGATATTAAGGATCCTACCACCTTTTAGATAATATATTATATTATCCTCATTACCATGCAAAATTCAAATCTCCCACATTTATTTCAAGAAATACCTAGATCGTTGTTTGATAAGTCTTCTTTCTTATCAAACAACGCCTAGATATATCTGATATATCGGAGTACCTGCATATCTTTTTATCTCTACGTAGCTACTGTGGATGAGATTTCAATATTTTATTGATTATTATTCTACATTTCAATACAAGAGAATTATATCTCTCAGACTGCAGAAAACCGTTCTCTGAACATTTTGTATACCTTCTGGCAAGATCACTTATTTAAATATAACTTCCAATACTATCGAAAATGCAGTATTATTTTGGTATCCATCAGCTTCAATAATACATATAAAGGGATACATTTTGAAGGACGTCGTTCCACTTCAATCTATAAGAATAATTTTTTATTTCAATTTTCTTATGGAACATTCCGATTCTTCGGTTGCTCTTGGATAATAATAATAATAGTTAGAATAATATAATAGGGCTGAAAGATTGAACTCACCAAGTTTTGACTTCCTGTTCGGTATATTGAACCCTTGGTATGGGATGACCGCTACAGCATTTAAATAATCAGATAAGCATTATGATGGATTGGATGTTCAATGTTATAGACCTACTGTTTATAATTGAAAGCGATTCTAGCAAATTGTTCCCTCCGTTCTCTGTATACTGGATCTTTGAATCCTGGATGGTCTGCATCTAATTTACTTCCATACATGAGCACATTCTGCGCCAAATCTAAGTCCTGAATTTTCTTGGGAAACCATGGCATTTCATCAAAATCTGTAATAACGTATGATGAGTATAGTATGTCATCAAAATAATTCAATACATCCGAAAGAACGCCAACAAAAATTAGAATCAACTGAACGAACTGCATCCACACTCTAATCCAAAAATTCCAAGAAATGCTGGATGGGCTTAAAATCTGCCCAGTTTTTATTTCATGAAATCATTTTATCTTTTATCATTAGCAGAACCAGATTGATCAAACTGAGCGACCTTTTAATTAAATAAGACACAACCTAGGGTATTATCTACAGTTCATAGCTAACTTTGGATAATAAACTATAACCCTTATTCATTGAAGATAGTGTTAAGGTAATATGGTCTTTTCAGCCATCATGTAATCATAATGAGAGTGAACTAAACTAGAAAACAAGATATGACTTAAGTTAGTAATGCGAATAAGGGATAAACCTCAGTTGAAGATGAATATGATTTCATTAAATTGCTGGAACATTTTCATCCCTTTTATGTTACCTCAATAATCAAGTGTTATAGTGTATACACAATATGAACTCTTTTATAGTTTACCTCAGTATTTGTCATTCCTTTTAAATTATCTAGATAGTCCGTACTGTGTTTCAACAGTTATAAACTTTTTTTATGAAATTGTGTGAGCTGTATTTGAAATTTGTCCTGATTTATTCATTTCTGTTTATATACCTACTCTTTACGAATTTGCGTGAGCTGATCTTTATACTGGAATGTATTGAAATGTGTTCTAAACTTGTTTGTGCGACCAAAATAAAGTAGAGAATTAAAAATTCATTTTATTCCAATTCAATAGTAATGAGTAAGATGACCGTAGAAACTGAGGGCATTTTGACGTTCCAATAATCTGTATTGTTGTTTGCTTCTTCCAATTAACCTGCTTTTCAGTAAGTTCTTATGGTTCTAAACTTTTTCAAGTACAGTTTATAATGGAGGATATTGAAGAAAATTCCAATAATGTTCTGTTAAATTTGTTTTACACACATGGTGAATGTGAACGAAAATGCAGATTTTTTAACGAACCATATCCGGATCTACCAACAATGACTCCCGGAAAATTCGCAAGAATCGAAGCTCGGTTTATGGCAACTGGCAACTCGAAATCACATAAAGCCCGTAATAGATAATGAAGATAATGAGGTGAATGTGTTGGCTGTTCTTCAAGCTTATCTACGGAGCTCAACTCCAGCAGCAGCGCTGGATTTGGGTATTTCAAGAGCATCAATGCACAGAATATTGAGAAAACATGGAATGTATCCTTCTTCCGAGATAACTGTGCACGGATTACGTCTAGGTGATGAAGCAAGACGAGTCAATTTTTGAGAATTCATCGTCATAAAAATGACCGAAGATCCGAGATATCTTCATAATATTATGTGGACTGATGAATCGAAATTCAGCAGGCAAGGAATTACAAAATAGTCACTACTAGGCAGAAAATAATCCACATGTCAATAGGGAACACAATCACCAGGACCACTTTAGTCTTAACGTTTTTTGTCTAATTATGAACAATAGAGTGGCATATCAAGTGTACGATAAAAATTTGAATGAGGGTAGAGATACCCAGAGGGTATGTTACTGGCTTCCTAAATGCTCTACCTCCATGTGACAGAGCAAACTGTTGGTATAGCTGTATACCAGCCGTTGATCTTGATGTTCGATGATCGGTGGATTGGCCCACGGTGACCCCGTGACTGTCCACCCAGATCACCCGATTTGATACCCTTGGATTTTCACCTCTGGGGCCGTATAAAGGAACTAGTGTACTCTAGGCTTGTACAAAGTAGAGAGGAATTATTGAATCGTGTTCACGATGCGTTTACTAATCTAAGTCCATAATACGAACTTTGTAGGTCTGTTTCGCGAAGAGTATATGACAGAGTTATTCAATGTTTAAGCCAAAATGGCGGTTATATAGAACAATTATTGTAATTTTACATTCATTTATTATTTCTTGTCATTATATTCCATTTTTTTATGTTTACCGTTTGTTATTACGTTCTAAATTTTGTTACGCTCCTATCCTGTGTGAATTTCTTGCCGTTTGAGTCATGTTCACTTTGGCTTACCACCAGTCGTTAGTGGGTAAAAGGATTGTGTTCAAAATAAGGCTAGGTACATCTTGCAAAATTTACAAAAAAATCAAGATATCTGAGAAAAAAGAAAAATAGGTATTGGAATAAACTTGTCATGAAATTTTCTCAGGAATCCAAAAATGAAATATTATACCGGGTATTCCATTTAAAATAAGGAAGTTAATGGCGACTTACGGTACAACCGGAAGTGATATGACCTTGAAAATAGTTTGAAATGAAAGAGAATCCTGAATAACCTCGGAGTCCAAATATTCAGAATTCTACTTGTAACGAACGGCTACCGTGAGAAACCCTGTATACTATAACCCAACGAATGTGTCCGCAGCGCAGTTGGAGAAGCGTTCGAATTTTGTGTGACAGGTACCGGGGAACGATGCCTGGCACGTACGCAGCTGTTTTTGCAATTGTATTCTTATCTATTTATCTATCTTATGATTTTTTGAAATGACATATTCAATTGAATGACTGAAATTGTTTCCAATATATTCAAAGAAAGTTTCTGTTATTACAAATTTCATTTTAACAAAGCCATGATACTTATTCATAAAAACCAGCCAATAGAAAAAAATTCGCATCCTATCAAGTATCTTCTATCACCCAAAATGCATGGTTTCTAAGCCCCTTTCCCCCTCAAAACAGACAAATACCGATTTTGATGAAATTTGCACACTCGATATACAAAACAAGAGGAAAGTCATCTGTCTACATGGGAGTTCAACCCACTTTGTCATCCTGTAAAGCAGGCAAGTACAATGTTAAATAAGAGAACCCACTGTTCACATGAGACTTAGAATTAACTTCCCCAAACCCCTTCCCCCTCACTTAAAATGGACAAGTACCGATATTGATGAAATATTCCACACTGGTCCTTAAATACAAGAGAAATTACACTGTCTACATGAGATTTCGAAACTATCCCATTCCTCTTTACCCCTTTTGAAGCAGATAAGTAGCGATCTAGATGAAATTTTGCACAATTGACCTCTGAAACAAGAGGATAATCACTGTCTACATTTGATCTCGAGAGAACTACCTCTACCTTTTTTTACACCGTGTACAGCAGCTTAATACCGCTCTTGATGATGTTTTTTTGCACACTTGGAAGTCATTTTCTACATGAGATTGCGAAAGAAATATTCGTTTCTCCTACAGGACAACCACGGGAATTTCAGCTAATAATACAATAAAGGTCCTAGAATTAAACGTTGTAATACTGTCAATGCGAATAAATCTATTACAGAGTACAATTTGACGTCTTTACACTGTATCTGTTTTAAAGCATTTTTAATATATTTTATGTTCCTACGTGTGAGGGAAGTCACGTGATCGACTGAAGACAGCTTTTTTGGAATTCTTCGTTATTGTACATATAACAAGACACTTTATGAACCTACATATTTTCAAATGTTCTAGTTTACCTACGTTATTGCATAATTATAATAGATATTGATTGAAATATTAGAGATAAATTTATGTCCCATCCAATGGTTTCCGATAACATATTTTATGCTAAATTTCAGAAAGTCATTATGGTTTCTCATCTCCAATATATAGAATATGTAGAAATATAAGGGAATCATAGAGATGGTGTTTTTTAAAACCTTATTATTACTACTACTACATAATTATTGATGATTCTAGAAGTGTTCTTATGAATATTCACTCAATCGTAAAAATCTGTAGAACTCCACATAAGTTGACAATACTACGAACGGGGGTTATAATTATTAATGAAGTGAATAAAAATGCTGTTAGCTCTAGGTATGATGATTTTCAACAAAAATATCTACTATTTCGCTGCCGTTATAAACACTGACTATACATTTATGATGCATTAATGCTTACGAATCAATTAGAAGAGAAATAAAATAGTTATAGTTTAGTTACAATCGGCTAAGTATTGTGGATATTTGTCTAATAAATATTATACTATTATTATTGCGGAAAAACTTATCACCGAATAATTGTACTGACTGATTGATTTATGTTAAGTTTATTCTCTAATTATTGTAGCAGTTGATTGATATTTCTATTTGGAACACAAAGATTATAGTAACTGGCTTTGTGAAGAAGCAGAATATTGATAAAATATGCTTTGATGTGTGAGTACCAATAAGGATTTCGATAGAAAATGGTATGTTAAGTGTATATTATGTCTAGAATGCTTTAGCAATCTGGTGTTTGATAAATCTCTGAAAGAATAGCTTCCTTCGAAACGGATGTGAAGCTGTTTTGGTTACGGAATAGAAATATGAACTGTTTTGGGCATACAAAATTTACGGATAAGCAGGCAGACTATAACAATAATCTGTAAAGATTCGAATCAGTGCTGGTATGGAATTTGAATATTGAACCATGACTCCCAAGCTGTTCTTTATTCGAAATTCCACAAGCTTGAGAGGAAGGGGATATTATATTATGCCAGATTCATGAAAAAACTATGTGCAATTTGGAAAGGAATGAAATTCTGGATCCGTAATCTATGAAAGTGTATTATTAGAAAAGTTAGTGATATTATCTAGTTCGTTAGAGTGCACATGAGCGTTGTTGAAGTTTAAATTAGAATGAAAAAATAGCTTAAATTTGTTTTTTATCATTATGGATTCAGCTAATACTTGATATAGTAAATTCATTTCAAAAAATATTTAGAATAGTCAATTTCTATTTAACTAACTTACACGAACTGCAGTTTAATTCATTGTAATTGTTACGTCACAGTAATAAGTTTATCTCCAGTTCAGTCAAAAGTGTGAAAAAATAGGGGTCATTACTAAAATTCCGGAGTTTTCCAGAGAACTATGGTTGCTTTTGATTTTATAACCATGAAATAATACTCAGCGACCACAAAAACCTATAATTCGAGACGATGGATGAGGACCGAGACAGGAATATGAAGGAAAACGAAGGAATTTTCCACCAATTTTCCATAATTTTCCTTCTCTTTGTGAAATTTTTACCGAGAACCTTCACGGTACCTTATTATTCCAATAACACTGACTACATTTTTTTGATCAGTAAAATAATTAAGGTTTGTCGTGTAGAGATGGTTAATTTTAATTTTGCAGAGTTTTCCAAAAAAAACTATCGTCGGTTTTGATTTCATGATAATAAAATAATACTTAGCGACCACTGAAATATACAATTAGACACGTTGGACGAAGACCGAGATAGGCATATGAAGGAAAAACGACGCAATTTTCCAGAATTTTCCTTCTTCTAGTGAAAATTATACCGAGACATCTTATTATTCCAATACCACAACTTCGATCAAAAATGTTGTTTGTTGCTAAAATTTGATAAAATTTTCCGGATTTTCCAGCAAACGAGCCGTATTTTCCATTTTCTAACTTCAGACTCGGGTTCAGCGGACCAAAAAACTCTCTTATACCAACTTTGAGAGACTTTTATATTCCATTTGTTGATTGAATATGGCTTTCATTGTTTATTAATAGTAATAATCACGAGTCTCCTTTTCCTTTTCTGACTAACGATGTGTAAGCGTCCTGAACGCGATGCAAAAGCAATTTTGCATTTTCGTGCGGTCTATAAAATTTAGATATTTTTCACACTTTTGACTGGACTATTTCAAACGGTCACTGGTGACGAAACAATTGCACGCAATTGAACTTTGTAGTTCGTGTGAATTCAAATTTCTGTTTCATCTCTGTTGTATATGTTGTTGCATGTATATTCAAAGGTAGATCTAGAGAAGAGCGCATAGAGAGGAAGGCAAGACATCGGGGAAGTACAAAAGACAGTAGTGTTGTCGGAACCTTAAAGCTACAAGCAGCAACCTAAAAGTTATAATTGATAAACTTATATATAACAAGAATACTTGGTGTATTAATAAAGATACTACATGGTGTCAGATTAAAAAACTCTGGTAAGATGGCAGAAGGATCGTTCAAACCGCCTAAAGAGTTAGTATTTGCGGGTGAAATAGCAAACTGGAAAAAATTTGAGCAACAGTTCGATAACTACATGAAAGCCACGGGTTTAGAGAATAATAAGCCGGATGAAACGAAAATAGTAATTTTCATAAACATCGCAGGTGAAGAAGAACAATATGTGTTTAATACATTAAGCTTGAATGAAGAAGACAAAACGAAATATGATTCCGTATTACAAGCATTTGAAATGTATTGTTCTCCGCGTAAAAACGTAATCAGTGAAAGCTTTAAGTTTTTTGGTGGAATGCAGAGAACAGATGAGAGCTTTGATCAGTTTTTCACGGATTTAAGAGTTCAAGCAAAACAGTGTGAATTTGGAAATCAATAGGAAAGGCTAATCAGAGACAGCATAGTCATAGGTATAAAGAACCAGTCACTACAGGAAAGATTATTGAGAGAATCTGAGCTCACACTTGAGAATGCAATAAAGTTATGTAGAGCTACGGAAGCAGGAAGAGCTCAGGCTAGAGCACTGAAGGAGCGAACAGCAGAAATAGATGAATTTAAGAAAAAAACATGGCCTAGACGTGGGAAAGAAAATGTAACTTTCAACTGTGCTAAGTGTGGAAAACAACATAAGCCAAGAGAATGTTCAGCATTTGGGAAAATATGTGCATTGTGCAAGAATAAAAATCATATGGCCATAATGTGTAAATCAAAAAATAGAGAGACATTTGGTAATAAGAATAAATTAAAGGAGGAGAAGGAAGAAGAACAATTTTGTTTGAACACATTATTTGAAATCTATAAAGAAGTATGTAGAAAGGCATATAATGTAAGTAGCATAAGTAAACAGTGGTATCAAAACGTTCAGGTGGGAGATTTAGCAATTTCTTTTGAATTAGATTCTGGTGCTGAGTGCAGTACATTGCCTTATGAAATCTTCTTAAAACAATCTCACTATTCTATATATGGTTTCTTCACGTGAATTAGGCAGCTACTCAATAAGCTTTCCTATTTTTACATCAATAATTAGCTATGGAGTTTTGTGAAGCATGGAAAGTGAAATGAATAACATTTTAATATTTTTCTGTGAATCAAATTTGTAATATCTTTCTCTCTTCGAGAATATATATTTCGTCATGCCATATTTATGGTGCCTTTTCCAGGGTAGAAGTTTTCCCCCACTGAGATTGTTTTTAACAATGCCGCAGACCTCCCAAATAAAAGAGACCCGAAACAATGCAAAGTGAAATGTGTAACATATTTCATTTAAAAATCATTCGATAGGAAATTTTTGGTTCCCCAGATTAAACAATGACAACACGTCCATCAGTTCCGAGTAACTGACTATTTCTTCAGCGGAACGGCCGTCGCCTGGCGGTTGTATTTCCAACTATGTTCCCGTCGATTATTTGACCCGCGAAACCTGTTTTTTATTGTGATTAAAACACTCAATGGGGCATTTACTTTTCCAATAGATGGTTCCCTAAACATTGTCTTACGGGGTATTCATATCTCTGCCCGAGATGGTTGATCAGTGACTTCATCGTTCCGCTAAAAAGCGCACGAGAGAGCGAAACAGTTGTTCAGATCTCATAGACGTGTTGTCACTCTTTAATCTTGAGAACCAAAAAGTTGTCTATTGAATGATTTCAACACTAAATGTTTTCACTTTGCAGGATAGTAGTGTTCGACAATTATTCATAGTTCTTATGTTAACATTCAGATGAGTGAGTTTACTTTCATATTATTATATGTTATTGATGTGCATTTTATTAGGTAAATATTATGTGATTATATGTATATATCACAATTCCATTCTCATTGTAATCTGTTCTTTTTCATGATGTTTTCATGCTCTTATTTTGAAACGAATTATGTAATCAGTTATAGACCGGCGATAAGTAATATAGCTTTGTTCAATAATGACTGATATGATGTATCATTGGAAGAACCTCATACATAATTGCATTTGGCGATATCACACTTTATTCAGACTTATATAGTAGAAATTGACTGGCAAGTTCAGGAAAATGCATATATATCCTATTTACTCTATTACGGATCTTTGTTTGCGACAAAGAGCGAAAGCTTTCTCTAATACTTGAACCTCTGGATTTCGAAAGAGGAGTTCTCTTCGTGAAAGCCTTTTACAGATAGAATAATGCATACAGATTAGTTGCATAGGAATTACTTACCGAAGCTTCCAGTGGCTGATAATGGTGTGGGTGGAGGAAATTCATTGTTCTGCTCATTTTCAAAAGTACCAATGACCATTGTTTGAACTTCACGTCGAAGAAGTAGTCCTAACTGTTCCAGTTTACGTGGATCACATTCTATATCTACCAAGAAGTCAGTTTCATTGTCTTTGGTTTGAGAAGGTCGTGATTCAATGTGTAACAAGTTTATCCCTAAATCATCGAATGCTTGAAGAGCATGAACTAATCCTCCTACTTGGTTTTTCAAAGTAAATATCATCGAAATCTTCTCGAGTTCTTTACTTTGCTTCTTATCTTCTGTTTTCACTGGAGCCTGAAATGAAGTCATGACTTAAAATTTAAATTATACACAAACGTTCTAAAAATCGTTCATAATTGTCATAGAATAAGTCGCATATTAGTAATAAGTACAAAGTAATCACCAGTATCCGCTAAAAATACTATCAGAGTACTGAGGTCTTTTCAGTCACCAAGTAGCCATCATCACAGTAAACTAAATTAGAAAACAAAATATACCTGCGTAAATACTATATGGGGTTGATAATGCTAACAAGGAGTTGCACTCAGCTGGACAGAAATCTAAATTTAATAAATTCTTCCGCTTATAAGTTTCAATCCTTCCTAAATTACCTAGATATTTATCCGTACTGTGTTTTAGAAGTCATAAGCTTTCTTTAAAAATTATGCTAAAACGTTCCCTCTAATTAGATTCACAAAACATTTTGAAATCGACAAACAATTTACTGCATTACAGATTTGTCGAGATCGTAAAGTATAAACGGTCATTAAGCTTGTTCTTGCATCTATAAACGGAGTGTGGAACCAGCATATCCCCGACCTCCTCAGACTATGAATCATGCTGTCATCTGAAAAGAAAGGAACGGCAGAAAAACCCCTGGTGAATATCCTAAATGGAGGAACATTGAGAACGATTGAGAACACTCTTCAACAAAGCGAAAAGAACCTCGTTTAGTTCGAACTGGGAAACCTTCAAGGATGCTCAAAAGATTTACACGAAAGCTCTAAGGAATTCCAAGGGAGATTCGTGCCTCACCTACTGTGGGGGCATCAAGAAGAAGCCGACGCCTCCCTTAGAAGAGGGCTTGTAGCTTATCACCATCCTAGTGCTCAGAATCTCACAATTTTGCATCGCCTCTGGCTTTGTGCTAAGGCTTTGAAGGCCGGTCAAAATCATTCCCATTCCTAAGGCGAAAAGAACTGACTTAACACAAGTCAAATCTTTGCGCCCAGTCACACGTTCTTCCTCTTGAAATCACTGGAGAGGTTGGTCAATAGGTATATCAAAGACATTGCATCAGCAAACTATCCGCTTCACCGTAGACAGTACACATACCAAGTGGGTAAATGAACCATCATTCATCATCTGGTTACCCAGATCGGAGGGACTCTTAGTCTCGGACAATGCGCTGTAGACGTATTCATGTATTCTTGGACGTTGAACGTCCGTTCGACAACTCCTCCTTCGAGTCCATGTTCCAGTCTGCGGAGAGATACGGAATCGATAATACCGTAGTTAGGTAGATCAAGACTATGCCCTCGCAGAGACTGGTAACGGCGCACCATAATGGTAGCATCGCTTGTACACAGGTCATACGAGGGTGCCCTCAGGGTGAATGTACTGTCTCCTCTCCTTTGGCGCCTTATGGTTTGATGAACGAGGTGATTGAGGCTGGATTTTGTGCCCAAGTCTACGCAGACGACTTGGCAGCAGTGACTCTTGACAGATACACTTCCTTGTGTGAGTTGCAGAACACTGCACTTGCTATCGTGGCTCGCTGGTATCAGGTCGAGGGACCTGAGAATACCGATGTGGTACTTTTCACGAGGAAACGTAAACTAGAATCCCTACCACATTTGTCTGTTGGGGAGGGACCTTACACCTGAAAAACTCCATGAAGTACCTTGAAATCCTTGATGCTGAACTGAGCTGGAAAACGTAGCTGGAAACCCGGGTCAAGGAGGCAGTTGCATCCTTATGGGTATGCAGGACAGCCTTCGCAAGTACATGGGGCTACTGCCACAGGTTCTGCATCGTATTTATACGACCATGTTCCGCTTAAGTATAACCTACGGAGTCCTTATGTGGTAGCCAGCGACAGAAACAGTTCTGGATGTTCTGATGTGGATCGTCCTTCTACAGCTGCACATTGAAACAGTGACTGCAGTGGCAAGCAGAAGAGAACTTTCTATTCCCTTATGTGTCTGAATGAAGCTGAAGCCCTGGAAAAAAACTGCTCTGTTAACCTAGTGGAATGCCCAGCACTGGTTTCTTGAAGGCTACAGCACCTCGGCAACGCATACATGCCACCTGACGCCATAAGAGACATCAGCACATGTAATATCCTAGCGAAGCTGTCTTAAGCCTGCTGGACTGACTGTTGTATTAAGGCTCGCACAATGGACCCAATCAAGCGATCTAAGTGCTTTGGACTTATCCGCCTTCGTTTTGGTTGATTGATTGATATCAAAGAATGTCCGTCACTATTTGCTTCGTGTCTCAACGACTTAATTAATTTTTCTGGCTCAAAGGAACGCTTAATAATCTATGTGAGTGACTATGGAATAGAGCTATTTTATTAGTAATTGGTATTCATGAAGCCGGTGAAATATATTCATTCGTTTGAATGGTTTGAGGAGGTTTCATTTTGCAACTAAGATTTCAGAATTTTGCAATGACTCCACTATTTGGCAGGGAATTTTTTTTCAATCTAAATCATTTCTTAGGGGGTTCAACTTTTATTTATTGTTTATAATTCCGTCTATTTCAAGCTATAAACGGTATGTAGATATTCTAGGCGCATGCGACTCCTGTACCAACAAGCACGTTAATAACCACAAGCGTAAGAAAATCCTGGACAAAACGTTTTGTAGAGTGTATTGTAATTCTAATCATCAAATCCTTTTCGAAAATACAATCCTAGCCCGTGCCCCAAACTTCTATCACCGGAAAATTCTTGAAGTGATCCTAAAGCCTCCAAATAATATAAACCGTGACTATTATCTTCCCAACATTTGGAAACCCATCCTCGGAAATTCCACTCCGCACATGATAACATAATGGCAGGGTCAGGTCCCAGAACGGAGTTAACCACCGGAATGAAACCTGTGAACTATGTAGCGTGAAGTTTTTTTCCCACAATAAATATCGCTGCAGAAACTAAAAGAATCAGGTTCAGTTCAAGCTTCGAGGCTGCCCTGAAGATGCCACCTGTAATGCTGAGCGAAACGTCGGCATGAAGTCTGGCTATTCCGGAATTCATCCGGAAGTCAAACATTTTCAAGATTAGTTATCCGGGGAAATCTACCATTCAAGATCAACTCTAGGTGCCATTTTGTCTCCGTACTATAACATTCAACAAAAATACCCAATTAAACGAAGAAAAGAAACAAATTATAATTATGGGTACAAAAATACAAGATGGAATATATTTTTTCAAATCATTTATATATTATTATCTTATATAAACATACATATAGCTGATACTTGATTGTGAATTGATAATATAAATAACACAGTGTATATGAAATAATTTAATCGTATTTTCTTTCGCCGAGTTACGAATCGGAACTACTTCGGGAACTTTAACACGCACTTACATGTGAGAGTACTTTTGAAACACTAAACTTATGCGTATACTTCTTTAACGAATAAACTGATACAAGATTGAAAAAAAGTATGACGACTATAATTTTTTCAATGAAATAAGCAGCTGCCGTATAAAAAGGTGGTAGTTGTGCTAATGAATTCTAGAATTCCAAATATCCGTGTGGTTTCATTCTGTATTTTATCTTCTTTTCACCTTATATCTGTTAAAAAATATGCATTTAATTTAGTTTTCCAAAATATAATAATTCGAAGTAGAAAACACGACAAATCTTCCAACACTACTTACTAAAAATATTTTAACTAAACCGTATAGGTATATTTATTGAACAATATATTACAGGTGACGAGTTATTTTTATATGCATGAAAAAGGTTTGGCAAATAATAAAAAAACTGGAAGTAATTTTGAAAAATTCATGGCAGTAGCCTGAATCAAGACAATGAAAAGTATCTATATTATGTTCCAACAAGTATAGTTTCAATCAAACTGAAACTTCATATCTCAGTTACGTTATAAACAAAGATGGTTTGCGTACCTCAACTGAAAAGATACAAGATAGTTTTGAAGCTAATATAACCAGTTAAAATTAGTGTTGGGACTATTAATTATTACTATAAATTTTGGCTTCAGAATTGAGTTCATTATACAATTTCTTAATGGAAAAGATACCATTTGTTTGGAATGAACAGTGTAATTTAGCATTAAAGTAAAATTTTTAACGCATTATAACAACCAATAATATCTGACGCTAGCTCCCAGGGAGCTTCTGCAATTATGAGTCACGTCCAACTGGATGAAACTCAAAGTCTTCTTCTCGAACCTTATTCACATTATTGTCAGTCTGGCTATAATTTCTCTTTGGATGCAATTGAAGGTGGAAATGCAAAGAAGCTTAATCGGCAGAAGAAAAACAGTTACAATATATCTATTTTCATGATATGATCGGTCTTTAATTCCTTTTCTATGGTACGGAATCGGTTGATAAATGATTCACAGTAACCATTTATGGAATACACAAGCCAAGCAGTTGCTAGAGTAATAAGCGGATGCACGGCAATTATTCGAATAGCTTTTTCAGTTGCAATGTTCACAGTAGATTAAGTCCGCGCGTTCTGCGCCAGGAAGTGACGTCATCGACCGGATGTTGCGCGCGCAACTTCGGATGTAACGTTACTAACCCGCGAAATTCAAACGTGTCCATAGAGCTTACGATGATCACAGAACTTTCGACCATAGAGGTCTGGGTCATAGAATGTGAGGTTAGTTTGACGTAACGTTACTAACCCGCGAAATTCAAACGTGTCCATAGAGCTTACGATGATCACAGAACTTTCGACCATAGAGGTCTGGGTCATAGAATGTGAGGTTAGTTGGACGTAACGTTACTAACCCACGAAATTCAAACGTGTCCATAGAGCTTACGATGATTATAGAACTTTCGACCATAGAGGTTTGGATGTGAGGTTAGTTGGATGTGACGTCATCGACCCGCCAAATTCAAACGTAGAGGTGTTTTGGTGATGTTTATCATGGCCGACGTTGGAAGCGAATGTCAGAAGAATAAACGTCAATATGACTGATGTTGTAGCTACATCGCCGCCATCTTTTGATGAACCGATGAACTATCATACTTAAATGTCAATGTCAGACCAGTTAACTTCAAACAACTACAATTACCGATGTTGTAGCCTATATCGCCATCTATCACTAAACCGATGAACTATCATAGCTGAATGTCAATGTCACAACAAATAACGTCAAAGGACGACATCTATGAGGTATTTTGTTCAATTCAAAATATGACTGATGTTATAGCTACATCGTCGCCATCTTTTAATGAACCGATGAACTATCATACTTAAATGTCAATGTCAGAACAGTTAACTTCAAATGACTACATCTATGAATGAACCGATCAACCGTCATGCATACCTGTCAACGTCAAAGGACGACATCTATGAGGTATCTTGTTAATGTTTTTGCGCGGGAAATTTATGAACCGATGAACTATCATAGCTGGATGTCAATGTCAGAACAGTTAACGTCAAAGGACGACATCTATGAGACTCCAATTCAAAATGTTACCGATGTTGTAGCCTATATCGCCATCTATCACCAAACCGATGAACTATCATAGCTTTGATGTCAATGTTAGAACTGTTAATGTCAAAGGGCGACATCTATGAGGTATTTTGTTAATGTTTTCGCGCGGGAAATTCCATCTCAATTCAAAAAAACGATATATTAATGAACTATCATAGCTTGATGTCCATGTCAGAACAGCTAACGTCAAAGGACGACATCTATGAGGTGTTTTGCTGATGTTTGCGCGAGGAATTTCAAAAATTTGGCTCATGTTGTAGCTATACTGTCATTTATTATTCAACCACACCGTAATTCCAAAAATAATGAACTTTTAAAATAACCTACAAATTTCCTAAACGTTAAATGATTACTTACGTATATGAAATTATTACACCAGAAACCACATTGAGTATATGAGAACACGTGGAAGCAATTAATTTTGCATACATCTACGTCATCACATTCAGTTTATACGAGAATAATTGAATACAATGGATTCATTCATTAGGTAAACAAATAACAATAAGTGATATACTCTAGTCTAGACTTGCTAGTAAGCGAATTTAATTATCGTTTCATTAGTCATTACTTACGTAAGCAACTGTGAGTGGAATTAGCTATCTAGGAATGCGATTGCATGATCTTAGTCATTATACATTCGATCCTTAAACAATCAACTAGTGTTTTGTGTAGTGCTTATATCTAAAAGGTGAGTCTATATTATTATTTTATTGAGAAAACTATTATTTCAAATTGACTCCATATCAATAAGTTATTTTTCACTTCAAATTGAAACAATTCAAATTAACTCCATATCAATAAGTTGTTTTTCACTTCAAATTGAAACAATTCAAATTAACTCCATATCAATAAGTTGTTTTTCACTTCAATTCCACATGTAAAATTCGTCTTTGTTGTTATATGTTATTAAGGACTTTCATTTTTGTTTTTTAGAGAAACGGATTTTTCGAAAATAAGATCAAGAGTTTGAAACCAACCAAAACAAAATTTGGTGCAGCTGTTCTGGTGGAGCTTGCAGAGTTTTCAGTGGTTCCTACCAAAACGTGATAAAATTTCTCCAATAGTAGAAAACTATAGACTAACTTTTCCGAGGGGAGGAAAAATTAAGTACCGACAAGTATTGATATAGGAGCAGAGAGGAAGTAGCAGCAGCAACCTTAACGTTAAAATCGTTTCATTTATTGTAAGGTGAGGTGTTTATCCTATTATTATTATGGAGTCGTCCATCGCGAAACTTAGTTCTGAAATTGTTGAAATTATCGGCAAAGCTCATAAGAACCTCGTTAAATCAAAATTCTCTCCTCAAGAGACACAAAAGTGGATAGATTTTTGTACTAAATATATTAGAACTTTTAATAGGCATTTAAGTAAAGATTCACTCAATTTAGGGGAGAAAAATCAAGTTCAAGCTAATGTGGGACATATAAGAAGATTCAAAATTTTATTACAAATTCGAAATAAACCCGCCCCCTCAAATAAAAATCGAAGCGATCGTATTCGTTGGGAAGATGGTAAGTCTGCATTTTCTCAACGAATTCGAACTGGGTTGATAATAAATATTTCACATTTAGACCCATTAAATTTTTTGTATGATGCTTTTAATCTCTTTAGTTCTAGAGTTGTCAAAATTTTACATATATACAATTTTATTAAAGTCACCACAACATTTTGTTGTGAATATATCAAACCCAATGTTAATGAAGAGCTTATCCAGGTAGAATTCAAATATTTTCATACAAAATCCGCTCCAATAGATACTTTGACCAATTTATTGGAGTGGTTTAAGGAGTATGTCATTGGTAAACTCCAAGTTAAACTGGAACAATTCGCTAAAAGAGATAGTGGGTGGAGCCTCAGAGATGTGATAAGTCTAGAAATCAATATTAATAAACATGAAACTATCAATTCAGGATCTTCCTATATTGTTTTACCTAAAGCAATCCAACTTAAGCATGCAGTTATTAACATTAAAAATTATGACGAATACTGTTTTGCTTGGGCAGTAACAGCTGGATTGCATCCTGCTACTAACACACATCCAGATCGAGTATCTTCATATCCACATTTTAGTACAGTTTTGAATTTGCAAAATTTAACATTTCCCCTACCCATTTCACAAATCCCTGTATTTGAGAAAAATAATAATATTTCTATTCATGTGTTTGTTCTACAATTATGTAAAAATGGAAATGGAGAGAAATTAAAGGTTCTCCCTGCATACCTAACCAAAAATAAACTCGAAAAACACTTCAATTTATTATTGATTCAAGACAAGTATTACCGCGAAGAGGAATCATCCTCCTCCTCCATCCAAGTAGATCCGATAGTGAAATTTCATTACTGTTTAATTAAAAATTTATCAAGATTAGTAAATTCCCAAATTACCACTAGACACAAAACTTACTTATGTGAGAGATGTTTGAATAATTTCTGGAGTGAGATCAAGTACAATAATCTTATCGAGGATTGTGGTAAGATGAATACTTGTAAAATAACATTCCCCGAAGAGGATTATTTGAAATTTAAAAATCATTCAAACAAACTGCCTGTACCTTTTATTATCTACTTTGATTTTGAAGCTCTATTATTACCCATCCAAAACTGCTCTCAATCTAGTTCAAATTCATACACAAACAGAACGCAGCTACATGAAGCTTACAGTGTAGGCTTCTACCTGAAATGTCATTTCAACGATTCCCTATCACGTTACAATAGTTATAGAGGGCCTAATCCGGCTAAATGGTTGACTGAAGAATTAGATAAAATTGCAGAATTCATCGATCTAAAACTAAAATGTAATATACCCATTGATTTTGGTGGAATTAGTATAGTCAGTATAATGTATGAAACCAAATGTCACATTTGTGATGTGTTGTTCAAAGAGGGTGACATTCGTGTTAAAGATCATTGTCATTTTACAGGAAAATATCGAGGATTAGCCCACCAAGATTGCAATTTAAATTATAAATACAAATTTGTGGTACCGGTCGTAGCTCACAATTTGAGTGGGTACGATATGTTTTTATTAATTAGAGATTTGGCTAGATCGTCTAAACAAAATATTCAGGTGCTCCCCTTGAATAAAGAGAAATATATAAGTTTCACCAGAAGCTCCACAAATTCTATTGTTAAATTTCGATTTATAGACTCGTGTAGATTTTTGGATTCAAGTTTAGATAAATTAGTCTCTTATTTGAGTGAGGATGACTTGACTATTTTGAAACGTGAGTTTTCCCACTTATCTCAAGAAAATTTCAAACTATTAACACGTAAAGGAGTTTTCCCATACGAACACATGGATGAGTGGGGGAAATTAAACGATGAAAATCTTCCTCCGATCGAGAAATTCTTCAATAAACTTCGAGATGAATCGATAAGTGAGGAAGATTATCAACACGCTCAATCAGTTTGGAATCGATTTGAGTGTAAAAATTTAGGTGATTATTCGGATTTGTATTTGAAAACAGACGTTTTATTGCTGGCCGATGTATTCGAGAATTTCCGAAACAAATGCGTGGGCCTGTTTGATTTAGATCCCGCACACTACTTCACTGTTCCATCATTCACATGGGATTGTATGCTAAAATATACAAACGTATCACTACAATATTTAAAAGATATCGATATGATATTATTTTTGGAACGGGGGATTAGAGGGGGTGTGAGTCAATGCAGTAATCGATTTGCAAAAGCCAACAATAAATATATGCATAATCATAATCCACAAGAAGAAAATAGTTATTTAATGTATTTCGATGTATGTAATCTATATGGGTGGGCTATGATTCAATATTTACCTTACGATGGGTTTAAGTGGGTTGAAAATGTTGATAATATCGACGTACAACATGTTTCCGATGAAAGCCCTATCGGGTACATTCTAGAGGTTGATTTGGAGTATCCTACAACATTGCATGACCTTCATAAAGATCTCCCTCTTTGTCCAACTCATACAGCTCCACCGGGTAGTAAATTACCAAAATTATTAACAACTTTTCATAAAAAATCAAGATATATCATTCATTATAGAAACTTAAAACAATGTTTGACTTTAGGAATGGTACTAACTAAAGTCCATAGAGTTGTAGAGTTTAAACAAGCGCCGTGGTTGAAAGCCTATATTGATTTGAATACTAGATTGAGAGCGGCTTCTAAGAACGCCTTTGAGATAGCACTATTCAAGTTGCTCATCAATGCTATTTTCGGGAAATCGATGGAGAACGTGCGAAAGCATAGAGCGGTCAAATTAGTTAACAAATGGTATGGACCTTATGGAGCTCGTTATTATATTTCACAACCCAATTTTAATAGTAGTAAAATATTTGAAGAGAACCTAGTGGCTATTGAACAAAATAAATTAGAAGTGTTATTCAATAAACCAATTTATGTGGGTATGACGATTTTGGACGTTTCTAAAACATGTGTGTACGATTTTCATTACAACTTCATGTTTACACTTTATAAAGATCCTGAAATGATAAGATTATGTTATACTGACACAGATAGTTTGATCTATCATATAATTACTGATGATGATATTTATCAGAGCATCATCAATAAATATATTCATAAATTCGATACGAGCGATTATGCGCTAAACAACAACTTTGAGATTCCACTTGTAAATAAAAAAGTAGTCGGCTTAATGAAGGATGAGAATGGGGGGATGATTATGGATATGTTTGTAGGGTTAAGATCCAAGATGTATAGTTATACAGTTCAGGATCGTAACCCAACAAAGAAAGCGAAGGGGGTGCGGGATTATGTGTTGCGGAACACAATCACATTCGAAGATTATGTTAGATGTTTAGAAGAAGGCATTGAGATGTATCGCATACAAAGATCTATCCGCTCATTCGATTTCAAATTGTATACAATCGAACAAAATAAAATTGCCCTCAGCCCTTTCGACAGCAAAAGACACATAATTGGTAATGGGATAAACACTTTACCTTATGGTCATTATTCTTTATCACCATAATTTTATAAGTTTATATATCCATCATATTATTGTTCATACTTCATATCCATGTTTATTATTGTTTTATGAAAATAAATAAAATATTTCTATGATGATGATGATTTGTTTCATTTTCCTCTCTCCCTTTACAGCAAACCGAAAGACTGTTTTACATAAAAATCATTTATTGTTCTAAATCATACATAACCTTATTTATATATAAATAACGTATCTCTAAGTGTATTAGTCAATAAACAAAAATTTTGTTGAGGAAATATCGATAAAACAATACAAGAGTACTAATCCACTAGCATAGTTAGTGATTCCACGTACATCTTGCTCACTCAAGCTCTAAATCATACATAATTTTATCCTTATGCGAAAACATAAACTCTCTAAGAGTATTAGCTAATAAGCTTTCTGGTGCAACATCTATAAAACAATACAAAAGTTCCATATAACTAGCAAGACCCCTCATTGATTTAATTATTGCAATGACCTTATAATAATATGAACAAAATTCAAGTTGTTCAAGGAACGACACTCGATGAAATAACACTTCATCGTTAATTCTAATGATTTCACGTACATCTTGCTCGCTCAAATAAAAATCAGTATTGTGCTTGGTGACTTGAAGTACTTTAACGCTATTCGCATAAACGCACTGTAATATTAGACAATAATATCCACATGCTATAGGTGTAGAATCGAAATGTGCATGTTGACTCTCAAAGAATTCCTTGATCTTCATCCGCACTATATTGATGAAGTCGTTCCAGTCGTATCTTCCAAAGACGAGTTTTCCATATTGATTTCTTTGATGCAACGAGATAGTTGAAGTGAATTTCCTCACAGGGCTTAGTCCACATCTAACCTCCAAATTTTCTCTCAGTGGGTAAACAGTATTCATTAATAGAAATTTATCCTCCATACCATACCATTTAACTAGCATTTTATTACTTTTTTTTCGGAGTACTTTCTCAATTAAATATACTTCGGGTTGCTTCGTTCTTTGTAATTCCTCTTCGTAGAAGCATCCGGTGATTGTGGAATCTTTCATGTCTTTGAGTAGATAAGTAACAGGGTTAGTAATTTTAACTTTTATAATTTTAAATAATTCCGCTGACCAATTAGGCGTATACGATTTTTCGAAAATATGTTTTGCCTTACTGATACGCACCACATCTCCAACGTTGTATTTGTGTGGTAGAACTAGCTTGACGTGTGAGTAGCATCGCTTCAATATCTCACTTTCGTTATGTTTTGTCACTTTACACGGAGCCAGATTGATCGTTCTGTGCTTACGCTTATTATATTTTTCAGTGATCTTTTCGAGTATATCAAACCATTTGTATTTCCCACTCAAACTGAAATGTTTATAGAGCGCTTCTTTCAACGTTCGAATAACGCGTTCTGCAATGGCTGCTTTTTTTACAGAATAAGTATTATATTGATTGATTTTATGTTTCTTCATCAACTCTTTAAATTGCTTATTGAAGAACTCCTTTCCTTGATCGCTTTGTAAATGTGTGGGTATACGCCCGTTAGATTTCAAAAAAATAGAGTCAACAGCCTTCCGAACCTCTTCAGCCGATTTCGTTTTCAACGGACGAGTCCATAGATACTTTGAGAAGCAATCGATCATCACTAAAATGAATTTAAATCCTCGATTTTCACGCGCATAATTACCCATTTCAGCCAGATCCATCTGTCACAGATCATCTAAACCTTTTATGATTGTTCGGCGGCGGTTGAAATTCTTTCTACTTGGTTTATGAAGCTCATATACAACTTGTTCTTTACCTTGTTGCAACATGCTGAATTATCGCATTAGGATTGACTCTATCAGAATTTCCTCCCAACACAACCAATTTGCTATCAATATTCTTCAGACTAGTGATGAATACATTTTGTTGTGTAGTTATATTATGAATGTCATTAGTTAATTTCGCAATATCATCCTCAGTCTGTTTCTTATATACGTCTATCACTTTCTGCACATCGGTTCGAAGATTCTTTAAAGCTTTATTCATAAGATTATTAGCCTTTGCATACTTGTCAAGAAGTTCCTTCAACCTTTTTTCCACTTCAATTATCGCGCTATCGACGAACTTCTTATTCGCGGCATCGTTATTTAAAGTAGGTGTTTTCATATTGGAAATTTTTAAATTTTTAATATCCACATCACCGTCTGGTGTATGAGTCAAAACGTTCTTAAACATCGAGCGTATTCGGAGAACATCGACGCTGTTCACTACACCGTCTCCTCCGCTCCTAGATCTCCTACCAAACTTGTCGAGACTCATCATATAACTGTTTCAAACGCTATTGTATCTCATCTAATAAATGATATCTGCCTCTCGAAGTTCATTTATAATTGCAACAATCTCATTATCGTGCGACGTATTCCCAGCTTCTTGAGAAGCAATCAATAGTTTTAGGCGTTCCACGAGTTCGTTTGGATCGTCCCAGTACACGTACTCCACTGGTTCGTTGTTATATGTCAATTGCATACCGCTACCGAGAGCTTCCTCATGAATTAGAGGTCGAATTATTTTAATGTACTTGTATCTTCGAGTACCTTTCAAGTTTCCAGCACTATTTCTGTGGGGATTTGTCAAGTTCAGAATCATCCTGTAATTCATCTTATCTTTCTTGGTGAAATTTCTAGGTTTGTCATAGAATATAAGTTCACACAGACCGACGGTACTTTTGAATTTTCTCCCTTGTGTCACGATAGTATCTCTATTTTTGAAATCGATTAATTTACCTCCTAGTAACCATGACAACGAACTAGCATCGTAAACTGGGCCATAAACTTTATCGACTTTTCTACTCCCGGACCAATAATCACCGATATATTTTTGAAGTAACTCTGGGTAAGATTCTAATACGTCATACTCATCATCGTTGTCAGACTCTTCAATAACAGTTTTCATACTTGCATCGCTCACATCCAATACCGTTCCTCTTTCACCTTCCTCCTCCTCCTCCTCCTCCTCCTCTTCCTCTTCATCCGCATCATCCTTTTCTTGCTTAATTTCACGTTTAATCAATGGTGTATTATTGGATTTGATTATTTCCCGAAGTGGTTCCGATATGGGTTTAAATAATTTATTGATCGACTCGTCCTCTTCCGTTTTACCCAGTTTCAATGTGAGATATTTCTTGCGTATAGATCGTGCCAATTGAGCGATTTTTCGCTTACGTGCTAACCGTTCAGCGTCCATTGTGTATTTGCTATTGATTTCACGTTCACACTTTAATATATACATCGAAACCTTTGCGGTATCTTCCATTGTTCAAATCGAAATCTTTAACAATTATCAATGTTCCAAATTTCTCCATCCAACACATAGAACACATCTTTTTGAATCGATCGAAAGTAACGTCTGGGGATACGTGCTCATCAAACACGTGTTTTAGATTTATTTCATCCTGTTTAAATAACACGATCAGGTTAGAATTATCGCGAATCAGTTGTTTAGGAATTTTAGAGTATGTCTGACATAGATATGATGCGTCAATGTTTCTATGTCTACACATCGAATAATATTCTCGAATTTTCTGTTGTGTCTCGCAGGATATGTCATCAAAAATGAAGATAGAATTTGGTTTTGCATCGTTCGGACTTATAATTTCTTCATTGTCTTTATATGGGAAATAACCAACTCCTTTTACTCGTTCCAAAATCTCCTGCAACAGTATGTACTTATCTTGATATAATGACTTCGAGTATACGTAAACGTTTTCAAACTTGACACCATTTGGATTGAATAACAACGATAACATAACGTTTGTTTTTCCGCATCCGCTCGGACCACAAATTAAAGCACGAAAAGAGTTTGGTAACAGTTTACCATGTTTACCAACGCGATTAGTTCTAACTTTTAAATCTAAATTCTCGATTGGAAGTGTCTGTTCTTGTTGAACGGTCTTCATCGTGTGAACCATTTCTACTTAATGATAACGTATAAAAGGAAAAATCACCAGAGCGTATGCTCATTAACAATGTTGATTCATCAAGGTGAAGGTTTATTGAATACACTCATAAACAAGCTCCCGTTTGAATTACACATTCCTTCATATCAATTCTGTGGTCCTGGAACTAAATTGGAAAAGCGTCTTGCACGCGGTGATAAAGGTATCAATCCTTTAGATTCCGCTTGTCGCGAACACGATATAGCTTATTCACAAAACAAATCTCTGGAGGAACGTCATAAGGCCGATAAAATATTAGAGGACGCTGCTTGGAAACGAGTTAAATCAAGAGACGCTAGCGCAGGTGAAAGACTCTCTAGTTTATTGGTTACCGGTGGGATGAAGGTTAAACGAAAACTAGGTATGGGTATCAAGAAACGGAGGCGACAACGAGGATGTTGTTTCCGGAAAGATATCGTTGGAAGCATCGCAAAGTCAATGGAGCCATCTTCTTCTTTGAGAAAGTCCGCTATGAACGCGTTGAAAGCAGCACGGATTGCGATTAAACGAGCTGGAGGTAAAAAGCGTATCAGAGTACCAAGAGTAATACCACTACCAAAATCTGGAGGATTCCTCCCACTATTACTACCCATCTTAGGAGCTCTAGGAGCCTCAGGATCGGTTGCAGGAGGTGCGAGTACCATAGCGAATGCAGTAATAAATGCTAAGAATGCGAAAAAGAAGCTTGAAGAAGATCAACGTCACAACAAAGCTATGGAATCGTTGGGTAAAGGTTTATATTTGAGACGAAATGCTAAAGGAGGCCTGGGATTGTTTTTGAAGAAGCAACAAAAAAACTTCCAATAAAGCTACCCTATGATAGACCGCTGAACGATCGGGATTTGGTGCGTTTCGCAAATAAAATGAAAATACCACATTTTCGAGGTGTCTTTATGCGAGACAATCTACCTAGAAAACCGTGGTGTCAAGAACGCATCATTTTAAATTTAGATTCAGTGAAAAACAGCGGAACTCATTGGGTAGCATTCAAGAAAAACGGTAACGATGTAGAGTATTTTGATTCGTTTGGAAATTTAAAACCACCGAAGGAACTCGTTCGATATCTGGGTGGGAACGTTCGGATTTCCTATAACAACGATCCTTTTCAGAAATACAATCAAGTAATATGTGGACATTTGTGTTTGAAATTTCTCAGTCTTACCTAAACATTTAGCGAGTAACAACCATCATGGATTTCGCTTCGGCATTAATACAATACATATGCGAAACTGAAGGAGGAAGTAGTTTGAGAACAATAATTAATTTTATTTACGATAATTTGATCGAGGCTATCAATAAACCTACGAGCGAACTTACACGTAAGAATTTAATGTTTCTACCGATGGAATACATCCTAAAACATTTGGATGTGGTGTTTCTCAATCAGAAAGAGGTTCCGGAACATATGTTTGAATACCTTTACCGTCATATGCAGTGTAAGGAACATGTCGATGAAGATTGCGATGGTCCACAACCCCCACGCAAACTATGTTCTCAATGTTTATCTGAGCAGATTTCTCACATCATGGAGAACGAGGAAATGACTCATCATGAGAAGCAAGTGTTGATAGAAGAAGTTTGCAAAGACGACCCATACTTTATGAAATCATACTTATTCCATCTATTAATGTTAAAATATAAATAGAGATGTTTCAATAAATTTTTATTAGTATCATGTCTCAGTTGTTCACGTTAACAAGCACCAACCATATATTCTCGTTTACACCGCAGATTTCGATTGTGCTGAGGCCAGACAAAAAATATTACTTAGCATTGTTGGGATTCACTTCCTACAATTCCATACCGAATATCGACAACGAAAAATTCTACTATTACGAGAATAAAACTTTGAAAGAAATCGCAATACCTGCAGGTAACTATGAAATAACCGATATCGAAGAATTGATTAAAAGGAATCTGAAGCAAAAAGAAGATATATTCTCACTGAAACCCAATAACAATACCCTAAAGTGTGAAATATTCAGTACACATCTCGATATATCGTTCGAAAAGGATGATAGTTTAGCTAAAATATTAGGGTTTTCACGTAAAGTATTAAGGAAAGGTGTATTGCACGTTTCCGATCTACCTGTGAACATTATAAAAGTTACAAATATCCGTTTCGAATCAAACATTACCGTAGGAGCGTTCTATCGAGACAGACCGGCGCATACGATTTACGACTTCCCAATAACCGACGATCCTGGTTATAGAATTGTGGAACGACCAAAAAATCCTCTATATTTACCAGTGTCCAATATCGGTGAGATTACCAACATCACCATACTCGCTTTGGATCAACACTCTAATCCGGTTAATTTTCGCGGGGAAGAAAGTATTCCACATCTACATTTACAAGAAGTCTGAAATGGGTTTGGTTGTTGGAGACAATAAAAGAACTTCACACATCCCATCTTCATCAGTCTTCAACAAATCACCAAAACCGCGTGACGTACTCACCAAAGCTAATCAATCAGTTCTACAATCTCTTGGGTTTCGACTTAAATTTGGAAAAAATGTAGGTAACAATGCTATCAACGATGTGGATTTGAACAACAGTGTTGTCTCATCAATTTTTGATATCTATCAAGAACCGAAATTCGATGAGTCGATACGAAAAGCTGAATATAGATCGATCACACCTTTCGTTAAGGCGTTCAATAACAGCGATATTGTGGAGTTTGGAATAAATCAAGTGGATGCATTTTTTTCCATGAAGGATACCCTATTGGCTATCAAAAAAAAATAGAAATAACTGGAGCTGGGAATGTCTCAATAGTACCTAATTATGGAGCCTTTCTTTTCGACTCATGCTCTTACAGCGAAAGTGGGCGAGACATCGAAACTGTTCGAGATCCTGGAATAGTTAGTGCTGTAAGGGCATTCACTTGCTACACTCCTACTGATTCTACGCATATGTCTATTGCCGGTTGGACTTACCCCGAAGAAAGTGTAGTTTTAGATCAAAGTAAGACTTTCAGCTTACTGATTCCACTAAAGCATATATTCAACATTTTCAATGATTATTCTATGATTACATTTGGGCGACAAACAATTCGATTGGTGCGAGCTCGAAACGATAACGATTGTGTTATAATTGCAAACGATGCTACCACAGTTAAATTTTCGATTGACAGTATGGAGTTGAAAGTCAAATATATCTTTCCCAACGACATAATTAGAGAAAAGCTATTGCGAGCCATCAAAAGTGATATGCCCATCCTAATTCCATTCAGAAAATGGGAATCACATGAACTGCCTGCTATAACGACTGACGCGAAAAGGGAAATTTGGGCTGTCAAGACTAGTGCAGCAGTTGAAAAACCGCGTTATGTTATAGTATTTTTCCAAACAGACAAGCGAAACAATGTGAAAGCTAATCCCACGATATTCGATCACGTACACATTTCTAGTATTCGCTTATCTCTAAACGGAGAATATTTCCCTAGTGAACGAATGAACTTGGACTTTGCCAAAAATGATTACGTTCTCGCCCACCACAACTACACTGAATTCTACCCCAGCTACACGAATTCTGCTGTGAAACATTCAATATTGGGTTATAGCAGTTTCAAAACACGCGCTTTGTACGTAATCGATTGTTCTAAGCAAGAAGAAGCCGTGAAATCAGCTACTGTCGACGTGCGACTGGAAATCGAAGCAGATAAAGGATTTCCCGCTAATACGAAAGCTTATTGCATCATAATTCACGATTGTTTAATGGAATACTCACCCCTCACCGAAATCATCAAGAGTCTCATTTAGACATAAATTCGATCAGTTTATTACGTGACACCATGAGAATCGCTTTGGTTGACATTCAAGGTTTCGTCGTCGACGATGTGTTCCATCCGAAAGAAATGTCTATTCAGATTGGATTTAAACGACATTATTCATTGTTTAAACCATGCATACCCTTTGCATCGTTGAATGCTCAAGATCGAAAATCTATATGTTATGTGGAGAGACTCGTACATGGAATAAAATATTCTTCTGGAGATGTAGAATACACCGAAATAGATAATATTCTAAAATCTAATCTTCTATGTAAGGCAGACTATATTTATGTTCGAGGTCATCAAAAAGCTGATTTTTTAACGAGAAAGTGCCAAGAACTGAATATTTTCCCACACATTGTAGATGTGTGTAACTTTGATAATACTCTATGTGAAACAGGAAAATTCGAACCTTCAAACAGGATGAGCTGCATGAATCACCGTAATGATGGAAAAAAATATATGTGTACAATTCAACACGTGGATAATCTACAGCAATGGTTCCTGAACATTATTCTACCAAATTAAATATATCTGTATATATATTCATTAAATACATGTTATTACTATTATTCAATAAAACAACTCTTTATTATTATTATATGTATTTATTTGTATGTTTCTTAACAATTTTTATGATGATTTTAAGTAGTAAAACTAATAAGACACTAAGATTGAAACATTGCATCGCATAAATCTCGTTTACTATCTGTGTCGGTGATGGTGTGTTTGGTGGTGGTGGTGGTTGAGAAGACATCGATGTAGGTGATGGGGTGAATGTTTGCCACTTCATAACATCCCCCTCTGTACCATTTGGAAATAATAGCTTGAGCTTATAATTGAATGTGTGATTGGTGGTGGTCCGCATCGTTTCGATTATGTATGTGAATACCTCTAGTTGATTTTCGTTAATCATTTGATAATTCATTGGCTGCCATTCTGTTCGATTACATTCATTTCTCAGATCTTTCCTGGGACATATATAAATACGTTCCACTCGATTCGGAACGTTTGTATACAGGATTCCATTCAAAATTGAGGTTAGGATTATAAAATTGGGTTCTAACATAACCATCCTCTCCGCCAATACTTAAACTATTCAATTGTCTTATAGCGATATTTTTATCTTCGTAAAATTAAATTAAATCTCTACTCAAAGCTTTTACTTTCGCACCGAATTCTTCCAATTTACGTGTGTATTCTTCAAGAGACATATTAATACTGATGATTTCATCGACTATATACACACTCTAGTATAAACACCATACCTTAGATTTCTTATTACTTGAGCTCCAAAAATTCAAGTTTAAAAGCCGGGTTGCTTTTATTAACATCCTCTTTTCCCCTGTATATCAAAATCAAACAAGGTTTCATGTTGATTCGTTCCAAAATTGGGATAATCTGATTGGTCAGTCGATTGGGTAGGAAGATAGAGAATTCATTGAACTCGAGCAATACGGATTCACCAAATTTGGTTCTTACTACTCTCGCTTGAAGTATTGTATAATGCTTATTGATTTCGAGTTCTGGAACTCTCCTTAATGGTTTTCTCTCCAAAAGAGCACAATGATTAAGTTTTGTTAGATCCATCATGAATCTGAAACAATATGAATAAAATTGAAGATCTTTAAATTCGTAATACACACACACAAAATTGATACAACAGTTATTTTATAAAAGTTAATTAATTAATTTTATACTTGTTATTTTATGAATGTGAATTGAATAATTTTTTAACTGTTTATTCTGAATAAGAGACAAAACAAGTATGTTTTTATAGCAGTGAATTAAATAATTGAATTAAACTTACATTTTCCGTTCAATAGAAGACCGCAGACAAAGGATATAAGAAAACGATGTGTTTCGTTTGAGCTGTAACAGATGACTGAACAAACGAGAATTAAATTCGTAGTCAACATAACTCTCAATTCTAATTCGCTTACTCACAAGTCTAGACTTGTATATCACTTATTGTTATTTGTTGACCTAATGAATGACTCCATTGTATTCACAGCTGCTTACGTAAATCGTTTTTGAATTAAGATGGAACTTCCCGCGCAATAAAATTAACAAAATACCTCATAGATGTCGTCCTTTGACGTTAACTGTTCTGACATTGACATTCAGCTATGATAGTTCATCGGTTTAGTGATAGATGGCGATATAGGCTACAACATCGGTAACATTTTGAATTGGAGTCTCATAGATGTCGTCCTTTGACGTTAACTGTTCTGACATTGACATCCAGCTATGATAGTTCATCGGTTCATAAATTTCCCGCGCAAAAACATTAACCTCATAGATGTAGTCCTTTGACGTTGACAGGTACGCATGACGGTTGATCGGTTCATTCATAGATGTAGTCATTTGAAGTTAACCGTTCTGACATTGACATTGAAGTATGATAGTTCATCGGTTCATTAAGAGATGGTGGTGATGTAGCTATAACATCAGTCATATTTTGAATTGTGACCTCATAGATGTCGTCCCTTGATGTTAACATTTCTGACGTTGACAGGTATGCATGACGGTTGATCGGTTCATTCATAGATGTAGTCGTTTGAAGTTAACTGGTCTGACATTGACATTTAAGTATGATAGTTCATCGGTTCATCAGAAGATGGCGGCGATGTAGCTACAACATCAGTCATATTGTGGTTTTGACGTTTATTCTTCTGACATTCGCTTCCAACGTCGGCCATGATAAACATCACCAAAACACCTCTACGTTTGAATTTGGCGGGTCGATGACGTCACATCCAACTAACCTCACATCCAGACCTCTATGGTCGAAAGTTCTATAATCATTGTAAGCTCTATGGACACGTTTGAATTTCGTGGGTTAGTAACGTTACGTCCAACTAACCTCACATTCTATGACCCAGACCTCTATGGTCGGAAGTTCGGTGATCATTGTAAGCTCTATGGACACGTTTGAATTTCGCGGGTTAGTAACGTTACGTCAAACTAACCTCACATTCTATGACCCAGACCTCTATGGTCGAAAGTTCTGTGATCATCGTAAGCTCTATGGACACGTTTGAATTTCGCGGGTTAGTAACGTTACATCCGAAGTTGCGCGCGCAACATCCGGTCGATGACGTCACTTCCTGGCGCAGAACGCGCGGACTTAATCTACTGTTCACAACACACTACGATATGTCAAACGGTGTATATGCGGTCGGATTGGAAAATACTGGCATGTACTAGGTTTGCAATCGTACGATATCAGATTTTTACGGTATATTCGGGTAGTAATTTGACTGAGTTCAATATGTCGGAGTCGTTCTACAATTCACAGCCCTATGCTATCATACTACAGTATCAGATTTCATACACCTCACACCTTCAAAGTTTGAACAATCAGGGCTTATACCGGGATATCAAAAATTATCTTGGTCAAGGGTGGTTGTGGAATCTAAAACGTGTGTCTTACTTTACGTTTGAAATAATTATGTCACTGTCACACTGACATCATCAATAACCTACAAATTTCATATCTATTTATTTCAGTTGCAAAACAATAATGAACTACAAATTATGAAATAACGGTTTTATTAACAAGAAAAACTAAATTACAGTAATTGTTTAATTTCCACTAACTAGCGCACCCGTTCGAAAATAGGCTTCAATCATGAAAATTTTGTGCTGTGTGGTAAGAGGCATGATTCGAAAACTGGATTAGAAAATTACAGCACAATGACTTAACAGATTCTGACACAACAAAACATATTGAAAAATTTAAAGTAAGACACACGTTTTACATTCCACAACCACCCTTGACCAAGATAATTTCCTCCAATTTATAGTTCATTATTGTTTTACAACTGAAATAAATAGGTATGAAATTTGTGGGTTATTGATGATATCAGTGTGACAGTGACATAATTATTTCAAACGTAAATTAAGACACACGTTTTATATTCCACAACCACCCTTGACCAAGATAATTTTTGATATCCCGTTACCTCTGGGATTGACACAGCATGCACAAACACTAACTATTGTATCTGCAATAACCCCTCTACCAACGCCCGGTGCTTCACATACGACACAAGGGTTACTACGATAATCAAACTCACAACCACCTCAGCTTATACTTCCGGAATTGACACAGCGTGCACAAGTAGTTGGCGGTTTGGTCGTCTAGGATATACTTATCCGTGATCGAAACAGAGTGCACAAATATATGAAAGACGCCCCTTTCGTTCAAACATACACACTCTCGGACACCGTACAATCACTTGAATCTTTTAATTCACGTGTGGATTGAAATCGTGAACTTTACTACGGTGAGCGGTTAGACCTATGACGGGATAAACTCAATTGTACAGTGTAACAATTTAGTGAACACTACAGGATATCGGATATAATGCGAACGTCACCATTTACAAACCTTGACATGGAGTATATCGTAATGCCGGAAAACAAAGCTATCATTTACCTTATGCTAATTCACTGTAGCACGGCACGGTGCTTCAAATTTCGTACTATTGATTCATCATCTTTCCCTATACCTCAATTATCTATATACCAATCAATCTCTGTCAATATCTATTAATCAATATCTCTTAATCAGTCTGACCCTGTCTTTTAAATGTTTTTCGAGGTTCTGGTCAAGTCTTTACCACCAAATCCTCATTTTGTGCCGTGGCCTTTTTTTATGTCCCGAACAATTCTCGACAGTGACGCTACTTTTTATATCTGAAATTCGCGTTCAAGTTGCTACACCAATTCCTCCGCGGCTGGGAAAGGAATGTTATCCGGTTTTTTTGGTTTTGCGCAATCTTTACACATAAGATTGTTCTAACTTTGATGCGTTAGTTTACTAGATCCCCGTTCTTGCCACATGAGTTGAATGGAACCAATGCAGATTTTGAAGCGGGAATGAATGCGCTATGCGCGATTCATTTATGGAAATAATTACACTTATTCGGAATTACGGAGGTTCAGAAAAGTTACTACACATTCATCACTGTGTAATACCACGGAATGCACATTCGGAGTCCACGCGATTCTGTTGGATTAATGAACTGTTCAACCAGAGTTGTAATACCCGTATTTTATGCTTGACCCAAAATGAATGATATATCAAATTTTAAGATTCGTTAGAAAGAAATGAATTAGGTATTAAGAAAGATGTGCTTTTGTGGATTATTCGTATTATCATACCCAATAGTTAACGAGGTAGGATGTCAAATGAGCTACACAATTCTCACTTAGGTATAATCAAAATGAAAGCCATATCAAGAAATTATTCTCATTGGACCAACCTTGATGAAAATATTGAAGATATCACAAAAAGTCGTAAAAATTGTTCATTACTTATACATAATCCAACTAAAAACAAATTGAGCTGTTGGGAGTAGCCTTACAACTTTTTATACAAATAATTCATGTTGATTATTGGGGACATTATTTTAACTATTTACTATTTATTGTTATTAGATATAATAAGATTCTTGACCCAGTATGAATTACATAAAAAATTCTCGGGAATTAGGTCACATTAACACTCTGTTATAAATGTTCGTCTTTACGTACGTTTCGGTCTCACGACCATCATCAGAAGACTCATTTTGCCAAAAAGGGGTTAACTAAAACTAATTAGCACAAGCGTCCATATCGCACAATCTTCAATCAAAAAGCTCACGCCGTCGAAACGAACAGAACCACGAATAATCGAAAATTGTATCGTTAATATTAAAGTATAGATTTTTTTGTAACAAGAAACCACTGTTAAGTAATATTCTCATAATGTACAAACGCATATTGCTATGGTCTCAAAGCAACTGAAATTCGAAGCTATTTGTTTGTAATAACTCGACCCAGATGTAGATTTATGACGTACTTGAAAAGGTTTTAGACCTGCATTGGAAATTAGTTTACTTTAAGCGTTCTTCCTAAAATATACTTTTAACATTATAAAGACGTATGTAGGAATTTGCAAGAGTTTTAATTAATCAAGTTAGTACAAATCTGACTCAATCCCTGAATATCATGTCTACGATTTACAGAATTTGAATCCCTTTTTATGTGAATCATCTCCAGGATAGATCTTTTATAATAATTGGTTTATTTAGTTAAAATATTAACATTTTTGTAATCAAATTGATGGTTATAATCAAAACAGTGCTTAGCAAGGGCGGTGGAATTTTCTAAGTTATTATTTCTTGTGCTATACTTATGACCGTACATTAAAAAAAATAATTAAGAAATGTTTGAAAAAGTACGATATAAATGTTGCGCATAAACCTACTAACTGTGTTGGGAAATATTTTTCAAATCTAAAACCTGTAATACCTAAAGATAAACAAACCCACACAGTATATAAATTGAATTGTTTAGATTGTGATGGAACTTATACTGGAATCTCTAAACAATATTTACAAAAAAGAATGTACGGCCATAAGTATAGCACAAAAAATAATAACTTAGAAAATTCCACCGCCCTTGCTAAGCACTGTTTTGATTATAACCATCAATTTGATTACAAAAATGTTAATATTTTAACTAAAGAAACCAATTATTATAAAAGATCTATCCTGGAGATGATTCACATAAAAAGGGATTCAAATTCTGTAAATCATAGAAATGATATTCAGGGATTGAGTCAGATTTATACTAACTTGATTAATTAAAACTCTTGCAAATTCCTACATACGTCTTTATAATGTTAAAAGTATATTTTAGGAAGAACGCTTAAAGTAAACTAAACTCCAATGCAGGTCTAAAACCTTTTCAAGTACGTCATAAATCTACATCTGGGTCGAGTTATTACAAACAAATAGCTTCGAACTTCAGTTGCTTTGAGACCATAGCAATATGCGTTTGTACATTATGAGAATATTACTTAACAGTGGTTTCTTGTTACAAAAAAATCTATACTTTAATATTAACGATACAATTTTCGATTATTCGTGGCTCTGTTCGTTTCGACGGCGTGAGCTTTTTGATTGAAGATTGTGCGATATGTACGCTTGTGCTAATTAGTTTTAGTTAACCCCTTTTTGGCAAAATGAGTCTTCTGATGATGGTCGTGAGACCGAAACGTACGTAAAGACCAACATTAATAACAGAGTGTTAATGTGACCTAATTCCCGAGAATTTTTTATATAATTGTTATTAGATTCTAAATGGTGAGAAGTTTTTGAACTGGAATAGTGACTTCTGAATTCACCATCAAGGCTGTATTCAGTTTGTTTGCAAGGTTTTGAATTTGTAAATCCATCGTCTTAGATAACGGCCGTAGTTTTGTAAGTTCAGTATTTAGGTAATTTTTAAATAAATGTAATATAAGCACCTTCAATAAAGATTACCGTTTCGAGATAGATATAGATATCATCGAAATACAATGCTACTGATGTTTTCTGTGATATGCGAATTTCGTACCATCAGAATCACAATGTGATAGATAATACGGCAAAGTATGTAGACGTCGTACTCATTTGGCGCATCCACCAAAATGAGGACGTATGAAATATCTGTTTTTCTGCGATTCTAACATTCTTCATTCATATTGATAAGTAAGTATTGTATGAGTTGGGACAAGATACAAGTATTGTACGAAATTCATACAAAAGTATACAAAGGTATACATAATTTTATATGAAGTTGTAATGAAAATATGTATTGTACACATAACGAATATCAAACATAAATAAAAAGTGAATTGTATTAGGTATAATTTTTAGTGAAACCAAATAACAAATTCTCAAGTGAAACATGAACTCAATAAGACTTACTCTCAAATAGAAAATATATAAAACGTTCTAGGAGATATATTATAATGTTATAATTATTTTTAAAATATTAAGTATTCAAAGAGGAAGTTTCTACATTTTTAAGTTACAAATTCTTTTACTTAAACATTACATTAAAATTATTTGGCTAAATCGCAGCTTATAGAAAGAATTGGTAATTCTTGATGTATCAAAACACTTATTACTTTGTTTTTATCACTTATATTTTAGTAACACAAACGTGACTATGGTTTCGACATCTAGTATGCCATCATCACGACACTAATTCTACTTGCCGAAATTATAGTAACGTTAGTGTTTCTATAATATAAGTGATGAAAAAATAGGAAATAAGTGTCTTAATATATCAAAATGATAAATAAATTATCAAAATGTAACAACTTCCATCATCGATTAATTGGTAAATAATTTAATCTTTCATTCGTGATTATTTTCATATATTTGTTTTCTATATACGATATCCTTACAAGTGGTGATTGACTATAGAATTGTTTTTTAAGATTGTGTAGCAATTCGCAAGAACGTCAGAAATTTTTTTTATGTATAAGCTCCAATATACTACACCATGAGTTGTATTCTTATTCTGTATGTTGGATTTTAACTGAATGCATTCATTGAGTGAATATTGGTCCATGACATCCAAGTAATAACCAGTAGTGTTACCTGCACTTTTCATGTCAATATTCTATTTCCAATAACCAACATTTTGACACGAAATTGTGGCCAATTAGGCAAAGAAACCTTAAACTTGTTTGTACTTACCCAGAACATTTCTCAGTCAGTTCTATTGAAATATATAATAACTGGGATGCTGTCTTGAATGAGTACAGTCAAAGTAATTGCCAATCATGGTATTACTCATACCTACACTCCTCAATTCAAAGCAATCCACAGGAATGTGGATTCAAATCCCGCGTATGGTTCAATGTCTTACGTTTATTCATCTATATAATCCTATGTTAAATATTATAAAGATAATTCAGAAAATTTAATTCTATATCTCTTAATGTACTTACATGAAATTATGGCCAATTAGTCAAAGAAACTTTAAAAACTTGTTTATGATTACCCAGAAACATTTCAGTCAGTTCTATTGGAATATATGAAAACCAGGATGCTGTCATTGAATGAGTACTGTCAAGAGTAATTACCAACTATAGTAATACTCGTACAATCCTCACTTCAAAATGATTGAACTTAAGATGAATGTGCGTGAATAGTTTATCTATAGCGGAGCATCGAATCGCATTGTTTTCATCAATGATCTACTATCCTTTCAGAGGTTTGTACTTACAAAAATATGAGAATCTGACGGGATCGAAGTGGTGTAATTGGTAAACACCCTGAACTAGACATCCAGTAATGTGGGTTCGAATCCCGCCTATGGGTTAATGTTTCACGTTTATTCATCTTTATAATCCTATGTTGAATTATCTTCATAATTCAGAAAACTTAATTCTATATCTCTCAATGTACCTACACGAAATTGTGGCCAATTAGGTAAAGAAACTTCAAACTTGTTTATATATATGAATAAAAATAAAATAAGATTTCTCTTCTTTACGTTTCGATATTGTATTTCATCTTTATTGAAAATTGTTACGTTAATCAGTATTTGCATGTAATTTAGAAAAGAATAGATAACTCTTATTAATGAAATACGTCTGCAGCCGACTTGCGTTTTGAAAACCAATTAAAACTGCAGAGAACATTGCATCTGTTGTGTGTGAAGGAGTAATGTATGGCTAATTATCAATTGATGATGAAGTTTTGAAAAATTAGGATCAATTTCTTTTAATTTGGGTAGTTCCTAATATCAAACGTTTATCATTATTCATTATTATTATCAATATTCAAAATGTTTGTATTATTGTAGTCAAATGAATGGTTTGTGTCTTTTACATGGTATTGGTAAGATTGGCCGATGTAAAATTATCCGCAATCTTTACAAGGGATGGAATATACAGAATGGGCTCATCCACTGCACTTAGTGAACATGTAAACGACACAAGCCACTGGTTTGACTTCAACAATACAAACATTTTGAATATTGAAACGAATAATGATAAACGTTTGATATCAGAGAAACAATTGTGTTAATGATTAAATTGATTCTAATCTTCCAAAATTTCTAATTCAATCGACAAGTTAGACTTCAGTGTGTTCTGTAAATATGTTTATGAATTGGAATTGGAATTTCGAATCAATTGTTGATACTTGGTAAAATCAAAAGACTGTACAGAGGGCTAGAGAACTTGGATGTCTATCTCGCAGGAGTTATGTGATATGTAGCTAACACCCACTAAACTTTGTTAGTTTCGACAACGAGAGAATTACTAGTAACTTGAAATACTCACAGTCATAATATGAATAGCGCGTCCCTGTCGTAATGGAGTTATAAATATCAAATCTATAACAAACGTTACTTCTCCAAATTGGATCACTGATGAACTGGGAGCAATACGAGAGGAAATTAGATTACTAAAGCAAATTTGTAATGATGTTAGAATAATTGAAATCAAACACGAATGTTATTGTATAAACATGGAATTAAACTCTATACCATCGAAAGATAGGGTCTTTGAAAACATCTTCTAACTTAGAAATTTATTAACAATGATACTAGGAATGAGAGTATAAAGAAAGATAGATATATTTAACGATTCTACTTTTGTCGGATGATTCCAAATTTTACTCTACATTCCGGGAATGACAATGATCATCAATCATGAACTGATAGTTTAGATCGTTCCAGAAATGCTCAGAAGGATATATCTGCGAAAGACCGGAAGAATTATTTTGAGTACAATACTTTCCTTACACTATATAATACGTACAGTGAGGGAAGTAACAATTGATTTCAAGATCATGTGTTATGCTGATGACACTGCTGATTATATTTATCGCCGACAGCTGGCATGATGTACCTAATTGTTGAAGCTATACTAGAAATACGTAAAATTAAACTCTGGCTTGACCGAAACTAACCTTAAATGCTTCTAAGAGTAAGTTTATCACTTTTTTTGTTTATAATGATATACTACCTATATTAACTGAAATAAAAATTCGTATTACAAACTGTGATTTAGGAAACGAATGTGAATGTAAAGATAATATTGATGGAGCTGACATCTTGGTAAAATTGTTGATAAAAATATGAAACGGTCTGAACAAATTGAATAGGTATGTCACTATAGAATTACAAGAATACATTTCTAGATTCTATTTATTGAGAGTTCTTATAAAATCTTTTTACCTAATTAAAAAACAACATACCTTTCAAAAAACAACCTATTCTATATATTCTTTCCCTTGTAAGCTCAGCGAGAAAGTACCCATCGGCAAATCTTCCCAATACATCGATAAAAGAATGAATGTATATAAACATATAAGGAATTCATCCATAACACTTAATAAACTTATAAAGGACACAGAACATTCATTTGACTACGGAAACACAAACATTTTGGATATTGCATAATGATAAATGTTTTATATTAGAATATATCCAAATCAAGAAAAGCAATTGTGCTAATGATAGAATTGATTCCAATCTTCAAAATTTTATGATAATCTCATTGAAATATAACCAAATTCAGGTATTTTGAATTATTATAGAGTATATAGGTAGCTTTATATTACCAGGTATAATAATGTTGGTGCATTTAGACAGAGCTGAGTATTTGAATCAAGTTTTTGTTGAATCTATGGTGGATCCGGATTGTTCCTTTCGATGGCAGTAGTAATGTTGATGTCAATAAATATATGTTCTGTCAATTTGAATTGTTATGTTCTGAATAAGCGATTATGTAGTATAGGAATCTTCCATCCCTATACGAGATTACCTAAAATCCCCAAATTATAGAATGCGACCTTATTTCTATTTAGTAATGTTGTTATAAGTATATGTTTACATCTCGGAGCTGACCCACAAACCAATATGTTCAATGTTGCGTTAATATTTTAAACATATTGTTTGGCACAGCTACCTTGACATCTTAGACTATAGTTTAACTAGGACAATAACAATAACAGTATATGACATAATATATATATACTTATGTAGGACATTCAATCATTCATATACATCATTCAGATATTGACGGTATTGTCATCGATTTGTACTTGTACCAATTGTATTTATATAGAGCGAGACATTAAACCATAATGGCGTCGAACTCTACGTTGAGTAAAGTGTAACTCTTTTTATAACTGTTGCGTTTCAATCTCTATGCCTCCACCAGGACCACGGGTCAGTTTAGGGCAAACCGCCCAACCTTGAAAGCTGATCCCCACAATTATATTAACATTTATCTATTTAAATGAACCTCAAAAGATATGTATTATCTGACATTGTGGCATTTCTGACAAAGCTTTCAAATTAACTTCTATAGAATTATCTTAGGTCGATATACGATAATAGAAGGAATACATAGAAAACATTGAAATCTCAAACCTCTAATTACTAATTCCTTGGTATTATCGCTCTAAAAATATAAAATAATATAAAAGAATGTTAGGTATTTGATAAGCGAATTGCAATCTATTTCATGAACATCAATTTGGTAATTGGCCATATGATCCATTAACATTTCCTTACAATACTCTTCCACACACTACCGATGTAATGTTCTCTGCAGTTTCAATAAGATTTTAAAAGTCGGCTGCAGACGCATTTCATTAATCATAGTAAACTATTATTTTCTAACTTATATGGAATAAATTTGCTAAATTCTAAATTATGAAGACATCTTAAATTGTTTCATAGGATTATCAAGATGGAGAAACTTAGAACACTTAGCCATAGGTGGGGTTCGAGCCCTCATTCCTGGAATGTCTAGTCAGAGTGTGATAAAGGGCATAAAAGATGAAAAAATGAAATATATTCCTGTTGTCATGAAAATTGAGGTAGAGTTATGTTTTGTAACGGCAAAAAGGAATGTGATATTGGATTTGAGTTAACTCATAGATGTCATATTGAATAGAGGAAATCAGCAATAAATTCTTACATATTACAAAATGTTGACTAAAACATTATTTAAAAGAATTAAATAAGATTCAACATTTAAATCAGAAGGTGATTCAAATGGGCTCATCAATGTATCTCCTATTACACCACATGACATTTATTTCAAATTTGTGCTGAAAATGTTTTTTTAGTAGAATGAGGTTTTCAGTTTCCAAGGCGTGACTATTCCGCCAATTGAAAATTCGCGTTTGATGAAAGCAATTTCGTCAGTGAATCGAATTCTATTCAAAAATTTTGGGTTATTATTCCGGTTCCTTCGTAGCCACTGACAAAACTTGTGCAAAATTCTAAACGCGAATGGTTTGTTTAGTCTAGTAGTTTCAGATGAGCGACATGTGCTAACTTCAAAATTTTCCGCAACTTTTGCAAAAATTCCATCTCATTGCTGTGAGTTAATAATTCTGGAACACCTGTAGCACGTGGTGTGCTATGTGTTTTAGAATTTTGAATACGACTCACAATCAATTTTGTGAATTCCAGATTTGCCTGAACTTTTTTTTAGCTTGTTCTTGCATCTATAGACGGTTTTGTTTGCAAATTTATAAAACAAATTATGGCATTTATTGATTACTGAAGGATAATCAGTGAAACTTCTGAATTTCGTTGAATAATTTTAGAGTAATGATAAATAATAAATAAGTAATTTGGTTAGTTGATTGCGTTCCATCTTCCGTTTTTAGTTAGAAATGAACTTATTTATCAAAGATTTGTCGTAACCATTGTCCGTCGCTATTTGCTGAAGTTTCTCAACTTCGTTGTTATAATCTATGAACAACACTATTGAATGGAGCTATTTTGTAATTAACTGTTGTACATCAATTGGCTGAAATATATCAACTCGTTTGAGTAGGTTTTCTGTCTATTGTCAAATTCCAAATGGTCACCATATTTGTCAAATAAGGATGGTTATTGCTTTCTAAATCTATGGTGAATTCAATTAAACAAAATGATTATTAAGCATGTTCAAAAACTATCTCTACTTATAATTGTAAAAATATTATCGACATATCTAGGCCAAGCTTTTGAAAACTGATTTAATTTTGATTTTAAGGAAAGTTCGCTTAGTAAAATATTGTCCAGGAAAAGGGAGAGTGGATCATCCTTCAGTAATCAATAAATTCCATAATTTGCCTTTTAAATTTGCAATAATATCCGTTAATAGATGTAAGGACAAGCTAAAAAATCATTTAGGCAATACTAAATATAAATAATTTCATGTAGCAAGGCAGGAGTTTAACTGCCGAGCGTAGCGAGGCAGATAGGTCCAGCAGCGCTACATAAAATCACAGTATAAACAGCAAAAACTATTGTCCTTGCAGCAATGATATAATATGGATACCTTCGTTCTTATGCAATCTGCAGAATATTGCCACTTTAATGACGGTTGAAAACAAAATTGATTATGAGTGTTGTTCAAAATGCTATGTGGGTCAAACTAGAAGGAACGTTTCAACTCATTATAAAAAACATTATGCCCATGTAAAAAAGAATGATATAGAATGACTTTAGGAGAACATATTTTAAATACAGGTCACACGATTTCTCAAGAAATTTTATCACTTCTAATACACAGTACAAACAAATATTTAGGTAATTTAGAAAGGGTGGAAATGCATAAGCGAAAAAGCAAGTTCTTAAATTCAGATTTATCTCCAGCTCAGGGTAACTATTTGTTTGTATTATTAACCCGAAATAGTATTTAAACAGGAACATTTTTTTTTCTGTACTTGATAGCTGAAAGGTTCTTCGTACTTTAATAGTATTTCAGTGTATAAGGGTAATTATTTCGTACTTATTAGTGTTATAGTGTATCCACAGTTGTGAATTCTTTCAGTGTATTAGCCTACAGTATGTTTAATTATTCTATTAAACTGGGGACTATCCATCGTTCATTATTGCTAATATTTGAATCAAATGAATTTTCTATTTACCTACCTGGGGCACTACAGCAGACTGTTGAATCGGAATATCTTCCTTACAAGTCCAATCCTCACCACTACGATAAAGCCAAAGTCCAAGTAGAGGTTTTCCGGACCCACTCATCGTATTGTAGCTAACAAATAACGAACAACTCTGAAAATGAGTTGCCGTGGGGAACAGCCTTTATAAGTTACATCTCTTGGTAAAATCCCCTTGCGCAGTTTCGTGTTTGATTGGCAGAATCAGAAGTTTATTGCGATTCTCCCATTTATTTTAAAGACACGCTGATGATATTGCTTCCGAAGCATTAAATCTATAGAAAGTCACACTTCAGCACGGCACCATATTTCTAAAAATACCTTTCATTTGCAATTAAACATTATAGCTTCCAGCAAAATATTACACACATTTTTGTGCGCATAAGGACTCAAATGTAGGAACATGACTACACTGAAAAAAGTATTAGTCATAGTATTGATGAACAATGGTTATTGATATTCTTTCATTGGCCTAGTGAAGTTTTCCATTAAATCAATCAATTCGGGTTTATAGGATGATAATCATAATCTCATCGATATTATGATAACTCATTCAATGAAATAATAAACATTGTTTAATGTATCATTTCTTTGAAGTTCGTCATTATTCTAATGATTCCGAATTTTACATAATTTTAGTAATACTTTTTCATCAATGATATTGTGGTTTTTCATTGACAGCTCCAAAACAGAAATTTTTCATACTTGGTAACATTTTATCAAAGAATAAAGTTCATCAATGCTATACATTTAGGTGTACTTCTTTAAATTAATGTATAACATGCATAGGCCATAATATGGAGCTATTTTATAGATCACATCCTCATGCATTTTATGAAATAATTATTTTTTACCGAATCTCCGTTGCAGACAAGAACTGATAGCAAAATCGATCAACCCTACAAAGACAATTATTGAAAAATATTGGCTTCCGGATGGATTCAGCGTCACAATAGCACGATTTGATGCAGACGTTTCGCCAACTATTACAGGTGGCATCTTCAGGGCAGGCTTGAGGCTTGAACTGGAACTGATTCTACTGGTTTCTGTGACCGTATTTATTGTAGGAAAAATCCTTCATGCTACACAGTTCACTGCCTTTATTCCTGTGATTAACTCCGTTCTGGCACCTAACCCTGCCTTTGTGTGATCATATACGAAGTGGAATTTTTGAGGCTGAGTTTCCAAATGTTGGGAAGGTAATATCTCTAGTTACGATTTAGATTATTTGGATGTTTTAAGATTTCTATAGCTTCAAGGATTTTTCGCTGATAGAAGTGTGGGGCTCGGGCTAGAATTTTTGTATTTTCGAAAAGGAATTTTTAATAATAATAATCTTTATTTCAACATGGTTTGTCTACATTTAAAAAATAAACATGAACAATACAATATTAAAAAACGTCGTAGTAACTGTATGTATATACACTTCACTACATATATATACATATATAAACAAATAATAAATAATATAGAAACACTATCACCGTAAAATGTTAGCACATAATATACAGACTTATTGTTCTGAAAAATCTGCAACTGTATAAGGTTCTAAAGTTATTAGCAATTTAGTAACAGCTGCTATGAATTTTTTTAATTCCTTAATCTCTTTAATCTCATTTGGAAGTTTGTTAAAAAGCTTAAGGCTCATGTATTCCATATTTTTTTGATATAATGTTAAGTCAACCTCTGGGTAAAGATATGAAATCTTACGAGTTTCATATATTTGTCCGTTTTCATACTCTGCCGAATAGTGTTTGTTTCTGAAGTTGAACATAAGACTTTCCGAGATATAAAGTGCCAGAACAGTTAAAATATTGGATTTGCGAAAAGAACCTTTACAGGAGTTTCGATGCTTCAGGCCATAAATTATGCGTATTGCCATTTTTTGTAGAATAAAAATCTGTTTAGATTGAGAGCTGCTGCCCCAGAAAGTAATCCCATAAGTTATCAGAGACTGAAAAAACGCGTAATAGACAACCATTAGAGTTTCCTTGTCCACCGATTTTTTTAAAGTTCTTAATACGTATAGTTTAGATTTAAGTCTGTTTGAAAGAGATGTTATTTGTTCATACCAATTCATTGATTGAGTTTAGTGTCAAACTTGTGTTCCGCAAGTGCAGATCCACTGGTGTCACGAAGCTTTGTACAGGGCTCATGTTCTTCCACACGAGTACCTACTGTTCAACCTGTTTCACCAATGTAGACTTTACCGCAAGAGCAGGGAATGCTATAATCACCTTCTAAGTGGAGAGGAGAAAGGAGATCTTCGATAGGTTTGTAAAACTGATATAGTTTTGGAAGTGTGGAAATGTGGAAAACAGAGTAGAAATATTATGTTTTTTTGGGATTTTGGAAATTCGATCTGTTATATTTTCAATATATGGAAGATAGGCAGTGGATGAAGCAGGGGGTGGTGGTGGTGGGGAGTTTGTGGCTCAGGTTGATTTGAAATTTCAGGCGAAGTGTATTTCTTTATGACTTTATGAATGTTGTAATGGGAGAAATTATTTGATGATAGGACAGTTGTTTTAATTCTGATTTTGAGATAAGTTGACAGCTCTGTGCATCAAGGAGCTTATGACAGATTGCTTCTGGGCAGGGTGGTGGTATAAAAGACCATTGCGGTATCTATCGGTGTGAGTGGGTTTCAGATAGACAGAATGTCCTAAAGTACCGCCAGCCTGTCGACTAACTAATACATCTAGGAACGGGAGTGAACCTTTCGATTCAACTTCCATGGTGGAGAGGATATTGGGATGTGATAAATTCAAATGATTGAGGAAGGGAACAAGATTTTCGCGATCATGTTGCCAGAAAACAAAAGTGTTGTCGACATATCTAAACCAACATTTTGGCTTGAGAACAGATGAGTATAACATCTTGCTCAAAAGTTTCCATGAATGTATTAGCTATGACCGGAGAAAGTGAGGAGCCCATGGCAGCTCCCGAGGACTGCTCGTGAAACTTGTCATCGTACAGAAAATATGTGGAAGACAGACAAAAATCAATTAACGGTAGTAAGTCCATTGAAAAAGTTGCTTGGGTCATCTTTTAGCGTTTGGAGTTTTTCAACGGAATGAAAAGAATTTCGAATAAAATTGTTCGAATTAGCTACAAGAGGTTTGAGAATAGATGACAGATATCGAGAGAGTTTATAAGTAGGGGATCCGATAGTGCTGATAATTGATCTCAGGGGCTTATGAATTTTAGGCAAACCATATAAATGGGGGCTTCTTGAATAGTGGGGATAAGAAATTTCTTATCTGGATCAGGAAGGGAAGAGTGACGGATAATTTGAGAAATTAAACATTCTATAGGGGGGTGAGATCTTTTGGTAGGAGTTTATGGGAATTAGTTTGAAGATGTTGCAGGATATTGTTATCAAAATCTGAAGAGTTCATGACAATAGTGGAGTTTCCTTTATCAGCTTTCAAAACAGCTAAATCAGAATTTGATTTGAGTAAATTAAGAACTTGGATTAAAGGTTTAGGGCAATTTGATTCAAGTTGGAGTTCAATGTTGGAATGACGAACAATCTTAGCAGTTTCGAAACGAATTTCATCTGCTGCGAGATGGGGAACCTTATGTAGGGATGCTTCTACAGCAGAAATAATGGATGTCGTAAGAATATTTTTGGGGTAGAAAACGAAATTAGGACCTTTAGATAGAACTAATTGTTCGGCTTCAGAAAGGGTATGTGAAAATGAATTAACCACAGTATTTACAAGAGATGTTGATTTGGAAGGTTGGTGCTGAGGGAGTTGGGTGTCAAGAAGCTTATTGAATTTTTGAATATGACGTTTGGAATTGATGGTACGAATTCGATCGGCTTGATCATGAGTAATTTGGTCAAAAACCAACAAATCGGATGCTGAAAGGGTATTTGAAAGTTTAAGGTGAAGGCCAAGGAGAGTGGATAGGATACTTAATTCGTTCGCGAATCAAAGCTGAACTAGCGCGTTTAAATATGTTATTGATTGAATCTGAATTTATGCGATGTGATATTTTAAGGGAATTGGGAATTAAACTATGATGACGACAATGACAAAGGAAAGTAAAAGAACGAAGTAGACTCGCCAGTTTGGTACGAAGATTTCCCAGTGTTCTGGATTTCTTCTTGATTTCCTCTCCGTAGAGGTTGGATATCATGAATAGTAGACTTCCGCGGATAGCTAATCTTGAGAAATCTTGGCTTCCGTATGGATTCCGCGTCACGACTTGATGCCGATGTTCCGCCAACCATTACAGGGGGCATCTTCAGGGCAGACTTGAGGCTTGAACTGGAACTGATTCTACTGGTTTTTGTAGTTGTATTTATTGTAGAAATAAATCCTTCACGCCACACATTCTCTGCAGTGAACAGTTTTATCCTAAATTGGATGAAAAACTCCAAACTCTAAAAGTTGACCCAGGCGATTAGCTCGTCAGCTTCCAGACAAACTTTCCATAATTTCTCAACTGTTACCTGCCAAGAACATTTCAATGGACTTACTACCGTTAATTGATTTTTGTTCTATCTTCCACATATTTTCTGTACTATGGCAAGTTTTACGAGCAGTGCTCGGGAGCTGCCATGGGCTCCCCACTTTCTCCGGTAATAGCTAATATTTTCATGGAAACTTTTGAGCAAGATGCTATTGAATCATCTGTTCTCAAGCCGAAATGTTGATTTAGATATGTCGACGACACTTTTGTTATTTGGCAACATGGTCGCGAAAATCTTGTTCCGTTCCTCAATCATTTAAATTTATTACCCCAATATCCTTTTCACCATGGAAGTTGAATCGAAAGGTTCTCTCCCGTTCCTAAATGTATTAATTAGTCGACAGGTACTTTAGGACATTCTGTCTATAGAGAACGCATTCACACCGATAGATAGCTCAATGGTTTTGCCCACCACCATCCTGACCAAAAGCAATCTGTCATAAGCTTCTTGGTGCACAGACCTGTCAACTTATCCCAACCCCAATCCTCAAAATTAGAATTAAAACATCTTTCATATGTCTTATTTTCAAATAATTTCTACTATTACAACAGTCAAAAAGCCACAAATAAATACACTTCGCCTAAAATTTCAAATCATCCTGAGCCACAATCCCCCCCGCCTAACGTAAGAACTATGAATAATACTTGAACAATTATTTCCTTGCTTGAAACCTCGACGGATATGGTAGGAGTTAATCATAGCCATTCTTCACAGCAAAGAATGACATAAAGTCATTCAAATCTCTTCTATATCTTCCTATACGTAATACAGTTACTTTTATTTCAAAATAAGCGTAGTCACTTTTATCTCTAGCCATTTGTAGTCTGATACGTTTTGTTTAGTTTTTTGTACATGATCAAAATTAAAAAATTTATTTGGATTATTCTATGTATTTTTTTTATCATTAGCTTTTTGTTTCTTTTAAGGTCATGCCTAATTTTTTGCCATTGTTGTTTTTAGTTTGAAATATTGCCCTGAAGAGTGTAGTGATTTACTGTATAGCGCAATTCCTTCCATGATCTTCAAAGGAAAATACATAAGTACGTTGAATGAAAGTGTGATCTACCACTTTTTTGGTTGTAGTTTGTATTACCGACCTACACTAGTGTATCAATTGGCAAAATAAACATTTTTAAATTGAAATAAGGTAAAGTTTACGTTTTGAAGTCCGCAAATATGTTTTATTTGCAATATAACCACGAAAATTTTAAATTTCTTACAAACCATTTCAAACGATTCCATAATCTAAATTCCACTTGGACGTTCAGATACAGCATGTGACATGCCTAGAGAATCTTGTTCTAAAAGTAGTTTTAACGAAATAAATGAAACAACAAATTCAAATAACATCCTTTTTGCTAGCTTCGAGAATAGGTCATTCTCATTATCATGTTTTGAATTAATGGTCTATGAAATTTCTCACAATTTACACTTGGTACATTTAATTGATAATATTATTTTAGCTATTTGAACCGAATGATATGATACCAAATAATTGATTTAATATTCTATATAGAAATTTTGGTTCTTTTTGCTATTATTTTAAAATTATACACCATATTCCATCATAACTTCATTTCCTCACATGTATAGGAGGAGTATTATGGTTTAGAAAAGGTGTTCCTGAACATGTGGTAGAAGGGAAAACGAAAACAGTGAAGAAACAATCGAAACATGGAGCTATTTTATTAGGTAGGTAAGTAATGTGGTTGTCACAGAGACTGCTTAACTATATAAAAAATTGCAATTAAAATTATTTTCAGAACCAGAAGAAGATGCAAAGAGTTTTAAGGGCCCTTAAATTCGATAACTTTACATCAGAGGAATTCATGCTAGGTAGATGGCATGTTGGAGATACCGGCTTCACTTCATTAAAATTTCAAACTACTGTTGAAATAGTAGAAAAATGGTCTTTCTATAAATCTCCGTCTAGATATAGACTGGTACGAATTTTCAATTCCGATTTTTGTGTAGTGTGAAATGTGAATCTACATTTCTTCCAGGTTGATATGGATTTCAACTCAGTTGTCAATGACAATACCAAGGATGGTTTACTGGAAGGATGGGACACATCAATCTGTAAAAGAACCCATACCTTCTTGATGATAGAAAATCAGTAAAAGTCAGTAAAAACTCTACTGGAAAGTCTTCATGACAATAATACAATCTCTGAAAGTAAGTTTTCATTTCAACTTAGTCGTTCAATTGAAAATAAATTACTCTTCTGATCATACCATTAATTGGAATTGTATTGGAAATGGGTGAATCAATGATTAGACTTACACATTTTCCTTGTTAGAAAAAAATTGCTGTAAGAATTCTGAAGAAAATGTAGGGTGTTCCATTCAAAAAATGGACTTTGTGATGTTTTCCAACTTTGCGCTATTCATTTTTTTCAAGTGATAAAAAGTACTAAAGCAACATCTTTTATACAAGAATTTTTTTCTAACTCTTACAATAAAGGCTGTAGGTGGTTGTATATATAAGGTGACTCACCCTGTAAAAATACATATGTATAATATTCAAGGTAATTCAATATATTGGAGATGATAAACATATTATATAATTTGTTATATTTTTGCAGATGGACGCAACGCTGTTGTAATTTGACCGTTGCATGGTTTTTTGGTACCCACAACTGGAATTGTTAGAAAGGATGTGACTGGTAAAAAATTAACTTCAAAGTTCACAATAAAAGATTCGCTGGAGTCGGTGATTTTTGTTGGTGGAACTCTGTGTGGAGTTGAAGACAGAATCAGTCACCTCAAAGAAAGTAGAGAATCATTACAACCATTCATATATGTCATCAGGGGTCTCCACATTTAGCGTTTCCAGTGGAAAGCGAAACGATCTATAATTTAATAGAATCTTTTTTCTATTAACTTAAAATTCCTTGTGAATATCCAAAGGTACAATATGTTATAGAATTTTTAAGTTCTAACAAATAAATCAGTAAAATTCATTGTACCTACTTGGTTTTCTTTATTCTCGATCTCCTAAAATCCACACTCGCCCTGGCAAATTGGATTATAGTATATTGGCGACAAAGAAGCTATAACATTTTACATTCAAGGCTATTGCCAGAAAATCTTTTCGGGAGGGATGTTTGGCTTGAAATTATCGTAAAATTAAGTAAGGTACGCACAGAGTCAAATTTAAAATACACTTTTCCTAGAAATATTATTGATTTATTATAGTTTATCGAATTTTCTAATGTTTCCGACTAAGGATCATAAAATACTGACACAAAGAAGGAGTTTACCACATCAGGGTCTAGGTTATCAGGAATATTATTCAAGTCTCGAAAATGTTTGAAAATCTAGGATTTAATCTTTTTAGAATGCCCCTATGATAACTTATACGATTGGAAGTTCCTTTAAAAGCTCATCCAGTGATAGAATCTCGGATTTTCAAAAAAACTGACCTAGGAACAATTCAGTTGAGTACAAATAAGTTTTGAGATTCATCTCATAATGGTATGATTTCAGCTTCCCTTCTCAATTCTCAATAATACAAAATTTTCATTACGCAAGAATTGATCTACATACTATGAATTACCACTGAGTATTTCCATGCTGAAACATAATAATAATAATAATAATAATTATAAAACATCCGTAATGGAAATTTTCAATGGTGAGGAGTGAATTTTCCTACATTCATAGTGCAAATTTAGTTCAGTACCTTGAGTTGTGATTATGCATGTACTGATGAAGGAAAACCTTTATTACCTAAGGATAAGATAAGTAATTAGTCGGAAATAGCTAGGAAGCGAAAATATTTGGAAAGTACAAAACGTTCCCGTCTATGTGCAGCACATCCTAGCCAGAAGATTATATTTCTGAAACTTTTTTTTTAATACTCATTTTGTCAATTTCATAAATTGGTGTTACGAAGAAGCATTTCGATGTCGGAAGGGAAACATGTCTTGAAAGGAAAGCTATAAATTGCTTAGATTTTACTATAAAGAAGCAAAAACATGATGGAAATTCTGACCTCATTAGAACATGCCCTTGAGGATGTTCCCGATAAATGCAACAAGTTGAGGTGAATCCAGGGTTGATTGGATTGAAACAACAAGATACTGTGAAAGAAAAATCTTCGTATTCTACATCTTCAGTAGTAACACAAAACATCTCCCAGTTAGAAATTTCCTTTTGCACTGGATTAGAGACTTCTGACAAATTCAGAATTATTTTTCGTATACTGGATCCATAAATGTATTGACTCACTCATCGTTACAGTGAAGATCTAAACTTGCTTGTAGAAAATCAACATTTTTCAACGTTCAAACGAAATGAGGAAGATTTCAACCTTTCTCTACTTTTTGTTATGAGAGAAATTACTTTTAGGTACTTTATATTCATTAATTGCATTACTCTTATGAATAAAATGTTGAGCATCTTGTATGTATGACTGAGTTGGGAACTTGTAAATTTTTACATGCCTGGAGGCTCTGAAAGCTGTATCCGTCCACAAGAGTAATTGTTGATTGCATAGAAGTAGGTACCCATCAAGAAACCAGATGCCAGCACGATTTAGCAATCACAAAAACAGAACAACATTTAATGTAGTTGGAACCACAGCCAGTGGTTCACTGTCCGTTGCTCTGAAGCTTATAGTGTAAGCACCAGCGAACATCAAATTGTGTTAGGAACTTATCACTTGAGAAAGGTTTTGAAAACTATAAACGAGATTGTACTGGTTTACCTAATATGTTGCTGTGCAACGAAATATGTTAAGTCAATCTTGATATATCAAAGGTCATGAGCTCTTCAGTGGAACTAGTCAGACGATGAAGTTTCGATTAACCATATTATACCTCTTCCGGTGATGATTAATCAGTAACTTCATCGTCTAGCTAATCACACTCGTGTGCTCATGAGAAGAAATAATCAGTTGTCTGAATCTAATAGAAGTGTTGTAACTGTTCATCCTGGAGACCAAAACAAGAATTATCTCATTATTAATTTTTTTTAACCTTCCCTAAGTGATATGATGAATTTACATGAAGTCGAATTCAACTTACATAAATACTGTGTATAGAATCTCACTCCTTCATAAATGTGACAAAATGGTTACTGTAATTGCAGACGGTGGATTTAGTATTCTAGATATATTTGCTAATAAACCCGTTGCGGTTAATATAGCTAGTGTTCTAAAAAAAGGACTCAACTCCCTGGCCCTAACGGTGCTACAAGTTATCAAATAAGTTACTTAAAAGGTTATATTGGCAGAGTAATTCGATTAACCAACACTCATTGAATTCTTCAAGTTCCTGTGAAAACATGATATTGCAGAATCGCCAGTGAAATTTATGATTCTGACATGCATTGAAATTTTAGAGTTAGCCTTCAAATGAATAGCAGAAATTCATTTATTTATCCTCACATTGAGATATCCATAATTTACTCTATATCAACATTAATGCAACATCCGAGGTCTTAGCAAAAACATAAACGATGTTCATAACCACCTACAAACAGACAAACTAGACATACTGGCCTTAACTGAGACGCAGGTCAATCCATCCACCAAAACGTGTTATATGCTCTGCCCTGGCTATGAGCTCCACACTCGATTCATATTTAAAGGAGGTTCCTATTCTAGAAATGATCTCTCCAGCCACCGAGAGGAGAATCAAGTTTGATAATCACGAACAGACAAAATTTCTCTGTTGTGTTATTTATCACCAAATGAACCAGCTCATGGTGAACTCTTTAAATTTCTTTCTCTGAAACTTGACCTTATCGAAATTGGAAATTATCTTGATGGGTGATTTCAATGTTCACAACTCCGCTTGGCTCAAGTTCTCAAACAAGACGGATGACACATGGTGACAAGCTGAAGCCTTCGCCATTATCTATGGTCTCGAGCAGTTAATTAATGAGCCAACACGGATCCCTGATAACAACTATCATTATGCTAATACGCTTGACTCATTCCTTACTAACAATCGAGATCCCTATGAAGTATAGGTCCGTGCACCATTGGAAAACTCTGACCATTCACTCATCACTACGATATGTCGCTATATTACTCTACGAACCAATCCAACACCTCCACGCAAAGTGTGGCATTACAACTCAGCCAACTGGGATGGTCTTCGCATATTTTTCCTTGGTGAAGCGTATGTTTTGAATCTGATGACTCAACGCAATGTGCCAGTGCCAATGATCTCGGATATTATCAGGCTAGGAATGGTAACTTACATACCCCATACCAACAAATCACCGTCTTCTAGTGAACGATGGTTCAATAAAATCTATTCTAAGGCCGTCGCTTCAAAACGAACATCATACCATCGTTGGCGCGGTAACCCATGTCTTGAGACCGGAACAAGATATCTTGAAGTCAGAAATATGTGCTATGAAACAATAAACGTTTCGAAAGAGGCATATAATGCCAAAATAAAATCAAAGCTTATCGAATGCCCGAATGGCTCAAGTTCGAGTTGAACTTTCACCAAAGCAATTGGTAGGAATTTCACTTCCAGTTCATAACCTCTCCTAACAAAAGATGATGATACACTGGCTACTACAACACAAGAAAAAGCCAACCTTTTTGCTGGAATATTTTCACCAAATTCCACTTTGGATCCACAAGGGAAGAACTCTCCTAATATTGCTGCCATAGATAGCTATATGCCTGAAATTGACGTTCGTCAGCGTATAATTAGGCGCATTTCAATACCAAAAAGTCTAATAGGACAGACGTAATGCCACCTATCGTCTTCAAGTAATGTGTGCCTGAATTAACACAAGTTTTCTGCAGATCGCTTACTATTTCATACAAATTTGGTGTGTTTCCTTCCAGTTGAAAGACAGCTAGAGTGCAACCAATTCCCAAAAATAGGAAATAAGACCTTTCTTAATAATTCTAGACCCATTACACTATTATCTGTGATTTCTGAAGTGATGGAGAAAGGAATCAACATCGAGCTAATCAAATACCTAGAGAGCTACAAAATTGCGTATGACCGGCAATATGGCTTTCGTCAGCAGAGATCAACAGGAGACCTGCTTGCCTACGTGACACATGTATGGCAGAAATTTATTGAAAATTATAGGAAATTTCTAACGGTATCATTGGATATCTCCAAAAAATTTGACCGAGTCTGGGACCAAAACCTTCTTGAGAAACTTCCGTCATATGATTAGCTGCCTCAACTTAGTCGCTTACTATCGAGTTTTCTCCCATATAAATCACTCCATGTGGTGGTTGACGGCATAACCTCCGAAACAATGGCTATTAACGCTGGTGTTCCACAGGGATCTGTCTTGACACCAACGATCAACGATCTGCTGGAAGTGACCACCTATCCTGTCCACAGCTTTGCAGATGATGGTACACTTTATAGCACTTTCTCATCTAGAGCGAGACAGGAACAGGTTGATGCAAATAATGGAGATCTGGCAAAGATTTTGAAATGGGGTTCTGATAATCTAGTAGAGTTGATGCAACCAAGACTCAAACTTGCGTCTTCTCCAGGAAGGCGAATCCCACAATCCCTAATGTGATGGCTCTGGATCACGACCAACAGCACCCTCTCATGGGACGATCATGTGAGGTCCATTGCGAGAACTGCTTCACAAAAACTTGGTTTTCCATTCCATGCCAAGGACCTACTTTACATTCCAGCAGCTCCTCATAATCTACAAAGCACAGATTCGACCTGTCCTGGAGTACTGTTCACATGTTTGGAGTTCAGCTCCCAAACATATGCTGAAGCTCTTGGATTCTATCCAGAAGAGAGCTATCGGTTGGATTGATGATGTCACACTTACGAGTTCATTGTTCTCTCTAGAACATCGTAGAAAAGTGGGAGATCTGTACCTTTTCTAAAGATATTTCCATGTTCGATGTTCATCAGAAATCTCGTCTGTTGTTCCACCACGAGAGATTCCAGATAGGCGGACTGACTAGACGAGCTCAAATTAGTCACCGATTCACTGTCAAGCTCGCGACCTGCCGAACTTCTACCTGCCAGACTTAATTTTTGTATCGAACAGCAAAGTTGTGGAACTCTTTACCTAGTGAGGTCTTTCCCTATGCCTATAACCTCCAAACCTTGAAGAAAACTACGAATGAGCATCTCCTCTCCCTACATTCCACTGCTGGGTAGCACGATGTTCTTTGGACATTATAGGTTTCCCTCTCGTGTAGTCAAAATATAAAAAAAAATCGTTATTATCTTTCTTAAGCTTCACTCATCCGACAGGGAATTTTAACGTGGAAATCATGGTGTTAGTAATTAATTTGTATAATTATTGTTACTAACAGTAACACATGTTTCTAGTTTAGAACAGAATGAAACTTGTTTATAAGCTAAGAAATTGTAAAGAAAATAAAGCAAACTACGAAGTAAAAGGTTTTACTTTATTTTAGAGAATTACAGTTGTACATTATACCTACAACATAAAAGACAACACTGATTGTTTAAGAAGTTTGGTTCCAATAATTACAATAATTTAAGGAAATAATGGATTTGAAATGCACCGACACGACCGTCTATCGCAATTGAGACGTGCAATTATGGGGCCATTTGCCTTGAGAATAGCGTTGCGTTTCCTATTCAAGTATCATTCTATTATTCTCTCAGATAATAGTGAACTATTTACATATAAATTCATTTCAAAAATAAAGTAAAGCAATAATAATGATTCTTACAGAGCTGGTATGATGAAATCACTGGTTCTTGAGATATTTTCCGTTAAAAAGTAAAATTCAGACTACAAATGTGACCTACAATCCTGTGAAAAGGGAATGAAACTTGTATTTTAGTTCAGTAGAATAAATCTCAGAGAAAGATTATTTGCCAAGAGAAAAGGATGCGTTGTTGAAGATAAAAGAACGTGCTACCGAGAGAAATATGCGGATAGTGGGAGTTTTATGTTTTATTCAGGGAAAATGTATAAAGGTTTCAATTACTTTAGTTCGGAACCTCCTCTACTAGATACTTTACTTTCTTCTAAATCACTGTTTGAAATGATTAAATGTTAACCGTCGGTCTTAATAAAACAGTCGACCGGAACTTCCAGGTTTCTAAATGCTTATATTTGTGCAATTCGTCTGATCCTTAATGAGAATTCGAATTACTACAAAAAGATGAATGACCAACTCACACAGTCTGTTATTAGAATGTGGAATTGGTCATTCATTCGATACATTGTTTATGGTACTAGTAGTGAAGGTATGAAGTGAATAATTATTGATGTTCACAATATCCGTTGGAAAATTAGATTGTGCTTGAATGAAATTACTCTTAAAAGTTTGATTCTCACTGATTTAATAAATAGATGTAACTATTAGCTCCTTCAAACAGATTTACCGACTATAAATAAGAAACTAAAATAGTGTTAAAGTACTGAGAACATTGGCGGCTCGTGAACTTTTTAAGAGAGGAGGCTGGACATAAAACGTTCTTGTACAAATATACTCTATTCAGCCAATAAATTTAACCTTTGCACAGCGACCGTACCAGCTACTTCAGTGACAAAATTAATTGTTGCCAAGCAAGAACCAACGTGGAGGTGTAGAGTTTCTCTTGGCAAAAAATTTCTTTGTTCGTTTTTGTTTTCTTTGGATTTTTGATATTTTTTATTTTTTTTTTGAAATTTTTCATATTTTGTTTTTTTTATTATTTTTATTAACTTTTTTTTATATATTAACGGAATTCTACGGTTTCTAGGTTGCGAAAAATGATCAATAATGTTATTATAAAATGTATCATTTTGTTTTAAGTGTTTTACTAAATCTTTTTCAATAGATATCAAACTAACATTGTATAAACGATTTTGGCCCATTGTATTTCGCATGTAAGTTTTAATTCGTTTGAGAGTAGAAATGATCTCTCCACCGATGCCGACGTGACAGGAATGGTGACTGTCAAACAAAGTAGTTTATAAAACTTGTTGCAAATCATTGTCTATCATATATTTTATCATATCGGCGTGAATGTCGTACTGGCCTAAAATATCTTTAACCGAGTAGGTATATAACCCATAATTCATTGTGCAGTGCTATTTTATCAAAAAATGTATATTTTAGAACTAAGTTATCTAAAAGTGTATTGGGAAACTCTTTTGAAAAAGATTCGAAAAATCTTCTATTCGTCAAGTCGAAAAACTTCAATTCATGTAAATCGGAAAATCGAATCTCAATTTCACCTTTAATAGTATCTAAAATTTCATAAAAAAAGTTGTTTATAATGTAGTTTCTTGTCTACCAAATTATATGTTTTCCTCCTTTAACAATATTCACAATATTCTGTTTACCGGTTAATTTAAACTTAATACTCGATGTAATATGTTTCTGCGATTTTTCATGTCTGTCTATACCACGAGCTAAATTTTTCAAATCATCATAACCCGAGTGCCCCCAACATGAAGTTGTATCAGATGTAAATAGCAAGCAATATAATTTATTGTGTATTTCGATTTTGAAACATACCTGTCATCGTCACCACTAATCCTTTCAAATCCAGTAAAGGCCGTTTATTTTTAACAAAACACTTTTCTATCATATGTTAATCCACTAAATGGATTTTCTAAGAACCCAGCAACTAAGTCACTCATCATTTTAACGTTCACCGATTAGATAAATTATAACTTAACTACTTAACCTTACTTCGCCTCGCGGTACAAAAAGAAGAACTAACTGAACACGACACGTGTCGCATTCTTCTAGCGAAAGGGCGGTAGCAAGTAATCGTATTTCATTCGACTGACGATTCCGTACGAGAAGCTAGCCTACATAGGGTGTTGCCGTATTCGCTCTTTTACCCTATCTGGCAATTGAACTGCTTGGAAAACGGCAACTGTGTTGACCACACGTATTCAGCGTTTGAGATATATAGAGAATCTAGCCTCTGGCCACTGTTGCCAGATTAAAAATAACTACTGAGAACGGGCAATTAATTGTAAAATTTGAAGAATTATCAGAGAAACAGGAAATAAAATGGAGAATGATCATTAAGATAAATTGGTGAGGAGGCTGAGCCTCCTTAGCCTCCTTCGAGGAGCCGCCACTGACTGAGAACCTTTCAGCTACCAAATAGCCATCATCAGACTAAGCTCAGTTTACTCTGATGATGGCTACTTGGTAGCTGAAAGGTCCTCAGTACATTAACAGTATTTTCAGCAGATGAGGGTGATTGCTTCTTATATATAGTGTTACAGTGTGAACTGTTACAAAGTATTATATTAGTGCTTTATAATATCTGCTTCGGCTTTAGCGAACTACTTACCTATATTTATATATTAAATTAAAATGAAACTTTTGTAGTTATGTATATCAGTAAACTCATTCAAAAGACATTTATTTCAATACAGAATTTTATTTTAAAACGTGTAATGCGATAAAATTGATACATTAATGAATTTATAGATTCTTAACAGATACCTTTTAAATAGCTTACCAATTACTCGATGATAAGAACTGCTTAGTGTAGAATATTCAAACAAATTTAAAGCTTCATTCCGTCAATAAATGAATTGTTCTTATTCTTTGTCTACCAACTAATTATTATATAGAAAAATGCACGGGGGAGGTATAATGAATTTTTCTCCCATCCCCTAGTAAAATGAGTGACTGAATGCATGCGACCGTCTGAGTTACACATCACCTTCATCTTCATCGTCAGTAAAAGACGGAGGCTTAACCCCCTAAATGCACTTTGGACGTTGGATTGGACCCGTTGTGCGCCCCTTGATCCCAATTTCTGACGGCAGTGTAGTAACGCGACAATATTTCACCCACACGTAGAATTGAGGATACTCCATGAACCACTACATGGAATGATCTATCTGAGATAAAACTCAATAGTAAAATACAAAGTTGGTGCCGCAAACCATATTTCACAAGTTTCCGAAAAACGGCTTGATGACAAATTCGGTCAAATGCTTTGGAGATATTCAATGCCACAGCTAGAGATTCCCCATATCTTTCAATGGAAGTCTGCCAGACATGTATCTTCTGTTGATCTCTGCTGGCTAGAGCATTATTGCCGATTGTTCACGATTTTGGATCTCCGGGTATTGGATGAGCTCGATGTTGAATGCTTTCTCCATTATTTTAGAGATCACGAATAGTAGTGGAATGGGTCTATATTTATTTGGAGGAGTCTTCTTTCCTCCTAGCTGACTTTCAGCTGAAAGGAAACACTCCAAGTTTTTATGAAAGGGTGAAGAACCTGCGAACAACTGCTGTAAACTCTGGGGCACCTTTCTTGAAAACTGTATGTGGAATTCCTTCTTTCCCCATAGCCGTTTTGATATTGAGATCTAGCAGAATGTGTCTATTGATCGCTGACGAAAGACATACCATGCATATGACTATCGTTGGTAGCAATATTAGGTCCTTTCCTTGTGAATCCAAAATGAAGTTTCAGAAACATGTTGGCTTTTCTTGCGGTTTCGTAGCCAGTGTGCCATCATCTTTCGTTAGGGGAGGGTGAGAGTTGGGAGTATAATTCCTTGTGTTTTGGCCTTGGTGTCCAAAGCGAGCAGGCACTAATTGGAGATTCATCAGCCTTGTTTTGGCATTATATGCCTCTTTCGATGCTGTTATTGTGTGATTGCAGCTATTCCTGGGTTCTACATATTCTTCTCTACTCTCCAGATATAGGTTCTCATGACAATAACGGTACGCTGCTTGTTTTAGTGTCATGAATATTAATTATTATATTAGATACTATTCATACTAATTACTCAACTATTAACCTAGCACCATAGCTTCCCAGAGAAAGTGAAAAAAAATTTCTTCAGAAAATAAAAGTAAATTATTTTGATTTTACGAACATTACGGGTGAAGTTCTCTTAAACCTATATTCCCATATAAGTAACTACGACTCAGTAGTTTGATAATTTACGATCTTAGCGAATTAATCTATCCTAACTGACTACTTATTTAGAAACGAGAAGTATTCTTTATAAACTATATACCATGCGATATAGTATTATTATGCAACACAAAGTGTCTCTTCACTTTTACGGTCCATGAGCACATTGGGTGCACACTCTTTAATTACTTTATGGGGACCTCCGAATACGGTTTATTTTCATTTTCCCTTTTTATGAAAATCAAGATGTTCCTAACATAAATCACCGAGTTTACCGTTCTATCTTAGTACTAACTGAAATATTATGAGAATCTTCATGAACTCTTCGCAACCTTTTTTTAATTCTAAGGGATAATTATTGAATCCATATAATATCCTAGCAGGATCGCCATGTGATCTTGAAGGGTTAGCTTTTATGAAATCATAACATATTTATGAAGATACATGTTCACGCATTAGTTGGTATGTTTTGAGTATTTCTTCTACATTCATCTTGACCCTTCGGGCATTTACTCAGTGTACTGACCGATCTCCTAGTTATTAGCCTACCACTACAGAATCACTCGATTAGTTCAATTTTCATATTCTTCTATTTTTTTCAATAAAGAATCTTTCCCCAGTACTTCGATGTTGTTCAAATACTGCTTACTGTCTGGAAAATTGGAACATTCAAAAAATATTCTCGTATATATGAACAACAAAAATAATCTTCAATCAGTAATTGCCGAATCAATTTTGGCACAATTTCCTTCTTCCGTCCCATCTTTGTTTCAAATTTGAGCATATGAAAATATGCAATTGGTTATTAGATGATAACTTATGAGAAATGCATCTCTTATCCTAAATAACTATTGCGGGGTGACATAAGAATATTAGGTTTTCATAATAAAATAACATACGTTACAGTTTTAGAAATTGAATTATAACTTGCTGGTAACATGTTGACTTGCCTCTGGGGAACTTCTTACAAAACTTGAATAAATTTAGTATGTGTGTTGGCGTAAAGTTTTGTTGGGCAGTCACATTTAAAAAAAAATCATGATACTCTAATCGCCATATGTCATCACACTGAAGGAATCGACCTGCAATGCTTAGTTTGATGAATGAAGAAGATATTTTCCGTTTTCTCATCTGAAATAATACATAGCCCATCTTCGTGATGACGCAATTCGTCTACTAACCCGATTATAAAGCGAAATGCTATTTCTATACTTAATCAATTTATAAAGACGCAGAATTAGGTCAATTATGGAAGTGACACTAGATTAAACTGTATTAGACTCAACTGAGATTCACAAAGACCCAAAACAAGTATCCGTACATCCATCTTCAATCTAATAAAGGACTGATAACGCTGTTGAATGGACCTACATAGATAGATTTTACGGATAAGTAAGCTAGAACAAGAAGACAGAACCAAGACCTTTCCGCGAATTTAAAAATACGCAAGGCAAGATGAAGAGCAACAGGAGATGAGCCAAGCGCCGCGTAAAGCGTCGAATCCGACTCGGCGCGTCACTGCAATCAATAGTTGGGGTTGAAAATAAATATGGCGGATACAGAGTTCGAAGAATTTAGGCATAGTTTTGAGAAATTATCATCGCATACTAAGATATCTACACCTTTTTATTCGTAAGTACATTCTAATCTTTTATACCATTAAGAATACTTATACCTTTTCGCCAAGCTTATTCCTCTCCTAAATATTGATTGGGTAATAAAATTACACTACTCATTTCTTAGGGATCAATTTCTTTAATTCTGGTAAGCTTTATACATTGAAAACAATTATTTATGACTGCCTATGGCCTCGTGTTTCAATATTTATGCAATAATTAATATTACATATCCAATGAGCTAGTGAATAATTCAATTTCATATTCTGTTTTTTACATTGCTCATTAATTATCTGAATTCACACTCAATAAAAGTTCGGATTACTATTTATAAAGAAACTTATTTATCAGAATCCTCAAATTTGAACTCACGTCATAACAAGGTGGAGTCTATTATTTAATTTTCTCCAAACGGATCCGTGAAATATTTTTAAAGTGGTGATGAGTTTCGGATATTGGTTTAGGATTAACATTGGCATTTCATTGTTTTGTATACAAAATTCGGTATATCCAAAATGAGAAGCTCCTCATAATCTCTTTAAGTTATTAAAAATAAATCAACAAATCAACAGCAAACTACAAAATAGTAACTTGTACTTCATACAATTCATTCAGAATTTTCAATATTTCTGAGTCAAAGAAGGATGATTTGTGAAGGGCTTTGCCAGATATATGAACTAGAAAAGACACTACAGAATGTATATTATGCTTACACCCATTAAACAATTTATTTCTCCTAAATATAGATAGTTTCGATTCATAAACACTTCTAATCGTATGATAGGTGAGCATATGAGTAATTAATAGTAGGTATACTATATACAGGCTGTTCCAGAAAGACCATCCGTAAATGTAGGGGAGGGTAGATTTTACAAAAATAAGAATTTGTTCATATAAACTATGGTCATATCTTCTTTCGTTTCGGAGATTAGAGCGCGTGGAATTTAATTTAAAAAAATTGAAACTTTGCTGTAGCTCCTGTGCCTTTAAAGATATTTCGTTGAAATCTGGTACTCGGGGGGTTTCAGAGGACGCCGAAGAAGATGGCTTAGTTTTTGTCTTTGAATATGCCGGAGAGGACGCTGAGTGCGCGAGTTTTTGGCGATTCTTTTAGGTTTAACTTTTTTGAGAATATATTTTTGTCTTCTTTGCACATTTTCCTGGTCTACAATTTTATTGCAAACATTGTTGTGGTTTTCAAAATCTCACCGTTTCCGAGAAAAACGCGTTTAAATGAACATTCGCGATTCCGCGATACATTGTCTTGTGTTGAATGTCTCAAACAATTAAAATCGTGTAGTAAATTACGTTATGTTCACTGCATCGCTGTAAATTTGATATGGCAGTCTTGAATAGTAGAATTCCGCGGATAGCTAATTTTGAAGAATCTTGGCTTTCGAATGGATTGCGCGTCATAATAGCACGACTTGATGCCGACGTTTCGCTAATCATTACATGTGGCATCTTCAGAGCAGGCTTGAGACTTGAACTGAAACTGATTCTACTTTTTTCTGTAGCGGTATTTATTGTACCACGCTACCCAATTCATTATTACCGTTATTCCGGTGGTTAACTCAGTTCTGGCACCTGACTCTGCCGGTGTGTGATCATGTGCGAAGTGAAATTTTAGAGGATGGGTTTCCAAATGTTGGGAAGGTAATTTCTGAGTAACGGTTTAGATTATTCGGATGTTTTAGGATTACCATCGTTTAAAGAATTTTTCGTCGATAGAAGTTAGGGGCTTGGGCTGGGATTTTAGTATTTCAGAAAAGAATTTAATGATTAGTGTCAAACTTGTGTTCTACAAGTGCAGATCTACCGGTGTCACGAAGCCTTGTACAGCGCTCATGTTCTTTCACACGAGTAGCTACTGTATGACCTGTTTCACCAATGTAGACTTCACCGCAAGAACAGGGATGCAATAAACATCTTCTAAATGAAGAAAAAGAAGGGGATCTTTGATAGGTTTGTAAAACTGAGATAGTCTTGGAAGTATGGAAAACCGAGTAGAAATATTTTTTTTAAGAATTTTGTAAATTCGATCTCTTATATTTTCAATATATGGAAGATAGGCAATGGATAAAGCAGGCGGGAGTTTGTGGCTCAGGTTGGTTTGGATTTTCAGGCCAAATTTATTTCTTTATGGCTTTTCGAATTTCAAATTCTGAATAATAAAGTAGTAAAGATGAATAATAAAGTTTGATTTCATAGAGAAGTTAGTAACAATTCTATAAAACAGAAACGTCTTTGACTCTGGATGGATAATATAGGAGCGCTAGATGAGAAAGTGTTATGAAGTGTACCATGATAATACAAAATGCAAAACTAGAGCATCTTTTGTCTCCTTATCGAATACTTTCTTCCCTTACAATATACCTCACGTTACATTTCAAATCAGCCTTATCCACAAAGCTTTTCATCCACAGCCGCTTATCTTCCATTATATTAAAAATTAACCAGAATAGAGTCAATCACTGAAACAATGACGAACAAAATTTACACACAATAAATATCGCTACATAAACCAGGAGCAATCAGCTTCAGTTCAAGCCCCAAGCCTGAGCCCCAAGCCTGCCCTGAAAATGCCACCGGTAATGGTTGGCGAAACGTCGGGATCAATTCGTGCTATTGTGAAGCGGAACCGATCCAGAAGCCAAGAGTTAGCTCAAGAATAGCTATCCGCGGAAGCCTACTATTCAAGATTACCATATTAAATTTAGAGCGATGCAGTGAAGAACATGTAATTCATTACACGATTTTAATTGTTTGACACTTTTAACACAAGACTACTATGACAAGTTTTACGAATAGTGAATACACAGACATCATTTTAACATTAAGAGAGTGTTTCTGTAATGCGCCGAAAATTGCACGACGATATAGTGAAAAATTTCCTCGTCGAAAGAGCACCCGACGCAAAAACATTTTTAGCGGTTGAACATCGATGCCGTGAAACAGGTAGTGTTAGACCCAAAATTTAATGCAGGAAGAGGTAAAATCGCAAGGACTGCAGACTACTATTCAATATAAATAAGAAATGTAATATTTCGGGAATAACACTGTTTTAATACGAAAATGTCACCTAGAAAATTTTTGAGACCTCTGATTATGAATCAGATCAGATCAGATCAGATCAGATCAGATCAGATCTGATTCATAATCAGATGTTGAAAATTTAAATTCCCGAAGGAATGATCCAATACGGACAGAAAATGCAAAAAATACGATTTACGCTAGGAACATGAATTTATCAACAAAATTAGATAAATCAAAAATTTTGTAGAATAATGTTTTCCATGAGAAAATATAATTTTCGAACCATATTTTTGAAAATTCCAACCCCTATAGGTATAACCGTACGATGAAAATATACAGTTTTAAAATTGTATTAAGTTAAATTCATTGTATAATCAAGATTGGCATATGATATCAGAATAAAAATTAAATACATTAAGTTAACACTTAAAATTTAAAATTTTCCAGAAAATCCACTTATTTTCAAAAATATTTGGGTTAGGCGTTCGAAGAATAAGCACGCTCAAAGTTCAAACAGAGGTCAATAGCTCAAATTTAAAGATATCATTCGCATTTTATTTCATACCAATAGACCTAGTATTTTCCGGGTAATGCACCGAACAAAATGAAATACAAATGGTAGCTGTATGTCTTAGCTATTGATCCTTTTTTGAATAATAAATATGACATGCTACTAGGTTTTTAAACAGAAACGCGTGGGGCATCGCAATTTTGAAAAAATGTTTTCTGTTTACGGTTATTAATTTGACATAATATTTAGTTTCCAAATCACAAACATACAACGAGCGAGACACGTCAACATTTTGGGAAAAGCTTCTGCGTTTTTGGTGCATTATCCGAAAAACACTAGGTGTATTGGAACCTCCTGTTAGAATTGTTAATTTGGTATGTTAAGCTTTCAAACTGCAACATATAACGTGGGAAACATGTTAATATTTTTTTTTAATTCCTCCGTATTTAGTGAACTACGTTTCAAATGATAGCTCCCAATCTGAGCTATGAATTCTTAATTCATTTTCAAACATCTCGACTCATCAGATAGTAAAAATCATAGCTATTTGGTTGCCTTATAGAACGAGCCCCTTAGTAGCAACGGCAAAATTTGCTTCTATTTCGGCCAAAATATTTCTGAATTACATAGAATCTAATATTCATAGATCCAAATTTGAGATTCATATCGAACAGCTCAGATAATGTGTAAACGATGTTCTGATTTATTCGATTGGATTGAATTGAATAGATCGATTTGATTTAAAAAATCTGAAATAGAATGGGACCAAGTAAACCTGAACGAATTTTAACTGATGTAATAAAATTCATCACAAAACAATATTGTTCTCCTACTTTGGAATCGCTCAGATTTGAGACAAGTTCTTGATAAATTTAATGCAAATGCCATGAATACTATATATTATAAATAGTAAATTATATATAAATTTTCGGGAAATAGGTCACATCAACACTTATGCTTCATATTTTCGTCTTTACGTACGTTTTGGTCTCACGACCATCATCAGACTCATTATTTCAATAACCTGATCACTTAGCGTCCTTATCGCACCAATTTCATTTAAAATGTCAACGTCGCCGAAACGAACAGAAATGTGTGTTCCCAATAATAAAATTCAGTACGTGATTAATAAATTTAACAATTTCCACTGTAAACTTCAATTTACTTGTGAAATAGAAGTGAGCAAAAACATAAATTTCCTAGATATGAACATTAGGCATGATGCAGGTGGAAAAATAAAAACTTCGTGGTTTACTAAAGAGGTTTGGTCTCAACGTTATCTTCACTTCAATTCCGTTGCACCAGCTTGTAAAAAAAAGTGTCATAAACAGCCTTACAGACCGTGCGGTTAAATGTATGGCCATTATAGTATAGCACAAGAAACAAAAACTTAGAAAATAACTTAATTAATTGATATTCTTGCAAATTTCTACATGCGTCCTTATAATGTTAAAAGTATATTTTAGGTAGAATGTCAAAAGTATATTCCAGAGACCTTCTTTTATTACCTAATAAATCGTGACATCTGGTTCGAAAGTAAATACTTGAACTCGTCTCGTTTGTTAGTCGTTCATAGACTTTGATAACATGTGTTCGTATTTTTTGAGAGTTCTACTAAACAGTGGATTCTTGATATATTATACTTATAACATTGTTGTGTTACAATTTCGATTTCGTGTTTCTGTTCGTTTCGGCGACGTTGGCATTTTGGATGAAATTGGTGTGATAAGGACAATAAGTCTTCTGATGATGGTCGTGAGACCGAAACGAAGCAGACGAAAATATAAAGCATAAGTGTTAATGTGAACTATCTCCCGAGAATTTATATATAAGTTATTCCTGGGTCAAGAATCTTTATTATAAATAGTAAAAGAGATGAAATTGAATCATTCAACAAAGCAGAAGTCAGAAACTGAGTTCTAAGAATTGTAGTTGGTACTTCAATGCATAATAGGTAACAGATTTCCAACTGTAGGACTAAAAAACAATCATAACAGCTCTCGATTAGAACATGACAATTACCGTTATTGAAAACACCATTTTAGAAAAGTCACAGTTCCAAAATAGATATAGAAATCCTCAATATTTAGATAAAATGTGAAAAATTGAAGTCTTTTTCCAATTGAAAGTATCAGAGAAACCAATCAACCAACCAACCAAAGTTGCCCCTCCCCCCCAAACTTGTATCTACTCTAGATGATGAGAACATGACAATTACCATTATTGAAAACACCATTTTGGAGAAGTCACAGTTCCAAAATAGATTTAGAAATTCTCAATATTTAGATAAAATGTGAAAAATTGAAGTCTTGTTCCAATTGAAAGTATCAGAGAAACCAATCAACCAACCAACCAAAGTTGCCCCACCCCCCCAAACTTGTATCTACTCTAGATGATGAATATAAATACATATGGGTAGATTTGATGATTCTACAGGTAGAGTAATGTGTTCCTGGTGCATTCTACAAACAACAGTGATTATTCATCTGTTATACAAAAGATGATGATCATCTTTTGTCGAGTTATGATAACTCGGCTACCATTGCATTTCAAATGACCATTGTTTGAATTAATTTCCGAAAATTTTGGAATAATTGGAGTCGTCAATGTTCAAACTCAGAGTAGCGAATTTGCTCATGATTTTAAGTAAATTGTCAGCATTAACTAACGGCTGACCGGTAGTGATTCTGGGAAGGTGTTTCATGTCATATAAGATGAAATATAATATATCCTTCCCTACTCCGACATTGTAACATCCTTCGAGTGTGATGATATTGCCCCCTTCAAAAACTTAAATCAAATTACGATCCCTATATTTCAAAAAATCCATTAACATATTGTTTGTGAATGACTGAAGCTTTAGGGATGTAATCCTAAAACTTGATATTGCAGTTTAGTACATGATGTTCATGTTGATGGAGATTCACCCACATCTTCCAAAAGCGATCCGGAAACTGACTGTGATATTGCGGGAGAAACGAGAACAACATCTGTTGTTACTGGGGAAAAGACAGAAGCATACTTCTCTTCCCCAGCATTCCCTTGGACCCCAGGAGAACGTCGGAGACGAAAATTGCCAGAGATACCTAAAAACAAAAAATGTGAGTTTCTTCTCAATTTCATACAATTCGTCGGCTCAATAATACATATCCACCGGAAGGCTAAATTTATTGTAATGTTATTCAAACAATTTTTTTAAATAATTCATATCAAAAGCAATGATTTGAGAGACGAATTGGATAAGCAGGCATCGTGCCTTCAACTAATATTCGTATTTATTGAATCGAAATCAAGATTGGAAAAATTTTCACAGGAAAAACACTAAAAATCCTCTTAAATTATTCAGATTCTTTCGGGTACCAAGTAGGCATCATCAGAGTAAACTAAATTATGAATAAATCAAAATGTGCCTGTTTGAATAATACCCTCAGCTGGAGATAAATCAAAATTTAGTGAATTGGTTTTTCATGTATACTTTTCCATCCCTTCTAAATTACCTAGATATTTGTCCGCACTGTTTTAAAAGTGATAAACTTTGTTGAGAAATGGTGTGACGCTTATTTTTCACCATTATTTTCCTTTAAATGGGCAAAATGTTATTTATACAGAGTTGAAATGTTTCTTTTTGTTTGACCCACATAGCATTGTGAACACGACCCACAAGCACTTTTGTGAATCCCTAATTTGTCGAGGTCGGAAACTTTATTCAAAGGTATTTCCTACGCGGTTTTTAGCTTGTTCGTACATCTATAAGCTAGTTGTACTGCAAATTTAGAAAACAAATTATGGAATTTATTAATTACTGGAGGATGATAAGTGAAACTTCTGAATTGTATTGAATATTTGAAGGTAATGGCTCTAGTTTGGTTAGTTGGTTGCGTTTCAATTTTCTTTTTAGTTTAGAAATTAAGTTATTGATCAAAGATTTGTCGAAACCATTGTCCAACGCTATTTGCTGAACTTTCTCAACTTCGTTGTTGTAATTTTGCTGGTTCAAAGGGACGTTCAATAATCTATGAACAATACTATTAAATGGGGCTATTTTGTATTTAGCTAAATACGCCGGAGAATACCTACCTATTTGTTTGAGTGGGTTTTCTGTATATGTCTAAGTATTTTAATAAGCTGATTATCTGTTTCTATGTAGACAGTAAATTTCATTGAATCGAATTTGCTATTAAGCGTGTTCAAAAAGCCATGTGAATCAAAATATTTACTTATAATCGCGAAAATATCGTCAATATATCTATACCAAACTTTGGCGAACTGATTCAATTTTGATTTTGAGGAGGTTTTAATTCGCTCAAATATAAACGAAAAAAGAAGAGAGTGGATTGCCCATTGCATTATTGTTGATACCAAATGCTGGCATTTGATACGTCAGATTCAGTTCCAATAATTAATAGCAGAGCTAAGCTGGAACCAAATCAAATTTGTTAATATTTAAATAACATCAAAGAAACATATACGGAGTTTAGTGAGCCGAACATCGATTCCTCCACCGCGATCTTATGGTCCATTGTGGCTCCTGATAATACCGGGATATCAAAAATTATCTTGGTCAAGGGTGGTTGTGGAATCTAAAACGTGTGTCTTACTTTACGTTTGAAATAATTATGTCACTGTCACACTGACATCATCAATAACCTACAAATTTCATACCTATTTATTTCAGTTGTAAAACAATAATGAACTACAAATTAAAAATTATCTTGGTCAAGGGTGGTTGTGGAATGTAAAACGTGTGTCTTACTTTGAATTTTTGGATATGTTTTGTTGTGTCAGAATCTGTTAAGTCATTGTGCTGAAATTTTCTAATCCAGTTTTTGAATCATGCCTCCTACCACACAGCACAAAATTTTCATGATTGAAGTCTATTTTCGAACGGGTGCGCTAGTTAATGGAAATTGGCAATACAGTCAACGTTTGTGTTTGTACAATTTTCGAGAGCACTTCCCAAACGTGGCAATATTACCGGACAATTTTTATGCGTGCCTTACAAATTGTGTTGAAGTGTTTCGCGAAACTGATTGTGTGACTCATAAAGAAGATGCTGGTAGACCAAGACTTCGTACAGAAGAAGTTGTCAATGACGTTCGTCAACGTATGGAAGAAGAGCCTGCAAAACCTTTGAAACGTCTTTCTCAGGAAATTGGACTTTCTTATGGAACATGTCAGAAGATTTTAAAGAAAGACTTGAACATGCATCCATATAAGATGCAAGCATATCAAGCTCTTCTGCCCCCAGACCACCCCAGATGCCTTGCTTACTGCCATTGGTTTGTCAATAATTTAATGAATGACGATCTTCTGGACATAACTTTTTTTTCTGACGAAGCGTGGTTCCACCTTTCGGGATACATCAATTCTCAAAATATGCGAATGTGGAGCAATGATAACCCTCATGTTTTTACTGAATCGCCACTACATGCTCAAAAAATCGGTGTTTGGATGGCAGTTTCTCGCAGAAGAATAATTGGGCCAATTTTTTTCGATTTCAACGTCAACGCATCAGAAAGGTACAGACACAACTTTTTGGCTGAATTTGTGCTACAGTTCAACGATGATAAACTTCGGTACGGTTATTTACAGCATGACGGTGCAACAGCACATACTACACGAGAAAATATTGGTTTTCTCCGCGAGTTTTTTGATGACCGGCTGATAAGTTTGCATACAGAAGTTGAGTTTCCTCCGAGATCACCTTGTTTGACAATTATGAACTATTTTATATTTCCTTACTTAAAAAACAAGATTTTCGCAACTCCGGTAAATAATTTGCAAGAACTTCAACAAAGAATAGTTCAGCAATGTGCAACCATAACGCCAGAAATGCTGCAAAACGGTTTTCACAGCATGAGGATGCGCGTCAAATTGTGCATCGAACAAAACGGGGGACATTCCCAACAATTACTGTAATTTAGTTTTTCTTGTTACTAAAACCGTTATTTCATAATTTGTAGTTTGTAGTTTTTATTGTTTTACAAAGGAAATAAAAAGGTATGAAATTTGTAGGTTATTGATGATGTGAGTGTGACAGTGACATAATTATTTCAAACGTAAAGTAAGACACACGTTTTAGATTCCACAATCACCCTTGACCAAGATAATTTTTGATACCCCGGTAGATCACCCTGAAGCTTTGTTTCCTTGCTGGTTGCGGTTATCTTCACATCTTGTGGTATAAGACATGTCTTACAGAACATCTCAGATCTGATTATTTTCCCATAGTCGACAGTGAGCGTCTTATACTAAGCCGGGTCTCCGTAGATGGTGGCTTAAAAGACAGAGTGCTTTATATAGACCGAGTAGTAGGTTAGACATGGTCAGATTTGCCAGTACTTAATATACTGAAGTTATATTATTATTCAGTTCAGAATAACACAGCCATATCAAGTGTACTTGTACTTGCTGATATGCCATGTACTGGTTTTGGTTCGATAAATATTGAAGTTGCACCCTCTCTGACCAGTGAGGCTGCTGTTCCATTGCCCTCAGTTTTCTACTGTTTTTGAGTCAATTCCTTTGAGGGCCGCTTGGCAGTTAGAGACATTTTTTATCGGTCTGCGAACTCGGCGTCTTTGTTCTAGCTCTCGTGCTGATAACTCAATAGCCTCTATTTCTGCTTTAAAAATAATTGCATAAGTACCGAAACTAAGAGATGGTACAGTCTTCGGGCTGCAACCATTTATTCCGGCCTCAACTACTTGGATAGTTTTGGAGACTGCTCCAAGTAGATTTTATTACGAATTCATTTATTCCTTCTGGGAAGATGGAGGTTGGGTTGAGGTTGGTCGTTTTTGATATCTGAGATCATTTCCAGAATATTGTATTTTTTCAGGTCTTCGATCAGCCTATTTCGTTTCATAATACCTGTTTGTGGCCTGGCTACTATTAGTAGGTCTACTAATTCCAGAACTATATGCGATCGGTGCGATTAACATTCTCATCAAAGGCCGTTCTGAAAGTTTAAAAAATGCCATCGAAAGAGATGGTGAATCGTAGACTCGTTTTTACATAATCTAGGTGCAGCTATCAAGTCTTGTTTAGTAAGGTTAAAAATATTGTCCGATTTTGAGTCTAACTATATTCTGTTATAAGAAATCCTATGTATAAATTATTGCAACGACGAAGTAATTAGTTTTGATAATAAACCATAGTTCCATAATGAATGTCACTTCTTTATTCCATATCTGCCAACAAATATCCTAAGCAGTATTACATGGCGAGCTTCATTCTTCCGGGGCGAGTTGAACTGTTTTTTATGAGTATACAAAAAGTTCTTCTGAGGATTTAATAAAACGTGTAGCTTCTATTAAAATTGCTTATTCCACTTATATAACCTACACCGTTATATTTTTTACACTTGCACATTAATTATGAATATTGATCAATGACTTGTATAACCATTAAATAAATAGTTTGATACCTCAAATGTCGATGGTATCATTTGAAATATCACGGTAAGTAGCTACTACGGAACGTTATCTAACAGATATTCTGCTCATTTGTGTACCAATAATACACTTTTCGAAGACAAGTTTCCCCTGAATTTATGTTTCAGATCTCTACATCAATATACGTGCCAAATATCAGTTCTATTATGTCATGTCAACAGAAATCTTGCGGTTATAGAACAATTTTCACGCTATATATAGACACTTGTTCCTCTATATACCTTTAAACCCCTGTTATAATAATAAAACTAAAATTTTCAAAAAGCAATACCGTTATAGATCAATGTCAATACGAACTTTATGAAAACTTCCTACAAACAACCTTACATTAAAATGTGTATTCTGCATGAGAAACGAAAGTATACGTTAAACTTAAATGTAACACGACACAAATAATCTCAACAATAATAAGTGTATTTAATATTTAAATCGTACCACCTTTCTGTAGTTTGTTAGCAGGAACATTTCAGCCATAAAATATACCCTTACAGTTTTAAAACAATGTATCTTTAATACAGAAAATGAATGCTTGACCAACTATTCACATAACATAAGCTTTATAAGTATGCTGAATATAACTGAAAGTTTTATGACAATATAAATCTGACTGAAGAATGACTTGTTTATTATTTGTAACCTGTTTAAGCTCATAAGCCATGGAATATTCATCAAAAGATGAAATCGTTTTATAAAACACGACAAAATGACCCCAGATTTAGTATTATTAAGAGCTGTATTATATATTTTTCCAAATAGTTTTGAGTTTGGATTTATCAGAATCATATCACCTGATTTGAGAATGATATTATGAAATTTTACTCTGTCTATGATTGTTACATATTCTTTGAAATCGAAATTGATCCTTGATGGAGAAAACAATTTTTTTTTCTATACTTTGACTACAAGAAAGGGAAACCTATAATCGAAGAACATTGTATGATCCAGTGGTTGAATGTTGGGATAGAGAAGAAGCGCATTCGAATTTTTCTTGAAGGTTTGAAGGTTATAGGCATAAGGAAAGACCTCACTAGGCAAAGAGTTCCTCAACTTCGCTGTTCGATGGTAAAAACGATGCTACAACTATTTACATTAATAGTTGAATGAAACAAAATTTTGTTTCAATTTTTTTTTTTTTTTTTTTTGGATTTTCGAACTGGTGAATAATTATCAAGGGGTCCAGTTTTCGACGTCACAAATCCATAATATAATAAATAGTGGAGTTTACAAAATAATGTTATGTAAAGGGAATTAAGTTGCTCTACATAATTATCTAATATTCTAGACGAATATGAAACGGCTTTTGCAAGGACAGTATGTAATATATTTATTAGACTTATGTATTCCACTAAGCATTACCAATAGGTACAATATGTACAAAAATCAAACCGGCATATAAAAAAAACCACTTCATTCTACTGAAGTGTAGAATTTTTGAATTAATTGTTCCCAAAGTAAAGGATTTATCTTTCAAAATAGATTCATACAGCAATCTCATTATGATAAATACACCCACACCCTCAAATATATCGTGCATTATGTTTGTCACATAATTTTCAATTATATCAAATGATCCAAAACAAGGCGTCTTTATGGCAGTAAGAGAAACATACGCACATCATCTTCATAATTTTATTTAGTTCTAAGAATACTAGTCCTGTTTACATAATTAATTTTGGAAACTTGCAAAAGCGACAACAGTAATGACTTGAAAAAGATCAGTAAACGCTGAAATGGTATGTATTCCCAAATTATCCCCTAAAATAAGCGCAACAAAAAAATTAAGTGTGTGTTCCTTATTATTTATAGTTATCTTTACGCCATTCGTTTCAATAAAATTGAAGTCATCTATCAGGTTCGTTCATTCATTGCTTTAGATCCATATTTTTTCAAATCAGCACTACGAACTAGTAATGCCAAGAATATATGAAAATTCGCATTATTATATTAATTTATTGTACTGGCACCTTATAAATATCAAGTATATCATAGACATTTCCTTTAAGCATTTCTATAGGTTTATTTGAAAAATCAACAAGTCAATAAAAAAGGGTCTATTAATCTTTCCTAGTGAAAGTAAATTTAGCATATAATTTACAGAAAAATGATATTAATTGTTCTTCACAACATTTTGCACAAGTTTCTTTACTGTGTACAAAATCTTAATTGGGAGGAGGGTCGCACATTTGATTTTGATTGAAACATTAAGTGAAGAAAATTTTTTCATTTTTCTTATTGAGAATTTTTCAAAGGTTCAAAGGCTTATTACTTATAACTGCATGACTATCAACATGCTTTGAGCATGACTTGAGGAATTTGGTAGTATTGCTGCATTTATGAATTATGTTTAAGTGAACTTTCTATTATAATAAGTTTTAAAACAAAATCCACAGGTTAGCATAGTAATACACGTACCCCGTATGGTTAGGAACATAATGAAAGAATAATTACTTTGTTTTTATACCACTTTCAATAATAACATGAAAACGTTACTATAGCTTCAACACCGAAGTGCCATTATCAAAAGATAAAAAAGAAACAACGAAGTAATTGTTCTTTCTTCTACCATCGATATAATGAAACATGCATATTTTGTGAAACTATTCTCTAACAAATGTACTTATGATTTGAGTTTAACTTATAATATTCCTAGGAAATTGCTCCATTTAATTCATACCTGTTTGTTTTGATTGCAGCTGTTATTGTTACAATGTATAACGCGCAACATCAATATCTTTCGAGAGAAATGTCATTGGCTGAAGAATTAGGAAGTTCCAACAATAGTGGACCAAGCTCAAAATTAGTTTTAAAATGTGGATATCTTTGGGAAACGGATTCTCCGGATTCGGAAAGGGTATTGACCGACGTAGATAGTGGTCATAGCACAGCACATTCTCCTTCAGGAACAGACGGCCCTAAGTCTTTATCACCAATATTGGGAATGTCGTCTTCATATGTCGGTGGAATGTTATACAGTGACACTGAAATGCTAGAAGCCACTCATAGAGGGCTTCATAAGTTCATACCAAGACATGACGATGAAATCGAGATTGAAATAGGCGACCAGATTTATGTTCAGAAAGAAGCAGATGACTTGTGGAGTGAAGGTAAGGATTATGTCAGGGTAATCGAGGAGGCCATCCAATCAAAAGACCTCTACCAATCCATCAATCACCAAACTTCCTACTTAATTATTCTCGTATTTGTCTTCCATAATGGGCAGGGCCGCTATTAAGTTATAGCATGCATTGTTCTCTCATTGAGAGATGTTTGCTCCAACATATTTTTGTACTTGGTTTCCAATAATTCTACAAATGCAGCAGCAGTTAGTCGGTTTGGTTAAGCGTATGATTCAAAAATATTGTTTTTATTATTATTGTTTAAATGCGAGTAGCTCTATGAACGCTCATGGATCTTGTTTCTTTCTATAATCTAAAAATACTTGTTCTATTTCTTACTAAAACGTTATAATTTTTATTTTGTTCTCCTCTATGTATAGGATCATTTTCCAGGAGAATCAAATGATTTCTTCTAAAAACTGCAGATGTATGTGTATTTGAAAAATGTATGAGATACTCTCTTTCCGCAGCAAAGGAATTTCAGTTACGATACTCCTGAACAAAATTATTTCAGTTCATTTGAAATGTCGTATCTCTAAAACCAAACCATTTAGATTTTCCAATTCTAAGTCCTGTTCAAGTATTCTTATGACAATATGGAGATCTTTCACATTTTGAAAGGTATGAGTGTAAATTTGAGCACTCTATGTGCTGGATGAGACGTGGAATAAACGTTCTAAATCTACTTCATTTGCTGTTTACATTCACATCAATTATCCTGTTCAAGATAATCTATATTTTTAGGAGTGAATCTACGAACTGGAAGATTGGGTATTTTCCCGTCGGCTTACGCTGTTGACTGTGATTATACTGACTGGGACTCAACATGCGAACATGGCCGTAGAGAAAGATATTTACTGGGATATTTGGGATCAGTAGAGACTTTAGCACACAAAGGTACATCTGTTGTTTGCCAAGCTGTAAGAAGGGTTATTGGAATTTCGGGAAACGAACCCGAATCGCAGTCTTGCATACTAGAAGTTTCCGATCAAGGTCTGCGTATGGTTGATAGGCGAAAACAACATGTGAGTAGATCTTATATTGTTTTATTACTTGAACGTAATATCATATTAGACTCAAATTTTTCAACAATCCTACAACAAATTTGAATGCACATAAATAAGATAAGACTGTTATATCTTAATTCACCTATTTTGACCTCAATCACCAATTCAATCATTGATTGATATAGTCGCTATGTTTATAAAGTGTCAAGTTCATAATTATTGAATTCAAGTATTCTTAAAAGAATTAATGTTTAGAACGATCCTTCCATAATATTCTAAAAATTAATGTATAAGTGACACAGCTAGAATGTTTTGTATTATGTAGGCAGTTTTCATCATTTCGTAATCATTTCTGATCTTGCCCAAAACAACTTCCCTTGCATTATAGAATATGTTTTGAAATTGCAGCAAAATGAGCCCTGCATAGACTACTTCTATTCGCTGAAGAACGTATCATTTTGCGCTTTCCATCCAAGAGATCACCGCTTTTTAGGATTTATCACTAAACACCCCACCTTGCAAAGGTTTGCTTGTCATGTATTTAGAGGATCTGACTCGACTAGACCCGTTGCAGAAGCTGTAGGGTGAGTTACGAGCATACTTTACAGATTTCACAAAAAAAATTGTTGTTGCGTACAAATTACATATGAATTCCGAGATCACATGTGTATTAAAATAATGGTAGACTTCAGTTACATCGACTTTTCTGAAAATTATTCACAAACAAGTTGGATCGATCGTCATAGCTCACAAATCAAATGAACGGGCATACACGGAACTACCCGATGGGATCTAGTTCTAATCTTAACCAGACCCACGGTCGTACATACAGGTCTGGAAACTCGGGGCTGTTTCCTATGTGAGAAGTAGGACCGCTAAGCGTCGACTGTCGCGTAGTACCAAAAGACGTCACGTGAGAGTATTCTCTGGCAACTGTCATTCTTAAGTTGTAAACACAAGGAATACCTGCGTTTTTAGAAACAAATTACGAAACTGTGCATTGTGCTGAAATGCAAAACGTGGTACAAAAGTGTAAAGCAAGAAACTTCTGTTTTTAAAGTGCCGAAAGATGCGGAAATGCAAAAAAAGTGGATGCTTGCGATTCCGGATAGAAATCGTTTTAACGAGGTCTTTTATGTGTGCGAGCATGTATAACGAAAAAGGGGAAGTTATTTTTAAGGTGAGTAATACATTTTGACAAGAGTAACAGTTTTATTCCTCTCTCAAATCAGAATAGTAAATATTGCGTTACGAGAAAAATATTTTACTTAATAATGTGATTGTTGCCGTACTTCGAGATCCAAGCGCTAGCTAGTGGCTGAGCGAGGGGCTACGAGTTTGGCGACGCGTAAGAGACCCATGTCAAACATACGAGTCCCCAGACCTGTATGTACGACCGTGACCAGACCCTACGTAAACAAACAAAACAAGCTATGCTGGAATCTAAACAAGGATAGAAAAGCCTTCTTTATATCTCTCATGGGTCTGAGGAGTTTGCACTATGCAAACGCCGATACCATAGACATGTATGATCTATTTATTATATGTTCAAAACATTAAGACGCTTTTACTTATCAGCAGAAAATGTAATGATTATCACTTTAATGTGATGCTCACAGAGTTTATAATGTCCAAGCCAAATCACTCACTAACGAGGAGAATATTTGATTTTGTATATTCTTTAGTTCGTACATTAACGTTGTTCAGAAATTTCAATCGCAAAAAAAAAACACCTGTACAACTATATTATCAACAATTTCAGAAGAATATCATGTACATTGAACTATGGGGCATTTTTGGCTCTTAGTGATAATTTCTAATAAAATTGCTAAGAGCTTAACCTAATAATCACCCACTTGGTTAATCAGGCAGACACTTCCCCCTGGGTCATTTTCTTCGTATTTGATGATATTTTTGATTTTTTAAACAATTTTGACAATATTTCATACACGGTGTTTCTAAAAGTTGTTTAATTTGTTAGGTTATCGAAGCGGCCAACAGTTTTTTCTAATGGTACATTAATGCATCAGCCGATAGGCTACCTAAATTCTAATTTAATCATACTAGGTATTTCTATACCTATCTTCAAATATTTTCTTACTTAGAATATTATGAGTATTTCGCTATTAGGTAATACACGAAACAGACATAGTTGGCCATGTTTATGGCTTTGTTTGATGTACCATGGCTACGATCATAATCTGCCAACCACTAGTTTCATTTTGTTGTCATTTATTTTATTAACTGATTGAAACTAGCCAATCATTTGTATGGCCCAAATCTCAAATCAAACAAATTATTGGTTATCGAAATACGTCTAACGTACCATCGAGTTTCAAATACCCGGTATATTAACATTTACGTATTGTGAGCTATATATCAGATTAATTAATTTCTTCGCCAAATACTTCAAAATGTATTTATTTTCAGAACAACATTGAGAAGACGGTCAACAAATAATTACATTTTGGGGATGATTTCCCCAATAATGAAATTTTTGTTATTTTTTCTAGTAGCCTCCAGTCATGTACATCTCCCAAAAGTTAATTCCTTGTACATATTCTACAGAGGTGAATAACTTAGTTATAACAAACCGTGTATTGAATATATATTGCACATACTATAATATATTATGGAATTGAGCATTGTTATTCAAATTAGGTTGTCGAGCGTATGGAAATAGTTACTATCATCAAAAATAAAATATCCAATTCCGAACCCTGGATGACCCTGGATTTTTTATAATTAGATTTCTTCTCTTTCACATGCTAATTCTAATAATATATACTTCCGTTAGGCTTCTACTAGACCATTACGATATGCAAAAATTTCTTGTCATATTAAAAAAATTGATCTAATTATTTTCTCAGCATTTAGTAACAACTTATAGGATAAACTTGAAAGATTTACTGGTTAAATATTTTTAATTATCAGAACGGAAAATTGAAAAATGTAATTTATGAATGTATCAAGTGTTAGGCGTGTTTAATTAAAATTTCACAGATATCGGAACTCTTCCAATCATCGGAGGGCGTTAAAAACAAACATAAAACAATGACAACTATTGTTTATCGAATATTTTGTACTATAAATAGAAGACTTTTGCATGTATAGATGATCCAGAGCAGGAGCTAAATGGAGTGCGAGTGAATGAAACAGCTAATTTGGGAAAACAAATTAGACAGAATTATCTAACAGAGAATATAATGTAGACTAATATAGGCAAAAAGTTTTTTCTCCTCATATAGTGTGTGAATGATTCTATATAGGTGCGTTAGACCATGAAATGAAAGATATCTAAAAAGCAAACTCTTATTGTTATTGTTAAATATTATAAACTCAGAAATGAAAACATCTGAGAAGAAATTGATTAAAAAATAGGTACCCCTTCATGAAATTTGAAATCATTATGTTCATATTTATACTTTTGTATTCCAAAATTTAACTCTTTTCTTCCAAATTCCCCATCTCTTTATTTTGCTATTAGAAAATTATTAAGGTTATTGGCAATATTGCTTAAAACATGTGTATATCGTTCATTATATTTTTGATTCTGCACTTTTATTTTGGTTTTTTATTCCTGGATTTCTAAAATTCAATCTTCTTCATCTAACTTTTGGCAAAGTTAATGTAGATTGAACCTAGGTCTCAACATTTTCCATATTTTTATCAGCCACACATTCCTCTATATCGTCTTTTTGTACAATTGTTATACTTTCAGAAACATGGTTCTCATCAAATTCTGAATCTTTTAAATAGTTAATCCCGCCGTAATAAGTACTCTCAGCAAAGGTTGACTTTATCCCTCCTGTACCTAATTATTGTTATATTCGGAGTACCCACCTGTAACAGCAACCACAAGTCCACTTTCTTCCGGAGGTGTCAACTCAGTTATTTCCTCTCTTATTACACCACCAGTTCAATTTCTGCATTCTATAATCTTCTTATATTAATTTTTCCCATTTTCCCAGTGCTTAAATCTTTAAAATAGAAATAAGAGCTTCTTACCCTTATAATAATATTGAAAACACAATATTTATATTGTTATGAAATAACCAAATTTTAAAACATACTAATCTAACTTATCAAAAAAACATACTCTTTTAAGTTAGTTCAACCCATTTTTACTTCTCTCATTATGCGACGGATGTATCCGTTTTGAGCATTTTTGAATCGATCTAGACTATTTTTAACATGATGTCTCGGTGATTGCGCCGTTCCAATTGGTCGTATAAATTTGAAATTTTGAATATCGCTTTAAAGTGGTGGAAATAGGAGTTGTATTGCTTTTGGGCGTTGTAGCCTGTTTCTAGTGGTATTTCTGACATCCATTTTCATTTTTTCAAATGGAATTATGGTATTTTATTGGATCATAAGGTTTTCTGGTTATAAATATAAATATATCACACGTAGGTATATATTTAACCTGCAGAAGTGTCCGGAATTCACATTCTAAGATTCAAGTGCCACGATCTATTTATTTCATGTCTTTCTTCTGTGCAAGATCTAGACTTCTTGATCCTGTGGTGCATTTTGATAGTACATGTGACAGTATGTGTCTGTATGAAACATAGAGCTGTGAAATACATTATGTAGGCCATTGAGATAAAATTTCAATGCAACGTATACCATAATTTAACGTCTTTCATCAAAATTTTATAAATCATTTCCAATATATTTTCTGTTCCTAAAATTATTTATACTTGACCAGTTTTCTATCAGTTGAACTGTCAGGATAAATGAAGGTTGAAATAGTTTCGATACAGTCATCACTATTGATTTTTAGGGTTCCTTTAAGAAATGATGCATCAACGGAAAAATAGATGGGAATTCTGCGACGTTAAAACTTAATTGCAACTACTATTGACGGTTTTTATAGTTATAACTTTACAAACAATGATTATTTATGTCATGCTACAGCTTAAAATGATGATTGTATCATTTGTACCCTTCCAATGATACGTAACAAATTGAATATTGCTTCAGAATTTTGATTGAAAAATAATTCTATTGAAAATCCAGATGAAAATCAGGAGTTACTTGTTTTGTCAAATTAGAAGTAAGTATAAATGAATCTTTTACTTGTTACAACGTGAATGACTTCACATAAAAATGGCCTTCAGTTCCAGCTTATTGGTAAAGTATCGTATTGAAAATCACAATGAAAATCAGGAGCTAGTTGTTTTGTCAAATTAGAAGTATAAATGAATCTTTCACATGTTACAATGTGAATGACTTCATAAAAGATTGCCTTTCAGTACCAGGTTCGTAGAGTATCTCTCGAGGAAGCTACATATCCAATATCCTGTTTTTCTTATTTTAAATAATTACATACATTTTCGAACATTAGGTAAATACTACAGCTGTTTGGGAATTATATTTGAGATTACAAATAATTTGTATCATTTTATATAATAAGTAAAGAATACAATTTTATTTGTAAGACAATTTATTATATAACGATGCTGTTGATTTATTCTATAAACAGAGGATGGTAAAACTCCAATAAATAAGCAATGGTGCCGCTAGCATGATATTTGCAAGTTGAAGTAAAACATAGAACGTAACCTCCTTTGAAATAAATCGGATATTATTTAATATATCTCTTGTAGTAGGATATGTGATACCAAACCATACCATACCTGATTGTTGTTAATTTGATTGCAAGCTATTCCCAAAAAAGTGCAGCTTCATACATTTCCATATTTTTACTTCCCTCTCTATATAGTGTAAGACTGAAACCATAGAGATCATATAGTATAGAGGAGTAAAGCCCCTATATATATAATATAAGACGGGGCTTTACTCCTCTATACTATATGATCTCTATGGCTGAAACACGGTCGTACATACAGGTCTGGGAACTCTACGTTTGACATGAGTCTCTTACATGTCGCCAAACTCGTAGTCCCCCGCTCAGCCACCAGCTAGCACTTGGATCGAACTATGGCAACAATCACATTGTTAAGTAAAATAATTTTTCTCGTAACGCAATATTTACTATTCTGATTTGAGAGAGGAATAGAACTGTTACTCTTGTTAAAATGTATTACTTCCCCTTTTTCGTTATACATGATGCACTGTTTTCTTACGAATTCTTTTTCGAAGTGATGCTCGCACACATAAAAGACCTCGTTGAAACGATTTCTTCCGGAATCGCAAGCATCCACTTTTTTCGCATTTCCGCATCTTTCGGCACTTTAAAAACAGAAGTTTCTTGCTTTACACTTTTGTACCCCGTTTTGCACTTCGGCACAATGCACGGTTTCGTCATTTTTTTCTAAAAACGCCAGTATTCCTTGTGTTTACAAGTCAACAATGACAGTTGCCAGAGAACACGGTTGTATACGTGTCAGAGATCATTCCTCGACTCATGCGCCACCCTTTTGGTACTACGCGACAGTTGACGCTTAGCGGACTCACTTCTCACATAGCAAACAGCCTCGACTTCCCAGACCTGTATATACGACCGTGGGCTGAAAGTATTGTGGTCGATCCAAAGTCAACCCGGTAGCAGATGTCAGTATAAAACACCGAGTAGTAAATTATAGTATAGGTTATTTGAATAAAGTTTCAATGTAACGTGGAGTATATCTTAACGACTCTTTATACTAATCGTACTAAAACAATAAATCCGTTTTTGAATTATTAAATACCTTATTTCAGATGATGGTATGCTTACATTGTTTTTGAATCACTATATTGAATCTTTATCACCGTTTTAGTGGTAGCGATAATAAATTAAATTAAAAATCTATAGCAAAAAAGACATATTATATTATTGGCAGACCAGCGCACAGCTTATATGCATTAGTATTAGATATTATGGAGTAGTATAGGAGTAGTTACGCAGTATTGGCGTCACACTGTCACACATAATGTGACGCTCACTGTAATTTTAAATCTTACATCGCTATGTAAACGCAATTAAAATTTTGCGATGTAGAACAATTCAGTTCAATAAGCAAGAGCATGACCCTATTATTGTTCACATTTTGCTTCCGTCGCTGAACGACATTTTTTAGAATAAGTTTTTCTGGGTTCCGTCAGATCAACATCGTTAACGGTTTTAGCAATTCCGCTTTTTATATTAGATACATCCCACAGTGGTAGTTACAGCGATGAGAAGCGTTGTGTGATCACGAAGACTGCTCTGTGCTCTCACAGTCTGTGTCTTGTCAAGTCCCACTCCTCGTAACGTAACGTGGTCTCTAGGCGGTGTCCATCGAAGGTGTCGCGACCTTGGTGAGATGGAATCCTACAAGTGTTTCATCACCATAAAAACTGGTACCGAAAGTTGAATCTGTAGGTTTGTTTAGAAAATTTTAAGTCTAGGTTCCTATTATTGATGAACTAATCTGCCTACACATTCCCATATTACTCTGGGTTGTTTCAAGGAAAAATCTGTTGGTTCGTATAAAGCTGGCTACAGATCAAAGATCAGTGAATTCTAAATTTGAATTGAATATTAAACAAATCAAATCATTTCTAACTGAATAAAACAAAGAACCACTTTAAGATTCCATTAAAAACATTGAGTCGAATACCCTGATTACTTCAGAAAAGTCGATGTCAACTTAAGTTAGTCAGCGTTCAGATTTTACCAAGTGCATATTTGCAAAGATAGAATCGGAAGTCTCTGCAGAAATCATTATATTAAAAAATGTTAAACTTGAACCACTAACAATATCAAAATTTAATTTTATTAATTGATATCAAAATGTAATATACCGGGATATCAAAAATTAACTTGGTCAAGGGTGGTTGTGGAATCTAAAACGTGTGTCTTACTTTACTTTTGAAATAATTATGTCACTGTCACACTGACATCATCAATAACCTACAAATTTCATACCTATTTATTTCAGTTGTAAAACAATAATGAACTACAAATTAATATAGTAATAAAAATTGTCGAAATGTTAACTTTGAACCTTTTAAAAGGTCGGGATAGCCACAAACAGGGTCGAAAACGGTTTTAATAGTTAATTCTCGATAAATGGAATGACGTTCATGTGAGAAGCCCGTAGCTCGCGAGTTGGAAAAGTGTAAAAGTTAGGAACATAGAACTTCTTTACGAGGGCTTTTTGCGTACCGTTTTCGCTCCATGTAGTTAGATTTAGTCGCGATACGCACCCGACAGCCCTTCTTTTTTCCAAAAATTCCGTTCAAATAGGAAAATTTAATTAAAATAGAAGCAGGTACTCTCAGGTCTCAGCTACGCTCGCCTAACGTGCGACGTACCAAAGGGAATTTTCTTGCGACTAAAATATACACGAAGCGGGTAAAAGCTAGCGGCCCATAGCCGAAAACATTTTATTACAACTGGCGCCGGACGCACGGGGCACGAAACGGCCCCAAATTAACAAGATCGAGGTGAAATGTATAAACTCTAACTGACGCGCATCGAGCTCCTCGAGGCATATGTGAAAATTATTACGTTCGTAACTAATGACATAGGACGTCTTGCGTTCATGCAATTGTGTTTTTATACAATTCGAATTTTCTTATTTCGATAGGCCAAGTGAAAATTCCGGAGTCTGAAGCGCTAGAGACTTCTGAGTGTTATAACATTCGTATAAAATTGCGAAATTTCGCACTTTTAGAAACTTCAAATTAATTAATTTGACACAAGTAAAGTAAGAGACACGTTTTAGATTCCACAACCATCCTTGACCAAGGTAATTTTTGATATCCCGGTACATGCATGAACATGTAATAGAGAATCCATTGCTGTCCATTCATCCAATTATCATTTGACCATTGATGTTTCAGTCGTGCCTTCCAAAGGTTCTACCAGAAGTTTATAGAGACTGCTTACCCCGTTGAAGATATATACATTGAGTAAAATGTCTTCTGCAATAAAATGTACATATTGATCATATGCTGTGTCAATACTTAATAAACATATTTAATTTTATTGTGTTTCGTTGGCTACCCTCCTCACATTCCATTAAAAAATCAAACACGACCACTTATATACCAGTAGTGGATATAGGTTTTTATAAAGAGGGTTTAATTATTGATAAAAATAAGTTTTTATTCTCCAATCAATATTGTGCTCATCTAACATTACGTAACCTGTAATAAGAGCTCATAGGGGTGTTTAGATCCGCTACTGTTATGTTCAATCAAACTATTGGAAGATTTCCACTCTACAGATCGTTTTCAAAACACGAGAATCAGGGATTGGAAATTATATCTTTAGAAAGATTAATTCTAGCATTTATTCAAACACAACAATTTGGAATTCCAACCGAAGCAAGAATTTTCTAATAATACGAAGGAGCAATTATATAAAATATGTAAATTTCAACCAAACAATGAAAAGTTGAAAAAAGAATTATATAGAAATATCAGATAGTTATAAAAAATGCAAAATATAAATATGAAGAAAAATTACAAAAAAAAATATGGATGATTATTATGAAAAAATGGGCAGAAAAGGGATAAAACAATCCAAATAGATAACTTGATAGAAAATAGAAGACAGCAGCGAAATAGTTGAAAATGTGAATAATTACTTTATAATGTACGAAGCGTACAAAGTGATAAGATAATAACAAAATCTAGTGAAACTAAAATACTGCCTAATATGACTATTTTCGTTAATATCAGGAATGCACAAGAAATCAAAATAAACGAGAGGTTTTGAAAACTCAAATATTAATAAATAATAAAGATCCAAATAACGAAATTAACATTAGTGATATTAGAAAAGACATGAAACAAAATACTTTTGTTAATTAGCACAGCTCAGCATCTTGCAAGAAGAGAATAACAAATAGACTTCGCAGTACCTAATATGCATGAAAATAGTTTCAGTAATTTATGAATACTGAATATCAAAAATGATATGAAATAGCGAGTGCCAACGAAATTGGAGATATTCTTCAAGTGTTCATTAAAAGCCAGAAAACAAGAAAATTCCATTGAAATTTCCAAATTCGTATTCGCACAATTGTGCATAACAATATTTACTATATTGTTTTCTCTTTCAAATATGTGATGTTAGTTTGTCGTAAATTTGTTTTTTTTTGTTCATTGTCGAAATAAACTCAATACATGAAAAATGCTCTTTAGAAAAAATCAGTTTCTGTTCTTTCAAAACATTTGTTTCGGGGCAGTCACCTGGCGGGGATTTTTAAAATGTTTCACTGTCGATTCTTTGAATCGCGAGATCTGTTTCATCAATACGTTGCATTGGGAATAACATTGTTTAGTTTCAATGGGACCTTTGCTTTTCGGCAAATGATGTTTAAACATCTAGGTTCTCCAAACATTTTGTAAAGTGGTAGTTACACCTCTGTCGGAGACGATTCATCAGTGACTTCATCGTCTGGCCGTTCTTCTGATGAGCTCATGAGAAGAGCAAAACAGCTGTCTGGAACTAATATACTGTTCAACCTGGAGAACCAAAACTTTCCCTACTCATTTTAACACGAAATGTATTTGTATTTCACTTTGCAGTTTTGTTATTTATCATTAGATGTCAAAGATTATTTTGATTCACTTTTTAGTTTCCTTGATGACTGTTGAAGCACTCTCAGAAAATTGTCGCTTTTATCGCTAGTTACGAGCTACGATGCGATTGTTCCTGCTGATGTAGTGTCATATTATACATGTAAAGTCAGCCTTACTGCAATTTCGAATAGATTCACTACCTGTATCTTAATAATAAAGTAATTTCAATTATTTTTAAAAACTCAATTTTGAAAGGAACTCACGTATCTGGCGCAGACGGTAGGATACGCCGAGGTGGTTTAGTTAAAAAGGTCAAATACCTGTTCATATAAACGAAACAACTGTTGATTTCCCAATTCAAACTGTTAATGGTTGTGACTACTCGCATCGACGTAATCTTCGCAAACACATTGTGTGAGGAGACCCACTTCCTCTTTTTATATTGAAATAATCTTAAGCTAGGAAGACCTGGGAAGTAGACACACGTCGCTGGTCCTGTAGGCAGTAATATTAAACAACAAGGTTTAAATATAATGAAGAAAAACAAAGTTCTCAAAATGTCTTTGAATGTACCATTAATGATCTATCAATCCGATAATATACCTTCCTTCGATGACAATCCTAATAATTTCATAAAAAAATTTCAAAATCAGCACATCAAATCAATATTATAATTTTTGATACAATCTTAGGTAAATTGAGTGATCGTGCAGCTGATCTTTACAGCAGAAATGAATTGAATAGTTGAACAGTAATAAAAGGAATATGAACAGTAACGTTTAGCGATCAACGTATTATAGATTGTCTAATTCAGGATCAAATCGCATTGAAGCTTTTCTGAAGTGAAACACCATTGCAATTTGGCATATATGTCCAAGATGCTCGTAGACACTTATTTTCTAAATTAAGTACCGAAATTATTGACTCCGTTGTAAAGGTAATCAAAATAAGACATTGTGATGAATTTTCTTTGAAAACATTTATTAATTTACAATTGGTCATAAAGCTTAGAAATCAGGGTAATAGCGAAAATATTGAGAAGCTCTAGCAATCGTTAGGGAAGAAGAAAACTTCATTATTATTATATATCATAGCAAAATGTTATAAACACTGGATATAAATCAAAACCTAGGATGAATCAACATTTCCAAAATCTATAGCAAAGTCCATTTTGGGCCCAGCAGTAACTAAACCTTTGATTTCCCCACATGCACACAGCCAAAAGCGTTCAACTTATCAAATAACAAAATATCCATAATTTCAACATATTAATGATAGGCCTCATAATTCATCATTTCCAAATTCACAACAACCTTTCTTTAGATAACAGACTTAAAGAAAGAAACCCACACCAGCACAACAGCCCAACAATGCCAAAGTAGCATCCAAACGAAAATCTTTAGTAACAGAGTACCTGACCAGTCACAGCACCTAGACATCAGAGAAAATGTTATTTCTACCTACAATACTTGTCACTTTTCTTTTCACGTGAATATTTCACCATACTTCCCTCCACAGATACACTCAGTTATTTTTTTACAAATTCACAAGAGACGCTTGGTTCATTCAAGCGGAAATTCAATTCGCTTTTAAGAAAATCACTGGTGAAAATACGAAATATCAGTAGGTATGTCATTATGTCACTTCCGCAGGAGACAATCATCTATCCGTCTTGGATATTTTACAAAATCCTCCGGCCAATAACGCATATATTCCATTCTTAAAAAAGAACTTATTGAACGTCATTCACAAAGCGAAGAGAAGAAAATTTGAAGAACTTTCAAATTCGGAGCAAGGAGATGAAAAACCATTTGCATTTTTCAGAAGGATGAACATTTTAACCGGGACTTCTTCAGCAGTTAATAACGATTTATTGAAAAAAATAACTGTTTAATTTTAAAACAAAAAGTTAATAAATTCAGTAACATCAGTTAATTGTATTATTAGTGCAACTGAATCACCACCCCCTAATTTTTTTTTATAGTAAACTAGCCTGACATGCCCTTGCCACTTGGAGTTTCGAACCTACGACGCTATCGCGAAGCAAAATACATGATGGGGTCTTACCACCACAAGGACCGCTGATGTAAGTAAAACATTGAATTCAGATATCAACAATTAATTCGCTGGCCGCTAGGAACATCCCAGTATCTATTAACTATATTTGAGTAGGTGACAAACCGCTGTCAAAAATCAAACATCGTACGTCGCCGTGGCAGACATAGCGGTCACTATAATATGATCTCTATGGTGGCAGAAGGAAACATTGATGTTCGTAAACCATCGATGAACATAACTCCGTAGTCCCAGCACTGAGCATGAAGTGACTTTGCCCTGATATTAAAAGTAAAGGGGCTCTGTGACTTATTTCATCGTTTTAATTTTGGTAGTGACTACTGCACGGTCGGAACGTGTTGTACAGTTTTCTTCGTACCCGGTCCAACCTTAGAGTAATAAAAGATATTCAGGCGCCTTCGATAATAACACCACTTTGTAGTGAATTCAACATCCGGCTATCCTTTACTGTCATGTTTGTTTACAAGAGATCTGGAGACTGGCTCCATGAGTAATTTCTTGAAAGGTACGGTGAAAAGAGAGAGTTCTCGATTGGAAAATATATACCACTTAATTATACAATTATATATAAATTTGCAATTTTTGACGTGACAACGTCTTATAATTCGATGGAGCCGGCTGCACGCACGAAAAAACATGACTCATGTGGCGTTAGCTCGCGTTCCATTTAAGGCTTGAAGTGCAAGCGAGCTCTCCTACTTGAGTGAGCGATGCGTCCGCGTGGACAGCTGCTATACAATAATACATTTAAATGTTTTCGTCAAGTATGAAGTGCAGTGAAAAGTAAATGTGGTGTCAATTGTTATAGCAACGATAATTGCGGCGATAAAGGTAATGATTCTTTCGATATTAAATATATGTTCAGTGATATATTGTCGAATATTCGTGCTTTCATCATTAAAATAAATAGCATCGGTCCGCTAGTGCAGCGATTGTAGGTTATGCTATAATTGACAAAACTATAACAATAAGTTAACAGAACTATTTCACGATGAGTAAAAAATCAATTGCTTTACTATTCGATCGAAATAATTATCGAGCGTAGCTATGATTTCAAAAAATTAAAACATAAATGTTAAATCTTCCACATATCATAACAACGTGTCTGAAATGACAGGTTGGACCAACGGGAACAATTTTCTCCTATATCGAACACCTTGAGGCGGGCTTTTTAAAAGCTAGAGTTACAAAAATTTTAATGATGTTTCCAAATTTTAAATTTTAAATTTAAGATTTATAAACAATAATTTAATCACAGTTTATTCTTATAATAAATTATTCAAAATTATTACTTTTTTACAACAAATTACAATTAAATTTGCAAAAATAATTAAGTAACTAATTGAACAACAACTTTTATTCAGTTTACTTGCTGAAAGAAATAATGTCAATACAAAATTTATTATTATAAAATAATAAAATCAAAAATTAAATTTTAACAGTCGAGTAGAAATTTAAACAATAAATTTTATTCAAGTATTTTGTAAATTTAAAATGATTTTCTGAATGAAGAATTTTATGAAAAAATGAAACCATTCCATCAGTATTTTCTTATGACGTTGTCACGTTCATCTATCGTCAGTAAACCGACTTTACAGACAACCGAGTTTTTTTATCAATTAAATTATTGAACAGTCTTTATTATCCAAGAATAGTAGAGAAAATATTTTCAAAGGCACAATTCACACTAACGACACATATAAACAAACAAGATGAATCAGTCGTTATGACTCACAACGTTGGACCTAGTTAAGGTTAAAATAAGATTGAATGATCTTCAGGTTTGAACACAGCGAAGACCGAATTCCGCCAAAAACACCGATGATCAGAACCACTAATACGACCTTGGGAATAGCGTTCGGAGCTCGAACAGGAGATCTTGATACTTTGTCCATTTTTCCTCCTCCTTCAACACTATGTTCTTCCCTGCCGGAGCAAAGAATTCGACGAGATACATTTGTTTGTTCATCGAGGAAGATGACGTCAGGCCTAATTGCTTGTATGGACCTGGCGGTCGAAAACGGCTAATCCCAGTAGATCTGGTGTTTTTCGTTTCCGACAACGAACTCCATATCTCCTGACATGTAAGGTACTTAGCCTATGCCGTACAAGTGCCTTAGACGGTAATACATCACCCGTAGTACTGTATTATGGCAATGGGTGTACGCCGAGGCCGCTTTTGCCGGACATGCCAAAAACAGGTGGAAAAGGGTCTCAGACGCCTTTCGACAGGCCCTGTAGCTGACATCAGGAACCTGCACACCCATCACGTTGCGGCGATTGCGGCGATAGACCTAGGTGTTGAGAACACCATCTTGGCAAGATGCATTAAGTCCCTCGGTCTCGGATGTAAGCCCGGCTGACTTTAAGTAGCTGAAGGTCAGCCTGGTTGACAAGCCGAGCGTTTTGATATTTCTGTAGAAAACACCGTGCTTGTCAACATACCGCCTGAGTATAAGATCTAGAACCGTGGCATTTAGGAAAAGCGTATAATGGAAATCAATTATTACTTCACATGGCGATTTTCTACCAGCCCATTACTCTCAACCACGGTCGTACATACAGGTCTGGGGACTCGTATGTTTGACATGGGTCTCTTACGCGTCGCTAAACTCGTAGTCCCGCTCTCAGCCACTAGCTAGCACTTGGATCTCGAAGTGGTAAAACGATTTCTTTCCGGAATCGCAAGCAGTGTTACTAAGTATTCTGATTTGAGAGAGGAATAGAACTGTTACTCTTGTCAAAATGTATTACTCACCTTAAAAATAACTTCCCCTTTTTCGTTATACATGCTCGCACACATAATAGACTTCGTAAAACGATTTTTATCCGGAATCGCAAGCATCCACTTTTTCGTATTTCCGCATCTTTCGGCTTTAAAAACATGAGTTTTTTGCTTTACACTTTTGTACCACGTTTTGAATTTCGGCACAATGCACAGTTTCGTAATTTGTTTCTAAAAACGCAGGTATTCCTTGTGTTTACAACTTAAGAATGACAGTTGTCAGAGAATACTCTCACGTGACGTCTTTTGGTACTACGCGACAGTCGACGCTTAGCGGTCCCACTTCTCACATAGGAAATAGCCCCGAGTTTCCAGACCTGTATGTACGACCGTGCTCTTAACCCATCACTTATTGACGCTTACATTCTAAACAAGAATAGAAAACTCCTATTTACATAATGTTATTGCTCTGAAGGTCCAACCGAATCAACAGTTGATATGATAAATTCAATGTTGACTATGCATGACCGATAATAGCTCAGCCAGCAAGAACGCGGCTAAATATTTTTTGCGTATAATAGCGTAGATCAGAAACTTCAAGCGACAAGGTCATCGCATGTTGATTTGTTAAATTATTAAATATTTTTGGGAATACCATGTGAATTTACATTTACTTTTTCCGTATTTTCAAAGGTGTTATAGGATCACATAAGAAAAACTTAATTTACTATTAATAATTAGGTGTAAGTCTATTATATGAAATATTGTTATATTTCAGCGAGTTGGACCGGACACGAACAAATGTTGGCTACATGGTCTACCGGTGCAGTAGTCACTGCCTTCTATTTTTAGAGAGTAATAGAATTGAAGGTTACCTCCCGCTCAATTTTTTAACAAGGGTGTACTCGTCCTCACTCCTCGTCCGTCAGCTCGTTCACTTCCTTTGACATTCTGTTCGTTATAGGGTTATCACTGTTATTTTGTCTATATTTCCATTAATTACGAAAGCAATGGCAGAACCACGCGAAAGAACTTTTATTATGATTAAACCCGATGGTGTTCAACGTGGACTTGTAGGCAAAATTATTCAAAGATTTGAAGATAAAGGATTCAAATTGGTAGCTCTTAAATTTGTATGGGTAAGTACAAACTTGATTGAACACTTAACCTCCATTTTTTTACCGGTTGGTAAAATTTCACACAATTATTATTAATTCAAATGCTACGAGTATCTATCGGCAACAATATTGTAGAATTATTTATTAAATCCTAAAACTCATGAAAATATATTATTTTTACTTTTAGTTTATGAAAAAATATAACCTGCAAATGATCATTGTAAATTCTTACCATATATATCTGCTACATTGCAATGTTATCCCCAAAGCTCTTGTTATGAAAAATGGGTAACCCTATTTCAGTATATTTGTGTGCTGCCCTAGCTTTAGTTCGGTTTTATAAACAAGTTTGTAAGTCACATGATCAACATTCTTTCTGTAATTATTGTGACAAAAAATTTGCTTCTTCCATGTACTCTGTTTTCTCTTATACAGTCAACTCTCTGAGACCTTCCTATAGTTTTCCCCTAACTCGAACAATTTTAATAGCCACAGCAGTAGCAATATAAACTAAGCAATTAAGTATTACCTACTCCATGTCGAACCAATTAGTCTTTCTCATAAAATCAAAGTATGTGTATAAAATATTCACCTAGTGATATATGTAAAGTATCTAGGCACCTAAGAGATAAGAGAGTGTCATTAAATAAATGATATGTCAGTATTATAGAATATGTCAATGTGGCTTTCCAATATTGATTATGTGTAATTTAAATATTCTTTTTCCATGTTCTTTATGTTATTTTATTTGCTTGATTATTTGTTTGTATTCTTTTACAAAATAATAAAATCTGTTAATAACTACTCTAGCCAATAAAGATAGATCTTTATGAATTAAATTACACGTTATCAATATAGGAAAACCACTTTGACATATTCTATATTACTGACATCATTTATTTCATGACATCTCTTTTATTCTCTAAGGTGCCTAGATATACGTGTGTAAATCAATATCCTCTAAGTGGAACAGGAACTAACACTTGCAATCATTCCTGAAAATGATTGTCATCTCTGTGCAATTTATCCAGAATAAATTTATATACCTACATATTATGTGCTATGTACAAAATGTACGAATGATTACGTAACTGAATAAAATACTTTCAGAATGTATTCTGAATTATTAGCGTGCATGTGCCAACGTTTACTGAATTCGTGAACATGAAAAATTCATTGCCATTGGTATTTACCTAATTTTTAATCGCTTGTCATTCACTCCCTGTAAGTGGAACTCTCTTTCACTCAACTTGTTTGAGATGGTACATGATTATTTGAGTTAATGAGAGTTGACTTCTAACAAGGGTTAAATTTAATTTTCACAGCATTATGTCTCACCAATATTACATTTTCTTATTTATACGAGAATACATTATATTTGTATCTGATTGTTGTTCAATCTCACACTTTAAGAGTTCTTTCCAAAAAACGCAATAGATTGTTGGAAATTGTTCCTCTGATGGAAATGAAATTTGGATTACTAGTGACATTTTGAAATGACCTTGGTTGACCATCTTCTATGCCATATAACATTGTTGAATCACATTGGATTTTATATTTGCAGCCCTCAGAAGAGCTCTTGAAACAACACTATGCAGACTTGGCTGATCGTCCATTCTTCCCAAGTTTAATTAAATACATGAGAGGTGGTCCTGTCGTTCCAATGGTCTGGGAGGGCCTAGGTGCTGTGAAAACTGGACGTGTTCTACTAGGAGCAACCAATCCAGCTGACAGTGCTCCAGGAACCATTCGTGGTGATCTTTGCATTCAAACAGGAAGAAATATTATCCATGGATCAGATGCTGTGGTGTCTGCCAAAAAGGAAATCGATCTTTGGTTTACTGAGAAAGAAGTTATTGGTTGGGAATCAGCAAATGATGGTTGGGTTCATGAATAAACTATAAAAAAAAGTACCTAATCATAACATCTAAAAACAGATTGAATCAATTCTTATATTAAGCATCAAATAAACAATTATATTTGAAAAAGTGCAGAATTTTATTTCACTGAGTAATATAATGAACGCTGTGCAAAAATTATTAAAATTAGCTTTAGGGATGAGCAGAACTTCTGCAGTACCTATCCAACAAAGATTCTTTGTTTATTTGTAACATAAATTGGTCAGTAGAAAATTGAGTTCATCTAAAATACTTACTTTGCTTGTAATATATTGCCAAATTGTTAGAAGTTCTTACAACATATACCTCCCTGAAAATCATGTACCTATTTTCTTATCAATGTGTCTAGAATTAAGTACTAAAACTATTTGGGTTTTGCCATGGAAATGTTTTGACAAAACTTTGTATTTTGATTGCTATTCATTGACATTTGATCTATTCAATGTTTGTTCATCAGTTCAAGATGTTACTACATTTAAATTTAACTTCCTTACACTTTGCAAAGTATTTTGAGTGATAGGAATGGTGTTTCTAAAGTTTTTGTGGAAAATTTTGAGTTGCCTGCTCAATAATCATTACATGTAGATCACATTTGTTTGAATCTTAATATAAATGTGGTCCAATTGTATAGAATTGGCTATTACGTGATGAAAATCCATTATTAATTTGAATAAAACCCACTTTTAATAAAAGTTTGATTTTTACTAATTTAATAAATAAATACAACCAGTTTCACTACATAGCTTCTGCAATCCAACATATTTGTAATATGTGTTTGTAGATGCTATGGTATTAGCGAAACTACTTTCATTTATTTATTAAATTAGTATAATCAAACTATTAATAGTTGAATGGAATCAGCCATTATGTGATGAAAAAAAAAATCAAATCAAAACTTAAAAGTTTGAATTTCACTAATTCAATAAATAAATGTAACTAGTTTCACTTACAACGTAGCTTCTTCAAACAAATATTACAAAGTATTGGTTTCAAGAAGCTTCGGTGTTAGTGACACTATAGTTACTTTTATTTATTGAATCAGTGATAATGAAACTAAATAAAATAATAAATGGTGAATGAGATGAAACACAAATTTACATTTTTATAAATAGAATTGATGGAGCCCTGAGGGAAATTCATGTCTAAAATGCCATCCACTATCTTAAACATTTGTGTGACGCTTTTCGTCACTACTAGTAAAGTAAATTGACATGAAAGCTGCTGTATAAACTCAATGATAATGAGATTATTAAAGATAAGAAATAACATATAAGGATGGTAAGTAAAAGACAAGGAAATAAATATTATTTTATCAAGTGATACCCGAAGATTTAATCTCAACCTTTACACTCTAAATGTGAGATTTCGAAATTGAATCAAATAAAATGGTGTTCTGTCAATAAATGCTTTGAATAGTTTGAGCAAAGAATAATAGTTGTAACACCTGGTATTCTGTTGTTTGATTATCAAAAATTCTGATATTCCTATAATACTCCCTTCTACTTGCTACAACTACCACATTTAGCTTAGTAAACATCTGGTTTTCTACTTTTATTAAATTTTGATTTACCCTTTTTAATATATTTACCTGAACAAAATATGTTCAACTATTGAAGATAGGATGCTGCTTTTCGATAACCAGGTACATTTTTTTTTAAGCATGATGACCTTTTTTGTTTTAGAAGACTAAAAAGTGTTCACAACTGTAAATATACTATAGTAAAACAATAATAAGAAATAGTCACCCTTATCCACTAAAAATACTATTCAAGTACTACCTTTCTGCTACCAAGTGGATCATCAGAGTAAACTGTAAAATAAATTAAAAAACTGATGGTGGAAGCAGTCACTTTAGATAATTTATCATATTGATAAAATAAAACACAACAATTGGTAAATATTGATATGATAAAACACTTCGTTGTTTTTTTGACTAGAAATATCAGAAGATCTTTCATATTTATTCATACATTAGTTTCGTTTTGAAGATGACACGCTAGATAAAAAACAAAGTAATACGTGTTTTATTACATCAAATTAGAAACAAAACGTGCCTGTTTAAATACTATTTGGGACTAGTAATGCGAATAAGGATTACCCTTGGCTGGAGACTGGAGATGAATCTGCATTCATTAAATTGTTATTTCGTTAATATAGTTCTAACCCTTCTAAATTACCTATATATCTGTCCCTACTATGTTTTGAGAAAAGATGTGTACCGCATTTAAAATGTATTGCGCTAATGCTTTGTTTTAGAATTTTCATTTACTACGTGTTATAGTGACCTATATTCATTGAGATTAATTGATTTAAATATTTATTGATTAGATTTACAATTTGGTAATGACAATTATTTGCTCTTTTTAATTGACTACTGTCACTTTTTCATAGCTTGCTACCCGCTCTCCGGGCGGGTCATAGATGAGGTTTCGGTATCGTTCTATGAATGATCCAACATGGCCTCACGTTGAAAATTAGTTTTCAAGACTCATTCGCCTCGTCTGGATAGTCTTCGTTATCAAGTGGTAGAGGACAACCATGTCTAACTTTAGAGGTCTAAGCATCCTGCCTGCTTTATCCAAAGTACTGTAAAGTAGGGATGGGACATCGACGCCTAACATCGATGTTTACCATCGATGTAAACATCGACAGCTCACCTCGATGCTCAGAAAACATCGGCTGCTAAACATCGATGTTTCAAATTAAAAACAAAATATCATAATCAAAATTAATTTTTAAATAAAAAATAGGTATTTCAGAATCTATAATGATATACAACAACAATAAAATACAAAACTGAACTTATTTTCAAGAAATAATACAAAGCGGAAACTAGAATTCAAATATACCGAACTTACTTGCATTTTGCATTGGCACTGAAACTGAACTGTATGTTTAAATTTTATAACACCAAAATTCTGCTTGATGTACTATTTTAGTATTACCGAATATGTAGAGTATAAAACGGGGAAGTACCGAGTATCAAATACATAAACAATGTTGAGGAATAGCAAGCAGCCACTAATTCAGTTGAGTTGCTGCTGTGCCTGTTTCATAGAGGGCGCGCCATTACACGAAAGGTAAAGTGGTGCAACAGCAAAATTCTATATGCTGTAAGAAAATAATCAGTTCACAGTTAAATTGTTTCAGTGCTTGATTCACAGATGTAGCAGGAAAGCTTAAATAATTTAAGTTTATTTCGTTCGATGTTTTGTGTTGACAAGTTGACATCGATGTTGGGAAAATTAAACATCGAGGTTATAAATATCGAATATAGGAACCTCAACATCGATGTTTGAGAAACATCGATGAACATCGCCCATCCCTTCTGTAAAGAGTTATCCAAACTCAAATAAACAAATTCGTTCAGGACAACAACATACTACTCAAAGTACAATCGGGCTTTATCCGGGGCAGATCTACCACCACAGCACTAACTAACATTGTAATGACATAATAAGAGCTACTTATGCAGATCAGGTGACTGCCCTAATTTTATTACATTTCAGTAGGGCCTTTGACACCATTAGTAACCAGTTACTATGTGCCAAACTAGGATATGTGGGATTCAGTGAACAAGCCGTACGGATGGTGGGAAACTACCTTGATGGTAGATCGCAGCGGGTTGTGCTTGACGGCTGCGTGTCGGAAAGATTGAACATTGGTAGGTGTCCCACAGGGCTCCATACTAGGACCTCTCTTATATAATATATACATTGGATTTCATTGATTCCTTGAGACATTGTAACGCACACTTTTATGCAGATGACACGCAGCTGTACAAGTCATTTTCGTTGGGGTCTTGTAGCCCATCTATCCGTCTTATCAACGAGGATCTAAACAACCTTGTTCAACGGACCGAAGAACACAATCTAACAATTAATCTTTCTAAATCATATGTGTTGTACTTTGGAAAAAGGAACGACAGGTCAAAGATTGAAAATGTACGTATCCCGATTGTTATAAAAAATCAAACGCTAGAGGTTAAAACCTCTGCTAAAAATGTAGGAGCAACTATAGATAGCGATCTCAAATTTACAGAGCACATTAATATAATCGTAAGGTTAAGCTACGGAACACTGAAACATCTCTATAACTACAAAGACCGTCTCCCTTGCAACATACGCATTATGTAGCTCCTTAATACTCTCTAGATTTGATTACGCTGATGTGGTGTATGTGCCTGCGCCGGATAGGGATACCTCGACAAAGATCGAAAAAATACAAAAATCTTGTTTACGTTTCATCTTGAAAATAAGACGACAAGGGTTTCACATAAGCTGCGAGAACTTGGTTGGTTGACAATGGAGCAGCGAAGACGTCAACATTTAGCAAAAACAAAAAAAATCACTGACTACCAAATGTCCCGAGTACCTACACAATAAGTTAATTACTCGTGTCCAGATTCACTCCCGCAATATTAGGTATCCACAAACTCTCTCCATACCTGGTTTTTCCAATATGTTGTTCAAAAAATCTTTCACATATTCAGCATGCCACTTGTACAATGGGATCCCTGTGAACATCAGACTGACTTCTTTCCCCAAATTTAAGAAACAAATATCACAATACCTAGCAGCGGTACAGACACGAGACACGAATGTGATATACAAACTACGCAAGCTAAAATCTCTGTAATCGTGCGTAACTGCGGCCGTGCGGGATTCGGGTCAGGCGTCAGGCAGTCTCTCTATACGCTTACACACGTGTGCATATCTGAGTCGGTGTTGGTGAGCTTGCCTGTGTGAGCCAGTGCTCTCGATTACGGTATACAGGACAGGTATACGTATACACTGCGTATACACACTATACACTGTATACAGGTATACAACAGGACGCATATACTCGACGTTATTCATTTACTCAATCCTTCGTCCTCGTGCAGACGAAAGTTTTTTCATAGATGACTTTGATTAATGAAATGCGTCTGCAGCCGACTTGTGTTTTGAAGTCCAATTCCAAAACTGAAGAAACCGTTAGATGGGTTATGTGTTAAAAAGTAATAAAAATTGAGATATTTTGAATTACCACTATCTATTATCTATTTAATTCAATCTTGAAAGATATGTATTATCTGACAATGTTATATTTATGACAGTGACTGGTTTGAAATTGAATTCCATAGTTATTTTAAACTTGATTAGTTGTTTACACGGTCGGTATGTACGACTGTGGTTGTTTATAATATGCGGAATGAAATGTATATCATAGAATAGCTAATTCATAAAATAATCATAGTTATTTAGATTTCTGAAATCATAGAATAGTATCTGAGATATTTAATTAACTACATTCAATTCATTTCAAGGACATCAATTTGATAATTAGCCATACTTCTCACACACAACCGATTCAATTTTTACTGTTGTTTTAATTGGATTTTTGGAAACATACATTATTTTTCAATTTACAGAAAATATAAAACTTTACAAGTTTAAACCTTGAGTTTTGTAATAATCAGCCGACTCATTTCATTGAAAAGAAAGAGTGATACACAGTTTCGACCTTTGTTTTCATATTTTGTTCTCACGAGAATCTCGACACAGAACTTTGATGTAAGGCTTTTATACAATGTAGTGTCCCCTGGTGCCTCGAGGTTGCTACGTCAGCGGCATGCCATTTTTTGTTACCCCCATGAATCATTAATTCGTAGTTGTTCCTTAGCGGAATGGTATTCAGTTATCCGCACACATAGACACCTTGACATTGGGTGAAATAATAGTTCATAACTTTTTGATGGATCAGGTGATTCAAGATCTTAGGGCGTTCAACATATTGGGCGTCCGGAATTTTGGATTTAGAATTAAGATTATCGTATTCTACTCGTCAAACCCCTGGATTTGAAACCCATGTCAAGGTGGTTGTGAAGAAAGAGATAATGCGCTATCTAGCGGCGTAGGTTATATCGGGATAGATATGTCGCGTAGCTTATAATATTCTACTCAACATACCCTTGCATTTAATAACCATGTTATGGTAGTTGTGAAGAAAACGCGTCTGCCATATTGGATTTAGAAGGGTATTAGTTAATATAGTACTTATATTTTATGGTATTGTCATTAGAACCTAGAAAACTGCGTGTAAAATTTCAGCGGAATTTTTAACGGAAAGATAGTTATGACCCACACCTACAAATAGACATACAGCATTTCGAACATAAGTAAACACCAGACTAGTAAAGAATTTGTGTGATATATAGCCAGAATGGAAATGGTTTATCATTAGTTATTGTATATTGTTCTTATTTTATGAGTTTGGATTTCAATTGTTGTCTTTTCTATGAAACGATGAAACATCACGTTTACCTTAGGAACCCAAAAAAGCTGAAGAATAATTATGTTCGAAACACATTAATATAATATACTGAGGACGCAAATATGATGTTTGATGTTTAAAGTGATCCGAGGAGTACTAACAATATTTAAATAAAGAAAACTTTTTGGTTTCAATTTCAATGTCAATCAATTATATTGACATTCGTTGTCATGACTGTAATAAAAGGTTCAAAGAATTATATTATTTTAACACGATAAAAGCGTATTGATACATGAAATGAGGAACATTAGGAATTGAATTATGCCCAATTTAACAGTGACAAATATTTAAAATTTGGAAACCGTCAACCGGTTTTACGTTCACGTTGAAGTCTTATTGGAAGATCACATTCACATTAAGATCTTATTGGAAGATCTTGCTCTGATACATTATTACGGGGAAAGGTTGACTGTGGTTGTTGTAAAATATAACTGGAGTATCTGGAAGATCTGGAACATTTCCTCTTGAAGCTTGAACCTGTTGAACAACTTGTTCAACTCCGACCGTTGATTGATGAGCTAGAATTTAAAATGCGTCCTTTATTCGACGTCCAATTCTCAACTTAGTAGTTCAGGTTCTGATAAGAATACGGAAACATAGACACAAATCGTTGTTTACGTTCAACAGAAGCAATGCGCCTGTTTAGTTGGTCAATACTTCCGTGATGTGAAGCACCATCTTTATCCATGATGGAATAAACAAGTGATCCTTGTCTTGCAGAAAAGGTTATCTTCGACTGTTTTTTTATGAGGCACAGGAAGACCAATTTTTTTTGATTCAGTATTTCTCTAATAAATATTTCTGAATCAAAGAGTTCATTCTTATTTTGTGACCGGTTATCCCGTTACCTGTTGAGTGACTAGTGAACAATGAGGTTTAACTCAATGAGTCTGAACCACGGTCGTATACACAGGTCTGGAAACGCGAGGTTGTTTCCTATGTGAGAAGTGAGTCCGCTAAGCGTCAACTGTCGCGTAGTACGGCACGGGTGGCGCATGAGTCGAGGGATGTTCTCTGGCAATCTTTGTATTGTGAGGCTTGAAATTTGAACGATATGGCGCCCATAGACCTATTATCCTAAGGAGACGAAACATCTCATTCATAAAACTCCATTTGACTTGTCGCAATGATTACATGAAGTATGACAAAGAAAACCAACGGACCTCTTTGTCGTTGAGTTATAATTACTCGTTATTGGCAAAGCTGTAACTACGATTGGAAGTTTTGTACCCATCGACATATGCATATGGACTGCGCGTGGCAATGATAAGCCGGCTCGGGACGTAAACATACTATAGCTACAGTACGCAGCGGCCAATAGAAACGCGATAGAGCCGGCCTCTTCGTTTTCCCTTTCTTTCGCCTGAACTAGCCGCGCTTATCATTGCCACGCGCAGTCCATATGTATATGTCGATGCTTTGTACCACTTGTAAGGCAACACCGCTTCGAAATAGCTTCGAGAAATACGGAAGCTGTCAAATTGCGTAGTACAAAACAAAATCCTCATTCATAAAAAGTGTGCGACGTTGTCGCCTTCTGAACAAATGATGCAATGGAATGGAATAGTTCTATATTTAAAAGTTTAAATATTCTATAATTCGATTGTATATTTCAGGTTACCATAAATTATGGAATATTTTTCAAAGAAAACGACATTTCAACAGTATTGCTTCTAATATAACCAATAAATAATGCTATGGATGACGTATTTATAATACTTACAAATCTCATTCCGGCACACAGAACAACTAATCCGGCAACATCACATTACATACGGCCATACTTGTAATATACAGCGGTCTGAGAGGCCCTAAATTTTGGCAATGTCCGATCGTGTTTAAATGTAAACAATTATGTCTCCTTAGGATAATAGGTCTATGATGGCGCCTAATCCTGACAACATACTTCGATCCATGCGCTAGCTGGTGGCTGAGCGAGGGACTACGAGTTTAGCGACATGTAAGAGACTCATGACAAACAATAGAGTTTCCAGAACTGTGTATACGACCGTGGTCTGAACTACCCAATTCATTTGTTAAGCCTACTAGTGGATCTCTGTTACCCTAGCCTAGTGTTGACGATAGTGGCCGGCTATTGCGCGATCAGTCTGAACGCATCTTACCAAACTATAGCCTTATTATGTAGTGCAGAGTGCTGTGTATTGACCGTGTGAACCAGCCACAGTGAGTGAGTACTCGGATAAAATCACAAAGCAAATGGCGTAGAGAATTTGTGTCTCCAGCTCCACCCAACCGGAGATCTTGGTATTGCAGACATTCTCTTAGCAACAAATGCAATTCTTCAAAAGTTTTGACCCTCATACTGAAGTAATTAAAAAGATTTGTCGAGTCTTTCTGGGCCTCATCAAAGAAAGACAACCCAGCCTAATGGTGGCGAAAGTCAACAATAAATAAATGTTCATTTATTTCTCAATTCTTACATAACAGATTTTAATTTTGGTCGACTATTTTTCTAAGCTTATGCAAAATATGTGATATGTAACTATAATCAATAATTTTTATGGGTTGTGTTCAGCACACTTGTACCCAAGTTGAAAACCCAATCAAATGTCAAATCTCACTACACTGTTGTATACCGAATCAGTTGATCTTGGAATATTAATTGTTCTGATAAAACCAGTACCTTTCATGGAAATGCAGCAAGTAAACCGTAACTACGTAACTACGCTATAAATACAACATCCTGATGTATCCTCTCAATTTTGTGTTAGAAAATAGTCGTCATGCGGTCATTGTATTTATACATTAAATAGAAAACTCGAGATATGTCGGAGAATTTTGACCCCGTCGGAAAGTAATTTTGCCAACCAGTGCCGAGGTGAGCAGACTTATGTATCACGTTGCGTTTGTACTCATTGTACAAAGCGTGTTCAGACGTGTTCCTTACCAGGTCGAATATACCTAAAAAAATAAAGAATTGAATATCATTAAACAAGTCACGGAAAATATTGGTAACTCTTCCGAACTAATTCATCGTATCCTATCTGAATAACGATACAAATTAGCTATCAACCGAGTGTTTCCTAAAATAAAACAAAATTATCCTTACGTTGGTATCACATATATGGGACCACGCACTATTAAAATTTAAAATTTTCATAGTAATTTAGGTTTTGAACTTGCGCATAGGACGTAGAATAATATAGGCAAGTTTATCAGAAATAAGAAAGATAAATCAACTGATGAAGAAAAATGTGGAGTTTACGAGCTAACACGTCTCTAAGTTTCGAATGGATTTTGACCACGTAATGGCTGATTCTATTCAATAATATGATAATCTAATGTTAAGTATTTTTTTACTTTAACATAATATTGTAATAAATACATTTAATAGTAATGAAATATAATGTAGGTAAATAAAACTTCAATAAATGACCAAAAACATTGTCTTCGTTGGCCAAGCAATATTCTAAACGATCATAGAATTTCTTTCTAACCGCGGCAAGCATTCAATAAATCAATTTTGGAAATCATTCAGATTTTCTATCTGCATTAAAGCATAACCCCATACAAATTCATAGACTGCCAAATCCGGCGAACGCGCTGGCCAACGAACATCACTGCAACCTGCAAATATATTGCCCACATCCGAGATAAACCTGAACTGGGCGAAAATTTTGCGGTGGGAAGCCATTCATTTGAAACAAAATTTTTTCGCGATGATCCAAAACATCGTTCTCAGCGACAACTTGATCTTGTGGTAGATGCTAAAAATTCTTCCCTATTTAAACCTCATCAATAAATATTGGACCCATGACATGTTGGCGACAAATCCCCACCCAAATATGTATTGTCGGTGGTCCACATCCAACAATGTTGTCGATTGGGTGCGCCGTGCGATGTGAAAGAGGATTCGTCGGGAAAACATATATTCTGTTAGTTTGCCATTTCTATACCGGAATTATAAAATTAAGTAGGCTTTGCATTATTGGCTTCCCTGAATTCTTGATGATTTGCAATTTTGTATGATAGAAAACGTTCGTTTTTTAATATCTTAAAAACTGTAGGCTGATGTAATCTAGCATGGGGATTGTTAATTAATGCCATTGAAACATCTTTTTCGCTTTGATTCTCGTCTGTCTTTCTTGGACAACACCTTTATTATCTTTCTGGCCATCCAAGCCTGATTTACTTTTATTAAATTAGGTTATTTATTATTCTTAAAATTGTTGAATGAGCAGGAGCGAGGCGATTCAGATAAATGCCAGCCAACATATCTGTAATACTTTTCCATTATTATACAACTTTATATGATTTTTTCTTGCACTAACTAATTTTTCTAGTACCACAAGAATTTTCTTGCATAAAAGAATGAATGTCTAAAAACTTTAAATCAAATAATTTGGTTTTATAGAATACGAAATAGTAATATGGGTAAAAATTACCCCTCTTCTGTATCCAAGTTGTTTCAAGCCACATTCTAATTTGGGAAGCAGGAGAGGTCAAAATTCTACAAATTAATCTATTTTCTCTATAGAGCATATTCAGTTATTAAGACTATAGTATTTGAAGAGTTCACGATACCCACTTCAACTGACCTATAAAAGCAGTGTAGTCAGCGTTAATTACTTTCCCCTTCTTCAATCCCAGATGAAGTCTAATTTCTTGTTTTTCATATAATATCTTCCAAAATCTGTAGACAACATTTTTGAAATTCTTATAGGTGCATTCCAAGATATTTCTTTGTCTTAAAACGTTTTTCATTTCATAGAAATAATAAGAAGCTTTCTTGTTACCTACCATTGAGAACATGGGATTATAGATCTTACAATGTATAAGTGAATAACATGGCAAATTCAAAACCCATTATTCATGGTTACAGGTAGTAAATCGTCAGGAAGAATTCAGTTATAATGTGATAGTTTGTTCAATTTTGTAAGAAAAGAGCTTATACTATATAAAGACCTTAATACTTTTGTAATTGTCGTTTAAATATTTATTCTTTATTAGTAATCAATTCACAATATGAGTCATTTATATTTTTTCAATTTACCCTGTCTTGGTTGAGGTTTTCAAATTCATTATAACAATTTGTTACATTAAGAATATACTTTATTCTAAGAATTTTTTATAACAATTAAATGAAATTCTGTGCTTTCTCCAATATAATCTTACTCTCTTCAAATTTATTTCCACCAAGTAGATAAGGAGGTGTGAATTCCCTATAAGCTAAACAAACCCTACGACTCTGTATATCCTCTCTCAGCACTTGATGTTCCCAATCATATCGTGGTGCTCCATACATAACAAGCAGAGACCTTCGAGGCATTGGAATCCTAATAACAGGATAAATTTTATCTGCTTCAAATATACTTGATATATAACAACTATCATCACTATTAAATTTGCCACTACTTGTCAATACTGATGGATAGGTACCTACACAATCTAAATTGTAACGATCCATTTTTGAATTATAAGTCATGGTTAAGACAGAGTCAGATAGTAAATTTACAGTTACTATTCGTTCACCCCAAATCCAACAGTCATCTACATGTGGGTCAATAGAAGCCCCCCTCTCTGGATTATATTCTAGTGAGCACTGTTCTATTGTTTGAAATTTTTCTAATAGTGGAATAGTAGAAAACTTATCTTGAATGAACTTGGAAACACTTGGGAATCCATTAAATGCACCTAATTTTAATTTTCGTTTCTTGAAATTACATTTTGGTCCATAGTTTTGTTTCCTACGCCCACTTTGTGATAAATCCCATGGTATATTATCTATATCTTTAATTATACCTTCTTCTTCGCTTCTTGTTAGAAAATCTAATTTAATAAAAATCCCCGGATAATCTATGTGATTTGCATCATGATGGGGATGAACTTGACATTCTTCTGCATTCCATCCTGAATAAGCTTTATTACAAAGAGGACAATACACGTACGTGCCACCTAGTTTGTTTATTGGAGAGTTAATATCATTTGCTTCCTCACACAATAAACATGTTCTACATCCTTTACAACCACAAGGTTTACTTGCGGTGCCCATATTATTATTATTATTATTATTTCAGATTCAACACTGCTGTCAGTTCAGTTCTCTTCTACTCATAGATAACTCTACTCCGTAGTAGTGTTCTCTATGCTTCTCCTTAACCTGATTGTTACCATAGAATATATTATTTACCTCATAGATTGTCATATGTCATGTCCACGGTCATACATACAGGTCTGGGAACACGTATGTTTGACATGAGTCTCTTACGCGTCGCCAAACTCGTAGTCCCTCGCTCAGCCACTAGCTAGCGCTTGGATCGAGCTTGATGTCAGGATTAGGCGTCATATCATTCAAATTTCAAGCCCCACAATACAAAGATTGATAGATAATAACCGCACATTTTAAGTAAAATAATTTTTCTCGTAACGCAATATTTACTATTCTGATTTGAGAGAGGAATATAACTGTTACTCTTGTCAAAATGTATTACTCACCTTAAAAATAAGAGACCTCGTTAAAACGATTTCTTTCCGGAATCGCAAGCATCCACTTTTTTCGCATTTCCGCATCTTTCGGCACTTCAAAAACAGATGTTTTTTGCTTCACACTTTTGGACCTCATTTTGCATTTCGGCACAATGCACGGTTTCGTCATTTTTTTCTAAAAACGCAGGTATTCCTTGTGTTTACAAATCAAGAATGACAGTTGTCAGAAAACACGGTGTATAGTGTCAGAGATCCATCTTCCACTACTGCGCCACCCTTTTTGGTACTACGCGACAGTTGACGCTTAGCGGAGTCACTTCTCACATAGGAAACAGCCTCGAGTTCCCAGACCTGTATGTAGGACCGTGGTCATGTCATACTCAATCTTGTGATATACAAGATAATTAAGGCGTTGCCAACCTTCATAAATTTCCGCAGCTTATAGAATAAGATGTCGGCAAAATTCAATAGGTGGACAAGGTCTTGATTGATCTCTACTGTCACATGAATTATCACAATTGTTGACGCTTAGCCATACATTCATTAAATCTAATACTAGCTGTTGTCCGCAGGCTACGTTCGCAGAAACTAGTAATACTCGTGGAAGAAAGCGTCGGCTACGCCACCGCGATGTCCTTCCCCAAGTTTCAATACTTGATAAAAATATAATTAATGAGTTAGAACAGACTTGGAAAGAAAAGCAATTATATTATATGGGTTCATCTGTCACGAACATTATGTGATTGACTTGCTGAGCGGTTATGTGTTGTCCGTCATAGATCTATCTGTCATGTAAATTAACTGTGATTATATTGACTGTCAGAAAAGTACAAATATATCGAATCCCTTTTACTCAGTTTGAGATTGAGTTTTGAAAAATTCCTTCTTAGCCTACGTCGTATAAGGGACATATCTGTTAAGTTTCAAGTCGGTCTACTTTATAGTATCGGAGATTTCGTGAGGGTGGTCAGTCAGTCAGTCAGTCAGTTTGCCTTTATATATAGAAGATACTCATATTAGTAGAGTATGTGAAATCAAAAAATAAGTGATATCGGTAAATTTTTTATGATTTAACGCGACCCCACGCAAAATGTTCGTTTTGGTGTATGAAACAAAAGTCTAAAATTTCTACCTTCTAAATTGACCGCAACCCCTTTTTTTTCCGCCATTTTGTGGTATTTTGGACATTTTTAGGGGAAGTTTGTAAAAAAAAAATTTCTATCTCCAGTTGTATTGGGAATTAAGAAACCAAACTGGAACCCTTTTATTGTCAATGTTTAAGGAACTCCCAGTTCAAATTTCAAGTTGTTATAATCAACTGTTTTAATGTTGTGAGTTTGACGCGCCATAAAAAGTTATTCCATAATTTATAATTGATTATATTAATGACTTATATATTATTTTTAGATCGTTAAGTTCAAGTATACTTTTCAGTTATTCAAATTTGTGTATGGATTTCCTAATTTTTTTTAATAATATATATTATATGTATATGTTTGTCCCATTTTAGGTATCTTATCAATAAAGAGTCCTAGATATTCAACTTCATTGGTTCTTTTTAGTTTAATATTACAACTGCAGGTGATATATTTAGAAATTGGGATTCCATGTGATTTAAAAAAACTATCCTCTGGTATATTTGAGTTACAGTCACAGTAAAAGTGATGAAAAGAGATTTATTTTGCAATGTTCAAAGTTGAAATTATTCAATGTCACTATGTTTTCTTGGACAATATTATCTATTAGTAACATAGTATAAGTCTGCATAACAGACTATTTTTCCATTAATAATGTTCAGTTGAAAGATAACATTTAGGTAAATAAGGAACAGCAACGGACCTGATACTGTACCCTGCATGTGGTACATCAAATTCCACCGTGACCTCTTCACTCCTGGGAGTTCAGATGCAAAGTTATTGGAAACGATTTGTGATGTAATTTCATTAAATAAAGTGGTAGGTATTCCTCTTATGCCTAGAGATTCAAGTTTTTGAAGTAGAATTAGCTGTGAGACCGCGACAACGGCCTTCGTTAGTACTAGAAAAATCCGAATGCACATCTTATTATTATTTACAGAATTTGTTACATAATACGTGACTTCATTTATTACATCATCAGTGCACACATTCTCTTTGAAACAACATTGTCATTTGTTTAATATTTTGTTTCTATTAAAAAATGATGCCAATCGTAATTTGATACATTTTTTAGCAACTTTGCTTGAACTAGTAGTCAGTGAAATTGGTCGATAATTATTTTTTTCACAATTTGGCCCATTTCTCAGAATAGAGATCATAATGATTTTCTTTAAAACATTACGAAATACTCCATTGGTTAGGACTGTGTTCCCTACATGTAGGATTGACTTTACGCAGTTAACGTCTTTTGAATATTGAGTATTTTATGATTTCTTGCTCATTAGGTGGCTAAAGAAAGGAGTTGTAATTGCTGTTCACTTTTGCATTATATATTGGTGTATCATATATTATGTTTTTATCTAGTATTTTATTAGCGACAGTTTTTCCAAACGGGAGAAATAGTTATTGATTTTTCATTTCAATTTGTTCATCTTTTATGAACTTATGTTGCTCGTTCGTATTTAATTTGTTATTTGTAATTATTTGATCAGTATGTCACATTATATTTTTTTTTTGAGAAAATTTAATTTTTATAATAGTTGTTTTTCAATTTTACTATCAACTTAATAGATTTCGATAGTTTCTAAAATTAGATCATGAAATCTCCGTGTTTTCTCTGATAGCTATTGAAATTACGACACATTGTGTTATCCATGGCTTGATTTTAAGACACTTGATTTTAAGACCTAATTTTCATGTAGTATGTCATTTTACTGATAAGTGCAAACATTTGGGTTTTGGCTAAATACGCAGTCCCAGTTTTCTGAACTCAATAATTGTTTTAGTTTATTAACACTATAGATACTATTTAAGGGTGTTTCTGTAAAATTAATCTTTTCTGGAAATGATGTCTGATATAGTTGAGGAATAAATAATCAGTAAAGCTGTATTTTAATATTGAGGATGTTATATTATAGCAGTAGTTTTGTTTTTGAGATTCAGCAAAAATGTTGTCTAGGCAAGACTTAATTCCGTCCGTTTTTCTGGAACCCATACCGTCTAATATATTTACATATTATTCGAAAGTTTGTGGGATCTTCAATTTTAATATGTCTATATTAATATCTGTACCAAATATATTTATATCAATGGAATGATAATTTTTCAGTATGTTATTGAAATTGTCACAAAAACTGGATGGTAATCTTTAAATTAAATGATGTTTATTAAGCTTTACGTCTGAGAATTTAGTCTCATTGATTGTAATAGTTTTGCTTGTTGTTTTTAAAGATTTACATAGATTACCATTCCATCATGTTTGTTCAATTTACGTTCATTATAGAACAGATAATAATTTTCAATAGAGAAATCATATACATTTTCAACTTTAAATGTTTCGGATAATTCAATGACGTCAAACTTTTGTTCAATACTCTCTAGATAAACAAGCAGTTCATCAAAATCATGGTTCAAACTTCTGATGTAAAAATATGTATTATGAAAACAGGATTATCGTAATTACCCAGTATATCAAAAGTGCTCATATCCATTTAAAAAGAAATAAAAGTTGAAAATTAATGAAATACTCAACATCATCTGTAATCAATCTTTTCTAAATAGGCTTATTAACCATATCGAATAAGGTAAGATAAGTCCAACTGGTCAAAGGAGGTTACTTGCATCATTTCTACGATGATTCAGATAAATTCAATTTTCAATCTTTTGTCAGCTTCATCAGGGAAATTATAAAGGTTTTCTAAAAGAATGGTAAACGTGGTATTTGTTTTGTGTAAATTAGAAGATCTCAAATGTTCTCTAATACTGATATATATTGACTGTCGAAATTTAGATTCGTGGTAAATCACGTAGTAAAAAAAGTGTTATTAATTTCGTTTAGATTGAAATGTTTCTGAAATTCACTTCAAGAAGTACCCATATTTAATTCAGAAATTTAGTGGTAAACAATGTAGATACCTTTTGCTCGGCGCTTGAAGGCTTGGGCGACTTGTATTGCGCAAAAGAAGGTTCCGGTGAGCCGGGAGCAAACAATCCTTCACCAATCACCTAATACTATAAATATTTTGAGCTTTATGTCACTTTGTTTACTTACACTGGTTTCAGAGAAAATAGTTATAAAAACTGTAAACTGATACTGCAGGTGGCAATGCAATCCTGGTTGACGGTAGATCTGTGAAGATATTAATAATGATAGTAATAATAATAACTTTATTCACCATTATAATTTAGTACATAATATGTATAATTGATAATGCTAGTCAGTAAACAGAAATAATATATGTAACTTAAGCCTATTTGAATACAGCCTACAGGTCACAGTGTAAAATATAATTTGTACAAACTGTTAACACAAATATTCGTTTATAACGTTGAAACGCTTAAAAATTCATTGACTGAATAATAACACTTTTTAATCAATATCCGCTTGAGCTTGTGTATAAACACAACATTTGATAAAATCATTTTTAGTGTGGTATTAAGTTAGACAACATTGCACCTATATATTTTGGATGGTTCTGGCTGATATTTAACCTAGCAAAAGGTTGATGAATATGATCAGAATATCACAGCATATATCGCAAATTTTTTTGAAAATTTTACTCAAAATAAAGCATCAACAGGAGGATATATAAACAGGGCAAGCTTAGAATATCATATTTTTTGCAAATTGGTTTGCAGGAATGAATCTGACTCAGGTCTTACATTATAATCAACATTCGTTTCTGCAGTTTTTAAATATAGTTTCAAAGCTAGAGGATGAACCCCAAAAGATAAGACCATAGATTGCAACAGATTCAAATAGACTGAAATACACCATTTTTAAAACCTCGACTGACACTGTTCTTCTCAAAGTGCTATTATTTTTTAACGAAGAAATGATAGTTCATTTGTTATCATATTAATATGTGGATGCCCAACAGCTTATTATGAACTGTGAGACTGAAGAACTTAGATTCACACACTTGATGTATTGATTTGTCATTGACTTTCATGAGAAAACTGTTCTATGTCAAATTTTGTTGTATAAATTATATCATACATAATTCAGAGCTGTTTAATTTTAAACCATTAAAAGATTGAGACTCTTGAGTGCCCTAAACTCACTAATTATTTTCCAGCTTTCTTTACTCACATTTTTTGCTTTTATAAGTCTTTCATTATTAAATTGTTGTTTAGTCTTTTGAATACAGTGTTTATACAATTTTTTCAATTCTTCATTAAGCAATTTATAATAAGTGTTTGATGTGGTTTTAACAATGGCTGACATTTCACATTTTTTATTTGAGGAGTAAACTTCTTGCGTCGTTTACGAGTAAATTTACGATATGGAAAACAGATGCTAAAATAATAAAGTATTAGTTCGTAAAAATGGGAAAATTTATCATTAAAGTTATTTTTCGAATCATTTGATGGGCCATTATAAACGTCAAGCCGCAATTTCTGCTGTTCTAATATCTCTCAAAGTTATGGGATCATCATTATTGTTTATTAGACCGAATGGCAAATGAAACTTTACAACCTGAAAACTATGGTCTGAAAGATTGTTGCTTTGTACAAATTTCACGTAGATCAGAAAAAATGTTATGTATCCATGTGCCATTTTTTAAGTCACAATTGAAACGTGTAATTTTATTAATCTTTTTTTCTGCATTGTATTCTTTCTATAAATTTAAGAGCAGCCTGGATTCTTTGCTAGATTTGCAAAAGATCATCAATACAAGAATAACTTTCAAGAACCACTATAATAAACCATAAAAGAGTTCTCACTGTGGATAAGCTATAAGAAACGTGAGTGTTCATGAAGAACGTTTGCAATTATGATTTTTCAAATTATTACAGGACGTGAATTCAATTTTTTGATCCAATTCAATATCGAATATCTTTGATAGTCCAGCAGCCACCGCCTGTTTTTTTAAGTGATTAATAACAGGCTGAATCTTCGTGAGTTCGTTCGGTTTGACGAGACGCCCAATTTTTTCCCCTGTGCAAATTCTCAAAGAGGTAGGTAGTGAAGTGCGCAGGTGTAGAACATGTAGATTTGGTAGGGTGTCGAAATTGTCTGACTAACAGTAAATTATTTATTGAAATTTTAAGATAATATGATAATAAACTCGGAAAAACAATTGTCCTACAAAATCGATGGTTTGAATTAAAGCGTCCTCCACGCCGAATATGTCGAAATAACGAGGTCATAAAAATGATCAATAACCAGCTGATTTTTTTTATGCAGCTTAGTAAATATTTGTATAATTGAATGGCCACAAAGTCCTACAAATGTAGTGGTACGTTTTCCTAGTCCTACGTTTGGAAGTTGTCGATTCCACGGTAACACTTTTTTCATTAATAACCGTAGGACAAAAAAAACACATGTTCAGTTAGTGCATTCTTTGCCTAAATCAAACAGTGTCCTACCAGAAAATGGGTCTGTATCGCTAGTCCTACAAGAATATTGAAAATAAAAATTTTTGTAGTTGTAGTTTTGGTAACTTGGGACACATATATTCGTAAGCAGAATCAATATTTATTTTGAAATGATATGATCTGCCACAGTGAAACTAAAAAATACAATTATAAATATAATTAAATACAATCTTAATCTTCGTCTTTATAATTTTTATCTAAGTATCAACTTATGATATTTTATAAAATTGCGTATCTTTCCATGCCGAAAATGACTAGATGAAATGTCATACAATTTTAAAATTTTATAACGCTTCGAAAAATTTTAAAATTTTATAAAAACTAATGAAATTTTACACAATTTTATTATAATATTCAATGCAATTTCATGAGGCCATTTTGAGTATAAAAATGTATGAAATTGTATGGACGGAATTTTATAAAAATTCATACAATGTATACAAACATTTATTTCTCGGTAGAAATTTTTGTATCATTAATTGCAATGCCTGCCTTATCAACCGTCGATGGTTGGTTCTATGCCTACACGAATGCACTAACATGATTAAGCCAAGTGCTCGAGCTAGAGTGAGAGACCTGATGCATGCCCAGACCGCACGCATGCTTTATTTCTCTCGCTCTCACACAGAGCATATGTGAGGAAATTAATTAATCCTGGCGACCCTTACTAGGACAATTAGATAAAATTAATAAATTATTGTATTGTCATCGGTCCTTGATAAGTCGACAAAGTTTAAACTAAATCTGACCGTTCAAAGTTGGTCAAAATCAAGTTCAGAGAAGTCGGTTACAAACTGACAAACAAGCAAGCAAGCAAGCAAGCCAGCAAGCAAGCAAACATACAGGTGAAGCTAATAAAAACGTGTTGAAAACATTTGGAGCTGGGTGGACTATTTTATTCTCTATTCTACCGAACGTACGCAGCAAGATTTTTAGGCAATACAGGCGATTTTTTATATCGATTTGACCAGATACCCCCTTAAAAATATTTGATTGTCTTACCTTTCATAAGATAAATATTTAGCCTCGACTCTGAACTCCTTATAACAACAGGAATGATATCCGATGATCTCGTCATTCCAACTATCGGGCAGTACCACATCTTTATATTTGTGTTTGTGATGTTTTCGAGACTTGAAAAACGGATTGCAAGAGAGCAGAATTTCTTTAGAAAACTTTTTTGTTTCCTCTCTATTCTCGCGAAACTTTGGATTTTCACGAAGTACAGTGCACAAAACACGATCCATATTAACTCATTGAGGTTTCACTTTTTGAACGACACTTTGACTGAAATATTTCTTCACTGTGAATGCTTGTACTGCTCCAACCTGCTACAATCGTACTCGATCAAATACTGGTGGAAAATGGTACATGCTAATCTGGGCTGCTTGACATACACTACAGTTTTAAGGAGTAGAGAATTGTGTTTGGGCTCCTTTTTCAATGTCTAACGACAACGTAATTTACTCGGGGTTGTTTACGAATTTAACTCTGTATCGAACTGTAAAGTTAAATATGTGGACAAAATGTATCAATTCCTGGAAATACATACCACTTTTGGTGTAGGACAGTGTTAAAATTGTGTTCTACACTTTATTCCCGATAGGACAGAATCAAACCTAGGTTGTTATTAATGAAAAAAGTGTTACCGTGGAATCGACAACTTCAAAGCGTAGGACTAGGAAAACGTACCACTACATTTGTAGGACTTTGTGACCATTCAATTATAAAAATATTTAGTAAGTTGCATACAAAAAATCAGCTGGTTATTAATAATTTTTATGACCTCGTTATTTCGACATATTCGGCGTGGAGGACGCTCTAATTCAAACCATCGATTTTGTACGACAATTGTTTTTTCGAGTTTATTATCATATTATCTGAAAATTTCAATAAAAAATTTACTGTTAGTCAGACAATTTCGACACCCCACCAAATCTACATGTTCTACACCTGCGCACTTCATTACTCATTTCTTTGAGAATTTGCACAGGGGAAAAACTTGGGCGTCTCGTCAAACCGAACGAACTCACCAAGATTCGGCCTGTTATTAATCACTCAAAAAAACAGGCGGTGGCTGCTGGACTATGATGTCTGATTGGATATAATTAAGTTCTGAACATTATGATTCCCCCAATTACAACAGATACACAATACATCTTCGTATTTAAAGTCCGATAATTCCTTTTACAATAACGACTGAATATATATTTGACTCAACAGCAACATTCACCTCCATCTTAGTTCTTTTGCAAACCTTTATTTCAAATGGACTGAAGGAAAGACAAATGAACGGAGGAAATTACGTAACGTAACGTAGGAGCCAAACAGGACATTTTAACATCCAGAAGTTTGGTTGTATGAACATTATTCACAATAAGAATATTATCGAGTGGTGTCTATATTGGAGCATCCGCTATAGTCTGAAAACAATTGCATGTTCTCATGATGATGAAGATAATAGGTAACTTTTTGTCCATACATCAACCTGATGTTTCAACTACATTTATATTATAGTCATTATATTGTATATGGTGTGGGAAAGTAGAATGTAATTATATTATAATATAAGCTTCCGGATTTTCAATATGTGCTTGGCTTACAACAAAACATCTACAGAACAATAACAGCAATAGGACAATTCACTCGTAGTCATTCAAACCATTGTGTTTTAAACTTTCGATAATTTCCATTTTCCAGGAAAATTGCATATCTAACGTAGGCCCGTAAACTGTGGGAGGTCGAACTTCACCGCATTTTAAGTAGATTAGAACTTGTACTATTGTTTACATCTTCTCAGTAGTAATAAAAATATTGAATCCGATGCAATCTAGGATGAAAGACTTGTGATTAAATAAATCAGACCTACTTTCGTTTTGCCCATTTCTTAATTGTAGCAAGTGAAATCAAATACTTGTAGTTTTCAAAGAAGAGCACAGTTTTAATATTTACTCATTCATTCAGTAACAATATAATTAGGTTACTTTGTTAACTATCACTGAACATATTTAATAAATATTGATTTCGAACTGAATAACATATAGTGATATAAAATTGAAACTTGAATGCCTAATATATAGGTATTAAACGAACAATCTTGATGAAATTTTGCACACTTCACCTTAAAAATAAGAGGTCCCTGTACATGAGAGTTCAAAAACTATCCCAACCCTCTTTTTCACCCCCCATTAAAACATGTTGTTCTTGATAAGCTTTTGAATACTTTACCTTCGAAACAAGATGAGAGTCTCTGTATAAATGAGATTCCAAAATAGTAAAGGTATTATCAAGCGACTAAAGTATGACTTTTCATCCCAAGAGTGAACAATCATTCGTGGGATTGAAAGGCACTATTTTTGCACTACCGAAACACTTTTTGTTGGGATTAATATGAGTAATATGAAACTGAATAGAATTGTTAGTTGTCGAACAATTGACCGGTAGTTGAGCACCATAATATTTTTTCAAATACAATGACATTAATTTGGGATTAAAATTTGTATTATTTATTCTCATATATTATTTTCCAAGTTTGATGAAATGTTATACAATTCACCTTCAAAACAAAAGTAAAGTAAGTTTCTTTTTGAGTTTCAAAAAAACTACCCCCTCGCTCCTTCCCATCTCTTAAAGTAGACCAATACCGATGTGGATGAAATTTTGTTCACGTGACCTCTAAAACAAATGGAAAGTAACAGTCTACATGAGATCTCAAAAAAACTGCTCCATTATCTTTCACGACCTTGAAGTAGGTAAATACCGAGAATGATGAAACTTTGCAGACAGATTTCGAATTAAAAAGGATTCTGATAGAATGAAGTTCAGCAGGTTTCAAGGCTGACCATGAAGGGCTACTACCCACTTTAAAATCGCTCGTGGTGGATTAACAGACAAGGACTACGGAAATATCTATAGAAAATGGAGGGGTTGCCTACTTTCCTATGACCTAAAAGTCAATGAATTGGTAAGTGTGCGACTAGTTCTCTTCTTAATAGAATTTAAGAACCTCAGCGTGTGTTTGGAAGCTGAACTCCAAAGATGTGAACATTAGGTACTCCAGAACAGGTCGTATTTGCGTTTTGTAGATCAGAGAGCTGCTGAAATGTGAAGAAGCTCTTGACATGGAATAGAAAACCGAGTATCTGTGGAAGGTCTGTATAGTAGGCGCCCCCACTTGCTCCAAATCAAAAAAAAATAATTGAATATTTTGTACTTTTCATGTGCTAATTTGGTCCCAAACCTAAACATTTCGTGCTACAAAAATATATAAGAAAACACGGGTTTGAAGAGTGGGGGCGCTAGGTAGACGTCTTTTTGGCACCCCCTTAACTAAAAACATAAACTAAATTTGTTAAAATAATTGAATATTTTGTACTTTTTATGTGCTAATTTGGTCCCAAACTTAAACATTTCGTGCTACAAAAATATATAAAAAAACACGGGTTTGAAGAGTGGGGGCGCTAGGTAGACGCCTTTTTGGCTCTCCTTTAACTGAAAACATAAACAAAATAATTAACGATATGCGTATAATTTTGGGCTATTTATGTGCTCTATGGAGAGCATAATCAAAAGTGTCCTGGACCATTTAGAAATTGATTTTCGCAGTGTTTAATTGCGGACGCACTTCTTTCAAACTTAATAAACACATCTTTGTTTTTTTAAACAAAAAAAGAAACATGTCATTAAACGCTCATCAAAATTTACATGTTAATCATTTTTACATGTTTAATATGTACTCAAAAAGTACCCCAGTTAAAATAGATATTGAAAATGTTAAATGCAAGTACAAAAATCTCCTTTTGCATATAAGTCGAGTACATAATAAGCACATAAATATGATGTTATTCAAAAAGTAACTTTGAACAACATCAAATTTATGTGCTAATTATGTACTCGACTTATATGCATGGGGATAATTGTATACTTGCTATTAACATTTTCGAAATGCGTTTTAACTGGGGGGCGCGCTGGTAAGACGTCTAGTCAATGTACTTTTTAATCGATATGTATTAAAAGTACTTTTGAATAACACCAGACTTATGTGCTAATTATGTACTCGACTTATACGCATAAGCAGAATTCCGAACTTGCAATTAACATTTTCGACATTAATTTTTACTGGGGGCGCGGTGGTAAGACGTCTAGTCAATGTACTTTTTACTTGATATGTATCAAAAGTACTTTTACACAACACCAGATTTATGTGCTAATTATGTACTCGACTTATATGCATAAGGAGAATTCTGTACTTGCAATTAACATTTTCGAAATTCATTTTTACTGGGGGGCGCGGTGGTAAGACACCAGTCAATGTACTTTTTATTTGATATGTATCAAAATACTTTTACATAACACCAGATTTATGTGCTAATTATGTACTTGAATGAAAATTGTTTGAAGTGACTCAAAAATAAGGACAAAAGCGGCATAATCATGACGCATTTTTTACAGTGATAAACAAATGTAAATTGTGCTGAATAATTTCAAACAATCGGAAAAAGAATTTTTTATTACGTAGGGAGTCTTTTTGGTCAAAGATTGTATTTATTAGGCTACTCTTCGTTCACTTTCGTTCGACGGTATACGATGTACAGTGGAAGGATTTTTCTTTCCTTCATGACGCTTTTTGTTCGGCTTAGCAGATCGTCCATCTCGACCCAGGACTGATTCGGTCTGCTTCCAAACGTCTTGTAATGCCCTATGGCGTTCTCGTTGAATACTCGCAAAGACCTTGGATGTTGGTATTGGATGACGGAAGACAATTCGAAGATGTCTTTCGTAAAAATAGGTAACTCAATGTGTGTCGGTATAGTTTGCAATACCACTTCGGTGGAATTCTGACCGACACAAATATCCAGTAGAAGAAAAGCACCTGCAAGATACAATAGTGTCCCACTTAACTTAGAATGTATATTAAATACAGATATATATATAGTTAAGGGAAACATTCTATCGACAGCGTATATATTGTTGAGTTATTAAGCACAAAGCAATATAAACAAATACAAATTATATAATTAATTATTCGATTACGTATTATTCAATATAACATCTAATATAAGATTATAGTTTTGTTGTAGAAGCTGAGCACTCAAGTTTTGACCGTTGATCAGCTCGAAAGGTATCGTGATGTGAGTGCTGTCCTGAACGCTCGCCGAGCAATCGTTTTCGCAGAAGGCCGAGTTTTGCTTGCATGATATCGGGTTAAAAGTACTTTTTGATACATCTCGAGGGAAAAGTACATTGACTAGACGTCTTGTAAGCGCCCCCCCCCCCAGTTACAATGAATTCTGAAAATGTTAATTGCAAGTATACAATTATCCTTATGCATGTAAGTCAAGTACATAATTAGCACATAAATCTGGTGTTATGTAAAAGTACTTTTGATACATATCAAGTAAAAAGTACATTGTTTAGACGTCTTACCACCGCGCCCCCAGTAAAAATTAATGTCGAAAATGTTAATTGCAAGTTCGGAATTCTGCTTATGCGTATAAGTCGAGTACATAATTAGCACATAAATCTGGTGTTATTCAAAAGTACTTTTAATACATATCGATTAAAAAGTACATTGACTAGACGTCTTACCACCGCGCCCCCAGTTAAAAGAATTTCGAAAATGTTAATTGCAAGTATACAATTATCCTTATGCATATAAGTCGAGTACATAATTAGTACATAAATTTGATGTTGTTCAAAGTTACTTTTTGAATAACATCATATTTATGTGCTTATTATGTACTCGACTTATATGCAGAAGAAGATTTTTGTACTTGCATTTAACATTTTCAATATCTATTTTAACTGGGGTACTTTTTGAGTACATATTAAACATGTAAAAATGATTAACATGTAAATTTTGATGAGCATTTAATGACATGTTTCTTTTTTTGTTTAAAAAACCAAAGATATGTTTATTAAGTGTAAAAGAAGTGCGTCTGCAATTAAACACTGCGAAAATCAATTTCTAAATGTTCCAGGACACTTCTGATTATGCTCTCCATAGAGCACATAAATAGCACAAAATTATACGCATATTGCTAATTATTTTGTTTATGTTTTTAGTTAAGGGAGTACCAAAAAAGCGTCTACCTAGCGCCCCCACTCTTCAAACCCGTGTTTTTTTATATATTTTTGTAGCACGAAATGTTTAAGTTTGGGACCAAATTAGCACATAAAAAGTACAAAATATTCAATTATTTTAACAAATTTAGTTTATGTTTTTAGTTAAGGGGGCGCCAAAAAGACGTCTACCTAGCGCCCCCACTCTTCAAACCCGTGTTTTCGTATATATTTTTGTAGCACGAAATGTTTAAGTTTGGGACCAAATTAGCACATAAAAAGTACAAAATATTCAATTATTTTAACAAATTTAGTTTATGTTTTTAGTTAAAGGGGTGCCAAAAAGACGTCTACCTAGCGCCCCCACTCTTCAAACCCGTGTTTTCTTATATATTTTTGTAGCATGAAATGTTTAAGTTTGGGACCAAATTAGCACATAAAAAGTACAAAATATTCAATTATTTTAACAAATTTAGTTTATGTTTTTAGTTAAAGGGGTGCCAAAAAGACGTCTACCTAGCGCCCCCACTCTTCAAACCCGTGTTTTCTTATATATTTTTGTAGCACGAAATGTTTAAGTTTGGGACCAAATTAGCACATAAAAAGTACAAAATATTCAATTATTTTAACAAATTTAGTTTATGTTTTTAGTTAAAAGGGTGCCAAAAAGACGTCTACCTAGCGCCCCCACTCTTCAAACCCGTGTTTTCTTATATATTTTTGTAGCATGAAATGTTTAAGTTTGGGACCAAATTAGCACATAAAAAGTACAAAATATTCAATTATTTTAACAAATTTAGTTTATGTTTTTAGTTAAAGGGGTGCCAAAAAGACGTCTACCTAGCGCCCCCACTCTTCAAACCCGTGTTTTCTTATATATTTTTGTAGCACGAAATGTTTAAGTTTGGGACCAAATTAGCACATAAAAAGTACAAAATATTCAATTATTTTAACAAATTTAGTTTATGTTTTTAGTTAAAGGGGTGCCAAAAAGACGTCTACCTAGCGCCCCCACTCTTCAAACCCGTGTTTTCTTATATATTTTTGTAGCACGAAATGTTTAAGTTTGGGACCAAATTAGCACATAAAAAGTACAAAATATTCAATTATTTTAACAAATTTAGTTTATGTTTTTAGTTAAAGGGGTGCCAAAAAGACGTCTACTTAGCGCCCCCACTCTTCAAATCCGTGTTTTCTTATATATTTTTGTATCATGAAATGTTTAAGTTTGGGACCAAATTAGCACATAAAAAGTACAAAATATTCAATTATTTTAACAAATTTAGTTTATGTTTTTAGTTGAAGGGGTGCCAAAAAGACGTCTACCTAGCGCCCCCACTCTTCAAACCCGTGTTTTCTTATATATTTTCGTAGCATGAAATGTTTAAGTTTGGGACCAAATTAGCACATAAAAAGTACAAAATATTTAATTATTTTAACAAATTTAGTTTATGTTTTTAGTTAAAGGGGTGCCAAAAAGACGTCTACCTAGCGCCCCCACTCTTCAAACCCGTGTTTTCTTATATATTTTTGTAGCACGAAATGTTTAAGTTTGGGACCAAATTAGCACATAAAAAGTACAAAATATTCAATTATTTTAACAAATTTAGTTTATGTTTTTAGTTAGAAGGGTGCCAAAAAGACGTCTACCTAGCGCCCCCACTCTTCAAACCCGTGTTTTCCTATATATTTTTGTAGCACGAAATGTTTAAGTTTGGGACCAAATTAGCACATAAAAAGTACAAAATATTCAATTATTTTAACAAATTTAGTTTATGTTTTTAGTTAAAGGGGTGCCAAAAAGACGTCTACCTAGCGCCCCCACTCTTCAAACCCGTGTTTTCTTATATATTTTCGTAGCATGAAATGTTTAAGTTTGGGACCAAATTAGCACATAAAAAGTACAAAATATTCAAATATTTTAACAAATTTAGTTTATGTTCTTAGTTAAAGGGGTGCCAAAAAGACGTCTACCTAGCGCCCCCACTCTTCAAACCCGTGTTTTCTTATATATTTTTGTAGCACGAAATGTTTAAGTTTGGGACCAAATTAGCACATAAAAAGTACAAAATATTCAATTATTTTAACAAATTTAGTTTATGTTTTTAGTTAAAAGGGTGCCAAAAAGACGTCTACCTAGCGCCCCCACTCTTCAAACGCGTGTTTTCTTATATATTTTTGTAGCACGAAATGTTTAAGTTTGGGACCAAATTAGCACATAAAAAGTACAAAATATTCAAATATTTTAACAAATTTAGTTTATGTTCTTAGTTAAAGGGGTGCCAAAAAGACGTCTACCTAGCGCCCCCACTCTTCAAACCCGTGTTTTCTTATATATTTTTGTAGCACGAAATGTTTAAGTTTGGGACCAAATTAGCACATAAAAAGTACAAAATATTCAATTATTTTAACAAATTTAGTTTATGTTTTTAGTTAAAGGGGTGCCAAAAAGACGTCTACCTAGCGCCCCCACTCTTCAAACCCGTGTTTTCTTATATATTTTCGTAGCATGAAATGTTTAAGTTTGGGACCAAATTAGCACATAAAAAGTACAAAATATTCAATTATTTTAACAAATTTAGTTTATGTTTTTAGTTAAAGGGGTGCCAAAAAGACGTCTACCTAGCGCCCCCACTCTTCAAACCCGTGTTTTCTTATATATTTTTGTAGCACGAAATGTTTAAGTTTGGGACCAAATTAGCACATAAAAAGTACAAAATATTCAATTATTTTAACAAATTTAGTTTATGTTTTTAGTTAAAAGAGTGCCAAAAAGACGTCTACCTAGCGCCCCCCTCTTCAAACCCGTGTTTTCTTATATATTTTTGTAGCACGAAATGTTTAAGTTTGGGACCAAATTAGCACATAAAAAGTACAAAATATTCAATTATTTTAACAAATTTAGTTTATGTTTTTAGTTAAAGGGGTGCCAAAAAGACGTCTTCCTAGCGCCCCCACTCTTCAAACCCGTGTTTTCTTATATATTTTCGTAGCATGAAATGTTTAAGTTTGGGACCAAATTAGCACATAAAAAGTACAAAATATTCAATTATTTTAACAAATTTAGTTTATGTTTTTAGTTAAAGGGGTGCCAAAAAGACGTCTACCTAGCGCCCCCACTCTTCAAACCCGTGTTTTCTTATATATTTTTGTAGCACGAAATGTTTAAGTTTGGGACCAAATTAGCACATAAAAAGTACAAAATATTCAATTATTTTAACAAATTTAGTTTATGTTTTTAGTTAAAAGGGTGCCAAAAAGACGTCTACCTAGCGCCCTCACTCTTCAAACCCGTGTTTTCTTATATATTTTCGTAGCACGAAATGTTTAAGTTTGGGACCAAATTAGCACATAAAAAGTACAAAATATTCAATTATTTTAACAAATTTAGTTTATGTTTTTAGTTAAAGGGGTGCCAAAAAGACGTCTACCTAGCGCCCCCACTCTTCAAACCCGTGTTTTCTTATATATTTTTGTAGCACGAAATGTTTAAGTTTGGGACCAAATTAGCACATAAAAAGTACAAAATATTCAATTATTTTTTTTTTGATTTGGAGCAAGTGGGGGCGGGGCGCCTACTATACAGACCTATCTGTGGAGCAGTTTTCGTAATGGACATCACATGATCGTCCCGTGAAAGGGTGCCGTTGGTCGTGATAGCGAGCATGGATGTTCAAAAACCTTCCTTCCTGTCATCATCATATTAAAGATTGCTGTAGGAAATACAAGATTGCGATTTTGTTGCATTAAACTCTACTACATTATCAGATCCCCATTACAGGCTGATAACTGATGATGTTCCATAATGAAGTGTAAGACGTAAGATGTAAAATCTAGGACGGTGTTTGGAAGATTGATTGAATGTTGACATTCATAAAGGATTATGGAGGGAGTGCTTGATATAATTCGGAAAGGATTGGTATAGAAGGCTAAAGTAGGAAAGTGAATAAAACAGTTAGTCCAATAGTGAGAATAGACAGACCGGTTGTCGTTCAAGAAATTTGAAATTTGAAGATTTATTGTGTTGGAATATCTCTATTTATTCTAATAAATTGATTTTTTCACCTTTGCATGTTAAATGCCATAGTTTTAAATGTTTAATGGGTGGAATACAGTGTTGACTTACAAAAAAGCTGTGATCAATCGATCATTAAATTCCCTCACTTTTGTTAGCATATTTTTCGCCTTCGGACAATTCTGCGGATGAAATATATGATTATAAGAAAATAAAATGATATTGGAAATGATTCACAAACAAATATTGTAAGACGTTGAATTATACTCTATTACATTACTTTGAAATTTTATTCAGATGGTTAAAAGTATTTTAGAACACCATATGGCTCCTGACCTAACCTAACCTAAGCTGCCGAAATTATTAACACTATAACGTAACCTTGTTTTGAACTGACACCTGTTGTCACATGAAGTATCAAAATTATTGACACTATATAACATTATTCCTTGATATCACAGAGCATGAACTGGAATGTATAGTTCAATGCCACATAGTAAACCCATAAAATAAACTCAGATGTCACTTGAATTTTGAAATGAGAATTTCGGACACTTCTGCAGGTTAAATATATGCGCGTGATATATTTATAACCAGAAGAATTCAGTTCAATAAAATGTTCTATTTTAAAACCTAAAGTTGCATGTCAAGAGGATTTGTAAAACATCAAATCCGTACGACCAATAGGAACTGCGCAATCATCTCCACAGTGTCTACGCACGCACACACAGATCATGTTAACAATTTCACTCAAAGCGGATATATCCGTTATACCGGGATATCAAAAATTATCTTGGTCAAGGGTGGTTGTGAAATCTAGAACGTGTGTCTTACTTCACGTTATCAAAACTTGTGTCAAATTAATTAATTTGAAGTTTCTAAAAGAGAAATTTCGCAATTTTATACGAATGTTATAAAACTCAGAAGTCTCTAGCGCTTTAGACACCGGGATTTTCACATGGTCTATCGAAATTAGAAGGTTCGAATTGTATAAAAACACAATTGCATGAACGCCAGACGTCCAAAGTAATTAGCTACGGACGTAATCATTTTGACATATGCCTCGAGGAGCTCGCTACGCGTTAGTTAGAGTTTATACTTTTTACCTCGATCTTGTTAATTCGGGGCCGTTTTATTCCCCGTGCGGCAGGCGCCAGCTGTATATTTTAGTATCTAGAAAATTCCCTTTGGTACGTCGCACATGAGAGGCGCGTAGCTGAGACCTGAGAGTACCTGTTTCTATTTTAATTGAATTTTCCTATTTAATAGACTATGCTATTTAGTTGGCCCCGTTCATAAACTAACGACATGGAGCGAAAACCGCATTCGAAAATTCCTCGTAAAGACGTTCTATGTTCCGAAGATTTGCACTTTTCTAATTCGCGAGCTACGCGCTCCTCACGTGAACGTCATTCGATTTATCAAAAATTAACCAATTTAAAACAGTTTTCGACCCCGTTTGTGGCTATTGCGACCTTGTGAAAGGTTCAAAGTTAACATTTCGTTTTACATTCCACACCCACCCTTGATCAAGATAATTTTTAATTTGTAGTTCATTATTGTTTTACAACTGAAATAAATAGGTATGAAATTTGTAGGGTATTGATGATGTCAGTGTGACAGTGAAATAATTATTTCAAACGTAAAGTAAGACACACGTTTTACATTCCACAACCACCATTGACCAAGATAATTTTTGATATCCCGGTACTACGTACTAGCTGTTGTCTGCGGTATGCGCCCGCAAAAATAGATAATACACCCCGAAGAAAGCCTCGGCTGCACCGCCGCGATGTGATTCCCCAAATTTCAATACTTAATTAAATATTTGTGAAGAGTAGAAGGAGTTAAAAGTGTGGAAAGACCTAAAACTATACTCTATGACCTGTGAAAGTTTATTTTAATTTACAGGGATATCTATGATATGGAATTTTCTGTCATGGACATTATGTGATTCTCAATGTATCAGCAGTTTCTAATCTAAAAATCAGCTGTTTTGCTGAGCGGTTATGTGTTCTCTGTTATATATAGTCCGCCCCCTTGACAATGATTCATTAATATATGAATCCGTCTGTCATGTAAATTGTACGTGATTATATTAGCTGTCAGAAAAGTCAAAATATATCGAATATCTTCTGCCCCTTTTGGGGCGAGAAATCATGGTCGAAAAAGAACTAGAGCTACATTTAAATCGGATGACATGTCTGCCACCATCCAGAATGTTTTAAGTGGGAAGTCGTTAAGGACAGCTGCCGCCGAACATGGAATGAAACATTGAACTCTTCAAAGATACGACTACATAAAAATCTGTTGTAAAGTGAATTACGGTTTAACACTACGCAGCCACGGAATTTAGTATACAACCTACGACGCTGTTGAAATGACAACTGGTCATGGTGTTATTATTGGAACCCTTTCTCCCCACTGCAGCAACAAACCTCAGCCACTGGATGTTGCAGTATTTGGCCCTTTTAAGGCATACTATAATGCTGCTATAAAATCTAGGCTATTGAATCATCCTGGTTAACTCCTTACAATCGACGAAATAGCTCAGTGTATGGACGAGGTACACATAAAAGCAGCGCCTGCAAATAATGTTGTCAGGATTTAACCTAATGGAGATGAAATACAAGGATAAGTTCTATTTTGACCAATACACCAGATTTGGATGCACCACTGAAGTAACAGACGGAAAATAAGAAGAAAGCAAAGGAACAAGAAAGGAAGAATATCAAGAGAAATCTAGCAAGTGAATATATGTGTACCCATCTAGCACTAGAACAAAGAAAGGCGAAATATGAGAGTGTTTCATCGGAAGAGTCATCTTTGGAAGAAATTATTTACGCAGATTCTTTTGGAATTTTAAATTTTCCAACTAGGAGATAACTGTTACCTTGACCCTGATACCCAAATAATTAAGGACAGTTTCGTGATGTTAAAATTTTAAAATAAAATCTTTTACATTGCTAGAGTGCTGAAGGCTTTTGAAAACAATGGATTTGAAGTTCCTTCCCTGGGAAAAAGTGGTAAGCAGCAAGGTAGCTTCATAGTTCCTATAGTGGAAGATGTAGCTACTGTAAGAAGATCAGATATTGTTTTATATTTACCTGAACCGAGAGATGTTAATGAAAAGATTAAAGACTTGCTTCTTATACCAGTTGGTATTAAATCTGATAATATTGACCTACGTTGAAATCTACACTTTCTATGCATCTTGCGAACAATAAAGAATTTATTTTATTTTCAATATAGTAATAATTGTTGTCACCAAAAGGTGAAAATAAATATTCAGTTTTTAAAATAAAATATAGCTAATATACTGTCTTATTGTGGACTACTTGTCTCATTGTGGACTACTAGTGGTACACAAGAAGACAACTGCAGTTTTTTTTAATTCGTAGTATTGTTCAGTAGTTATTAGACTTTCTGTACTTCATAGTAAGTAATTAGAGGCAAATAGTACAGCAATTAATCCACACACAATTTTTTTGTTTAAAGTTAAAGCTGCGATTTCTAGATACAAATATTTAATTTTTGTCTCATTGTGTTCGACCCTCCCCTACATTTAAACCTTTGTGAAATTCGTGATAATTCACATCTCTTCTATGATGGCCCACTTACCAACATTACAAATTATTGAATAACTTACCTGTATAAAACTTCTGAATTTGTTGATCAATTAATAAATTCCTTCTCATAATTGATATGAAAATGGAAAGAATTTATGGAGATAAGGATATAACAACATTTATTCGAGCGTGAGTATACATAAATTCAATGATTTATAAAGTTAACCTCCAAATTTTCAACCGAAAACGTGTATATTTAAATATTATCCGATGGAATTTTTGAGTTCCGCAACCGAGTTTTATTCCGAGTTCCTCAATCAAGATTTAATTGATGTCCATGTACTAAGCAATAACCAATAAATTAAATGTATTTTTATTTTATTTTGACTCCAAATTTTCAATACAGAATAATTTGTACAAAGTGAATGTGAATCAGTACCTACCTTGAATATGTGTTATTCCAGGTCTGTATGAAACATTGAATAAAGAAAGTATAGTGGAATGAAAACTGCAAGCAAATATGATTTTCTTCCATTGTTAGTAATTAATTATTGAGTACATATCTTTGTACTACTGAAACATATTACTTGGTAATTCTATTCAACTTCATATTAAAACCTATTGTACTATAAAATACTACTATAGTTCTACTATTCTCTATTCAGCATCTGACGGACATGCCTTCCTTCATTACCTTCCTTATAAAAGAGGTAATGTTCTTCAAAGTAATCAGTTATAATGCACAAGTCAAACATTTCCTTTAGCTATGAAGATGAATCTTGCTATAGCGATTTTAGTTTTTACGTTACATGTCTTAGTGCGTGCCGATAAATATCGTGAGTGTTTGAAGTTTTTCAATCCAAACAATTATATGAATCAGTTGCCATCATTATCGTTATCATACCTAGGCAATTTGGGCATACCTGAGTCAAATATGGCTTCAATTAAACCATCTTCAGTAAAACTGACGAAAGTGATCAACATCGTTACAAAATATGTTTATAAAAATCCAGTATGTGTTAAAATCAAGAACAACAAATCAATATGCAAACTCAACAATGTGGTTGGTGGAAATAAAAAAGAACATGTAATTACCAAAGAACATTCCCTTAGAAGTTTAAGACATGATCGTTTTCTGGAAGTACAAGATTTCGAAGAAGGAGAAAATGGACATCATTCATTTTATGTTCAGGGAAGCGAAGAACTTCGTTCTACTGCTAAGTTGAATAAGACACCTGCCTTAAATGAGAATAAAATAACACAAATGTTAATCGAAGATCGCCTGGATCAACTTGAAACCATTCTGCCTCATTACACCAGAAGACGTACCTACGAAACATCAACGATAACGGTTACAAAAGTGAAAAACGACAATAGAGCTATGGCAACCTTATTAGTTAAGAATTGTATTCCTCAGGGGTATAGTTTGTGTTCGACGAAACAGAGAAGCCGAAAATCAAAGGTTGCACAGTACACAAATAACACTAGTGAAAGAGACTTTTACGGATAAGTAATCAAACCACTATTTATACAGGGTGTAACAGAACTACGCTGTCAAAATTTAACCTCGGGTACTACATCGAAAAACATTTTAAAAAGTATGTCCGCAAATGCTTCGTTATTAAAATACGTTGAAATATGTTCAAAAATATATTATTTTTCAAAAATCTTCCAAAATAAAGGAACTATTGGAGTGAAATTTCGTAGTAGGCATACTGCCATAAACAGCCATAAGACGTGATGGACTGTTGTTTCTCAGGTAACCAGAGAGTGGGAAATGGGGGTCAAGACAAATGAAATTGGTAAAAATGGTAGTACGGACCTGACGAAAATAAATGTATTAACATTTTTCAACAGAAATTTTTCGCGTATCTAGCAGAGTTCAGCAGTAACTTTTTTACTTACCTACCTGACAGTAGTAAAATTATTATTTTTTTTTAATCAAGGAGTTGAAGAAGGTGCTCAAAATAACGTCCACGAGGTTCAATGCGTACTGTACATTTTTGCTTTGAGTCACGGGTTCTTTGTTATATGACTGGACTATTTTGTATGGTGTCAAGTGCTCGTATAATATCTTCTTGAAGTATGTCAAAATTTTCTATGTCGTTTTCATACACAATAGACTTCAAATATCCCCAGAGGAATTAATCTTAAGGATTACAGTCAGGGGATATTGCCGGCCAATGTACTGATTCTCCCTCGCCGATTCATTTATTCGAAAATCAGTTATTTAATATTTGTTCTGGCATTAAGACTGAAATCTGCCGGAGCCCCATAGTGCGTATACCACATTCTAGTTCGAATATTAAGTGGACTATCATCCAACAAGATAGGTAATTATTCTTCCACAAATTGCGCGTATATCTGTCCTGTCAACACAGGCGAGAAAAATATGGTCCGATTATACAGTCTCCAATCATGCTAGCCCAAACATTAAAAAAACTAGTGTCGGTTTCTAACTTTAAGCACCACATAGGAGTTTTCTTCAGCCCAGATACGATTATTATGAAAATTTAATGATTTTTACCTAGTCAATTATGCTTCATTAGTGAAAAAATTGAAATGTGAAAACCGGGATTGATTATTATCTGTTCAATAAACTACTGACAATATTAAACAAGGCTGGAAATCTCACGGAAGCAATTGAATGTGGTAAACGTGTAAAAGTTGCTCCTTCAAGACTCTCCAAACAGTCATTTTCGAAACACGCATATCTGATTCAATTTTTCTAGTGATGGTCCCAGGATTTTCCGCAATTGTATGTAATATTTGTTTTTCGTGTTCGACACAGATGCCACTCTAGATTGAAAATAAAAGTGACTTCAAAACTTTTTTACTTTCTACATGTCACTTATGTAATATCATTGGATTCAGAAAATTGTCTACATTTCAGAAATGTAATAATATACATGGTGTTTGTTCTATTTTAAAATCGGAAGTTGGTATCACTTCCGGCGAAATCGGAAGAAGAAAAAACCTCTTTCGTATATCAGAAAGTGCCGTTTAATAGCTATATTCAACATGCCGAGTTCGAAAAATGTATCTCAATGAATGTAAAGAAAAAGGGGATGTACCATGAGCCTGTTATACCCTGTATGTATTTCAATATAATAATCATATAATATAAGTAAAAGTTTTCAGTTTTATAAGTTGTATATTTGTTTGTAGCTTTGAGAAAGTTTTGTAAATAAATCGAAATGTATATTTGCGTACATTTTATTATTAACATATTGTCCTAAGATCGACGACTCATTACTTTACTAATACAATTTTGAGGACATGACAATTTTATACTTTATAGAAAGAAAGGCATGGAAGGAATGAGTTCTATATACTTGAACCTCGTTGAAATAAATACATTATACCACAAAAATCTCAATGAAGATATAGGAGGATATACCTTCATCTTAACAACTTTATAAGTTAAAATCAAGTTTATTCTCTTACTACATTATTAATATTATAAAATAAAATACTAACAATCATCTGTTGAACAAAATAGTTTAATAGTTGGATTTGCCTTATTTCTATTACTAAGGATAGTTAAACTGTGATTTTAAGAAAAATAGTTTGAATGTAAATCAAATTTTAAATCTTTATTACAAAACATACGATACACAAAGCCCCTTGTAGTTTTAACAATTTCAACTTTTTGACTTTTTATCAATTTGCATTATATGTTTATTAAAGTGACATTTTATTTATACGTATTGTATAATAACATACTTAACTTAACAGAATTACAATCGGAACTATCGTTAAATGCACTCCGATGGGATAGACTCTGAAACGTGCCTTACAATAAAAATCGTATCGAGTTCGTAAGAAGTTCATTTTGACATCTCTTTGGACGTTCTCTTAGCTCTTACTGAACTCGCTGGGTAGTGGGTAGCCTGATGTTTTGTAAAAAACAGCGTCATACACAATACTACTTGCGTGTTAACATCTGTTGCCAACGCAGGGTCATAAACAGTAAGGTAGCTTCAAATTTGCACCATCCCCGCAAAAAAAAAAGCTTTACCGTTTATAAAAGATGTTTCATGATTAAAGATTTATTTGAAAAATACGAAACATACCTAAACATTATACAAAAAAAAACGTTTATATTGAAACAAATAACAAAATAATAGGAACTACTGAAGCTAATCGACTAATGCAAGATAAAGCCAATTATTGTGATATTGCACAATTTAGCGGTGAGCCCGAAAAAATTCGTTCTGATTAAATATTTACATTTTACATATTTTTCAAATTTTGAACTATTGACAAGAACAAATCACTGGCAGCTATTTTTCATTTTGTTGGTACGATTATGTTACCGTATGGATTTTGGGCCTCTAGGGCTTAACCTTTTGCGCTGCGCCTCCGGTCACCGCGGTATAGTAGCTGCGCCTCTGTTCATTATGGGTCGGACGTTAAGAGGTCAACAATATGTATTCGAGTAATGAATTATTCAACACCCCAAGTGAATGTTTGATTTACTCTTGAGAGTTTGATGATTCATGTTGTACGAAAAGCTAAATTTTGGATGAAGCGCCGAAAATTGCCTGCGAGGCCCATAAATTGTGTGACTTATTTTTGGAATTGATGACATTTAAAGATTCCACATTGAGCGAAGTTGTACGTACACATATTAGTATATTGTGTAGCAAACTTAAATCTAAGTCAACACTGAAATATTAGACTATGATAGCATAGCATACACTTAACTTTTTGTCAATAAAATTAGAAACATGAATGAAGTGGCTAATGTAGTATCCACTGAAGGATAAGGTTAATAAATAAAACGACAAGCCGAGTCTATTATGTATGTTTGCTTTTATTCATGACCATGATACAGTTACAATGACTCTATTGTCACTGTAGATCACGGTCGTACATACAGGTCTGGGAACTCGAGGCTGTTTCCTATGTGAGAAGTGAGTCCGCTAAGCGTCAACTGCCGCGTAGTACCAACGGATGGCGCAGTAGTCGAAGAATGATCTCTGACACGTATATGACCGTGTTCTCTGGCAACTGTCATTTTGACTTGTAAACACAAGGAATACCGGCGTTCTTAGGAGAAAAATGACGAGACCGTGCATTGTGCCGGAATGCAAAACGGGGTACAAAAGTGTAAAGCAAAAAAAACTACTGTTTTTAAAGTGCCGAAAGATGCGGAAATGCGAAAAAAGTGGATGCTGGCGATTCCGGAAAGAAATCGTTTTAACGAGGTCTTTTATGTCTGCCAAATAGGGGAAGTTATTTTTAAGGTGAGTAATACATTTTGACAAGAGTAACAGTTCTATTCCTCTCTCAAATCAGAATACTTAGTAACACTGCTTGCGATTCCGGAAAGAAATCGTTTTACCACTTCGATCCAAGCGCTAGCTAGTGGCTGAGCGAAGGACTACGAGCTTGGCGACGCGTAAGAGACCCATGTCAAACATACGAGTTCCCAGACCTGTATCTACGACCGTGGTCGGATCAAACTGAAATAAATAGGTATGAAATTTGTAGGTTATTGATGATGTCATAGTGACGGTGACATAATTATTTCATACGTAAAGTAAGACACACGTTTTAGATTCCACAACCACCCTTGACCACGGTCGTACATACAGGTCTGGACACTCGAGGCTGTTTCCTATGTGAGAAGTGGGACCGCTAAGCGTCGACTGTCGCGTAGTACCAAAAGTCGTCACGTAAGAGTATTCTCTGACAACTGTCAGTTGACTTGTAAACACAAGGAATACCTGCGTTTTTAGAAACAAATTACGAAATCGTGCATTGTGCCGAAATGCAAAACGGGGTACAAAAGTGTAAAGCAAGAAACTTCTGTTTTTAAAGTGCCGAAAGATGCGGAAATGCGAAAAAAGTGGATGCTTGCGATTCCGGATAGAAATCGTTTTTGCGAAGAGTATCTTATAGAATGTGAAACAATTGTATAAAAATCAGTAACAAAATAAAATGAATTGCGAACAGTATCTCTGCCACAACCACTATTTATTCTCCAAGTGGCAACATTAGTTTCTAAATAGCCTTAGAATGGAATAACTTTATAATTTTTGAGATAATGGTGGAAAATCAGTGTTAGCTGAACAAGCTTTAAATATAGGTCACACTATTTCATAAGAAAGTTTATCACTCCTGAAACACAGTAATGACAAATATCTAGGTAATTTAGAAGGAATGGAAATGTACCTATAAGCGAAAAAGAAATTTATGAATTCTGAATTATCTCCAGGGGTATATAAGGGATAATCCCTTACAAATAGTAATTTGAACATTCACATTTTGTTTTCTAATTTAGTTTCCTCTGTTGATGGCTACTTGGTAGCTGAAAGGTCCGCAGTACTTTAACAGTATTTTTGTATTTTTAGTGTATAAGGGTGAATTTTCTTATTCATAGTGTTATTTTCTATCTCCAGTGTGAACTACTTTATAGTTTATTGATAATGTTTATTCATATTCGCAAATAAAATGTTACCCTATCTAGGACATAAAACAGGTACTATCTCTATTATGTTGCTATTAATTTGATATATGTATCTGTATGATATCAAAACGTGCAAATGTGAACATGTTATGTAAATTACATTTACAGAAAGTATAAATAATGTGTAAAATATATTTATGATGTACATTGAAACTTTTGCAATTCTTGTATTCTCAAAATCATGAAGGTGCTAATTTTCTTGTCGGTTCTACTCAGTGTTATGTATTTTTCTAACGGAGGTAGGTACCTCGCTCTTGTTGCTTCTTATTAAAATTGAAATATCAGCTGTTATTTCTTATATATTTATAATTCTATGAAACCCCGCCATGATATATGATCATATTCCTCCTGCACATATAAATATGTAAATTTCTCTATTCGAGGCAACTGAACTAAGTACTTTTAGAGCTTTTGTGTCCCTAAGTATTTATATTTGGGAACTAGATTTACTATAAAGAGCCAAATAGGATTGAAGGAATTTTGTTTTGAAATGTATAACTAAAGATAACAATCATCGTCATCTGAATTCGCATTTATATTACTGTGTCTATAATATTTAGTTTACGTTCATAGTTCACCAACAATCTTTCTGAAGTAATAGTCTAATTTTCGTGATACCTTGAAAGAAAAGTATTGAAATTGACCGTTATAAAGTAAATCGTTCATTGAACTGAAAATAAATTAATATTCCCTTAGGGATTTATCAGAATATTAGTATTTTGAGAAGAAAAAACAAGACTGATAATAATTGATATACGTATACTAATACGCTTTTATTAACTTTATCTTGGTTAGCTGAACAATATCAGGTACCTACATCTTTCGTCGGATGATTATCAGCTTTTCCATGACATCTTCACTGCGCCCATAATCGCAAATGCCACTAGTTTCAGATCAATATTCCACTCATGTTCAGATTTTCGCTACTATTATGGCTGTTTGTACATCCAAAATTCAGGTTACATTCGTTTGACTTTAAGTTTGCCGTCCGCTCCATCCGCCTTTTTGCGAGGACGTAAACTGGTTAATAGGGTTAATGACTGAGACTCAAATGTGAAATTTGCACATCCTTTCCTATTGTTCACCAAATATATACAGAATACAATTATACTTTATGAAGGAATCCCTTAGTCAATATTTAATGGGGTAAAAATTAACACTCAAGGTAGGTATAGATAAATATGATTAGTCAAAAAATACACAAATAAATAAAATTCGAAGGCGATTTTGCATTCAGATATCCACTAGTAATTCTACACAAGTTAACACGATTTCCAAAATACAAATCTTCCACACAAGAGCAATGACATTTTGGTACACATATTGTTGTCGGTAAAAGAAACGACCTTGTGATAACGGTATATGTATAGAATAAAGCAATTGCAATTTGAATTTTCACGATTTTCTTTTGAGCAGGATATACATGGGAATCAACTAAGCAGTACCGTGATATATTACAGTTTGATCATGGAATATAACATAATTTCTTCATTGTGGCATCTTCGTTCATTGCCGCACAGTACGTTTTCAATGCTCGCGTTTTTTTTATTCAGAAGCTCCTCAAGTCTGTCATTCTATCAAATACTTGGCCGCAATCTCTCAAAGAAACATTGAGCTACATTTTATATATACCGTATACCTAAGACATAAGTTACACGGGAGATCCTTGTTTAAAATTAAGACAAAAAGTCTCAGTAAATATACATGTCCTAAAACGCACTGTTTCAGAGTTACAAGATGCTGAAGATTTCCAAAAAATACTTTGTGTGCCAAATTCTATATTTTTCATTTTGCTTAATTTTTCTCTACCTTAGTAAGAAAGAGGATTGTTGTAATTTTCGAACCACGAAGCGACGAAGCTATTCCGAAGAAGCGACGGATGAAAATCACTAGGCTGATTGAAAATGTCCATGTCATTAGAATTTCGAATATTCAATGCCAAATTTCGGTAAACGTGCCTTTCTGATTGGGACGTTCAGATTGGCGAACAGACTTATAAGACAAATGTACCTGATTTTTTTGGATAATGGGCTATATCAGTAAGTTATTAGATGATTTACCATATCCAAGTCGCAGGAATCTATGGTACAAGCTTGACACCTTCCCACTATTCACGAGAGGTGAGAGCTTGGCTAAAAGACCAAGGAATGTCTGCATGTTTTAAAAGATCAACATTTTTCATTGCGGAAAGTTCATACAGTCAGTCCTGTTTGATTTTGAATAATTGCGAAAACTATGAAGCATTGAGTCTTCCATAGTTTGGAAAAATCAAGCTGGTATAAATGTAATACGAATAATTTTACTGGCAAATGATGCATCCTATGAAAAATCACAGGAACACTTTTTTTCACTAACGTAATTTCAATAATTTCTAAAAAATTCGGCGGTGGTGAAAACTCAAGAAGGCGTTTAGACCTCATAACTACGTCACAAGTATACATTTTTAATTTGTCGTATAGCGCCTATCGACCAAACATGTAAGTCAATAGGCATGAAAATATCTTGGAAGGCATCGAAAATACAGGAAAAGAAGATATTCGTTGGACAACTTTAAACAGATAAGAAACAGTGCGTTTCAGGATATATGCTTACAAAGACGTTTTGTGTTCATTTTCAACAAGGAATCTCTTCTGTGTAGTAAAGGAAGTTTTTTTTCATATGATATGAAGTCGGGAAAATTATTTTGGAAATAAAAACTATAAATTTAATAAACGTTTATTCGGAAACTTATCCTAACCACTTCCACAAATTTTTCATAAAAAAAACAAGAGGAACGAGCTATTGCAACTTTGGCAAAATATTGCTTCTTGATATTCAAATGTTGGGCTCCGTGTAGCTTATTTATTTTAAAAAGCGTCTTATTGAATCCTGAAATACTTAGTTTCAATGTATGTAGGGATACGAATTAAGTTCTTAAAAGTATATCTTCTTTCATTTGAATCAAGCTTCTGATCAATAAATTCGAAAAGCCACATTTAAGGGCCAAAAAACGAAATGTATATCTATGGTTCTACTTATCGGATACGAGGTCTACTAGGGCTCAAATTGAATGGTAAAATGAAATGAAGAGTCGGAATTAGTTGATTTATATCTGTTCTTGGACTACAAGCCTCTGGCGTCGTTCATTATTTCAATTTTGTCTTCATGTTATGACCATTCGATGATGAATAAGAGCACTATTACATTTACTCCAATTAGGTTCTCACATATATTTTCAATTTCAATTATTTTTGGAATTGATAGTTACTAAAGCATGTTTTCATGAGTAATATTTTTTATTATGTGATTGCTTTGTAATGAGTGATAATTGAAAATGATACACATTCAAATACTGCCGAAACGGTTGCAATTAGTGAAACGCGCGTGACGTCACGATTCTACTTTGTGAAGGAGGGTCAAAACGACATTTTCCTCATTTTCTAATTTTGCATGGAATAATGAATCCTGTAAATTACAGATTTTGGTTTATTCGTATTGAGTATACTGTCAAAAAGCAGAATCGTAACATCACAGAGCAATTTTGCTTGTTTCGACACTTCTTTCGCAGGTTAATTTAAGAGAATTAGTGTTTAGAAGAAATGTGTCAGGTGGATTGAATCAATATCAAGCCTAGTTTCTATTTATATTAGGAAATTGACTATTATTATATAGTCCAATTAAGTTCAAAAATCATATACCGTGATATATTACAGTTTGCTCATGGAATATAACATAGTTTCTTCATTGTGGCATCTTCGGTCGGAGCCGCATAAATCGTACGTTTTCAATGCTTTCCTTTGTTTTATTCAGAGGCTCCTGAAGTCTGTCATTATATGAAATTCTACTTGGCCGCAATCTCTTAAACATTGAGCTACATTTTGTATATACCGTATGTCTAAGAATTATATATTATAAGTTACACGGGAGATCCTTGTTTAAAATAAAGACAAAACGTCACAATAAAAATATATGTCCCAAAACGCAATGTTTTTGAGTTACAAGATGCTGAAGGTTTCCAAAAAATACTTTGTGTTTCGTGTATTTTAGATACCTTCTGAGATATTTTTTGACTGAAAATGTCTACGTGATGTAGTTATCAGATTATATTCAGAATTTGGTTTATTCGTATTGAGTATACTGTCAAAAACCAGAATCGTAACATCATTTTAGGAGTGGATGCTTATACAAATTGAGGTTTCAAAAACGATGGTTACATAATTTTTCGGATATACCTGATACTAAGCCTAACCTAATAGTGGAATACGAGTGACAGCCCCCCCCCCCCCGGCAGGTGGTATAAGTGGAAAAATTGAATTTTCTCCAATTTTTTTTGATAAGATATCCAAGGAAATTGATTTTGCAGTAACGTAAAATATTACATTTAGGTCATAGAATATACCTAAGCTTATTATTCTAATGTATTCAGTAGACGACGCGCGAAACGCACATTTGTGTTTTTCTTCAGAAGCTCCCAGAGAGTCTGTCAAGTTAATTCTATATATTTCTACGTGGTTGCAATCTTGTAAAGTCTCAAAACGACATTATACCAAATTAGGTCTTCTCAATACCAACTCTGGCTATATGATCAATTAATCGGAATTATGGGAATATATACAGCGATATACTCATGCTCCCGTATAAGCAGCATCTTAAAATGTGCGAATATACCGAAAACATAGTCTTGGAAAATATATTATTATATTTGTTGCTTCTTCTGGAATTTTTGTGTGTAATTCTAACATTATTGTTGTTTCAATTTGCAGATCCAATATGCGGGCCTAATGCAGAGTTTAAATCTTGTGGATCACCATGTACTGCCACTTGTCAAAATCGTCAATTCGCTCATTGTGGTATTGAATGTAAGAAAGGCTGCTTTTGTAAATCAGATTTCCTTTTGGACGAAGATTCAAAACAGTGTGTATTAGTTAGAGATTGTTTCAGAAGACAATCCTAAAACAAAAATTTCCTTGTAACCCGTTAAGAAAATAAACATGCATTCTTGAATTGGCATTATCATTTCCTTTGTAGATGATCTCGTTTTTCATCTATCGATAGGCGAATTTATGAAATGATGAATATGTGGTATGATAATGTACATATGGCCAATAGGAAAGGCGCAATCGACTATACAGGGTGTTACGTACCGTAGCCTACGAGAATAGAAGGCCATCACCTAGAATTTGTGACGTCATTAACTCGGGCTGACTCTACCACTTGAAGCGCGTTGAATTATAATTTAATTCGGTTTTGAATAATTTTTAAAATTACGTTCATAAATAATTTGTGACTTTTCAATTACCTTAAGACATTTGAAATAAATGGAATGCGTTAAAGTTAAATCTCCAGACTACTAATACAATTACAAGCACCAGGGAATTGAATTGAATGAATTCACATATAACTGAAAATGAATCAAATTGAGACCACTTTGTCCGTCGTTTCCTACAAGCCAGTTTGGCAAAGTTAGAACTCGCGATACTCTAATACAGTTATAAGCAATAGAAAATTGGAAAAATATTGAAGCTGTCCATAGCATAAAATTATTGAGAGTAAAAATGACGTTTGGAAAATCCAAGAGTTAGTTGATCTCTCAAAAATTTTATTTTCATATGGAAACATTACCCGATTCTAATGTGTAGTCAAGTATTATGGTCATCTGCCAACTTGTGAGGAGATTTTCCTTTTTCCATATTATTACTGGCTAATTTAACAAGCTCTATTTTATCAATATTGATTACTATGCTGAAATTATTCATATGAATGATAATACAATCAAATTGAGACTACTTTGAACAAAGTCCGTCTTTTCTTACAAGGCATTTGATGTGTACATCATCTGCAAAAAATGGAATCTTTGAATTGCTAGCGATACTAAAACCTTAAACAATCTTTGTAACGTCAATCATAAATTCACCTTAAAATGAATTAGAAAAAACAAATGCTGTTTTCACAAATTTAATTAAAAATCAATATCAATAAGTGAGATATGTAAACTAATCTGATTTTACTGCCTATCTGGAAACACCTGAAGTGAAAAAAAAAACATAATTCAATTGGTTCACGATAAATTGAATAGGTAAGCTCACAAAGTAATTTACAGACTATGATCATATATTTTGGTTTGTGTGTAAAAGCTCCTTAATATGTCCCTTGAGTTGACCAATTGGTTCATAATATCATGTCAAGATTGGCACAGAATTGATTTTATAGTTTGCTCATTGCAACGACTGATGTAATATGTAATGGTTCTTGATTTGGGTATGTAAAAAGTCAATCCATTTCTGGAGAACATGAAAGTTGAAGTGTGAAAGTAATTCGGAAAAGTCAATCAAATTGTTCACGGATTTATAAATAAAAATAGCTGAATAATTCTTCGGTTTTGAAGGGATAGTAGTTTATATTTATTGAGTAATATTCTGTTGTCGATTGTTTAGAGTGAATTCCATCCAGTTTATACGAAATGTATTCCACGAAACCTCTTTGGATATACTCGATTTTGTTTATGTGTGTTGCAAGGAGCAATATTCCAGCCGGGATGTCCGGAATACATTAAATAGTGTCATTAATCTGTCTAGGTTACGAAAGTTCTTATAATTAAGATAAAGGAGACCAAGTTTGGCTGTCATTGTATTATAGTGGATATAGTTACTCAATTTTATGTCAAATAGGACACTAAAATTCCTTGATTGAGTGATTTTTTAAAGAGGAGTGTTATTTATATGGGACGCATGCTGAAAAACATTATTCTTCAGGGTGTATTGTGAGTATTTACATTTTTTATGTTGAGGGGAAGATTATTTTCGGTACACCAAAGATGAAAAATTTCAAGATTTTTTTGTAGAATTGAACAGTCTTCCTGTTATCAGTTCTAGATTGATTAATATTGATTCTTGACCCAGGTATGAATTATATATAACATTCTCGGAAAATAGGTCACACTAACACATTATTATTATTATTTTCGTCTTTACGTACGTTTCGGTCTCACCCCCATCATCAAACGAACAGAAACACGAACAATAGTGTGATACAATTTTGATTGTTCGTGTTTATGTTTGTTTCGGCGACGTGGCCATTTTTAATTGAAATTAGTGCGATGAGAAGGCATTGTGGTGATACAATTAGTTTTAAGACTTCACGTTTATACAGTTATGCGTTTTCTGATGATGGTCATGAGACCGAAACGTACGTAAAGACGAAAATAATAAGTATATGTGTTAGTGTGACCTATTTCCCGAGAATTTCATATATTAGTCTAGTGAAGATACGACTTTCACTTCCACGACCTCGAAAACCCCCGAGTGAATTTTTTGACGTCCTTAATTCAACATTTACAGATTTTGGTAATTTCCATGAAAATGTCGAGTTTTCCGGACAAGAGTGTCGAATTTTCCGATTCTGATATCGGATTCATGATCAGCGACCTCGAAAACCCCCGAGTGAATTTTTTGATGTCCTTAATTCAACATTTACAGGTTTTGGTAATTTCCATGAAAATTCCGGATAAATTAGTATTAGTATTGAGACCTCTGACATTTTGATGGTAGCAATGAACATTGAAAAGAGACTCCTGTCTAGACGTTTTTTATGATACTCGGCTCTCCATTGATATATTTAATTTTGAGGTTTTGCGGTCAGCCAACTTTTTCTTTATGTCTTGATACCGCTTTACTTGATATAGATTTGTGTCAGAAGTAATGAATAGGGTTTAAAATTTTCTATGGATTTTTTATTTTTATTATTAAAAATATAATTTCTTAAGCCTCCTCAGAGAAAGCGGAAGCGATTTTTTCAGGCCTATGTTTAGTGTTGTTTTCATTCATTTTCCCAATACGAAAGATCTTCAAATCATCTTGGTCGATATTAGCATTAATAGATTTTTCTACAGGTTAACTTACCTTCTCGACTATTTCTGTTCTCATTTCAATCATTTGAAAGGCGGGGGGGGGGGGGAGGTTCTTGATTGTGTTGCCTATTCTTCGAAGCTTCAATTTCATTCTTGATATCTGCTGCAACAATCGTTGCACAAAAAGCAGAGGACCCATATTTCAGTTGCATATACTTGATTCTGATGGCTAATAGTTCCTAGCAGAAAGAATGGTCCTCTTACAGGCATCCCGTTCAAAATATGCCCCATTTTTCACACGGTTCAGACATTTGCAGCAATTCAAAGACCTTTTGAGATAAATAGAATATAATTAAAACTGGTCATGTCCACTTAGTTTATCACCAGAAGAAAGAAGTCTATTCTATTTGCAAGAAAAGGAATTGATTGCTTTTTTGTTCCATGGCAGTTTAAGTTATGTTTCAAACCAGAAGGAAAAGTGATTGAGTTTTGATTTTTATCCCACAGTAATTTTATTTTCAATGAACTACGTCCGGCTAATATACAAAGATTATGAAATAATATTGTAGAGCAGAAAAATCTGCGCATTATGATATAAAACACGATCGATAATTTATGTTTTACGCCACCAAAAATTCACACTTTGTTGAGGAGCAAATAATGAAGTGTTAATTAATTTAGGTTGAAATATAATGAGAAGGCAGAAGGATGACAGGTAAAACATGAGGTTGTTCACCCAAAATACTGCTCTGGATGTACACCATGATGGTGAGACCTATCCTCAGCAATGGGGCGTTAGCAAGGATCGATAAAACCAAGCAAATTACGAATCAAAGGGAATTGAATAAGACCTGAAGGCTCGAATACATATATGCATAAAGGGGTCTTCAAGGTCTTGCCCTACGGCTAGGATGGAGAAAATACTGGGATCGCTCACACGATGTTCTTCGAACATTACAGCTTTTCCTCTCGTGTATAGAAAAAAACCAATCTAAATCTCATCTATGCCATACGGGTTCCCACCAAATTTTTACATTTAAAACTCCATATGGAATTCTAAGGTTCACTTCAGCTATAATAGGCCATTTCAAGAGTTTCCACAGATCCCCATCGGACAATTGATTTAGATAATTGAAAATTGAGTTAAGCGATCGTTACAATTAAAACACAACAGGTTGTGAAGTGTAATGGCCTAAGTAGAATATGGGAAAGATTAAAAATATGTATACAGGGTGAGTCAGTTTTTTGTAGACAAACTTCAACAGGAGATAGAACAGATTTTTTTAAGGAGAAAAATTTCTATAAACATATGTCGTTGAAATTGAAAAAAAAATTTTATTTTTTGCAAATATCTCCGGAACCCTTTATTGTACAGAAAACAGCTTTTGTGAGCATTTTCTACTCATAGTAGGCTATGTTCTGTGCGGTGAAAAATTGTTTTTTAGTCATAATTGGTGAAGATTTTGAAGGAGTAGTGGGTGTTTTTCTCCCCAACTTCTACGCCACTGGGAAAAGTGCAGTTTTGAGACAACCATTTGAACCGCCAATTGTTTCTACACAGAAAAGGTACTCATGATCATAAGCTCTAAAGTTGACCGTTTTCGAGAAAAATCAACTTTTATGTTGAAAAACATGGTCCATCCTTTGATTTTGTTACTTGTTCTAACGTTTGAATAAATTTTGTTTAATTAGTAAGAATTGACCATGTTTTTCAACCTAAAAGTTGATTTTTCTCGAAAACGGTCAACTTTAGAGCTTATGATCATGAGTACCTTTTCTGTGTAGAAACAATTGGCGGTTCAAATGGTTGTCTCAAAATCGTACTTTTTCAGTGGCGTAGAAGTTGGGGAGAAAAACACCCACTACCCCTTCAAAATCTTCACCAATTAAGAGTAAAAAATTTTTTTTTTGCACAGAACATAGCTTATTATAAGTAGAAAATGCTTACAAAAGCTGTTTTTTGTACGATGAACGGTTCCAGAGATATTTGCAAAAAACGAAATTTTTTTTTCAATTTCAACACCCTGTATCTCGAAAACGAAGCCTTCTACGACATATGTTTATGGGAACTTTTCTTCTTAAAAACACTTGTTCTATCTCCTGTAGAAGTTTGTCTACAAAAAATTGACTCACCCTGTATAAGTAAACAAGTAGTGCATGCCTTCATCCTTCTGTCATAGCTACACTATTTCCATCAACGTTTCGTTTTTAGCTGAGTATCCATCATCAGACTCTCCTACGATACACAAAGAGTAAAAAGTCGTTGCTGTCAAACAAATACAGACAATAAGTTTTTTACGCTTCGTTATAGCTACATTGTTCACATTAGTGTTACGTTGTTAGCCATGTATGGAAAATATATTTTTAATGAAACAGAAATAAAAATACCTTCAGGGATTGATGAAAGTATCATCATGAAAAAGGATATTCGATCCTAAACATGAAAAAAGACAAGCATTGCTGTTCTGAAAAAATCGTGTAGAATATGTTTACAGATTGTTACGTTTTATTCATTCGAGATATAATAATAGAAAGTATGACCAAATTTCACGTAGGTATACCAACATTATTGAATTCAATTCTATGAAACCCATTCTAAAAATCAAAATAAAAGGCATGATAAATATAGATATTCTGCAGTATATAAGTGGGTTTCACCAGTAAGGAGGGCCAACTTTGATATACACAGTTATCATATCGTATATATAATATTTTCATGAGGAAGAGAAGGATTCTTAATAAAAATCGGCAGATTGAGTTCAATGAATTCCTTATAACAGAATATCGATACTTAATGAAAATGCCTATAAACAGAACTGAGGAAAAAAAGGGTTTGAGATAGAATAGCCATTACGACAATTATTCAATTCAATTCGATGAAACTGATTCCATAAATCAAAATAAAAACTACGGTAATCTACAGTTTATAATGCATACAAGGTGTTCCATCTCAGACGAGCCACCCCGTATATTTCTTATCCCATAGTGAGTGGAAAAATCTCCCGAAACACGTCGAATGATTTTGTTTGGGGGACATCTTTTGACGTATATTTGAGGCTTGAACGAGCAACCCCCTAATAGGGGGCGCTTCAACCCCTCAAAATTGAATAGGGGAGAGGGGTTGAGTGATACGTCATTTGAAAGGTCTTGGAAGCTTCTTTAAGACGGTGTATGAAAAACCTAAATTTGATGAACCGTTTTCGCCAAAAATTAATTTTGTTGCTCGAATGCGCCACCTTGAATATTTTGGTTATTTGTACAATGTACAAGCTCATTTTTATTAAGCCTTTTTTACAAACTTGAACAATGTTCAAAAATTGAATTGTGTTGTCATGATGACAATGAAAAAAATTAAATCTGCTTGTTTAAATCAAATGTTCAAATTGTCCTCCATTGACTTCCATACAATAATACATTCTCTGAAACTAATAAATAAAAAAACAGCAAAACATTTCCTTATGTTGCCTTCATTTTTTGTCCTTAGAAGGTGTTTATCTGGTTTTACCGTTTCTTCGATCATTTCATGATTTTAATCAATCTGTTGAGTTACTACTTTGCTGATTTGTTTAAACTTTCAAAAAATATGGTGTACACATTGCAAGAACGTGTTGAGCTGGTTAGCCTTTATTACCAAAATCAAAATTATGCTCGAGCGGCAGCAAGTATATTTAACGAAAACCATCCTGAACGTAGCGTTCGCCATAAGTACGTAATGGAATTGATTTCAAAATTTGTGGAGACGGGTTCAGTAATGGATAAAAAAAGGGCACCCATTGGAATTGTTAATGATGAAGGAGCAGCTGTGGCGGTATTGGGACATGTCCAACTTATGCCAAACACGCAATCTGTACGACAACTTTCTGCAGCTTCCGGTATTAGCCAATCTAACGTTTTCAGAATTTTACATGAACACAAGTTCCATCCGCACAAAATTAAATTAATTCAGGAATTAAATGATGATGATTGGGATCGAAGGCAAGAGTTTTGCGAAATTATGGTCGAGCGTATCAACAAGAACCCAAATTTCTTGTACAACGTTTGCTTTTCTGACGAATGCACTTTTGTACTTAAGGGAGAGGTTAACCGGCATAACTGTAGAATTTGGAGCGATACAAATCCTCAGGTATTTCGAGAAGCTCACACTCAACATCGGGAAAAGCTTAACGTTTGGGTAGGAATTTTGGGAGACCACCTAATTGGACCTCTGCTTATTCCTGGTAATTTGAATGGCGAAATTTATCTTGAAATGTTGGAGAATGCGATTGATCCATTTATAACTGAACAATTAGGAAACGATCCTCTACTACTTGAACAACAATTGCATTTCCAACAAGACGGAGCTCCTCCTCACTACGCCGCACCAGTTCGCCAATACCTCAATTTGCAATACCCCGGTCGTTGGATTGGAAGAAGAGGTCCTATGGAGTGGCCTGCCCGATCTCCTGACCTGAACCCTCTGGACTTCTTCTTGTGGGGACATCTTAAGTCCATGATTTTTGTGACTCAGCCTGAAAATTAGGACGAATTACGCCAACGAATTGTAAATGAGTGTCGTCAAATAACTCCAATTATGCTGAACCATGTTAGAGACGGTTTTCAGTCAAGATTGTATTATTGTATGGAAGTCAATGGAGGACAATTTGAACATTTGATTTAAACACGCAGATTTAATTTTTTTCATTGTAAGCATGACAACACAATTCAATTTTTTTATGAATGTGATTTTTTGAAGATTGCTTAAGTTTGTAAAAAAGGCTTGATAAAAATGAGCTTGTACATTGTACAAATAACCAAAATATTCAATTTACGTTTTTCATACACCGTTGTAAAGAGGATTCCAAGACCTTTCAAATGACGTATCTCTCAACCCCTTTCCCCTATTCAATTTTGAGGGGTTGAAGCGCCCCCTATCAGAGGGTCGCTCGTTCAAGCCTCAAATATACGTCAAAAGATGTCCCCCAAACAAAATCATTCGACGTGTTTCGGGAGATTTTTCCACTCACTGTGGGATAAGAAATATACGGGGTGACTCTTCTGAGATGGAACACCTTGTATATCCTATCCTATATACAATAAGCAGATAGTTATATTAGTTCTATAATAATTAATTCCGACTGTTTCAGTTTATTTTCTCTCATTAATATTAAATTCTGCATTTAATAGTATACTTTTCTTCCGAACATAAAGTTTTTAACGTCTAGTTCAGGTGCCTTCAGAATTAATTTGGTATAATCAAGGTGTTATGTAACATCTCTGCGACAGCTGTGTTAGCTTTACGACAGATCAGCAACAGCAAAGTAACAGCTCTATGACAGCTACATCTTGATACTTCATAGAGAAAAGAGAAACAAGTAGTCGGAAACTCTGGTTACATCGTTGAAAATAATGACATTATCAATGAATTAAGAAATCCATATTGTATAATTGAATGATGAATGATATTGATATCACTTTTATTTGTAACTTCCGTCACCATCCGGCGGTATGCAAATACAATAAATTAAAATACATAACTTCAAATATAAATACTTATAGTTACCTAGGTAGCATAAGATTACTGTGGACGGTCTTCATGAACTTAGAGGATTATTGCTATAGGACTACGTGGTGGGTTACATTCCAATAATGACGAATTGTTGATAACAGGACAATTCTTTTTGGATAAATATATTACATATCATCAAAGATGGTGAATAAATTAGGTCTTTAAAAAGTAGGGCAGTTAATTTCTTAAAAAAAAAATATTCGTACTGTACGCATTGAGCCTCTTCATTCGATACCTATAGAGCTATACTTTGGAGAATTAAAATTTCAAGCCCTCATCGCGGAAGATCAGTCAGGCCAATTACTATATATAATTATTATATTATTGCTAGGGATTTCATGTAGATTCAGAATATGTAGAAAAATCAACACTTCCACTAGACGACTATTACAATTCAAGTTCCTGCTTATAATGTTATGGCTGGAAGTATGAGACTTTGTCGTTTTTGCAAATTATGCAACAAATGAGAAACACGCAATTAATATTAACAATCGGCGTACTATATCACATATCACATTTAGGTTATCTACCCTTCACAGCCTGTATTATGTATTCCTACTTGAGATGAATGAATGTGTCAAATGTTCAACTGATGAATGATATAATTAATGAATGGAACGATGTCTATATCAGCAGAGCGAAAGTTTAAAAAATGTGAATGTGAAAGAGACAGACCACCCCAATTTAGAATGTTTTCCATGTGCTTATTAAAATATTTGCGAAAGATCATCGTTATAATTTACCAAAGAAGATGTAATGTGTATTCATAAAAAATTAAAATGAAAATATATGTATCATAAGTTTTAGTATTATGTGAAATTTTGATAGACCAATAGCCGAGTAAATATTTTGTATCGAATACGCCACGAGATTTCGATATGCGAACGTGGCCACCAATTTTGAATTTGTATAGACTAATTTAATTCGATTGTACATAATATCTAAATGTTATAATACTAATAATAATAATAAGAGTTATTATTTAGCTATAATATTCATATCAATAATAATGATTTATATATCAAATTACATTAATTACGGTTAATATAAAGGTACACCATTAAAAATATATCTTGTATGTGATTATAATGAAAAAACATGAACCAAGGAAGTAAAGAAGTACGGGTTACCGTCCACAGCACACAAATCACACAATAGATCTACAGCAACAAACATGTGCATATTCCCAAAAATTGCAGTGATAATGTAATCACTACAATATTCATAAAAACTCAGTCATACCTGCTACTAGAGATATACTATGAAATCCATATGAAGAAACAACTTTCGCCCTGGTATATGGGAATTTGAATAGAGCGATGGATTTGGTACTAAACAGATGATTTGGTGAAGTATTATTCAATGTTAATGCTAGGAATACATAGGCTTTCGGTGCAATGTTTTTAACAGTGTGGTGGCAAGTAGCATTTTTTCAAAAAAATAAGGAACATCAAGCCAATATACATATAGTAAAAAATTTCATTCATCTGTCCGATTCAATTAACAGATTAACTATTTCCAATAATATGTTGTCAGAAAAAGATAATAAATTAAATTTCTTAGACCTAACTCCCAACATACCTTAATAATAATATTACCCTCAACATGCATAGAAAACCTTCTTCGTGGATACAACTATTGCTAATTTCTCCTATAGATCTCATACCCTCAAAGCCTCAAACTAACAGCACATACTTTAATGGTAAATAAAACCTTTTCATTTCCTCTATCTCTGGAAAAATTTGAACGAAGAATTGAATATTATTAGGATTACAGCCGTCAACAATGGATTTCAATCTGAAATTATATCCAAATTAATCCACAGAAACTAACTCAGTCAAGCATTTATCGCTTCATAGAAGATTTAAATTCATCATCAAAATGTGTTTCCCTAACATATTTCGTTCGAACATATTCTATAAGTTAATTCCAAACCTCAAAATAATATTACTCATATTATGTTCAATGCTAATCAATGTATTCGTATTTGCGACCTGTAGGCCACCTTAAGAAACTCGTACAACCACATTCTGGCAAGTTTGACTACTTTCATTGTAGGTACTAGATTTGTTTATTCACTACACGAATTCTTTTAGATTGTTTATATCTCAATTTTGAAGAAGTGAAAAATATACCTTCTCAATATACTATTTCAAGGAGAATAAGGGTATTTCATGTTTTGTCTGGTCTCTCCGGATACAAGCTTTATTTATAGTTGGTGTTCTTCTTATAACTTAAATTCAGATGAAACAGGAAGCTTGCAATGTATGAAAGAAGCATTCCAAGTGCTTAGATCTTGGAGCTACTGTGCTTCTATCTAGTGTTGAAGTGCCATAGCTTAAGCAAACTATAACCTGTAAAATCTTAGGAAGATTCCAGCTTCCCTATAATGACTTTCCGGTTTTTTGAACCTATGGTATAATCACAGAGGACTCTAACAATACTATTTGCTGATACAGAATTCATTACAACATCAAAGAATAGTGTGTGATCCCTGATTATAGCATTGCGTTGATACGCAACGCCTTTACTTTGTCACGTTATCGCACAGGAATGGTGAACTGAAGGGGGATGGATATACCCGCCACGTAAAACCCACCAAACAATACTGCTACTACACGCTTTTCATTACTTCGACTGTATAAAAAGCATTTACTTCAGTATTTGGAGTTTCAGAGCTGGTGTTAATACTCACACATTACCCGCTATCTGATAAATGCAGTATAATGAGAGATTGAGTTTCTATATTCAAATATGTCTATCCTTTATTCAGGGTAATAACCATTCATCTTGAAACGAAAAGACTCATAAATAGAAACTAAACTCAGTTTTTGGTTCACCAAAAAGGTTGAATGATAACAACACGTCTTTCAGGCCCAGACAGCTGTTTCGCTCTTCTCACTGATCAACCATCTCTGAAATTGATATAATTGACACCTTCTAAAATGTTTGGCGAACCTAGATGCTCCAATACTACCTGCCAGATAGCAAATGTTCCACTGAGAAAGCAATTCAGAACGCTACGCATTGATACCAGAGTTCTCTCCAAAGAACCGACGGGGAAACCCTTGGAAATATTACCACTGGGTAGATACTGTTTAGTTGAAGGGTGAAGCATAAGGCGTTGCATATAGGGGACGGCTGGGAAGCTTTTGAACCATATAGACTACGAATATCAGGGTGGCGAGTTCTACAATTACAGTTTCGTCCGTAAAGTCTTTTGCCCAAAAATGATTTATACATTTACGTTAGGTTACTAAAATTTCGTATGTACACTCTCGTCTAACAATGCCCTTTACTTCCCGATTCTAAAGCAATGTGTAAATGAATGCTGAGATTCCTAATTCTTACGCTTGACACCTCGCAATTACTTAATAAAACTTAATACGAGTTATTATCGATACGCAGAGTTAGATAGAGCTGGGATAAATGTACTTACAACAATGAATATTGCGTTTGACTCTTGACAAAACTAAGGTGCAATTGCAAGTAACAATTTAGCTGGGATTGCTCTTTGTTCCACAGATAAAAAATATGTAGCAATAACATCAAAGGGTTTGTTACCTTATCTCACCTAATAAACTCTAAAGGCAGGTAGCAGCTGGCTTTTATTCGCGTGACTAGTCCAGTAGTTGTTCAGAACGGTAATTTTTATAACCTTTTTTTACGGAATTGACTGGAAAGGAAGACTTCCCACTTACCCGAAACTTCAATTAATTTTATAATTGATATAATCACGCATCTACTGCACGTGTTCAGATATACAAAACACCTCGTAAGATGTGGCTATTATTTTACGTAATTTGATTTACTTTGAGTATCGAATGAAATAATTCCAGGAATTCTACCTCATCCCCTTACAAGTTCAACGCGATTATTTGACCTGATTTTAATATCATTATTCTGAATACGTATTTCATGTACTCTATACATTTACCTTTCCAATAAATAACTTGAATTGATGAGCAATATACTTTTTTCCTATTTGATAATATACAATATTGTTTACCAATTTATGAGCTTCATTACAACACACACACTCACACTACCACTCACACTCACATTCACACTCACACTCACACTTACACCACGTTCACACTCACACCACGCTCACACTAGTCTAGATCGATTCAGAAATCTTCGAAAATTCGTAAAAAAATGTAAGCTGTATACTACGTAAAGTGGAGAAAGTAATAATATGTACACATTTCAGAATTTCAAAGTAATTTTCAATCTTTGGTGCTTAGAGGCTTGGGAATTTCAACTGCGTGTCTACGGCTTAGCCAAACATATCGTGATAAGTTCAGAAGCTTCGACCTCCGCCACTAGTAACCAGGATTAGTTGTGGTGTATTTCTCCACCACTGTCCAATGCAATGTTTTCAGATGGTTGTGCAGTTCATTAGAGCCTTTCGACATTCACAGGATTTTGTCAGTCTTTCTGAAGCGCAGGAGATAGTCTGAATAAATGAATTTGTAGCTGAAACTTTCAAGCTTTTTGGATGGGAGATGCCCCGCGGAATGCTTCCCTGGCCACACTTCAATGGATCAAAATTCTAGCCACGCCTGAAATTGATGGTTGTACCAGTGGTATGCAACATCCCTGGTTCTAGGCAGACAGCTAGGTTGAGTTTCGTCCTTGTGGCAGCTTTTACGATAATCTGGTATTGAAACTCATCAAGGTTTTAAATTGCTGAGTCGCCTCCCTACAACCGAACCAGAAAATGTTCTTCCACTTATTTTAATTCCTCAGATGTTGCTATAGCGTACAGAAAATCCGTCATCTCCTCTTCAATTTCAGAATGATTTACAATCAGCAAACAGTAGTTTTCTCCCCTTGGTGAAAAAGTGCAGATGTTTTGCCATCACATCAGGCACACGACGAGTCTTTACAGAATTGGTCACATTCAAGAGGGGTGTTTTCCAAGGAGACTCTTTGAGTCCCATCCTGTTCAACATCTCAAGATGTGAGAGCTGCGGCTCTCCATTGTATTAAGATGGACTCGTGAATATTATTCTGGACCACCGAACGACAGGAGGTATCAAATCCCCTATTTATTCTACATGGATGATCTGAAACTGTACGACTCTGAGGAGAAAAACCTCAATCAAGCTCTCAATGTGGTTCAAGAATATGCACGAGCCGTAGGCATAGAGTTGTGATTTGACAAATACGCAGTGTTCCATTTGAGGAGAGGACGATCTCCGGAAGTGCACGAGAATATGCAGCATGCCCACGGAAACATCTATAAACACCTCGATGCTGAAGAGACCTATCGATACCTGGGAACTGACTAGCGTTCTAATCATGACACTTCTCAGGTAAAGGTAGTTCTCCGCGGCAAGTGCAGAAGCCTTGTTCGGAAGATCTAGTTTCCAGAACTTTTGAGTGACAAGGCGTCTGCAACAAATATGCTTGTCGTTCCATTCCTGTTCCACTCGTTTGGAATGGTGAAATGGACGGTCGATGAGTTGCATAGACTCGACAAGGACACCCGAAAAATGATGCATATCCATCACAGTTTGCATCCTGGGTTATCCGTTCCCCCCATTTATCTCCCACGTCAACGGGGAGGTAGTGGACTCCTTAGTCTGGAAGGACTGCATCGAAGTATGGTTTTGAGTATAGCGTGTAAATTTCTTAGAAGGTCGGACCCCTTCCTGTGCCTTGTTAAAAGTCACAAATTGGCTGGAGTGGGGGCACTCATCGTTGAGGCAACATAAAAAGCTGCGGATGAACTTGGTCTCTAATTCCACATCAGTCGAGAAGGCCAACTAGAAGGCAACCTAGAGTTTCAACATTCTTGCCTGAAAGCCCAAATAAATGACGCGGAGCAAGATCTTATGCTCAGGCAGTATGAAACTGATACATGGTATTTTTTATCGAAACATCGAAGCGCTCGGCTTGTCAACCAGGGTGACCTACGGCTACCTAAGGTCAGCCGGACTTACATTCGAAACAGAGGGATTCACCGCAGCTTGCTATAGATGGAGTAATCAACACATTGGTCTATCAACGCAACGTGATGGGTGCAAGTCCCTGTTGTCAACTGCAGGGCCTGTCCAAAGGCCTCTGAGACGCTTTTCCACCTTATGTCGGCATGCCTCGGCGTACACCCATAATGCATAAATGCCAGATCTACTGGAATTACTTGTTTCCGACCGTAAGGTTCATACAAGAAAATAGGCCTGACGTTGTCCTCCTCGATAAACAAACAAATATTATGTATGTCATCGAACTCCCTGCTCTAACAAAACTCATTCAATGACAGCATCCCGCTTCTTATATATTTCAACAGATCTGTCTGAGAAATGTTCTGGGTAAGTATAATAAACAAGCTTAAGGTTCCTTTGCCTAATTGGCCACGATTTCGTGTGGGTACATTAAGAGATATAGAATTAAATTCTATGAATTATGAAGATAGTTTATTCAACATAGAATTTTAAAGATGTTATGATAAATGTGAAACATTGAACCATAGGCGAGATTCGAACCCCCATTCCGTGATGTCTAGTCCAGCGTGTTTATCAATTACATCCTTAAACCTAATTTCAGATTATTAATAATACCAAATCTAATTCGCATGTCTATCATATTTAGGTAAATACACAAGAACTATAGCAATTTCTTAAGAACTAGAATAAAAACGTCGCCTTTAAAACAACAAATAATTATGTACTTATATATTAATAATTCAAAATATAGGAAAGAAAAATGTAAGGAATATGGAGCTTACGGGCTGAAGTGTGATGACTGCAATGCCTTGTACATATGACAAACTGAACTCAGTTTCAGTGTAATGTTCCACGAAAATTTGAGGAGCTTCATAAAATACGACTCTACTTACGTCAATCACCTATTGGAACATAATCACAATTTTAACCTTAATCCTGGTTTATATATTCAAGAAAAAGGACATAAGCTTCATATTCTGGAATCCATAGAAATTTTGAAAGATTCAAAAAATAAATGAAACATAACATTAAATAACCAAATCGATACTATATTTCACCACTTCTCAACAATTTTGTAAATAAGATTGATTTCTAATATTTAAAGACATAATCTTAGATTAAGTTTTAGTTGATAACTTTTACCTTCTCTTGCCACACTATGATGAAACGTTCTTTCAGCATATAATTTTATAAATTCATGTTCCAGATATCTCTTATATTCCGATACATTGAAATGTGTGTTGATGTGATATGTATATGCAATATGTGTCATGTTACTATTATGATATCAAAATGAGTTCTGTACATTTGTGTGCGATAATTATTTTCACAATAACTTCAATCAAACCACCATATAGTTAATTAACATTATGTGTATTATACAATAATAGATACGAGGGTGTGCCTCGTTGCAACTTAAATATCTAGCTCATAAAATTTATTTAAATAATGACAATGATTCACTCTGCATTTAACTGTGAAATGGAAATTTATGGATGCTGATTTCAATACGGCTGAACAGGTATGTTGGTATGAGAATAATTGCTCTTCAATTATATATAACATATTTTATAACTGTTCATGGTTATTTTTTACATCAGTATTCATAACCATAATTCGAATAAGTATACATGCGAACAACAGTTGAATGCAAGAATATCCCCCTTAGTGGGTAATTTATGTTATTATTATAAGATAATGAATGATACGGCTATGTAGATTTATATCTTGAATGTACCAATCACATATGTCTCGCTTTATAGATCTAATACTTCAGATCACTCACCCTATGATTTCACAACCAAAGAATCATTATGATCAAATCATGGATGTATGCTCCACAATTGGTGAGGATAATAAACTGCTCCATTTCGAAACAATGTCATCAAGAATTCAAGTAAGAAATTCTGTGGGGAAATAGTGAAAGAACCAGTGGGTAAATTGGCGATCCTGAAGTGGTGGTGTAATAGTGAGTAGCATCATCTTAGTGCCTTGTAAAACTTGGGCTTAGACTTAGAAGAATACCTCAGGAGAAGTTTGCAGAGAATTTCTGTATTCACTAGTGATGGATGGAAAAAATTGACTGTTTCGAGGCATTACTTTCCGCAATACGCTTAGAATATGGCCTTATAATATGACTATTCCCGTGTTTGTTAAAAAAATGTTAATAATACATAGTAAGCGTAGCAAATGAATTTACTGGGACAAAATTCAATGTTGTACCTTAAGCTGTTTTCAAGAATTACCAGAACCATGAGGTGAATAAATGTTGATGATTATATCATAGAAATAAAGACAAGTTTCAACTTAAAAATTTGGCTTTAATCCTCTAGGGAATTATAATTGGAACAAAATTAGTAATATTACTACTATTACTATTACTTACTTATTTTATGAATCAACAAAGATCAATACAAATACAAATTTAAAGTGAAAGAAATTAGAATTCTGAATAATTTGATTAATTAAATTGAGACTATTAGCTTTATAAAGAAAAAGAATTCCTGAACCAAAGGTTCAAATTTAAGAATATAATTTTTTGACGAAAACAATTTTAGGTAGAGATCATAAATAGCGGATCACGAAAAGTTGGTTATTCCAACTAAAAAAAATGTTACCGTCCTTGAAACTTGGATGAGCTTGGAGGAAGTGCTCTGCCAGGAATTTCCCTTCACAACACGCCACGGGAAAAAGGATGGAGACATCTCGATCGTTTAAGTCCTGAAATATAGACAATACGAGCCACAAGCTCGAGGTACAACTAAATCAGCAGGAATAATAAATATAGTCCCACAACTGATTTTGTTATCTTCCCAAATTGTATATTCAAAATCATTAAAAAATTGAAGTCTTGAAGAGAACTAGTGAAATATAATATTAAAATCTGAAAGAAAATATTTGGATAATTGTTTTCTTACCGAAGCTATGACAATTTATACCTCAAATTATATAAAAAAATGGTAGTCTTAAAGAGAATGAGTGAATAAATATAGAAATCTGCAAGAGAACAATTAGATGATAGTTTACTGAACATAGTAAACTGCAATTCTGATCGTAGTTTCTGAATGAATGATCTGTTCAAGCAATATCAGAAGATTTAGTCCCATACAGCAGTAAATGGCAATTTCGGCGTTATTTAAGTTCTCTCAGATCAATAAATATTCCGTTATCTCACCAAGACAAGCCTAAAGAGATATATTCAATACAAATTTATTGTGAAGAATGTCAACGTTGGGTGATACAGAATACTATGTAACCATGTGGATTATTGATAGGTTAAACAAGCCTCAAAGAACGATATAACCCATTTTGACTATGACCTTAACATATTAAATACGAATTAAAGACAAGAGAAAGAATGTAAGTAAATGAATATCTAATTCAGGTCCGAGCAAGCGTCTACTACAAGGCTTAGATATAATTACACATCAAATTATCAGGTTCACTGTCGATGATAATCCTTACATATATTCAATTAATAAAAGATAAAGTAATGAAAATAATTTGAGTCACCGCAAGTACAACATAAGATGAACTCTGTCAATTTCCGTTTTCTAGTCTTCCCCCATCGCATGTCGCGGGACCATTCTCAAGTTTCGTGCATTAGAAAAATGATCGATTTGCGCCATTAAATCACAGATGTCAGTCATTATCTCTTTCCAAGTTTAATTATCTATAATTCCGAGCCGAAAACATTGTTAACATTATTCAAGCAATTAGAAACTCTATATATACCTATACTTATTAATGTCCGATTTATCAACTTTCTTGTATATAAGTCCATATCTTCTAAGAACACTCCGGTAATGAAATTTAGATTAATAAGAAGTTGAAGAGATTAATGTGACATTACGGTCTTAGAAATTCCGTGGATATTTTATCATCGCCTACAATTTCTGTATCATTTAGATCAGTTATCATTTTTGATTCTTCATTGTCTCATATAAATAAGTCGCGTTTGAAGATTTTCTTTTTAGTGTTATTTTATCAGACTTTATGGTATTATTACAAGAATGTTAAATATCAAATTAATGTGAATAATAAATGTTAATTTATTTATACTACACTAGATCAAATAGACTTAAACAACCGCATCAAACTATATCCAATAGGAAAAATGCATTGTTATAGTTAGTTTGCCAAATGACGCCCACTGCCTTTGACGCCCAGTGTAAGTGACTCACCTGCCATATCCTACATACACCACTGCCACTTCTTCCAGGTATATAACATTTTGGAAAAGAAGAAATAGCACCGGCTAAACCACTCACTATGCGATATATACCTATCTAACTATATACGTTTCTGATGGGTTCCTGATACAAATACAAATAAGAATAATTGTTTAATTTTGTTTGATGTTAATACAGCATTGTTCCGTTGATAATAAATGTGCTTGATTCATCTCAGAAATATATTTTAGTGATCAATTTTGTTATGTATCGGGATTAGATAAAGCAATAATGCAAGAGAAAGTTCATTGTCATACATATAAATAAACGTGCAATTATTAAGCAAGTAATAGAGTGAATTACCTATGGAACACACTACCACACTGGTACGTTTCATAATAAACTAAGGATGTAACAAGTATGTTATTACAAGAAATGTTGAAGCTGATTTTAGTAGTGTAATTTTTTTCTTATTCTTGAATGAAATGTATAAATCCAGCTTTCTATTGTCACCGTCCGTAATCAAATTTAAAATGATACACCTAAGGATTCACATATTCATTTTTCTATTTAATCTCATTCTTACTTCTACATCTGATACTCATTAATTCCCCAAAATTGACAAACTGAACATGATTCAGGTAGATTGAATGAGGTGACCCTCCAGCAATTTTGGGCGTTATCTGGTAGTGGTTCGAATTATTGTTAACTATTTTCAAATTGTATTGGTTTCACCAGTTGCTTTCATTCGAATCTGTCTCATCGCCATTTTGTCACATATACCCCAAATAATTTAATTGATTACAAAAATTCATGATTCTTCCCATGAAAGATTATAATATTTGTACAGCTCAATCTGCAAACCTAAATATTTGCCTTTTCAGAAAATGATTCCACAAACGCGATTTGAGATGAACATTTTCCTTCTTACAATTGAATAGGAGTTCGAAGTGATAAAAAAAATCAACAGGCGGATAATCACATTCTCAATTAATCCAAGTTTATTGTGCAAGCTCCATCTTCGGTTGAATCCAAATTTTAATTCAATGGAGGAATAAATATTCCAACAAATAACCACTTCCAAATAGCGTACTTTAAATGCAACTGCAGAAGAAATTGCTAATATAATTTGCAATTTCAATGGACACAGCGGCCATTAGAGCTGTTCATAAATTCAGTCGGCAGTTTTTCCGCCAGATATGGAACTATGGGAAATATTTCATGTGAAGTTATATTCATTTTAATTTGCTCCAAATCAATAGACGAAGCATATAATTTAATTTTATGCAAACCCGATGCTGATATTTCGTTCAGAATCAACGAAGCTTTTCAAAATGAAATTGTAGATCCTAGGAGAGATTTGTTTTACAGCAACAAATCATTACTTTATATAAATGAATGTGTTTAAATTCAAAAATATGATGTCACAGTATGTTGGAAGAAACGACAATCAAAATACAATAACAGCAGTAATAGTTGCAAAATCTATTACGAATTCTGAATAGAGACCAATTTATTGAATTAAAAACCAAAATCAGTAACAAATATCATAAACTAGATCATTTACAGCTTTATTTATAATTTACATTTAAAAATCAGTATTGAAACAACATCATACGAATTCAAGGGTTTTTCTTCTGAATTATTAAATACAGTTTCGACAAAAACCTATACATAAATTAAATCATTGTTAAAAATGATAAATTTCAACAATTGTTATCAAAAACTTGTAGTGAAGAGAATAAGAATATAAACTCATTCACAATTAAGCCGATACTCAATTCGATAAAACGCGAATGAGTTTTTTAAAATAAAGGATTAAATTTTGCAATTGATTCTAAGAAATTACTTACGGAGGATTTCATTAATAATATTGAAAATACGATTTGGTCTCACTACTTTCAAGATAAAGCTATTATTTGTAACAAATGCAAAACAATATTTGTCTTTGAAATAAATCATATAAAAGTACATCCAATAGTTTCAATAATGTCTGTGAATCATCAAATTCTTATCTTAATGAGTTATAACGTAATATCAATTGAAATGGAGGAATATCCAAGACAGCATTGGATACGATTTTTTCTAAATAGTGGTTTTTGTCTGAATCGAAAGAAAACAATGCAATCTGCAAGTTTCTTGAGAAATGTGAACGGGAACTCTCTTAAGAGTAACTTGATATGAAGGGTAATTTGATCCCACGAAAAACTCGCATGTTCATAAGATACTGTGTGAACTACCTTCTAAATTAATAGACTTCTCCAAGATCCTATGTTGTTTGAGGAGTCTCAACTAACTAATCCAGTTGCGAGACTTTATATACTTTATTTACCCCTTACACCGAATATCGAATTATTTAATCTATTGTACTGTTCTGTGATGTGAAATTTTAATGTTTTCGTAATGTCTATCGATATAATCTAAATTTCAAGGGATAGAAAGCACCATTCATAAGGCCTTACATACAGAGTCACCATTAAAGTTCACACCATATGGAAATTAAAAAAAATAGCTTTGGTTGAAATTTGATGTTGGGAACAGTTTTAGGTTTAGATTAGAGAAAAAAATAATATTAACAATTGTGACCAAGCGATCTTCGTTAGCTGTCAAATTTGACATTTGTTGCATACAGTGGCATTTCCAAATCGAATTTGCAAAAAATGTATTTGAAAAAGATGTTTCTACTGAAAATCATGTATGTTTAAAAAATTTCTAAAATCTAGAATGAAGTTGCGATTTCTGATATTTTTATCAAATAAAATTTTTTTTTACAAATCCAAGTTCACTTAATTGGTAAAAATTAATTTACTTATGTAATACCGTCAAATGTCAGTTCCATGATAAATATGTTATTTATTTTCCATAACGCTGGTACGAGCGGTGCAAAAGTCCAATAATTTTACAGTTCTTTCGAAAAGACACGAGTATTTAATCTTATAAAATATTAAATGCATGTAAGATATAGGGAAACCGTCAGATGAAGGCATTGTTTTAATTAGACTGTAGTTTTCGCAACTTTTCTGAAAACATGATATCTTGTAATTAGTAAATTGTATAAAACAGCACGTAGGCCATAGTAAATAAATTGCAAATTAGCTATCAAAAATCGCAACTTCATCCTAGACTTTTGAAAATTTGCATACGTACATAAAATTGCAGTAGTAACATCTTTTCCATTCAAGTAAATTTTTTTTCAAATTCGATTTAGAAATGCCACTTTCCGCCACTTTCTGCAACAAATGCCAAATTCGACAGCTAAAGAAGATCTTTTGGCACCGCAACTGTTAATTTGATTTTTTCTCTAATTTGAACCTAAAACTGTTCCCGACATCTAATTTCAAACAGAGTTGTTAAAAAAAATTTCCTATATGGTGCGGACTTCAATGGTGACATGGTAGATAGAAAAATATACTGATCAATTTTATACAGGCTTTCGGTTTTAGAGGATAAATGGTCATTATAAATGAGGAATGTGATCTACCTAACATTTTTTAATATTAATGAAAACTTCTCTTGACGCTGCTGATTTCAATCCTAGTTGACAATCCTACCAGATTTATCCAAAAAATTTACAAGAAACATTCGCAAATTGGTTAAATTCGGTTAGCAGCCCCAATTTGCACATTTCAAACCATTTTAAATTGTATACACCAAAAGTTCACTCTTCAACAAAAGCGACAAAATTGAGCTTCAACTTCCTAGCAGTATAAGAATATATATATACTCGTACGTGTGAAATTACACGATGTCAACTGATCAGATTGTTCACTGTATTCTTTAGAGGCACCATAACCGAGCAGAAAATTTCCGATAGCAGTTACGCGAAAATTCAAACAAATAAGAAATAAGAGCAAGTGATCAATCTCACCCTATTTCACGGTATTCATAGATTTTTAGAACGAGAACTAATATATCGTGGGCGTACAACCAAAACCCACTAAGTCCATTTTTTGGATAAAATGACATTCTATCACCCGTAAGTCCATAAAGGTGTAACGCAACTTTTTAAAAAACCTTTAATTCCAATACCATCTTTCCGAGGAATCTATAACCTTCATAATTTAAACTAAGTCCACAATAGCCTGACGTTTGACAGTAAAAATCTATTAAGTGCACTTAGGGGATTTTTCGAAATGCAATATCAAAAATGTCGACAACAAAAATCCACTAAGTCCATAACTGCGCAAAACGTGATACATTTAGACATGAAAAATCCTCTAAGTCCCTATATTATAAAGTGAGGTTATACGGTACCGATAACCGCCTGTTATTCGCTGCAGCAGTTGTTGTTTATTAGCAAGCGACGTGCACGTACGAGTTTCTGGGATAGAAAAGATTAGGTTGGCCTGTGAAAAGCTAAATAATAGTTTAAACGTTGTTAGTGAACCTATGCAGACTGTTGAATATTCATCAGATTTATCAGGACAAATTGCAGCAGTGGCAGGTATGTTCAGTTTAGTAGCAAAGGGGATATTTTTATTTTAAAACAAAAATAGAAACTCTTATAAATAATTGCATACATATTATTATGATACAAAAATTTTTTCAATTTTGGACTTAATTGTTTTGTTTAATTTTGACCTGTATAATTATCCAAACGAACTATTTTTAGACTATTCCGAGGCTGGTGGTGAGACTTCTTCAAATAGAAATCAGTTGAAGCAAACGACAAATAAATACGTTGCCTGTAATGAGGAAATATTGGATTATGTGGAAGACAGTGACGACTCAGTAAGAGATCCTAATTTTGAAACACCAAATCATACGTCAGATGAAGGTAATTATACCAAGGGCTCACATAAATTATTAATTATTATTTAGTATTACTATTTATTTAGTATTTAGGTATCCAAAGATATTTATCTATCCCTTTTTTAAGAAGACGGACCTTCCGAGTTATCCAGAAAACAATTAACTAGATGGAAAAAGAGTCGGCCAGATACATGGGAAAAAATGTGTCAAAAAAAGGGGAGAGTTTAGATTATAAAATAAATAAGAAAGCACGGCCAGCTAAACAACCTCAGCCAGTGAATTGTCATGAAAAATGTCGGTATAAATGCCATGAAAAGTTTTCCGACGAAGAGCGAAAAATTATTTGCGAATTTTTTTGGAAACTTACAGGTTTCACAAGACAAAAAGATTTTCTGTTCTGTAATATTATAAGTAAATCTCCAGAGAGACGGAGACCAAGAAATGGTAAAAAACCTGCCCGTGCAAATTCGAAACAGTATTATTTTGAGAAGAATAAAATTAAATGAGAATATGTCAAAACTTGTTTTTTAAAACGCTCAATATTTCCAATGATGTTGTTTTGAATGCGTTTTCTCACAAAGGACCTGCTGGAACCTATATTGGCGAAGATAGGAGAGGAAAATCAGAGCCAGGAAATAAAACACCTGCCAACATTGTGGCCGATATAAAAACTCATATAGAGAGTTTTCCATCCTTAGAATCGCATTTCACACGAAAGTCGACACAGAGACAGTATTTAGACAGTAAGCTGCCAATATCCAAAATGTACGCGCTTTATAAGGAAAAATGCGATTCTGAAGGAAAAGAAGCTGTTTTCTTTCATAACTTATAAAAGAATTTTTGCGAATAACTACAATAAATCCTTCTTTAAGCCCAAAAAAGATTTGTGTCAGTTGTGTGAGAAGTATAAACACAACACAGCAGACGAGCAGCAGATTGACTAGATTTATAAAAATTACATGAAAAGAAAAGAAGATTGTTATGCGGAAAAAAAAGAGATAAAGAGAGAGCAATCCAAGAAGAAACTTTTTTATCAGTAACGTTTGATTTGCAGTCTGTATCGCAGATACCCTGTTCGGATGTAAGTCCGATGTATTATGCAAGGAAAATATGAGTATATAACTTTACTATTTACGAATCAGCTCCTCCAAATAACGCCTTGTTTTTGTTGGAGTGAACTAAATGGAAAAAGGGGAAGTTCGGAAATCGGAACTTGCTTATTTCAATATTTGTCAAACTTACCCCCACATGTAAAAGAAGTGTCATTCTGGTCTGATACTTGTGGGGGACAAAATCGAAATATGCACGTGGCAGCTCTATTGCTATATTTGGTACAGATTTCACCTCGTCTTGAAACAATTGACCATAAATTTTTGGAGAGTGGACATTCCTATATGGAAGCCGACTCAATGCACAGTGCAATTGAGCGTGCCAAAAAATACATTCCAGTATATACCATGAAAGATTGGCTCAATGTATTTCATATAGCAAGATCGAGTAGAAACCGAAATAAGACGAGCGGTCCTTATAATGTCAAGGAACTACATTTTCAAGACTTTTGGGATTTAAAAAGTTTATCCGACTTGCTAATAAAAAATAAATCGAAAGACACCGATGGACAAACACTTAACTGGTTGCGCATTAAAAGTTTAAGGTACTCCAAACAGTATCCCCATATAATTCAGTATAAATATGAACACAGTAGTGACTACAAAGCAATAAACATATTTGGAAAAGGAAGACCATCCGCACTTCCAAAAAAAATGACAAAATTGTACAATAAAATGGTACCCATTAGTACAAAAAAAAGGCAGACCTCATGAAATTATGCAAAAGTGGAGCTATCCCCATTGAATTTCATGGATGGTACAAATCTCTCCCTAGTGACAAAAATATTCAAGAATTAACTCTAAAACCCTCCGTTGAAGACAGCGACATGGATTTTGACAGTTCAGATGATGAGCCACTAATCAAATTAGTCCAAAAGAAGTAAAATTATATTCAAGAAAAATCCACTAAGTCCAATATTTTGTTATCAATAAAAATTTAATTTACAAACAAACATATTTTAATTTTTTTTTAAATATACTTAAACAGAAGCTACATTTAAATAAATATGTATTGAATTATTACGATTAAGACTGGATTTTATGCAAGGCTTACAACACTAAATCGCATTTTTCTCGAAACTTGTATTTCTGGACTTATAGGGTTATGGTTGTACGCCCGCGATATATATATATATATATATATATATATATATATATATATATATATATATATATATATATATATATATATATATATATATATATATATATATATATATATATATATATATATATATATATATATATATATATATATATATATATATATATATATATACGGGCAAAGATGGGAACCTTGTTCGAGTGTTGAGTGATAAGCTACAGCCCACTCTAATACCAGGCCGATATTTAGCATGATGACATAAGTATAGGCTTGTTCTCAGTTTGTTTGAATCAGTTTATTATGAGATTTTGGAAGATTTGAATAACTTTTTATCATTAACATAATTGTTGTTCTTCCGAAATATTATAATAATCTGATTCAAATATAATCAAATTATCATTGTGACATTTTTGACGAAGGTTTAAAATTAAATTCCACAGAATTATCTTAATATGTTGACATGTAAAAGTAATAGAATAGTATGTAATTCATAGGAAAAATTGGAAAAACCTAGAATTGATAATTCCATAGAATTATAGTGATTATTTAGACATGTAAAAATGATACAACAGTATTCAAGGTATTTGATTAGTGAATTTCAATCTCTTTTATGCTTCATATTCTTCATTACATTTATCCATAATACTCTCCCACATACTACTGAGCTAATATTTTCTATGGTTTTAATTGGATTTTATTACACAACGCGGTTGCCTTGTTTTCATTAATTACAATGATCTAGTTTTTTTCAAATTACATAAAAACACTTATTAACAGAATAATTTTGGTTAGGATAGGAATAAACTGTCGAAACCATGGGTGTTGACCAATGGCACCACTTTGGTCCCGTCATAGTCTATATTTTTTTTTTATTATTTCTTCAACATATCTTATAAGGTGTTTCTACAAGTCACCACCTGAGATGTTCAGGCATCTGTTAGGTGTTCGACTATTACGTATCTGACGCTGTTCCTAAGGCAGGATGCTTCTCATTGATTGAATTAATTTCCTCTCTACTGAAATTCGAATCGAAAATCAAAATGGTATATGAAGAAATTTTTTCAAGGAATAAGATATTCATGTTTGAATCAGCGAAATGACCATGAGACATATAATAGGTGTGCAATCAATGTATATTTTTTGTATTTTTTTATTTTGTTTTACTCATAGTCCAGGTATTTAAGAAGAAAAATCAATGATTTTTCTCCGAATTTTCGCAAGGTCTAATTTTTGTCTATTCTTATGTATTTTGACACGCTAAACACGATGGTGCAGTTTAAATTTGAATTAACCCTGTGCTCGAAAAACTATAGCCATTCCTTCGACCCAGAAATGGCCTTTATTCGATTTATTGGGTTTTGAGACAAAACTATGTGTTGTATGTAGGAACGTTTAACAACAGTTGTTGAAATAATTCATACGCGATTTTTGGCTCTAGTCCGAAGTCGATTCCAGGTTGTGGGCCTAAGCACATTGAAAAATGAAGTATATGTCAAAGAGTTTTTGTTTCTTTCATATTCTGTTTTGGAGGAAAGATAGTATTTTTATTTCTCTTCTTTCGGTTTCTGGTATTTTGACCTATCTCATTTTTAGCGCCAAAATCGGCCATTTTGATAAATCCGTATTTTAAGAATTTCAGACGCAATACTTATGTTATCGATCTTAAACTAAATTGATCCGAAAGATTTTAATATTTTGCATCTAATATCCAAACTTTAAGTATTTTGGTCGGAAGACAAAGCTTTGGTGCCATTTTGAAAATTTGGATCACCGGAAAATTCAAATTTTTTAAGGTTAGACATTTTTCACGAATTCCAAATTCTACGTTCTATTAAAGGTTTTAATAGCAAGTATTTTAAATTCAAGCAGATCGATTTGGGTCGAGTAAAAATGAAGCTATCCTAATGAATATATTTGGGCCTAATTTTGGACCTATCGACAAAACTTTTGGAGCAAATTACAGAGAAATATATCGGCTATTTAGGTTTGAAACAACGTATGGCGTTCCGTTCACAATTCCAAGTTATAACGAATTTCATCATTAAAAACTAGCGCGGAATTTCATTTAGCGGCAATAAGCGATAAGAAATAAAGTCCGCGCGCGAGACTGTACTCTTTTAAATGTTTAAATGCACCTGAATACTTATAATCGTTTTGTGTGATTGTGTGAGCGTATGTAGACGTCTCAAGATGTGTCACATATGTGACCGTGACATGATGTCATTATAGGGTGTTACATAACAAATTTCAATATTTAAACAAAAAACTAAGATTAATAAATAATTTTGTTTTCTTTCACATTCATAATTTTTTTGTTTTTTACATTTCATATATATTAAAAAATTATTTATATGTCTAATTATTCACAAATAACCTAAGTTTTTATGACTGTCAGCATATATTGTTAATGATGTAATATGATGATTATTTATATACGGATTATAGTGATCCGCTTGATCATCTGAGTTTGATAAAATTTGATCGTCGCAATTGTCATTGATAACATCATCTGTATCGTCATTATCTTCATTATCGTGTTGATTTTCATCCATACACCTATCAGAATAATAATCATCTAATATGATTTCTGGCTCGGGGCAATTAGAACATTCTTTACCTTCAAAATGCTTACATATGAGCTACAAAAAAAATAATCCTAATCTTTGCACGAACATTTACTAGTAAATTTTTTTTTTAAACCACAAGAGATTATTTTGATCAACTCATCGGGACGTGCATTTTTTACTGTTTGTATAGGAGTAAGTCCATTCGGACTATATCTCGCAACTCCATTTCGTTGGCTCAATGGTTTTATTACCGATCCAAACCTGAACTTGGTAATACATCCTGAAAATATGTTGCTTTGCAGCATCAACGTATTTTCATATAGTTACCTTGTAATGCCTTGGCATAATGTAATTGTCCACTGGCATGAAAATCGGGAGCATTTTGTTCAACACATTCATTAGGAAATTCCAATTGCCCGATCTTTCATACTCGACATAAGATTTCAACGAGGTAACCATTAAATATTGAAGTTTGTTATGTAACACCATATAATAACATCATGTCACGGTCACATATACACGTTCACACGTCTACATACACTCACACATTCACATAAAACGATTATAATCATTCAGGTGCATTTTAAAACATTTAAAAATGTATAGTTTCGCGCGCGGAATCTATAGTACCGAACCTCGCTTATTGCCGTTAAATGCAATTCCGTGCTAGTTTTTAATGATGAAATTCGTTATAACTTGGAATTGTGGAAGAAACTCCATACGCTGTTCCAAACCTAAATAGCCGATATATTTCTCTGTAATTTACTTCAAGGTTTTTGTCGATAGGCCCAAAATTGGGCCCTCTAGATTCCCAAACACAATTTGAATTTCGTGAAAAATTTCTAACCTCAAAAAATTTCAATTTTTCAATGGTCCAAAATTTTCAAAATGGCGCCAAAGCTATGTTTTTTGACCAAAATGCTTGATTAGGTTGCAGAATAATAAAATCTTTTGAATCAATTTGGTTTTAGAAAGATAACGTGAGTATTTCGTCTGAAATTCGTAGAATACAGATTTTTCAAAATGGCCGATTTTGGGGCCAAAAAATGAGGTACGTCAAGATATCAGAAACCGAAAGAAGAGAAATAAAAATGCTATCTTTCTACCGAAACAGAATACGATAAAAAAAAATCTTTGACATATAATCAATCCATTTTTTAATGTGCTAAAAAATACAGTAAATGAGCCCCAACTTGGGCCAACGACCTCGAATCGACTTCGGACCAGTGCCAAAAATCGCGTATCAATTTTTCCAACAACTTTTGTTCAAAATTTTTCCTACATTCCATAGTTTTGTCTCAAAACGCAAAAAATCGAAAAATGACCATTTTAGGTCCCAAAGGCCATAGTTTTTCCAAATGTTATTCCAAATTATAACTGCATTATCGTGTTTAATGTGTCAAAATACATGAGGATAGACCAAAATTAGACCTCGCGGAAATTCGGACAAAAAAATTCCTGAACTATCAATCATCGAACGAAACAACGACCAACATTTAACCTACATATGAAGTCTGCAAAATTAGTGGGATTGGCTTAATTTCGACGGACAGTTGCAGAAACACAGCACGTGATTCGATTTCGGAACGAAAAGTGACGTAGACTGGAATTCAGATAGGGATATCCTATGCTTTGAATCCGATACGCGGAAATCAAATGAATGAATTGTGATCAATTGATCACGTGACTTCCCTCACTTTACTAGTTTTTGGACCCTCCTGCGGTTCGAACGTATATGATTGTAGTAACAGAACGTATATCGGAAAATAAAATCAAAAGGGGAATATCTTTTTAAGGAAATCTTTTTTTCCAAAGAGTTCTGAAGAGAAATTAAAAATCATGATTTCCGATCTCAAAAACTCCATATACCAATTTTGAATAAATCGGACCATAATCACAAGACTCGTAAGCTATCTTAGCCGCCATATAGAATTTTTAAATTCTGACTGAAAATCATGCTCTACTATCCATAATGTTCTAACTCGTCGGGCATCTTGAATTTTCGAATTTCGACTAAAAATCATGATCTTAGACTCCAGAAACTTCCATTAACCAGTTTTGAATAGAATCGGACCATAATCACAAAACTCGTCCGCCATCTTGAATTTTTGAAATTCGACTAAAAAATCATGCTCTCCTACCCCAAAGATCTCCATATACCAATTTTGGATGAAATCGGATGATAATCACAAAACTCGTCCGCCATCTTAGATGCCATTCTGAATTTTCAAAGTTTGACTTGAAAATCATGATCCCCGATCTCAAAGATCTCCATTTATCAATTTTAAATAGAATTGGACCACAATAACAAAACGTTCGTCAACGTGGAACCGTCAACTATTTTTTCTCTCTCGTCATAAATATGCCATAATACATTGTCACTCGAATGATAAACGCTTTCCGAAGTTAATCGGAGGACTAGAAGTGTATCAAATTCATTTGCAAAATTTCTACCAAACTACTAATAGATTGATCGATAGGTAGGCAAGGCAAGTTAAATGAAAGCTTGTAATAAATTAGAAACAGCTAATGAAACGTTATAGTTGAAATATCACATTAAAATTATAACACAACTATGTTTTGTCTGACACCTAATGTCAGGTTGACTTTCGAAATAAAACCTTGTTTTATATTGATACTTGCTGTCACATGAACTATCAACATTTGTCACAGAGCGAAGACATAACATAGACAGTTAAGTCATATCTACGACATCACTTGATCTTGAAAACAAAATTTCGGCAGCTTCTGCATTTCGAATATATGCGTGTGATATATATTTATAGCCGAAAAAACATGGTTGTTCTTATGTTTCGATAAAATACTGTAATTCCATTTGAAAAACTGAAGACCGATGTATAAATACCACTCGAAGCGGTGCTATAGCACCCAAAAACAACACAGACCCTATTTACACCACTTTATAGCAATCTGTGAAATTTCAAATATACGTATATGACCGAGCAGCTACAAATATTGCGCTCGCGCGATGGTGGAGGTATGTGTATAACTTCGAATGGTACCAATTCTGCTCTAATGAACTTTAGATTTCCTCATGGGGATTAACATGTAAAAATGAGGGATTGTGGTGGGTAATCCGCCTTGCATCTCTTCTTTCAGTATTATAAAAAAATTGTCTCTGATCGGATGTTTGTATTAGACCAAATGCACGTAATCTTCTATGCGACCCTGTCCCATTTCAGTGCTCAGGTGCATTTATTGATCACGATGTCTGTGTATGTGCTTGCAAATCACTTTTAAGTGTCTAAAATAGAAACTGTATTGTTTTGAGGACTCCTGTGGCGAGTGGTATTATTGACAGTTTTTCGAAGGAAATTAGGGAATTATAGTATTTTATCAAACAATACTGCTAAATATGTATTTACAAGCAAGGGGTTCATGAGGACCGTCCAATCTGCTCTCATATGAACTATCAAAATTATTGAGCTCATATAACTTCACATCCATGATACCACAAACCGTAGGACTATACTGTCTAAAGTATAGTTCTACTCCACAGAGTGAACGAATGAAAAGAACTGTGATATAACATATATCAGGATATATGTAAGAACATTTTATATGTGATTCATATTTGCAACAAAAGAGTTCATATAATACATATTCCGATTTTCAACAGTTAAGAAGTAATTCGTTATTTTCACGTTTTTCATGAAAACATCAGATTTCCATGCAATTGACCTCTTCCTACAATCAACAACGAATACAGACAAAATAAAAATATTGCAAATGGAAGAACAATGAATAAGCTTTCATACGATACCATGTTTATAGCCGAAATGTTATTTTTTTTTATTATTTTTAGGTCATAACATTTGGGTGTCACCTGTTGTTAGCTCCATGCAATTGACCTCTTCCTACAATCAACAACGAATATAGACAAAATAAAAATATTGCAAATGGAAGAACAATAAATAAGCTTTCATATGATTCCATGTTTATAGCCGAAATGTTATTTTTTTATTATTTTTAAGTCATAACATTTGGGTGTCACCTGTTATATGTTGAAGTAGTGAAAAGTCAAACGTCAAATACTCAATATTTTTTTAAGAAAATATGGAAGATAACTGTTGTCAAAATATCTCCAAAAATCAAGCTTTAGAATAGTGTAAAAAATGATTCCATCGCACATGCAAAGCGAAGAAATGGTGTTAAATGTAACTCAACATCAAGGTTTGTGAAATACTAAGTTTACTGTAATTCTGAATGTTGCTTGTAGAGAAGTTGTAAAGTAAGTTACATCACCCACATAGAGTGGAAATTTTACAAAGAATCTGAAAAACCTTTCCGCAGCTTCCTATGATTAACCGTTCGACCGCTATTCCGTGAAATACTAGATTTTCTCTAGTTTTCTTAATTTCCATCCGATAATTATGAAATTCAACAATTCGAATAGGAGCGAGCTTATTTATATTATTTTAACAATAACAAGAACAATAATAATCAGAAGTAGTACGAACTACAACATTTGCTCGAAGTGGCCACCATGTTGACGCAAACATGCCCGTGCTCTTCACCGTATCTCTGTTTTCGTCATCGCATAGCTCATTTTGCTTCTCAAGGAGATGCCGCTCTCGATGATATATTTCCTCAGTTCTTCCTCCGTGTGAATTTCCACTTCATGTAATTCCCAGGCAAAAAAGTCGGGAGGTGTGACGTTGGGTGACCTGGCAGACCAGGGAACTGTTCCTCCCCGACCAATCCATGTCGGATATGAGTATGGTCTCTCGGGCAAGTTTCCTATAATACCCATCCATACGTTGATGCTGAATCTTTGCTGGAACCCACGTTATCTAACCATCCTTGAATTTCCTTCATCGTAATAATGAGAGTTGTGGATGTTAAATACGCCTTCTCTAGTGAAAGTACACTCGTCTGTCCACAAGATACGACGAAGGAAGCGATTGTCCTCTACTTCGTTGTGAAGAATCCACCAGCAGAATTCCATTCTTGGAACATTGTCATTTTCGTACAACCGTGTACCAACGTAAAATGGTAAGGGTACAGCTGTGTTTTTCTTGCAGTTCTATCATATGTGAAACATTGGAGTTCTTCGCTGCAGCCCATGAGCTGGTTTGGGGATTTCGATGTAATTCATCCAATATACCATCTCCAGCATCTATTCTCGGAATACCTTCACGTCGCTGACGATCGAAGCTACCTCGTTCTCGAAGATTTCCATGGATTCTCAGGAATATTCGCACCGAAGGAAGACGCCTATTCGGATAGCGTCTCCGATATTCTCATCTAGCTGCATTTGCGTTTCCGTTGCAGAAGCCACACATAAAATGGATTTCGGTTAGTTCTTCGTTAGCAAACACTGGCATTGGGTATTCTTAGCAAAAAGATAAACGGGTCACAAGGACTAATGTAGGATTTTTTTTACGTTTGCCTAATTGATTGTCGATGTGCAATTTAGCGTTAGCATAGATACCAATTACACATGTATCTTAGAAAAAAAAAGTCAATTCCAAATTAACACGGAGGATCATCCAGAGCAAAGTGGATTATTCAGAGCAAATGTTGTAATTCGTGCAACTTCCGATTGTCATTGTTCTCGTTATTGTTAAAATAATATCAATAAACTCACTATATTACTCTCCACTATTCGAATTGTTGAATTTCATAATTATCGAATAAAAATCAAGGAAACTAGAGGAAACCTAGTATTATTTTCTTCAAGTTGTTTTTCAAGATTAGAGTAGGCAGTTTTTGCAGTGATGGCAATCCAAGTACCCCCTGAAAACAATCTGAACCAATACCAGTACCAATTGTGATAGCAGGCATCAGTATAAAAGAAGATTATATTATAGTTTCAACAATTGTGAGTCAATATGACAGCAGTTGTCAGTATTAAACAAATAGTTGTGGAATATGTAGAAGATTTGAATAAACTTTCAATATAACAGATTAATTTTGACATAGATTAATGTTCATGTACATGATTGAACACAAGTGTATGACACGCATTCTCTACAAAGGAGAGTACCTACGTTTTCGATAAAATTCATTCAATTCATAAGAAGCAGATTCACCATGATTATTGTTGATGTGAAATTCTTGTCGGAAAGAATATTCAAAATGTGTCATATATTAAGATTGTTCCTGGGTGAATTGTAGTAGTACCTACAATTAACAATTATATTACAGTTTCAACAATTGTGAGTCAATATGACAGCAGTTGTCAGTATTAAACAAATAGTTGTGGAATATGTAGAAGATTTGAATAAACTTTCAATATAACAGATTAATTTTGACATAGATTAATGTTCATGTACATGATTGAACACAAGTGTATGACACGCATTCTCTACGAAGGAGAGTACCAACGTTTTCGATAAAATTCATTCAATTCATAAGAAGCAGATTCACCATGATTATTGTTGATGTGAAATTCTTGTCGGAAAGAACATTCAAAATGTGTCATATATTAAGATTGTTCCTGGGTGAATTGTAGTAGTACCTACAATTAACAATTATATTACAGTTTCAACAATTGTGAGTCAATATGACAGCAGTTGTCAGTATTAAACAAATAGTTGTGGAATATGTAGAAGATTTGAATAAACTTTCAATATAACAGATTAATTTTGACATAGATTAATGTTCATGTACATGATTGAACACAAGTGTATGACACGCATTCTCTACGAAGGAGAGTACCTGCGTTTTCGATAAAATTCATTCAATTCATAAGAAGCAGATTCACCATGATTATTGTTGATGTGAAATTCTTGTCGGAAAGAACATTCAAAATGTGTCATATATTAAGATTGTTCCTGGGTGAATTGTAGTAGTACCTACAATTAACAATTATATTATAGTTTCAACAATTGTGAGTCAATATGACAGCAGTTGTCAGTATTAAACAAATAGTTGTGGAATATGTAGAAGATTTGAATAAACTTTCAATATAACAGATTAATTTTGACATAGATTAATGTTCATGTACATGATTGAACACAAGTGTATGACACGCATTCTCTACAAAGGAGAGTACCTACGTTTTCGATAATTTCATTCAATTCATAAGAAGCAGATTCACCATGATTATTGTTGATGTGAAATTCTTGTCGGAAAGAACATTCAAAATGTGTCATATATTAAGATTGTTCCTGGGTGAATTGTAGTAGTACCTACAATTAACAATTATATTATAGTTTCAACAATTGTGAGTCAATATGACAGCAGTTGTCAGTATTAAACAAATAGTTGTGGAATATGTAGAAGATTTGAATAAACTTTCAATATAACAGATTAATTTTGACATAGATTAATGTTCATGTACATGATTGAACACAAGTGTATGACACGCATTCTCTACGAAGGAGAGTACCTGCGTTTTCGATAAAATTCATTCAATTCATAAGAAGCAGATTCACCATGATTATTGTTGATGTGAAATTCTTGTCGGAAAGAACATTCAAAATGTGTCATATATTAAGATTGTTCCTGGGTGAATTGTAGTAGTACCTACAATTAACAATTATATTATAGTTTCAACAATTGTGAGTCAATATGACAGCAGTTGTCAGTATTAAACAAATAGTTGTGGAATATGTAGAAGATTTGAATAAACTTTCAATATAACAGATTAATTTTGACATAGATTAATGTTCATGTACATGATTGAACACAAGTGTATGACACGCATTCTCTACGAAGGAGAGTACCTGCGTTTTCGATAAAATTCATTCAATTCATAAGAAGCAGATTCACCATGATTATTGTTGATGTGAAATTCTTGTCGGAAAGAACATTCAAAATGTGTCATATATTAAGATTGTTCCTGGGTGAATTGTAGTAGTACCTACAATTAACAATTATATTATAGTTTCAACAATTGTGAGTCAATATGACAGCAGTTGTCAGTATTAAACAAATAGTTGTGGAATATGTAGAAGATTTGAATAAACTTTCAATATAACAGATTAATTTTGACATAGATTAATGTTCATGTACATGATTGAACACAAGTGTATGACACGCATTCTCTACAAAGGAGAGTACCTACGTTTTCGATAAAATTCATTCAATTCATAAGAAGCAGATTCACCATGATTATTGTTGATGTGAAATTCTTGTCGGAAAGAACATTCAAAATGTGTCATATATTAAGATTGTTCCTGGGTGAATTGTAGTAGTACCTACAATTAACAAAAATATAATAAATGAAAACTTCAACTGAAAATAATCATCTGTAATATATGTAATAATTATGAATAAATAAGTTGAGCAATAAGCGACTGAACTAACACTTGTTTTGATAACTAAACCTTAAATGATACACAGTTGTATTCATGAATAACAATATACAGGATTGTAAATGAATAAATTATAAATCAAGGGCGGATTTAGAAAATGTGTAGGGGGCAATTCCTTTTTTTTTAAATATCATCGCTTGTCTCGCTACTAAATCACTAGCTAACTAGAGTTCAGTGGGTATGATCATGACTTTACAAAAATATTTATGTAAAACTTACATTTTTCAAGTATTTGATAACTCAGATAAACGTAGTATTAGAGAACCGAAATACCAAGAAAACGTAACATACAGTTACCAATGGTTCAAGAGTTCTTTAATACTACTGAAAATAGAATAAGATTTAGTTAAGAATTGACGTACCTTCCAAAAAGATAACACATTCTGTATATTTCATCTCTTGTAAAGATTGTGGAAAAACAATACATCGGCTAATTTCCCCAAATACCTTGATAAAAGATTCAATGGGCAAAAATATACAAAAAATTTATCCACTGCACTGCACACATATAAAAGACACAAACCATTAATTTGACTACAACAACATATGGAATTTTTATTTCAAAACTGAATTGAATTATTGAACCGATATATTCGAGATTCTCCTATCAGTAATTTGGAAGATTCTTCATAATTGCGTCCTGCAAATCATAGCATAAATATGAATAGATGCATTAGCAATATTTTCGGAAATTGAGATGCATAATTCAAGATACGTAAAAAATAAATGGTTATGAATTGTAACAAAGGTTAATATGATCAAAACCGTGGAATATATGTCGCATTTAATCAAAAATATTACAATTTAATTATCTCAATTGGTAAATACAAATGCATCCACATTGCACAACAAATTAGATTAGATAATAAAAAATTTATAGTTGTAATCAAACATCATAAATTTCCAAGCATTGATCCGTCATGATTTAATGAACTTTTACAAAATTATCTTCTAAATAGTGCCAAATCTAGCTAATTATTATAAGTCCATCAGCAACATGGATATTGATCCGACTGAAAACGATTTTTGTAGAAATGAATATGTAACGTATCTCATAAATTTTGATATATGTCCACGATAAACAACCCTACTCTGAATGTAACTGTAGCTGTAACTGAACTGATTATATTACCCATAATAGAAATTATTATCACAGAGCATTCCGCTGTTGTAGTGGAGTTGATACGGAAAATTTCAAAAAATAACATACATCCCTTCAATATATTTATAATTGAGAAAAATTCCAAAAACCTTTGCTGATAGCAATACATCAACGAACAATTTCATTCGAATTTGAGGATAATTAAAAATAATGAAATCTAAAATCACGTTGCGAATCACAAATTGTAGATTAATATTAATATGAAGATCCTCATACCTACATAAAGAAAAATCTGAATGATTTTAATCTCTGGTCTGTAAAGCTGAAACTATAGTAAAAAGCTACCGTCATTTATAGATAATATTTTATATAATATAAAATTGATAGATGAGGATGTCTTCAATTCAATAAATTATAAATGAAATTGATTTTATTATTCACATTAAGATTTTTGACCACTGGTCACTACAATGTTTAATATTTTTATGATTATGATATAGCTGATCATAAATTCTACCAGTAGCAATTACAAGTTTCATATTTACTATGTAGGTATTATTGATAAAATACTTTTGACGACGCTATATAGGTAACTGTTTTTGTATTTCGCGTCCGTCAATAATGTGAATGATGACATGTTGACAATTCTGTTGACATCTATTGAAAAACACCAGAAAACAGTATCACCAAAGTTTTTGTATTGTTTCGATATGGGATGCTTCTGTTGCAGATCAAAAAATAGAGAATTCAACAGCGTAAGAATACATAAATATGTTTGGAAATAGCTTACAGAATTTGAACAACCAACAGATATTCTGGGAGATTGGGCATTCAATATAAAGAAGGTAGGGTGAAAAAAAATTCACAAATTCATTCACAGATCACTTTTGTCGATGCAGGAAAAGCATGGGCAGCTGAAAGAGAGAAGTTACAATCGATTCCCGAAACAAAAAAATATAGCTCTCTCGATTCTAATGGTGAAAAAAAACTGTTATTCGTCAGCGCAGAGTAAGATGCATTTCGCTGGATCTCAATACTAAAAAGGCTATGGGGCAAGACGGAATTCCGCCTATACATCTCAAGGAATGATCTTCAGAAATAACAATAGTTTTTACAAGTTCTCTGTTTCAATCAAACTTGATGCGTTTTCTACCAGTTGGAAGACAGCTAACCAATTCCAGAAAGATGAAATTATTATATACTTATTACACTAATATTTGTGATCTCTAAGGCAATGGAAATGAATCAATATGGAGTTCTTCCAATAGCTAGAGATCGCCAAAATCGTGAACCATCGACCTGTTTGCCTACGTAACACATATATGGTAGACATCCATCGAATAATACGGGGCATCTTTTGCAGTGAGATTGAATATCTCCAAAGCATTCAGTCTGGCATCAATGCCTTCCCGGGAGACATCCGTCATATGGTTAGCCCCTATCTAACTTGATTTTAACTTCCGAGTTTTCGCTCTGATAAATCACACCCTGTGGTGGATGAATGGTCTCCTTGGATACAACGATCCGTTTGTATTGGTCCTCTCCACAGCTTTGCAGACGATAGTACACCACATACGATATTCCCATCTAAAGTTGTTACATAATTCAATGAAGCCAGAAGTGCAAGACAGAGACAGGTCGATGTTATGAAAAAAAATCTGATAAGATTCAAAATGAGGATCTGATAATCTAGCAGAATTTAATCCAACCAAATCCATGCTTGTGTTTCTCCTCCCGTAAGGCGGCTCCCACAATCCCTAATATGATGATGCCAAGTACAACTATTATTATTGAGTCCTCTATATCCATTCTCGGTAATAACACCAACAACAGCCTCTCATAGGACGACCATATGTGATGTCCAACGATCAAACTGCTTCACAAAAGCTAGATATACTATTCCGTGCCAAGAGGTACTCTTCAACCATGCAGTTCCTCATGAAGCCCAAATTAGACCCGTCCTGTTTTACTGTTAACATGTTTGGAGTTCGTATTCCAAATATGCACTGAAGATTCTAGATTCTAATCAGAAGAGAGCTATTTATTGACCTCTCTAGAACCTCGTAGAAAGGTGGGAGATCTCTCCGTTCTCTATAGATATTTCCATGGTCGTGCTCAATAGGCATCTTAGCGTTATCCAACTACAATGAATTCAACGAATTTTTAGATATTTTTCAATTTACCAAAAATGTAGTACTACTATCATCGCGAAAAACAAAAATTGTTTAGAATGCCTCAGTGTATGCATCTAAATTTTTTCAAATTTTAAAGTGATACAATGTCAAACAAAGAGGTCATTTTTCAAGTTTTTCCAGACAAAACGCACTTGTAAAGGAGTTGAAAATAAAAAAATTTCGATCATATATTTTGAATTTTTTTCAGATATTTGTTCTACGTTTTACATTTCTCACATCTCGGGAAATTTAAATTTTTCATAAAAATTCGCAAAAGTACATTTGGGCCAAAAAAGGTGTAGGTATATTACTTTTTTCATTTTTAACTTAATTCAACAAGTGACAGCACCTGTAATAAAATGTTTGTTTTCACCACTTCCGATCATTTCCACATTCAATCTTCTTCACCTTTTCTATTCATGTCATCACTAACCCATTACACGAGGGTTCATCAAAATACATTTTGTAGAACCTCAATAAGACATTTTGGTCACTTTAGGGATTCGTTGACTGTACTCATTAGCAGCTTACAGAAGTTGCATATGTACCAACGTTCCCTGTATACTAATCCTATTATTGTGGAAATAACTTGTAGATTCATAGACTTGAAGGGATTATAATAATTATTAATGTGTGATGAGTTTCATAGATGAGAATGATTGTCAGTTATTGAAGAAATATATCTAACTGATCTAGAAATGTATCCAGTTTGTATGTTTGGACTTTACATGTTTACCTGTTTTGTTGTGATTTCCTAACAACCTTCCTTGTACGTTCACCCCCAGGTCACTTAATTAGTACTGATACCTGTTGATAACATATCTCAACTCATCCGTTTTCAATTTATTTTCTTTAGTTCAAGTTAATAACCATAATAATGAACCGAACGATGTGACCAGTCACAGTTTTATTGTAAACACCTCATCGTCGATATTTTTCAGGTTTAAATAATGTTATTTAAAAGATTCAATAATTGAATAAATTCACAATGGTCGCGTAGAAAACCATCTGTCGTTCAATGTTGTGACAGGAAATTATAAGGCAATAATCATATTTCGGGGATAACAAAGATCGTAGACAATCCAAATCACACTTTGGTGACACTAAAATAACACCAAGGAAACACAGCGTTTTTTTAAAGTCAAACAGATACTGGACGTACTCAAAGAGATCGGACTAATAACCGAAAACCAGCAACTACGAAAGGCCTCTCGAGCCGCAGTTCTTTGTGCACTAACGAATGATCAATAATAATAATTCAAAGTTCAATGTGGAGTATGTCTAAATTTTTCGGAAACGGCTGGATATTGAAAACCAATACAGATCATCTCAAAAAATTGTGCGGAATCTAAAGACGCAATAAGAAATTATACGATTAAAATAACCGGAGGTGCCAACATTTTGAAAATATTTTCATTGAGCAGCAAATAATCGATATGGCCATGTACTCATTTTCAAATTGGTATCATCATTTGAACTGAAAATGTTTCTAATGTACGTTTTAGACGAAACACCCTGTATGAATCTCCAGCAGCAACGAGTGAAAAATCTGCTGACGTTCAGCACACAAGAAATACGAAATCTTGTTGCATTCCTGACCGAACACGCTCCATGCAAGAAACATCTCTGCACGATGGGTAGATCATTCCACATGCAGAAGTTGCGGCGTGGAAGAAGAGACACCCATGCATGTGCTGTGTCAGTGCACGGCATACGCGGTTGGTCGTCAGACATACCTTGGAGACGATAAAACTACACCCGAAGAAATCAGAAGTATCCCCTACATCAGGCTACTGAATTCCATAGAATACACCGGACTGATGAGAAGATAGCAATATGTAAGGGTACAATAGGACACTAACGACCGCACAGTCCCCACAAACCCACCATAGTAACATTCACTCGTAAACGCAAATTAGAGGGCTTGGGACCTCTGATGATTCGAGGAGAAACTGTAGGTTCCTACAGATAAAAAGAAAAGTCAAATATCTCGGGGTGATGCTAGCCTCGAAACTGACTTGGAACCAACATCTGGGAAAAATAATTTAAAAATCGGAGACCTCATTATATGTGGCCAGACGCTCCTTTGGAAAAAAATGGGGGCTACGACCGAACATGCTCTACTGGTTGTACAACATGGTGGTTAAACCCGCAATAACATACGCCTCTTTGATACGGTGACCTAAAACACAACAAAGAGGGACCATGACAAGACTGATCAAAGACTGAACGAGCTCAAGCTGGTCACCTCTCTATCGTTAAACTTGATACCTGCCGAACTTCTTCCTACCAGACTTCATTTTTCTATCGAACGCCGAAGTTATGGAACTCTTTGATGGATAAAATACAACCTCCTAATTTTCAGAAAAATTCTATTGCCTATTTCCTTTCCCGATATTTCTAAGCTGGCTTACACTATATGCTACGAGCATTATTGGTTTTCCCCCTTCTAGTCAAAATTTGAAAAAATCTGTTGGAGAAAATGTTAAGCAAAAAAACAGCAAACATCAAAACCATTTGGCTTTTTCTAACTTCAAATTTTGATTGGTAGAAAACAAATTATTATCAACTAATAAAAACAGTCTTGTATGTGTAAATGAATAGAATAATCAATAAAGGAATGTTGTTTATTTTGATATAATCGCAAATGCAAACAATTTTAATACTTACCTCTTCACCCATATTATATCTAAAACACCAATTGTTCTCGTGGTTCTTTCACTGAATATGTCTCCTGCCTTGGAAGTATAATCGACTATTTTCTATAATCCTGTGATATTATAACTGGATATAACCTCTGAATGGATAGTACATCATTGATAAACATAATGTGATTCACTAATCCATCGTAAGTTCAATCCTTTTGAATGAGAATTACTATAATTGGCAATTTCTCTTATAACTCATTCACTGATCGAATCATTAGTTCAGTTGTTTAATAGAACTGATTGGACATTCTCAACGTAATTTGGAAAATCTTAGCATATAAGTAAACTAAATACAGATAAGACAAAGCTTCGGGGGTAGACCAAATAAGTTGATACACGCTTAATCTATGCCGAACTTGAAAAAAACTAATATACAGGAGCGGTCGAATGAAGTTAGGCAGTAATTTCCATCCTATCTAGTCAATGTCAAATTTAATGTAAGTAAAATACTCGACATGCCTAACATGCCTAAAGGAAAGGACCATGGGATATGTAACTAAATAATACGAAGCCCTCGATGTGAACTAACCAAAAAGAGGCACACAGGATACAATAACTGTTTCATGAAATATCCCTAAGCTTATACAACATGTACAGACCATCGATAGGTATTTCTGTCGATCAGACTGATGCCTTTAACACAATAGGTCACGAAGAGGTAATTCTAAAACTTGGCGATTACGGGTCCATAGGAATTTCTTTACTACCTTTATAAAGCTGTATTGATAATGGACAACAAGTTGTTCTGGTGAATGTTATTGATAGTCTCATAATCATAATTGGTGTGCCGCAAGGAGCCGTTTTCGGAACCCTTATTTTCTACATTAACTATATTCCTCAAAACGTTTTCAACGCCTTAGTTATCACATGCACGGATGACACGGTTATTTATATACAGTGTGTCCACTTTGTGAGTCACTCTGTGAAATCTTTACTAATTGTACGATTTCAATTGATTTTTTTTAGATTGTGGAGTCTGATAAGCTACTTGAGCAAAAAACAACAATTTTTTAAATATTCAAGGCAACTACGTTAATTTTTGGGAGTGAAATTCATATTACAGATTCTTGCTTTCCAAAATCTATTAACACCAAAGCAATCAATGTCCTCCAAAATAAGATTGTACCAAATATTATCGAAAACTTGTTAGTAATAACCATTCTGTAACCATGATTGCCATGGAACACATTGAAATAAAATTAAACATAGCAACATGGTATTATTGTTCTCACGCCTAATTGTGACAGAACGAAGAAAAAAGGCAAACAAAACTGAAAAATAAAAAAATTTGTGCATTTCGTTACAAAATCTTCAATATTTTTGTATCTTTTACCAATCTACCATTTATGTCGATACACTTGTTAATCCTTTTACATACGATCAAAGTGACCTTTCGTATTTGGTTTCGAGTAATTTCTGCGCAGGTTTGTATTATCTCAGCCTGTTGTTCTTACAGATCTCGTGGTCTAGATTGAGCTTTTCTTTTTTGAAAAGATACTCTATTATTATTAACTCTAGAAAAGCTGTAATAATTTTCCTACACCTCAATTTGTCAATTAACTGTTCCGAATTTTTAGGCATGTTGCTATGTTTAATTTCATTTCAATGTGTTTCATGGAAATTTAATCCACAGAATCGTTATTACTAACAAGTTTTCGATAAAATTTGGTACAATCCCTCTTTGGAGGGTATTGATTGCATTGGTGTTGACAGATTTTGGAAAAAAGAATCGGTTATATGGAGTTAACTCCCAAAAATTACATTCAGAATAAACTAATGATATTGATACGTATCTCAATTTTTATTTGAGTACCAACTCTATATTGCCATAAACATAACTTCAATATTATGAGCTGCAATAATTGAAGTATACTTATTGAAAGAGTGAATCACATAAATTACTTATGAATTACTAACCAACACAGTGAACACTATTGGTCACAGGAAAATCCACATGCTACAATTCCATGCCGAAACTAAGTTTGATTCGTATTTAATGCATTTTGTGGCATAATAGGAAATCATTCAATTAGACCTGTTACCCTCAATGAAACTTCAACTGCTCAACGTTATTTCTATATTCTCCAAACATCCTTAGAAAATTTCCTGACCTATTTTTCGCAGAGATGAATGGATTATGGTACCAACAAGTTGGCTGTACAGCCTATAATTCAAGAAACGTGGCAAATTATTTAATTTAGTGATTCGAGAATAAGGTTATTACCATCAATACTAATGTTTGATAGCCAGCCAGATCAGCTGATCTAACGCTTCTTGATATTGTTCTGTAGATTATGTTGAAGAATACAGTATATGGAAGTAATTACCGCTACAATAATGTTCAAGAGTTGCGCGTTGCTAGATGCGTGTGCTAGTATCAATCCAAATACGTTGCGAATGGAGGTTACACACCAGTTCGACAAAATAAAAACAGGAAACAATACAAAAATACAACTTTTTAGGAAGTTTCAAAGCTACAAAACGTTTTCGGGACAAAGTCCACACCGCAGAACGTTTATGCTTGACAAAATAGAAATTAACATTTCTTGTTTCAGTTTTGTGTTTGCAGTTCACACTAAAAGCATGTTTCGTTACCGCAGTTTTCGTAATGCCATTGAAGACGACAATTTTCTGTTCATAGCTGATCATTATTATAATATTTTGCTAAACTTGCAGTGAAAATAAAGGCGGTATGAATAATATGGATAATATGACCAATTTTATGATAAATTAGTCAATTATTGAGATTCTGACCGGGTTTAAAATCGAAAAGGTACTTTTTTGTTTCTTCGTTTTGTTTTGGGGGGTGGTTTTAGGGAGTTTTGGGGGGTTTGAATAGGCAAGGAGTGATGGCGATAATTTCAAATATTATTTTACCTCCAATGAAGTTGTTCAACATAGTGCCATCATGTTACCTTGTAATCCGCAAGGTTTAGTCACAAAATGAGAAAAAAATTTCTTTTGCTGCGAATAATGTCTAATTACTCGGAAATGAACCGATAACTTTTGATAGCATAGTGTATCTTAACAATTGCCAACATCAATGAACATTTTCCACCAGGGTTGGGAGGGTTATCTTGAAGTCCATTTTCGGTTCAATTTCAACTGGTCAGCCTGATAAACGGAAACGATAAAAAATGATGGCACATGGTGGAAGTGTATAAGAATAGCATACTTTTCAAGTAACTTGAAAAGGGTTAACCTCCAGTCAAAAAATAAGCAATTTGCGGAGGCTGTATCTCGAGATCTAGCAGCCGACAAAAATTCGGTCTGTGAGATGAATTGCTCATTGAACCATCCTCTAACGAAAAACCATAGTGCCATCGGGTTAATGTTCAGACCATCAATATCGCTCTGGCTCCTAGACTATTGATTAAAATGTGAAAGCAATTGATTTTTAATCCTCTTATACGTTATCTTACATCGTTGAAACGAAAATGAAAAATTGTTCCAGTAACGTGAAAATACAATATGGCGCCCAATTTACTTGAGGAAGTTGATACGACTACTTCAATAGCAGCCAATATTGAATTTCTGTTCGACACTATTTTTGAATAGCTCTCATCGAAAATATTGATTTTCGAATTGAACTTTTTCCGTATTTCCCATGCTTACGAAGGTATTTGACATACAAGAAAATGAGTTTCTTCCTAATAACTTCTGACTTTTGAACAGCATATAAAACTGCAATATATTACCCGTTTAACCTAATCTCCGTCACTCCGTCTTCAATATAGAAATGTTGTTCATTCAATTCTACTTGATCTGGGACACCCAGTACCGATATAAGCTAAAGAACAAAATTAATAATTGAGTTTAATGTTCTTAAAAATATTCCAAATAGAACATCTTAGGTTTCAGCGCTTTAACTGATTTTATGTAGTCCCCAAAACCGAAAAGAAAATTCTTCTCAAGAATCCTGTAAGATATTCGAGCACTCAATTACACAGCGACTTCGAATATATTGAAATTGTTGATCTGAGTATCTGAGATTAATAAATTGAGCCATGCTATATCATACCAATCATTAAACGGAGTAGCTGAATCCGTCGGAATATACCTGTTTGTTTGAGTGGCTTTTCTGTATTGGTTTAAATCCATGTGATTACAATCTCTTATAACGTCAATATAGGAAGCTGCTTATCTGTAGAAATAGCAGTGAATTTCAGTGAATCAAATTGGTTATGAAGCGTATTCTAAAAGCCATGTAAATCAAAATTTTTACTTATATTCGCGAAAATATCATCAACAATACTTATCAAACTTTTTGAATCTGACTTAATTCAGATTCTAATCAGGTGTCAAGTTCGCTCAGAAAATTATTGACCAAAAAAGGAGAAAGTAGATTGCCCATTGCACATCCGTTTGTTTGTTCATAGTAGTTTTTTTCAAAGAGAAATAATTTTTCTCGATATATAAAGACGTAAGAATCACGTATTGTAGTTTATATCGGGGATATTATCATTTGAAAACCATTTTTGCTCTTATCACAAAGCCTTATGCTCCTTGGATAACGGATACCATTAAGCAAATGATGAAGTTGAGAGATAGAGCTCAGAGCAAATATAGAGCTACTAAACAAATAAAAGACTGGATTTTCTATAAGCAGTTACGTAACTTCACATTGGGAGCAATAAGAAGAGAAAAAATTGCCTACTTGAACCAGAAACTTAGAACTAGAAAGATACTAAACAGCTATGGAGAGCTTTGGGTAACCTCAAGATTAAATATACTCGTACAGCAGACATACCGGCTAGCTTAAATCATCCTGAGGGAATTAATAATTACTTTTGTTCTGTGTTCAGCCCTCCAGATAACTGTCCCAACATGGTTAATAGCTTGAAAGGTAGAAAATATGATGCCCAATATTCTTTCAATTTTGTTCTTACGACGCCAGATGAGGTTAGATCTGTTGTTCAAGGGATGGGTTCGGAAGTCTATGGTAGCGATGAGATAAATTCCAAGATGTTGAAACTATGTTTGCCCACTATTTGCTTACATTTGACACATATAATTAATTGCTGCCTGGAGATAGGATTCTTCCCGACCTTATGGAAACTTTCTATTGTGAAGCCCTTGCCTAAAGTCACTGATCCTGAGTCATATTCCGATTTAAGACCAATAAGCATTATACCACTATGTGGTAAAGTCCTGGAAAAGATTCTATACAGTCAGATTCACGCATATCTTACTGAAGTGGGAATTGTTTCGGATCTGCAATCTGGTTTTAGAAGGGGCCACAGTACGGTAACAGTCTTGGCTAATATTGTGGATGATATTGTGAGAAGTATAGACCAAGGACATGCATCTGCATTGGTATTATTAGATTTCTCAAAAGCCTTTGATACGCTGGACCACTCCCTTCTAGTAGCCAAGTTGAGGTTTTATGGTTCCAGCGATACAGTTTGTAATTTTTTTATGTCTCATCTTTGTGAGAGGACACAGGTTGTTGAATGCAGGGGTGAAAGGTCTCCGGTTCGTTATATTACCTCTGGGTTCTGTGCTTGGTCCCTTATTGTTTCTGATTTATACGACCGATATGTTTGAGAGTATTCGCCAGTCTAAGATGCAGATGTTTGCGGATGACACTCAGATTCGGTCTGTCTTTTTACCTGGGGACATCATACATGCTGCTGCTGCTTTAAATCGTGACTTGGCTTCTATTTCTGTTTATGCGCGTGAAAACAATCTTAAATTGAATCCAAAAAAGTGCATGTATGTGGTATTTTGTCCCAGGAACCGCAGGACTCATATCCTGCAGAATTTTAAGTTGATGATAGACGGTGAGCTTATTAAGTACGTAGAGACTGGGAGAAATTTAGGCGTTTTTTTTGACACTAACTTGAGATTTAGAGAGCATGTCTCATATGTTGTGAAAAAAGCCTATCTTGCACTTAAATTGATGTACTCAAACTACCATATTATTAACTTCAAAATGCGAAAAAACTTTGTGAGTGTTTAGTTATTCCACTACTTCATTATTGCAATGTGGTATATTTCCCCTGTTTGGACAAACTATGCAAGTATCGTTTGCAGAAGATTGTTAATTCATGTGCTCGATTTGTATTTGGTTTTGCAAAGTTTGACCACATCTCACATAAGATAAAGGAGCTCAGATGGCTTAGGGTTGACCAGTTATACAGTTACCACTTCTCAATGTTTGTTTGTAAATTGTTGTCTACCTCGTCACCACTTTACTTGAGACAGAAGCTTACTTTTAGACAGGATGTGCATGATCTTCATTTGAGACATGTAAATACACTTTGCTTGCCTAGATTTCATTCTTCCATGTTTCGTAGATCTTTTTCGTACAATGCGCCGGTAATATTCAATAAGTACTGTTTACAGCATGAAAACTTGTCAGTGAAGAGCTTTCGTTTGAGGCTTAGAGACAGAATTTTTTCGGAGGGCTGAGAGTGTGTTCTCATTGCTCGTCATCATACTGGATCGTCATTTTCTTTCTTGTTTGTATTAATTTAATTTAGGTTCAGGCTTAGGTTTAGAATTTGTATGTATTATTTTGCTCGTCTGGGGGGTCAAGTTGAGTAGCTTATGCTAGATCTTCGCCTCCCATTAGAGTATTTCTATTCTCAATAAAGTTATATTATTATTATTATTATTATTTTTTTTTTTCAGAATGTTTATGGTCTTAGGAATTTGGGTATTCGTGAATAGTGATACATCTTCGTATGAAACGAGAGTATCAAGTTTGAAATCTTTCAATTTTGCAATTAGTTTTTCGTTACAATTTCTGAAATCTATTTCTGATTGATTCAATTTTTCTATTGGTTTTTGCTGAAACTGTGCTTAATAATTTAGAATCATAGGACTCGAATCCTTAGATTTTGTTTCAACACTAAGTTTTAAATGAAAGTTATAGCTAAAAGTTGCGAATGATCTAGTTCATAATATTTGTTACTGATTTCTGATTTTAACCATTTTTGTTTCCCAGATAAAATAACCTTATCTATTTTTGCTTTCTTTCATGTGTATATTTTGTTGAATTTTGGGAAAACGGATGAAAATGTATAAACGGATGAAAATGTATAAACGGAAAAGAAATTTAGTAAATTCCGATAATTCTCCAGTTGAGGGTAACCCCTTGTTTGCATTATTCTCAAACAGTATTTACACAGGCACATTTTGATTTCTAAATTAGTTTACTCTGATGAGATGGCTACGTGGTAGCCGAAGGGTACAACAGTATTTTTAGGATAAGGGTAATTATTCTTATTAATAGTAGTTTGATAAATACCTTTTTCAATATCACTAATGTTCACTTCGTTATTTGCCTCTTTGTTCTATATGCAATGTTTCAGAATTTGTAGTATAGGAATCTTCCATCCCTATACGAGATTACCTAAAATCCCCAAATTATAGAATGCGACCTCATTTCTATTACATCTCGGATCTGACCCACAAAGCAATATATTTAATGTTGCGTTAATATATTAAACATATTGTTTGGCATAGATACCTTGACATGTTAGACTAGATTAACTAGGACATAATAACAATAACATCACATTAGATTATTATATATATCATAAGTAGAACATAAGCATATCAGATTGTAATCAGAAATCATTGTGTTCATTTAAATCATCGTGTATTTGTACTATTATTATTTCGTAGAGCAAGACATTAAGCCATAATGGAGTCGAACTCTACCTTAAATAAAGTATAGCTTTCATAAGTGTTGTGTATACTTGATTCCTATGCCTCCCCCAGGACCACGGGTCGGCTTAGGGCAAACCGCCCTACTTTAAGAGCTCTTCCCCACATGGCGACCCTTGCCAGTTCTCTTCCCCACATGGCGACCCTTGCCAGTTCTCTTCCCCACATGACGATCCCAACGTTAAGACCTCTTCCCCACAAATTTACATTCTAAGATCTTCTGAGATCTCTTGGCTCATTCTAGAAGTGACAGCATAATAGTCGATAAGACTATTACTTGTTTCAGAATCGAATTCGAAATACTATTTGCCATTTCTTCTTCCTGGTCGACTTCTTTAATGACCCATTATTGCTTCAAAATATATATTAATTTCGGAAAAGCGTATGTATAGAATAGAGCCCAAGCAAAGATGTATTCGAATAATCTTAATGAAATGTTGAAGGTGCTAATTCAGTATTTAAGGCTCTAAGCTAACTAAGTAGTATTCCATCTACAATGTCACAAGTAGGTTTAGTCATTGAACAATGATAACGCTGTCTTTTATAATTAAGATTTATAAATTAATAAACTGGGTAGAAGGCAGTAGTTAGAAAAGTCAAGGTGACAATATGTCAGACTGAGTTTTTTGAACATTATTCTTGTTTCTTCGTATATATTCCCACTGTTTTTAAAATATAGTTTTGAACTATTAATTCAGGATTTTTATTGCGAACCACCTCAGCCAGAATTATCCGGTGTGTTAATCTTCGGCGAGGAATAACATTTGTGGCGACCGTGACAGGACACTGGTGAATATACTACGAGCAAAAATCAGAAGAATAATTGAGTGAAATAACACGAATAGTCACTGTGTAGACATTTGAAATACGGTAATATTGGATCAATCGATATGGATATTAAGAGAAAGAATCTGAAGGTGCTTCGTGCGAGTTTTACAAAAGAAGCAAATGAACTTGAAGAATATTTAAACACCGTTCCTCTGATCGTTAGTGATTTGGAACTGTCGTGGGAGTGTTTAAAGCCCAAGTGGGACAGTTTGACGGCATGTGAAAAGGAAATCTACAATATGATGCTCGAAGAAGATGCTACGGAGGAACAGTTGTTGTCAAACATGAATCAATGTGAAGTCTACTTGAAAAGGTTCACAGGGATTAAATTGCGGGTGCGCAAATGCCTGGAGAAGCCTGTAGCTGAACATGATGATAACAAAAGTGAAGTAGAGAATAGAGAAATACCAAAAGGTAGGAGGAAATTTCAGTTACCTCAAATTCAATTTAAGCAGTACGACGGTAATATTAAGGATTGGTTAAGTTTTTGGTCGCAGTTTAAGAAGGTTCATGTCGATTCAGAGATAGATGATTGCGATAAAATCGAATATTTATTACAGGCTACTGTACCTGGCAGTCGCGCACGTCAAATTGTAGAAAGTTTTCCGAATCTTGATGAAAACTATGAGAAAATAGTTGAATGTATGAAAACAAGGTTTGGACGGGAAGACTTACAAATTGAATTTTATGTGCGAGAGTTGCTAAAGTTAGTCCTAAATGTCAATGTTTCATCGGAAAGGAAATTCGAATTGGTTAGGTTATATGATCAAATAGAAACTCAATTAAGAGCTCTTGATACGTTAGGTATTACGTCCGATAAGTATGCAGCTTTATTATTCCCACTTATCGAGTCGTGTTTGCCATCAGAGCTACTTAGGGTTTGGCAACGATCTCCATGTAATTCGAGCCGTAATATCGACAATGAAAATATTAATTCTGATGCTCAAAGTATACACAGCTACGTGAGTAATGACTCTCCGCTCGAAATTAGACTAAGAAACTTAATGCAATTTTTACGCTTAGAAGTAGAAAACGAACAAAGAATAGATTTGGCTAGTGAAGGTTTCGGTTTAGTTGAGAATGAGAAATCTAGATCAGTTAGGTCCACTAGTGATAAGAAAAGTTTTCGAGATTCAGTACCAGCAAAAATGATGACCGCCGCCGGTTTAGTCAACACCGATGTTGCCAGGTGTATATTTTGCTCTGGGAATCATGGAAGCGATCAATGTTTCAAAGCACAAAATATGACTTTCGATGAACGCAAAATTATTTTGATTGAGAAAAAGGCATGTTTCAAATGTTTAAAAATTGGACATTCGGCACGTAAGTGTAGAACACGTTTGAAATGTTTAGTATGTGGTTATCAGCATGTACCGTTGATGTGTCAAAATTTGTTAATCAAAAAACAATGTAAGATTCAAGATGATGTGTTAAAAGTAAATGACATGACAAATCAAACTAGTACGCATGTATTTCTTCAGACTTTGAGAATAAATGTTCGAGGTGCGAATGGAACAAGGTTTGTGAGGGCATTAATTGATACAGGCAGTCAGAGAAGTTATATTTTGAAATCTACTGTTTCATTGTTGAACCTGAAACCCAAAAGGGCAGAAAAAATTACTCATTGTTTGTTTGGAGGTACTGAAATAGAAAACACACATTATTGTTATGACGTCACAATTTTTAATAGCAATTACAGTTATACTTTTGAAGTATTAGATCAACAGAATATTTGCAATGAAGTGTCATCAGTATTTTATGGTCCTTGGATGAAAGAGTTAACGTCCCTCAATGTGGAAGTTTCTGATGTACACAGTCAAGGTTCTGTTGAAATATTACTTGGTGCAGATGTGGTGGGTATGTTGTACACAGGAAAACGACATATTCTAAATTGTGGGCTTGTGGCCAATGAAACTTACGTTGGGTGGACATTAGAAGGAAAAGTTCCTATTCCAAAATCTCATAGTATGACAGTTACAATGTCTATGCTTGTGAACCCTTCCATTGGAGAGTTGTGGCAGTTGGATGTTTTAGGAATTGAAGAACCATTAGAGAAGAAAACAAGGCATGAGATGGCTATGGCAGCAAAAGAACTTTTCAATGAAACAATAATAATAAATCAGGAGGGTAGATATGAGGTCAGGTTACCATGGATTTCTGATCATCCTGCTCTACCTACAAATTATGTTATTGCTAAAAGGAGACTAGCAAATACACTAGAAAAGCTTGATAAACAAAATATGACTTTAAGATATTCGGAAGTATTTAAGGAGTGGGAAAACTTAAAGATAATTGAAAAAACTGATGCCGATCACAGTCAAGGTCATTTTTTACCTCATCGGCCAGTGATAAAAGAGGGATCGACAACGGCGATCAGACCTGTATTTGACGCTTCTGCACATGAGAAAGACGGACCCTCTCTCAACCGATGTCTTGAAAAAGGGGAAAACTTAATCGAAAAAATTCCTACTATCCTGAGTAGATTTCGAGAGCATGAGATAGGAGTCATATCAGATATCAAAAAGGCATTCTTACAAATTAGTATTAATCCAAAGGATAGACAGGTTTTGAAGTTTTTATGGCTAGACGAAGAAGAACAGGAAGTGGTTTATAGACACCGTAGAGTAGTTTTTGGTATCAATTGTAGTCCTTTTTTGCTTGGTGCTACCATAGATCATCACTTATCAAAATGCATAGAAAATTGTTTAGTACATGGTTGTGCATATTCCAGGGAAACTATCGAAAAACTTAGAACAAGTTTTTACGTGGACAACTGTGTAACTAGTGTATCAAGTCAAGATGTTTTGAATACATTTGTTGAAGAATCAGTGCAGGCAATGAAAGAAGCAGAGTTTGAACTCAGAGGGTGGGAGTTTTCTGGAGGTTCTAGAAGTCGTGATAGTTGTGTGTCTGTCCTTGGACTAAAATGGTTTCCTAATAAAGACGTGTTAACTATTAACGCTGATTTGCTCCAGGTAGAGACAGAAAATATGATCATGACTAAGAGAAAACTGTTAAGTATGGCACAAAAGGTGTTTGACCCCATAGGATTTACAAGCCCTGCTACTTTACAGCCTAAATTATGGTTACAAATGCTGTGGAAAGAAAACGTATCTTGGGATACTGAAGTAGATAATGAGTTTGTCGTACCTTTCAAAAACTGGATGAAAGATTTACAAAATTTGATAAAAATAGAAATTCCACGTTGCAATAAGATTGGAAACACGGAGCAGAATAAAATAAGCATACACACATTTGTAGACGCTTCAAAGTATGCTTATGCTGCTGCTGTATATTCTAGGGTGATATATGATAATAAAGTGTGGGTTTATCTATTGGCGGCTAAGTCCAGAGTGGCACCTATAGAAAAGGATAATAAGAGGCTAACCATACCCCGCCTGGAGTTATTGGCTGCTACAATTGGAGCAAGATTATACACTCAAGTAACTGATACTATCTCAGGTATTTATGAAAGTTACTTCTGGAGCGATTCAACCACTGTAATATCATGGATACAACGTAACGAAGAATGGGGAACCTTCGTATACAACAGAGTAAACGAAATAAGGAAGTTGACACGCCAGTCTCAATGGTGTCACATACCAGGAATATACAATGCTGCAGATTTACCATCTCGAGGATGTACACCCAAGCAACTTGTGGAGTCCAAATGGTGGGAGGGTCCTAATTGGCTATATCGAGATGAAAAAATGTGGCCTTACACAAAAGATTTGCAGATTGATGAAGAAGAAATTGATGTAGAGAGGAAAAAGAAGTCAGTGAAGACACTTTTGAATTTGAAACAAGACAAAACTGATTATCATTGGAATAGGTTTAGTAGTTTTGAAAAAACTGTCAGAATGATTGCTTCAATGTTCAGATTCATTTATAACCTGACACATAAAAAGAAAAATAATGAGAGAAGATCTGGAAGCTTAACAGTGAAGGAGCTTGAGGAGTCAGAACAGTTTATTTTAAAACAAGTACAAGAAGATAGCTTGGAAGAACAACATTTGAAATCCTTAAATCCTTTTTATGATGATTATGGTTTACTAAGATTGAAGTCCAGAGTGTCAAATAGACCGGATGAGAAAGTTGGTTACAGATTTCCCATTATCTTGCCAAAAAAGCACCCGGTAGTTGATAGTTTGATTCTGGATAGGCATAAAAGATCTTCCCATGTAGGAGTTCAAGGATTACTTGCCATGTTGAGAGAGAACTATTGGGTCATAGGAGGAAGAAGATCCATCAAGTCAGTGGTGAAAAGATGTACAATATGTAGGAGATTTGACGCGAAACCGTTTGTTGTTGAAGCACCACCACTTCCTGCAGATAGAGTACGTAATTCGGTACCTTTCGCAATTACAGGTGTGGATTTTGCTGGACCTCTATTTTTAAGATCTGGTGAAAAGGCATGGATTTGTTTATTTACGTGTGCTGTATATCGCTGCGTTCATCTTGAATTGACTTTATCTTTATCTACTAATGGGTTTTTACAAGTTTTAAGACGTTTTAGTGCACGGCGTGGTAGGCCGAAAGTAATGTATAGTGATAATGGAACTAACTTTCAGGGAACTGAAAACGCGTTCAGAAATCTGAATTGGGACAATATTCAGCATGAGACGTCTGTGCAACGTATTGTATGGAAATTTAATCCACCGACGGCGTCGTGGTGGGGAGGATTTTTCGAAAGACTTATAGGTTTAGTGAAAACACTTTTGAGGAAAGTTCTTGGTAAAGCGTGCTTAGATTATGAGGAACTTCTGACTTTAATTGTAGATTGTGAAGCTGTAGTTAACGCTAGGCCGCTAACTTACGTTTCGAGTGATCCAGCAGACCTATTACCGTTAACCCCTGCCATATTTTTATGCGAACAATCTGATGGTAGGATGCCGGATGTAGATGAGATCGAAAGAGTTAGCTTTTCGCGTAGTTTGCGTGAGAAACAGAGATTACGTGAGCTATTGCGTCAAAGATTTCGTTTGGAATATCTGGGAGAACTTAAACTTTTTTCTAAAAAGAAACCTAGTGTATCAGTGAGATTAGATCAAATCGTTTTATTGGGTAATGATTTTACTAAGAGAATAGATTGGCCTCTTGGTCGGGTTATTGAGATTATTCCTGGGAAAGACGGACGTGTGAGACTTGTGCGAGTGAAAACGAAACGAGGCGAGTTGTTAAGACCTGTACAATGTTTGTATCCGTTGGAATGTGATGTAGAGACTTCTTCAGGATTAGTTCCAGTAGAGCAAGCTGATGACGAGGAAAATCAAAAACCCAATTCAGAGCTTGATCTACAAGGTGATGCTGAGTCTTTGGGAACACAAAATACTGAAGTTAAAACACGCGATACGCGAGTGATTAAAAGCAGAGTACCCGTTACCGAAATTTGTGTTGAAAGTGTTAAAAATAAAATTACACGTAGTGGACGTAATGTTAAAATGCCACAAAGGTTTGGCCAGTAGTATTATTAATATGTATGTAATTTGTTAAATGTTTGCATTGTGAGAAAAGCTTAGATAAAACTGTTCTCAGGTGGGAGTATGTCACAAGTAGGTTTAGTCATTGAACAATGATAACGCTGTCTTTTATAATTAAGATTTATAAATTAATAAACTGGGTAGAAGGCAGTAGTTAGAAAAGTCAAGGTGACAATATGTCAGACTGAGTTTTTTGAACATTATTCTTGTTTCTTCGTATATATTCCCACTGTTTTTAAAATATAGTTTTGAACTATTAATTCAGGATTTTTATTGCGAACCACCTCAGCCAGAATTATCCGGTGTGTTAATCTTCGGCGAGGAATAACAACAATGTGTACCTAATTAATACTACTAGTACATTTGGTAGGATGTTACCGTCATTAAAGAATCAAATAATGATGATCATATCCAAGCCTGATATATCAAGCACGCTACTGGCTAGTAATGGTGTTGAAAATTCGATATTTTCCTATTTGAAATATTTCCTTAATGAAACCGAAACGTGATTCACGATGTTCGTAAGAATTGTTTTGACCTACTTCAAGACTCGATACATGTATGCGTACTAATACTCAATGACTTCAACTTGATTTTATTGAAGATAATTATTCCACATTTTCATAGTAGGTGACTAACCAAATAAAAATAGCACTAATTATTCAGATTCAAGGCATAGACACTGTTTAATATGCAATTTTAATTCGTTTTCTGATTGTTGTGATCGTTGGTACAATAATACAGTGTTTCCATATGAACATTATTGTGAAGAGATTCGATCAAATTATTAGCGGAAATCGAAAATCGCTAATTAATATTCGTTAAGCTCTACGTAATTGGCTGGACAAAAATTAATTTGGCAAATATGAGGAATGAGATGATCACTCAGGGACTCATCTCCCCCATCTCGTCTAATTTTCGTCGTTATTCTAATTCGTATACAATATTGTGGTGGAATTCATGATCACTCATACATATTCGGTATGGTGGACAAAGATAACCTAGAAAATAGTTGCCGCTAAGTTGAAAAAAGTACAAGGACCTGCGACTCTCTTTATAACAAGAGCTATGAAAATCACCAAACACGCCATGAAAGTACTATTCGGCGTACCCCCAATCGACATTACGATCATGAGAGGGTAAGAATTGGATTTCTAGGCCTACAAAATACTAGCAAAATAACGGGCCATGATTGAATTGAGGAAATTGTGGTAGGTAACATTCCAGGAATGAAACCTACGGACAACTTCACTCTCAAATACAACTCCTTCAACACTAAATTCGTGGTAGTTATACAGGAACGAAGAGAGTGGATGACATCATCAGAGGAAAACCTGACGAGAGAACCTGGTACACTGATGAGAAGGAGCTAATGCTAGAATATACAGTAAGGGCAGAAATTCTCAACTGAGTATCTTACCAGGAATAAGCAATTCCGTATTCCGAGCGGAGAAGTACTCGATCCTGAAATGTGCAATAAGAAACAACATGAGGAAAGTGCGTAACGCACGGATCAGAACATTCACTGACTACCAGGCGTCACTGAATGCACTATTGCACCGAAAAGTGACAGAGAAACTGGTATGGGAATGTCGTGAAGGACTCAGCCTTCTGGCAGAACACCACAAACTAAACGAAAAAGCAGATCAAAAGCCCAATCGAAGTGACAAAAACCGCTGTCTGACGATGCATTCCGGGCCACCACAAAGAAAGCGCTGGAATGAAGCTTCCCTATGTACCACGGGAAAATATTTATTAGAGAGTCGCCGATAAACAGAACTGAAGAACTAGTGAACATGAATAGGAATCAGGTCCTCTCACTGGTCACATCCCAATGAGAGGCCACATGCGCGTATATAATGGGGTTAAACAATACGGCAAGGGGACTGAAACAGCCAAACACAAACTGCCAGGATGCGAAGTAATAGATCGCAAAAGGTAAGCAATACTTGGGTAGCGTAGAATATAACCCAAACAGTAGAGACGCCAACCGGTGGATAACCTATATAGGCTAGTACAAGCGGCTAGAGTTACAGAGGGAGTGTAAAACATTTGATTGGAAAGCACAAAAAGCCATAGTAGCTGAGATTTGGCTGGTGGATAGGACCAGCATCCAAGGCAAAAAAATGCATACTGGACGTCGCCTCTGGGATATTTAGATTTTACGAGTAGAGGAATAAACTTTCAAAACAGTTGTGGAAAATAACCTCTTGAGATTCTGAAAATTACAAGTAATAAGAATTTCAGTTGTTGGAATAAAACTTTTTCTGTTCAAATACGCAACTGGCTTCTAGCACATTGCTTTTGATGAAACGGATTGTGTTTGTTTGTTAGTAGGAAATTTTACTGCATCGAAATACAGCTTGTGTTCTATCTAAGAACTTACAGGAGAGGTGTACTAGGTACATGCGGAAAATTATTATTTTCTGTGTTTAAAAAATCAACTTACCTTAACGCTCATATTCCCACGAAATGCGTTCCATCATAATTCTTAAGATCATTCATCAAATAAACATACGAAACTCCAATTTTATTTTGGAATTAATCACGTTCACTTTTTATTGAGTGCAATCCTTCATTTTATTCATTTTGTCCTAGTTAGCTCATGGGAATAATTGATTCCTAATCTCAGCAATGCATGTCTATTAATATCATAATTTTTGGCATATTATGAACATTTGAATTGATATAGATAGAACGTAATTTTTTAAAATAGATTTCTTACGTATCCGCAAGTTGTTTCTCATCGTAATCGTTCCGGTAAACAGGTTTTAGTTCGAATTAATGGTCAATGCAGGAACACCGTCGTTTAATCGTTTAATCTCGTCTTTCTTCATTAACAGGTGCCAGAGGAATGGAGAATGTAAGTTTCCTATTCAGTATTTTATCATCTGCGCGTGGGATATATATATATATATATATATATATATATATATATATATATATATATATATATATATATATATATATATATATATATATATATATATATATATATATATGTTTCTTCTTAGGTTCTCGCGGACGTAATGTGTAGAACTGGATTCTCGGGTATTGATCCGCGTTGTGTGGTTTCGGTCCTCAAAAGGACCAATTTCACGACGTTTCGGCAAAGTCGCATTTGCCATCTTCAGGTGACTCTACGGTCGAATCACCTGAAGATGGCAAATGCGACTTTGCCGAAACGTCGTGAAATTGGTCCTTTTGAGGACCGAAACCACACAACGCGGATCAATACCCGAGAATCCAGTTCTACATATATATATATATATATATATATATATATATATATATATATATATATATATATATATATATATATATATATATATATATACCTAAGAAGAAATATATATATATATATATATATATATATATATATATACATGCATATCCATCACAGTTTGCATCCTAGATCGTCCCGCATTTATATCCCACGTCATCGGGGAGGTAGGGGACTCCTCAGTCTGGAGGGTCTGCATCGATGTGTGGTTCTGAGTATAGCTTGTGAAGTTCTTAAGAGCTTGAACCCCCTCCGAAACTTGATCTCGAATTTCAGGTCAGTCGAGAAGGCCGACTAGAGGGCAACCTCGAGCTCCTACCTTCTCGCCTGAAAGCCCAGATAAATGCCGCGGAGCAAGATCTTACACTCAGGCGGTATGTTGAAAAGCCGATACACGGTGTTTTCTATCGAAACATCGAAAAGCTCGGCTTGTCAACTAGGCTGACCTTCGGCTACCTAAGGTCAGCCGGGCTTACATCCGAGACTGAGGGATTTACCGCAGCTTGCCAAGATGGCGTAATTAACACCTTGGTCTATCGCCGCAATGTGATGGGTGTGCAGGTCCCTGATGTCAGCTGCAGGGCCTGTCGAAAGGCGCCTGAGACGCTTTTCCACCTTCTGTCGGCATGTCCGGCAAAAGCGGCCTCGGCGTACACCCATCGCCATAATGCGGCCCTACGGGTGCTGTATTACCATCTAAGGCACTCGTACGGAATAGACCAAGAGCCGGTGCTGCCTTACATGCCAGGAGATATTGAGTCCGTTGTCGGAAACGAAAAATGCCAGATCTTCTGGAATTATCCGTTTCCGACCGTCAGGTCCATACGAGCAAATAGGCCTGACGTTGTCCTCCTCGATAAACTAATCAAGACTATGTATGTCATCGAATTATGTGCTCCGGCAGAGAAAAACAAAGTCTTGAAAGAGGAGGAAAAATGGACAAAATATCAAGATCTCCTGTTCGAACTCCGCACGCTATACCCAGGCCACAAGGTCGTATTAGTGGTTCTGATCATCGGTGTTTTGGGCGGAATTCGGTCTTCGCTGCGTTCAAACTTGAAGATCATTCCGGCCTGAAGGAACTCGGTGCAGATCTTGATAGACCGGATGCAAAAGGCAGTCATTCTGTGTTCAATTAGAATACTTAGGGCACACGATTTAGAAACCTGAAGCTACTTACCGACCGGTGGGGAGGAGTAGCTTCGGTTAACCGCCTTTTAGGTTTTTTCTGGCGCGACTGCTGCGATGTCGTCGGAGCTCGCAGCAGCCCCGACCAGGTTTCAATGTAAAAAAAAAAAAATATACATATATATATATAGGTTTGTATGTTTTGTTTTCTTGGTATTCTGGTTCTTTATTATTATGAATAAAAAATTAAATAATACTTCTCTTTGACGTTTCGATAATTTATTGTTATGTTGTTGTTGTGTTAATTAGGTAGTACTTCCATGTAATTCAGAAAAGAATAGATGACATGGAAACAACAATTTTCGATGAAGATAAAAATGGATTATTAAAACGTCAAACAAGAAGATTTATGAATAAAATAGTAATTCTCTTTTTGAATATTCGATAATTTATTTTTGTCTTTATAATTTGAAACAGTTTGAAAAGGAAGTTTATAATCTATTGCAAGAGCATATATTTTACAGTGTTTCTGAGTACTTGAATCTACAATAACAGATGATTGATAAGGTTTTGGTCATTTTCTTTAGTCTTTATTTTATAATTATAAATGATTGTATCGAGAAACTGGATTATAATTTCATATTTTTGATTTTCGAAGCAAGTTCTATCGTTGCATATTTATATAGTATATCTTTCTTTCTTTCTTCTCTCCCGTACTTGTCGCACAAAAATATGTGTTTATTTATTTATTTGCTTGCATACCTCTATATTTACTTATACCATGTTGTATCATTGGTCTAACGGGCGATAAATTATAATAATTATTATTATCATTATTGTAAAAAGATAATTAAATGAAGAGTCAATTTATCTATAGTTGTTACTGTCAATTTTGAACTGATTAATCTTCGTTCCTTTATAAACATCTATAGAATTAACTAGTAAACAATACTCATGTGAATATGTTGACCTTACCTGAACAAGAGATGAAAGTTAACAGCTTATGTAAGGCCGAGTAGCGGAGTCCCCCCGTACAGACTGCTCTCAGTTCCACCAGCTTTACACACCGCAGCAGTACCACAGTATTTCAATAACTGCTGTACTACCTATTAGTGTTTCGTTTTATTGAATATTGTACGTTTCATGGAATTACGGAGTTAAAATGAACAAGTTCCGTGTAATAGTTATCAAGATATTCAAAATAGACGAGACAGTGTAAACTTTATGGAGTACACCCGATTTGGGACTAATATGTATTATGAAGTGAAGATGTGCATATGAGATCAGTACAAGACAAGTGAACAACATAGCGAACAATTTCTATAAGATGTTTCAATTCTCCTGTTCCGATTAGAATATTAGTTCCGATATTCTCATGGCCTGGTTATTATGACTTGTGGTTGATCCGTGTACCTACTTCAAGGAACTCCTCTTGTTGATTCAAATCCCAAATAACTTGGGCGATTTCAAGTTGCCTGGTTCATTGTGAAAGTGAATATGGGTAACAAGCTCTGTAAGAAAAAGACGGATACACTGGATACTCCGAATTCAGTTACGCAGTTCGATAAAATAATAACAAGGCTACATGTAAGTCATAATAATTGTCACTGTTTGAAGGTGCGGCTTAACTTTTAGTATACACGCGATACAATTGAAATGATATCGGGATTTACTTTGGATTTTCCATTATTTGTTTGAGTAGCCCGTTTCCCTACAAATGTACCCTGCTTCATCATACTTGCTGAATTTGCTGCAGGTCACAGCTCGAAAGTAATCAGTAGGTTCTTAATGTGGCAAATATGATCGTTCGCGATAGAATCAATAACTTATAAAATAACGATTAGTTGATAGTTTAGGACGAAAATTATTTCAATACTGTGTACAGACATTACATCTGTTCCCTTTTTTTCTCGGAAACAAGGTTTCAATTTACTCCCTGATCAACATCATTTTGATAATATTTGAGGGATCAGCGGTTTCCAAGGTCTACCTTATCATGTGGTTTCGTATACAGCTTCAAATTCTGGATGAGAGTAGTTGTTAAATGTCTAACTTCACCTTAATGAAATTGGAATGAATGTTAACCTTAATATAGCCATAATGGAAAATATTCAAGAAACAAAATACTATAAAGTTGAATCTCTAACCTCCCATTTATCATCATATCTGTTGACCTTGTAATAAATTTTGGAAGATAATCTTTTCCATATCATTATTTTACATCATGCTCACACCCTGCATCTTCCCAATAACTAATTAAAATTTAAAATTGGCTATACATACTGAGAATCAATCGTATATAAGAAGACTAATTCTTGAAATGTTTACGTACGTAACTACAAATTGTATATATATATATATATATATATATATATATATATATATATATATATATATATATAATATATATATATATATATACTTAAAATACTTAAACTCTCCCGAATAATTAGTAGTTTCAGAAGTATACACATTCAAATATTTTGTCATGAAGGTAAATATAATTCTTATGTTCTTTCTTGTTCAATTTGTAGTTACGTACGTAAACATTTCAAGAATTAGTCTTCTTATATACGATTGATTCTCAGTATGTATAGCCAATTTTAAATTTTAATTAGTTATTGGGAAGATGCAGGGTGTGAGCATGATGTAAAATAATGATATGGAAAAGATTATCTTCCAAAATTTATTACAAGGTCAACAGATATGATGATAAATATACTTAATATATAATATATATATACAGAATGGTTCAATCTATACGACACGGTTTCTCAAACGGAAACTTATGAATATTTTGCGACGATATTATGTAGACTCTTTGTGAGCATAATTTCGGAATATTTTTCAATATCCTACAGGATTACATATCAAAGTTATACTTTCTTAAATGAAATACCCTGTATTTGAGGTCGAATTTGGATTATAAATCTAATATAAAGGTTAGCTGCTGTTACATGTCCTATACCTATCTGGAATGTTTTTTGAGATATTTAAGAAGTTTTAAAATTACAACATACATTAAAAAAAGCTATGAAATATATCATCAAGTATCAAGTGCTATGCCCCGTCACAAGAGTGATGTCCGAAGCTATGGAGACATATAGTTATTCGTTAAAAAAGTTATACAGGGTGGTAAAAAATTGAATTGAATTATAGTCAAATTGAAAGGTGTTCAATTCTCTTATTTTAAATGGAACGCCCTACATCTAACAACACGAAATGATAGATTTTGCAAATTTGGTGTGTATCGATTTTTTTCTGTGAGAACACATAAAGAACATTGCATAGAATATTCCACCTGCAACACCAAATATCATAAAGGAAAGAATCCGCGATGCTTTTGAAAGCATTACACCGCAAACGATTCAGAATGTCAAAGGATCGTATGTATCCGGGAATATGAATATGAGAATCAACATTGATACTAACGCGATTCAGAAAAAACCTTTATGTAATAAAATAAATTACATTTACAGTTCAATTATTAAGATATATATAATAAGCTGTACATTGACATAAGATACAACTTCTATATAACAGTAAGAGAAGATTAAAAATATTATTATTATCTATGAAGAACATTTTTCAGTGCGGAAAAAACATCGAACTATAAATTTAAAAATTTTCAATGAAGGAGATTCCATAATTCAAATTTCTTAAAAAATTGAAAGTAAAATTCAATTGTAAATATATGTTTCGAGTTCTAATATTAATCAATTATCATTGTTATTACTTGGAGAAAGTGATACACACTCCTAGAAATCTATTCCACACTACCTTATAATATTAAGTAAATCACACTTTGATTTTTAAACTTCATTCTATTCGGTACGGACGACACTGTTTACGTAAACATTGTTGAAGAGTAATGGTATTGTAAATGAGATATTAAATTTGGCTCTAGCATATTTTAAGCACTAAACTAACAGTTAATTCACATTTTCATAGCTATTAAAATCACACGCTTATGTCGATTAAATGGAAGATTGTACATGGTTATAGCCATTTTGGAATCCATAATAACAATAATTCGAACTGATGTTCCTTGATGGTTACTTTAGATTGAATTTAAAATTGAATGGATACAAAGGAATATCCTATTAATTTTTGTGTGTCGTCTTTTTATAGCTACAATTATTTACATTATAACAATGAGTTTGATCATTATTGTTAGATGAGCGTCGTACGTACCGTCGAAAATGAAATTTTGATATAATAGATTGCTGAGAGTGTGCAGAACACTCATTGTAAATGTTTGTGTATCGACATAGATGGTATTTTAGAATCTAGAAAATGATATTTTATTCACTGAATTTGAAAAACAAAGATATTTTAATGTGGACGAAAATATTGATTCATTAAGTCCTTTATTGAGAATAAATAATCAGTAGTATAATAATTACAATGCTTTGGATTGGAATATAATACATAAACGTGAGAATATTGTTCCATAATTGGAAGCAGAAATTACCTCATGTTAGGAATAAAAATAGAACCCCTTTCTTTCAACTAAAAACTTTTCCTTGTAGCAAAGTCTTCAATAGCGTTTGACCACGGCCACTTTGTATTTCTACCTGCACCCCCACGAAAAATTGTCTTAGGGGAGAAGTTGAAAATTCGTATAAATATGAACAAATCCGTAGGTACTATATTTGACGATGATACTCAGAGTTACAGAAGAACTAGACGATCATACTCTCCTACAGATAGGAAGGTGAACGAAAAAAATTAGTCAAACCGAAACGAAAAATAAAGTTCGTCGTCTTTCTCTTTCGATAACAATTAGTCAGTATCCCATTCTGTTATGCCTACATATACAATTTTTCAGCAGAAATCAACATCAACATTTGTCATCCCTAGTAAAGTACGCCACTGACTCTTATAAATTTTGGTATAACTACAGTTCCGAATCCGAATTGCAAAGGTGATGCGTTACCTCATTAGGGAGTGTTAATATACGGCATTTTCCGGAGAGAGACACGGAGCTGATCAACATATTGCCATCACATGTTATTTATCCGATATCATTAATAATCAAGTTAATAATGGCCATGAAACATACATTCTTGCACCTACGTAATATATGTGCTAAGTGCTTGTAATTGTATTTTGAGCAACCTTCGTAAGCATTATGAGTGCAAACGAGAAGTCGGATTCACTTTTTGAAGGCAAGTCAATATTGATCGGGCGAATTTTTCCAATTTTTTCCTCAAAAGAAGTACCTATATAAATTTTAATATTCGAACAAGGCGGAAAGTGACAAAACACTCATTATCGGGTTAACGGCAGTATTGTGAATAGAAAACATGAAAATAAGGTTGTTGGTTTGAAATCTATGGTATTAGGATTTCCAAAGAGGTGGGCATATATAGAGCTATTTGACCATGGCTTCTATAAGCATTTTATCGTACATGTGAATGTACGATATCGTGTGTGATTTCAGATGGAGACACTCCAATTTTATCCCTGTTGTAAGTAATGGAGGTTTGCACTGCCCTACAGATTAAAGAGTCACTTTTTCTTAGGCACCCAAGTGAATATGAACTGTAACTGTAGCTTATATCATTCTAACAGACTGCATCGGAATGTGTATTCTGTATCAGTTTTCGACCTATCAAGAACGGGTTACATACTTTCTTGTAGTAATTAATTATCTCGATCCATGCCTTGTCGTTAAATACATCGTTCATATGACTATCTTTGATCCAGTTTCTATGGTTACATGCTAATATTCACGCCGCCTCGCGTTTATTACGTTCATCGTTTCAAGTGACAGTTTGCACTGTTTGCGGAACAGTAAGTTTGACAAAACTATTGTTATCAATTGGTAAAAGATTGCTAGAGACGGTACAGTCTACTACTACAAACCTGCTACCTTCTGTAGCATAGTATCTACTACAGTTTTGTGTCGAAACCAGCCTGTCAGTGGTGAATGTAGCCTCATTAGTTTATAATGATATTCTTAAGAAAATCACAATCATCTGTAAAATTAAGGGACCAATAACAATAACCTTATCTTCTATTATCATACCGAGAATGTAAAGAATTTAGATTCGAAGTGCTGTGAATATTGGTCTTTACAAATCCTAATCTAATGAGGCTTTTCTGTAGCCCAGTATTTACAGTTTTGTCCATAACAATAGCCTTATGCTTTATTATCATGATCAACAAGTATGCAATTAATTTAGGTTCGAAGGGCTGTGAATACTGGTCTTATATTATTTACAGTTTTTAGTCGATACCAACCCTTTAGTGTTAAATGTAGCTTCACCAGTAAACATAATCTTCTATCGAAAATTACGTCATTCAAAAAATTAGTTCGGGCTTAATATTATTAGCCTAATCTTCCATTATAATCATTAGAAACTTTGCAAGAATTTTGTTTTCAATACTGTAAATATTGGTCTTTATGCAAGTCCATTGATGATTTTCTGTAGCCTAGAATCTACAGTTTTGAGTAGATAAGAACCAGAGGTGGATGGATGGATGGATGGATTTTGATGTGAAGGGTGTATGATTATACTGGCACTTAGGCCTCTGAACTGGGCCCATTGTGCCACCCCTTCAAGGCGAAGGCCCCTGTCCCTCCTCAGCCATTGAGCCAACCAATCGCGTTGATCAGCCCGAGGACCGCGCCGGGTGGAGCGTCGCCAATGTTGACCAGATTTGGCCAGGGGTCCCCCAAAATGGCATCTCTTGTCGATGAGAGCGCCGGGCAGTGACAAATCACATGTTCCGCTGTCTCATCCTCTTCGTAGCATCCTCGACATATGGGGTCGACAACGACTCCCATCGTGTGAAGATGTTTATTTAGTCGGCAGTGTCCTGTCCATATTCCTACGAGTCTTCTAAGATTAAATCTTGTCAGTCGTAGGCAGAACTTTGCAATTTTTGGGCACGGTGCTTTTATAGCAGTATGTGCCTGTCCACAGCTATCATTCGATATCCATCGTTCGGTATGCCGTTTTAGGGTATCTTCTTTTATCAAAGCAGTCAGAGTGCTTGAGGTTAGCGGCAAGAAGGGCTCCGGCCCGAATAGTGTTTGTCCGGAGCCTTTTCGCGCCAGCCTGTCCGCCTCTTCATTTCCTTGATGTCCACTATGTCCTTTCACCCAGGTGAGTTGAACATCATTATACTGTGACAGATTTTCGAGGGTTCTGTGGCACTCCCAAACTAAACCTGAGTTAACCTTTTGGCTACTAAGGGCTTGTAGTGCTGCTCTGCTGTCTGTCATGATCCCTATTCGTTTGCCGGCGGTATTTTTGTCCGCCGCTATTCTAGCTCCTTGGGTCACTGCTACTAGCTCCGTTTGGAACACTGTAGCATGGGATCCTAGAGGTATGTATTCGCGAAGGTCAAGTTCTTCGGAGAATATTCCAGAACCTGATCCCCGGCTATTTTTGGAGCCGTCCGTAAACATGTTTATGTCGGACTTTGTTTCGTCATTTTCGTCTAAATCGATGTGATAGTGTTTGGTGAAAGTAAACTTCGCCGGTATGCGGTCTGCTTGCGCTCCAAGTAAAGGTATCCTCACGGACGCCTCCTCGAGAATGAAAGCATGACCACCTCCTCTTTTCACATTCCACAAATTTCCATTCCGCAGTCTTAGAGCCGCTCCCAGTGCCATCTCCTGTACAAAGAGGTCCAGGGGAGGCAAATTGAGAATAGTCTCCATGGCTGCAGTTGGTGTAGTTCTCATAGCCCCAGTCACTGCCAAGCACACAAGCCTTTGTACCCGACTGATGTGAGCTATTTCATTTGCTTGTCGGATTCTGGGCCACCAGACAAGTGCTCCGTAGCAGAGCATGGGTCTAATGACAGCCGTATATAGCCACAGGGTAATCTTAGGGGACAAGCCCCATGAGCGCCCCATCGCCCTACGACATTGCCAAAAAACCGCACATGCTTTGCTGACTTTTACCTCAAGGTGTCGATGCCAGTTTAGCTTGCTGTCAAGCACGATACCTAGGTACTTGACCTCATATGCCAACCTGAGCTGGGTACCTTTAAGCTTTGGTAGGACCATCTGGTCCAGCTTTCGTTTCTTTGTGAACAGAACTAGCTCTGTCTTTGTGGGGTTCACTGACAGAGAGCATTCTATGCACCAGTCTTCAATTATCTTGAGAACGCTCTGCATTAGTTCACAGAGTACTCCAAGATAAAGTCCTGTAAGCAGGATTGTAAGATCATCTGCGTATCCAATGGTGTAGTAGCCCAACTCATTGAGTCGCCGAAGTAGGTTGTCAACTAATATGATCCATATTAGCGGCGATAGTACTCCGCCCTGCGGACAGCCCCTACTTGCGATACCTCTTACGGTGCAGGCTCCTACAGTTACTTGAATTGCTCTCCATTCGAGGATATGGCGGGTCAAACCACTTAAAGCGGGGGCCACTCCATGTTCCTCTAGGGCAGTGCTTATGCTATCAAAGAATGGTTGATCAAAAGCACCCTCGATGTCTATGAACAAACCCAGGGTGAACATTTTGTTCTCCATTGATCTCTCAATTCTGCTAACTACGGAATGTAGTGCTGAATCGGTCGATCTACCCGGGATGTACGCGTGTTGGTTGGGGTGCAGTGGATGAATCATCAACGCCGTGTCCCTAATCTCTCTGTCGCTCAACCTTTCTAATGTCTTCAGCAATAATGACGTCAGACTGATTGGCCTATATGATTTAGCCAAAGAATAGTCACTTTTCCCTTGCTTTGTGATGAAGACTACACGTACTTCCCTCCATTCTTTGGGGATGTATCTAAGAACGACGCAAGCCCGAAAGATTCGTACCAGGTGATCTAGTATGTCTTCCAGCCCCCACTGGAGGAGGGCTGGATACACGCCATCTACTCCCGGTGACTTGAAGCGAAGGAAAGTTTTGACTGCCCAGGCTACTTTGTCGGCGCTCACCGTCTGTTTTGCCACAGCCCAATCTCCTTCAACAGGTGTTGGGGTAGCATAGTCAGGCCAGTTCCCACCGGGTTCCAAAGTGCAGCCTGGAAAGTGTGTGTTCAAAAGAAGTTCAGCAGTGTCGGCTAGGTTGGCAGTGAAGGTGCCATCCCCTAGCTTCAAACTGCCGGGTTGCTGATTGGGATCTTTAGAAATAATCTTCTTTAGACGAGCCGCTGTAGTAGTAGATTCTATTCCACTACAGAACGTCCTCCATGCTGTGCTTTGTTTTTGACGAATTTCTCGTTTGTATACTTTCCGTTGCTCGTTATAAGCGTTCCAGTCAGTAGTACTTCTAGAGCTCTTCGCCTTATTAAAGAGTTTTCTCCACCTTCGTCTGAGGTCCCCGAGTTGCCCGCTCCACCATGGTGTCGCCTGGCCCCCTGAAACCCCAGTCCGCAAGCGGCAGGAACTTTCGAAAGCTTCGACCAGACTGGATCTGACAAGGGCAACGCCTTCCTCGATCTGCTCAGTCGATGTAAAGTTTTGTGGACCGTTTAGTTCACCCAGTGACTGGATAAGATGTTGTCGAAACAGCTCCTTATTTGTCTTCCTAGGGTCCCTATAGGGCTTACTCACTATGCCACTACACGTTAAGGAGAAACTTATCCACCTATGGTCGGACATGGATGCCTCAGACATCACATGCCAACTGGAGATTATGTTTGAAATACTTATGGATGTCAGAGTGATATCAATTATTGTCTGACATCTGGAGTTTACGAAGGTAGTTTCGCATCCTCGATTTATTATTTCCAGATTCGTGGTAGCTAAATACTCAAATAGTGATTTACCCCTTTTATTGTTGTCTTTACTCCCCCAGAATGAATGGTGAGCATTTGTGTCGCAACCAATAATGAGGTGTTTGCCTCCTACCTCACAGAACTCGATCAACTCCAGCATTTCTCTGGATGGTGATGGATTTACCGAGTCGATGGGTAGGTAAATTGACGCAATAATGACGTTTGTTTGGCTATTTCCGATGTCACAACCGACACTTACCGCCGTTTGGTCGGCAGTGCAGAACTGCGGCATCAAGTTGGCCTGGATTTGTCTCGGGATGTAAATACACGTCCGAGGCCTGTCTACATTTGGGGCTACATAAATGTTACCACCTAGTTTAGTCAATCCACAAACTCTGCCTTTTACAGACCAAGGTTCTTGGATGAGAGCTATTTTATCTTTTGCATTGTCTAGGTGGCGGCATACCAGAGGTGATAAATTAGGATATTACAAAATAGAGAATTTCTTCTTAAATATACATGCCCACGGCGCGTTATATGATTGCCGTTTGAAAACATAACATGGCGTATTGAAATTTCAAAAAGGGCTCAATAGCTTAGATATGAAGCTACCACTTGCATTTTAATTCGCCCCAAAAGGCCTAGTATTTTCCGTGCTTCATATTATGTTTGTCATCAATTTGAAATCTTAACACGGCTAATTGAAAAACAGAAAGGGCTCAATAGGTGAGACATAACTACTTTTTTTTATTTTGACTAATATATCTACCGTGACGAAGAAATATTCATTTTATGAATATTTAAATAGTATTTGAAATGAATGAATGCAATTTATTTATATGATTGAAAGATTAAAATTAAAATTAACCAAACGTCCATTAAAACTTTAGATTAGAATAACCGTTGATGCATTTTTTGCATATAATTACCATTACTTCGAAAACAATACTATAATAAATTTTTCTCATTTATTAAAAAAAATAATCAAATAAATCTTAAAAATCATACACATGACTTAATTTCATTCGAAAATTATCTACTCAGTAATACAGGAATACTACTTAATTTTGATATTTATTAATATTCACTATATTGTAACTTCGAATTCGTCATTTATCTCTGCATAGGCGCATATAATTCTACTTAGAATAATAGATATTTCAATAAATTTAAAATATCAAATTTATTAATTTCAAAGCTAGAAAATCTTTAATTTTACTAATTTTACGAAATTGCAAGAAAATGTACTAAATTATATACTTGTTGCCCTACTGTAGAAAGTTAATTAGTTCCTACAAACAGCACCTACATATCAATTTCACAAAAATAATAATTGATGAATAGTCGTTTAATAATTGAACTGAAACTTGACAAATATTCGTTCTTTTTTCGTTATTGGATTCGCGTTCATATTTCTATGATGGCGTGAGATATTTTGTCTTTTTACCATATTGTTGACCGGTTATGATTACCTTCAACAGAGACCGTTCAGTAACATTGCAAACTTGCTTGTTTCACTGATGAGCCCTATGAAAAGAGCGAAACAGTTGTCTGGAACTAAAAGTTTGTGAGGTTACTGATTGATCTGGACTAGGAAGACCTTATATTTGTTATTTGGAAAAAGCCAACATGAGATACATGACTATATTAATAAATACATTTGTTTCTAATTCTCTTACATTGATTTCGTTTGGTGTTACCATTCCCCGTAACTTTTGTGAAGTTCCAGAAATCTATCCGTCAATGTAGTACATTGTTTGATATGAGATATTTTGGACTTTATGACTACCTTCAACAGAGGCTTCAATTTGTTTGTTCGCTTTTGAATCTCACATTCGAGTGTTGGTTTCGAGCAAGCATAATATTTGCCAATACCTTTTTCATCCATGGTGCATCATTCATTTTCAACATTTACTAGTTTCTCTTCCATTGCAGTAGGAATTGTGCAATATCGGTCTATCGGTTTTTATATTCTTCCCCGTTCAGCTGCAATCGGTTGATTGTATTAGTGAACTGTGATCAACCGATCACTGACTTCTCTAACTTTTGTTACTAAAATAGTTATGTGGCTCAAATGTATGCTTGTAGGAACATGTTTTAAATGATATAGAAACATCTAAAAAAAATCTATGTAATTTTATTCAAATAGTATACATAATGTATTTCAACACTTCATGTTTTATACTGACAACTGCGAAATTTTTCACACTATGATATAACCTTGTAACCTGAACTATCAAAATTTGTCACATAGTAAATGCATGGAGTGGACTGTGACTTCATATCGATAACGTCACTTGAATCTTAAAATGAGAATCTCGAATAATTATTGAATATATGCGTGAGATATACATATATTTGATAATAAAGATTCTTGACCCAGGTATGAATTATATATAAATTCTAGGGAAATAGGTCACATTAACACTTATGCTTTATATTTTCTGGTCTTTACGTACGTTTCGGTCTCACGACCATCATCAGAAGACTCATTATGTCTAAGACTGGATTACTTCAAACTAATTGTATCAGACAAAGCGTCCTTATCGCACCAATTTCAATTAAAATGCCCACTTAGCCGAAACGGACAGAAACACGAATAACCGAGGTGTTACAATTTCGGTTATTCGTGTTTCTGTTCGTTTCGGTGACGTGGGGATTTCAATTGAAATTGGTGCGATAAGGACGCTTTGTGTAATACAATTAGCTTCAAGTAATCCAGTTTTAGACATAATAATGGTCGTGAGACCGAAACGTACGTAAAGACGAGAAAATATAAAGCATAAGTGTTAATGTGACCTATTTCCCGAGAATTTATACATATATTTTATATATTCATAACCAGAAAAACACTGCTGCGATTGTGGTTCAATATAATACTAAATAATTTCTTTTGAAAAACTGAAGATGGACGATGAAAATATCCCTTGAAAGGAAGCTGTCGCATCCAAAGGAATACAGCTCCCATTTTCACCACTTAAAAACTAATAGGAACGGCGCAATCGTATCAAAAGCTTTTACATACGCATACAATGACATTATACAAAAAATAGTCTAAATCAATTCGGATAGGCTTAAAACGGATATTTCCGCAAGAATCCGGAAACATTTTTCAGACCGATTACAATATTCCTTTAAACTACGTATAGTCAGGGAAGTAATAATAATAGAAAACTTATCAAACGTGTTAATACTTCTAAAATATTTGCAATCCCAAAAATAAAATCTCAAGGAGGTGTTCACCTAAGAAGTGTTAACCCAATTTCCCTTGTTATTCTATGCAAAAGAAAATGGGAATAAATCTAAAATGTCATTATATTTAGATATATTGAATACTTGACATAATGACATTTTTAATAATTTTAATCTTATTATATTAATAATTTTAATTTAATAAATAAAGCAGTCATAAAGCACTAGCTACAAAGAAGGAATGTTTATGAAAATTCATGAAATTTGGTTGATAGATTTGATCATGTACTTGTTGGATTCCTTCGGTAATGAGCTGCTACATTTTGTAATATACAATTAACTGGAGTTGATAGGTTGGTTGGTATTTCCAACTTTATGTGCCGTATGGAGTTTAGCGATGCAAATTTCATATAAGTGATGTCTTTCAAAATTGAAACAATTGCAATAGATGTTATTTTCGATACTATAGGCAGAAGCATATTGATTTGGTTTTATTTGTAAAATAATTCTGAAATCATAAAATCATGGCATCTCCTTTCACCGACTCATAGCTTGTTTAAAGATAATTTCATCTCACATGGAATGTGAAATTCCATGTGAGATGAAATTATCTTTAAACAATGATCACATACATATATCCTCAACAATCTGGGATTCTTCAATAACCGCGAGCTTCCAGTATATTTTAACTTCCTTCTCAAAGAAAAAGCGCATGGAATATGATGATTATTTATATTTTGCATGACAAAAACGATGATGAATTCTGAACCGTTCTCTACTAACGATCTATTAGTTAGTTGCTTTAAATTAGTTGATTACGTCATAAATTTAGTTGATTCCATCATAAATGGGCAGCACCGTGACTGACTTCTCGCATAATTACGCTGTTACTTTGGCTAGGTAGTCAAAGGTTGCAAAGTGTTATTATTATGATTGTTGCGGCATTGTTTAAGTATGTTTCGTTAAATGTCACAGCACACACTCATAGACTTCTTACATATGGCATCTTCAAAAAATATTATTATTATTATTAGCTTATGCCATTTCATTGTTGAGTTGCACTCAGCACTCAAGTTTGATTGGAATATATTGTATTACCTCAAAAATCAGAGCCGGACTGAGTCATCAAATCGGTCGGGGCTATGGCGACTCCAATCGCCAGAGATTTAAATGATACATTTGAATTTTTCTTTTTCTGTTGTTCCTATTGAACTCTAGATTTATTTATATCTTTGTCAGTAGAATAAAATGAAATTGGATACTATCACAACGAGATGAAAATAAATGGATACATATTAAAATTGAATAATTAATTCATTATATATAAAAATTCTTGGGAAATAGGTCACAATAACACTCTGTTTTAAAATTTTTTGTCTTCACGTACGTTTCGGTCTCACGACCATCATCAGAAGACTTATTACTCCAATAACCTGATTACTTAGAAATAATTGTATTAATACAAAGCGTCCTTATCGCACAAATTTCGTTCAAATGTCAACGTCGCCGAAACGAACAGAAACATGAAATCAGAATTATAACACAGCAATGTTACTACAACGCGTAATATTGAAAATCCACTATTTAGTAGAATTATCAACAAATACGACCACATTTCATAAATGTCTACAAGAGACTAACAGACGAGACCATCTCAAGTGTTCATTTACGAACCAGATGTCATGATTTATTAGGTGATAAAAGAAGAAGAAATATTTCAGACAATTCTACCTAAAATAAACTTTTGACATTATAAGGATTCAAGTAGGAATTTGCAAGAATATTAATTAATTAAATTAGTATAAATATGACTTAGTGTTTGAACGTCAGTCCTATGATTTACAGAATTGGAATCACGTTTTAATGTGAATCATCTCCAGGATAGATCTTTTATAATAATTGGTTTCCTTAGTCAAAATATTAACATTTTTGTAATCAAATAGATGGTTATAATGAAAGCAGTGCTTAGCAAGGGCGATGGAATTTATTATTTCTTGTGCTATACTTATGGCCATACATTCTTTTTTGTAAATATTGTTTAGAGATTCCAGTATAAGTTCCATCACAATCTAAACAATTCAATTTATATACTGTGTGGGTTTGTTTATTTTTAGGTATTACAGGTTTTGGATTTGAGAAATATTTCCCAACACAGTTAGTAGGTTTACGAGCAACATTCATATCGAACTTTTTTAAACATTTCTTAATTTTTTCTGAGGTCTCCGGAATGTATGGTAAAGCTATATAAGCTAATGTTCATATCTAGGAAATTTATGTTTTTGTTTACTTCTATTTCACAGTGGAAATTGTTGAACTCATTAATCACATATTGAATTTTATCGTTGGGAACACACATAAGGCAATCATCTACATACCGTTTAATAAATACAGGCTGAAAATCTAATGAACTTATAACAGATACCTCTAGGCATTCCATAACGAGGTTAGCAATGGTAGCTGAAATAGGAGATCTCATTGCTGTTCCGAAAATTTGCTAACCTCGTTATGAAATGCCTAGAGGAATCTGTTATGATTTCATTAGATTTTCAGCCTGTATTCTTTAAACGGTATGTAGATGATTGCCTTATGTGTGTTCCCAACGATAAAATTCAATATGTGATTTTAATAAATTCAACAATTTCCAATGTAAACTTCAATTCCCTTGTGAAATAGAAGTAAACATATACATAAATTTCCTAGATATGAACATTAGGCATGATGCAGATGGAAAAATAAAAACTTCTTGGTTTACTAGAGAAGTTTGGTCTCAACGTTATCTTCACTTCAATTCCGTTGCACCAGCTTGTTATGAAAAAAGTGTCATAAACAGCCTTACAGACCGCGCAGTAAGATTGTCCCACGCAGAGGACAGTCCCAAAAATTTAAAAGTTGTTCGTAATACACTGGAAATGAATGGCTACCCAAAAACTTCCTTCAATCCTATCATTAAAGAGAGAATAAACAAAATCTATAATGGTTCTTCATATAAAAATAACATAAAAGGTAATACAGACAATTATATAACTTTACCATACATTCCGGAGACCTCAGAAAAAATTAAGAAATGTTTGAAAAAGTACGATATAAATGTTGCTCATAAACCTACTAACTGTGTTGGGAAATATTTCTCAAATCAAAAACCTGTAATACCTAAAGATAAACAAACCCACATAGTATATACATTGAATTGTTTAGATTGTGATGGAACTTATACTGGAATCTCTAAACAATATTTGCAAAAAAGAATGTATGGTCGTAAGTATAGCACAAGAAATAATAACTCAGAAAATTCCACCGCCCTTGCTAAGCACTGCTTTGATTATAACCATCAATTTGATTACAAAAATGTTAATATTTTAACTAAGGAAACCAATTATTATAAAAGATCTATTCTGGAGATGATTCACATAAAACGTGATTCCAATTCTGTAAATCATAGGACTGACGTTCAAACACTAAGTCATATTTATACTAGTTTAATTAATTAATATTCTTGCAAATTCCTACTTGAATCCTTATAATGTTAAAAGTTTATTTTAGGTAGAATTGTCTAAAGTATTTCTCAGAGGTCAGAGACCTTCTTTTATCACCTAATGAATCATGACATCTGGTTCGTAAATGAACACTTGAGATGGTCTCGTCTGTTAGTCTCTTGTACACATTTATGAAATGTGGTCGTATTTGTTGATAATTCTACTAAATAGTGGATTTTTAATATTACGCATTGTAGTAACATTGCTGTGTTATAATTCCTATTTCATGTTAACTGATTTGGATTTTTTTCTGGCGCGATTGCTGCGATATCTGACCCGAACAGGTATTAATGTAAAAAAAGTACGAATATATATATATATATGTAGAACTGGATTCTCGGGTATTGATCCGCGTTGTGTGGTTTCGGTCCTCAAAAGAACCAATTTCACGACGTTTCGGCAAAGTCGCATTTGCCATCTTCAGTTCGCCTAGATTTTCCAGACTCTAGCTCGCAGCAGCCCCGACCAGGTTTGAATGTTAAAAAAAAATATACATACAAAACAAAATAGTCGAGACATGTATCTATTGTCCAATTTAGTTATGAACCTTGAAACAAATCCTTTCTGAGCTAGAAAAAATCTTATCTATAATCCTAACATTATTAAACAAGGTTTGTATCAAGTTCAGCGGCCTCCCCACCGTTGAGGTTATGGAGGTATTCACCAAAGCCCTTCCAGCTATGATTTTATTGAGAAATATAGCTGCATTTAGCGCACATTTGGCATTGATGGAATGGCGAACCCTACTGTCACTTTTGGGATCTCCGAACGATGCTCTTTTTGCTATCTTGTACTGTAACTATTTTCTTCAATGTACGAAAGTTTGATTGATCCAGATCATTCGGTCTTCCAGTAATAAAATATTATGTGGTGACGTGTCTTGTCAAAACTGCAAATGGTGAACAATTCAACTAGCCCACTCTGTATAACAGTCATCATCATTTAAAAATTGCCCTCTTATACGGACATTTTGGGAAGTAAGAAGCATCTAGAGAGTTCTTTTCTATTAAATTCCCTATCGAACCATCATCTCAATTTTTTCTCAATCTTGGCTACTTCTTCGACCCAAAGTGACCTCATTTTCAAAAAATACTCGTATTTCTCTGATTCTCGCCAATTTCAATAGGGTTCGAAAAACCGTTGAGAAGAATGTTTTCTGGAGATTAATACATTTTTTCGACAATTATAATGTGTCAAATCGAAAATTTAAAAAAATCGCACATTTGAATAATAACTCGGAAACGGAAAATCGGATCGCCGTAAGCAAATGGTAATCGGCTGCCCAGAAATGTGCCTGATCTCAAATTTCCACTCCAAACCGTTATTGAGAAAAAATATTGATTTACGTAAAATATGCGTTTCGGAACGCGGCAACGGAAAGTTGTCCATAACCACAGTAACAATGTAGAGGTCGAAACACCGAGTCAGTAATTAGCGGGGCTTAGATTAGAGCTTAGAGTATTATCGACTGTAGAACTATTTATTTTTCATTTTTGTTTCAATATCTACATTTCTACGTTTGAGATTATGTCCAAGCGCCAATTCCAGGTTAGTTGTTTATTTGTAATTTCATGTTTGGATGCAATACCTTTGCGCCTAGCCTGGCCTATTTCATACCATTTGGAGCTACTTCTGTCCGCCCACATTTTGGCACTGTCAAACATCTAGGCCAGTAGTTTAAGTGAATTGAACAAAACTGAGGGCAAAATTATGAAATCGGAAAATTAATATATCAGATACGAAATATTGATTTCGTATGACATATTTACTATAATCGCTATACGTGTATTAAAAGGGAACTATCGCAAGCGTTTTTTTCGATTCTAGCATTTCATCCATCTACACTATTTTTAGATGATTGAAATAACTTTCACGTACTGGAAATAGAATATTTATTGATTTTGTGCGTGGTAGTTCTCTTGCAACAGACACTTTTGACCAGTTTCAGTTTTTGGAAAGGAATATATCATGTACAGGATGACACACCCTATATGCGTCGGCCTCGGTACGTAAAACGGCTAAGCATTGAAAGTTTCCTGCTTGATAGGGATATACAGCACATTTAACACACAAAAATTGATTATACAGAATCGTCCGAAATCAAGAAATTATATCAAAGTTTTTCCGTATTTTATGGTGTTGTTTGATTCAGCGGAAAACAATTAGTGATATATTCAAATAATATGTAGTTGTAGACGAACAAGAACATCAAGTTTATTGTGGTTATTTGAAACACATCAACAAACAATTAGCGCATGCGTAGCCAAGATTGCAAGCCATCGGATAAAATGGAAATTTTCCTATTATAATACACAGGATGCTAAATTTATTCAATTGAAGTTGACTTACAAATATAGTCGCAAAAAAATCTTATCTTAGAAGGCACTTCCTGTATTCAAGAACATAAACGGATAGACATTTAAATTATCCATATAGGAGTTCCCTATACCTAAATCTAACATCTTTATCAAATTGAACATAGAAAAGTTATATAATACTTTCTCCATAAACCGAACCATTGAATTGTGAAATGAGAGTTTGCTATGTCGTTTGTTCCAATAATTTACTCTGCTTTGGTTCTTGACTCCGCCCTTGTGAGATCATGTGCAGAGTGGAATTGTCAAGGATGGGTCACCAAATGTTGAGAAGGTGATATTCTGTGTCGTGGTTTAGATTATTTAGGACATCATCTTCTCAACATTTGGAAACCTATCCTTGAAAACTCCACTCTGCACATGAACATGCTGATCTGATATGTAATCGAACCATCAAAACATGTGATACATCAGTACAGGTAACATTAGACAAAAATAAAATACGAAATCAAGAAATTAGATTTTTCCAAAATTGCTTTGAACATTTCATACTTCCATATGAATGACCTTTAGTTACGTAACTTTTCCTCCCTTTAATCAAATCTGTATCTATCACTGTTTCCGCTAGCCACATGATGGACACCCTTATCTTGGATACACTGTATATTCCATAATATAATTTCAACCGCAATAAGATGTAGTACCGTTTTAGAACAGATTTAGTGCCAACATAAAATTCGATAGAATCTATAATATATGGCTAGTGTCAAAATTCAAAAACATCAAAACAAATGAGCACAAAATTATGGTATTCATGAACCTTCAATATTTGTTATGTAATTATTCATCTTGGGATCCCTTCAAAGTTGACACAAATAAATGAAAATAGAATTGTCAAATGATAGAAGCTTCTAAAGTTATTAATATTGATTTTTTTAATGCAGATCATAAAATATGAAAGCTCAGCACATCGAACTAGAATGTTATACTATTTGCAAAGTTCCAAAATTTGATATGCAGTTTGAAAATTTTTGAACTTTGAAGAGTGTACTTTGATGATGGCTACTTGGTAGCTGAAATGTTCTTAGTAATTTAATAGTACTTTCAGTGAATACGGGTGATTATCTTGTACTTATTAGTGTATTCACAGTTGTGAAGTATTTTAGTGTATTACTTTGGAAATACCCACCGAATGCAGGGTAATGAGAATTCACAGGCATTATGATGAAGAAAGTATTATTCATTTTAAAATCTAGTTATTATTTGCCTTTGAAATGAAGTGCCTAGGTGGTGTCGCATCCGCTAAAAGCTGCCATGCTGCATTCGGTGGGTATTTCTAAAATAGTACATAGTACAGCGTAACAGTTCATAGTAGGAAAAAAAATTTCTGATACATTTGGTAGGTTTTTTTGGCTATACAACTTTTATATTCCCACTGTAGCGAAAAAAAATGTTCCAGTCGAAAAAAAAGGTGAAAGCAGTTTTTGTTAACTTTGGCACCCTCTGCTCTGTGTACTTTTGGTTGTAGCAAAGCAAGTGAATGAAATACATTGTAGATAATATTGCTCTCTACAATTTTTGTACACAAACTTATTCTCTACAACCTACCGTCCTTGATTTCAAAGGAGATTGCGTTCCACCTCTATTTCAACTGCTCTAAACTATCAAATATCATGCTACTGGAAACATGCAAATTGTCGTTGCTGCTTTTATTGGAATTTCACCATTCTCTACTTACGGAATAATCAACAAATGTATTGTATATAATCGTTACATAATTCCTCGGAAGATACTCTCCGACGCTGAAGCTGAAGAGCAGTGTAATGTTGAAGTCATTCATATTGTAACATATGAAAGCTTTATTTATATTTTTATTTTGACAAAACTAGTAGCTCCTGATTTTCGTCGTGATTTTCAGTAAAATTATTGTTTGAGAACAAAATTGTGTTGCTTGTTTCAGTTCCTTACAGATCATTTGAAGGATACGAATGATACAATGGTACTTCACCTGAGATATGAACGTTAGGTGAATGTCAAGTTCATGATGCTCCCATGCTTTGGAGAATTCTGCTTTTGATCACCACTTTTGGACGCCCAGCCTCATGTTTTAGCTATTTGCGATGTGTTTGCAGACTATGATATAAATAATCATTATTGGTAATGTTATAACTACAAAATGGTCAGAAGTAGTTGGAATAGCGTTTCAATGTCACACAATTCCCATCTATTTTATCATCGATAAAGCAGTATTTCGCAAAGGAACCCAAAAAACTGTATAATTGTTATCGACACTATTTTAACCTTCATTTATTCTGAGAGATTAATATAGCTCTTCTGTGAGATCTGGGGATCTTGCTGGCCATGAAATCGTATCATTTCTTGAAATGAGTCTATTTGGAAAGGATTATCTTGGAAGATCCATGCTGATTCTAGCCGTATGACATGTTGCCACGTCTTGCTGAAACCAGTAATGTCTTATTTCCTCTTCGGTTTGAGGTAAAAAAAATGTTAGCAGCAGCGGTAGCAGTTATCGTCTGACCATCCTCTTAAAAAAATCATGTGGCTCACCCCACAGTCACTTCAGGGCAATAAAGAGATCTCTGATCAATTTCCCGAGGACTTTCTTGAGCCCAATAGCGGCAATTTCGCATTTACAACTGCCGTTGAGATCAAAATATGCCTCGTCACTCAGGAAAAGATTGTTTTCGATACCTTGGTGATTATCATGAATCAGACGACAATATTCAAGTCTGTTAATCTCATCATTTATTTCCTCAACTATTCCGATCTTATATGGATGAAAATTCATGCGTTTTAATATTTTTTTCTCACTCAAACCAAGGACGGAAGCATGTTTAACAGCGGGTTTTTCCGACTAGCAATAACTGAATTTCTTACCCTTACTTCGTTCATTGCAGGCAGTTCTTGGTCTTCCACTTAACTTTTTGTATACAATAGATTCCAGTTATCTCCATTTATTGCGCCAAGTCAAAATAAATAGTCTTATGCTGAGGACAGCGAGGGACATTAAAATGACATCGAAAATACCTGAACAGCGATTACTGAATTGAATTGAATCACTTTCTCAACCCAAAAGACATGATGTTGTGTAGATCAACGCTCCATTCTGACCACTGTCAAATTTGCAAAGCCTACTTTTCCATTTAAAACTATTTTATTTCAAAATAACCGAATCGTTTTTATATATACTACGTTCAGTGAGACAAATAACAAGAGCTCTTTGATTTGGGCAAAAATACCGAAACGGAATGGAGACCAAGGGAACGGAGACGTGACTTGGCATATAAGATCTCTACACTGTCGTATTTGTCAATTCTCGGCTCTCGGATAGTTTTGGCAGGAATGTCAAGCGCGCTTTGGAATGAAAACAATACCTCCATTTGATCAAAGATAGTAAACAGCTAATCCAAACAATGACATGTTTTTGTTAATCATTTTATGTTTTTATTTCATTTCCTTCATCTTTCGAAGATTGTACCTCATAAACTTTGGAATGCATATCCTCAATAACTGAATTTAAAGTAGTTCAGGAATATTCTTTGGATCAGTAAAGTACCTAGATCGTTGGTGTTTACTACTTCCATCTTATTAAGTTTTAACGATTTCTTATTAAAAAGTTTACACGGATTTTCTTGGAAACAAGCATTATATAGAAGTTATATTATGAATTTCCACTCGAATACGTTACTTGTTGGGTATATAAAATTGGTAGGAGAGGAGGGTTGATAGAACTTTGAAACTTGTTGAAGCTTAATAACGTTTTAAACTATGGATGAGAAACTAAAGTTCATTAAAAACGTGCAAACAAATAGAGAGGTTTCTGGAATATCTAGTAAATTGTCTTGTAGGAATTAATGGAAGCTTATTACAGAGGAATCATCCAATAGAGAGTCTTGATAGTTTATAATGAATGCTAATTGGTTCTTTGACAGAGAGTGTTTCAATAATAAAGGATAATTTTTGAGAAATAAATAATTCATTTGCAATTTATTTGAGTAGAAGATCAGAACAGTACAAGAACTTTATTTAAATCGGCCCGCCTGCGTTAATCCAATCTAAAGGAAACTCAATAAATTAGAATATTGAGTTGAAGGACCGTCTTAACGATCAACACCATATGAGATGAATTGAAGTACCCATTGAGACAATGAGGGGTACAACTTAATTGATAAAGAAAATCATAAACATCATTTATAAAATATTTCTTACTAATCGGCTTGACCAAAAGAGATCAAAATATTGAACAATAGGTACATTCAGGTACGTGGGTATGTTAATATGATTGGTATAAAATAGCACAAATATGCGTAGCTTCACTATCCTCATCGTCTTCGCCGGCACACGTGCAATGTGTCCAGTGACTGCACTGTCTCCAACTAATCCATCCTTCACTGAACTGATACTATAGGTACCCACAATACCTACATACATTCAGCATCTTCCCCGTCGTCAGATCATGGATTCTCAAGTTGCGTTAAAGTTGCTTCACTTTTTTCATTTTCTTAGTCTTAGTTTCTTGCGATCCGACAGCACTGAAGCAGACAATCGCTTCATCTTTTTTCCTCTCTCTGCAGATGGAGTCCCGACCTGGCGTTTACCACTTAAGGTAAGATATTCGAATGACCTTCCGAAACCATCGATACGATAAGTACGCTTAGGGGTAATTTTATATATATCAATGACTTCTCCAAGTAACTTGAAAAAATTGCCAACTTGCAACCATGTAAAATCTCATCGCCCTCGCTGCTGATATTGCTTCCGGCTTTCTATAGGCTCTGTCAAATTTGTGGGCAATAGTATTCCACTCAGCTAATTGAGAAAACAGCGCTCTGAGTTCTGCAGATGTTATCCCGTAAAACCACGCCTCAATATACTTAATATAAGCTACTAAATCCCTCTATTGCTCATCAGTAAATACAGTAATGGCCTAATTTCTTTGTGACTGTCATCTGATCAGGATTACCCCTTTCCTGCAACACATATCATTCAAGGGTAGTTTGTGGCACATTATATTCTTAGGCTGCCTTTTTGTATCCCATTTCTCCGGAAACATGATTATGGACGACTTTCTCCGTTGATTCCAAAGACGAAGAATAAGGCTATGTTTTTCATTTATACGCTCTAACCATCGTGCTGTAATTAAACTTATTTTTAGAGAAAATTTATAGACGGTAGATATGAGGTATTGTGGGGTACTACATGAATGTTCCCTACTTTGCCCTAGTATTCTATCCTGCTTTGCCTCCAACGAGGTAGCTAAGCAAACATGTGGTAACCGTGTTCTTGATGTGAAAAGAGTCCCAGATGTTAGTAGCTGCACCAAAAATACTGTATACTGCGTTTTTCCTATACAAAAACAAAAAATGCCGGAGATCTAGCAAATTCACTCCATACGGAAGGCGACTGTAGCTGCAAGGCACTCACAGTACCATTGCGCCGGTGTTTTGCGCTCATTGTTTGCGGCTCTATTGGCGCTACCCCCCAATATACCCCCCTGGTACACAATGGCATGGTTTGCTCTTGTTGTTTACCAATTTTTCACTCTCTCCATTGAAAGTTATTCTCAACTACATGTTTTTATTGACACAGAGATAGCCTTCATTTATGCACTTTAGATGGTGCTTTTGAATGGTCGTTATTTCAATCAAATACGGCAAGTATTACAATCACACGTTAGACGTTCTGTGAAAAAATTTTCTTGATATCTAGTGAGGCTGATTGTTCGAGAATTCCCAATTTATTCAAAGGAACAGTAAAAGCTTAAAAACTGTTAAAATGATTATGTACAGAAAGCGTTTCTAATTGATCTCATTTGTTTCAGTTACGTCCCAGTTCATGGAAGTCAGAATCACAATTGAATCAGAACAAACAGATCAACAACAGGTGAGATAACGATCATGTTATACATATAACTGGGATTGTAAATTCACGATTCAGCATCTAGAGCTGAACCGTTCAACTAGCAGTTTTGTCGTAAACATATTTCATATACCCAACTCAATGAGGTTATGAGGTTACAATCAACAACAATATAACCGTGATAAACCTAACCGTATTTCATATTATTAAGTAGCATAAGATTAATATGAAATCAAATGTACCCCAGAATCATAACAATATTGACTAACTTATTACGACCACTAAAATGCCATCTTCAGTAAATCTGGAAACATTCGAATGTAGACGAAAATTCTTCAGGAATTATCATTGGAATTATCGATTTATTTTTGTTTTCGAGTTAATTAGGAAAACTCATTTTTTTGAGTATTCGTTTTTCGAGTTATTTAGTTGAATTGGAACGAAATAATTTCTACATTCTTAAGGCAACTTTACGAGTGGAATGTTTTAAAAGTTATGACATGAAGCTGTATCTTTTTATATTAAGCCATAGTTAGCTGAGACATCATTGGAAAGATTTTTTTCCTCCTATTCCAAATGTATATTATGTTAGGTTGATTTTATCTATTTTGATAGATTTCAGAGAAAATTGTATTTATTGAATAGTTGTTCAAATTTCTTCACTCTAAATAAGTAAGCCTATGTCATTCCGAAAATGCCTAATTGAAGAACAATTTAACACTGCTTTGTTCTAAAATTTAACAGAATCTACGCATTTCAATAATCACTGTTAAAAGTCAAACTAAATACTTAATTTATATTATTCAGTATATCTCAGTGCTAAATTTTGAAAAGTGTGATATGATGGAGTGTTTTAATCTGAGGAAAATAACTTTAGCGCTGCAAGTGATTGATACTTCTATCGATACCCAGAAACAATGCAACTTAACACAACAAGTTTCAGAAGATTGAAGGAAAATGTTAATAACTATAACATTGAAGATAATGAAGAAGTTTCTACAAATGTTATTGCTATGGATGTTGCCTCTCTATTTCAAGCCGTCAAATTCAAGCTAAACCTAATATCTTACGTGCGCGAGCATTGTCAGTCTTAAAAATAATAAATCTGGCCTTTCAGAATTAGAAAATAACAACTCCAGACGAATGATCCTAAACGACGTCTGGAGTGTTGTTACCGGTATTTGCGGTAAATTCAGCGAGATGGCTCATCAGGATCGTTTTGGTTTCAGTGTTTGGTGTGCCATATTTCACAACAGAGTTTTGGCTTATGGAATTAATAGAGAAACTATGAATGGTCAACAATATACGATATTTCGAATCAACATACTATCCATAATTTTTCTGATGAATTGCCGCTTAATGAGAAGACACGTTTTTTGAACTATATGGTGCTCCACCAAATAACACAAGAAATGTTTGACGAAAAGTGTTGGTGATAACTGGGTAATAATGAACGAACTGGTGAGGTGGGCGCCACGTTCACCGTATTTGACACCAATCTTCGTTGAAGAGAATATATATAAAAGATTAATAATTATATTGAATTGAGGTAAAATTGTATACAGTGCCTCAATATAGTAGGTATCCGATGTTCACATACATAATGCACTTAGAACAATATCAAAGAGATATGACCCATGTGTTGCAAGCAATATACATTTATTGTAAATAGAGGGCAGTGTGGAAAGTTCCTGAAAAATAAAACAGATGGCGTCACAATCGAAAATCCCATGTGACATTTGTGAACTACCATCTTTAACTAGAACACATCACAATTATCAGACTGATATGTCATTAAGTTCTGTTTTGACACCCATCGGAAAAAAGCATCCCTTGTTGAACATTATGGAGTCTTTTCACGATGGATTGGAACGATTCATAAGTAGTTTACTGATTTTCGTTGTATTAGTATGACCACAAATTACACCAAACGTTCGGGTCGTCCAATTGACGTTCCAACTCCAGAAATCGTCGATAAAATCCATGGTATGATATTGGTCGATCGACTAGCTGAAGTGCACGAGATTGCTGAGGCAATGGGAATCTCAACCAAACGGGTACAGAACATTTTGCATGAATTTGTGAATATGAGGAAGCTATCTGTCAGATGGGTGCCGCATTTGCTCTCAGAGAGCAAATCTGTTGACAAACGAGATCGTGTGACAGCTTCAGAGGAGTGTTTGGCGATATTCAAGCGCAATAAGAAGGACTTTTGCGCCGTTTTGTAATCGTGGAAGAATTATGGATCCATCACAACATACCAGAGACAAAAGAATAGTCGAAAAGGGAACTTTTCTTGGCAAATCGAAGTCGAAAAAGGCCAAAGTGGGTTTATCGTCCAACAAGGTCGTGGCAACAGTTTTTTGGGATGCACACGATACCGTCCATATCGATTACCTTGAAAAGAGCAGAATGATCACCGACGTATATTATGCAGAGCTGTTGGATTGATTTGACGCTGATTTGAAGTGAAAGCGGCCCCATTTGGCAAAGAAAAAGTGCTCGTCCACCAGAACAACGCATCGGCGCACATATCTGCAGTAGTAAATGCAAAATTGCATAAATTGCGCAACGAATTTGTTCGTCATCCACCATATCCTCCAAATTTGGCCTCCTGCGATTTTTATCTATTTCCGAACTTGAAGAAATGGCTCGGCGGAAAGAGATTTGGCTCCAACAGTGAAACAAACGCCTATTTTGAAGGATTGCCGAAATCGTATTATTTGGACAGGGGTCGAAAAATAAATAAACCGTTGGACGAAGTGTATCGGGCTACATGGAGATTGTGTTGAGAAATAAAATACATTTTGACCAAATGAAGCATTTCTTGTTTAATTTTTCAGGGACTTTTCACCTTGCCTCGTAGTGATCTTGTTTCGTTTTAATTAAATTTATTCTTTCAGTCCTCATTAGCATTTTGTATTGCCTCATACATTTTAGTATTACTTATCTAGATTGTCTATTAAAACATCGAAATTTAGCCACACTTTGACAAGGGGAACTATTGAACTCCAACAATATTGATAACCGTATTTGTGATCAACTGCACATTATGTGGACCAGGTGCACTTTCAAGTAGATAATGAGAACATTATAAATGTACCACACTGTGAAAATTTTTTTAACCAGAAATTGCTAATGTCCTCATTGTAAGTTTGCATGTAATGTATAATGAATATATTTATGTGAATGATACGTTTGGTATTTCTGATACGGAAAAATGCAACCTTGATCAATATTGGGATTTTCAGTAACAACTCGATTAGTTCTACTATTGAAAAGAAAAAAGTTGTTATATTCGAAAACATTAGAAGATTGAATTGACCAAAATGAATCATAATTCAAAATCTATGCAGAAGCCATAGATCATTTAGTACACGGGACTCTAAAGTCGCCCGATACGTTACAGAGGCATAGCTAAATATTCGTAAATTTAATTATACATTTTTTATAAAATCATTATTCCTTATCACAATTTCAGTATATGTCATTATTTTCTGCCTTCGTTACCCTCCACCATTGTTTCTCAGTAATAATAACAAAAGTGTTATATACTGGGTTCCCCATTTAATATTTGAATTAAAATTTTTTTAGTTAACAAAACAAAATTTTTATTTTACTAAATTACAGCTAACTCTTTGGGATTTATGACAACTTATAAATATTTGGCTAATTCAATTCTTACTTTTAAGAATCACGTCTTCTAAATGACCTCACCAACTTCGACACATTTTTCAATATTAGATAAAAAGTTGTTCATTACACGGCGCAAACCTTTGTTTATTCCTTCAACTTCTTCACGAATTTTGACTTTCAGTCCCTCGATTGTACCTGGACGACTCGCAAACACTTTGGCTTTTAAATATCCCCCAGGAAAAAATCGGGTGCCGTTAAGCTTCCCTTCGATATTCTTAGGATAAGGGTTTGTCGATTAGCATACCTTTTAGGACTTCTCGTAAACGCAATTCTAACTCGTTCAATATTTTCTGGTGTACGAACTGTTCTTCGACGTCAACCATTTTCACGCCAATGATGAACCCATAACTTAACAGTTTTACGATTTGGCGCGTGACCCCTATTGTTGTTATTAAACTGACGCCGGAATGCACGCCTAACTTCTTCTATCGAATTGCTTCTTATGTAAGTTTCTACACAAAATCCACGTTGTTGGACTGAGTAATCCATGAAAGTTCAAACGGATGTTGAAATAATGTCTCAAAGCAAAAAAATTAAATAATTGTTGATGAAAACTAACAAACTTCTCGTAGAAAAATGTAGTTCCACGAAATTATTAATTTAAAATTTATTTGTGACAGGCGCCTACCTGATTAATAATTTACTTAAATCCCAAAGCCTACAGAAGATAATCCCACAGAGAACAACCTATTTAGTTATCTCGTAGGGAATTTATTGATAATATAAAATGGGTAGTCTATTATGGGGAACCCAGTATAAGGTTACAAACGAATGAAACAATTTGTTGATCAAAAATTGAAGTTGGATAATAACATTAAGTTGTTGAAAGCAGTGTTGGTATGGCAGGAATTTGCAAGGCATATCGTCTAGATTTTCTTGGTGGTCGTGAAAACAGTCCATTGCAAAATAACACATACAAAGAAAGTATTTCATCAGTGACAGTATGTATGGTCGGTTCATGCTGCGTCTATCTTCTTCTAGAAATCGGCGGGTGAGAAAACAATGTTATTTATCATCACTTTAGTATTCCAGTGAAAATTAATCTTTTGGATTTTTAAAATTCAGAAATTCAGAATATAGATCAAAACTATAAAATTTGTAACTTAATTGGAATATTCGGAATCCGAATCATGAAATTATAGAGTATGGATTGAAGTAATATTTTGTGACAGCTTGTTATCTTGCATCATATTTTTGCCTTCTAGACATTTTCAAGATAGAACTGAACGAAAATAAATGAAAAAACGAATGATAGGCGTTGAAGATTATAATGCTAGCTGCAGAACTGCTAAAAAATGTTGAAGATTTTATAAACATAACGAAATGAAAGAAATTTAAGAATACAACTGTACCTTAATAAAACTTCTGATAATTATTATGCAAATCTGCTAGTGGAAAGAATTGTTTTCCATTGTTTCTCCACCTCCTGTTATATATGTGTTGTATATACATGTATTTTTACCCAAAATACATCGCCTTGCATTCCATTAAACATGCAATGAAACTATTCTTATATTTGTAACAACTGCGTAGTTGAAATATCTGTAATCTAAATTTATGATTCTCCACCTACACACACTTCATTGCGCATCGAAAGAAGCAACAACATTGCGAAGAGAAAATATATAAATGTAAAGGTTCAGCGGCAATCACTTTGTTATTGTGTCGACCGTTCATGCTGGAACTGATCAAAGCATTTAAACGTCAGCACACACACATATTTTGGAGCGCACACTATGTACTAAAAGGTTTATGGGGTAGCAACTCATACACTTGGACAAATACCTAGTTCATTATATCCAAAAAAAAATAAGTTCAAATTTTCTACTCAATTTGACTTTTTTGGTCAACATTTAACCAAGATAACTGAATAACCTTACCAATCATACGGTTATAACCGCTATATAATCCACAATTTTATATAAAAAATGAACATTAGATTAATATTCTTAAATCGAAGACTTCACAAGCACTTTCGACCGAAGATATAACATTTTCATTCGATGCTAAACTTGAAATATTGGTAGTATTTTCCGCTTCATGGCATCCTTAACTTGAACGAATGAAAATATTATTGCAAGTCTGTTAGGTAATCCAAACGATAAAGTCAATGTGGGTGATACGTCGAGCATTTATGAAATACAGTTATCGTAAAACAGATGGATTGAATAAAGATGATGGAATATTGATACTGTATTTGCATCTCCCGCATTTCTCAAAAAAACGAACTTTGGTTTCTGGAATAGTAGGTGAAATCATATTAGTTACACCAGCAAAAAAGTTAACAAAAGTTTAAAGTTTGTAAGGAATCTACGGGAAAACTGTTGCCAGAAAACAAGTCAATGACGCTCGCTTCAAAAATTTGGATTGTCTTAAGATCACTAGAGAAACCGAATGTCATTCGCATATTTTGGTGATAATCTATTTTGATCGTTCACGAGGTTCTGTTCCTACTTGATAATGCACCACTTCAAATTGCGGGACTGTCGGACAAAGGTCGTGGTAACACCAAATTCCTGATATGGATAGATCAGGTTATAGCCACATCTTAATCCGATCATGACTCATGGGATGAGACAATGAATGACCGACTTGGAGCTCCAGAATATAGCTTCTGGTAATTCAACTGGGGAAAAGGGACCAATATGCTTGACTAAGATAGGATGTTGATTGGCATAATTGTGTCCAGAAAGTGTCAGAGCATGATCCAATCTCATAAAGTCATAATATCCAATATTTTGCAAGCTGGTATTTTACATAATGAAGGAACGGTGACTTGATTAAGAAAAATTATTTCCCTCCCTAGTCAAAATTACACTTAGTAGATTCTAACGAACAATTTTCTTCTGATAATAACTTCACTTGAAACTTGACACCTAGTTAATTGGAAAACTTCCTGGTTGCGTGGTTTCAATGATTTTATATCTACGCTCGTTGCCAGTTGTACTGCAATAAGACTATATTGAACTAAAAGTTATTTCAATATTAGTTGTATGGCAGCAAGTTCAGTTTAATTATTGGGGAGTGCATTAACAATATTCTAAGTGGCCTTCAATATGTGACTATTCATTCGAATTTAATAATCAGTCAAAATAATACAAATTAACAATTTGTTAACAATTATTCTTGAATTCAAAGAAGAATTTGATAACACTGAATTTTTCAGATTTAACTATTCCAAAATTTATTACGTATACTTTAGCCATCTATCATAAACAGAAACATATCTTGAATAATAGATTTCCGCGGATAGCTTATCTTGGAAATTCTTGGGTTCCGGATGGATTCTGCGTAACAGTAGCACGACTTGATGCGGACGTTTCTCCAACCATCACATATTGCATCTTCAGGGTAGGCTTGAGACTTGAACTGAAACAAACTCAAACCTCAAGACTGTCCTAAACCTGTAATGGTTGGCGAAACGTCGGCACCAAGTCGTGCTTTTGTGACGCGGAATCCATCCGGGAGCCAAGAATTTCCTTAAACGCATTACTAATAATGATTTTGATTAAGAATCACTTAGACTGAAAAATATTGCATTCGATAATGGCTCTCGAACTATGCTGTTTTGAAAAGAAAAGTCTCTAAGTAAGCTCCGTTCTAGTATATTTTCCAGTTAGTAACAAGAAATCAACAACAACATCGGCATTTAAGCTGCGAAATATTGCCTTCTATCATTTCATATAATATTTCAGTCATGATGAAGTTAACAAACGGAATAAAACGGAATAGGTAGTACTTATTGTAGTTTTCAATGACCAAATGTTATATTTATGATTCATTAACAATTATCGATAATTTGACTTACATGTTTTTCTAAAATGTATTTGCCATACCATACTCATAATCAGATACAATCACTTTAGTGCTTGAGGGATCACATCTCATTATTTTTATGGAAATATAATCCAAAATCTTGCTCAGACAAGATTCTTGTTATTGAAACAACGAAGCACCTTTCCCTTAAATTTATTGTTGAAAGTTATATCTATCTAGTGAATGCTCCATATTAGGAATTGAACATCTCCCTTTCAAAATTTCTTTGGCAATTCACGACCTACATTTTTTCCTCTATGACAAGTTGTGATATCTCTAAATTGAATAGAATGAGACCTCATTATATGAAAATTGAGTTGAATAATGTTATATGTCAACTGTGTAATTATTTCAAAACTAACTCTGAATATGAGGATAATTAGATTGGTCTGAACTGTCATCTACAATCTGAGTAGCTCTCTAAAATGCTATGATGCAATGGTCAATTCATATTTTAGATTATAAATGTAGTTATGACCTCATTAATGAATACTTCAAAAATTTGTTGCTGAATGGAATACATATCTGTAGGTCTATTCCATATAAAGTAGATATCTAGTTCCATATAAACTTCCTAACTAATGGAGTTTCTATGACAAAATTTTGCAAATTTATTACCTCAAGCTTATTATGTTTGATTCAAATCTAATTTAGCATAGTTATTCAAAAAATCTAACAAAATGTGTTTTGAAGAGGTGCGCAAAATTGTCTATTTCTGTAGAAGAGCTTTGGTAGTAAGTTTCGAATGTGACGTACCAGCAATACCGTTCAGCTTAATATGTCTTCCATGGTGGTTAAGCCCGATGAATCTTTACATTTTACCTTCGTATCGTTTTGGACATTCGGGCTGAACCAATTTTATATACAATTACGTCTTTCGATTCTAGCAAAGATACCTCCTACTTGATCTGATTTATTTATTGAAGTTTAGTGCGAACCCAATACACTGGAAAAAAGTCTCAGCTTGTTTGATGTAATGTGAATCAGATGCATAACAATAATTAACTCTGCTTGAAAATTATTTTGTTTTATTCTCTAGAATGGTCTATGTTGAATTTCTATTTAGTTTGAATTGATTTTTCCATTTCAGATTATCTAAATCTGGGAAGAAGGAACCTCTTAATAACGCTACTAACCCGAAGAATTTATCAAAATCTTCAGACTGGACGGACGTGTCGTTGGAAGTTAATGACAAAGATGATCATATACACCTGAGAAATCCTAAACTTGCCTTGATTTTTAATAACGACGATGGAACACCTACTCCACCTCCGAGGAAACATAAAAGAGGGATCCGAGAAAAAATAGAAGCGGTTGCTAAGAATAGTTTACAAGCTCTTCAAATGAGAAAACCTGTTGAAGAACCCCTGTGTATAAAGAAAACAATAGTTTATGATTGTCCTTGTGATCATCTTATACACAACAAGAATCAAAACCATAATCATCACCAGCATAATGACAAAGACATTAAGAAAGATTTATTCGATGCAAAAAATAACGATCAAAATAAAGAAATCAAACGAAGAAAGAATTTATCAGTAGTGTCATTACCAAATTATAGTGATTTGAAATTAACTGTTGCAACTTTTGATGATATTGATAAGAAGTCGAATAGTGAAAAAGCCACAGAAATTTCTAATGTTCCTTTTGCCGGTGAGTCTAAAAAATCGATCGGGAAAAATTATATGACAAGATGTAGGAGTTTTGGATCTCTATTACCGCAACAACTGCTGGGCAAACTACGCCCCCCTTCTAAGAAAGTCAACGATATCGAAAGTGACGATTCTTTCGGACCACTAGAAGACTGGGACCTCGGAATTATCGAACATTATAATCCTAGGGATGCTAGTTTACCACGACCACGCAAAAGTCTCAAACTAGAACATGAAATAATTTCCGATATAGAAGGCCTGATAGTAAAAGAAGATGATATTCCAATTCCTCCAGTAAGAAGTGCTGAATCTCTTCTGAAACGAATATCCAAGGACAGTAGTGAATCTCCACGTAAATCGAAATCAGGACTGAAAAATTTCAGTTTAGAAGGAAACTCAAATCCAAATTTGAAGCCACCCTCCACACCTGAACCAAGAATAGAAAACATTCCGATCATTTTCAATGCTTCAAAACTTTCGAATAAGGAAGATGGGAAAGTTGAACACTCTAGTTTGATGAAAATTTTAGAAGAGTTCAGTATGAGAGATAAACAGCAATCTATTCTAGATGACGACTTGGATCAACCGTTGATTAATAATACATTTCACAAAGACGAAGCTTTGAAATTGCAAAGTATTGATTCGGTTGAAAGTTTTATCGATGCTGAGAAAACGAATACGGACAGAGACATGAAGTTTACCAAATATGGAAACATGGGAGCTATTCAGACATGAAGCAACGTTTAATATGTTTTCATAGCACGTGATTCAAGCATTCTTAACCCAAACTCCTACACATATATTTTTACTAGTTTACTGAAAGTGGTTATTACTTTTTATGGACATCATACATTTTGAATTGTTCAATGTATTTCTCTGATAATAAATATTTCAAACTATTTGGTGATATAAAAATTATATTACGTTGGTATTAGATATTTCCTACCTGTACTAAAACTCTTCTTCAAGCGAACTTGTAACGGGTGTCTTTTTAGCGTGATACAACTTTAAATTGGAATGAAACATTCGAAATATTCCCAAACGAACGTTTATTGTTTCAATATTATTTCGAGCATACCTGTGATATAGCGCATTCTGGAGGTTCCATTTTCTACTACTTTTCCAAGCATTGGTCGTCTGATTTCGTCAATAACATGCACAATGTTAGCCTCCAAACGAATCAAGCTGAATTATCTGCATAAACGCTGTTAAGAAAGAAATAGTTGGTTACTTTTACAACCAACTCACGTAACAATTTTCCTAAATAACTGCGGCACTATCTTCGTCAAACCAAGTATATTCCAGTTTAATAGTTGGCAACACAGTACAGAGTTGCTGATATAAACTGTGAATCATTCTCTTTTAGAGTTAAACTTAAAACATACAGAAGCTACTTTGCCCAGGACTGTTATTACGTACATTTACGTCGTGTGTTGCCAAACGAGTACATTTTTTTACATAAGTATATGAAACTGATGAATGAAGGTATTTGTTTATATAGAAGAAACATGGATGTTTGAAGATGGTATGTAGTAATGTAAGACGATAACCGTTCCCACGATATTCCGCTGACTCCAGCATCAGCGTTTTTATAATATAATAAATCTCAGAATCCACTGGCAAGAGACAGTAACAAGATTAGAATCGACATAGACTTGTAACAATCAACACGTATATTTTATATCTATGGTTTCGGCATTTACGTAGTGTAAATTCATAATACTTCGGAAGTTGGAGAATAAAACTAAAATTTTACACAAAACTTTTAACATTTAATTTAAAAATGCTGACAAATTGTTTCACCACACAGTGGCATTCTCAAAGCAAGGAGTTATCAACTCAAAATGCCACAGTGTGGTGAAACAATTTGTCAGCATTTTTAAATTAGATGTTGAAAGTTTTGTGTAAAATTTGAGTTTTATTCTCCAACTTTCGAAAAAACGTATATTTTATATTGTGAAATTCATTTAATTTTAATAAATATTCATCCATAAACTTTTTAAAAACATGTTTCTGTGAATAAGAAACATAAAGTGGCGCAGTCGACGAATATTTCTGAAAGGCCATTTAACGCAAATAACCCGTCAGTCTCAACTGTTTATTCGGAAGAACTTAAGATCCATCGAGGAAAACTTGGTTGAAGTGGAAAAGATAGTCATTCGGCTTGGATTTGTTTGATTGATATTGGTTAGCCATTGGCTTTTGTGAATAACGAATATAAGTTTCTGAAATAATATATTGCCTAGCTTCTGCCAAAGTCATTTGGTTTCATTGCCCTAATTGTTGAACCTAGTGGTTCTTTTAAACCGGCGAGAAATAATTTCAAAGCATGAGTTTTATAAAATGTTTTCTTCACATGTTTTGAATCTTGATCAATTCCATGTGCATCTAGGTAATTGTGGAGAGCGCTTAATACATAATACGAATATAGAATTAGTTGTTAGTTTATCGTAACTGATCCAGATCAAATAACAATCCATTTTCATCTCTCTGATCTCCGAAATGACCAATTAAAGCTGATTTCACTGATTGCCAGTCTTTAGCATTACAAATACTATATATTTCATCTAAATCTAAGTATGAACTATTAAATGCAATATTTTCTTTATCAAACTCACAATCAATATCTTCACTTGAATGAGATGAATACGAAAAGAATGGCATACAACATTACACAAAACATAGGAATTAGGAAATGAGCAGCTCACATTGAACTGAATTGGACCATGGTCGAATTATATGTTTCGGTACCGGAACCATAATAAATTTGCACTGTTCATGATCTGAGGTTAATCTTTGTATAACGAATTAGTCAACATTACTAAACCAGGAGTACGTTGCGCATTTGCTTAAAGGATTGAGACGGAGTGGGTGAGTTACCGAAACGAGGATAGACTTCGTTCGCAACAGTCACTCCGTCTTTCACATAAGCCGATCAAGAGCGCAATTCTGTTCGCAGAAAGTTTCCTCTTATGCAACATAGACCGGCGCTTATGTTTCAGCATAGGAGACAGCCACTTGAATTGCATAAAAGAAATGCCGATCCTTTAGTCAATTCCTCTCTACAATCGGCCAGACAGTTATCGTACCGAACAGTGCGTGAAAACAAGCGAATAGCGTCGAGTATTTTGACGGATCGCTCTGCTCAATAACTCAAAAAACGGCTTCAGGTACGAAAGTGAATTTTTATGGCAGTAAATTTCTAGCATTATATCTAGTTTGCAGAGGTGTTTCGGTGAGAAGTTCTGCACACCAAAAAAACCAAATTCATAAAATTTAATGACTTACTATTTCAAGTATCTGAACAAAGTGCTAATTGATTATTATTGGTGATGGTAGAATAAAAATAACATATTGCACGTTAATCTGTGAGGCATGAATAGTGAATTTCGAAAATATGCTTGATTGAACAGCTTGTGGCTTATGGTTTATGATTCAAAAATCGTATCATTGTGTATTACTCGCCCCTACCTATCTTATTCAGCTCTATCCATCCGCTGTGAAAGTATCCTATGTTCCTTCCAATCAAGTACATGATTATTCTGGTAGTTTTTCAAATCAATACTTTTCTTGAATTTTCTGGAGAGAATAGTTTCCACTACTCTCAATGCGGAATGAACATTGTCATTCATAATTGGTGCGGCCAATTTCTTAATATACATAAATCTTTCCAACTTCCAGTGATTGGATAAATCCGATATAGTCGCTACTGCTACGCTACCGGTGATAAATTGCCATGTTTGACATAATTTGGTTTTTCACTCTCGTTGTTACCTTCTAGTGAAGACATTGATGAGAATCCAGGAGAATCATATTCATCGAAATATTAAGTTTTCCCATGAGCAGACTAGTAAAATAGTATTCAATGATTCGTCGTATTATTTTTTCATTATTTATTCTATGGCTATAATCGCCTCAACAACGTTGTAAGATTGATAATTTCATTCTACATCAGTGTATGAGTTTGAAATAGAAGTATTTTCGTCGGCTTGGAATTAGCTGTAAATCTGTTCTTCGTGTTTCTAGCCAGCTGTAACACTTGCTTCAATTATCGTAACAAGTTTGTTGCATTGTGTGGCGGTAAAATATGGTGAGCTGGGATAGAGACGCAAATATTTACCAAGTGGCCTATTGGTACAAGGAAGAACAAAATTATCTTCAAGAAAACAGAATTTTCGAAAAGATTTTGGTAGGGGAACCAATGGCTCATATTTTAAAAATATTATGAGCTATACAGGATCTTCCACGAACAACCACGAGTTTTTTTTTGAATAGAACATATTAATATTATTACGTTTTCGATTATATTCGTTTTTGGCTTTACAAAGCCGTTCGTCACATTTTTCGAAATACCTTGCGACGCCACTAAGTTATTCAAGAAAATTTACAAAATAGTTGGATATCAGGAACTAACGTAACGTAACACAGCGACCATCATATTCTGCTCAAAAAAATTCACGTGGTTGAATGTGAATATATTTAAAGAATGATAAGCAGGGGATTACGTCTAGAGTGACATTTTCAACGAACAGTTAGTCCAGAGTTTCAAACATAACATCTTATATTTTGATATCCTATAGTATAGTACTTTCCAAGTACTTCAACATTTGTTATTACAATTTATGCACGAAAGTGACAAATACGTCAAATATTTCATACGGTGATTTTGCGTTCTTTTACAAGTAGGCCATGACCAATGAGCACCAAGTTATCACTTCATTACTTCTTTCAGTTATGACTTTTATCTGTGGCTGAATTTTATCATCTTCCCAGAACAATTTGAAGGTGGAAAAAGACCTAATAGTTATCTAATTTAATGAACGAATTAAAAATCTTAATTAACGCTATTAACAGTGAACTCGAGAAGAAACAACAACTAAAATATGATTTTGTGCTACAAAAGACGTTAAAAATTCCCTCTATTAACTTCTAAACAAGTATTATAACTTTTAATGACCATGGCTCGTAAAACGATATGCAGGCCTCTTCTGTAACTTAAAATCCAGTCGAAATGAGTGAAATCGAATAGACACATATCTACTGCCGTCTGCGGATACAAGTCGGAGAAATAAATCAAAGAATATTATTAGACAAGCTTGTATGTTTTGGCATTACAGGGAGTCATCAAAGCTATTTGAGACAAATCTGCATAATAGAAAGAAGTATGTATTTGAACATGATAGAAATGGTATACCACAGGGTATGCTACTAAGACCTTTATTGGAGATATTATATATAAATTCATTACCAACTGTTACTCCTGAAGATGTGCATATGCTGATGATGATTATTCGACTTTCAATGCATTTGACGATTAAAAACCCCATATCTACTAGGTCGTTTTTAGTTTTGCTCTTATGGTTGATATAGTGTGGCTATTCTCATCGGGAGGGTATTAAAACCTAGGGACCCCCTTGACAACGGCCATGATTCAAGGAATCTCTAGCTGTAGCATTGGATATCTCAAAAACATTTGACCGAGTCTGGCACCAAAGCCTTCTTGGGAAACTTCCGTCATATGGTTTACCGCCTCAACTTTGTCGCTCACTATCGAGTTTTCTCTCAGATATCGATGCTGGTGTTCCACAAGGGCCTGCCCTGGCACCAACTTTGTTTCTGCTTCATATCAACGTTCTGCTGGAAGTGAACATCTGTCACGTCCACAGCATTGCAGATTATGGTACACTCCATACTGCTTTCTTTCTAGACCCCTTATATGACCAAGTCTTCCATATCCATGTTCGTGATCACCACCAACAACACCCTCCCATGGGATGATCAAGTGAGGTCCATTGGGAAAAATCGCTTCACCAAAATTTTTTATTCCGTGCCAAGAGCTACTTTACATCGCAGCAACTCCTCATAATTTACAGAGCACAGATTCGATCAGTCCTGGAGTACTGTTCTCATGTTTGGAGTTTGGCTCTTAAACCTACTCTGAAGCTCTTGGATTCTATACAGAAGAGAACTATTCGTCTGATTGATGATGCCATAATTACCGATTCGTTGACCTCTCCAGAACATCGTAGAACGGTCGATGATCTCTCCCTTTTCTACAGATATTCCCATGGTCGGTGTTCATTAGAAATCCCATTGTTCCGTCACGAGAGATTCCAGTTAGGTGGACTAGACGAGGTCAAGCTAGACACCCCTTCATTGTCAAGCTCGAGACCTGCCGAAATTCTTCCTATCAGACTTAATTTTTCCATCGAACAGCGAAGTTGTGAAACTCTTTGCCTAGTGAGGTCTTTCCCTATGCCTATAACCTCCAAAACTTATAAGAAAAATTCGGATGATAATCTGCTCTTCTAACATTCCACTGCTGGCTCACACGATGTTTTCCGAACATCATAGGTTTTCCGTCTCGTGTAGTCAAACTATAGAGAAAAAAGCACTATATGAACCATATCCACCCAAATGAGGCGCAATCGTCCACAGACTAGATAAAGTGAGTGACTATCGACTTTCGAAAATATCGTTAAGCCTGTTCGATATCCTCAGATCATTTGAAAGCATTTGGTTGTGTTGTGTAGCAAGTTATATCCAGTACACAGATTTATTTGAAAACTTAGGCTGCAATCAATTATTTGATCCGTTTAAATGTGCTTTGCAATTATTCGATAACTAATAAACAGACATTTGGATGCCATTTTGCTTCAGTATTGATTTTCAAACCTGTGGATCACAAAAATAACGCTTCGTTTAATTTATATCCTGCTTAAGCAAGTTTTAGTGCTATCATCTCGAGACTTTCTTTTAGATCAGTTTTTGACAAGAGCCCTTCCCCTTACTTCTCCTTCTTGCCGAGGATAGTTCTTTCCATTAACGCCTTCTCCTTTTTCAATTTTTTGGAATAATGGAAGCAGCCCAGAGCACATTATCTGTTTCAACATCCATTTGTAACTACTGAAATCAGTGTGGATACGTTTTCAATTAGTCGGGCGTCTTCATTTCCAAGGAGAGAGATTTTCTTGTGAATGTATCTGTATAGTCGACACACTACGAGATATAAATATTTCACCCATTGTATCCCAGTTTAAACTAGGCTTCACCTCCTGAGATACAGTCACTCATGCTGGTTGAACATTGAATTTGATATATCAACTGTACACACTACTGCTAATAACCTCATCGCCGTCGTTAGGGGGCTACCATTGGGTCTTCTCCGACTTGTATCGGCAGACGCTTTAGATAGACGTTGAAAATGTCAAATCGGAATTTGTATTCTGCAACTGTTCGCAATGTGACTATCCAAATGAACGATCGAAGCTTATTTCGACCTCCCAAACGTTGTCGGAGTGTGATCGATCATAGCCTACTACTACTAGAGAGTTATAGGCTATGTCTCGATATCGAAATCTGCGCTCGCATGCGCAACTCAAATTATATTCAGTGTTTTTTAGTCTGGCTGTACAGTAAGCATTCTTGTATCATTACTGTAAGAATATTTATCCACAAGTGGAGTGCTTACCTCAGATTTTCCACGTGTTTTTTATACGTTCGAAAAAGAAAACTCAAATTCATCGTTATCAAAAAAAAAAAATAATATCACCATTAGCATCATGAGTATCACAGAGTTATTGACCTTAAAAGCACATAAGAATTTGCCTAAACATCACGAAATATGTACTTTTCTACTTTGTTCGTGAATTTTCCGATATTTCGATAATGAACGGCAGTAAAAATAAAAATTTAGCAAATTGAAAGAATAAACAGTATTCGCCATTTGATTTTTCCTCCCTACAAGGTATTTCGTTTTCTTTCCGTCTACGATGTCGGTATTATAGACATCTCATGGTATTTGGGGAATTATAGACCTGCTTCTTTGTAATGTATCTACTAATCAATAATTTCTTCTTCAATACATTTGTATTCCCTGTGTATCTATATAAGAGAAGAATTTTGCCCAAGGTATTACTCTTTGATTCGGTTCGGGTTATTAAAAGCACAAAACATTAGAATTTCAGTTGTAAAACATGGAAGGGAAATGTAGATACTTCATTAGAAAGGAGTCGTAAAGACGAAATCCTCTTATGCTTCATGAATAAAGTACGTAAACTTGTTTACTATATACTCAAGATCGTCGGCACACTGTTTTATACCTTTATGAGACTGTAATCTTATTGACACTTACAGTTCCTGTGGGAGCTTAATAAGTTGCCCAGCGAACTGAGATAATTATGGATGAATTTTCGAATAAACGATCAAATCGTAAGCTTCAATTAAGATACGTCTTGATAGACATTCACAGTTTTCTGAATTTTACAATAAGAAATTGTTTTGAATATTCGTATTTGGTACTATTGTATTACATTTACCTTATGGTCAGATATTACTGTTAGTCGTTCCGATTTTACTGAAATTTACTGGTTGTTTCCGCGCACCCTGTCAGAGCCTAAGAATTTACAGGTGCTACTATCATGTAGTCACAGTATCCCTCCATAAATTGAAATGAATTAGGTTATTCGGCTATTGTTGTGATTAAAAATCAACACTATCAAATCAACATCAATTATTAACAGATCGTGACTGAAAAATTATTATTCTTATCTGCAAATATATAGCAAAACATTCGTCAAGTTGTACCGTACCCCATGAATACACAAGCGCTCGTGGTACCTACTTGAGCTAGAACTCAATATTTCATCTTATAAGATTTGGTTCATTTCCATCATCATTTGCCAATGAAAATAATAGGTTAAGTTCTACATTTGTTGCTTCCTCACCACTGTCCACTGATATTACTGAATCGTTCCGAAAATAATTAGCAGATTAATATTACAGAGAGGCGAAATATATTGCAGTGAACTGTAACACCAACAATATCGGAACATGAACTTCGAATGTTCATACAAATACTATAGTTCAGGCAACGAACCTAAAAAAAATATGTAGTACGCTAGAATTTCGAATTTTTTGTTGCATTTTGTTCCTAATACCCCATAGATCATTCATGACTATCAAGACCGCGGGGGTCGATCTTTCTACCCCCCTAAACGGGGTTTCAAACCACAGAGGAGCATTCTTATAAAAACAATCCAAAATTAATGAATTAAAAGCCGTAAATGACCCCTAGTATGTTTTTTGGGTCGCTGATCACGATTCCGCAGTTAGTTTTCTCGGAAAACTCACTCCAGATTGAAAATTTGGAAAATTTATATATTATATATAATTTATAATTTTGTTGCTAAAATGACTTCTAGTAGGTTATTTCTGATCAGATTCCGCTGTTATTTTTCCCGAAAAACTGTCCAGATGGAAAATTCGGGAAATTTGAGATTTTTCTGAAACGGTTATAAATGAACTCTAGTCATTTTTGCAACAAAATTATACTTTATTATTCATAACCGTCTCAGGAAAATTTCGAATTATTTCCCGAATTTTCCATCTGGAGAGAGTTTTTTGGGACAACTTACAGCGGAATCGTGATGAGCGACCCAAAAAACTTACTAGAAGTCATTTTTGCAACAAAATTATAAACTATATATTATCCATAAATTTTCCAAATTTCCAACCTGGAGGAAGTTTTCCCAGAAAACTAACTGCGATATCGTGATCTGCGACCCAAAAAACCTACTAGGGGTCATTTTCGGCTCTTAATTCATTAATTTTGGATTGTTTTTATAAGAATGCTCCTCTGAGGGGTTGAAACTAGAGGTGCCACGAATAGTGATTTTGCCGAATACCTTGGTATATTTCGCGGGCGACAGGTTCCGACCAGCATCATTGAACTGCTTTCAGTAACTACACCTTGGGCGTATTTGTTTCATTTGAGGGTAGGTCGTGTCACAACGCGTTTGTTGATTGTTACATAAAATTAAATTACTTAACTGCTTGCCTAGTTCGCCTAGATCGAATTGCAGACCCTTACAAGTGGTGGTCAATAAACGTAAAACAGTATCCAAGCCTAGTAGAATTTGCTAAGATGTATTTTTCATCTCCCGGTAGCAGTGTATATAGTGAGCGGTTATTTTCGGAAGCAGGAATAATTTATGAGGAAAAGCGCAATCGTTTGCTATCAACAAATGCTGAAAAAATTGTTTTCATTCATCATAACTTACTACTGATAGATTTCAGGTATTAAATATGCTAATTTTTTATCAAAATAATTGTTCTGAGTAATATTTATTATGAGTTTCTTCCCATAATTTGGTATACGGTATTGGATGGGTATTCGGCCGAATACCGAATAATGAAAAAGTTGCCGAATAGGCCGAATACCGAATGGTTGCCGAATATTCGTAGCATCTCTAGTTGAAACCCTGTTTTGGGGGGCAGAAAGGTCGACTCCCGCGGTCTTGATAGTCATGAATGATCTATGGGGTATTAGGATCAAAATGCAAAAAAATTTTTGAAATTCTAGCTTACTATATTTTTTTTTTATTATGGCCTTTTTCGGCTTATTGCCTGGACTACTATAAGCATATTCCTTCTTCCATAGTCAGTTACATTCCAACATCAGAATGAAGCAATACAATAAGAAAACAATGAATGAAACTACATTTATATGCGTATCTTTTACCTTAATCAGATGATATTAACATGCTTTATTGGATAGACCAAAGTTATCGTGATAACTTTGTCTTGAAGAATTTAATACTCAATACTAAGACGGCGTTCAGTGAAGTAGTGTACGCTTATTTCAGTATTTATAGCATGATTCATTATCACTGCCTCCCCCCTCATTATAAGTGTAGGTACAAGAGAAGTAATGTAATCAGTCTAAAAAAATGTTTCCCGATTTCGCGGAAATATCCGTTTTCGACCATTTTTGATATTACTTCTCTGTGTGCTTATGTGCGTGTAAAAAAAACACTGAGGAGAAGATTCCCCCGTTCCTATTGGTCATACGAATTTGAAATTTTGGAAACCGATCTGAAGTGGTGATGATAAGAACTTTATTGTATGGGTCAGTAGCCCCCTTACAACTGGCACTTTGACATATCTCTTCAGTTTTCTATCTATTTGAAAATTATAGAACTAAAGTACTATTTTATTGAACCATCGTAATAATAGTATGTTAGTCTTTAGGGTATCGATCATAGTTACTTCATGGTGAGGGTACATTTAATTAATACTCATTGTATCATGAAAGTAAAGTGGTCCTTTATGTGAATGAAGTTGATAGTTCACCTGATAATAACGCATTGCAATAAGGAAGAAAGGTTAGATGTTCGAACATCGTCTTTAAGCCAATCATTGTTGTTGTTTGATTAATGTTTGACTTGTTTCGTAGATCAACAAATGACGCTGCGGGATTTTTAAGAAGAATCACGTGGATCCAATTCATTTGAATGTTGCATTGACTCGCTGAAGAAAATTGTGTGCACCAATGTTTTCGTAGAAGGCTTATGAAATTATCAAATATATCCACTAGAAGAATTCGGAGAAAGGATTCGGATAAGCGAAGCGTCAAGGCATACATGTCGATAGGAAGAGACATGTAACCATAGAAGCATTTCTATTTTGTGATGGTAGTAAAATAATATTTTCATGATAGGTATATATTGTTTATCTCTGAAATCCAGATTATGATGATGAAATGCAGCAAGAGAACTTTCATAAGCGGTTTCAAGAGCAGTTGCTTTCAAATTTAAGCAGATGGTCCTGTACTATAATATATAATGTAAAAAAAGCAATGGGAAAGTCAAATACCTTAACGGAAGAGGGTTAAATGCAAGAATGGTTGAAAGAGCCTAACAAAAAGTTTGAACAATTAAGTAACAGATTGGGACACAACAAATCATTGTGTCTTCAATATAATAGGAATGGTGTTGGGAATTTCAAATTAGTATTATAACCAGCACACTTCCGATGAGCTGGTTATAATACTATCTCACTGTTATAATATAAGTTAATATCACCTACATTGAAAAACATCATCTTTAGAAACAATTTCTGGTTATGTAATGTTCCATGTTTATCATTCAGAAATAAAATGGATTACAACCACATTGCGAATCATTTTTGCGATGGACATTCACATAAATATACGCAAAACATAATATCTAATATTAATCCTATTTTTAATGCATATCCGTTAGTTTAATTCTATGGAATGACTATGAACAATAAAACAATATCATAATAATATCTTTATATATATAATTCTACTGTACGTGTGTATGTAATTGAACTCCTCCTAAACGGCAAGACCGATTTGAATAAATTTTTTTGTATGCGTTTGGGTGAAGCCCTGGATGGTTTAGATTTAAAAATCAGCCCTGCAGATGGCGCTGCAGTCGGTACCTAGGGTATTTATCTATATAGCTGGACCGATTTGAATGAATTTTTTTGTATGCGTTTGGGTGGTCCCCTGGATGGTTTAGATTCATAAATCAGCCCGGCAGGTGGCACTGCAGTCGATATCTAGGCTATTTATCTATACAGCTGGACCGATTTGAATGCATTTTTTTGTATGCGTTTGCGTGGCGCCCTGGATGGTTTAGATTCACAAATCAGCCCCGCAGATGGCGCTGCAGTCGGTATCTAGGTTATTTATCTATACTGCAACTAAGCGGCTGGATCGACTTAAATGAATTTTTGTGTATGCATTCATTCATTCATTCATTCAATCATTCATTCATTCATTTCATTCATTTCGTGTATGTATTCATTCAATGCATTTAATTTTTTTGTACGCTGTGTTTTGATATTATATGTATCGCATTTACGTAAATATTGAGAGTATTATATTCAGATATAAGTTACGTGCATAGAATTTCATTTATTTTTCGACATTTTAATTTGAGTGTATTATATTAAGTGTGTTTCGTTATTTTGACATTTTAATTTTTTTGTACGGTGTCTTTTGATATTTCAGGTGTCGCATTTCACTGGATATTAAGTGTATTATATTCACATATAAGTTACGTACATAAAACAATGCCACGTCTCCGTGGACGAGGAGGAAATATTGGTCGACAGACTCGGAATTCACAATTAGTCCAGAACCGTCGTGCAGGACAACGTCTGTCGGGTCCGCTAGTTCTCTATAATTTTCCATATGCAGTTATTTTTCAATTGCAAGTAAAACGAAGTTTCTAGGTTCCAAATTTCTAACTATACTAGATATATTAGATATCTGGGAGATTTGGGACAAGAAGAACAAAGTAAGTGGAATACGAAAAACTATAAGAACAATCACCCTTGGACACGTAAACAACATGGGTATTCACTAAATCGGACGGTTCAAAGCATGTGATACTCAAAGTGTATTCAAACCCAACTGGTAGCAGAAGTAAACAGAATTCGAAATGCGAATTTTCTATTGGTTTGTCATCAGTGAAATGCTACAGGTTTCCAATATCACTCCAGAGACGGACGTATTTCAGAGTGTGCGTTTATTTCGAGATCGTATTGCATGAAAAAAAAATTAGTTTCCGATTTTTTGTCACTTCAAATTTAGTATCGGAACACTTCAGTTATCAAAGAAATCGGAATAATTAATCATATAACGTGGGTTTCGATTCACTAGCTTGCTCCTAGTGTTCTTGTATTAGTTGCCTCAATACATAGGCAAAAGGGTTATGTACATAAAAACTAGCATATAAATTATTTATAGATAACTGATTCTATTGAAGGTAGTTGCTAACTAATTTTCCAATTTTCCAGTTAAAACCACTATTTTTTAATTGTTTCCGAGAATTTTTAACCTGTCACCAATATTACAAATAAGCACTATACTGTTGAAAAATTCCTACTGAGCTTTCATTATAAAAATAAAAGAAAACAAAATTTTTGTTACACAGTAACCTCTTCAAGTGCCCAAATGTGATAAACATTTGCGAGATAGGTCAGGTGAAGTCCAAGGAACCTCATATATTTCCGGATGTATTTCAGGCCCAATTTAACTTTTAGGTATTTTGCAGGTTACTAATGCCGGCATGTCTGACAAAAGCGGCCTCGGCGTACACCCATCGCCATAATGCTATATTACCATCTCAGGTACTCATACGGAATAGACCAAGAGCCTTACATGCCAGGAGATATTGAGTCCGTTGTCGGAAACGGAAAATGTCAGATCTACTAGAATTACCCGTTTCCGACCATCAGGTCCATACAAGCAAATAGGCCTGACGTTGTCCTCATCGATAAACAAACCAAGACCATGTATGTCATCGAATTCTCTGTTCCGCCAGAGAAGAACATAGACTTGAAAAAAGAGGGAAAATAGACAAAGTATAAAGATCTCCTGTTCGAGCTTCGCACGCTACACCTAGGTCGTATGAGTGATTCTGATCATCGCTGTTTTGGGCCGAATTCGGTTTTAGCTGCCTTCGAACTTGAAGATCATTCCGGCCTCTAAGAACTCGACGCTGAGCTTCATAGATCGGACGCAGAATTCTTCGTTCAATAGGACCATTTGGGGCACACATGTCTGTCTTTTAAGATTTTTTGATGAACAGCAAATCTTGAACAAGATCCACAACTTAACTTATAGACTTCAGAAGACATTACTTTTTCTGATTTATTTTTATTATTTTTCAAACGTTGACCTAATGTGTTAGTACATTTGAAAGAAGTGGTCAAATTCATATTGTTTCACCATTTCATTTCACCAAAACATGTAATGGTTCTATAATTTTCCGATTTATTGAGATTGTGAGTGAAAATTTCTCTAATAGTAATGTTATATTCCTTCTTTTTCTACATACTTCCTACTATAAGATTGTGGTCGAAATACTTGTTAATTACTATCTGTTTTATAATATTTAACTCCTTTTGAAAGTGTTGGGCTTACATTAGAATGGATATCTGTGAACCATACTATGATATGCTGCTAGTTTGTTAAAAATTGGATGATAAGAACTGGTATCTATAGCGTAACTGAATGTGGAGGTTTGTGATCGTGGAGTCCAGAAAATTGACGGAATTGTTGTTTTCTATTTCAAGAGCTACTCTAATGGACTTTGTTGATGAATTTGACAAATTATTCTAATTGTCTATCCGTTTCCGTGAAATACACACATATATCGTCTACGTATCTTGTCCAAAAGAAAAATTTGCTGATGAGGACATGGTTATGTATGAGTGAAATTTTAGACGCTTTGACAGTATGTGTAAATCCAAATTATTTTTATCTTAATAACAAAATTTTCAGCACATTGGAAAGTCTTGCTATGTATTCAACAATTAGTCTTATTTTAACAGAAGTTTTCATGAGTCACATGAGCCAGATCATCCATCAATATGAATTTTTGCGAATCGCTTCAATGTAGTGGAAGTAGGATGGTCAATGATAAAATCAATCATCGACAAAATACTGAGTAGATCATTAACTATCAATTGTTTCCCGCCAAACAAACGAAAGATAGATGCAGAAGATAAAACTCTTCCTTACAGTTTCATTCCCTTCGGTGTAATTTGACTCGCAGCTTTGTAAAAATATAAAGCTGTATATATTATCAGGGATCTTTTCTAGAAAATGTCTCAAGAAACATAGACGTTATAAAGAGTTTACGGAAGACAGGCAAATTGCTCTATTTTGTTAGTTTTGTTTATAATATCTCTATTTTTTTACTTTCTGCATTACGAAGTCGGAACCCCTTCGTTACCACGCGACTCTAATACTGCTGATAGCATGCAGTTACATCGCCATGCATAAATTTGTTGAGATAAAACTTCTCGTTTTCCAGTTTCCCGAGGGTTTGACTTGATCAAGTTAGGAACTGGATATAGCAGTCGCATTTCAAGTCTGTATTATCATAATCTGACTTTTATGACCACACGAGCACTGCGTATATATTATATACCATTGATAACTAACGGATTAGAACTATATAGGAAATTATTGTCATAACTGCATTGAAATGCAAACTACGAGACGTACAAATACGTATCTACGAGTTTTCGCTAAGAACAAAGAGACTCCTTTGCAAGTTTTATTCTAGATAAAATAGTTAATAATTTGTGACCATCGTTTTTAATATATCTTATATGATGTTACAGACATTATAGTTTGGAATAATTCTCAACAATATGGCCATTGGTTGCAATAATAATCAGATTTTGATATAGAATACTTCCGTTTCACTGGTCTACAATATGTCACAATCATACATCCCTTAAAATTCGACGATATCTTGAAATTGGTAATAACCAATTTTTGTTTGAGAGATGTAATGGCATAACTTTGTTTCTCTCAATAACCAATTGTTTTTATTTTGGCTTATACATCAGTTATGCATTGGAAACTTTCAAAATTGTAAAATCATGCAAATGAGTTCTTTAATTTTGAATCATTTAAAAACGAGTTTTGTGCAATAATGTGCACATGATATCGGTTCTTCCCTATCATTCTCGCACAATTACAGATCAATATAGCGAGTAACACTATAATATTGTCTTTGAGTGACTGAATCGTTTCTGAAGTATTATCTTTAACTAAACACAAAAAACAAAAATCTAAAGATATTAACAAACGAACGATGTTGTCCAAGCTCAGATTCTTGATTCTTGTATTTAAATCAACTCCTCAGGCAAAGATCTCTGTGTGAAATAATGTGCAGACTGAAGGTTGTTACGCGTAATTGTTGTGAACGTCATCGAATACGTTATCGGATATTTCGGCCAATCTGGCCGTACGAACAGGTGTTGGAAGCGTTGTTGGCAGGTTTGACTTTTTGGAGGCGGCTTTTGGGAGGCGGCTTTTGGGAGTGGTCTTATTCCTTCAAGGGAGCTTGATGAACTGCTGTTAGATAGAGTTCTCACTACAGGATAGCTCTGAACTTTGGGCCTCATATTTCTCAGTTTGTGGTGAAATATCTTTTTTGCTGCACAATCTCTCCGGTGTTTCAGTTTCTAATTGTTCACATGACTGAGAAGTCAGAATGTTTTCGAGCACCATGATTTTAGGTTTATTATTTACATCTTGCTTACTGCACGATGGTTAGTTATGTTGCCCAATATCAGGATTTTCTTCGTTTTCGTTTCCAAACTGCGATGGTTCAGGTCAGTCTGTAGAAAAACCAGGTATAAATCCGGACTCATCAAATACATCGCGGCTGAAAAGACTGACGCCAATTATTCTAAAACGTGATATAATATTATTTGGAGTAACAACACTAGGGGAAGCGGTCTGAATGATTCTTGGAATGTCGTATATAGTCATAGTATTTCTTGGGTTGTTGGTTATCCAAGAGTCGCAAGCTGTGTTCCTATTTTTAAGGGGGCCATATACAGATCGGTCTAATGGCTGCAATTTGTGCGAATGATGAGGAAAAAAGTTAACAGAATCAATTCATTCTTCTTCGCCAAGTCTAAACCTTCAATCGACAAGTGTGACACATAGTTATCCAAGAGAAGAAGCACTGGTTTTTATTTAGAACACTTTACTTGGTTGAGGAAATGCTGAAAGAAAATCCACGAAGTTATTTTCTTTCATCCACTCCCAGGGGTTAGCACCACCCGTACTTCCAACTACCCCGTTTCGAACAAAGTGATCTTTGTAGTGCACACGAGGAAACATAAGGTATGGCGAACCCGTGTTTTCAATAGGAGATACAGCACAAGCAATGACAATTAACGTGTCTCTCTCTTGTGATGTCATTATCCCCACCTGTTTGTACCCTTTCCTCGCTACTACTATATCCGGCTTTTGTGTTGTTGTTATGCCGGTTTCTTTTATAATCCAAGGATCTTCTGGGTTAAAATCTTATCTTTTCATTGTTATTGATTAAAGTGTCTAAATTGTCAAAAAACAAGTTGGCGTTATGCTTATTGAAATTTGAGCATATTGCTAGACTCGTGGCTTTGGGTATTATTTACAATAAATGTGTTTCTTTGAAGAAAGTCGGTAGACTAATCTGCTCCTGCCATTTTTTTGTTACTCCATGAATGGGGAAAATTACGATCCAAATACACGAAAAATTCGTGAGCAAGCTTTCGGACTTCCTTGGGTGTTACACCAAAATATGATAGATATATCATTAATTCAGACTCCTGTTCTGTGGAACGTTTTTTAGCAGGAATCCGAATTCTCGCGCAATTGTCTCTTTAGGTAGTTTACTCTGAATTACTTCTTCAGCGGCCCTCAACATAACATCTCTGGGGATTTGAGGTCTTGTAGTTTCTCTTTTTTATTTCCTTGGCATTATAACTGAAAACAAGATTAACGGTGTCTCAAATAAAGATGGGTAAGCTGGCGGTGGTCAAATAACCCTTTTTATACGCCAACTACCCACAAGTAAATAATTTTTCAAATATAGCGTCCTACACATAGATGACCAACAATACACCTAATCTATTTATAGAATATTTAAGGTGATGAAATATAGGATCAACTAACGCGAATCAATACTAAATTACGGTTGGATCATACACCCTATAGTCATGCATTTTACGTAAACGTTAGTAGCTAGTACTAGCTACATCCCGCGCGGAAGTGGCCCCGCCATTGCTGATTGTAGAGATAAGGAGTTGTGCTGTGATTGTATAGTATGTTTGGAGTGGGGGCGTGGCTTGTGTGTGATTGGTTGTTTGATTTGTATGTGGATGAGTGTGGTTTGTTATGATTGGTTGTGATAAGAGAGCGATTGGATGGAGTGGGCTTGTGTGTGATTGGTTGTTGGAGTTGTATAGTACGTAGGATGGGTGTGGCTTGTTGTGATTGGTTGTGATAAGAGAGAGAGAGAGAGAGAGGGATTGGATGGAGTGATGGCGGTTGTTGCGCTATGACAGAGATGACAGTAGCGCCATCTGTGGACAGCGGGGGTTGTTCTATGATCAGTAGTAACGCTAGCGCCATCTGTCTACTGAACTGTTGGAACAGAAACAGATGTTTAAGCACAACTGATCTGATTAATTAATAAAACAATGGTTTCTATATTCATAATTTTATTGTATACTTATTCTGTAAACATAGATGGACAGTTCTTTGGCAATGAATTAATGTCTAGGTCACTCATCATTAGCAGCATATTTCTTTAATTTAATTGGAAGTTTGGATGAGAACATCAAAGCATAAAACTTGAAGTGTGGGAGGAGGAGAAAATTTGTGGTGTTGATTGCGTTCCCCATCGACTGTGTATGAGTCGAAAAAGAAAGTTTTATCAGAAGTTCCTCTACGAATCCCCCGTAGATCCATTATTTCGCATCGGTAAGGCAGAAGCGCGACCCGATAAAAATCAACATCAATTTCATGTAGCACTCTGAAACAATCAAGTATATACGACCCCGGTTTTGGGATTATACCAGGAATTTGATGTAATATGAATTTCTTCCATCTATTTTCGTATATAAAGTAGCCTTCAACATTCATATCAATTATCTCCCAATCGTTTTCGGGTGGGTCGAAATCTCCACCGAAATAGAAAATATCCACATACGCGCATTCCTTCACAGCTCCAATAATGAACGTTACAAATTCTCCTGCGATTATCCAATTTTTAGATGGTAATTGTAATTCTTCGAGGGTTTTCATCAAACTCGGACATACACTTATACATTGTTTTGCATCGTACACCGTGGTAAGCACATTATGAACAAAACTGTTGTATAATTGCGAGGACATTTTCACACAGACTGATTGATTATTCAACTTAGTTGAACCTACACCTTCAAGACATGCGCAGATTATACTACAACATCAGTATTGTCATCTGTAGACTTTGGTTCAGTGAACAGTAGCACCATCTGTTAACAGAACTGTGGGAACAGATACAGGCATCTTCAAGCAGATCTGTTAGCGACATCTGTTATCAGAGCTGTTCGATCGGCTAACAGAACTGTTGAAATAGAAGCAACGAAACAGACATCTTCAAATACAACTAACCTGATATTATTAATAAAACAATGTGGTTTCTATATTCATAATTTTATTGCATAATACTTATTCCGTACATGGTATAATAGACAAGATATTATTGATATCATTAACAATATAATTATAGAAGAGATAATAATGAGATAATTATTAAATTTACTACTAGACTCTTCATCGGCGATTTTTGTTGAATTTTCAAATTTGACATTTGTTATTGTTGTTGTTATCTCCTCACCACTAGCTTCAATCATAAGAGGTCTCCAACTAGTGTCACCAAATGTCCGATTGAAGAAAACCAATCTGAGTTTATAGTAGATTATTTGTAAAGATGATAACGATGAGAATGAAGGGTTTCTCAATAATTTCAAATTCCCAAATGTTATGTTCTCGAAATCATATTTAAATCCTGGCAAACCTTTTCCATAGAAGTAATCTACATCCATTCTAAACCAATATTTCGGCCAATCATCTTCAAACGTGTTATTGACATTGAAGCAGATGAAACTTTCGATAACATCTGGAGACTGATTGATGTAAATAATATGATTCTGAATGATGGCGTGAAGGATGACGAAACTTACGCTCAGGAAAGCCATCTTGATAGAACTGAATTAATTATACTATGTTCAAAGTTTTTATACATTGTAGAATGTGAAATGTTCATAATCTTTTAGAACTCTTTCGGGGGTAAAATTGATAGCTTCCAACAAACAATATCCATTAGCCGAATTGGGGATTGATATGATTCTCTTAATCTTCTTCAAATTGTCCAGCTCTGGTATTTGTGCAGCCGATATCAATGTTGTTTGATAATAGCTTGCAAAATTCAACTGTTCCAGATAACGGAGTCTATAGTTGATTAGATCTTGTAAAATGATGATTAGTTTGAAACATTTCCCATCTAACAGAACACAAGATCCAAAATAATTTATTTTAAGCAGTTTTGTATTCAGAATTTTCACACCTTCCACAAGATCATTATCTGAGTTCGTAGAGAATTGTAATGTAGTGTTATTATCATTGTCAAAATATTCCAAAATTTCGTTTTTTTGATCGATGAATATATTCCATTCGAATGGCATAAAAGAAATCTTGTGGTATAATTCATTTGTCAATTTAACGACTGGAATATATCCTCGTGCAGCACTTAACCCAACCGATATTGAATTCAGGTTATATAAAGGATATGTCACTAAACAAATTAGTCTCGATTCTTGAGAAATGCGTTTTTCATATTCAAGTTGTGTATAATCCATTTCAGTTTGATATAGTAACAAATCAATAGCACTATCAGAGCTCATCTTTCACACAACACACAACTTGTTCGCTTCAACAACGGCGAACAACTGATAAATCATAGTACATCTTTCTTTGGAATCCAGCTGTTATGTTCAGACCCCAATCCCAACCATTCAACATATAATTTTTGTCCCCTCCTACGTAGAATTTTTTCAACTAGATATACATCTGGTTGCTTAGTCTTCTGAATTTCCGATTCATAGAATCCTCCAGATATTGGTTTTCCAAACATATCTTCTAATAAATATGTAATGGGGTTTGTAAAATGAACTCGAGAAATCTTAAAGAGCTCCGTAGACCAGCTGGGCGTATATCCTTTCTCAAATAAGCATTTCGTTTTGCTTATTCTAACTATATCACCAACATTGAATTTGTGGGGTAATGCTCTTTTCATGTGTGAATATGATCTATTTAGAACCGATTTTTCATTGCTCTTTGTAACCTTACAAGGTGCCATACCAATAGTTCGATGTTTACGCTTATTATAATCTAATACAATCTTATCTAAAACATCAATCCATTTAAATTTTCCACGCAAGCTGAATGACTGGTAGATTTTCTCTTTCGAAGTTCTTATCACCCTCTCAGCTATAGAAGCTTTCATAATAGAAAAAGAACTATAATGATTGATATGATATTTTCGCATCAGTTCAGAGAACAGTTTGTTATAGAATTCTGTCCCATTATCAGATTGAAGATTCTTAGGAATTCTATTTTTAGAATTACTTAGAACTTTGTTAAATGCATCTCGTACTTCTCCAGCTGTTTTCGTTTTCAACGGTCTCGTCCACACATATTTGGAGAAACAATCTATCACAACCAATATATATTTGTATCCGGCATTATCCCGAACGTAGCTATTCATATCAGCAAGATCAACCTGCCATAGATCGTCAATTCCTTTAATAATTGTTCTCCGACGGTTGTAATTTTTCAATGCAGGCTTATGTAACTCACGAACAATTTGAACCTTTTCTTTACTATACATATCTATAATCAGTCAGAGACAGAAAATTGTATCATATAGATTAGACAGGTTTGGATGAATACAGATCAATGGTGTTATAATCTGCTTCCCCTTGTTTATATTACATTTTGTTTTTGGTTTACTAGGTGTATGAACTTGACCAAGTCTTCTTCCTGTTTTAATAATTTTGCACTATTAGATTTGTCGGCATTCTGTAACTTCTTAATAACTTTATTAATCTCTTGTAGGCTTGTGAGGGGAATCGTTTTCAAACTATCATCATAAATTTCTAGTTTATTCTTTATCTCCTTCATACCTATCTCCAGCTGAATTTGTAATTGTTTTATATCGGAAAGAATTTTACCCTTTAACTCTTGTATGTTTGCATCAAAGATTTTAAACTTATCTTCCGATGTAACTCGTAATCGTTCTACTTCAGAATGAGTTTTATTAGTTTTAAGAACAATTTTTTTTGCATAATCTCTCTCAAAATTGTTAAGATTGTTTCTCAGTTCTATTTCCAATTGACGTCTATTAACAGAGATAGAATTCTCCACATAACGTTTATTAGTAGCGTCAGTTTGATTAACAGGTTCCTTCAAGTTACACAATATGCGGTTTTGCATATCATAATTTCCGTTCGAAGTGAGTTGTAATTCACAAGGATGATAACGTTTCAAAGCCGTAGCTTGAGATGAAATAGACGAACGACCGAACTTATCGATACTCATCTTGATACTGAACATAAATATTGATATGGCTAATACTTATTATTCAATAACATGAGCTTCCTTTAATTCCTCAATTATAGAAATAATTTCATTCGAATGATTGTTATTGCCTGCAGATGCGGATGAGATCAAGAGACGTAATCTATCTACGATCTCGTTTATATCATCCCAATAGATATATTGAATAGGCTTTTCATTATAACTCATCATATCGATACCAGCACCACTGTAGGATTTACTACGTTGATGATGTTTCCCAACAACCTCCATCAGTGGCTTGATAACAAACTTATATTTATATGATCTACTACCTCTTATCTGTTTAGACGGATCATTCTTTCGTCTAGCCGGATTCGTTAAATCCAAGATTTTTTTATAGTTCTTAGAATCTTCTTCAGAGACTTTAGGGGTAGGATTATTCATAAATATCAACTCATAAAGACCTTGAGTTCCTCTAAATTTATAATCACCAATACTAATAATATCCTCCTTAGGGTGTATATCTAATATCTTATCTCCTAATATCCATTTATGTGTAGTTGAATCTACATGAGGGCCATATACAGTATCATATTTCTTTATATCATCATCCAATAACATTCCTTCAATATAATAGCGGATTAAAGGGGGGTACTGCTCGAAATAAATTTCGATTTGTTTTTCATGCTTCTTTTCATAACTATGAAATTCCTTACGTAGTTCTCGAAGACTCACGTCACCTGAAAATCCCTCTTCTGATTCTTCTTCTTCCGGTTGACTTTCAAATACTTCTTCTTTCTCAACCGGTGTGAAATCAACTTTGGATGGTGGTTCCACTTTAATTTGGGGGATCGTTGTTTGAGCATGCTTCAATGATGATACTTTTCGTTCAATTTCACTAGTATGTTTTGAAATATCGCTCAATGGTTTAGATACAGTGCTGAATATTTTCTCTACAGCCTCATCTTGTTCAGCTTTACCTAATTTAATGGACATATACTTTTTTCTGATTATATTAGCAAGGTTGTTAATCTTCTTCTTCACTTTTCGAGTTTTTATTTCATTCGGAGGAATCATGATAATCTTCACACAACCGTTTCCAACCGATCAATGATTTCACATTAACCCCTCATAGATATATAAATGAATCAAATTTTTTCCTATATCTCCCTTTATGTAAATCACTGTCTTTGTCTATCATGATAAAACCATATTTCTCTTTCCAACACTGACAACATATATTTTTAAATTTCTCAAATGGCATATCACTAGTTACATGATCATCGTATATATGTCGAAGATTAAGATCATCTTGTTTGAAAATTATCATAGTATTAGTATTATCACGTATTCCATGTTTCGGACATTTTGCATATGACTGACACAGATAGAAACTGTCAATTAAATTATGTCTACCTCTTGAAAAGTACGCTCTGATCTTATCTTGCTTATCGCACATTACATCATCAAATATGATAACGGAATTGGGTTTGGCCTGTAGAGGATCGATGACATCATCATTTTCAGAGAATGGATGATATTCCAATCCTCGAATTTTGGCTAACGTTTCCTGAAGAAGTTGATACTTTGGTTGATGTAACGATTTCGAGTACACATATACATTTTCAAAACGCAAACCATTTTGATCGAACAACGGAGATAACATTACATTAGTTTTCCCACAATTACTAGGACCACAGATTATTGTTCTCAAAGTATTCGGGAATAAAGAACCATGTCTATCACGGTTTGCTATAACATCTGGTTCATCATCAAGATTCATTATATCAAGAGTGATCTTCTGTTTCACAACTTTCATTGTGTACTGTGGCTCATCTTCCAACTGGAATCTATTTATAATAGAGTCTCATAGAAAAAATGTTACAGTCTCGAACCTGATGCATTACGGTGAGGGTGTTGTTAACTCGCTAATAAATAATCTACCGTTCGAAGTACACATACCAGGTTATCAGTATTGTGGTCCTGGTACTAAGCTGAAGAAGCGCCTGAATCGTGGAGATCCTGGTATAAATGAGTTAGATAAAGCTTGTCGTGAGCACGATATAGCTTACTCTCAAAGTGAGAACGATTTAGATATTAGGCATAAGGCCGATCGTGAATTAGAAGAAAAAGCTTATAACAGATTGCAATCAAAAAGCGCAAATTTCCGTGAGAAGATTGCAGCTTGGTTAGTGAATAAAACGATGAAAGCTAAAAGGAAATTAGGTATGGGTATGAAGAAACGAAAGAAGAGTAGAAGGAAATCTGGTAGAGGTATTAAGAAACGTCAGAAACGTGTAGGATTTCATAGTAGTATAGTCAAAGGTATTCGTAAGAAAATGAATAAAACTGATTACGCTGATTTGAAAAAATCCTCACGATTCGCTTTGAACGTTGCTAAAAATGAAATCAAAACAGTGGGAGGGAAGAAGAAAGTAAATTTACCAAGAGTAATCCCCCTACCTAAAACAGGTGGATTCCTTCCTTTCCTTATACCTCTGTTTGCCGGGCTATCAGCTGCAGGTGCTCTAACTGGTGGGGCAACGGCCATAGTTAATGCGGTTAATAAATCAAAACAAGCTCGAAGAGATTTAGAAGAGGCACAACGTCATAACAAATCGATGGAAGCTATAGCACTTGGCAAACAAGGGTCCGGCCTATACTTGAGAAAACATCAAAAAGGTCTTGGACTATATCTTCAGAAACAAAAAAACTACCATTAAAGCTACCCAGAAGACCTTTATCGGATATTGATCTTAAGAAATTCGTTAAGATATTGAATATTCCACATTTTCGTGATGTATTCATGCGAGATGAGCTACCGATCTCTGGTCCACTCCAAAATGAGTGTGCTATTGTTAATCTAGATTCTAAAGATCATAGAGGAAGTCACTGGGTAGCTTTCATAAAGAAGAAAGATACAATTTTGTATTTTGATAGTTTTGGTAATTTAAGACCACCTCGAGAACTGATATCCTACTTTAAAAATTGTACGATACTATACAATCATGATTCGTTCCAAAAATATAACACTTACAATTGTGGACACTTATGTCTTCAGTTTCTATATAACAACGTTTCTTATTCATAGCAACTCAGTCATGTCGAACACGTTCACATTAAAAGGTACGAGTAGTAGAATTGCTGTAGACTTTTACCCTCCAATTGAACTAGATCCTAATAGTGAATATTCTTTAGCATTAGTTGGATTCCATACATATAATAGTGTGCCTAATATAGAAGAAGGTAGAAATAATAGGTTCTATTATAAATCGGATAAAAGCAAGAATATTATTCAGATTCCCACAGGTTCTTATGAGATAGCAGACATTGAAAGTTTTCTACAGAAATCTTTATCACCAACTGATAAGCAGAAGAGAGATAGCAAAACTCTGTTATCTTTGAAACCGAATAATAATACTCTAAGGTCCGAGTTGAAAAGTGTATATGAAATAGACTTTTCCCCTCCAGACAGTTTAGGTTCACTTTTAGGATTTTCCAAAAAAGTATTGAAGGCTAACGAATTACATCAATCGGATCTACCTGTGAATATCGTCAAAGTAGTTACCATACGGATAGAGTGTAATATAACAGCAGGATCGTACTACGATAATAAGTTATCACACACCATATACGAATTTTCCCCATTAGTTGACCCTGGATTTGCTATAGACATAGAACCGAGAAATCTAATTTATCTACCAATTATCAATCAAAAGTCCATTGATAATATTACCTTGAATATTCAAGATCAGGACGGTGAAGCGGTCAATTTTAGAGGAGAGCAAATAGTGATTCGTTTGGAGTTGAAAAGAAATGGGTTTAACGTTTCATAATTCTGAAAATTCTTCAAATCAATACTTAAGTCAGAATTTACGTCCAGTGCAATCAGTATATCTGAAACAAGAGCCTGGAAAGATTGTTGCTGCTGCATCATTATCAAATTCAAATATTTCATTCTTAAGATCATTGGGTTACAATGTCAAACAAACTTCAAATATTCAACGAGCCAACGTTCGATGAAGAAATAATAAAGGAAGAAACCCATACATACTATCCACATACCAATTCGTTTGGAAATAATGACGAAATTGAAATTTTAATAAATCAACAAGACATCTTGGTTGATCTATTTAGTGCCGCATTATATATAGAAGCTGAATTCAAAGTTTCTACCGATGGTATTGGTGAATGTTCTCTTTCTAACAATGTAGGAGCATTTCTTTTTGAATCCATAAGCTATGAACTTAACGGAAAGGAAATTGATAAAGTGCGAGATCCTGGAATTGTTAGTACGATCAGATCCTACTTACTTTATAACGATAACGAATGTACAGCATTGAATACATCTGGTTGGAATTATAAAGCAGCGCTTTCTACATTCAACCCTACAAATAAGTCATTTGTTCTACGAATGCCGCTAAATTTCTTATTAGGTGTATTTTACGATTATAGAAGAGTGTTGAGTGGAAAACATAAGCTACGTTTGATTCGATCCAGAAATGATGAACGTTGTTATTACAGCACTGATACAAAGAAAGCTACAATAATTGTTAAGACCATAGCACTGAAAGTGAAACATGTTTTTCCTAACGATGAAATCAAATTAAAAATGCTGGAGGATTTGAGTATCAACAAACCCATACTGATAAGTTTTCGAAGTTGGGAAATCTATGAGAATCCTTCATTGAGAACAAGTAATAAAGATATATGGACAGTGAAAACTGCTACAAATTTAGAACGTCCTAGATATGTAATTTTAGCATTCCAAACGGATCGTATAGATAATCCTAAGAACCAGAGCACATATTTCGATAACATCAATATAATTAATGTGAAATTATACCTAAACTCTGAATGTTATCATTATGAAGCTTCAAAGATGGATTTCCCGAATCTTCAATATACCGAAGCGTATCAAATGTATACAGATTTCCAGAAAAGCTTTCTCAATAAAACTTTTTTAGAACCTATTATAGATTATACATCGTTCCAGAAAAAATCTCTCTTCGTTATCGATTGTTCAACACAAAACGATTCGATTAAATCTTCGACAGTTGATGTGAAATTGGAATTTGAGAGTCACATCAATTTCCCAGATAAAACAAGAGCTTACTGTATAATAATAAATGATAAGATTATTGAATATTCGGCAATGACCGGAAATATCCGTAATTTGATTTGATAAGTTTAATCTCTCTCTTTAATATTCAACATTCACCAATATGAGGTTCGTCGTAATAGATGTACAAGGCTTCAAAGTGCCAGAATTTAGAATAAAAGAAATGTGTATTACGAATGGAAAACAATCAAATCACTACCTATTCAATTATCCCAAGCCTTATACCGAGTTAGATGAAAACTGTAAGAGACAAATTCGATATCTCGAGAGGAATCATCATTGTATTCCATATGTTAGTGGGTTTATCAAGAATAGGGAACTGAAGAATATTAAAAAAAAACATACAGTTGAGATGAATATCGATCGTATATATGTTAGAGGAAAAGAAAAATCGTTAGCCATAAGACAAGTTTTGGAAGAAATTAATGGAGGAGGAACGATAGTTGTTATAGATTTGGAAAATGATGTCAACTGTCCAAAACTGATAATGGGTGAACCTCTTTGTTTGAACAATCATACTTCAAATAATTGTTACTGTGCTGTGAATAATAGCTTACATATTCATAATTATCTTATAAATTTACTACCATTGTAAACCGATGATAATAAATGATATAAATAATAAATTGATTTTTATTTTCCTCAGTCTATATCCTGAACTCATACGAGAGACAAAATGATGAAGCTTTGTGGAATTTGTAATAAAAAAGAGATTAATACAAGTTTTATCCCTTGTAAACATAGATTGTATTGTTCAGAGTGTATATTCAATTTGAAGATTATATACTGTTTTGAGTGTGCTGATAAGAGAAAGATAATATCGAAAATATCTATAGATAACTATCGTGGTATTGTGTTTCATCCCTACTCTTCTCCAGGATAATTAAATAGATGTGGTGTTAGAAATATATCATTATGAAAAATGTATTCATATAGTATGTTACTTGTACAGTTTGTGTTATTACTTCTTGGAACTTTCTCATCCAATATAATATTATATAAGTCTACATTTAATTCTGACAATGGAAGTGCATCATTCAATCATAATTTAAATCGGAGTGATTCCATTCATTTAGAATATGAAAATTTAAATCAACAAAGACCTACCTTTACTATTTTCGGATCGAGGAAAAATCATTCTCCACATCATAGAGTTTCTACCCACCCTGAACCTCTTTCCAGAGAAGAAGTGAGAAATGATTATGAACATCGTATATCTTTTATAAATGTTCAACTCACAACTTGTAAAAGTAGATTGAAAAATTTAACCTTGGAATTATTGGATGTGAATAGTAAATATATATTAGAACGTATATATATCGAAAAATATTGTGAAAGTTCTCCTACCGCCACTACCACCATTTCTACAACCATAGATGCCCCCGCTAATAATCTCCTACAAGAGTGTAGATCGGATTTATCTACATGTGTTGCAAACAATCTCGGATTGAAATTTGAATCAGATACGTGGGCATCTAAATATTATGAATGTAATAAACCGAAATCATCCAGTTTGACTACAGTTGGCAAAGATAGAAGTGATGTTCTACCTGAACCTGTCCTATCTGAACCGTCAAATATTTCAATAAAAAATTTAGAGTGGGATTATATGAGCTGTTATCAAGAGCTGCATCGAACAAAAACTGAATTATCAAATTGTGTGTTGGAAGCAAAATTAAATCAACCTGCATTATGAAGAATGATATTCAAGAAGAAATTGGATGATTATATAAATAATTTGAATTTTCTTAAAACGCATCCAATTATACATTACATAGATTACAATCATATAACTCATACGTTTAATTATCTGAAAATAAGTAAATAAGAAAACCAAATATATGTTACATAAAATATTTATTATAATAAAAATGTAGATTATATTTATAAGTAATATATAATATATAATATGTAATATTTATAGCACTAATCGTTTTCTTCATCCTCCACCTCTGGAATAGAATAATGCCCCCAAGGTAACGTTTTATTATTTTCGATAATGTAACGTTTATTGTCACGAGCGCTTAAAACAATTTTATTTTGCTCAATAGTATAAATATTATGATTATGAGATCTAATTAATTTTTGGGTTCGCATTATCTCAGACTGATTTTGCAAGCAAGTGACATAATCCTCAAAGTTGATACCATTTTGAACTATATTATATTTAGTACCTTTGGCTTTCTTAGTTTCAGATTTCCCTTGAACTCTAACGGCATACATTTTTGATCTTAAACCTACAAATTCCGTTATTATTTCCCCACAGTATTCATCTTTCATGAGACCTACAATTTTCTTATTCACGAGTGGAATTTGAAAAATGTTGTCTAGTTTATAATCACTGGTATCAAACCTATGAAGATCTTTTTTAATAACTTCATCATACACATCTCTACATTTGATATGATAAATTAAACTGTCCGTATCAGTGTATAATAAAGATAGTGCATTTGGATGAGGGAATACTTTCATCATATAATTATAATGAAAGTCATAAACGCATACTTTCGAAATATCTAACACATACCAACATATAGAGGTTTATTGAAGATTATCTCAGTTTTATTAAGTTCTATTGCTACAAGATTTTCGTCAAATATTTGGCTGCTATTGAAGTTTGGTTTCGCAATATATGATCTTGCCCCACATTTACCCTCCCACCTTGATACTAATTTGATATCACGATGCTTCCTAACATTTTCCATGAATTTACCAAAACAAGCGTTGATAAACAATTTGAAGAGAGCTACTTCGAAAGCATTTCTAGAATTCATTCTCCTTTTTGTATTCAACTCAATATATGGTTTTAACCAAGGAGCCTGATTGAATTGTAATATTCTATGAATTTTAGTTAATCTTACTCCTAATTTTAAGCATTGTTTCAAATTTCTATACTGTATTATATATCGATATTTGGAATAAAGGGTGGTTAGTAGCTTTTTCAATTTGGAATGAGGTGGACACATATGTGTAGGACATAGAGGTAAATCTTTATGTAAATCGTGTAATATTTCGGGGTAATCTAAATCAACTTCAAGCATATAACCTATATCAGATTCATCTGAAACGTTTTCAACTTGAAATTCTTCGAAATTCTTAACCCATTTAAAACCTCCATAAGGTAGATATTGACTCATGGCCCAACCGTAAAGATTACACACATCGAAATACATTAAAAAACTGTTCTCTTCATCTGGATTGAAGTCCATCATGAATTTATTATTTGCTTTTGCATATCTATTACAACATTGACTGATACCACCTCGTACACCACCTTCCATAAACATCAACATATCTACATCTTGGATATATTCTAAGGAAATTCCTGTATATTTTAACATACAATCCCAAGTATATCCTGGAGAAGTATAGTAAAATCCAGGATCAAGATTATATATGCTAAGAGATATTGAACGAAAATTTTCGAAAACATCTGCCAATAATAGTACATCTGTTTTCAGATAAAGGTCACTATATTCACCTAACGATGAGATATTGAAAGTTGACCACACATTACATGCATGGGTATATTCGACTTCCTTGATTGGTTCATCATTTAATTTATCGTAGAAGTGATCAACAGATGGTAGATTTATATCATCCAATTTTTCCCACGAATTATATTCATAGGGAAAAACACCTTTCCTCATTAGCAGTTCAAGTTTCTCATTTGATAGCTCTGAAAATTCTTTCGTTAAAATTTTGAAATCATCTCTTTCCAAGTATGATACTAATTTGTTCAGAGGTGAACTTAAAAAACGACATGAATCTATAAATCGAAATTTGACAGCTGATTTAAATCCACCTTTAGCGAATGATATATATTTTTCTTTATTGATGGGTAATAATTGAATTGATCCAGGAGAATTTTGTAATAAGTCTTTTATCAAGAGATGTTTATCATAATTTGAAGAATTATGTGCAACCACAGGTACAATGAATTTTTTTTTAAAATTCAAATTACAACTTTGATGGGCCACACCACGGTACACTCCTGTGAAGTGACAGTGATCCCTTACACGAATATCTGTTTGAGAGAACTTTGAACTACATATGTGACAATGCTCTTGCGTTCTGAATTCAATATTTTGATTCGTGTCTAACTTCTTCATAGGTTCGATATATTTCAATAATAATCCTATTTGTTCTCCAACTAAGTATATCTAATTGTTCTGACAACCATTTAGTACATTGAGGACCTCTATAATATTTATAAATAGATGAAGAGTCATCATATGAACATTTTATATAAAATCCTACACTGTATGCTTCATGCATTTGAATTTTATTGGTACTCGATAATGTAGGATCTGGTGTACATTGTTGAATAGGTATAAGCAAGGCCTCAAAATCAAAATAAATTATGAAGGGTATAGGTTCTTTATGAACAAAATTTTTGAATTTTAATATTTTCTCATTTGGAAAACTCACCTTGCAAAAATTATCATCTCTACAAAATATTAAATGTTCATCTAATTTTTGTTGAACATGAAAATAATTTAAACATCTATCACATATATAGATTGTATGTTTTTTCGAAACTTGAGCACTGATCAATCTAGATAAATTTTTAATCCAACAATAATGATATCTTACATTCTCATCATCATGTTCTCCATTCAAAGAATATTGATTTTGGATTAGTAATAAATTGAGGTGTTCAGATAATTTTGTTCTTGTTATGTATGTGGGAAGCACCACATAATTCCCATTTTTCTTTTTTCGTACCAATTTCAGCGTATACACATTTATAGAAATATTATTATTTTTTTCGAATATCGCAACTTGATTGATATGTAGAGGAAAAGTTAAATTTTGTAATTTCAATATATTAGAAAAATGTGGGTAAGACTTAGTTCTATCACAATTCTTTTGAACGGGGTAAAGAGCTGGAATAACGGCCCAAGCAAAACAATACTCATCCTCATTCTTAACATTAATTACAGCATTCTTATTTACAATTTCTTCTGGTAATCGTATATAAGATGAGCCATTATACCCCGCATTGAGCAGTTCAACTTTATTTATATTTATTTGAAGATTGATAACATTTCGCAACATCCACCCCGAATCTACTTCTTTAAATTCATCAAGCTTATTCAATATAGGATGAATTATATTATTTTCAAACCACTCCTGAAGATTGTCGGTAGAATCAATCTTCGCAGTTTTAGTATTGAAATATTTGAAATCTGTTTTAATTAAATCTAGATTAATATTGTTTTTAATATATTCACCACAAAAGATTGAATTTACTTTAACTATATGATAATCAGCAATTATTCTAGATATTCTAGATTTAAACAGATGATAAGCATCTTCTAAAAATGTGTGAGGATCTAAATGTTTCAAATTAATTATAGTACCACATCTTATTTTAGTGGAAAATGCAGATTTAAGATCTTTCCATCGAATACGGTCTGATCGACATTCTCTCATAGGATTATCAACCCCCATCCCTCGATGAAGATTTAAATTTTGAAACAACACCTTTAACCTTTTGATGTGTGAAATATTTGTTTGAAGTTGATTTACATGTCCCAAACTCATAGCAGAGTTCATTAAATGATGATTAAATTTCCTTAAATGATTATTGCAAAAATTAACCCATTTATATCTCTCTAATTCTGTGAATGTTATATTTCTGAAATTATCATAAGCTTCATGAATTATCTTTACTACTTCTTTACTAATATTTGATATATCACCCATTTTGAGGATTATGTATAAAAACTATTTAGATATAGATATTTTCTGAGCAAAATAAAATAATTGATTGTTACGTTACCTAAAATGGAGGAGCAGGAGGAGGAGGTTCATTAATGAAATTATTTTCCTTTGCGTGGTTTCTTAGATGATGATGATGATGGCTGATTGACAGCTTGGTTTGAAGGTTCGATATTCTCCTTTTCTTCACTTGTCTTAATGAACTCCAATTTGATGGCAGAATTAGCTTTCCCCACTTCCTTTCGTCCTCTATAAATGATAGAATATGTGCCGTCGTTGAATTCTTCAACGTGTTCCATCAAGATACTGCTTATTCTCTTTGGAATGAAGCAAACAAAGTCCCCCAGATAGTAGGTCCGAAAGCAGTTTCCACTATTTTTGCCTTATAGATTATATATGGCTTGCCGAGGATGAGGTTGGATGCCTTGCAAACATCCTTATTCTCTAGAAGAGAAATTTCGTTAAGTTGAGATAAATCCATAATATCTGAAAAACCCCCACATCGACTTTAGACTATTGGAAATATGATTTAGATTGGGATGAACTTACCTAAGAAAATAATATACAAAGTTTCAATAAACGTGTATAGCACACAAATTTGGTCGTGACGACTCGTTTGAAGGATGAATATTGAATGAATGATAAAGTTTCAATATCAAAATCTAAACGGTCTAATTATTTCACAATCATATACATTGATAAACAAAACAACGGGAAATCTATTATCAACTGGTTTAAATTGATTGAAAATAATCAGGTTTCCTTTTAAACAGGAACAACGATTTGATAAACCACTATCGCTTTTTCTAATCCTTCATGAACAGGAAAAACCTACTTTCGATTAGTTCCAATTAAACTAATCCGCTTCCTTTTCATATATCATCAGGAAAAACTAATCAGTTTCCTTTCACATAAGTCAACGGGAACAGGAAAACTAGATTGATATAAGTATACTAATCTAATTAGTTCTAATTAAATGTTGATATTACAATTAGTAAATAGATTAGTTTTCACTTCGAAATAACGTTTTCTTGTTAGTTGCATCTCAAAGTTCAAGCAAGCAAGCGAAAAGTTCTCTTCAAGTCTTTTAACAATGGAAAGCGGTTTAAATATGGAAGAATTAACCAACAGATTCACACCACCAGCTGATCCTCCTGAATATCTATCTGCAAAGTAAGTTTTATTAAGGAATATCTAGCGATAGATTATATGTTTTAACTAATTTTGTAGTGGGTATATCGTATTCATACGCAAAAATGATGGTAGCATGGTGAAATACAATGATAATCCTGTGGGGGATGATGATATAATAATTGTTCTCAATGAGGACAATTCAATTAGAGGGTATGTCATTCCTCAATTCCATAAATTGTTTTGGGGGTATTAATTATAATTTATTTACAGTAAATTTGATATGAAAAATGGCAGAATAGGGAAATGTACTCTCATGGATGGTACAGAACTGGTTATAAATGGGATGATACCTTCTGATGCCACCATAGTGAGTACATTTTTATCTGGTGGCAACCTTGCACCAGAAATTGAGAAATGTATGTTGGAGGATGGGACAGAGGTTCACATCAACGAATCATTTGGCAATGTGTAAGTTCATTGAAAAATATTACCAATTCTAGTTGGGAACTAATAATACATTTCTTATAGATATAACGATAATAATAACAGCTTCACTAAGAAGCCCCTGAAAAGGAATAGAAATAAAAAGTGAGTATTTCCTCCATTTCATTCTGTTGTTTTCGATATTGTTTTATTTTTTATAATTTTAGTGAACGTATGGCAGGGCCAAATATATTGAGGAAGAAACCACGTAAAACCGAACCACCTATAAACCCGATTCATATAATCGATGATGATGAAATAAGGTGTGTGATTTGATTAGAATCAAAGTTCTTTGAACATCTTTTTTTTCAATGTTTATAGAGATCAACAACCATCAACCTCCAGCTCCCTGCCACAACCACGACACTCATCCTCTCCACCACCACCAACACCTTCGACAGCCCCACCCCTACAAGTCCACCATAATGAGGAGGAGGAGGATTTGAAGGAGATATCTGTTTAAGCCACGAGTAAGGATTTGGTGGTCTTAATCGTGGAGGTATGTGCATTTTTCAGTTTTTATATTGGTTATACTAATTCCACTTTTTCCTTTTCTTTTCATAGTTGTCTAAAAGTGGGAATAAATATCTGTTTCAATGGAGATGAGGATGAAGTAGGTATATACCCATGAGTATACGATTCATAACAAACAAGTGTTCTTACACTTATCGCCTTGTGATATTTATGCTATTCAACGTACTTTGATTCTTATATATATATATATATATATATATATATATATATATATATATATATATATATATATATATATATATATATATATATATATGTATACTATACAATATTTCCTCAATAAATATCTATATTATTATTATTATTATTATTATTACACTTACCCTAATAAATTATTATTAATCTAAAAATAAAAGAACGTTATAATATAGTGTGTGTGTGTTTTTTTTTTCTATTGAATTATGTCTGTCAACACCTACACAGACCATCTGTATTCAGATTTATCAGTTTCCTATAACAGGTTTGATCTGTTTGACACAACAGACACCTGTATATGTTCGAACTGTTCTGTTAACAGATGTTGCTAACAGATCTGTTTGAAACATCAGATCAGTTGATAACACTATTCTGCTATCAGAAGGTGCCACTGTTCACTGAACGACCGCTGTCCACAGATGGCGCTACTGACATCTAATTAATCAGATCAGTTAAGCTTAAACATCTGTTTCTGTTCCAACAGTTCAGTAGACAGATGGCGCTAGCATTACTACTGATCATAGAACAACCCCGCTGTCCACAGATGGTGCTACTGACATCTAATTAATCAGATCAGTTGTGCTTAAACATCTGTTTCTGTTCCAACAGTTCGGTAGACAGATGGCGCTAGCGTTACTACTGATCATAGAACAACCCCCGCTGTCCACAGATGGCGCTACTGTCATCTCTGTCATAGCGCAACAACCGCCATCACTCCATCCAATCCCTCTCTCTCTCTCTCTCTCTCTCTTATCACAACCAATCACAACAAGCCACACCCATCCCACGTACTATACAACTCCAACAACCAATCACACACAAGCCCACTCCATCCAATCGCTCTCTTATCACAACCAATCATAACAAACCACACCCATCCACATACAAATCCAACAACCAATCACACACAAGCCACACCCCCACTCCAAACATACTATACAATCACAGCACAACTCCTTATCTCTACAATCAGCAATGGCGGGGCCACTTCCGCGCGGGATGTAGCTAGTACTAGCTACTAACGTTTCTTAAAATATGGTTTCTTACTATCTACACTTAATCTATTTATACCACTAACGGTGTCTCTGTCACTATATTTCAGGGGGTTATTTACACAAGGGGTTGATAGTTTCTTTGGTAAGGACGGTTGCTGCTGGGGTAGATCGGGAGTAGGCGGTGTCATATTGGGGATCGGCGAATAGTACAGCTGGAGTTCTGGACTTGATTCCGGACTGGAACCAAATAGATCGTGCAGCCTCTTTCCCAGACGGATGGCAGCCTCGGCGTCTTTCCCGGAAGTTCTAATTTCCGGAACTGAAGTCATATTTACTCCTGGGGAAAGAAAATTACATTAGTTAACAGTTAATTTTTTTCAAGTCCTTTACATGGACTCGAACGGGTTTACGACTAGTTCCATTTTCCAGCTCGACCACTACCGGTGAAATGATTTTCTTCACTTTAAACGGGCCTGCGAACTTCGGGGCCAGTTTAGCGGCGAAACCTTGAGCTGCCGAGGATAGCGGGTGTTCTTTGCACATGACCTCCTCCCCTACTTTAGGTGCCCAATCGCGCCGTCTCAGATTATAGTGTCGACTCTGGATAGTGAAGGCTTTATTCAACTGTAATTTGACGAAGTTGACGGCGTCTCTCAATTTTCCTAACTGTTCCTCATGTCTAGTAGGATCGGGGTTTCCATCATCATCGTCGCTACCCGGTCCCTGAACTTCCCGGAACAAAGTCTTCGGGTGGTCCACTTCTCGACCGTAGTTTAAATATGCGGGAGTAAATCCAGTTGAGTCATGTCGGGCCGTATTGATGGCAAATATGCGTCCCATGTACGGTGATCGTCCTCACAGTATTGCGCAATCATCGTTTCTACCACTCTATTAACTCTCTCTACTGGATTGGCCTGTGGGGTATAGGGAGGGGTGAGTTTACGTTTGATTCCAAACTCTTCTAAAAATTTCCGAAATTTATTAGCGACAAACTGGGCCCCATTGTCACTAATTAACACTCTGGGACAACCGAATCTCATAAGCACCCTATCTTTCAGCACCCTCATGAAAGTTTCCGTGTTCGCTGTCCGAATTGCTTGACATTCTGTCCACTTGGTCAGCCGATCCTGCAGCACTACTAAATAATTGTTGGATTTGTTCGATCGAGGTAGGGGTCCTACTAGATCCACACTCACCATTTCCCATGGTTTGGATATTTTGCTTTGCTGCATGAATCCCGGAAGTGTCTGTTGCGAAGCAGTGCTCGCATTTCCTCACATAGCGGGATATCTCCCTGAACATACCAGGCCAGTAGTATCTCTGAGCCACCCTTGCGATTGTTTTATTAATCCCTAGGTGTCCTGCCGTGTTCTCATCATGACATTCGTACAGAACCCGTGTTCGGGCATTCTTTGGAACACATAACTTCCATGGTTCGGGGGAGGCTCCTTCCGCGTAATCATTGGCCTCGTGAAAGTGTCTGTATAGATTACCGTTTTCCACTCGATAATCCGGAAGTAGTTCGGGTTTTTCGTTGACGGCTTTAACTTTCTTTTCCCACCAGGGATCCGGTATAACAGGCTCGATAAGGGCAATCTCTTCTTCGTCTTCGTGATCCGGCAATGGGGCTCGGGACAGAGTATCTGCTACTCTGTTTTATACACCCTTCCGATACACAATCTCGAAGTCATATTGCTGCAGTTCTATGACCCATCTGGCCAGCCTCTGGGATGGGTTTTTCAAATCGCGTAACCACTTTAAAGCCCTGTGGTCAGAGATAACGGTAAATTTGTAACCTTCTAAGTACATTTTCATCTTTCGAATTCCAAAGATAATGGCTAGACACTCTTTTTCCGTCACGGAATACTTCTTTTCTGAGGAACTTAGCGTTCGGCTAGCAAAGGCTATTATTTGTTCCTGTGAACCTAATTTTTGAGTGAGGGCCACCCCAAGCCCGCTATCTGAGGCGTCTGTTTGCAGCGTAAATGGTTTGGAGAAATCAGGACACGTTAGAACCGGAGCCTGCGTAAGTTTTTCCTTGATTTTCTCGAAAGCTACCTGTTGCTCGGGAAGCCATTGAAACTTCATTTGTTTCTTCAATAGTTTCGTTAAAGGCCCCACCATCTTTGAAAATTCAGGAATGAACCTGCGGTACCAAGATGGGACTCCCAATAATCTCCTCAAGCTACGTACATTCGTTGGAGGATTCATTTCCACGATAGCTTCCACTTTCTCTGGGTCTGTTTTTATCCCTTCTTTTCCCACTACATGCCCTAGATACCGTAGTTCCGGCTTACAAAAGTGGCATTTTTCTGCGTTAATTTGCAGATTGGCCATCCTCAATCTTCTCAGCACTTCCTTTAAATGGGCCAAATGTTCCTCAAAGGTTTTGCTAACTACAATTATATCGTCGATATATGGGTATGCATTTGGCTCCATGTCCGGTCCTATTACCCTATCGAGTAGGCGTTGGAATGTGGCTGGTGCTGAATGTAATCCGAAAGGCATCACTGTAAATTGATATAGTGCTCGGCCGGGGACAGTGAAGGCAGTGACAGGTTTACTTTCGGGAGTAAGCGGAATCTGCCAATAGCCTTGTTTTAAATCCAGGGTAGACACATACTTTGCTTCTTTCAGCTTTTCAAGCGTGGCAGTAATATACGGTAACGGATATGCGTCCTTTTCTGACTGGGCGTTAACTTTCCTGAAGTCTATACAGAACCGATGCTTACCCTCTTTCTTTTTGACGAGCTCTATTGGTGAACTCCATGGACTGTTCGATGGCTCAATTACTCCCTCTTCCAACATTTTATTTACCTCCTTGTCCACAATTTCCTGCATTACGGGATTCTGTGGTCTATACCGCTGTTTTATAGGGGTGGGATTCTTCAGCTTGATTTGGTGTTTAACCAGCGGCGTACATCCTTTCACGCCTATAAATTTCCCCAGCTCGTGTTTCAGGAATGCTTTCAGTCTCTCTTCCCGACTAGTCTCCAATTTAGAGATACTACCTATTATTTCCGTTTGGGTCTCAACCGCGTTCCTGGGCATATCGGGCTCTCGCAGGTCAATGGTTATCTGCCATTTATATAATAAATCCATCCCTAAAATAATCTGGGACATCATTCCCGGTAAGACCAGAAAATGTCCTTCCTTGTCTTGGTTATCCACAGTACATTTGATATAAAACCCTCGGTTAATTGGTACTGTGGCCCCATTCGCTAAACACGCCCTTTGTCTGACCTCTTGTTGTGGAACATTCCATCTTGAACAATGATCGGCCACCTCCTCATTAATATAGGACCTAACTGATCCTGTGTCCACTAGTGCTGAGAACACTTGCCTCCCTATTGCAACCTTAAAATGTATCCTCGGGTCCACTGTGCCCTCGGTTGTGGAGGATACATCCTTTATTACAGGTATGTGTTCTATGACGTCCCAGCGGCTCCTGCTTGTCCGCTGGACGTCCGCTCGTTTCCCGGTTTCGTATTCCTGCATTGGCATTCTCGAGTCAGAATACCCTGCTTGCCACATCGCGAGCAGAATCGTTTAAAAGTGCCCCTACACTCGAAACGCCGGTTTCCCTGCTCGGGTGCCATTTTGAAACCTCCTTCCGCTTGAATGGTTAATTACAAGTGGGGAGGTTGTCACTTACTGTCCTCTTATGACAGTAACTGACCTGCTCGGGTTTCTTGAGGGTCCAGGTTCCCTTTTTATATAGGTTTTAAAATTGCTGTTTCTCTTTCGTGTGGATTGCCAAATAAAACAGATATTTCTTGTTTAACTAAGTTTATTAATTATCTCTATTTACATTTACACCAGCTATGTACAATCTATTTACAAAATGTTGCTAGGAACAGGCCGTTTTAATGTGTTCGTTTTCCGTGTATAAAATAACGCGCTAATTAGATGTTTTCCTATCGTCGGGAGTCTCCACCATCTGCGTGAGATGGTAGACAAGTTTTTGTCCCTAGGTCTAGAAATGAAATGAATCGCGACAATTTAAATATTCAGTACACTGTTAACTTCGACGGAGCGTGGGTCGTGTATTCGCTCTGATCTGTATTTCAGACGTAATTTCTTACGGAACGGGGTATAACGGACTAGGTTGATTTGTCAGCTATCGGCTATGACTGACTTAATAATTTCACACGTCGGTCTCGGAGAGAATCACAACGTAGCCCCTGAAATCAATTCGCAGACGCTGGATCGTATTCGTCCAAGCGATAAGGATTGATTTTTCCAGCGGTTTCGGCTGTGACTTTATTAACAATTCTACAAATCGGTCTCGGACAATATCCTAACTTAGTCTCTAGAAAAACAATTCGCAAAGCTGAATCGTATTCGTCCAAGCTAAAGGGATTGTTTTGTAGACTATTGAATTTATAAACAAAGTTCGAATTTGAAATCGGACTTATATACTGGAATGTTAATTCTCTAGAAAAACAATTCGCAGAAGCTGGATCGTATTCGTCCAAGCTATGAGGATTGATTTTTCCAGCGGTTTCGGCTGTGTGTTTATTCACAATTCTACAAATCGGTCTCGGACAATATCCTAACTTAGTCTCTAGAAAAACAATTCGCAGAAGCTGAATCGTATTCGTCCAAGCTATCGGGATTGTTTTGTAGACTATTGAATTTATAAACAAAGTTCGAATTTGAAATCGAACTTATATACTGGAATGTTAATTCAATGACTTGAATGGATTTTAAACGGCAATTAATACTCACTCTCTATTTCTCGGATTTGCGCAATAGCAACGGCTTCGGGTTGTTTAGATTACGGCAGGTCAATCTCGGTGCTGGTCTCGCTATGAAATGGGCTTGCTTTTATACAGATCGCGGCGTGTGTCGTAACGTGAACAGGTGACCGGCTGGCGAATTTTGTTCAACAGTTTTTATACATAGATGTGCACGAAGTTTGATCTCTTAACTTTGCCTATGTAATTCGATTCTACTGAGATATTCAAATTTATTTGTAAGTAATGAAGAATGCTTCATTACAGTACCATGACAATTTGATCTCGATATTTTTATAATATAAACACTACTTTTTGAATTGTTAGCCTAAATATGGTGAAGTGTTGTGTTTCTGTTCTGATGGCAAGAAAAGTTTTGATTTTGTTTGCTACTCCGAAGGTTAGTATTCTTAACATGGGGAAAATTAATTTTTAATTATTAATTCATTCTCCAGAAAGAGGAACAATTCAGGAGGTTGGACGACACGTTTGACTGAATCAAAAAGGGGAACGTCATATGTAAAACGCACTTCCTCCGATAACATATTATCAAAGAATTGAACTAGTGCTATCCGATGGGTTTATTCACTTTAAGCAGAATGATAAGGATATTTGACGGAATAATTCATGCCCTATAGAAGATACTTCAATATCTGCTGAATTTGCCAAGGTCATTACTCACAGCAGAACTAGCAGAAAGGTGAATAATTATGAAAAACCCATTTTTGCGTTCTTAGGATAAAAATTTAGCTATGCTTGCAAATGTTATGGTATTTCAATAGAGAATGGCATATGAATGGTAGGTTCAACGTCCTCGTTGCAATATTTGTCACACACTAACTCAAAAGCGAGACCATGAATAGTACAACCAAAAGAACTACAAAAATAACATCAAATTCATTCTACTACATCGACATGCAAAACGATTGGAATGAAAGGTAATCCATTATCTATTATCGATGTATATAGAAAAGATGATGCATGAATGTTGTTTGTTGAATTAATATTAGGCAGAGCTTCTTGACAGTTGAATTACCATTTTCCTGTGAACATTTCTAACCCTGATATCTAATATATTACGACACCTGCAAATATTCAATTTTGTAGTTGAACGCTCACTGCAAGGACTTATACTGAGTGTTTAAATAACACCAGCCACTATAAACTATTGAAGCTTTAATTAAAATTGCTTTTTGGATTTGACTTTATTTTAAACTGCATCAAATGAGTCGAGGTAAATTACAAGTTTGTTACATTTGTCTGATATTTTCCAGCGAGAAAACGAAAAAAAAGAATTCGATGACACGAGGTGAAAGTGTTAGGGAAAAGGAGAACGTTTTGAATGGAGTCATTGGCAGTCTTTCCCCTGAACAAAGAACCTATCAGAACTTGCTTCAAAGCATGCTAAGAGCAAGAAAGGAATCCTTGTTTCTCATACATTATACATTTTCCTCATAGCTTTTTGTAGTAATTTGCTGCTTTGAGCATGTTCAAGTGGTATATCCATACTATTATCTACTTAAGTAGATTAAGTATTTCAATAATTCTCCCATGAATGTTACATATTGGTTTATTCTGTAGTATAGATTATTTACGATTGACATTAAATTGTTTAGACATAGTATTCTGTTTAATTTGCATAATATCACTTATTATAACTAGCTCTCTCCACTAGCTTGATGATATGCTCTTTCCATGTTAGATCAATCATAACTCTTTTAATTACGTACTTCTCCATTTAATTGCAGGCCGAAATATTGTGGTAATGTATTATTATAGTTCAGATGTACAGTGTTAGTGATATTGAGAGATATCTTATTATGGTCTAACCAATGTTTGAACAACTCAAGACATTTTTGTAATACTTTTTCAAGCCTTTCCAATTATTGCCTGAGGCAATAACTTGTCTGTAACCAGTATTCGCAACTACAATTTAACATTCTCTTAGAGAGATCATGAGTAGGCCAGGATTTTTGATTCGTACTTAGTTATAAATTGGAAATATTTTTTTTTCATTTTCAAATAATTTGACTAAATTTTTGATTTGTACTGAATAATGATCATGATGAATTATTTTAAGGATGAACCTTAAAATTATAGCAAATATGACATATTACAAAGTATCGCACTACTTTGTAATGTTTGTCTGAAGAAGCTACGATGTTATAGCAGGACTATAGTTACATTTATTCATTAAACTAGTCAAATTGAACTTTTAATAGTTATTTTATTTAAGTTTAGAATGTGATTTCATGATGTAATGGCTGATTCTATTCAATTTTTCGAACAAGAATTGTATAATTCTTTTGAAGTATATCACAAGACTGAGAATCAAATATATTCATAAGATAATAAAAAAATAATATAAGTGGAACGTCTAACATTGTTTCGCAGAACTAAGTACATCAATTACGATTTCGAATAAAGTTGTTGCTACACGTAAACAGTTCACTAAATGAACATCAGTAATTCGTTTTCTTGATTGAGATTTGATGTGGTTCATCCGACTGTTCACATGTATAAATGTTAGCAAATTAATAATGAAATCATGAAAAGTGCATGTTCGTAAACCGAAGCTAGCCAGTCGCGCAAACAGAAGAACATTGAGGCTAAGTCCTAGCTGCTGCTGTTTTGGAGAAGGTGCAGAAACTTGCCTCAATATAAACCAGAGCTATGGAAACAACACTAACAGCAGCCGTGGAAGTAATATTGGACCTATTCCCAATTGACATTATGATCATAAGGGAGGCAAAACTTCTGAGACTACAAATGACGAGTAACAGATCCGACCATAATAGAATCAAGAAGATTGTGAGAGGTAACATTCTTGGAATGAAAACAACGGAACACATCACTCCCAGGTGCTACTTGAACCCCAAATATCAAAGCAGTTATGAATGAACAAAGTTAGAGGACAGACGACAGCGGAACCTGGCGAGACCACTTGGTATTGAGACAGGTCCAAAACTAGGGAAGGAAATGGTTCTAAACTAAGAAGAAACTATCAATTGAGTATCTCATTGGGAATGCACAACTATGCAACAACATGAGAGGAGTGCGTAACGTACTGATCCTAATATGCACAGATATCCAGGCATCACTGAAAGCACTCTTGAATTCAGAAGTAACCTCGAGACTGATATGGGATAGTCGTGAAGGACTCAGCGCTTTAGCAGAAAACAACACAATAACTTTGATGTTGGTCTCAAGAAACTGTGACTTCCAGGGCAACAAAAGAGAGCCTCAAATATTGGTCAAGAAGCTACACTCGTCAAAAACCTGTCTGGGGATGCATTCGGGACTACATCAAACAACAGAATGAACACTGGATTGAGGCTCCTCGTGAAGGGCTCACCGTAAGCAAATTAATCATTAGATCACTAACTTCCCAAAAATTTCTTGCGAATCTTTCGAAATACATATAAAGTCGTCAAAATATACCGTACATCATTGCATTTTAAAAGTTCATTAGAATTGACAACATAATGTGTTTCACAAAGAACCTTTAACTTGAAAAGACATCATATTATACTCTATGCCACTGAAAGTTCATTCGGGTTGACGAAATTTGTGTTTACAACTGTTTGCTTTATATTTATAATCATGGGTCGAATTCATGGAAGTCAAACCATCGTTCATACCATCTCCATATATATTGTTGAGAAAACTCTTTTGATTTATGTTGCCCCACGTTGTGGTGACTATTGTTAATAAATGGTCTTTTCAGCTTATTATTTGTTATGAATTATTTGATTAATTTGATTCTTTCAATGTTTTGAATTCTACCGGCTAGCTTTCTTATTGTATTTTATTTATTTTGAATCTTATGTTTGTTTTGAATTGAATAATGAATTTTCACCTTTTTATTTTTATATTGAATTATATATGGAATTAAACACAATGTTCTTTGAATGTTAAAACTTTTAATATTTAAATTTCTATGACTCTAATTTATCTCTGGTCTCAATTTTTAATAATGTTATGTTCAAATAGATCTATGATTTAACCTCAAAATTATTTACTATTTATCTTTATTTACAAAGTTATAATCTACAATCTTTCTTTCAGATTTACAGACAGATAATAATACAATGGAGAAATAATAAATGAACTTACGTTTAGTTTATATCCAAGAATATGTTTTAAAATGTAGGCAATGTTCACTTGGCTTGTTCTTCTTATTAATTTGATAATTCACTTTAACCATAGGTACACAATTTCTCTGCTATTCAAAATAAACACAGGTAAACTATTTTGGTTACTTCTTTTGGAATCAGGAACTGTTGATAATTGTAAACTTAGTTTTATTCTTTTTATTAAAGATACAAAACTCTTTAATGATGTTTGGAACTTCATCGAAGGCTGGCTATCGTTCGATGTTACTTATGAATTGTAGGCTATTGTAACCTTTAAACTTTGTTCGGAGACTTGGAACACTACTTGACTTGTAGAAATTATTTATTTGCTTCGGTTACTTTCAACCTTACGAAGCTACTGGAACACTTGGGTTCTCCGATGTTTATCCAATAAACTAAGGTTATGGAAACTTTATGAGTTGCTTGAGTACTTTGACTCTTCAGATGTTGATGGCTAACTGACTTGGCTTGTCTTCAGATGCCTTTTATAGACCTTCAAAACCGATGCTACTTGATGTCATATTCAACCTATGAGGTGCTTTCTTTACCTATCAAGAATGCTTTGATGATTGTTGCAAAACTGACATAAGTTTACATTGTTATCAGTCTGACGTTTATAGTCCGTCTCGACCAATCAGAATTTAGTATTCTATAAATTTTGAATTATTGGAGATTTTCAACTTATTTCAAATGATGATGATTCCTTCTTTTTAAATTAATATTGCCTACATTTTTCCACACACTTTGGTATAAGATAACCTATGATTAGGTTATTATTAATATGATTATTCAAATAATTATTATAAATTTGACAGTTTTCATTCTTAAAAACTAATACATAATATAATATATCAATAACATTTCTTTAACATTATATAACTCAAATTTACTAATCCTAACTTATATCTATAACATTTCTCAATAGTTTGTGCTATCTCATGATAGTTTTTGTAATCATTTTAATTATGATTTCTGCCTTCGTAACCCTGTACGTTTATTCACTTTCACTGAAGTTCTTGTTTTACACTTCTATTCTAATTACATTGTTGTTTATTATGTTTTTCATTGTTTATTATATTATACTAACTATTATTTAACTTTTAATATTGTTTTTAATTCCATATAATGTCTTTTTATTAATCTTTTCTGATTTTCAATGTTCGGTATGTTCTAATTTTTATCATTTTTGTTGTTTAGGAAATGAAATCATAACAATATATTCTTCAACATGACGAACACAGTTATTCCAAACTTGAAGTGTAGCAGTGCTTGAAGCTTCCTTCTACATTTATAGGCAGTAATTAATAGATTTTTCATCTCTTCTCATTTGCTGGTCATAATCCTCTTCGAAACTCCCCACACCATTTCTATTGCATTGAGGAACATTGATTTGGAGGTAATTCAAATATTATATACATCTTCTGTCAGTTATTTCTAGGTATATATGAATAGAACCAGAAGAGAGATGTTACTTAATTGTTAAAATTTGATATTATGCTGTTACAACTATTCTAGTTTATATCTCCTCAAGTAATTCGCCGTTTGATAGAAACATGATCAGTCTGAGCTTGTGTACTTTGTCTACCTGGAATATCTCATGGTGGAATAAAATACGAGATTCAGAAGAGCAGGTGTGTTTTTGGTAGGACTCCCAGCCGTCAATTCTGAGGGTAGCTCCTGGCAGTAACGACTAGTGGTCATGGCCAGGTGTTTTCGATATAACGTCCTGCTTGGTCAGTTATTGAATAAGTGACTTTCATAGCGTTCGCGTAAAGTAAAAATGGATGTTAAACTAGCTGTTTTGATGGAGGACGAGGAAGAGGAGGATCTACTTTAGGTATTGTATATTAAACGTGCAAAAACATCTACTATATACCGAACAAGACGGGAAGAGTGGAGTCTGGTAGAAAGAAGTATGATTGGTCTCGAGCCTGACAGGGAAGTGGAGATCAGTCTGAGCTTGTGTAGTCTGCCTACCTGGAATCTCTCATGTAGGAATGAAATACGAGATTTCAGAAGAGCATCGACCATAGGATAGAAGAGAGAGTTGTTCTTTAGAGGGGGCAATGAATTCGTACGGTGTAGATCATGAAGAGCTGCTGGGGTGTGACGTAGCACTTGGCACGATATAGGGAACCATGTTTCTGTGTCGCAAAGTAGCTCACATGACGTTACATCAGAGAGTGCTGTTGGTGGTGACATTAACTTTATTTTACACATCTCTAACAAACAAGAGAATATCTTTCACGTCCGCATTTTGTTATGTCAGCCAATCATAAAAAATATTTCAAAAACTATAGACATGAACAAAATTAAATCTCAGATATCTGTATCATTGAAACAGGACCTAATTGCTTATCTACGTCATTATTGAATTTAAAAATTGCACTTACGAGATTGTGTCTAACAAGAAATCACCGAAGAAATTTTTTTAACAAGACATTTCAATTCCTGTTATTTTTTTGCGCTCCCCAAATTATTTGAATTGTATAGGCTGATGAAAGAGAATCTTCCTACTCTTTTTTCAGAAGGTGTTTATGCCATACTATGTTCTTGAGGTAAGGCTATATTGTTTATTGAGGCTACATAGCACGAGCATTGTGATAGCGGTAAGTCTACACATGCAAAACATAAGTTTGACACTAACTATCACAAGTATCCTATTCGAATATATCAAATTCGTACCTATTATGGCACGTACCAATTTTCAACTAGAAACTACCCAAGTGATAAAATTTCGAAAAGTATAAAGATCATGGTAACTTAACGATAACAATGATCAGTTTCCATGAACCATGAAGATGAATATGAATACGAATATTGGGATAGAACAAGTAATCGTCAGTCTCAGAACTTTCCATGTGCCGGAAGGAGGTAATGGTTGACGAAAAGTGAGCATATAGTTTAAAGAATGTCCTTCATGAATAATCAATAATTATGATTTCATGATTCTCTGACTTGATTTTCCGAAAATTCGGTTTCTTCCGAGTCACTATATTTGGGAGTAATTGCACAAGTGCATCAACATAATCTGATTATTTTCATGAACGGGTGTAATTTAGATAGAAAATTAGTCGAAGAAACTGATTAAATCTAAAGGAATAATCCGGCAATTATTACTAGAAAGGTCTGATTAAATAGGAATATAGTTAAATGTAGCGCTTGAAGTATTCTTAGTACGCTCCTGTACATGAAATGTAAAAGGAAATAAGTTGCATTCTGTAGCCTAGGAACTACGTCCAGAGGTATGAGAAAAGCCAGATTCGTTTGTTTAAATTAATAAAGTATATTATCTGCGTTAAAACTAACATTCCGGTTCAAGGTTAAGTTGGACGAACTGATCGCATGGTGAAACTTATGTCGAATTCGTACAATCTACTTCGATCTGGGTTAATACAGGCAACTTTAAATACATAAAGGTGTATGCTGGAAAGTATTCTGTGACGTGTAGCGCTGGGTAATCTAAGCGTAGTTGGGAAAAGGTTGAGATTGCACTATAATAATTAAAGCTTGGGGAAAATAAGGCAGTTCCGAGTTTCCTGGTCTTTTCTTAACTGTGTAAGAGAACATTTACGTATAGTTCACCTCTAGTCAAAAATTTGTATTCATATTATTTAAGTAACTTTGTTCATTCAAATCATTTGAATTCAAATTCAATTGTTTATTTGAATATTAGCGAATTAGAAAGATAAAGCTAAGGCCGATTTTCAATCTCAAGTAATTCATTTGATTTAATTGCTAAATTCAGTTTTGAAAGCATTCAGCTTCCACAGCTTCAATTATTTTGAACTCAAGTGAAAACTAAACTAAGTAATGATAGAACTTAGCTATGAGATAAGAAGTAGCATTTTGGAGTATGTTTGTGGTGATTTGAATTTGTAAACATAAAACTAGTAATGAAAACATAGTTACATCGGATTTCGTAGTAGAGCAGAATACATTAGAGGCTTTAGTTTTTCTTTAAAGTTAGGAGTTCAGTCAATCATTTCTTCTGGATATAAACGTGTGGGTGCAGTGGCGGAACTTCAATTTTTTGGCCCCCCCGCAAAATATTATTCGGGCCCCTACTAGAAAAGAAACACAAATTTTTATAGATATTTTTATTAAAAAATAACAAAAAGGAACAAAATTGCATTATTAAAATTAAAAATTAACAAAAGAAAATATATTTAAAATTTAAAATCCTTCCTCCTGGATTTCAAATTTGCAAAATCTCTAATCACATCTTTTATTTCCATATTTGAATTAAAAAATAAAGCTGAAAATATAACTTACCTACTTTCACAGTTCACACTTAATATTTATTTAATATTTTGTAACGAATTCGAGTTGAATGCAAATTTCAAAGTTACCCACACATTCACAAGATATAGGTATCTTAAAATTAACAACTTAAAATCTAATAGAAAAGTAGAAGAGGGTGGAATTTACAAATTGGTAGGTTTTTATTGGTGACAGGAAGGAAGTGGTGGAAAACATGCTATTACTGAGGAATGTGTAAGAAGAAAGGTTCAAATACTTCAAATGGAAAAACCCGAATTGTCGATGCGCGAAGAAATGGTCATAAATAACATCTGGAGAGGTATCATAGTAATAAATATTTGGGTTTGTATAGTTCTGAAAACATGAAACAAATGAACGTACCTACCGGAGGGGACGAGACGGTTGTAAAATTGGGAAGTACATACATAATTGAATAATATAAAATAATATATAGTGGTGTTAATTAGCGACGTAACACTGTCACTGATCAACCTACCCAAACAATTTTCGACAAGTGCTCTGAAGAGTGTCAGAGAGGGGCCTTTTTCTTAGTTTTCATGCAGCCGAGTCAGTGCGTCGAAACAAAGTAATGACAAACAGATGTGGGAGGTTGCAATACTTGCTAAGGGTTTTAAGATGTTTTGTATTAGAATTGTTTGTTTTTTTTTGCGCTTGCTAGTAAAGTCGGTTATCAGTTTCGAGAATGTTTCACTCTTTTCATGATGCATTTGGGCCCCTATAGCTCTGGCCCCCCCCGCGTTGCGGGGTCCCGCGCATTGTAGTTCCGCCACTGTGTGGGTGTAACTAAATACAGTATATAAAGCCTAAGTGTTAATGTGATCTATTTTCCGAGAATTTGTATATAACTAACTACAGTGATATAACCGAAAGTGGGAACTCCTGTCAAGGAAATTTTGGGATATTGAACGTATCAGTAATATATATGGTCTCATTTCATCTATTCTTGAAAGTATATTCGTCACGGCGAAATTCCGCCCCATCCAATCTAATTAGAAAGAACGTATTTCTCGATATCCCATTATTATTCAGAAGCGGTGTACATCTTTCCCTTCTGCGTGAACAGTTGGAAAAGATATACCTGTCTAGGGACCTTGACTTACAAATTGAATAACGAGCTTAAACTTACTGTGTGGACCGAAGTCGGGGAATATAATACTCAAAGTTGTAGTGCAGTGAGTTAGCCTGTCTAGGATATATGGTAAACCTCTCAGGAAAATATTCTATGAGTGTTGAGACAGAGTTCGTGTGAACGTGAAAGAGGTAGGATACTTACTGCCCTATATATTGGGTGGTATCGTTGCAAAAATATTGAGTGTTACCTACCTATAAAGTTTGATTTCTCCTGCTGCCAAGAACAGAGGGGGATATAGTAGTATTCAGGAGGATTTTGCCCCAAAATTGGTTTGTGTTGAATTTCATAATTGTGAGAGTGTGTTACATTTATAGTTTTGTTGATCTTTAGAATTCATATTTATCAGGTAATTCAGTTGGGTTGATGATATGCGGAAGTGACAAACGAGTAGGTGTATTTTTAGTAGGGTTGCCCGTCGTCACTTTTGGGGGTAGCGTCTGACAGTGACAACTAGTAGTCATGGCCAGGTGTTTTCGGTGTAACGTCCGGCTTGGTTAATAAATAAGTAATTTTTCTAGCGTTCACGGTAAAGTAAAAATGGATGTTAAGCTAGCTGAGTTATTCTTGACAGAGGACGAGGAAGAAGAGGATCTACTCCAGTTATTATATATTAAACGTGCGAAAACATTCACTATAATATATATATAACAAGACGGGGAGAGAGTTATTTTGAAATATTGATCAAATCACAGTTAAAAAGTGATGAAGCTTAGAGAAATTCTTTATATTGAATCAAAATCAATTTGACTCTGTGTTAAACCTTATTAATGTAGTTTTAGTAAAACCTTACACTGATTTTGTGAAAATTCCGATATCACTAGAAGAAAAGCTTGCGGTTACATTAAGGTAAGTCATCAAAAATTACTGTATTGGCGAAATATACATTTTGTCACTTATGGCGATACTACGCATAAATAGATCAACATCATCATGTCTCTACATTTTACATGATTTTGTTACTGACGACCTTCCAGAATTTGGGGTTGTACTTCAGTAATCTGGAGTTGTCATTCTGAGTATTTTAGAGACAGGTTCACTGTGTGCTAACTCATTCTGTGTTGAAGAAATGTCTCCTTCATTGCTAATACCTGTATTATTTTGTATATAAGAATTATTGATCAATCTGTAAGCAGTTTCGAATAATTTATTCTCTTAATAAATTAGGTCTTTATAATTACTATGTCTCATGGCTCACGGAATGTAAGAATCTCAAGAATTTCTGAAGATTCCACTTTGGCGACTAATTAGAGAACCACCATTCCCCAGTAGTTTTTTGCGTTTATGTTTCATATAATTATCTCTTATATTTTTCCAACCGCCCTTACACACTCCACTTGGAAAATAAAGATGTATAATATAAAGTATAAATATGAACAAATTCACTAATAATTAAGTCTGTTCCAGGTTTTTGACTACAGGAGGAACATTTTATTCGCTGTCATTTTCCTTCCGAATATCATACAGTTACATTAACATCATTATACAAGAGACTTTAAATGCATTGTGTCAACAATTGGTATCTATATTTCTAGAACCACCAAATTACATTGATTTTGAAGAAAAATAAACAGGATTTTGGAGAAAATGAAATTTTCCTAACTGTATTGTCTGTATCAATGTTGAACATATTCGCATATTTTGTCCACAGAAAAGTGGCTCTTTCTTTTGCAATTATATGGATTATTTTTCGAAGGTATTGCTTGCTATGTTTGACGCAGACTGCAAATATTTTGTCGATATCGAATTCTACGGTAAAGAAGGGGATAGCAGCATATTTACAAAATCTAGAATGGAAGAACTAATATATTCTGGTCACCTAATAGAAAGCTTCCAGGATGTAACAGAACTTAACCCTACATTATTGTGGGAGATGAAGCATTTCGATTACATGGACATTTACTAAGCTATACAGCAAGCCGGCTGCGAATCTGATTACAAAAAAATCTATTTTCAACTATAGGTCGAGTAGAGCATGGCGTGTAACTAAAAATTCTCCCGGATTGTTGTGCCAAGTTTTTAGAGTAAATTATGCGTCAAACCTGGAAAGTGTGATAAAATGACAACATGCTTACATAATTTTTTAAGGTACCTATGTTCATTAAAAAAAAATAATTAAATAGCCTTATTTTGATTACGACCCATTAGAAAGACTACCAGAAAATAATTGTAATTTAGTTAGAATGTGAAGATATGCCAATGCTGAAGGATTTGAGGTTAGAGATCAATTTAGAGAAGAAGGTGAAGTTGATTGTCAATATGCTATTCCCATACATACTTAAAATGCATACTAATTCTTTTGTACTTAGGTATACAGTCAATAAATTGATTTACTCACAATATTTTTTCACTATCGCAGGTATTCGACTTCAGATATTGTCTTCATTTATTTCAAGGTCCTTATGGGCATATTTCAACAAATTGGGTATATTTACTAATTTCCTCAATCAAAAGTTCATCGTCTTGTGATGTAAATATTTTATTCATATTTATTATAGGTCTCCATTGAAGTAAAAATTCACCCAAAATCAGTTACGAGCAGTCCAGTCGTTACGTCTCGACTGGTGTCGAAGCGGTACGGAGTTACGGACGCAGCTGGGGTCGAGTCATTATACAGTTGTCAAATTCATTAGTTATACAATAAATCTTTAACAATTTCACACTCATTTTAAATTCCTAGTAGAATGTGTTATTATATAGCTTTCTTTCGTTTAAGATTTGACTTTGTTATACTGTACTAGACTAATTGTTTCAGTTTATTACATCCAATACATATCTTAAATTGTTCGCACTGTTCTTATTTCAAACATCAACTAGAAGTAGGAAAGTGATTATCATATCAGTGATGAGTATAGAGAGATCCCAGAAGCAGGGATATCATGTCATAATTTCCAGATACACAACCCTTAAGGCTAGCTACTCAGTTAACTGGTGTTCAATAATAATTAAACACCAAGTATGATTTTGCTTTCTGGAATATCATCAATAGGTCAAAGGTCATTCAACACTTAGTAACACCAATAACATTCTTCGTTAGTGGACACAAGTGACCACAACAGCCCTCGTCTAGTTACATTTAGATTCACATCTGGCAACCAGCCAGTTCAATAGAAGTATAGTAACATAATTTGATGTCAGCTCTATAATAATAATCCAAGTTAATATCGGGTTGTTTATTTGACAACAGTGATTTGGGATCCAAAACATCCAACTAAGAAGATTGCGTTGTTATACGAAGAATGAATTGATTTTTAAAAGCTCGATTCAATCAAAGATAAAAGTGTTTAGAACACTCTCATCTTTAATTGAGTAAAGCTTTGAAATATCAATAAAAGATAAAAAAAAGTAATAACCAATGAAAACGCCGTTATAATAATAATTCCTCATATTCCTGGTTCATTCGAGGTTTTCGGTCTCTGTGTATTTGATATTTTGGAACAACTGCATTGGATATCCAGTTCATTCGTTCTCATTTGTTGAACAATCAGCCCAACGTGTTCCCTGTCCGCATGTAGGTTTGAAAATATTCATTTTATGTTTGTTTGTCCAGCAATATTTATCAGCTGGTGTCCAACGTTTCATAAGCGGTTTTAAAATCATTTCCAACAAATTTTCTGTTCCTACAATCACACATTAGACCCGCAGAAGTGTCCGGAACTTGTGGAAGTCAATGATGGATTGATCACAGTTCCTCGTGATTTCGATTTGCTTCATATGAACTAATACAATATTCTCCCATCCTTTTGATACTCTAAGATATGCTTTGCATGAAGAAGGTGCTGTCGGAAAATTGACAGAAAGCGCCAATTAACAATATTTAGTTTCACTGAAATTTCTTTTTAGTCTGTTCTTACGAATTAGAAAAACAAATGTTTACTAATATGAAAAATCCAACGATTTAAAGAACGAGGATGGAATTTATAAGAGAGCGCCTAAAGGAGCATCTTCATTTGCATCTCATTAGATGATGACGGCAGGGGCGCAGCAAACGTATTACGATAGAGCCGAACTGAACGTGGATCTACCAGGTTTACCCAGATTAAGTTGCGCCGTCAAAATATATGTAATTCACTTGAATAGAGCTTGTGTTATTGTAAATTAAGTTACTTTCAAACATTCCTCCGTTAGACTCGTAAAACTACTAATGTGTAATTTACGAACTCCCATCCTGCTTCAGCTGATACGATCTCTTGCGTATATAATTACAGTTACTATCTTATTTAATAGTCTAAAGTCTCTAAAAGTATAGTGATAAAATATTCATTACCCTGTGATAAAACTTATTTCTACTTCCGAATGAGAAAATGTTCAAAATGAACTAAGAATAAGTTTCTTCTTCTCTTATGTCGGTTGCGATATTCCATCATTCTCCTTTCCTAACCCTCTGTCATGAAACAAAAAAAAAGTTGATCAGAACATACTTCCTCTCTTCCTCCATGTGAAAGATACATTTAAAGAAAGTAGAATATTATCTTCACAATGTCGTTGAACGATCCGTAACGGTCCTTCCCTATCTTTTGTTCATCAAATAAATTGCGGACAGTAGTGCAAGTTGAATGTAAATGGTTGTAGGAACAGTAAATATATTGGAAATGATTTAGAAGCCGATAATAGAAGACTCTAAGCTATACTCTATGTTAAACTGAAATCTTATCCAAATGGTCTATATCATGTATTTTAGAACTGTATGTTTCATAAATTTATACTGAAACCGCTGTCATGTGCTATTTCGCAATCATTCACACTATAATATAACCCACTTTTATACTGATACTTGTTGTCACATGAACTAACAAACTGTGCCACAGGAAAAAGAAGTCTAGGACTTCTTACCCAGAAGAATGACGAATTTCCAAATGAGAATTTCGGACACGTTTGCTGGTCAACATATGAGTGTGATATATATTTATAAACGAAAAAATATGATTGTCCTTACGGTTCAATAAAATACTATAACACTATTTGAAAAAATGAAGATTGATGTCAAAAACACACGCGCGCGCGCACACGCTAGCACACACGTACTCACACACAGGCAAACACGCAAACACGCACACACACATACACACATACGCACATGCACACATGCACACACGCACACACGTACTCGCACACGAGCACACGAGCACACACGAACATACGCACACACGAACATACGCACACACGAACGCACGCACACACGCATACACACACATGTACACACGTACACACTCACACACGCACACACGCACACACACGCACATACACACACACACACACACACACACACACACACACACACACACACACACACACACACACACACACACACACACACACACACACACACACACACCACCGTGTTCCCAGAACAACCGGTCACTCGTCGCTTCGACACCATGCCATCCTCGGAAGAAGAGTTGATGAAAGTGTGGTTGGGGTTCACCTTGAAGAAAGGGACTGGCATGGATAGCCATGTGGTGTCCTTAGTATCGCTTGGCAGAGATTGCCATGTGGTGTTCAGGTTCTTTGGGTCCTTGGTATGGGTAATGTAGGAATAACTCGGATAATTGCTAATGATGTAATTAACACTTATACATCTAGATAACTTGCACTTATTCACAATAGTAGATTTACCCAGTATCTGGGCATGATAGTAGTCATACTTTGAATACATCAGTATATCACATAATATTCTATTATACTCTATCACACTAACTTATCCTAATTATATTCGCTAACTATATACATAGCGTCAAGGTGGAGCCTTGTGTTCTTACGAAGGTTGACATTGACTTCTCATCTTGCTGGCCTGAGGTTTATGTTGCGTAGTTATTATTATAACATTCATATTTATTGTTACCGGTAGCGTACCTAGGTCACGGCACCGACATAAGAAGCTGGAGCAAATTATAGATTTATCAAATATATGGAATCTAATGAAATAATCTCTATTATTCCATTACAAAAACCTACGACAAGATAGGTGATGCCAAAGCTCCGGGTCCAGACTGTGAAACGCACGATCACGTGTTTTCTTGGAGAACTATAACGCATGTTTTCGCGAAGGAATACCTTCCGGACGATCCCATCATCCTACCGACCATTTGACTATTGGAAACAACAGGAAAGGTGCTCGTGAAGATTATCAGCAGCCGGATAGAGGATTTCACGTATTCTGGAAGGAAAGTTCAACGGTGGGCGCTATTGACGTCATCGTAGCCACTGCTCATGAAGTCATCCTAGGGAAACGGTGTGAGGGTGGTGCCAAGAAGTACTGCGTGGTAGTTATCCTAGACGTGAAGAACGTGTTCAACTCAGCAAACTGGAATCGCATTCTGGGGGCGCTGACATTGATGGAGTTCCCGGAGTACATTACAAAGATGATCGCAAGCTACTTTAGCGAAAGGACATTATTGTATAATTCGGACGAGGGGTCCAAAGCCTATAACATCACTGAAGGCGTCTCACAAGGCCGGCTACTTGGAGCTTTATTGTGAAATATTATGTACGATACGGTGCTGAGATTGTGAAAGTGGACGAGGCTGTCGTAACAATCCGCCGATGGCTCTCGTCGAGTGGTATGCAATTGGCAGATCGTAAAACCGAGGCAATTCTTGTGACCAGCAGGAAAACGACAGAAACTGTGACACTCACGGTTGAGGGCTGCGATATACCTTCGCAGCCATTATTTAGATACCTGAGAGTTCAGATAGATGCTAGGCTGCGGTTTTACGAACATTCGCATGTGGTGAACATGAGAGAAGCTACAGTGCCCAAAGCACTGGCAAGAATTATGCATTGGTGGACCTACTCCAGCGTCGTCGGCTTCACGATGCTATACACAGCCCCAATCTATGTATCAGCCGCGGCGGTGGAATCGTACGTATGACAATTAACCTTGGTGTACCATAGGTGTATCCTACGAGTGACGTGCGCATATCGCACGGTCTCGTGTGATGCCGTGTGTGTTATCGCCTCGTGCCCAACTAGCCAAGTAGTGCCGAGGACACAGAGCACAATATGTGCAAATGTTCGCGTTTCTACGGACCGCGCGGAGTCTACAGCAGCAGTTGTCCCCGGAGAATATCGTTGAGGAGATGCTTGTCTGAATTTGTGGCCACAATATTGAAAGAGCTCGGATGTGAACAGATAGACCAGGGAAAGGCGAATAACAGCTTAATTCTCCCTCTGCTGACGGCGGCCACGCGGGGTGCTGGAACGTGACGGGAGGTGGTTTTAGTGGGTAGAAATTCCACACACTGTGAAGGGCGGACTCAACAGCGTGTTTTGAAGATTTGAACCTAATCTTGCAAGGAAATAACACACACGCACACTTGCACACGCTCACGTGCGCACGCTCGTACACTTGCTCACTCGTATACTCGCACAGTTGCACACTCATACACTCGCACACTTGCACACTCACACAGTTACACACTCATACACTTACACATTTACACTCACATTCACACTTATACTCACACCTACACTCACACTTACACTTACACTCACACTCACACTCACTCATTCACACTCAAACTCAAACTGACACTGACACTCACACTCACACTCATACATACTCATACTCACCCTCACACTCACACTCACACTCACACTCACACTCACACTCACACTCACACTCACACTGACACTCACACTCACACTCACTCTCACACTCACACTGACTCGCACAACTCCAGGATGCCGCCGTCGAGTATCATGAACCCCTCATCAAACTGGACTACACATGGATCGAATTCACGCAGCCCCTACTTAACAGGTTCAACAGCTCCCGTGGGAGGAGCCCGACTGCTGAACACGCTGTTTAACGCCAACCAAGTCAGAACCGAGACAGTGAAGGCTTTGTATCATGTTGTTCGAATGCTCTTTGTTGTACCTCCTATTCAGACTAAAAGACCAGATGGCTCTTCAGTGCTTCGTAGGTTCTCATTTTATCTCCTAACTAGGTTAAGGTGTCAGAGACCTAGGCCAAATTAACAAATCGTGGCTGCACCCCCTACCCTGGCTACGGTGTTGAAGTGCTTCGGAATCATCGCCCTCCAGAGGACGCAACTTCACATCATCGACAGTGCTGTGCCGTTGAGACATTGTATCATCACCTTGGACCCCTTGGCCCCAGCCGCTTCGTCGTTCCGCACAGTCCGACTGCTTATCGCCACGCTATCCAAACCAGCTACGCACTTGCGTATTCCTTCTTGTCTTGGATTCAGAACTATGTGATTCGTCTCATTCTACCCAGTGATTCTATTGAGGTCTAGTTATCATCACCTCTCCCTACTCTATATATACTATACATAAGGCAGCACTGATATAACCAATCTTTGATTCACTCCGGATATTACATATATCTCCGGCATATGACTCATCGTGCATAACCGAGTGAATACAATCCAAATGTATTTATTTGAGCAACCGATGTTTGCCTTGCTCTACGCGGTGCGAATATCTGATATATCAATCTGAGTAGTCTCAGCATCGAACCCATATCATCGCAGTTTGTATTATTTCAGTGCTTCATAACCTGTAGTAATAAAGATGGCCAAGCGTTTTCAGAGAGGTAGCTGTACGAACGGAACATGAACTACAGACGACCACCTCGACGGAGGCGCACCCTCACCAGCCACTAAGTTATAGACATGTTTATAATAAATTTTACATATGATCTTCATACGATTCTCTGTTTGATCCGGGTGGTACCGGGATATGAAATAAATGTATACAACATGTTGTGATACAGTTGTATACAAAGATGTGTAGAATGAAGGGTAAGAAAGAACATATAATGCATATGTGGCGATCGTGTCCTCACTGAATGCATTCATTTCAAATTAACACTCGCCCCCAGGTTAGGCGGCTGTCTAATTCTCAGTGTCGTCTTCATTCAGACCGTGCTGGTCAGGCGGTGTGACATGTTGTTCAGGTACACGGCGTATCTTGTTAACGTGTAGTTTGACTGGTCGTCCGTCGATGCCGATCCAGCGGCATTGTCCTCCGACAGGTAGCAAGATCGCATATGATCCGTCCTAGCGGAGGTCTCTTCTAACAAGAACCTGGTTGCCTGGTGTGAGGTCGATGAGCGGTTCATCTGGGTCGACGTATTGGCGTTGATAACGGGTATGCTGTTGGTGAGCTCGTTCGTGGCGTTGTTCGGCCGTTTCGGGAATGGCGTCGGCGTGTGGTACGGTGTTGCGTGCGGTGTTGCATGCGGCGTCCGATTCTCCGGATTTCGTGAATTCGTTACCGAAGAGAGTGAATCCGGGAGTTAGACCAATGGCTCCGTTGCGGTAGTTGCGAAAATTCAACTGAAACTGCGGCAGTGAGATGTATCAAGGTTGATTTCGCAACTCGGCGAGGCGCAGAAGTCTTTTTTACAGCTCTTGGTTTCGGCGTTCCGTGGAGTTGACTTGTGAATGATAGACGGCCGAATTTCCATCGGTAGCGAAGCTAATATCCGGGTTCGGCTCATGAATTGAGTGCACTGGTCGGATAGAATTGTCGTTGAGTATCCAAATGAGGAAGAAATCCTGGGTCGCTTGGTGCATCGGAAAAGCTTTTATTCATCATGGAAATAGTTCGGTGATGACAAATATGTAACAATGTCGTATTGGTGTGATATCGTAAGGTTCCATATAGTCGAACGAAATTGTTTCACATGATTGATTGGCAGCGTGGTCGGAGCGGTGCGAACGGCTGCCGCAGTTCATGTTTGATGCAGGTTCATAGTAGGCAATTCTTCACATATCTGCAGGTGTCGGGTAGAATTCTTGGCCAAGAAAAATGTTTGCTGATGGCTCCCCTTTCTTTTATTCGCCATTGCATGAACGGCAGTTGTGGCGTCGTTGCACTCGTTCAGAACGCAGGGGACATGCGAAATTGGGATGACGAGTCGACCATCGTTTCCTTGGTGCTTGTAGAGATGTCCATCCTGCACATTGTTCAGGGAAGTTGTGGGCCATTTGGGCGTATTCTTTGCCAATGTTGGATACTTGATTGAGTATCATGGTGTTAGTCTTGTGCTCGTTCGATTGCTATGGTAAGCGTCAAGACGTTGAGCACCGAAAGATGAGGTGGAATCATTCGTTCGAAGTTGTGGGTGCCGGAGCTCATGGAAGAATACTCCGGCTTGCGGGATAGTAAGTTCGGTTGTCTCGTCAAGGCAGTGTTATAGTGGGAAGACGAATTCCTGAAGAAGGGAGGAGTTTTGCTCGAGCATCTTTCATGCTATTGAGCCATGAAAGTGATTGATTTTCGTGCGGTGGGTGAAGTTGCGGTCTTCGAGGATGTCGCTTTGGCTATCGGTTGAATGCATCGGTGATCTTGTCAAATTCGACTTGTGATGTTGCAGCGGCTCTTTGGCGACAAGTCAATGTCAATGGCATAGCACTATGGATGTGCGATGTTGCATCCTCTGGGAGCGATGATGGTGAAGGAAGCAGTATGTCAACGTAACCAGTATAGTGGAAGAGCAGATAGCTTCGACGGATGATGAGGAGTGTAACAGCGGTTCCGTACATTAGCCTGTGGGGGTTACAATGGAAATCTGTGAGCACTGAAGCGTTATGGAGCAATCCTACACCGTGACCTTGTAAGGGTATGCAACAGAAAGCTTTGTAGCACCGAAAAATGATCTGGCTCTTAAGCCTGACTAGGGGGTACAGCTGAGAGCTTCCGAAAAACTCAACACAGGGCCACCACAGTAGCCGGGGTAGGATCAAACTGACAATGCATGCTGGATATGGAAATGTAGCTGGCTTTTATACAGAATGCTTGAAGTCGATATTGGCGATGAAGTTTGTGATTGGTCAACACAAATACATTGAGCTTATGGAACAAGAGAGGAGCTAACTGTGTATCGCGAGAATTCTCAAGAAAGCGAGGAGGAGCCCGCACTTTATTGCGTAAATTTCGCGAATGCTCGAAAAAGCTGGGCTTGCGAAAGTTCAGTACTCGGGCGTTGACGGGCGATATGGTCAACTTTCAAGGGGCAATGAAGTCAGGGATCTTAGCTGTAAGAAATGTCTTTTCTAATGATAACGAACTTATACGCTGGTATCAAGTGCTATCATTTTTATACTCTCTTTCTCTTAAATTGACTGAAAGGGAAGAATTCCGACTTTCCGAAACTCCAATTAATCTTATAATTGACGCATCTTTTAAAATCGCGATACAAGAATTGCGAGCATCTCCTGGTATATGAAATACGTTGCCAGATGAGCCTATCATTTCTCTTTGTTTGATCTACTTTGCGTATCGAATGAAATAATTCCATTCTGTTGCTGTTTGAACTGGGTTATCTGACCTGATCTAAATAAGAAATTATGAATACACATTATCTGCACTGTATACATTCAGCTCTCCTATTATTATTAACTTGAATCAATGAGAAATCGGCACTTTCCCTATTCGACAATATACCGGGATATCAAAAATTATCTTGGTCAAGGGTGGTTGTGGAATCTAAAACGTGTGTCTGACATCATCACTGACATCATCGATAACCCACAAATTTCATACCTATTTATTTCAGTTGTAAAACAGTAATGAACTACAAATTATGAAATAACTGTTTTAATAACAAGAAAAATTAAATTACAGTAATTGTTGGAAATGTCCCCCGTTTAATTCGATGCACATGTTGTTTTAAAATAGTTAATTTTCCGTAAATCGAATGACGTTCACGTAAGAAGCGCGTAGCTAGCGAGTTGGAAGAGTACAAAAGTTAGGAACATAGAACTTCTTTACGAGGGCTTTTCGCGTACCGTTTTCGCTCCATGTAGTTAGATTTAGTCGCGATACGCACCCGACAACCCTTCTTTTTTCCAAAAATTTCGTTTAAATAAGAAAATTTAATTGAAACAGAAACAGGTACTCTCAGCTGTCAGCTACGAGCGTCTGACGTGCAACGTACCAAAGGGAATTTTCTAGCTACTAAAATATGCCCGAAGCGGTTAAAAGCTAGCGGCCCATAGCCGAGAACACTTTATTACAACTGGCGCCAGCCGCACGGGGCACGAAATGGCCCCGGATTAACAAGATCGAGGTAAAATGTATAAACTCTAACTGACGCGTAGCGAGCTCCTCGAGGTATATGTCAAAATGATTACGTTCGTAGCTAGTTACATATGACGTCTGGCGTTCATGCAATTGTGTTTTTATACAATTCGAACCTTCTTATTTCGAACGGTCAAGTGAAAATCCCGGAGTTTAAAGCGCTAGAGACTTCTGAGTGTTATAACATTCGTATAAAATTGCGAAATTTCGCAATTTTAGAAACTTCAAATTAATTATTTCAAACGTAAAGTAAGACACACGTTTTAGATTCCACAACCACCCTTGACCAAGATAATTTTTGATATCCCGGTACAATATTATTCACGAATTTATGAGCTGCATTACATGCCATTCACCCAGAAAATGATGAAGTTACTTTATTTGACTATTATTTGATCATCACTCACATATCCAAGGATTCTGCTTTTCCACCTCATTTATAATCATCAAAAATTGGAATCGCCGCTCACACCAACAACGTATGCCAGTTGTTCCATTCGCAATTCAAAAAAACTTAAAAGTAAGGAGCGATCTTCGTACATATCTTGACGTTTGTTCTTAGGGTTCTTTTTCTGTTTTTATATGTCACATTTTGAGTAGGTACATTTTGAAATCGAAAGTTGGGGATATTCACAAACTTTTATTGTCCAGCTGTTCAGTTTTCGGCTTGATATGTTTTCCAATGTAAAAATATGAATTCACGTCAACATCATTTTCCAAAAAAGTTTGATCGTTAAACTTCCATTTATTGTTATCATTTATTTGTGTTTCCCTTTCTGAATTGGATTGTTAACAAATAAGACAAATTTCTTGGTTCTCACTTGTTTGTTAACAAAAACGGCTTGATGAAGTAATTAATGAATTAAAGTATTGCGATGGAAATTTCAAAATCGACATGAGGAAAATAATCTACCAATAATGGTAATTTGAATGTTTAATAGCTAATTTAGGATGATATACCCGTTCATGATTAAATCCACAATCGAATTTTCCATTTTCAAGTATATCCAATTTGCAATTCTATGTCTCGACATATGTAATATCTGAAATCTCGTTTCTCGATAATACGTATCATGCAGGTGAATGGAAGCGATATAGATTAAAGGTTCAAAAATTAAATTCGACAGTGTAATCAAGTCCAACTGTTGATATATATGGAGCATTCGTTTTGAAACCAAATCAAATTTAGGTACAGTAATTCGGAAGCGCATCCCTTTATTGAGGACATTAATTCTCATATTCAAATTGACGACGAGCTTATAAACGAATCAAACATCACGTTAAACGTCAGGGCACGAAAGAGGTCATGTTTTGACGATTAAGTCCTCATTCTATCAGCGATCTTTTGTGAGGTTTGGAAACGAAATGTAACATTTAAATGCATTGATCGTTCAACTGCAGCCAGCTGGTAAAATTAGCGCGTTCAATGTTCCTCCAAAATTAGGATGGCAATCGTAGAATATCTTCATATCCTAAAACTTTGTTCTTCCGTCGGCTTTGAGAATGAAAAGCATTGTTTTTATATCCAGTCTCATTTCATTCTCATATTTCTTTACATTTTCCGACGATAGTTCCACATTTGCTTACAGATTACCCGATAACTTTTCAGCACAATCCACGCCTGGAAAATATCCTCCGTGAAAATTGCGATGCAAAATATCTTTCAAAATTAAAGTACCTCCATATCATCAGACACTTTACCATAATCAGGCCATTAAAATACCAACTAATTAATTCATCTTTGTTATTCAAAATTGCGGTCGAACATTATATTTTTGACAGATATTTCGCACCGCTATACTGAAAGTTTTTATCATTCACGTTTATTCTCTATACAGGGTGTTTCATTAATAATGGTACAGAGCTTAACATGAGATAGCTGACGTAAAAATAGAGCAATTTAACCAAACATACCTCATCCGAATTTAAGTTATGGCAAAGGGATCGTCATACAATATCATGTGATTGCCCGGTGCCAGGTTCTATAGAGGTCTTGATTGATGGTAGTGTGGGAAGATGCAAATTATATCATTGTAGGTTTTATCGGCTTATTGCAAAACATTTACACATATAGATATCGGCTCATAACAAAAAAATTCATCACTGGTTACTCATGATTTATGATACCTCAACTTCTTATAATTCTAATTCTAATTCTAATTACTTACGATAATTTGTTTCCTAATCCATAACATTCATTCATATCGATGTTGACATGAATGATGTGTCAACAGTAATATAACCTTGCTTAGATCAAATTATTATACATATGGTTCACTTTGTATGTTACACCAACCTCATTGTATAACTTGTTAATGTAACATGTGAACAATTAGAGTAATATTCGGAATTTACCTATTACAGGACTTATTGAAGGTATACCCTTACTATTCCTTTGCACCTTCTAAGGTCGGATAAAGAAATGGGAACTGACGGCTCACTTTTTTTATTACTCAGTTTTTCCTTACAACGGTTCATGATATACTTTCATATAGTTGGAAACTTATTATCTACATAATTTTGGGATTTGCGTATTCTTCACTTCGCTGGTAATATTTTGATACGCTCACTATATGTTTAAATGTTTCATTTTCATTCTACTTTTTGCATCTTTGATGTCTCTATAATATAATGTCATATTTATTTTACTTTTACGTCTTTTATCCAATCTTCATTTTCCACTTTATTTCTTCTTCTATATTCATATCCGTTTCTCTTCTTTACTAGTGCTTCATTTGCCCATTTGGCTCAACAAATCCTCTAATTCTACAATAATTAGACATCATTTGATATGTATTATTTGCTATCTCAACGATCTACCTAGGTGAACGTCGATCGAGTTATATATATTTTATTCGAAATAGTTAGAACAAAAATTTTCGCTTGCTTCTTAGTCTAACATCTAGTAGCCTAAAATATATAGATTTAATTGAAAAATTTGTAATGATTTTCCAAAATCGTTAATCATTAGCATCTCTAGAAACGATGTTGCCATACGCAATACACTTTTCCCATTATCATTAAGATATCATATTAAATAAACTATAAACTATTCTTTCTGAATACATTTTTTTATCAATCATTATGTTAGAATGAATGTAATATCAAAAAAACATTATATTAGACAAGGAATAAGGATAAGCTCTTTATGTCGGAAAAAGGTTTCTCATTTGTATGCTGGATGGATGTATAACTCTAATAGTCACATGATACATTGGATCTAACATCGTTATTAATAATGCTTGCTAGGAGAAAATTTCCCCAGCAAAAGAAATATTCTTAAATTGCATCGATTTAAATTCCCAATCAATTTATATTATACTTTTTTTTAAATTGAAACCTGGTCTGGGCTGCTGCGAGCTCCGACGCCATCGTAGCAATCGCGCCAGAAAAAAAAACAAAATACTGTTCACCGACGCTACTCCTCCCCCCCGGTCGGTAAGTAGCCTCCGGTTCTCAAACTGTGTGCCAAAAGTATCCTCATTGAACCCAGAAGACTGTCTTCTGCATCCGGGCTATCAAGATCTGCGCCGAGTTCTTACAGGCCGGAATGGTCTTCAAGTTCGAACGCAGTGAAGACCGAATTCCACCCAAAACACCGATGGTCAGAACTACTAATACTAATCTTGTGGCCTGGTTCCTCCTCTTTCAAGACTTCTCCTCTGCCGGAGCAGAGAATTCGATGACATACATAGTCTTACTTAGTTTATAGAAGATTTTCCTGGATTCTTTTTTCAATATTTCATTTTCAGAGCTCTTCTGATTCATCGTTACTTTGTAATCTCTAACTCGTTATCTTAAAAAGATGATCAAATGTTTTACTGGTATCTTTCTTGTTCTCAGATGGTTCACGTACCGTTTTGCTCTTATGAGGAATACCATTTTCTGCAGGAGAGGATAGGGTTTTCTCAGAAACATCTGATACGCTTGATAACGAGGTGTTGAGTTACTGTTCATTTGACTTACTTAATTTGTTACTAGGATGATTATTTTGTTCAGATATTAATCTCATGTCAATATTTATATTTTATTGTTGCAGCACAATCATACAGTGACGTTAGTCGAGAGTTCAAGTCACTCATCTCATTAAGTGAGGTTTCAGTATGTTCACTAATATCTTGGTAATTGTTTTACCTAAAAAGTTCTTGAGTTTATTGTTTCCACTTTCTGTTTCGTCACTATTATGGACGTTTTTATTAGAACGTGTATTTAGACCCATTCTTACTCTTCGCATTTCATTTACAGGTTGTACAATTTGCGAATTAATAATAAATTTACAGAGCTCGTCTGCTACACGTGCGTATCGCTAGAGCTACGGCTGGGAAATTTGATTGTTGTCCGATGTCACCTTTAGAAGATGGCACTGCAGTTCCATCATGGTTATTGTCGCCTCCATTAGTACTGCCTACTACCTTTTTTCTTCTGAGCAGAACCTAGGCTATAATGAAATTTACACTTCCAGTTTATTCAGGCATGGAAATCACGGAATGAAAATATAGTAACGGTAGGTATCAAAATCATGCAACATGGAGATGTAACATCCTGATACATATTTGATGCTGACAATAAATCCACGTAACGACTGCAGTAGGTATGCAATTTTTGTATCAAAAAACAATATAATTAATATTATATACTACCACTGTTGCCTGCAGAAAGGAAGCGCGAATTGGAATTATGATTCGTTTGAAGTACTTCTAACTACTACACTACTACACCTCACACATTGTACAACTGTTTAATCTTTGAGAACTTATTGAATAACAGACTGATTACAGGTAAACTGACGCCTCAATATGTCCTTTTAAACTACAAGTGAGTAGAAATATGTCGTGTCGCTACTGGAAGATACTGAAACATTTCAGAAAGAATCCAAGGCCATCTGAAGTCATCGAGTGCAAGAATAGCACTCAAGCAACATAGAATCGCAGAAAAAACGTTGAATTTTATTATATACCAAGAGTATATTTTTGGTCCAATGTCAACCATTTATAAACGATAAAATGTTTGTGATAGCTTGAATAACCATTCATCATACAGATTATTTCATAACTAATGAGGATTAAAATAAACGCGCTGAAACGAAGGAAAATATACTCAGTGCATTATATGGAAAAATTCGAAATGAAATATAATGAAATGAATCATTACACCTAATATGATAAACTATCACTACTTATTGACATTATTGTTATTAATCTGCCTTCGGCAAGCTTCAACCGCTTCTGAACTGCAGTCCCAATAGCTTTATCGCTGAGCTCACCATTAATCGCTCTGCAGCACCCCTGGAAGCATACATTCGCAGATTCTGGAAATTAATACAAATATTAATGCTGAAGTACTCTCGCCAATATGGACGCATCATAAACTCAGCATCCTATAATGAGTGCCTACATGGCATAAAATTCACAAGAATTTAGCATAACGGCACCAATGGACAAAATAAAATGTTAATAATTATTATAACTGAAGCCGCTGAAATTATAGCAAACAATATATACATTCTGATTCTGCAATATGATCACACATAAGTAGTTTATTGTTGTAATAAAATTTACCAGTCACCAGTAGAGACACGAATTCACAAAATAACGAAGTAATCATGAACGCTAGAACAATACTATCAAAATGAACTATGATATCGCAATCAATTAGAATGAGATTTGTGGCACAGAACAACTTCAACTATTTGAGGTTGTGCTTGCGGTCGGTAGTTGTCAAACACGGTCACGTAGACTACAGTGACTATATACAATAGATAATAGAGTGACTGTAATGAGTGTAATGTAGACCGGTGGCGGCATTAGTACTGTGATGACGTGATGACATCATGTGAGGCTATTGGCTTAGGCAAACGGAGGAACGCGATTTATAGCGAAAAATGATTATTCCATTGCGTACATGTTCGTTCATATGGAGAAGGTTTCTTGCCATTTCAGTGAATCCATGACATATCGTAACACGACAGTTCGTAACCGCACAAATGGTAATGAAAAATTGGTGACGCCGATAATTCGTAACGGCGATAATCGTAATGGCGACACTTCGTAACATCGACAGTTCGTAACCACAACTCTTCGTAACGGTATAATTCGTAACGCCAACATTTAGGTTTTTCTTAGCAAGTTCAGCATTACTGGATTTAGACAAAAATGCATTTTGCATACTTTGTATACTTTCCTACACTAAAAATAGTGTTATTGTTTTGAGGACCACTTTTTGCATATATTTTCGTTAACATGACAACTTAAGAATATATATGTTTTTTTTTAATTTTTTATTCTGAATTCTGACTTCAAAGTAGTAAAAATATATCTGAATAATAATGAAAAAAATTAAAACCACTTCAATAATAATGTATTTATAATAATAATTAACACAATTTATATTTCTAACATCTATAAAGTATAACCATCAGGCATACAAAAATTAAAACATGTGCGCTATATTTCATAGAAATGTCAATTGCCGTTCAACATCATAATCTTGGACAACTTCAACTATGCGCTCTTTTATTTGTTCAAGTTACAAACGTTGCGGCATTCTTTGACCACTTTCATATTGCAAATAATATGTGTGTTGTAAAGTGTAACTTCTGCGAAAAGTTCATCAAGAAATTTCCACATTGTGGGATGGGCACATTGGAATAAAGATTGAAATGAATAGTGAAAGCCTTCTACGCTGTTAGTAGTCCTGCCCAAACCATCTGCTGCATTTTGACGATGATTCCATATGTTTGGAGGAAATGGTGGATGTCGCCTACGGCCATTTCTCAATTCAGGACCTTTAATATACGTATTTTCAAAGTACTGCAAGAACGTTTCAGTTCTGTCATCAAATTCAGGAAAAATTTCTGCGACTTGTTAATATGCATCAGTCGTTTCTTCCGCAGTAGAGTAATGATATTGAAGCCTAGCATCTTGACGCATACTGGAAAATTTTCTACGTTAGAATCAAATTCACGTTTTAAACCAATTTCCCCTAGCTTCCAAAGCACTGATTGATTTAAATGGAAAAATATCCTTTTGTTTCTATTCCAGGAAATTCAGCAAGAAAGCATTGATTGCTGCCTTTTCAAAATCAAGTAGGCAAGAATCGGAATTTGAAGTTGGTAGTCGGGTTTTTAACATACATAACAGTCTTCGATAAGTTTCTTCAGTCTTATTTGGCAGTAACCCAAAAACACAAGGAAATGCTATACCATCAAGTTAAACGTTGATAGTATAGAGTTGGGAAAATATTTCAGGTACAACTTTGAAAGTTCCATCGACTAACCAATTTTGATGTGTCAGTAACAAATATAATAAATGTTGATGTCCAAATATTGATATTCTATTAAGATCATCAGATCCACTGTCATGTAATAGCAAATTGTTGTATTTTTTAGGAAGTACAAAATTCATGTTTTTGGGAGTAACAGGTACTACATCTGTTTCTCTATGTTTGGCACGCTGAAGCGTTTTCGAAATTGTAGTCTTTTTTGGAAGTAGTAATTTAACCCTCACATTTGTTTCAAGAAGTTTTGTACAATAGACAATTTTAGGTGTTGCTCCAGGATTTTTCCTATTTGCTTCCATCTCATTTACCATCTTGCTTGCATCTGCTGCGAAAGGTTGCACAATATGTGAATGTTCTTCGTTGCATTTGATGATATCGTCACCTTTTGTATACACAAATGCTTTGCACTTGTAATTATAACTGTTCCGATACTTCCAATGCAGAATTCCAGATTCGGTTACCAGATTATGAACAAACTCGAAATTTTGGTATGTAAGAGTACGTTTTCCACGCAAACTAAGATCATACCTAAGTTCATTTTACATATTAAATTTCTTACATTTATTATTCAGAAAACTCTAGACACTAGTCAGAAGATCACTAATGTTTCTCAATTCATATGTTTGAAGACATTCCCCCTATTATCTATAAACAATCACAAGGCTTATAATAATAATTGGTAAACAAAATGTTTACTTAGAAAGTTTGGAATTTCTAAAGATGGTAATCGGCTTGAAGATTTCACTAATTACTTTTTTATTACTTTATCCAGGTATATGACAAATTAAACAACATTAAAAGGAACAAACTTCAATAATATTTCTTGTTACAGGTAGATTATATTTATTTTAAGACACAATTTCCAAAATTTATTTTTCCACAAAATAGAAAATGAGTTAAAAATGTTTATCCTGATGTTGGTCCGCTAATGATGAACGTAATTTCAATTGCAACTGTAATAAAAATTGGTTTCCACGTTAACAAAAATAAACAAAATAATTCAATCTTGGCGTTACGAATTATACCGTTACGAATAGTTGTAGTTACGAACTGTTGATGTTACGAAGTGTCGCCGTTACGAATTGACGGCGTTACGAATTGTCCATTAGCATTTGCGGGGTCACGAACTGTCGCGTTACGATATGTCTTGTCACCCATTTGAGTATATGATAACAAAAGATATTTAATGTGCTGAGAACAAATTTCGTGACCATTTAGGGCCGACTAACGCAGTATAACTCAGAGAAGCACCCATTATTATTATTTCTTCTAAACTCGTAAAATTTACAGAAAGTCCGTAAGGAAATAGTAAACCAAGTAGCTGATTTACGCTGTGCAAAATATTTCAGTTAGTATATTCGTATAATAATTATACCATAACCATTACCAAAATATCGTTGCTTGGGTAGCGGAACAGCGAAGATTCCTTATTCAAACGGATACTAAATTGCTGTGTCTGTGTGTTAATTACTACATTTATATATTTCTTATAGGGGGAAGTAGCCCCCCATCTCGCAATGGGTACACCTTGGGTGTATGAATAATTATTGTCCTATCTCAATTCTTTGGTCTCTACAGGTTTTCGAAATAAACTGAGTTTTTATGATTTATGAAAAAATGATCCTCTTTTCAATGCCTGCTCCGTTGTTTCTTTGGTGATGTTTTTGTTCTTTGGAAACGCAAAGATTTGAATGGAAATCGTTCAGTCTGATGAACTTCATCTAAAGCTGCTCCTAATTTAGTTTTGTTTTGCTCCCCTTAGAAATTGTCTGATTCAGCATAGCGAATTCTTTTCCACTACTTCTCATTTATCCAAATTCAGTACAACTGATATTTGCTTTCAAAAATCATGTTTTTTGTTGTTGAGTTTCATACAAATGGCTATGTGAATCCCATGAATGCGAATTTGCTCAGTATAATTCAATCAATTTGCATGTTTTGTTCCTCTTACCACGCAATTATATACAAAATATTTATGCAGTTCATTAGTTCACTATACATACAAAATGAATAATTATAGCACTGGTTTCTCAAGTTTGAAATATAACAATTGTGGACGTTTTGGAACATGTGGCATTAGAAGCGCGATATAACTTTTTTATTATTCACCGAATCGAGACGGCTAACATGTAGCAACCTATGGGACAAGAAAATCTGCTTCATTCCGCTCAAATTTTTTGAACATATCATATAACTTTGCCATATCACAGTGTTGTAATGTAGCAAGTCCGGACCGGCCTTAGAATATATACTTCAATAAATCCTTCTCAGTATTTTGGGAATGTAGACCATTCTCTGCACAAGATCACAACTGCAACAGAAGGTACTGCTAAACCTTGTAACAGAGAAGGCAATAATTGATGTCCATTCTCTATTGTCTATGACGTAGTTTTAGGTAACAGGTGGTATTCACGTATTTGACGCAGACGTAAATAATCGGGGGAACTAAACAATATAAAGATAACCTATAGATTAGCAATTTTACGAACTGCCACTGGATGGTTCATAATGGCAGAAATGTAATGAATGCCGGTAGGTTGCAAAAATTTTCATTTTCAAAAGCTAGAAAAATATCATTTAGAAGATGTGACTTTGAATACAAACTGCGTCAATATAATGTAACAGAGACAAAAGTGAAATCTTTTCGGAAATTTTTAACTGTCTTAAAGGGAACAAAATGAAATCTGATATGTAACGATGAACGACATACAACTTTAAGATAAAAATTGTATAATGAAAAATTCTACACCTAAAAGATTTCGATGAAGATATGGAGATCCAACATTCAGCTTCAAGTCAATATTATTAGTCTATATTATTTTTCTTATTGTGTTGTTGAAGTAGACATTATCATTTATTGAAACAAACACTCAATACCTGATAATTTTATCTCTCCTTCCGATAATGTCAGTACTATAGCGTTAAGATGTATGAATGAATATATTATATTAACAAATACCTATTCAAATCGAGATCATTTCTTGCAGCACTAAATGAAAACATTACTGAAGATATTGATTCACTCGGTAGTTAAGAAACTTTAGTGCCTTAAAATATCACACATCAACAATAACACCAAATTATTTGCTTCATAAGTTTGCCAAATACTCTTTGCTAATACGTCTGGTATTGCTTTCCTTCAATTCGTTCCACATGGTCACTGATTTTCATGTTGGAACTACCCACTATTGCTCCTTTGAATATTACAAATCAACAATAACACCAAATTATCCCCTTTACCAGTTTGTCTAATAATCTTTGTCCATATTTCTGGTAGTGCTTTTCCTAGTTTCGTTCCACATGGTCACTGATTTTTATGTCATACTACCCACTCTAGTTATTTAAAATATTGAACATCTACAATAACAGCAAATTATTCTCTTTATCACTTTGTCAAATAATCGTTGTACATATTTCTGGTATTGCTTTTCCTAGTTTCGTTCCACATGGTCACTGATTTTCATGTCGAACTACCCACTATAGTTCCTTAAAGTATTAGACATCAACAATAACAGCAAATTATTTGCTCTATCAGTTTGTCAAATAATCTTTTCCCATATTTCTGGTATTGCTGTTCCTACTTTCGTTCCACATCTTCACTGATTTTTATGTCGAACTACCCACTACTGTTCTTCAAAATGTTACACATCAACAATAACAGCAAATTATTCGCTCTATCAGTTTGTCAAATAATCTTATTTCTGGTATTGCTTTTCCTAGTTTCGTTCCACATGGTCACTAATTTTTAATTTGATGTACCTATTAAAGTTCCTTAAAATATTACATATCAACGATAAGATCAAATTTTCTTTATAAGTTTGTCAAATAATCTTTGCCCATATTTTCGGTATTGCTGTTCTCAGTTTCGTTCCACATGGTCACTGATTTTTATGTCGAACTACTCACTATAGTCCCTTAAATTATTACAAGTCAACAACAACACCAAATTATCCCCTTTACCAGTTTGTCTAATAATCTTTGTCCATATTTATGGTAGTGTTTTTCCTAGTTTCGTTCCACATGGTCACTGATTTTATGTCGAAACAAAAACTATAGGTTCTTTAAAATATTACTCATCAACAATAAAAGCTAATTATTCGCTTTATCAGTTTGTCAAATGATCTTTGCCCATATTTCTGGTATTGCTTTCCCTAGTTTTGTTTCACATGTTCACTGATTTTTATGTCGAACTATCCACTATTGTCCCTCAAAATATCATACATCAACAATAACAGCTAATTATTCGCTGTATCAGTTTGTCAAACAATCTTTGCCCTTATCTCTGGTATTGCTTTTCCTAGTTTCGTTCCACATGGTCACTAAAAGTTGAGATTCAAACCAACACAGGAACATATTTTGATTAATTTCCCTATGATAATTGACTTTCTCTGTTTCTGAAGAAAACATCAGATGGGTAGCAGGAATAGAACCTGGTGTACATTCAGCATGCACTATAAAATACCACATTGCTATTTTTGGAGATGTTTTTTTGTTATTTTTGAAAAATGTTACTAATCTCCGGTTCAACAGATGAGCACCGTAATGAGATTCATTCTCCGGTAAATATCTACGTTCAATCTGGCTGAAAAAAAGTGAAGAATTGATAATTCCATTTCTGGTTGGGTTAGCTTACTTCTATCTCTACCTTCTTAATAAAACAGAAGTTTAACCAAACCATTCTGAAAAGGGATGGAGCGGTAAAATGGGTAAGGAGTCGGCATTGCAATTGGAGGTGCTACTACTAGCCATATATATATATATATATATATATATATATATATATATATATATATATATATATATATATATATAAACAAGTATAAAGTTTCTTTGCCTAATTGGCCACTATCGTGTATGTAACTTAAGAGATATAGAATTAAATTTTCTCAATTATGAAGATAACTTAGATAATTTAACATAGGATTATAAAGATGAATAAACGTAAAAGATTGAACCATAGGCGGGATTCGAACCCACATTTCTGAATTTCTAGTCCAGGGTGTTTACCAATTACACCACTTCGGTCCTATTAGATTTTTATATTTTTGTAAATATAAACCTCTGAAAGGATAGTAGATCATTGATGAACACAATGCGATTCGATGCCCTACCATAGATCAACTATTCACGCATATTCATCTAAAGTTCAGTCGTTTTTTGAAGTAAGGATTGTAGGTTAGTACTGCTATGGTTGGCAGTTACTTGACAGTTCTTATTCAAATGACAGCATCCCTGGTTCTTATATATTTCAATAGAACTGACTGAGAATTGTTCTGGTTAATTATAAACAAGTATAAAGTTTCTTTGCCTAATTGGCCACTATCGTGTATGTAACTTAAGAGATATAGAATTAAATTTTCTCAATTATGAAGATAACTTAGATAATTTAATAGGACCGAAGTGGTGTAATTGGTAAACACCCTGGACTAGAAATCCAGAAATGTGGGTTCGAATCCCGCCTATGGTTCAATCTTTTACGTTTATTCATCTTTATAATCCTATGTTAAATTATCTAAGTTATCTTCATAATTGAGAAAATTTAATTCTATATCTCTTAAGTTACATACACGATAGTGGCCAATTAGGCAAAGAAACTTTATACTTGTTTATAATTAACCAGAACAATTCTCAGTCAGTTCTATTGAAATATATAAGAACCAGGGATGCTGTCATTTGAATAAGAACTGTCAAGTAACTGCCAACCATAGCAGTACTAACCTACAATCCTTACTTCAAAAAACGACTGAACTTTAGATGAATATGCGTGAATAGTTGATCTATGGTAGGGCATCGAATCGCATTGTGTTCATCAATGATCTACTATCCTTTCAGAGGTTTATATTTACAAAAATATAAAAATCTAATAGGACCGAAGTGGTGTAATTGGTAAACACCCTGGACTAGAAATCCAGAAATGTGGGTTCGAATCCCGCCTATGGTTCAATCTTTTACGTTTATTCATCTTTATAATCCTATGTTAAATTATCTAAGTTATCTTCATAATTGAGAAAATTTAATTCTATATCTCTTATATATATATATATATATATATATATATATATATATATATATATATATATATATATATATATATATATATAAATATATATATATATATATATTAACCAGAACAATTCTCAGTCAGTTCTATTGAAATATATAAGAACCGGGATGCTGTCATTTGAATAAGAACTGTCAAGTAACTGCCAACCATAGCAGTACTAACCTACAATCCTTACTTCAAAAAACGACTGAACTTCAGATGAATGTGCGTGAATAGTTGATCTATGGTAGGGCATCGAATCGCATTGTGATTTACAAGAATATAAAAATCTAACAGGACCGAAGTGGTGTAATTGGTAAACACCTTGGACTAGAAATCCAGAAATGTGGGTTCGAATCCCGCCTATGGTTCAATCTTTTACGTTTATTCATCTTTATAATCCTATGTTAAATTATCTAAGTTATCTTCATAATTCAGAAAATTTAATTCTATATCTCTTAAGTTATATATATATATATATATATATATATATATATATATATATATATATATATATATATATATATATATATATAAAAGATATAGAATTAAATTTTCTGAATTATGAAGATAACTTAGATAATTTAACATAGGATTATAAAGATGAATAAACGTAAACGATTGAACCATAGGCGGGATTCGAACCCACATTTCTGGATTTCTAGTCCAGGGTGTTTACCAATTACACCAATTCGGTCCTGTTAGATTTTTATATTTTTGTAAATATAAACCTCTGAAAGGATAGTAGATCATTGATGAACACAATGCGATTCGATGCCCTACCATAGATCAACTATTCACGCACATTCATCTGAAGTTCAGTCGTTTTTTGAAGTAAGGATTGTAGGTTAGTACTGCTATGGTTGGCAGTTACTTGACAGTTCTTATTCAAATGACAGCATCCCGGTTCTTATATATTTCAATAGAACTGACTGAGAATTGTTCTGGTTAATTATAAACAAGTTTAAAGTTTCTTTGCCTAATTGGCCACTATCGTGTATGTAACTTAAAAGATATAGAATTAAATTTTCTGAATTATGAAGATAACTTAGATAATTTAACATAGGATTATAAAGATGAATAAACGTAAACGATTGAACCATAGGCGGGATTCGAACCCACATTTCTGGATTTCTAGTCCAGGGTGTTTACCAATAATTCAGAAAATTTAATTCTATATCTTTTAAGTTACATACACGATAGTGGCCAATTAGGCAAAGAAACTTTAAACTTGTTTATAATTAACCAGAACAATTCTCAGTCAGTTCTATTGAAATATATAAGAACCGGGATGCTGTCATTTGAATAAGAACTGTCAAGTAACTGCCAACCATAGCAGTACTAACCTACAATCCTTACTTCAAAAAACGACTGAACTTCAGATGAATGTGCGTGAATAGTTGATCTATGGTAGGGCATCGAATCGCATTGTGTTCATCAATGATCTACTATCCTTTCAGAGGTTTATATTTACAAAAATATAAAAATCTAACAGGACCGAAGTGGTGTAATTGGTAAACACCCTGGACTAGAAATCCAGAAATGTGGGTTCGAATCCCGCCTATGGTTCAATCGTTTACGTTTATTCATCTTTATAATCCTATGTTAAATTATCTAAGTTATCTTCATAATTCAGAAAATTTAATTCTATATCTTTTAAGTTACATACACGATAGTGGCCAATTAGGCAAAGAAACTTTAAACTTGTTTATATATATATATATATATATATATATATATATATATATATATATATATATATATATATAGTGTTCAAAGAATAGCTAATACTGATAGAAAATTAGACAAATTAAGTAGAATCAATAATAATTTTAATCTAGGGAAAAATAAATTTACTTGTAATTAACCAGACACTATTTCGGAAGTGCAGAAATATGTCAATGCTATCGAACATTCTATAATCACTATTCCAAATATATTATTCGATCGACGTAACTCCAATTCCAATAGTCATAGTATACAAATAAACATGAAAGAGCAATTTGAATTACATATGGCAACTTCATTGTTATCAATAATAAATGGAAATGACAAGGTAGGTCAACAATTAGTTGACACCATAGAATTGTACAGCCATATTTTAGATGACGCTGGAAAAAAACCTTTTAATAAATTATGTAATGAAAGCATCACATGCAGCCAACCTGAGAATTGGGAAGTCGTATAATTCAGTACAAGCATTAATTGCAGATAATAAAACTCACCTATTAAAAAAGAAATAAATCAATTAACGAATACGGTATAATGTTAGAGACATTGTTAGTAGATTTAACTTTAGCATAATCGTTTGGGAACGAGGCGACAGAAGAAATTTCAGAAAAGTGAATTAGAAAACGGTACTAAGTTTTATTACAAATGGGTTGAAAAGTAATGATCTACTTATAATAACGGAAGCGAGGAATTATACTACTCTAGCCGAAGATATAAGTGGGGCAGTAGGGCAGTGGAAGAAGATGAAATATCATCATTATGGATCGACAAACCCAGAAGCGTTTTACATGCGAGAAAGACAAAGTTTCAGACGCGAATACGCCAATCACAACCTTGGTCAGGATAACGTTTGCAGGAGAAACAATACAAATGGATATAACGATCATTTAGGTCGCAATAATAATAATAATAGTAATAAAATTGATTGCAAAAATTTGTCTATTGCCTTCTAACATGAAATGTGGAAACATGTATAGTTCACTATGCATTGTTGCGGGGGTCATCACCTAGCGATAGTAATTCGAACTCTGTTTAGCATAGTGAATCACATTCTTTGTGGGACGTCTGCTTTCTGGAGATGGTGTTGGAACTTCTAGGTTCGCCAATCATTTTGATGATATTTTATTAAATCACTCTCGGAGATGGTTGATCAGTGGCTTTACGTCTGCCTCGTCCTATTGTCGAGCACATGAGAAAAGCGAAATAGCTATCAGGAACTGAAAAACTTGTTGCCACTGTTCAACCGGGTGAACCAAGACTTTGTCTATTGACTTCTGACACGAATTGTGTTTGTAGTTGGGAATTACATTCTTAATGTTATATCTGCTTTCCGACAGATGGTCTTGAAAAATCTAAGTTCGCAAAATATGTTCGAGGTTGATAATTATATCAGTTTCATAGATGGTTGATGAGTGACTCCACGTCTGCTTACTAGCTCAGGAGGAGGGCGGAACAGCTCTCTGGAACTAAGAAACGTCTTGTTACCGGTAAACCAAAACTTTGTCTATTTACTTCTAACACGAAATGTGTTTATAGTTCACTTTGAATTGTAGCGGGGGCCGTCACCCGGGTATAGAAATTTCAACTGTTATCTCGTTGATTTTTTGGAATCACGAGAATTGTGTTATCAATGCGTATAATTATGAATAACTTTCTCAGTGGGACATCTGATTTCCGGCAGATGGTGTTGGAACATCTAGGCTCCCAGAATATTTTCGAGGGTAATTATTTTATCACTGATGTTGATCAGTGATTTCACGTCTGCCTTGTCCCACTGACGATCTCATGAGAAAAGCGAAACAGCTGTCTGAGTGACTGAAAAACGTGTAATCATAGTTCAATCTGGTGAACAAAAACTTTGTCAATGTGAGGAATTGAAGAAAAAGATAAATATGTACTTTGAAGATGTAGGGCAGCCGCGCTAAAAAATAACTGATAAGGCTATTTAATTTAAAATATAAGGTTCAAATATTGTAAACCCAACTCAATTCAACGTCGAGCAACAAGTATCAGACATATATCATCGAATCCAGCCGTGAGATACATCCAGGAAATCATCAAATTTGGTTTCTGATGGTGAACATCGTCACTGGGATGAAAACATTCCGAGGGAAAATGAATGATTGAACCATTGCCCGAATACTATAACTCAAGAAAGTCCTGTATAATATCATGGAAGGTGAATTGCCTGATAGAAGTGGACCGCTCACATTCAAATTCAGTATTACATGAAGAATAGGGGTAAAACGATCAGCTTCAACCAGGGTGATCTAATCATAATAAGAACACTGAGGGTAACATATTTCGAAGAGAATATTTGTGGGAAGTCAATATTTCATTTTGAAGTATCTTATGTTGTTATCATGAAATCCTATTAACAGTTACGAATTAATGAGCCCTGATACGTGAAAAATCAGGGGAATCCTTAACATTAATCAAATATACTAATATTAACAGTACATTTTATATGAAAGAAAAAAATAAATTTATACACCCATATTTACAAGGTGAAACATAACAAACTGATAGTTTTCAATATATTAGCAGCTACTTGAAATGTATGAAAAGAAATTAGGGGGAAATTGTTCTGATTAACCAAATCCTGAATTTCGCAGGAAATAACCAGGGAGCAATTTTATGAAACAATTTGGAAATTTTACAATGTAAGACAGGAATTAGTGAGATTGTTGTAACAAATTGTGAACGATGAAAGTGGAAAATAAGAGAAACCACAGTATTGTGAACATGATGTGGCATGAACTATAAAGAACATATTAGAACTACAGTGTAGTATAATGTAGAATAAGAGTAGATAATAAGACAGTTTAATGTTTCCAATGTTTTTTTATTATGTATGAGTAAACAAGTTGTAATATGAAAGCATTTAGAGGAATTTTGATATTCTGGACATGAAATTCCACACAAGTTTGAAACTAAACCAAAATAAACAAACGATATATCAAATTAAAGCGAATATGATCCTGATTAAAATTCACATGCAAAATCTAAGGTTCAATAAAAATATATAACATAAATCATAATAATGAAGTTTCACAATTGTTAGATTTGAATTTTAAAAGAAGTAGGTCAAATAAATTAGTAAATATCAATTATGAAATTATGATATATCAAGAGACAGGAAATAATCATTGGTAGAGTAAGATTCCCGAATAATATCGAAGATAAAAGCTGATTTAGTAACTTAATTCTTAAGAAGCATTAAATTTTGAAATACTAGTATCTGATTGGTTGATGGAGAATGAAAAAACATCAAGAAAATTAATGAGCAAATATGATTTACCAATATTTGTAAGCCCTCCCTTACTGACCTGACAGTTCAAAATACTTCAAATCATTTTTTTCAACATAAAATAGAAGCCTACAATAGTTTGATACATCTCAACGTACCGATGTCGGAAGATAATTCTGATGAAGAGTTGAATATCATTAAACAAATCACGGAAAATGATGGATCAGATCCTATCTTAAAAAAGATACAAGTTAGCCGTCAACTCAGTGTTCCCTACAATAAAACAAAAGTATTCGCATGTTAGTATCACCAACTACTAAAATTTCAAACTTTGTTAGTAATTTAGATATTCAAGTAGCGTTCAAAACGCAAAATAATTTAGCCAAGTATGTTAAAAATAATAAATATAAAGTATCCGATGAAGTCAAATGTAAGGTCTACAAGCTGAAATGTGGGTCTTGCCTTATGATGATATACATTGGTCAGACAGGACCTTAAAAAAACGGATCAAAGAACATAGACGTAGTTTCATTAATAATAAATTGGATTCCACATTTGCGGAACATTTAATCAGAAAGAACCAACTTCAATGATACTATCAAGATTTTACACATTCAGAATGAAAGTAATGAATTAAATTTGCTAGAATCCCTAGAAATCAATAATTATGAGAAGTCTGATATCCTATTGAGCGATCAACAAATACTTAATAATTCCTCTTTGTTGTTAAATGTATGTATTTTCCCAGGTGCTAACAGTTTGTCGTTTAATCCCTCAAAGCGTTAAACCCAATTAAGTGAAATTCCAATAACCATCTATCCTAAGATTGTCATTGAAGTTATATATCAGGTAGCTCTTTTGTAGTAAGTTAGGAATTTGTAATAGTTGTTCGACGTTGTTTGTTTAGCAAAACCATAGTCACATTCATTTATTAAACTACTGAAGATAAAACATTTAATATTAATTTTATTTAAGTTTAGAATGGATTTTCACAACGTAATTTCTGATTCTGTTGAACTTACTTTTTTTATTCAAAAACAACAAAACAAAAAAAACAAGTAATTTAAATATAACATATTCCTTTTCATTAACAATGGATAAATAACAACAGAATCTTAATAGGCAGTTTCATATTCAGTAGTTTTTATTCCAATTAAAGAATATCCAATTCTACTCAGTCCCAATCTATGGTAATTACGTGTAAACTAGTGTTTGTGCATGAAGTGACGTTTCAATCAGCTGATAGTCTAATATACAAATGTAAATTACCGTTCGAGCCGAACTAGGTTAATTATGCAAGTTTAATATGTATCAATGTTCATCTCATTGAAACAGTGTTCAATTCCAATTCATTTTACTGACAAAGATAGAAAAATAAATCTCTACTCCAATAGGAACAATAGAAGAAAAATCTGAATGTTTCATATGAAAATGACCAATTTAATATTATCTTGAGCTTCTGTAAGTATTATCCTCTGGATACGTAACTATTATCTAATGTTAACATTGAAGAAGCAATACATTATTGCCAAATATTGGTTTTCTTTCGATTGCCTACAAACCGATATTCCCAACTCGTGAGCTCTTGCGTTGTTGGCATAATATATTTGACACCAAACTATAGTTCTTCGAAGAAAAAACCCAACTTGTCTTTATTTGGTCCATTTTTTGTACAATTTGACTGGATTAATGTATGACCTCATATTTATTTACGCAACCTTATGACTGAAAGTGGGTAGGCAAGTGTTCAGTTCATCTGGCTCTATCAAAGATGGAACGCTTTTATCTTCGTTCCAGTTGATCATCTGAAATACAAGGAAAACGAATATATGACGAATTTACTCAGAAAGGTGACACGTTAAAATCGGACATATACATGAGGAGATGATGATATCTATTAAGAGATGGCTCAAGAGATTATCAATCATGGATATTCATCTTCGGTTGAAAGTTTCATCGTCTAGGATGTAGGATTTCAACTTGGTGAGTATTCGAAGAAATTAGCAATTTTATAATGTTGTCTTGAGAATTCCAACGAATTAATTGTTCAAAATATTCGATCAATTCCAGTAGAAGTGAATTGGCAGTTTCTTATTGTAGCTTGCAAATAAAGACAGGACATCTGGAAGGCATTGAATCCTACCAGAATAACAAATAGTAGGGGATGCATTATTTGTCCGCCGGTTATCTAGCAGCAACGATTAGCAAGGCAAAACTAACAGTGGATTATACGTAACTGAAGCAATGGGGACAACCCACTGATACCGCTCACAGCCGACTAGATATAGGATACCAACCAGTTTCGTAATCCCATCGGAAGGCTTCCACGATCTTTGTTCCGCTATGTTACCGACTATTTTCAGACTGCAGTTTCAAATGTCTGTTCATCGTTAACAGTTATTGTTCTCGTTTGTAATTGAACGGTCTTTTAGGTGTACTTGACCCGAAGTAGCATGCAAAACTTTACATTGGGATGAATCTACATAATTGTACATAAGTAGGCAAATGAGATTCAGAATTTTGTGGTTTTGGTTTTATTTCTAGAAATTGAGCTTACATATACAAGGCACCAATGAAATTTCTGCAGTCGACCCGAAGTTATTACTAACAATTTTCTGCTAGATTGATCAGAGCTGGTAAGATGAGAGTGACCAAACAACTTGTTCTTGCAATCTGATGTTCGTTGATATGCAGTTGATATGCAGAGAGGAAATATGGTTACAAAGGCGAAACTGCGTTCTTGCGCAATGCAACTATAACCCAAGTGAGCAACAACTTAGAAGGGACGCGTGAGATTTTAAATTCGTTTCCGTTTATAGTACCTACAAATTCAGCAGATATGAAAGGACCTGAAATTCTAGAATTTGCCAGAGCGCTTTGATCCAAATTCAAAAAATCGAAGAGATCTCTTGTATATAGTAAATCTTAGTCCCCTTTCACCTTCTAGGTGTTAACTTGTATTTGTCTTTTATTATATATCTTGTTATGATTTAATGAAAGAACAATTACTTTGGTTTTATAACACTTCTAATAATAATATCAAAACGTTACTACAGGTTCCATACTGAAGTGTCATTATCAAACAGTGCTCACTGGTGAGTAGCGCCATCACATATCCGAACGTAGAGGGAACAACCTCGATAAAAAGTCGGGGTTAAATCGGCTCGGTAACCAAACCCAATACCGATGCCGTCTCGATGCTGAGCTCACAACCCAACAGAGGGTACACCTTTTGTTCCTGGCAGCAAAAGATTGACCTCTCACGTCAGGTCCTCGTCGGATGAGGAGCAGTGACAGGTGGGTGATGCCCAACAGAACGGTCCCGACGATGACGACCGCGAGTTGACTTAGTTTACGGCTCCGAACGCGGCGAACCAGCCCGTAGGGGTTACATGTCGAGGCTTTACGCATGAATCCTCAATGCCGTACTTTTTCCACACAAACGTTGCGGAATCAAGTATTCTATCTGCGGTGAACCAGCTATATAAGAACAAATCTCCGGCAGGTTGCAGCACTAGAAACAGATCTAGCCGCATCAGCACCACTTATGATGCGTTGCAACAGATCTGTTAGAGCAAGCCTGTTACAACACTTGATCTTAGAACTAGAAGAACCCGAATCAACGTCAAGGTTTCCATACGACTACACGAGCCGGTAGAATTGGACACGTTAATTAATGACGAGCTTCCGGATTTCGCCGACCTCTGGGAATTCAGCCGTGTATGGTGTTGCAAAGTAACTCGTACCGGAAGGGTGCATTGAGAAACCGAGCGGCACCTACTCAAAGTCGAGGTCCAAATCCAGTCGGAGAGGTAGCGTCTCAACAATTTATTGTGTGATAGATTTTTTTTCTAGCGACAGGACTTTCACGCCAAAAGAGACATATAGCCGCCAAACTGCGCCGCCATCACCACCCACTAAAACGTACAGTGGTGTTGCATACCAACAAGCAACATTGTCCGGATAGGATTCGAGCCCTGGGCGTGGTAAGGAGAAATAAATCTGTCCAGATGGGTTAGACGTATCAGGAACAATTCCTTGTTTCGCGATAGCCTGTCTCGGCTTTTTGAATCTCCAGCGCCCACAATTACTGCCTCACTTGTGCAGGAGGGAGAGCAGTTCCAGAAAGGAGAGTGCGTGTCACCGTGCCCAATAGACGGCAATAGGCAGGGGTCTAGCTCACTTCGAAATGTTTTGCGCTGAACATAAGCTTCCGCAAACAAACGTGTGCGAGGCATTCAGTCAGGATGAGGTCCGATAAGCTCTTGTTGGTTCCAAAAAATCTGCTGCTCCCGGCCCTGACGGCATTAACATATGGTGGTTGAAGAAATTTCCTCCCACTCACCGACGTCAGGCCAGAGTCTCTATCTCTTGGCTTAAAGAGGAACAGCAAATTCCAAGCTGGGCTCTCGAGGGTTACACTGTGTCGTTTCCGAAGAATGGAGACTAGTCTGATCCCAAGAACTACCGTCTTATCACTTGTCCCAACAACTGCTACGAGTTATTTACCCGTATCTTATATGTTAGATTGTTGAGATCGAACGGTCCGGTAATCAATAACATAGGCGAGTATGATGCGGCCCTACAGATTACTATTTAAGTTACTCGTACGGAGTAGACTAACAGCCGGTGCTACGTTACATGCCAGGAGATATTGAGTCCGTTGTCGGAAACAAAAAATGTCAGATCTACTGGAATTACTCGCTTACGACCGTGAGGCCTATATAAGCAAATATGCTCCTCGACATACAAGCCTAGACTATGTACGCCATCAAGTTCACTGCTCTAGCAGAAAATAGCATTGTCTTCAAACAGGAGGAAAATGGATGTAATATTAAAAACTCCTGTTCGAGCTCCGCACGCTATACCCAGCTAAAGCCACATCGCGCATAAACCACAATATATTTCGAATATCATCCAATAAGATTGGTAATTCTTTTTGCACAAATTTCACGTGTATTTGTCCTATCAACACGTGCGTTAAGAAATATGGTCCGATTAGATAGTCTCTAATCATGCCATCCCAAACATTAAGAGATAACTGGTATTGGTTTCTAGCTTCAAGCAGCTTCATCAGAGAAAATAATGGAAATGTAAAATCATGATTGACTATCAACTGTTCAAGAAACCACTCACAAAATATTAAACGAGGTTTGTACCTTCTGAATGAGGTAAGTGTGTTAAAGCTGTTCCTTCAAGACTCTCCAAACAGTCATATGCGAAAAACAAAAATCTAGTGCTGGTTCCAGAATTTTCTGCAATTGTGTTTGATATTTTTTCTTCGAGTTCGATATTCCTAACATTCCTTTCAGGACCACCAGGTCTTTGTATTCGAAATGCATCATGTTCTCTGAGCCGGTGATGAATTGAAACGGACATACCTGGAGATGAAAAGCGTCTTAAAGGAAATGCTGCTTGATGAAGTCGCCTAGATTCTCTAGCAATTCCGTGTTCCATTCAATAGTAAAAATGTATATGTCCTAGCTCAACGTCACTGCAGTAATTCATTTCAATTACAATACAACTCAATTGTATAAATTTGACAGGTTGTTACAAACGAGCATTTTATTGTTGATTATTAATGAGTAAATAGTAAATGTCAACCTTCCAATTACTATTTTTCACTGCAAGTGCTAATTCTTGCTCCATTTGAGTTCATTTCTTTTACTTTGAAAGCTATTTGGAGAATAATATGTTTTATAACATATTTCAACGCCCTCTGTATCTCCATAACGCAGCAGTTGGACATACGTGTATTTGAACTTTTTGAAATATTTTCCAATGTAGAACCTGAAGATAAATTTTGATAGCATAGTTCTCCTACACCCTTGTATTCTATTTATTCATCATTCGATCCAAATTTTATTGACTTAAAATATAACAAATATTCACTATAGAATTTGTTATTTCTTTCTGAATAGATACTCATTCATCTTGTGTTATTGAGATCTTGTAGTTATTTGAATTTATTATTCTCAATAAGTATCACCTCTTTAATATGTATCCGTTGAACTGAGAGGACTGTCTTCTGTATCAATAATTCTTAAACGGTTTGGGAGCAGTAGATCTTTCAAAGCCTATTGTTCTTCAGTACTTATTGTTGAACCTCATTCACAGTTCATCGTTTCAGCTGGACAGCATCTAACCCTCAATATCATGCAAAACTTTAGGTACACTATACCAGATTTACATACTCGTTAATATGCAGCGAAGAGCGAACTTAACAACAAAAGTGCACGACCTCAAGTTCTCACTTTATTTTTAGATGAAGCTCAGATGAACATGCTTATAATTAAATATTCACTATTGTTTCTATAAAAGAACATATTAAAAGATTTGAAGACCTATGATGGAGAATTTTTCCATAGAGCTATCGTTGTTTCTAATACATATTTTTACATTTTATAAAATTATAATACTCAATAACAAACTTCAAAAGACACGTTACCAAAAACATTTATTAATTCTGGAGTTGACTGATAGATTACTCTTTCCTCATCAGATTAGAAACGTCTGGGTGTTAAGAATCAGAAGGCTATAATTTTTTTTTTGTTTGATTATCAACCAAAGAACCATAGTATTTTGATACAGTTACCAGTTAATTTATTATTTAAAAATATTATTGTTACATAATTAAAATATATGAAACGTCTGAAATACTTAATAGCTACAATTCTTCACAAGCAAACTTACACATAATAGGAAATACATTAATGAATTTTTCAACTCTGAGCTTATAGAAAGTCGCACATCAAAAATTTTCATCGTATACAACTGAGTTGTCTTCACAATAGTTGCTTCCACTGGCTTCAACTTCTTCATTGAAATTATTTTCACAATGAAGAAGTTGCTGTGAATGGAAGCGACTATAAAGTAGAGATAATTCCGTCGCAGACGATGATAACTGTTTGATAATCTAAGGAATATAAAAATCAATAGGTAACGTCTTTCCTATTGTCCATGAATTTGTTTGTTAAATGTACTCTGTTGCAAAATCAAAGGTTGTAACATTCAAAGAATTATGACTGATATTTTTCAATTTAATTCTATATGGTTGATTTTTTTAGAAAATATCACCAATCTTTTTATTCAAGCAAAGAAGGAAAAACTAGTCTTAGAAAAGGTGGAGGGGTAACAAACTCCGTTTTTACCGTCGAATAAACAGAATTATCTATTTTCTTAAGTATAATCGTGAATCGTGTTTCAGTATATTACAATAATTTTAAGTAGGGTAGAGTGTTGTGAGGGTGTGCGATGTATTAAAGTGTGCGACGTATTTCTGATGCCATGAGGTAATTTGAAGCTGACTTCACATTTGGGCTGTCAAGAACAATAATAAGTCAACCCTGTGAAATTTTCGTGAAAAAACATAAGAAAAGAGATTTCAGCTATGTTCAAATGAGTTTTACTAAAATATTCCGACGTTCGCAAATTATATTCTGTTCTCGTTTATGCGGATATTGCTGTTGTTTGATAACAAGCTATTGTCCGCGGGCTACGCCCGCAGAACTGCAGAAACAGCTAATACCTATAAAAAGGCGTCGGCTACACCGCGGTGATGTCATTACTCTAGTTCCACGACTTATGTAGATCTCAAATCAGTAGAAACAGAAAAATTAAAAAAAACATAAAATTATACTCCATAGTGGAAGCTTATTTGAAGGAATATCTATGTTTTATGATAATCTGTCACGAACATATGTGACTGTCAAATTATCAGCTGTCTGTCATCTAAGCGTTAACCATCTTGTTGAAGGGTTTTTGCGTTGTCTGTCATAGACATTCTATTATAATAAACCAATAATCATGTAAATTGTTCTTGTTTATACTAACTATCAAAAATGTCCGAATATATGGAATTCATTCCACCCCTTCCTAGTTTGGTGATGAGTGGGTGAGATAGGCGTTTAAGTCTCAAGCCTGCCCTGAAGATGTCACCTGTAATGGTTGGCGAAACGTCGGCATCAAGTCGAGCTATTGTGACGCGGAATCTATCCGGAAGCCAAGTTTTATCAATAACATTACCTTAGATTTAAAAAAATCAAAAATTGTTCATTCCACTATTACAATATGGAATAATAGGATGAGAATGAGCGTATATGATAATACAGTCGAGACATTAATTTGAGCACAGGACAAAGAAATTAAATTAATTTTGAAACAAACTGGTGTTTCCCCACTGAAAAACAATAAACGGTCTATTAAATATTAAAAATAAACCAACTATTCATACAATCAGTTATAATATATACCAGGCACAATAATCGTTTCAATTCAATTCCACAGTATATCCTACTCCGACGAACTTAGAAACCCAGTTAGTAATACCAAGAGTAAAAAAATAACAATAGTACAAAGATATTGTAACTACCTAGATAGTCCAGGCTGTGAACCGGGATTTTAGCTATAATAAAAAAAAAACATGTAAGTTCGAATCAAAAATTTTTTTTTGCATTAGCTCCAGGAGGTTCTCAGGATCATTCATACACCATAAAACCTCTTATGAATCCCAACCTCACCCAATGGGGCCGAAAATGACCCGAAATCTTCAAGTCTTGAATTGTATTTTCTACAAAAAAGGTATTTTGGCATTTCGGGTGCACCTAGGAAGTTTTTTGGGTCACTGAACACGAATCCGTAGTCAGATTCACTTGTAAGCTATCGTAGGGGTGGTCAAATCGACAAAATTGGCCAATTTCGCACCCCTAATATGTTATTTAGCAATTTACGTGTTTTAGGCATTTCGAATGCATCAAGAAAGTTTTTTGGGTCGCTGATCACGAATCCGTAGCCACACTCACTTGCAATCCATCGTAGGGGTGGCAAAATCGACAAAATTGGCCAATTTCGCACCCTAATAATATGTTATTTTGCAATTTACGTGTTTTAGGCATTTCGAATGCATCAAGGAAGTTTTTTGGGTCGCTGATCACGAATCCGTAGCCACATTCACTTGAAATCCATCGTAGGGGTGGCAAAATCGACAAAATTGGCCAATTTCGCACCCTAATAATATGTTATTTTGCAATTTACGTGTTTTAGGCATTTCGAATGCACCAAGGGTTTTTTTGGGTCGCTGATCACGAATCCGTATCCACATTTACTTGCAATTCATCGTAGGGGTGGTCAAATCGACGACATTGGCCAATTTTGCACCCCTATATGTTATTTTGCAATTTACGTGTTTTTGGCATTTCGAATGCACCGAAGGTTTTTTTCTGGGTCGCTGAATATGATTCCGAAGTCAGATTTACTTCCAAGTAATTTTAAAATGCAAAATAATAAAAATTCAGAAGCGTGTCAAATTAGCCATTTTTGTGAATTTCCCACCCCTACGATGATATTCGGCTAAATCTGACTTCGGAATCGTATTCAGCGATCCAAAAAATCTCCTTGGTGCATTCGAAATGCCTAAAACACGTAAATTGCAAAATATCATATAGGGGTGCAAAATTGGCCAATTTCGTCTATTTTATCACCCCTACGATGGATTGCAAGTAAATCTGGCTACGGATTCGTGTTCAGTGACTCGAAAAACCTCCTTGGTGCACTCGAAATGCCAAAATACATTTTTTTGTAGATTATACAATTCAAGACTTGGAGATTTCGGGTCATTTTCGCCCCCAATGGGTGGGGTTCGGGTTCCCAAGAGATTCTAAGGTGTATGAATGATCCTGAGAACCTCCTGAAGCTAATGCAAAAACATTTTTTGATTCGAACTTACATGTTATATGAGCAAATGTGTTAATATGACATATTTCTCGAGAATTTTCATGTAAATCATACCTACCTCCTTAACCAATTGAAAGGATGTTTAATCTAATGATAGGAGAACTTTATGGAAATATTAGAAGAATAAATTATTAAAAACAAGAGATTGTGCTGAAATGTATGGTTTATAGACATTCCCAGCACCAGCGTCTGATTTCATTACTTGAGTTTGCTCTTGCTGATACATTACGAATACATTTAATTTTTGGTTCAGCTACTTCTACCCTAAGATCCCATTTCCTGATAAATTTCTTCTATTGTTTTAACTCTACGTTGCCTATTTCTATATACATATTGTATTGCCAAATTCATATCCCATGAGAACTCATTTCATTTGCAAAGTTCTTGAGTCGTGTCATTTTTGAGAAGAGCTGAAAATATTCACAATTACTATATCTATTCGTATTACACTCGATAGTTGCAATTCAATTTGCAGTGCAGCACTTTCAGTCGTATCCCAACGTGCCCGGTAATCAGGACAGATACTTTCTTGCAGGTAAACTTGGTAGAAGGGGAAATCAAGCCGGCAAGAAATTGAACATATTTCTATTATTCTATCAACTTGACTGTCTTCTTAGCTTGCCTGTGAAGCTGTATCGTTCTTGCCTTGCCTGAAATATGAGGCTTCTAGATGTTTACGCAGAGCCTTAACTTGTAGCAAGTTACTTGCTCACTTGACTTGCTCCTTTACTAGCTCCATGTACCAACCTTGAACGTGAGAATTCCCTTTCGAAAATTATTTCTGATTCAACACCCGAAATGTAAAAAATACTATCATGATATCTGCATATTATGAAGACTACTAGAATATGTATAAAACTCATCTGAATTTCGAATACATACTACTATTATTAGAAGCCTTCACTATATTTTGATATAAACTAACTAAATATAATAATTCTAGTTAAATTATACAGAAAACATAAGTAAGCAAGGTGGTATTAATATGTATCAAAATGCCGCATAATTACTACGGGTTCAGCCCATACTTTCATAACAACGGCGTAAAGCGAACATTTCCCTTCGAGATGCAAATCCTGGACTTAAGTTCGCAAATGACGGTTATAATAACAAGCGCTCTTTAACGACTGCATAAGTTATCAAGGGTCGTTCGCTCTCAGCGAATCTAGTAGATTTCATTGTTGACATGGAAATTATTCGCATGTCAAGTTGATTCATTCTCGGTATTTAAAGATATTTTAAGTTTACAGAAATAATGTATGCTGTGTTGTTAAGGGAAGATTGAACTTCAGATATGATAAGAATAACCAGATTCTACCAACCGAAAATAATATAAGAACATTTCAGATTCCGGTGCATCATATTCAGTTTCCTTCCTTGATATCCCACTATCTATTTATTTAATTATTTATTCATTTCACGGGTAACTCTCTATAGTATACAAGAATTATTCAGTATTTTAATATTAGAAATTATAAATCAAAACTAAAACTACAAATTGCAAATTAAAAATTAAAATAATCAAAGGCTAGAGCTAGAATTAAAGTGTGATGTAACTTTATCTATTAGAATTACTAAAATTATTACTAAGACAAGGATGTCTAATGAAATCATAGAAGCAATGCGATACGCGATGTTAGCATTAAATTAGTGTTCTTTTTTATTTTATTTTAATAATAATTGAAGATTATAGTTTTCAATTCTCACAATCCTATTTGCAGATATCTACTATATTTTGTGCAAATCTGCGAATAGATATGTGAGAATTAAAAACTAGAATCTTCAATTATAATTGAAATGAACTCACATATTATGGGTAATACCAATCTACTTTATTTTAATTGTTTCATGAGGGATTTCCAATTTATCTTAATTCTTGACAAATTGCAAAAGTGTGAACCTCGGAGTGAGTACATCTGGGATAGTAGATCCGCACCATATGTGTCACCGTTAATTAATTTATGTATCATGAAAATATCGTTCTCGAATTTCCTCTCTTCTAGCTTTCTCAGGCAAGTTCTATTTCTCATATCGCTTAATGAATAAGTAGTTATATTGAGGTTATAAGAAAAGTAGCTAAAAAAATTATTTTGGACCTTATCAAGAATTTGTGAACTTCATAGGTAAGGGACCACACATGTGGGTTTTTTCAAAATGGATCAAACCAGAGAATTTTAGATTAATGTAATGCTGCTCGCGTTGTTAAGCTCCTTGGTAGCTCTACAAATTCATGAAGCCCAGTTTGAAATACTTATTGTTCTGAAAAAATTATTTTATTGCTTGTGTAACATGGTACTCTCTCTATTGAACTCTATAAAACTTTATTTAAGGAATTTACATCATTCCTATTCACTAATATTTATTTGTTTGCAGTGTGTGTCATTTAATTTAGAGAACCATGAGACGCTGGAGTTTGATTTCAATCATTTATTAGGCAGAACAAACGTGAAAAATATTTTTGACACTTACCCCTTTTTATTTCACTAGACACTAATGGATTTAAACACTGGAAGGTAAATGGAGGGATAAACGCTAGTTTAAATCAGAGAAACTCGTACTCAACAACAATAAAATATTTAATGAAGAACAATTACAAAAGATAATGATAATAATAAAATAGAACATACATATGATAAATAAAGATAATAAAAAGAATATTATAATTCACTTTATTGCTAATATTATAAAATAACTAATAAGAATAATCTAATAATGAAACCTAGAGTTAAATAAAATTACCTAGAGAATCTAAATTAACTGAACTAAAGAAATGAAACTAAAATCATCAAAATGATATCCCAACCAGGATCAACCTAGGGAATCGAAAATCTATGAATTGATCAAATGTATTATTGACTTGAACTTGAATAAAACTGATTTGAATTAAACTGAAACTCTGATTTTAGCGAAAACACCCGCTTACCAAAAATACTCTGAATAATCTATTAAAATTGATTCAATTGAAAAATTAGAAAGTGCCACGGGATTTTCCAAGAGACTAATTCAAGTTAGAAAATATAACTGAAGTTTCTTCCGCATTTTGTTGATATTTATAATGAGTTCTTTTTCTGCAATTAGGGATGGATTCCCCCGAATTGTTCAATCAATGATTTTACTAGTAAACTTGGAAGAATGGTTAAGCCAATAGGCAGCTTATAATTCTTTTCCTTCTTGAGACCTCTCATTCAGAATGTTTACCGTGAAGATTTCTGAACTTAGCTGTCCTTTTCTAAATATTGCTAACTGATTTGAATGTACATATTATTTCAACTATAATCAAGACTACATTCAATCACAATTTTGATGTTCAGGTACCACGTTACGTTTCGATTTACGTGTGATACATTTTGATTAATTATGTAACTTATGAAAAAAAGACGTGTAAGACTTCCATATTGAAATCAACAATGAGTCTGGACTACCCATTACCTGAATATTTCCAAATGGTTCACATTAAGATTTATCATGTAGCTACGCATTAGTTTCTCGTCCTATATTGCTTATTGATCTTGACTGGCTTATGATTTCCTTTACAACCAAACTTTTGTGAACTTATTGCAACCCTTTTGTTTGACCCTATCAGCTATGGTATCATATCACCCAACTTGAAGCGAGTGTGAAACAAATTTTGTGTTTATTTTAAGAAATTCATCTAATATTTCTCACGATAAAGTGTGTTCTTCATGATAAACAGAAAACATGTGGCGAACCCCATTGGATTCTTGTTACTTTGCTTTAGATATTTCAATTTTACATCAAACTTTAATTTTCTAAATATGATTTTGTTCTTTTGATATTGGAAATAACCTGTACATAACCCTTATTACACTCGTGTGTTCTTTTTTCGAATCGCAGTGGAATAACATGTTGGGAAACGAGATATTCAAATATGGAAAATCTATGCCGTTCTTCAGAGAAACATAACATGTCACGTTGCGTAAACAAATCGCGAAAACAATAAATAGCTTACGACAAATTGACATTTAGAACATATTCCAGTCAACAAATTAAGTTCTGACAAGTCTGGGTATGTGCGTAATTTGATTGATATTGTTCAATGATTATTTCATCTTGTTACGATTGGTCTGGATCTGGAATTATACTTCTAATTGTTACGAAAGTAATTCATTGAGCCTAGCTATTGCCATTAACGCTAAAATAGGCTCATAAGTACACTCACGCAAAACTATCGCCACTTCAGTTTATTATATACTAAATTGTTGGTGCCCGTTACTAACGCCGCAGCATTTATGCTGGTCACAGACACCTCTAAAGTGTGAATTCACACAGATATCAGATCCATCTTTCGCACAGTTGACTTCAACGTTACATAAACCACTTTAAAATCAAGCATTCAACTGATATTGTCTTGCGTTTACTGTATTATTGTATACACTAGCCAACTACTAATATGCCAAAACTATGTGGTGGTTGTGCTGAGCTAATAATGATACCAATAAAAAAATATATCATATTTACTGTTTTATTTGTAACAAAATACTACACGCAACTTGTGTCAATTTGAACACTGATGATGTTGCTTTCTTGGCTGAAAAACAGGAAGTCCCAGGTGCAACAAATCCTCACAAGTTTTACGGAGTAATTTTTGTGCCAACGTTACCCCCGGCAAACTAGAAAAACACCCCCAGCACTAGCCTCACTTAATTTATAAACATTAATGTCATGTTTCCACTATCGATGCAATAATGCATAAGCTTTCTACTATCGCACTTTCGAAGGAAATGGAAAAATAGAGATCCTGCCTACAGCAAGGAAACAAGAGGTTGTGTTTCCAGTTCCTTTTTGCATGCCCATATCAGTCGGGATATCAATTCCTGACTTCTCATTGTCTTAAGTGCAGCCTGACTGTCTGTCAATACATCTCCTATGGCTCTCCGATTGATTTCCTTGGCGCTTAGAAGGATGGTATATACCTCGGTTCGAAAAACGGAAGTGTGTTTGCCCAATGAATGACTGAAGCCAGTCTTTGTGTTTTTCTTGGGTATGCTCCTGTAACTGAACTTTTATAAATCTTAGACCCGTCTATATAACAGATCTTTCTTTGTGAAATGGTGCCCAGGTTTGTGTTTTCCCATTTAGTTCTATCTAGTATTGATACCTTGAATATGTTGTCGAAAGAGTATCGTTATGGAATATGATTCGTTCTCATGCCTACCACGTCCTTGGTCACGATTCTTTCTATGCTCATGGGTACTGGCCCAATGTATGTCTTGTATTCTGGAGATACCAAACCTTGCCTCTCTCAGGACTGCCAAGTGGTGGGGAGGTAGTCCCTGTAGTGTTTTCACTGCTGCAATGAGCATAGATTTCATAGCCCCTGTGATTCTAAGACATGCAAATTTTTGGAACTTGATTAGTCTTGTCATGGTCTCTTTTTGTGCGTCTTAGGCCACCATATCGAAGAGGCACATGTTATTGCAGGCTTCACCACCATCTTGTACAACTAATACAGCATGTCTGGTCATAGACCCCATTTTTCCCGAAGGATCGTTTGTCAAAAATAGTGAGGTCTTGACTTTTTTGGTTGCCTTTTTCAGATTTTGGTTCCAGGTCAGCTTAGAGTCTAGTATCACCCCGAGATATATGACCTCCCCATTTATGTTTAGGGTTGCTCCTTGAAGTTTCAGAGGCTAGTTTGCGTTTTCGAGTGAATGCCACTATGGCGGCCTTGTGGGGACTGATGTTGAATCCCTTCGAGTACGTCCATGTTATTACCAGCTTCAGAGCCTCTTGCTTTCGATCTACGACCACACTATTGTATTTTCCTTGTGCCAAGGTAACTATGTCATCGGCATAGCCAAGGGTTACGCAAAAAAAGGAACCGAAACAACATTTATTGGACTTGAATCTTTCTACGGAATAAGCGCTAGTACAATACTGGAAGAACTCAAAAAAGATGTAGGCAAATATCTCATCACTGGATAGGAGAACAAAGGACTGAGGCAGGCAAAGACACTTCTGGGAAACTATAACCAGTAAAGATCTAACAACTGCATTAACCTAAGGGAAAATTAACTCAGAATACTAACAGGAATTCAAACAGGGCATTGCCGGTTGAAAGGATACCTTTAGAAGCTCGTATTGATAGGAAAAGAAGAGTGCAGGTTCTGCGAAGAAAAGGATGAAACCTCCATCCACTTTCTCGCAAAATTCACAAAACCCAAGCATGACACCTCGGAGCATACCGAATAGGAAAGAGGAAGATTCATCTGACGTGAAACCATCCGACATTCTGGACTTCCTTTAAGCTACAGGGTTGAAGAAACTGCTGTTGCCTCTGAGATATGTCGAACGGCACTGCAGCATGTTACGATGTGAAATCTACGTTTGGTAAATTAAGAAGTGTCACGCAAAAAAAAAATATACATGTGTGAAAATTAAAAATTGTTTGAAGGTAAGTTATTTCTAAATGCTCCTCCTTGCACCAGTCCAGTCCACACACGTGACAATCGCCCTAGCTCAAGCGGCCAGAGGGATGGGTTCGAATTTATATAGGGCGCCACTAGTCCTTTCATGCGCTCGGACTAGGTAACGTCCAGATGTTCCAGAGACTAGACCTGGATACACGGAGGTGAGAAAAAGTGAAATATTTTCTATGGATTGACAAGAAAATTCGGTGCTGACGGCTGAATGACTAACCCTAACCTCAAGCGTTCCATACCGACTTATAATTCCTTATGATTTGATTGAGAATAAGGTACGTAAACTTCAAGTATATTTAATCGTTGAAACACAACATTTGGTTTACAACCGTAGTACTAGGTACTATGTATATTAATCACTATCACAAATCCTCTCAAAGTTAATTCTCATTAATCAAATGGCAATTACCACTTGCCACAATCAATTCACGTGGTCTCGTACGCAACCCTTGCCGTCAAAAAGTCATAATCAAATCAGAATCCTACCCTCATTTCCTGTAATGGAGAAGTCAGAGTTTCTTCTACATAGACGATATACGTGAATTTGAACATGCCGCGCTTTCAACATTAAATTCACTTCCTCTTCAACATCGAACTTCCTCAAGCTCTGTGTGTATAATCCAATTAACGAGTCGTTTAAGTGAAAACAGAGTCACAAAGCACGGTGTCGATATTCGGTGTACCTTCAAATTATGACATACAAACTAACCCAACTAATCTAAAGGTAACCTCTCACTTTTGACAACAATCTAAATGCCAAACAATGCGAATTAGCGACTTCGATAATTTAACTATGTACAAGAACTAACAGCTTCCAAGGTAGGAAAGAAAGAAAGAAAGAAATTTATTCATCATTGAAAATTCTACAACTGTAGTACATACATTTATAAAATTTTATCAGACTAGTCAGAACACACAACAGTTTAAAAACATATTTAAAATTTGATTATTGATAATACCAAATATAGATAAAAATATAAAATTGATCAGATAAAATACTCCAGGAAGTGGGTATATTAAGAGATTATTGGAATAGTAGAAATTCCTCAACAGAGTAAAAAGCATTTTGTATGAGATGATTATATAGAGCTGATTTGAAGCTTCTCAAGCTACATGTGTATCCAAATAGTTTGAGTGCAATAGGGTAATACTAATCACGGTAGTGAAAACTATTACTTATTTTAGGTCAATTCAAGTGCTGGTAGGAACAAACCAGGATTATAGTTGACTATAGTGCCCTACAAATTTATCGAATGACTGATTCCATCACGAAATCAATGCGATGTTACTCCGATGCCATATTCAAATACGATATCTCAAAAGAAGTGCACTGAACAAATGCCTACATAAAGGTTTCACACCATTCGATATCCAAGAACTATCAATATAACAAAGGTATTTCGAGCCAATTATAAACAACAATGATCCGGTTCTAAGCAACAGTGATGAATAGAAATTCGACCCGTAACAAAGAAGGGAATCGATTATATTGGATCTATACTTGCAGCGACATCTACGAACGAAGGGTTGTGTCATATACAACGAATGACATGAATAAACAGGAATCTGATCTCATACTAAATTAACAACATTATCTCAATTGTTGAACAATCGTAAAAATATTATTGCTAAAAGAGTTATGGTGGAAGGGCACTGAGGAAGTTTCATGAGAATTGTAGTTGTTTTATAGAAGCATCGATCAACTGGAATAAATTATATGTTGTCAACAATTTATCCAGAAATAAACAAATTACGAAGAAATGTTCTTGACAAAAGTTGTTCATAATTTAATCAGTCATAAAGGGAAATCAACAGTGGGGTTCTATTGAACAATTCGGGAAAATAGGAACCACGTGTTTCCAAAACGGTAGTAGTTGCTTGTATACAAAAATCGAAGAGCATAAACAACAAATGACTTCAAGAAATCGATCAAACCAACAATTGGCTAAACGTAAATAACATTTATCGAAGGAAATCAATTGTAAGTTGATCATAATTGTTCAGTAGAGTCCGGGGAAAATCAGCCTCATTTTGATACGTAACTCGAGTAGGTGATGTTACGCGATCCGCAATATAATTACTCACATAAAAACGTCAACTACGTTTAGTGACCATTGTGGGAAATATATTCGGACATGAACCTAATCATATGTATAACAACGGGAGGTAAATTTGGTTGGGAACACTGAAGTGATCTGGAAATGTATATAAGGGATCGAAATCGAATTAATCATTCTCTCAAGTTATTTCAATCAAATTACACATAAGTACCTAGTAGTGTCTAATAAATCCTAATGAAGTTGGTGAAACATATCCAGTGCAATAATTAATTTGTGATATGTAGTAATGTGAATTGCTGTGACAAGTGGTAGCAAATCTGTAGTGTCATATCTAGAACAATTACGAGTTAGCTGGGCGTTGGCGTAGAGTATTATTGGAATAAGAATTGGAAAAGTCGTCACATTCAATTCTGCAGGATTCATAACCAAGTAGCTAGTGCAAGTTCAAACCATATAGTTAAAGTGAATAATTATCAAGGAATCAAACAATTTAAAATTCGTTCATGAGTGATCTGTAAATGAAAGTTCAATACAAACTAATTAAGAGTGTTGTTACAATTCATTCATTCAATTAAAGATATTAAAGGGTATTGTATTCAAGAGTATGTGAAGTCAATGTAATGAGGGTAATTACATACTATAGAAACATATTTTGAGGAATACAATTGGTGCACATTGTATATAGTTAAGACTTACATTTTGAATTGATAGTAATTTTTGCAGCTTATATCAATTATTGTATATTTAGGTTAAGGATTTATTGCATATTATAACATTTATTAAAAGGGGAAGTAATTTTATAGCTTTAAGAAGAGTTGTTAAATTGTTAGTTTAAACATCTTGTCAAATGTATTCATTATTAAAGATTCAATAGAATCATTGTTCGCCCCGGAGTCTCATATATTATTCACACAACAGTATTGATTGTGATATCATTTCAATTATTATTACAAATGAACCATTTCAGTAAAATTGATCTTATAATTTTATTACACCAATACAATCACAACTAACCAGACCCAAAGGGGTAACAAGCAGAAGGGAACACAATAGGTCTATTAGGTCGCATGTAAAAATCACCTCCATACAATTTAATACTATACAATAATTGCCTGACAGATCATCCTGAAAAGGTAGGCAAATCAAATTACATTTGTACAAGATGCTCAGTGATATTCAAAAAGAAACTATTCTGAAGAGCAATTTAACAAACATGATTCATATTGAGACAAATACTTAAAAATATCGAGAATAGCAATAGAAAAATCTGAGGCTCTATTACATAGTAGTTCAAATTTACCAATTCAGGATATTCATAAGGTTTACCTCGAATCAAACTTCCTGAATTTGCAGGAGAATATGATAAAGGGTTTTCATTTCATGATACATTCAGACATTGAAAAATATCAAAAATATCATAATTTCCAAGCATTTCTAAAGGGTACCTATCTGAAGCAACTTATACATTAGCAGCACTAGATTTGTTAAAGGCGAGGTTTGAAGATGAAAAGTGATAATGAAATCACACGTGAAGACTATATTTTAGTCTCTCTCATTCATCGTTCAGAGAATTTTCAGATGAATTTCAGAATCTGTCTCTAATAAATGTGCAACTTCCAGTAGAATCATGGGATATTATATTGTTATGTCTTCTAACTTCTAGGTTAGATGTCAATACTAAAAATAGTGGAAAATCAAAACAAATATTGCTGAAGCTCCTACTACTGAAGATTTCATACATTTTGTGAAAAATGGGTGTAAGCCGATGATTTCAAATAGCAGGAAACAACTTGATTGAAAACCTCAGTTTTATGTATCCTCCATGGAAAATAACATAGTATGCTCCATTTGCAAAAATAATCATTACATTTCAACACCATCTGCCTAAAGGCAGATGTCCCACTGAGAATGCAATTCACAATGCTACGCATTGACAAAGACATTTTTTGAATCGCGAAAACTTCTTTGTAAATGCGTAGCATTGTGGATTGGATTTTCGGTGGAAGATTTGCTTCCCGGTAGATGGTGTGGGAACTTCTAGGTTCGCCCAACACTTTAGGGTGTTTTATTATATCACCTTCGAAAATGGTTGATCAGCCTCTTCTTACTGACGAGCCCATGAGAAGGGCGTACTAGATGCCCGGGACTATATGATGTGTTGCCACTGTTCAACCTGGTGAACCAAAACATTGTCTATTGACTGCTAACATGAAATGTGTTTGTATCTCACTATGCGTAATCATTACATATCTCCATGTCTGAATTTATGGAGAAGAATCCTCAATCAAGTTATAATGAGATAAAATTACTAAAATTATGTACTTACTGCTTGAGATAGAGATATTCGAATAAGGGTGTCCATCAGATAAGATCTGCTCTGTGCCGTAGCAAGAAGCATAACCCTTTATTCACTTCCTGTAATTTGAATGCAGCTATTATTTCGAATGCTGTGATTGGGCCTCAACCCCATTGCTCATCAATTTCTCGTACGAATAACACCTCTAGTACAGTTAATTCATCTCAGATTTTCAGTCCAGTCGTCCTGCAATTTGAATTGGACATTTTTCCACATCTCTATTTTATTATTGATATTTATGTTTTTTGGGTCGCTGATCACGAATATGGGGGTTAAAAGATAGTAGACTCATGGCGTTCCGAGGTATTGGCTATTTTTGACCCAAAAATGGCCGTTTTTTCAAGTTTTCGTTGTTTTTGGCGATTTAAAGGAAAACAACACAATTTATCGACTAAACAGTTGTTAGAAAAGTTGTAGAGAAATGAAAAATGGTTCGAATGGAGAAAAGCAGAAGTCTCTAAGTTATCCGAAGCCTGATATAAGGCCCATTTTGTGTTTTTTTTCGATAAATAAAAATTAAATTTCGTAATACAAATTTTCCTCTGAGAACTTTATTTTCTGCTCAATGGTAGTATTTTATGTGTTCTTCCGAACAGATTTTGTTTTTTTTTGTTTTGACGCCAAAATCCGCCATCTCAGAAAAAATGCTTTTTTCATTATAACTCCGTATAGAATGAATTATTTGACCCAAACCAAACTGCGAATTGAGAAGTTTGACGTCTTCTATAACATATCCAAAATCCAAGCACTTTGAATGAAAAATGGAGAAATGGGACCGGACCGTCTTAAAAAATCAAGGTCTCAGAAAAAATGAATAATTTCTAGGTTACAATACTCGTATGAAATGAAAATTTTACCTGCAAATAGGGGACTATTTTACGAGTATTTCAAGCCTCCGTAGGTCTTTTTTCAATGAGTAGAACTTGACATATATGAAAAAAATTTTACCCCGCCTGTAAAAAGCGGATGTTGTATAGCATTCACTGAAGGCACGGAAAAAACAAATGAAAGATTTGATATGACTATAAATGAAGGAATCTTGATGATAATATTCAGCTGATTTTGTTATACCTTCAAGGGTTTTCTCTGGTTATTGAAAATAAATGGGTTTTGTTATATTTTTTAAATCTGTTAATTGAGTTAATAAAACTAGAACATCAGTATCCTCAGCCACTGCAACAATATTCTTGTTTGGATTTGTTACACTCAAATCTATAGCCGTGTTTACAATTAATGCATCTGCATCACACAAAGCTCTAAAAATCTGATCACCATTTTCTGTTAAAGAAGTTACCAGTAAATCTATGAATTGTTTTTCATTATTTGAATTTGATAAGAAAGTATCCTAAAATTAAAAATTTGAATTTTTTTTTGAAATTTACCTTACCGACGCTCTGATTTCGAGCGCGTTTGTATTTTTTTCGCTTCGGTTTTTTTTAACTGGCGCTATAATTTTTAAAAGAAATGTGGGAGGTCGACTTAGGGTTAGATAGCCAGAAGTCTCTTCCCTAAGAATTTTTTCGATTTTTTTGATTAGGGTTAAATTGAGCTCACTGTGAACCCAAACCTTCATCAAAGAATATCTCAAGTTCTACTCATTCAAAAAAGTCTTACGGGAGCTTGAAATACTCGTAGAAGGGTCCTCTATTTGCGTGTGAAATACTCGTAGTATTCTAACCTGAAAATTATTCATTTTTTCTGGGACCTTGATTTTTTAAGACGGTCCCGTTTCTCCATTTTTCATTCAAAGTGCTTGGATTTTGGATATGTTATAGATGACATAGAACTCTTCAGTTCACATTTTAGTCTGGGTCAAAAGATCAATTTCCAACGGAGTTCTAATGAAAAAAACATTTTTCTAAGAGGGCAAAGTTTGAAGCCAATAAAAAGATAGACAAAAAACCAAAATTGGTTCGAAAGTATACATAAGATATTACCATGGAGCAGAAAATAAAGTTCTTAGAGAGAAATTTGCTTTACGAAGTTCAATTCAATATGTTACTGAAAAAAAAACACAAAATGAGCCTTATATCAGGCCCCAAAGACCTCAGAGACGCATGTTTTATCTCTCTACAACTTTGCTCGCCACTATTTAGTCGATAAAAACGACGAAAACTCGAAGAAACAGTCATTTTTGGGTCAAAGATGGCCAATATCTCGGAACGCCATGGGTCTACGAATTTTTAACCCCCATATTCGTGATCATCGACCCAAAAAAACATAAATATCAATCATAAAATAGAGATGTGGAAAAAATATCATTTTGAGTGTAGTTCAATTGCAGGACGACTGGACTATAATGTGGTGTCTGTTCAATGATTTATATTGGATGTGCTCTTGTGAAAGTGAGAAAATTATGTAATCGTTAGGTATGCCACCGAGCGTTGAACTTTTCCAAGAACCTTTTATGGGCCTGGTAATTTTCAGATGTAGACAACCTCCTACTTACAGTATATTTTAGAATAATATTAAACTAGTCTAGATAAGTCCGTAGACCAAATGAGTCGTATCTAACTGTACTTGTTCAACTTCTCATTCATTGTTATTTCAACTTGTTAAACTTAATTAAAACCACCCATTTATTCATATCGCCCTCATACCAGAGTTTCAAAAGTGGCATTCCTTCATTTTGAACGAATATTTCGTGAGTTTGCTTTCACTTAGACTTCTTAATTCAAAATAGTGAGCGAGTTAGCGACAGTAGTGATGAATGCAAGTGCAAGTAAATCGCGGCCGATGAAGCTGCAAAGACCCGCTTGAGGCAAGTAAGTTGTGGCGGATCAAATAGGAGTCCGTGGATTGAATGCAAAGTGTGCTGCGGTCCATATCTTCACTAGGAGCAATTGGTCATGTGGAGAAGCAGATCACAAGGGCGACATTGAACGACATCAAGTCCTTCCACCAGTTGGTGTTTGAAGTGAAAGGTGACCGCAACAATAGGAGACTATTGAGGCAATTTCGCAGTTTCTAATTTGCCAATGGAGGACGCTTATCACCAAATAAGATTAGAAGAAAATTCGATACTCTTCACATCGTTTTGCACTTTTCGGAATTCGATACCGTAAAATTGTGTACCTTTTAATGGATTATCTAGTGAAGTCTTCATGCGTTCTGTTAATGGAGTATTCAGTAAACCCCTTTTGGAGGGGAAAATCTTAATTTATCTAAACGATATATTAATCGCTACTTCCACAATTGAGGCACATCTATAAATCACACAGGAAGTGATGCACTTGCTAGTTCAAAATGAGATGGACTATTTCATTCGGTTGACAAGGCCTAAAATCCATTTCAATGTATTTGTATAGACCACTATGGTCTTTTAGAGGCGTTGTTATGGTTTTGAGATTATCGATACATTCACCGAATACGTTGAGCTGTACACTACTAGAAGTACACATGAGAAGGAAGCAATGAAGTGTCTAGATATGTACTTCTTCCATTATATAGTAAGCCACTGAAAATCGTTCCTGATAGTGGTTCCCCATTTACATATGATAAATTCAAGGAGTATCTAGGAACAGTAGAGATCAAACAGGTGTTTGTTGCTATATACTCCACATGCCAACATACAAATAGGAATTGTCAATGGCACCTTGACCCCTATTTTAACCAAATTAAGTCCAACGCCAAAAAAAAGGCACTTCGTGTTAACAGAAGCAGAATAAGAGTTTAATTACACCATAAATAGCGCGACTTGTGGAACACCTTCAAAATTATTATTTTTCGGAATAAATCAGTTAGAATAAGGTTACCCGGATGATCGTTTACGGAGAAAGGAGCAATAAAGTGTCTAGATATGTACTTTTCCCATCATAGTACTTCACTAAATTAGTTTCTGATGAAGGTTCCGTGTTTACATCTGATAAATTCAAGGACTGTCTATGAACAATAGGAATCAAATAGGTGCTCATTGCTACAGTGACTATTAATACAGTGGCGACAACAGTTATCCGATTTTTGATTGGTTCCGCCATGTTTTGTCAAATAATGCAACTCATTTGTTTTGTACAAAGACAATGCAGTAGAGCTGTGCTTAAGAGTCGTCCAGGTTATGGATGTTTGATGTTTTGACACTGACTGTTCAAATACTCTGTTCATGTTTCATCTATAACAATCATATATTTATGTGATTTATAAGTCCTTTTCCGAGATAAGTTATGTAGGGTGATAAATATTTAATTAATAGGTGTATGTTTATTGTAATAATTATGAATTATATTATATAATGAACTATGTATTAGGCTACTTCTTTCAACATCAACTAACGTTATTTCAATTTTTGTATGTTTAGTTACAATAACCAATCCTTTATTGATTACACAAATTCTGGCTAAACGAGTTTCCCAAGTGATCCATTTAGGAGGAAGCAATGTCTTGAATGGGAATAAAAATGTAATTTTGGTGCTATTTAAAAAAAGTTTAATTGTATTTTCTCCATGTGCACTGCCCATCTAGAAACATGATTAAAAATATGTGAAGTAATGAATTTGTACGATCACAATATATATACTTATGTTTATATTATATTTGAGAACCTGAGGCAAATGTAAGGTTCAGGTCCGTTCGGATAGCTACAATCCTATTTTTGAATTTCTAGGTTCATTTTGTATTAGAAATGTGAAAAAAATAATATACCAGGGTATTTGGCACTAGGAAGTTGTGAATGAATACTGCTTAAATTGCATTTTCTTTTTCTGTATGATGTGCCAAATAATTCTGAATGACTATTAGTGAGTATTGTCTACGATTTAGAAGAATTTTCTCATTTATATCTGCCTGGTCTGGCCATAGTTTTATACTAATACATATAGCCAAGGCGAGTACTTTAATCAAATAGGTGAGTAGATACTTTGGTTGCATCCAGAAAATTGAGTGATGTATAGCATTTCTGCTGAATTTTTGAATCAGACCTAAAGTGCTCCGATTTTTTTCACTGAGTAAACAAGTTATATATCATTTCTCTTTCTTTAGACAGCCACATAGAAAAACCTTCTGCAAATATATTTTCAAATCTGTGTACGATACCATTTACAATACCACTTTTCCTCATTCGATGAATTAATTATTAATGAGGCCGTGCCATTTCTAATTTATGAGTATGTGAAGGATAAGGCTAATAATTAAGTATTCATATTATTCGCTGTTCCTCACTGGATATTCAGTAGTTTAATACTAACACAAAATGTTATAAGATATTAGAACATATGACTCAAATAAAAGTGTAACATAATAGGTATCTACTTCATTCATATATTCATTTACAAGACAAAGATCGATATAATACTAAGTTAACCAAGTATCAAGTAAGTTCTTCATTTTGTAGTATGTTGAACAAATATACCTATATCAATAACAATGTCACACTATCATCAATACATGGTATACAACAGAAAAATAGAATACTAGTCTGAATAAACAAAGGTATAATTAATATCAAAGATAATCTTCTATTTTGTACGGAAAATTCACTAATAACCTGTACGCATGTTTCTTGAATTAATTTAAATTTGTAAGATTTTTAATTGTAATTGGTAGTTTGTTATACAGTTAAATACACCTGTTGTAGTGTGATCCCTTCTCACGTAAAGTCAATCTCTTATATTTTGGTATAACTGAATTTTGATATTTTGTATCGTAGCCATGATGGAACACTATATTAAAATAAAGTTTCATGTTTGTATATGGATAATATACATTCATACACATACATAGAATGGCAATCCGGAGGTATATTATTATTATACTTTATACCTACCTCTACATGATTGTCAACATTCAAATTTTTTAATGACATCATTACTCAGTTATATTACCAGTAATAAAAGTATTGCATTTATAAGATAAACTAGAAATGTGTTGTCACTTCGAGTATAGATAAATAGTGTGCTTGGCAAAGTTACTCTTCGCAAATCATTTGATTTGGTTAATGATTTTTATATAATTGTTTCACATTCTATAAGATACTCTTCCCAATTATGTAAAGATAATGAATCATTAAATGATTCATTATCTTTACATAAGTAAATGATATTCAGATTGATAATGTTATTAAGGAAGGTACAAAAACAAATTTTCCACTTCTGGGAACCAAACCAGAGACTACGTTAAGAGTCAGCTCTGCTTCCACTTGTTTTGATATATCTATGAAACCAAAAATACAACTTTACACAGAAAACAGTTGTATGTACGAGTTCAGCTATCCATACCCAACTTACTAAGCCATTGCTTCCTCATAACTGGATCTCTTGGTAAACTTTTCATCTGAAAACCTTTTTCGGTAGAATTTGTACAATTTATAAATGCACAACCAGTCATAATGATGGCAAGTGTAACTAGAAATACAATGGAAGATTATTGTCAGTTAATCGAACAGTAAAATAAGTGACCTAATCTAATTAGTTAATTAAGTTGATTTAGTATAAGAACTCATCTCAATCTTGATAAACAAAATGTGAATAAATACATACCACTAAACAAAGGAATCAATAATCCTTGACAAGCAACTAAATACAGATAATATTATTAATTAAATGTTTATCGTTCTCTAAAATAGCATGTAAAACGCATGAATTAATGCCAAATTTTAGCCAAATCGAGTCCAGTGCCAAAAAAGTGGCACATCGTGTTAACAAAAGCAGAATGAGCGTTTAATTACACCGTTAACCGCGCGTCTTGTGGATAACCTTCAAAAAACTTTTTGGGATGAATCAGTTGGAATAAGGTTACCCGGATGATTGTTCATGCGAATACTCAGATTTGGTGCAGTGGCAGAATAGAAATTTAGATGATATACCCGAAAATACTGCAAATTGCAGTCGTATTAGCAGAAATGATGCTCAACATAATTTTCCGATTAAGTATAAGGAAAGTAACTCCAGGAGTGAACAAAAGGGTCCTTATTACACTGAAGAGGTCCTAGATTATGACCTGCACCTAACTGTTATCCTGAAGGACATCAGTTAACAAATTCGCCATATTATGGAGTTTGTTCTCCAGAAAACATGAAGCCCTGGCTTCCCAGTATTGAGTCAGATAATTGCGAATAGTTTGCCTTAAATTAAATTTTTTGTGTTATTATTTATGTTTAAGTTTTATGTGCTTGTTAGTGTACTGTTGACTATGATTATATCCATTAATGGGGAGTTGTTTCTCTTTTAGAAATAGGAAACATGTTTTAATAACAAATATAAATTCTGGGTAACTTGTTGATTGAGGACAATCAATTGTCAGGATGAAAGTGTCTTCTATAAAACTTGCAAGTATGCCATAGAGCGTTGAACTTTTCAACGAACCTTTCAATGGGCTGGCAATTTTCAGATGTAGGCAACTCCTATCTCGCCGTGTCATTTACTCTATATTGAAAAATAGGCGTATTGCTGTTTTTGTACAAGGAATAAATTCACTTACAATAAATATGGATGGAAATACTGATGCTTCATTGGAATCAATCCATAACGATCATTCTGTAACTAATTCATTTTTGATCATAAGTAAAAGCACTGAAAATATCCCACAAGCATCATTAAAACCTGAATCATTGGAAATACATCCCATATCACCATAGCTGACACTAATAGATTCACATCCAATAAAATTGATATTTCATTAGGTGCCGGTTTATTCTGATCTTTTGAGTGTAGATTATAGAAATCAATCCTGGGATGATTAATTTCTGAACCTATGAGTACAGATATTTCTAAATAAACCCTATTGTGGTCATAACATATGTGATCTGAATAATCAGTGGGGGAAATTTTTGGTTATTGAGCAAAGTTATTCTCATAAAATGTACACGAAAGAAGAACTTGTTTGTGAAAATTATTTCAATAAGAATTATCGCCGTGATATATTGACTGGGTGATTTTCAATAAAATTATCATTGAAAGATAATTATGTAGAACTTGGAAATTCTTTGTAATCAGTCGTCAGTAGGTTTTACACTGTAGAGAAACCTATCGAAAAATGAATTACTTCGAAGGAGTACGCGGAATTTATGGATCTTATAATTGGTACACCCATGAATGGACTCCCTCAAGAGAACCTCAGTCACTACAAATCCTCATATTTATCTTGATAGAAATATATTCAGCAAACGGTTCAGCATTTTTGGTAGCGGTGAGCTAAGGAGTATCTACACAACTTGCAGAAGTGAATAAGATGGAAATTCACAAATAACTTTCCGGACCTAATCATATCATTGATTCTCTTCAAAGGCGTCACCACCCCTCCTCAATGTTGGCTAACGGGAAGATCATCCAAACCCATCCTGGCAAAGATGGAATAGTGCGAGTTTTGTATGTATATATACATAAATGTTTGCCACCAATCAAACTATAGCTTCATCGAAAAGACTACGTCCAGGAGGAGGTCCAGAAAACATAAAAATTGTACAGTTGACTATGTTTTGGTACTCAAGTGATGATAATTAATGATAAATAAGAATAGATTGTAAGGACAAGACAATACTTCAACTTTTCTAAAAAATAAATAATATTCGCTTAATAAAAATCTCATCTTTGCTCTTGTTGGTGAAAAAAACAATACGGTCCACTTATTATCCTAATATCTATAAACCGTAAGGAGCCAGCAGAAAGCAGAGAGCGAACAAATTGATTCGTAGAACGTAGAAACTCTTTATTTCCAACATCTTTGCTTATGAGTCATCCTTATATGAAAGTCACTCCGTAAAATAATCAAGAATTGGAGATTTCAAAAAAACATAAATATTTGGGAGGGAAAAGTGCAGTTATCTGCTGAACTTTGACTGACAAGCTTTGCATGCGTTTGTCGTTCCTGATACAGTCCATCGTTTTCCTGCCTATATTAATGGTGAAAAGTGAAGTATTTTCTTTCTATAAATGTATACACTGTTATGCTATTTATGAAGTAATTTGTTTGTTGTATTTAAGAACATGTGTATTATAAATTCGATATATTGTTATTCAGTTTTAATCAATAACTTTTGTTTCTAAGGAAACATATATTGCAGTTACTTGTAAGACTTATTTTTCGGGAATTGAGATGAGTGTATAAAAAGGTGGTGAATTATATAAACCTTCAAGGAAAAAATTAAAAAAATTCCTCCAATATATATATAATATATGTATATATATATATATATATATATATATATATATATATATATATATATATATATATATATATATATATATATATATATATATATATATATATATATATATATATATATATATATATATATATATATATATATATATATATATATATATATATATATATATATATATATATATATATATATATATATATATATTATATATATATATACCATTTTTTTCTTTTCAAAGAGGATAATGTACGAAGACATGCTTTTATGGAAAATTGAGCAGCACCAAAGTTGTTCTTCGGAAAATTTGCTATAATATGACATTATATTGAATCTAAAATTTCCCATAAACTTTTCCATGTATGAGTCCATGGGTGTATTCACATATTCCTCATCAGCAACCTGATCACTTGTTGTTTCAACTAAAGAAAATTATAATCTTTTTCACTCCACATCAATAATTATATTAGATGTTTAATTAATTATCTCAATTCCAAAAATACCGTAAATGACTAACATATGTACTACTTCATATAAATATAAAATAACGTAATATAAAAAAACCATATTCAAATGACTTCAACTTCGTTGTTCTCATAAAATGTACACGAAAGAAGAACTCCGAACAAAGTCGTTGAGAAATCTATGTCGCCGTTGCGTTGAAGTAAATGGATCGTTTTGAGCATTTATTATGAATTATTTTTTATCGTTACCAATAAAAAGGTATGAATATTTTCTTTTTATTAAATAGCCTTTCAAAAGAAATTCCATATGATGACCCTGAATAGAAAAAATCAAAATAGCTCGAACAGGAAGCCTCTAAGTGAAATTTATCAGAAATACTTTTTTATAGAAAATGAATTAAAGTCTTCCAATTCGTATAGAATAATAATAATTTCCGAACATTGGCGTAGAAGTTTGAGGGGCTTAAATGGGTACAAAACCCCATAATTACGCTACTGTATTTGTCACAAAAACATTTTATGACCAAGAAAATTTCTCATCCAGTAAAACTGAAGTATACCAAGTTTGAATCGAAAATTTTCATTTGTTCAGAAGATAATGGAAGAAATGTTATAACTTTTCAAAGCTCGGAAACGAAAGAAGATAGGACCATAGTTTATATGAAGAATTTAATCATTTTTGTAAAATCTACCGTCCCTTGCATTCACGGGAGGAATTTTTGAAACACCCTGTATGTTCATTTTTAATTGCTAATACAATATTATAAACAAGCTGTTAATTCGATATCATCGAATATCAATATTTAATATAACGACGTGAATATATTTAAGAACATGTGTTTATATACTCGATATATCGTTATTCCGTTTTTATCAATAACTTTTGTTCAAAAGTAAATATCTACGTACTACATGATATGAATGTAAGGTCATTATAATATAAATAAAATCATAAATAAAATAATCATAACATAATAGATGAACAAGTACAGTTGGAATAAACTTTGTACCGTGAACCACCATATCCATCGAATAATTTGCATAATTTCACACCCTTCCATCGTCGATTACTTCTGGATGAAAATGTTGTACTAAGCGGTCTCTCAATTGATTAGAAGGTAAAAAAGTTGAGTCGAAAACGTGTCGCAATCACGGCATAATGATGGAAGCGGTGTGTTTGAACTCATGGGTCATGTGGTAATCAGTTTAAAATTTTGAATATTTCGCCACCTGAATGTATAAAAAATCGAATAATCCATAATGCAGCGAATTGTTCATCAGATTGATGACTGCATCAGATGGAATTTGCATCCCATCATTGTACTGGAAAAACACCTATTGGATTGCTTCTTAAAAACTCGTCGCCATATTTTTGGGGTTCACATTATAGCCTGATTCTATTGATTTATCCTGCAAAAATGTAAAGGCCCCCTTGTTCGTTGATAATTTGAATTATTCTTCAATAAACAATAAATCACTGAAAAAAGTTCATCTTGTATTACTGGCGCAACCATCAGAACACCATTCAAAGATGAATTCGATGATGATTTTGGAGAACCATACAATACAACTCGCAATTTAGTTGGTAAAGAGATTGATCACACATAAGTGGGTATTAAAAGGTTTGAAATGTAAAAAAAAGAAATCAGAACAAATAATTATCCAAACTTGATGCAGTTCCAATCACCGCCAAGATTAAGTCAAAATAAATAATATGTACTCATACTATTCGAGAATGCCTTTATATAAAGGTCATTTTCATTTACATACCCGCAAAGATAATGTCAAATTAGTTAATCATATTCCATGTAGTAACATTCAAGCAACCGCAAAGGTGAAGTTTGAGAAGTTATTTTAACTTCTACAATCATCGCATACTATTTGAGATTGGTTTTCCGAACTTTTTTGTTTTATCGTGCCACTGTTGCAATAGTTTTTGAAAATTAACACTTGACGAGAATAAAAGCAGAAATCTCAATCATAAAACCCCATAACCCCATGTGTTTGTGGAAATAGATCAAATTAATATGAATATGCAGATATGTCTTTCAATGGAACGTAATTATTTGGAACCAATTGGTATTATATCGAGGATGAACATTTTGTTGTGATTGGATTACGATAAAAATTATATTTAGACGTAATCAGATATGTGAAGTGATCACTGAAAGAAAATAAACATAGAATAGTGAGAATTAGCGATTATAGTGTTTGAGATTCTGTGAGGAGACTATTAAAGTCGAGTTAGTGTAAAATAAGGTCAAGAACTCTCTAGCGAAGGCATCTGCCCAATATTTCAAGTCATGCCTTGTCATCAAACCTTTTATATCAGAAAAATAACAAGAGAGCTGAGCGAGACAAGCTGACGGAATTTAAAATTGAAATAAAGAGTGGTTGGTTTCGTGAGTGACGAACGAGGAAACAACAAACTGGTCTACGGACGGATCACGTAATGAAACTTTGTATCGACAACCATTAGCCAATCGATACCGAGACATGCACGCAATGCAGATAATCCGGCCACCACTCATTCCGACTCATCAATCATGCAAATCTTCAGAACATTGCGCGACGCGTTCACTTTCTTATGCGACGCTGGAGCTTGCTTAAACCACAAGTCACTCACGTCAACTCAACTAACTATATTGGTAATTTCAGTCAAAATGTCTTGAAGTATAACACCATATAGTACTGGTACAAAAGTCAATGCTGAAGCGAGAAATGCTCTATGGAAAGTTTTACATCTGTTTCATCGTGAATCCAAACGTTGCAATGTTACAAACAAATTGAAGATGATAAAAATATACACAGCGTAAAAATTGATTAACCGATAATAATACCTCTTGTTCCGTCGAGTTCTGTGTGTCGTGCTATGTTTCCGGACCTTCGGCATAGTTTTGAAGAACTTTATTTGGTCATGAATCACGTAATTTATTATTTTGGATGGAATTTCGATTTTTTTTAGCATCACACGGGCCATTTATAAACGGGCACCGTCATTGCACACTTGCATGGTAAATTAAAAATTATATTGTGAAGAAATTCAGGTTTGAAATGTCACTTACTTGGTACCGTTGAATTCAGGAAATTATGTAAAATTCAATAACATACAGACTGTTCTATTTAAAAATTGAAAGTTAGTGTTATTTCCGGCGAAACCGGAAGTTAAAAAGGATCGCTTGTATTCCAAAAGTGCCGCTTATTGAGTATATGGGATATCCCAAATTTCACATAATCATCTTCAAATTTAAAAGAGAAATGGGGGATCCTGTTCTACCAGCGGGGTAACTCGTTGCTGCTAGTTTGGATTGCTGAGCGTTAAGTCGAGGAAATGAAGCCAAAAAAACGCAAAGTAAAAATCTATTTTTAAATTTTTTTAAAGCCAATCTAGAAGTCATTTGGGAAAAATGTTACTAGTTTGTTGTTTGTTTACTTGGATTTTGCCATTTCTGCAGGGGAAATGCATCTTTTTGAATGCACTATTGGGAGCTAAAATTCAATGTAGAAAAAAATTGGCCAAATATAGCCGGAGTAGTTCAGAATTTCTTACTCGGTGGTTTTTAGGATCGCTGATCACGATTCTGAAGCAACGACACACATTGGGACCAGGAAATTCGTCCAAATATCTTCTGCAATGGAGTGATACTTGCTAGGGATAGTCATCTCATGGTCAGGATACCTTGATTATCTAGGCCATCTCCGGGGACTGTTTTAAATATGCTCAGAAACGCAACCATTATCGTTTCTCGGGAGTTTTAGGGGTCGATGATCACGATACCGGTGCCAGATTCTATCTACAACGTATCTGGGGCTCAAGGCATCCTGGTACTAACGTCGTTTCCAGGAAAATCGTGATATTATCTCTTGGAGTAGGTTGAAACTTGTGAGGGGGTTCTTTTGAGGTTGTCAGTTGTAATGTAACCATAACCTTCAATAGGCACCTGGTGGTCAGGAAACCTGATGACCTAGATAGTCTACAGGGATTGTTTTGAATACAACCAAATTCGTCTCTCGGGTCTTTTCTAGGGAGCTGATCACGATTCTGGAGTCACAATAATTAGTTGTGGTATCACCGCATCGAGGAAATAATGAAAATCAATCTCCATAACTCTTTCCTGTAGTGAGGGAGATTCTTAGATATCTTCTTTGGTACATAATACTGAGAGTTAACTGAAAACGAGGAAAATTTCAAAACTTTATAAGAAATATATCAACAGCATCAGTTCCGTTGTTAGTACATCTATATTGTCTCTGAAAAATCTAATCTTTAACCACATATTTAGACAATAAGCCCTCAGTTTTATCTGGAATGCTCATTGTTAAAGGACAACACTGGTGGCTGGTGACTCTAAATTATGGTGAGGCAACAATTCTAACCTGTAGGTAAATAGAGAGTTCTGGGAACATAATTATTGATTTTTATCACAGATTTTGGCACTCAAGCATTATCTCATACTATTTTTAAACTTCAATTATGTTTCCCCGGATGTTTTGAATAAAGTAATAGCGGGCAACTGCGTTCCAGGCTATCGAAAAATTTCTCAGGAAATTTTCTCGTTCAAGACAAAAATAATGAATTCTATCACATTGTTCTGTTCAATTTTTGATGTGTCTTCAAAAACAGACTTGGCATCAATATCATTCTCTGATAAATTAAGTAAATGAGTATAGCGTTTACTAATTACAGTCGAGTTCTTTGAAAATAACAAAACAATTGAAACATCGATCGAATTTATGAATATTTCTCGATTTTTCCTGAAATCTATTATTAAAAATTTCAATTTCATATTATCGTGCGTTAATTATTGCAATAGCAATGTTTCGTTCACCTAACATGACAAAACTACAATTTTAAGTGCTTTGCTCCTGATACGTACGACATATCCCGTTTTCCACCACGTTTTTTCATCACAGAATTGAAGACCAACAATCATTCCTACTTCATTATCTATATGTAGTATATAGTGCAAGGGAAGTTTATACTATATTACACATTACTAGATGTCTAGTCCATCACATCACTTTGGTCCTAATAGTCTTACATTTTTAATGAGTACTATCAAGAGTAATTACCAACCATATTAATATTCTAACCTACAATCCTCACTCAATTGAACTTTAGATGAATAGATGAATGTGCATGAATGGTTGATCCAAAGTAGACCATCAAATCGCATTGTATTCATCAATGATCTATTATGCTTTCATCTTCCATCTTTATAATCCTATGTTAAATTATCTTAGAACTTCACAGAACATATAAGCCTTGCTTGGGTGAATTTCTATAAAATCGAATGTTTACATTTATGAATTTTTTTAACATAATTCTTATTATTATCATTATATTATAAGGATTATAATTCGGTTTGATGCAGTTAGGCTCACAAATAAGCTGCGGGTGGACTTTGTGTACATTCCTTCAAACTTCTTGATTTAAATTCCTGAGTTCTATTGAACGTACCGTTTTTAATCTTTGAAAACTATTTACTCATATAATTAAGACGAATTCTACCTACATTTTGAAATTTTCTGTATCTTATTTTGCTGAAGTTCTTCATAGTGCTCATGCAACACATCTTTGGATCCTACTAATATTCCACAATAGTTATCACATATTTTCATAAGGGTAGAGTCTAACCAAGTCATAAAATAAGACAGCACTTAAGATGTGAATCTTCTTTCAAAAGTACGTAGAAATCTCGGTAGCGAGTAGTGTATATTGCATGAAAGGCAAGGGTGCATCAGTGTGCTATTAATATTTTTATAAGAATAATATTGTAGTGAGGAGAACGAGAGTTAATTGCCTTCAGACGATCCATCGAGACGCCGTTATGGCTCTACATGTCGCGTAAAACCGGAAAATTACCAAACTCTACGTCATTTTAGGACGTGGGCAAGAATACTTGCATCCTTCGCTGAGGCGACGCCACAGTCTACTCAACTTCAGAATATTTCGAAACTAGATATAAGTATCGGATGTTTCAAAGATTTTAACGGTCTCATATACATATACTCATTGCTCATCATGATAAGTGCTTTACGCTGCGTCGTTATCATGTTATCTGGAACACCATTCTTAGAACATGATGGGCTAACAGTATCATGTCAGATTGTAATTAAATGTATCGTGCTGCTAGGTATTATGCATCAGATGTTAAGTGTATTCGTACCATTATCTTTTATTCCCATAAAACTAACAATTAAATGAAAGAGAAGCCTGAACGAATGTATCTCAATATCGTTCCGAGCTTGATAAAACCATTATTTGGTAGGCCATTTAGAAAACTCATTTGTTTTGGTTCACTCTTTGAACATGAGTAGAATGCAATGTGGTGTGAAAATATCAATTCCATAATTTGCAGACATAAACTCATAAAATATGTTCACTTGTTCACATTTCTGCTGCAACATCGATAAGGAGCGTTTGAAACTAAGGCTCACTGTGTTATTCAAGAAAACACAGAACTTGGTCACTTGGTTTGATACAAGGATTTGAATAACTTGTCAAAAATAATGAATTATCGAATTGAATCAGATTTGTCTGAACATATGAGTATATCAGTGGCACAATGATGATATCTTTGTCGGTTGACTTCTGAATAATTTTCATAGAACGTCGATTCATCAGCGAAGACTACGTTTTAGTTAAGTTGGTATCACAGACTATTAACTCCAGAATACATTCACAAAACTGAGCTCTAATCAAATTTTCATTTGGGCGACATATCTAGTTGCTTTTATGCCTTCCGCTGGACCTTTGGTGATCTTGCATTGAAGATAATGAAATATTTAAGGATATACCTTTATTTTATAAAATCAAACAATACTATGCTGACATCACTTTCATTTGTATCTCCTGTTAGTCGAGTTTGAGCGTTATTACGCCCTCTTCAGAAGGTATCCAAATACATAGTAGTGCTCAATGTTACAACATGGATAACATTTAAAAAGTTCGATTGTTGCGATGCCTGATATACGAGAAAATCGTTGGTCAAAAACTCATTCATACTATCTAATGAGATAATTCTGAATAAATAAACAATATCTATTACAAATAAACTATAGAAGAGTTCACACTGTAAATAAAAATAATCACTCTTATCCACTAAAAATACTGCTAACGTATTAGGACTTTTCAGCTACAAACTACCATTATCAGAGTAAGCGCATTGAAAAATCAAAATATGCCTGTGAAAATACTATTTGGGGTTGATAATGCGAACAAGAGGTAACACTCAGGTGGGGATACATAGTTTATACATTTTCGTCCCATCTAAATTCTTGATCAAAGATTTGTCGTAACCATTGTCTACCGCTATTTGCCGAAGTTTTTTCGAGCCATATTGCAGGTATTGCCGATGATGATTGAATAAAGTCTACAAATAAAAACCTTATTAACATTTCAAACCTCAAAAAACGATTCATTCAAAACCGTATTTTCAAGGTGTCCTAGAATTGTTCTAGCGTTCTGAGGATAAAATCAAATTTCTAGATATTTTTTCCTTCTGAGAATTAAATACATTCAGTAGTTGATAAGACATAGAATGAGAATACAATCCCAGATTCTGCCAGCCAACTAAATAATATAAAAAATAGATATGGAGAAGACTACAGATAAGACAGTGGCTTTTTTCTCAAACTGCGGTGACAAATGTCAGGAGCTTCGGTAAAAGTTCTAAAATGTGCTTCTGCATTCTTGGGATAAACGAGAGACTAGATAATTTTGAGAATGTTATAGAGAATGGAAAATACCAGGAAAAAACATGGGTTCAGTCTGGATTGTAGGCTTCCATTGACTGGATATGCGGATTCAATGGTTCTCTGAATCACGCCTGCATCGGTAGGGCTATTTCTTTGCCACGTTTTCATTAAGCCATGGTATAGATGTGCTAGGTTCAGAATAATTGTACTGGGTGCAAGCACACTGCCCGAGCGTTTTGGTAAGAAAATACGATGCGAGGGAGACTCGCGTTATGCTGTCCCCTCTACTCCCGCACGGTTTCTCACATACCAGCAATGGTGTAGGTGTGCTAGTTCTTAAATCGGTTGGGATAGGTTGTGCTAGGTGGAGACTCACTGCGCTAGCCTTTCGGTAAGAAAATTGATTGCGGGGGGAAGGCAGCATAATGAAGCTCCAAATAGGTAGAACAAACGAAAACAGGTATAGATATAATTATTTTACAAATCAAATCTAATTTATAGCAATGTCCACCAATTTATAGCATTTACTAACAAATACTACTATTTATTCATATTAATTAACTTTTGATACTTGCTGTTTTATCACTGTAAATAAGAAACAATCTACCTTATCCATTAAAAAAGCTCTGAGGACCTTTCGGCTACCAAGCAGCCATCATCAGAGTGAACTAAATTATAAATCAGAATGTGCCTGCTTAAGTACTATTTGGCGATAATAATGGAAACAAGGGGACCTGTATTGAAAATATGTTCAGCTAAAGTCGAATTTTTACCTTTATTTTACTTTATATGATTTGTCGAAGTCGGAAACCTTACCAAAGGTGTTGCCTGAACGATTTTTCATCTTGATTAGCTTGCATCTATAAACTTGCAATTGCAAATTGCAAAAAGGATGATATGTGAAACTCTTGAATCTCAAAAGTTTCACTCATTACCCTTCAGTAATTAGTAAATTACATAATTTGCAATCTAAACTACATTAGAAAACTCATATTGTTGTTTAATAATGTTATAATATGTCAATAGATTTCTGCTCAATAATTAAGTAGGACTATGCAGTCCGAGTTTCTGGTACTTTCCCTATTCAATAACTATGACTTTGTGTATGGTAATTTTCAAAATTGAAGGGACAAGTTACGAATCCAAATTCAAACCTCATGTTGCCGATTTAGTTTTGGACTTGAAAGATATGATCATGTTTCAAGTAAAATTTAGAATCTCAATCGAGTAAATATGAATAATAGTAGTAGAGAACTACACTTGGTTGTATTCACACATGAGTTAATGCACACATATTCTTCTCCTCACCTCATAATTAGATTATTCCAAAGATATGTTGTACAGGCTGTGAATATACGAACAGCGAACGCGTTATGTATTCCGAAACGAGCCTTTCTCACTTCCTTCACTATAAGTAGTATAGAAAAAGGAACAGTATTGTTTTTGGGCGCGGTATACCGGTTTCGAAATGATATTTCTGTCATCCATCATCATTTTTTAAAATGGAATTATAGTATTCTATTCGACTATTATCGGGCGCACATATTTCACATGCAGAAGTGTCCAAAATTCTGACTTTAAGATTCAAGTGACGTCACCAATGTAACGTCACCACCAAATTTTATGTCTATTCTGTACAAGAAGTCCTAGAATTCTTGGTTATGTGGCACATTTTAATACTTCATGTGACAACAGGTCAGTATATAAAAACGTTTTATTACAGTGTGAATAATTGCAAAAGTCAATATATTATTGGACCATTTGGATAGAATTTCACTGTTAAATAGAGTATAATTTAACGACTTTCATCATTTCTTATATATTTTCTCTTCCTACAATCATTTACATTCACCCGAAGGGCCTGGAAAGCTATTTTCCCAACAAAAGTGGGCGAGGTCTTGTGATCGATTGATGACAGCTCCTTTAGAAAATCATTTACATATAATGTAGCTAAATTATATTACCAAATGACTTTCTTCAAACTATCTTCATGAATGTAGATACTAATTTACTATTAATATTCAATGACGTTTGAAATGGTATACGAGTATTTATTGTAATACTCGCAATGAATAATGAAATATTATTTATTTTCTGACTTTTCGTAACGACAACAACATACTTTTTTGGACTACTCTGATTATTACATCATAATACTAGTTCTATAATGGAATAAAATGATTACAAACATAAAATTGAGCAAAACATGAAATTTTTATTTGAAACAAATAACAAAATTGCACGATTGATGATCAAATTGAATCCATTTACTTACGTATATCTGTCCAATCAGAGATTGAATTTCATTCCCATCTTTTTCTTTCTGAATGAACTGCATTGTTAAGTGTAAGAAAAGAATTATGCTCATCATAGCCTGCGCAGTAGATTGAATTTTGTATTACCAGAGATGTAGATACTCATATAATATATACCTCATAACTACTATTAGTCCGGTCAATCTAGACCAAAAAATGAGAGTGAAGGTACATAAAATCCCAACAAGCTGAAAATCAGTAAAATTGTTCAAAACATAATTGTAAATAATATTTAAAAGTTCCCCATCATTCCCGTGTATGGAAAAAATTTTATTCAAGGTCAAAGGTCAAAAAAATGAGTTTTTCGCGATTTTGAGCAAAACGGTAAGTTTTATCATAAAAGTACCTCAGACAAAAATTGTAGATCATAAAATTATCTATAAAAATGTATCTTACGAGCCACCGTTTCTGAGATATAACGATTCAAAAAGTTATAAAAGTTGTTATCGTCATAATATGCATGAATACGCCACGTATATACATCTCTAGAGTTGTTATATATTATAAAATATATATATATATATATATATATATATATATATATATATATATATATATATATATATATATATATATATATATATATTGTATATATTATATATATTATATATTGAATTCAATTTGACAAATACAACTATTGTTGTTGGTGAAGATGTAGACTTACTCACTGCTCGAACGCCAACTGAAAAAACTATTTTTTTCTTAAAACCTGGAAAAGCTCAACATCAATCAGATATATATTCATCAAAAAGTTCATCTACTTTTGTGAAGTGTCAAAATCATGTACTATTTTTACACGCAATAACTGGCTGTGATACGACATCTGCATTTTACAGGAGGGGTAAAACAGCAGTTTTCAAAATGTTCGAAAAACAAGATTTAGTTCAATGTGCTGAAATTTTTAAAAAGAGTAATTCAACTCAACAAGAAGTTATCACCAACGGCATCTGCTTTCTTCTTTCTATGTACGGAGCTCCTAAAAAAACTACCTGTTTAGATAAGCATCGATATGCATGTTTCGTTAAAAATACTAAAAATTTAAAAAACAAGTTCAATTAGCTTGTCTTCCTCCAACCTCAGTTGCTGCTCATCAACATCTTTTTCGGGTATATTACCAAGTTCAAGTGTGGCTTAGTTATCAGCTAGACCCTACAGACTGGGCTTGGAAGTTGGTCAACAATATATTAGAGCCAGTTCAAACTTTACTCCCACCTGCGCATGAAAAACTGCTGAACACAATTTTTTGCAACTGCAAAAAGGGATGCAGTGCTAAATGTGGTTGCAAAAAAGTCGGACTGTTTTGTTTTCTGGCATGCACAAATTGTCAAGGCCGGTCGTGCTCTAATGTTGAATCACAAACAATGGAGGATTCGTTTGATTCCGACGAAGTGTCATGCGATACATCGGTATTGACGCAATTTACTTGCATCCAAAATGAAGATGAAGAAGAAGCAGGAGAAGAAGAAGAGGAAGAACAAGAAAAAGATCAAGAAGAAGAACAAGAAGAATTTGAAACTTACGAATGAATTTCACCACTTTTTTTTAATTTACAACGCTTTTATCTTTTCCAATCTTTGAAAATTTCCGTTATTTTGCGATAGTTTCACATCAAACAGGATCACAACTGACCTGTAGAGTAGGCCTACTGGGGAAACCACGTTAAAAAAAACGCGCTAAGTACACTACCTCATAGGTGGCGTGGAAACGTGTGCATATTATGACGATAACAACTTTTATAATTTTTTGAATCGTTATACCTCAGAAACGGTGGCTCGTAGGAAAAAAAGTATTGATACATTTTTTATCGATAACTTTATGATCTACAATTTTTTATTGAAGCTACTTTTATGATAAAACTAACCGTTTTGCTGAAAATCGCGAAAAACTAATTTTCTTGACCTTTGACCTTGAATAAAATTTTTTCCATACACGGGAATGATGGGGAACTTTTAAATATTATTTATAATTATGTGTTGACAATTTTACTGATTTTCAGCTTTTTGGGATTTTATGCACCTTCGAATGTCTAAATTGACCGGACTATATGTATCTTGTAAAAGAAATTAAAGTATATACCGTGTGTCCAAGATAAGACAGTATATTATGAGGATATCCGAAACGGTAATAGATACAGTTTTGGTTGAAAGGTGAAGAAGTGGCTTAACTAAACGGTAATAGATACAGTTTTGGTTGAATGGTGAAGAAGTGATTTAACTGAACGGTCATCCATATGGTAGTATGAAACTTCCGATGTTTCGTCAGATATTGCAGGAGGCATCTCTTTGGCAGACTTGAGGGTTGAACTTGGACCTATTAGTCTGGTTTCTGTAGCGTTACTTATTTTACGCTACATAGTTGTCTCTGTTCTGTTGGTTGACCCTGCTTTGTTACTTGACCTCGCCATTTTGTGATTTTGTGCATTTGCTCTCGTACTCTCAACTTGTCCGGATCTATTGGAGTAGAACTTCTTAGTGCATTTTTCAGTGTTGAACCTAGCGCTCGTTGTTTGGGATTCTGCTTCTGGCCTATCCTGGATGTCGGGACAGGAAACCCCTTAATTACAAAAGTCAGGTCCTAGTTCACTAGTTTCGACTTTTTGGCTATAATCAAGTATTGTGTTGTGTAGTGCAACTTATCAGAATCGCTTCGCAACTGGATAGACTCGACATCACCGAGCTAACGACGATCCTGGATGGTATCCAGAAAAAAAAAACACCGAGCTTCAGGGAAACCGAGCGAAACAGCGGGTGAGTGAAGCGGTGGCAACACCTACTCAAGCCCCACCGATCGTAACGACCCAGACCCCAGCTTCACTCACTCCCCAGACAGACACATAAACGGACTTCATCGTGCCTAAGAACAAGGCCAAAAATGGGTATTCGAGCAATCGGAACCGCGTCCTCCGGGGCCGGCACAAATACGCACTGTTAACGGATCAGGTAGGTGATTTTTCAATATTGAACCCTAATTTCCCTTCCATCGGAATCAAAGAAGGAAAAATGCCACCGATCATTCTGACAGATAAAATCAAATGTATGGAAGTATTCCAGAATAGATACAGAAAAAAATTAGATACACAAATTCAAAGGTGACCAAAGGGGTATCAAAATCCAACCGGAAAAAGTAGAAAGCTATCGGAAAATATACAGACAAAGTGATCATTGGTGGCATTTGTATTGAAATATGCGAGGAAAAGATCCTCGAAGACCTTGAAAGACAAGGATACAAAGCCTATAAGATTACAAGGATGAACTCAAAATATCAGAAACCAATGTCAGTGTTACTAGTCAAAATCAATAAGCAATACATATAACTCAATATATAACCTCGAAGAGGGCTGCGGATTGGAAACTATCGTCGAATCGCTTCATCTAAAAACAAAACTTGGACAGCGTCACATGTGCAACTCTTCGGACACGTGCAACGGGAATGTCGCGCTGCGTACAGATGCATGAAATGCACAGGACAACACTCGTCTCATCTGTGCACCAAACACAGAATCACCCTGAGGTGGGCCTGCTATATAAACTACGGAGGAGAGAATATCGCGAATCACGGAGGAGGAGTAGCGATCCTAGTGAAAAAGAGAATATCACACAACGTACTGCTCTCTGAATTGAGAACGATTGAGGCGATAGGAGTTTTAATTAGCACGAGATGAGACCAGTTGCATACAGTTCTTCCAATAAGAAACTAGATGGAACCGAAATAGACGGCGTCCAAGAGAGAAACGTACCTACAATAATAGAGGGTGATCTGAATTGCAAATATACGGTTCGGAACTGCGGGACGACAAACCCAGAAAGGATCACAGATATGTCCCGAGTCGGCAACTGGCAGCAATTGCCCCAACGTAACTAACGCACTTCTCAAATAATGGGCCTAACAGGGATATCTTGGACATAGGAATGATGGAAGACATTGTACAGCATTATCAGATTATATCAAAGAAGGTATTGATCTCGGATCATAACCCAATGTACCTTACGTTGAGAGATTAAGCCGAAGGAAGGACCGCTGACAATACTAAATTTACGGACGAGAAGAGATAAAATAGCTTATAAGCCTGAACGCCCAAAGCCTGGAATTGCGAAATACGGACGCGCTAGAAAACGCAATTAAGTCATCACAACAGTGCAATGAAAACGGCCTTCAACAAATCAACAACTATAACCAGTAAGGGAATTAAGGCGACACACATCACTGGTAGCATAAAAAATCTCATCAAACAGAAGAACAGGGTAAGAAAGGTATTTCATCGGACGAAATCACCTCAAGATAAAGCGGTATCAAATAGTCTCAACACGGCAATTCAGTATCTCCTATCAGATTACAGGAACGGAACGAAAAACGGACAAATGGAAACAAACAACAAGGAAAATTTAACGCCTCAGGTTTTCACGGAGAAACTAAGGGGAACAAGCACCGCGATATCCGCACACAAATAAGAAAATGTCAAGGCAGCAGTGACAGATCTGGAGATAGCAGAAGCATTCGCTGCGATGCTAGAAGTCCATTTCACTCCGAACCCAAGTAAACTATCGCGACACATTCAAAAAGTAGAAAATGAGTTGAAGCTTATGCTAAGGATAGAGGAAAAGTATAGATTCACAGAAGTAACTAAAGAGGAAATCAAAGAGATAATTAAAAGCACAAAGATCCGGGATTCCCCCTGCAGCGATAATATTACAAATCAGATGGAAAATGTATCAGAAAATATGATAGAGTAGTTAGTATAAATTGCAAACGCCATCCTCAAATATATGTACTATCCAAAGAATGGGAAAAATGCGGAAAAACATGATCCCACATTACTGAACTTCAAGTCCAGGGTGTTAACCAATTACACCACTTTGCTCCCGTTAGATTTTTATATTTTTCTAAATATGAACCTCTGAAAGGATAATAGATCATTGATGAACACAATGCGATTCGATGCCCTACCATAACTATTCACGCACATTCATCTAAAGTTCAGTCGTTTTTGAAGTAAGGATTGTAGGTGAGAGTTTTGCTATGATTGGCAATTACTTGGAAGTACTTATTCAATGACAACATCCCGGTTCTTATATATTTCAATAGAATTGACTGAGAAATGTTCTGGTTGAGTACAAACAAGTTTGAAGTTTCTTTTCCTAATTGGCCACAATTTCGTGTAGTTAACTTAAGAGATATAGAATTAAATTTTCTGAATTATGAAGATAACTTAGATAATTTAACATAGGATTATGAAGATGAATAAACGTAAAAGATTGAACCGTAAAAATATTCAATAATGCTGTGCAATGTTAATGAATACTTGAATAAGTAAGTTTTTGTTTTTGTATATTATTTTAAATTTCTTCTGTATTGTTTGATTTGTTTCCTTATAATCTTGTATTATCATTTTGCAATAATTATTATTGAGAAAATAGATTTACTTTTACTCTACTTTACTTTTCATTCGCATACACTCACACACATCTACACCCACATGTACACGCACTGTATACACAAAGAAATCTCCCGAATTTTCTTTCCGAAATATCTTCGCAGAATTTCTCAAATTTAAATTTTGATTAACACTATCAGTTGTTACAAATTTTGTAACAACTTGAGTTGGTAGATAGATGTTTGTTCATCCAACACCTTCAAAATGAGAACGCCTTAAATATAATCTTTAATGAACGAGGTGGTTGAAATACCTACTAGTGAGATTAATGAATAATAACTTAGATCAATGAGTTGATTTTCATATCATTGCACTTACACTTTCTAAAAATTTGATATTCAGGGTACAGTGATAAGGAGTTTTTGGTGAAATGTTGTATTGCATCCTATTCGGGAAATTACTTCGCTAGGCTCATGATCTTTTGGGCCAAATCTATTTTTCCGTGAATATTAACTCACATCATCCATCAGTTTGGATAATCTGTTCATCTATTATTGAATTTATTTTGATTACAAAGTACCTATACGTGGAGAGATTCGGCCTAAGTAAATTGAATAACATTGTGCTCTGTAGAAAATTAATACAATTTCATAAATTAATATAATGTTAATTTAACTTTCATAATATTCATTAGAGAGGAAACTTACATCCAGTTGAGTCAAAGTAGAACGCAATTACCTTTAATTGAATGAAATATTCACCGAAGAACTCTGTTACATTAAAAAGTGCCAATTATGTTTCTATAGAAATATCTCAGTGGGAGTAAAGTGGCTATAGAAATGCTTTCGATAAATTTTAAACTAACTAGTTAATTCTGTTTTTCCGTCATTGCAATTCCACTAGATATGTGAAGAAGATTAGTTGCAATCAATTTGCATAGACGGGGTTCAATTCCGTTTTTACTGACTTTGGATTCGTGAACTACACATCAATAATGTTCTCATTTCTAGTTATCTTTCACTTTTGCCTTGCTAGCGGAATCTGGACTGACAAAATGTACAATACAAATCTTGCTGAAAGAGGATCGTTAGATTTTTGTCAACTTGCATTGTTTGTTTAAAAAAGGGGAATTGTGTAGCGCAATACCATTAGGAGGATCTATTAAACCAGTTTGCCATGAAGTGGTTCAATCCCTTCTTCTGAAGAATTCACAAATTTGTATGCGTTGATTACTCATCAATAATGGTTTAAATTTCAATTATGCTTAGTTTAGAAGCCTTACAATTAAATTTCGATCATGTTCTCTAATTGTATGCTCCTGACATAGTAGAAAGTTTTGTGCGTAAGGCATGGGAATACTATTTTTTGAATTCATATCTATCAACTTCCTGGCCGTTGAAAAAACAAAAAATTTTGAATTTTCATGTGATGCAACACGGTTAGAAATTTAGCAATCACGATGTAGCAACTATAATGAAGAATACATTGGGCATACTCGCCAGAATATTGGTATTCGATTCAAGCTCATTTCAGAAATGGGAGATTTGTAAAGATCTGTTACATAAAATAATGACTATTTGATACCTGAGCTTCACCAACTAGAACATATGTTTTCCTACTACATAATATCGGAAAAAAATGCATCCTTTGAAAATAAAACATACTATAATGAGTAAGAGAAAACGTACGATACCGAAACAAATTGTCAGCATAAGTATAATAAAAATGATGATAAATTCGAAGCCATATGGGACATAGTGAACAACAAATCTGGCTGATCTAAGTGTAGAAAAACTGTTGTTGGTGATGTTGATCTGAAATTATGCAATAATCGTTTTGTTAATAATGAATAGTAAACTATAAAGATCAATTACGCTTCCTGAACAATTACTACAGATTTCCAGCCCAGCACATCCATTAGATGATGTCAGTTATCAATAACGATCTAAAAATTGAGGATAGTACCTTGAGTGTATATTATCAACTTTAGTTCAGTCTATGAGTGCTTCCCAAAAGCAAAAGAAGACGAAAATATTTCTTACGACTATATAAAGAAGGTGATGAAAACTTATATAGGATAAATAGAATAACTACTGAAAGTTTGATTGAAGAAGTGTAACTATAGTTCCGCTAACATCGTAGTTTCTCCAAACGAATATTAATATTTGTCTGAAGCAGCTTTTTTTATACTTTGATTACCCGAGAGGGAAACCTATAATGTTAGGAGAAAATCATGTGAGCCAGCATATGACGGAAATTTTCCAAGATGGCTTCGGTGCCAGAATCGGTCAAATGCTTTGGAGATATCCAATGATACAGCTAGAGATTTCCCATGTTTTTCAATAGATTTCTATATGTGTTATGTAGGCAGGCAGGTCTCCTGTGGATCTCTGCTGACGAAAGCCATATTGCCGGTCGTTAACAATTTTGGAGCTCTCTAGGTATTTGATGAGCTCAATGTTGTTCGCTCTCTCCATCACTTTAGAGATCACAGATAATAGTGCGATGGGTCTGTAATTATTAGGAAAACTATTCATTCTTTTTTTTGGAATCGGTTGCACTCTAGCTGATTTCCAGCTGGGAGGAAACGCACCTATATTGTATGAAAGAGTAAACAACCTGCAGAAAACTGGTGATAAATCAGGCAAACATTCCTTGAGAACGACAGGTGGAATTTCGTCTAGCCCCGTTAATTTTTTGATATTGAGATCAAGCATAATTTTTTGATATTGAGATCAAGCAGAATTCGCTTAATTGTGCGCTTTCGGAAGAAAATTTCGGTTCTAGAGAAACTATAGTTACATTTACTTAGTGAGTTTAGAATGGAATTTCTCACGTAATGGTTGATTCCATTCAACTTATGCGGAAATTACCAACAAATATCAATTCTACATGAGTTTCCAAATATTTTAGAAAAAATTATGTTCAATCAATTATTGAAATTTCCAGATTCTAATGATATACTTCATGATCAGCATTTCGGTTTTAGAAAAAGTCATACGACAACAAATTCTATTATGACATTGACAGTGGCTTTGAGAGCAAACATGATTGTTGTCGAAGACATTTGATTGCGATTCGCATTAACATTTTACTTACTTACTAAGTAACTTCATGGTAAATGCTCGCAACTATTTCAGTCTAATTCGAGTGATAAAAGTCAAATGAAATTTCACAATGTTAATGTTCCTGATTTTTATGAGAGACATTCTACATATTATGACTTTCGGAGATCTACTTATTATACTCTTTGCAGATGATACATCGTTCACTATATCACTTCATAAAAACATATTTATGAGTAATACGATGAACCAGATAGTGAATCAAGCAGCGTTATGGTTCGCAAGCAATCAATTTCTTATGCATAATTCAAAAATATACTTCATTATAGTATTAAACATGTTGAATCAAAGGGAATACGATGTTTTGAGTTTCTAGGCATTAACCTTGATCACTCACCATCAGGGAATAATCATATAAATCCAATTAGTAAACAGTTGCCGAATATAGTATTCGATATAAAGAAGGATGTTAGACACATAGAATTTCACTCAGAAATGTTGATTTATTACACCTTATTACAACCCATCATGCTAATGTTCTCCCAGTATTGTAGAAGCTGATACTATTAAGAATGATAATATCCTTGTAATTATTCAGAAAACGCTATGAAGAGTATTTTAAATGCTCAATTTTCTAGTCACATTACTCGCTGATCTTTTCTTGCTTATGGTATGTCACAGATAGCTTGAATGCATTTGAAAAGCGATCGGGAATTCATGAAAATAATACTCGAGTAAAGAACAAACTCCTACACTCAAAGCAACGTATTACATTTTAATAATGTCAGAAAAACTTCTCAATTAGTGACCGCTATGAAGGAATACAAGCTCAGAGTAACTATGTGAAAGAAATAACAACAACGATATATCTGTACTATATACGTACTTACATTTCCATATTTTTGTCAATATAATGTGATGTAACATGTAACTGGAATACAAAATCACCTTTAGATAATTAAACATTACACTTTGTGAAAAACTGTTGAATGGAAGTCTGTTTCAAATTATTCATTTTGGTTTTCGTTACTCCATTCTCACATTTCATCGAGATTTGGGAAATATCAATGGCCTAATCATCATTATTTTTTATCAATAAAAATTTTTCTATGTCCTTGAGTTTTTCACAAGTTTCACTCATATTTCGTACAGATGAGCACAAAATCTCTTCGTCTTGCTTCATCTGCAATAGGGTCGTTTTTACTTCCTTTGTCAGTGAATTCCTGAATTATTTCCTGCAAATCAAAATCTAGATTTTCTGTGAATCGAATAAGAGATATTTTCCTAGATCTTTATTTCCTGGCATATTTTTCAAGAGAGAGGACAACTAACTGAGTGGAATGTAATTTTCTCCTCCAAAATCCTCATCTTCTTGGATCATTTCCCTAAATCCAGCCATCTGGGAACATTTTTTGTAGTCACAGATGGAACATTGTTCGACGCTGCAACCATCTACACCATAACACTTGACAAATCTATGCTTTTTTCTGCTCTCCCAAAATCATCTTTGTTGTTTGTAAAAGCCCTCATTATCAAAAATGTTCTATCTTTTATTTTTAAATTTTGTAATATCCCTTGATCCAGGGGTTGGCAATCTGACGTAGTGTTGGGAGGTTGAAAAACATTTCGAACATTTTCCAATTCTATTTTTGGATGGGAAGTAGCGTTATCTAAGAATATAAAATATTTCTACCCTAGTTTTTAATTTTTTTGCCGAAGTCTTCAACCAAAAACTCGTTATCTCTGTTATCATCTAAGCTTTTTTATTGGATACTCATTCTATTGTCAATTTAATACATCGAGGATTTTTGCTTTCTCCTATAACTAGTGAATTTTCCTTCTCACCATTCATGTTACTGCAAACAGCAATTGTTTATCGATGCTGAGCTGAGATGATTTCTTCCAGCAGATTTATCACTCTTGAATGCAAAAGTTTTGTTTGGGATTGCGAAATAGTAAAGTCCGGTTTCGTCAGCATTAAAAATATCATAGTCCGTTGCCAATTTGATTTTCCAATCTTCAACTCTAACTTCGTCCACGTCAGCAGACTCACCACAAATTGTTTCAAAAATGATGTCGTCTCTCTTGAAGAACCTCTTCAGCCATTTGAAGCCTCAAATTCGTTAATTTCCAAATTTTTACATACTTCTAGAGCTTTTTTTTCCCTTTTCAACGGTCCCGATATAAGGATATGTTTTAATTTCTAGCTTCGCAAAATCAATCATAACCTATTTGGTCAATAGCGAATTCTCCTGTATTTGGAAATTTCCGGTTTTCAACTGCATTAGCTGCTCTTTTTTCAGAAAGTTTTTATAATTCCAATTTATTATTGAGAGTATCATTCACTTGTGTTCTTTCAACACATATTTTGTTCGCCAACTTTCGAGTACTGGTACCGTATTTTTCGCTTCCCTCGGTGATTTCACATTTCTCTATAAGAAACAAACGTTTACGTTTCGTAGACATAATTGCAGTTCTCAGGGGGCGCAAATTGAACTAAATTTTAGGTCTTACTGAAGCATTATGAATTCGATTATTGTTACCGGAAATGCCTACCTATACACAGAGACAGGTCAGCTCCAATTGTTTATTGCTTACAACCATTCTCAGAAACGACGTCGAGAAGGCTTATAGTCGAGAAATTATAGCCAAATACCTTCAATTTTTTACTGGCAACCTGTATCGAGATGCAATTCTCGCCATTTGCTTCAGAAACAGAATAGAAAAAAATATGCCATATTTGTTTTACCAGGAAAAGCTTGGTTGCACTTGTGCATGCAAAATTGGCCAACATTTGTCACTCGAGGGTTTTTGGGGTGACAGATTACGAATTTGATGTTTACAAAACGCCACGCTGCATTCTGGGGCAGATTTCAGGGGTTTGGGTGGAATCTGCAGTATAAAGCGGAAATCCTCAACTTTTCTCAATTATTCTGTATCATATGACAGTTTTGGGATTTTTGAGCACAAACTAATTGATCTTCGTTAACTCGAGTGCCCGGGGCAAAGTGGGGCAATGTGGGGCACTTGGGACTATTAGCGAATTTCAACCATCAAACCTAAAAACCTTGTTCCCTGGGTGTTTTTGGTGTCGCTGATTACGAATTTGATGATTACAAAATGCCACGCTGCATTTTGGATCAGATTTCAGGGGCTTGGGGGGATTTGCAGTATAAAGCGGAAATCCTCAAATTCTATATTTTGTGATTTTTTAAGCACAGACTAATTGATGTTCGTTAGCTCAAGTGCCCGGGGCAAAGTGGGGCAATGTGAGGCGATTTGCCCAGGCCAGTTGAGTTAATGAACATCACTTAGTCTGTGCTTAAAAATCCCAAAATACAGAATAATTGAAAAAATTTGAAGATTTCCGCTTTATACTGCAAATCCATCCCACCCAAGCCCCTGAAATCTGCCTCAGGATGGAGCGTGGCGTTTTGTAATCATAAAATTCGTAATCAGCGACCCCAGATACCCCCAGGGAACAAAGTTTTTAGATTTGATGGTTGAAATTCGCTAATAGTTCCAAAGTGCCCCACTTTGCACCGGGCACTTGAGTTAACGAACATCACTTAGTCTGTGCTCAAAAATCCCAAAATTGCCATATGATACAGAATAATTGAGAAAATTTGAGGATTTTCGCTTCATACTGCAATTCACACCCAAGCTCCTGAAATCTGCCCCAGAATACAGCGTGGCATTTTGTAAACATCAAATTCGTAATCAGCGGCCCCAAAAACTCCCGAGTAACAAATTTTGGCCAATTTTGGTTAATATTTGGTGAGCAACAATACAGTTCCGCAAATCGCATTATTTAGATGCATTTTTTGCATGCACAAGTGCAACCAAGCTGGCACATTTTTTATATTGTGCTTCTGAAGCAAATGGCGAAAACCGCATCTCGATACAGGTTGCTAGTAAAAAATTGAAGGTTTTGGCCTTTTTTGCGGCTATATTTTCTGGACTATTACGGCCAACCGATATCAAGGGTGGAAATTCGATACGAATTCGTCAAGAAGTGATTGTTGAAAGTGACCATGACCGTTTTCAAAGGATTTCGCTATTAAGAAGCTCCTTATTATAGAAGTTGTCATAAGAGTAATTTATGAAATCTCAAAACTGACCGTTAACAGGGGTGGTCGCTTTTGACGAGTGGCCGAAATGAAGAGTTATACTGAAGAAACTCTTAGTGAACAGGAATTCAAATCTGACATGAAAAAGCTAATAACTAAAACATGCTTGTATACATTATACAGTATCTATGAATTCTACAAGGATATCGAGTAGAACTATTCGCATGAAGTCCTCAATATTGATGCTCGGTATCACCACTATAATTGACTCATGGGACAATCATGTGATTTCCATCGAGGAAACAGCTTCACAGAAACTTGGTTTCCTATTCTGTGCCAAGAGATTACGGAGTGATGTTCACATGTTTGCAGTTCAGCTTTCTAACAGACTTAATTTTTCTTCTAAACGGCGAAGATATTGAACCTTTTATCCAGTGGCGTCTTTTCTGATGCTCATAACCTCCAAAATTTATCGCCTTTCTCCTCTCTCAACATTCCACCTTAAACACTGGGGTTACGCGAACCTCATTTGAGATCAACAGTAACTAACATGGTAGACAGTAGACTCTTTGTATGCTGATTGAGAGGCTAGTGGCAATGGAGCCTGATTATGAATTGCTCTAGCTATATGAGTGCACAGGTATTCCTTGCATCATTAACTCCTTCCTTGCTGTTAGATTGTTCGTATAGCAAAATTTTGAATCACTCCATTGGTTTCAGCATATCTTGTACAGTTTGCTGAGTAGATTTGCCAAAATGCACAAAAAGTAGGGATGATATGTTGATATGCATTCACGGTATCTGATGAGGTCCTTTTATCTCTCCCTCCAAAGAAGGATACAGTGTCGTAGCCAGTTTTGCGTGATACAATCGTGAGACAAGTGCAACGAAAATGACCATTGTCATGCGTGACAATTATCCGGTAATTCACTCCTACTCCAAAACTAACAACAGATCGTCAACGCTCAGACGTTTTGCTGACAAGATGATAAGAACGAGAACATCAGTATCAACAGTGCATATTTTGGCTCTGGTATGTCCTTGCTGCACATCACCATTAATGGAGTAGAATTTGAGTGTCAGCTATTTTTCTGTATGCATGGTGCCAGTCCTAAGATCTTGATGACTTCTAGTAATGAAATGGCTATCAATTGTGGTGATGACCTTCCTAGTAGGTATGAGAAGACATTTTGGTAATTGAAAATAGTTCAGATGTTTATGGAACAGTACCTCTATTCAACTTCGCATTATCAATTACTTCTGAAAAAGCTTTAAATAATGCTGCACGGTATATTAATAGACAATTCAAATTTGGAGAATTAATGAGCACAATAAATTTCAAGGAGCTTGAAGGGAAGACAGAAAATCGAATCTGGGTTAAAGTTATAGTCGAAATTTTGATGAAAGCAGTGGAAGAAAATTAATTACATTGAGGATGATAAGCGCTTTATACTCAAATTTAAATAGTTGGAAGTAGTAAAAGGAAAATAAATCAATACGCAACTTTTATAACGGAAGAAATTCTTTCTAGCACAAAACTAGATCCTTCACACACGTGGTGCTTCTGAAGCGAAAATGATGTATGAATTTATAGCATTCTATGTATTTCTCCGTTCAATATATCTAAATCTTAAAGGGATTTTATCTTTAACCAAAACACGATAACGTAGTAGGCCGCGGCAATACTGATGATAAACGATCTGAGAAAGCAGATTTAGCAGAGTGGAAATGTGAAATGAAAGAGGAACATGTAAACGAAACAGGGAAGGAGATAAATAGCATAAAAAGACAGATTTTTGGGGGTGTGGATATCCGGGAACTGTGTTGGGAAAAGGGGACATGCGCGCCAGTTTCTTCTCTGAAATCCACGACGGTCCCTGTTGTCACGAATCCCGCTTAGTCGGGCAGTTCGCCTGGTAGAAAACGCTTCCATTCTGGCTTTCCACTAGACTTTCCACGCGATCACTTCATCCGCATTCCACAACACATTTTCCGTTCAAACACTCTCATACCGTTCGTATTACTTTGTTTCATCCCGACAAATTCGAATCAGAATTAAACGAGACCTTCCTTTTCATTGAACAGTTCTTATTCGTTAATAGAACTCCAGCGATTTTCATTAAACTTCATAAACCGTCGGGTCCAATTTCGGAATTACATTATTAATGATTCTATAGAATTCGGTTCCTATTATGTCGATGTGTTAAACCTAACGCGCCTAAATGAAGACTCAGTGCCGGCTCTACAGATCTCATCACAATAGGTGAGTACTTGTGATGTGTTCATCTTGCTTCAAGTTGCGAGGGTTCTTCCTCTATCTGTCGCGTTCAGTATTAAGCTGTGCGTAATTCATCATAACAAAGCTTCGCTACTAATTAATGTACTTGAGATAAATCTTCGCAGGTTTAAATTATATTTACAAAGTACCTACCTAAGCAATCTTTTATAATTCAATTGAATATTTGATCTGATCATCCGTTTAATAGTTTGTTTCTCACATTTTCTGACTAAATCAGCACTATACTTTGTGGTTTTTAGTGATTATTAAATTATTTGCAATTCATAGATTTTCATTTCAATTTTTCCGTTGTTATAACGAATAGTAACTCAACTTACTATTCGTTCTGATTGAACTAAATAACAATAATTACTCATTACAATTAAAATGAAAACGTTACTATAGTTCCAACACCGAACTGCCATTATCAAACGGATACAAATAAAAACAAAGTAATTGTTCTTTCATTCAATCATAATGATAAAGTACCATAGAGTAACGGCTTCTACCATTGATTATTATTTGTTCGTTTGTTCTCTATTCACTATTTTCATAATTCATATGCTCAATTTATTTGAATTCTCAATTGATGTTTCTAAGTGATTAATAAATTATTCATGTGATAGTTCTCACGATATTCTTTCCAATTTATTCGTTATTGTAACTGATAGTTACAGTTGTTATTTGTTCTAAAAATCTGATTGCATGTTATCCATAATCTATATGATAATATCCACATTATCCACACCACACTATCTTGATCGATGAATGTTCAAAATCAGTAGTCTGGTTACCTCTTAACCTCATGCCCTTATTATGTATTGTGATCCGAATATATGATGGAATGTCCATTTTGTTTCTATATGTAACAACATCTGATATAATAACCTTCAGGGTTATGATTAGTATAAGAAATAACTTAAAATTTTAATGAATTTGAAGCATTCTATTTTTTTCTCAAGTAAATATAACGTGAAATGTCAAATCACGCTCAAGTTCCTTTCTGAATGAAATATAATTTTCAATATTTCTGAGAATCTGAGAATGAAATTATTTCACGAGATATTTGAGAAATTAGAAGTATTACAGGATTTCCATGTATTCTTTATTGTTACTGGGATTTGATAAGTTCTTTGACAGTTTCTCACTCTTGGAAATTTGAAACTGAAACTGTTAGAACGAGTGAATCTGAGGTACTAGAATTTAGATAAAACATGTTTGATATAATTTTAAACTTATTCAAAAGAATAAGAAAGTTTCAGAGGTGAATTTAATTGAAGCTTTAGCACATTCCTTGAATATGTGTTAATAGTATTCAAGAAATTCACTAGTATTATATATGGATTTCAGGTTGATGTTCCCAAGGTTTTGAAAATTGAATGTGTGAAATGACTAAATTGGTCAAATATGGGAACAAATTGTTCTCGTAGAATTTCCTACGATTTTCTCATATTGGTACGCATCCAGTCTCCTTCCCATAGAAGAGAAGTAAATCCGAAAGAAGGTCCTTAAATGTATTATTTTTAAATTTAGGGGTGGCGATATTCAATGTTATGAAAGTGTAAGAAGCGCATAGTACTGAAATTATAAGAAATTAAATATAATATGTGGCTGACATTTAGGTTTGGAATTATTCTTTGCAATTGTTTGAATGAATAAAATTCTATTAATTAACTATCAGGAGTGTATATAGAGTCATAAATATTTCTTATAACATATTAGTCTAGCAAAAGCTAATAACGATACATATTGCTACATAAAAATAAATAAACCATGTGTAGATGGTAAAATACTTTCTCCAGAAAACTTTGGAGAAATATAAACTATTGATATAAACATAACGAAAACCAATAGCGAATCTGGTACACCTATCCCAAATAAAACAAAAGCAGATATTTCCAAGATACCTACCAGGCAAACATTCGTTCTTTCTATAACATCCATTCCAGTTTTACCAAATTCAAAAGAATTTGAGGAAAATCACTTGTGGAAGAAAAAATAATAACTAGAGCCCGCGCAGCTTCTACTCAAAAGATCAGATGAAACAAACCCAAATTCAATTGATATAGTTATATACGTCCAATATATAGGAACCAAACAATACAGCCAAAATTTTCCAATGGACTAAATTCACGATATGGCCGACTACACAACCCTATATAGTGAAAGTAGTTATAACCAAAATGATGTAAAAACTGAATCATACCATGCTCATGATCATGAACATATTGAGATCGATTGAGGTATTTTACTGAAAAGTGCTTTGATTATAAAAGATAAGCTGACTTTTTGCATCTATGCATATTATAGGTCTCCAGCAAGTCAAATTGACGACTTTATTAACCAGCTCAATAACACACTAGAAAAAGAGAAGAATAAACATCATTACAGCCTAGTTATGTGTAATATAAATATCAATTTATTTAAAAAATTTGAAAACACTAGAAACTATCTCGACATGATGAGTGATCATGGCTTCCATTCTAGTAATCATGATGTCTTGGTCATATATTCACTAAAATAAAAGAACGAAATTTCAATAATACATCACCACCCACAATATCAATAACAATCACAGATCACTAGATAATGTTATTACATACTGTAGTGAATAAAACAAATAACGATCAAACAAAAATAGTGAAAAATATTTAAAAAAATGAACGAACAATTATTTTATTTCAAGTATTTAGTACCATAAACTGGAAAAGAGATATGTATGATCTTCAATTAGCAACAGAAAAATTAATTAACATAATAAATACTTATGTATCATAATCAACTAAATACTTGAGAATAAAAAATAGTGTACGTAAAAGAAACAATTGGATAACAAAGTCGTTGATAGAGCACATCAACCAAAACAGTCAAACGAGTTGAACCATTTTTTAACTTTAATAAAAATATACCTTTCCACAGTTTGGTTGAGTCACTCCTGCATTATGGCATTACTTGTTTGAGAGGAGTATCAAGAAATTACTTTTATGTCCCCGTAATCTCCCAAAGATCATTCCTCCGAATGATGCTCAACAAACCTGTAAGGTATCCAAGCTCTCTACTCTTTACTGAAACACAACTACTAGATATTAGACAATTATGTATTATTCAGATAGGATGCCAACAAAATAAAAATAAAAACGAACCATAAATATACGACAAGATCGGAGAAGCAATATTGTATACCAATGGCTTCCAAAACAATAGATCAAAAACGTTACTCCTATTTGGCACCTAAATTATTCAGTCAACTACTACAAAGAATAATCGATGAAACTTCATTGGAACGCTTCAAAAGCCAATTCTTATTACTTGTTGATGAAACCCACAAAACAAAAATACACAAAATGATAGAAGGATTAATAAATATTTCCTTTAAATGAGGTATGAAAACCTCGTTTATATTTACCACATACAAGTATGTACAATACTTCTGTGCATGCTGTAAATGTTTATTTAAATTTCATTTGTATTCCCTTACATTGTATTACTGTACTATTATTGATTATGGATATACGTTATTATAATTATTATCATTATATAACAATCCAACAAATTTGTAAATATTAGTCAGTTTATGCCTATACCTACCACAACTTTCATTGCCAATGACTTGAAATCATTATATAAAAAGGCTGAATCATAGATACCAAAAATTTTAATCTGACTCGAAGATAGTCTTATGTGTGTGAAAAACTAAATTTCTCACCTTCTTTTGAAAAACTTCTGTGAGCCACCAGAGGGAGCATAAAAATCCATAGCGGAAATTGTTTTCAAAACAATGTAATAATGTAATATCATTAGATCAAATAGCACAAAACATAAAGGTGTGATAGTTGATGAATATTTGAGATGGTATCATCATACAAGTTATTTGGTGAACTGACTTAGAAGAATTAGGTACTCATAAGTTGCAGCTGAGAGTTACTTTCAATAAAAAACGTTTCCTTGTAATACATCACTCTCGCTTATTTAATTTATACGATGCGACATTCTTACTTGAGAGAATTACATGAATGCTAGTATTATCGTTAAAAGAACGATGAAAATATCCCTCAGAGCTTCTCCACAAAGAATTAAATACCTTGGATGCAATTAAATTATAACTGATCAAGAATACTGACAAATTTGATCAATATTCTCAACAGTATAGCACAGATTCACCTCAAAACATGTTATCAAAAAACCACAGATACAAAAATGCATATTATATTATACACCAACTGTATGTAATTTTTTACATAACCGAGCAATCAAAACAAGGGCGGGCAATTCCACTACACTTAGACTGCTTGATTGGGGGTTCATTGTGCGTCATTTGGGAGAAATTTCTGTCTAGCAGGCCTGAGGCTGCGCCAAAAGCGATAATACTACTGAAGTTTGTTATGGTACACTCTAAGAGAAATCAGAGCCTAACATTTTATTAGAACGTGAGACTCAGTTTCGTTCACTTCAACCTGGGTCATCAAAAATGTCCATTAAGTGCAGATGTCCGCTCATGGGGAGAAGGATTTTGTACATCTCGACGAGTAGTCCAAAATGTGAAGCTCCTCATACCAGGAGTACCACGCCACTTCTAGAGCCACTGTTTATTCAAATTCTCTAGGTGGGCGCGGAACCCGATGTGCGATGAGATTTCTAGTTTGGACAATTCATCGGTCACTCCTATCCCTTCCACACTATTTGAAGTTTGTTTTAATCTTCCACCTAAGCAAAGAAAGAAATGTAATCAATTAATATAGTCCGGCCAAATTACCCAATTATCCCAGGAACTTTTCCGGACTCAACCAAATGAGATGCGGTTTTTTGCAAACTGTTCGGGAGGCCAAATAGATCATTTGAACAATATAACATATTGCCGTTAGGACGTTCTCTAGCTTTGGAAGCTGTCCAATTTTTGGTAAAATTCGGGAAAACCTTAGATAGTTCGCAAAGTGGCCAAGAAATCCCACTCGGGGTTTTCGAGGTTGCTGATCAAGATTTCGACTTCAGTCTTTACATCTGACTATTTCCTGGGTAGTAATTGCCCAATTATTGCCCCAAAAATGGGGCAAATTGACAAATAGTTCGCAAAGTGGCCAAAAAATCCCACTCGGGGGTTTTCAAGGTCGCTGATCAAGATTCCTACTTCAGATTTCACATTTGACTGTTTTATGGGGAGTAATTGGCCAATTATTGCCCCAAAAATGGAGCAAATATAAAAAAAAATTTAAAATGGCAGAAAATTGCACCAGGAGGCTTTTGAAGTCGTTGATCAAGATTCCGACTTCAGATTTTACATTTGCCACTTTTTATAGGATGAATGACCAATTATTTCCTGAAAAATGGCAAATTTTCAATTGATAATAATTAATTGATAATTTTGTTACACAGGTTCAAGTCTCATTGACACCAAAAAAACACAAGATATACATTATTATAAAATACTTGAATAAAATCTTTTTATATTTAAAGAATATTTGTTATATTTAAAGGAACAAATTATTTGGACACGTAATATTAATACTCTAAAGTCTTATAACAGCACACGTGCATCCATGTGCATCAACGTTTTTTTATGCGTCTGCAGACGACATACTTACTATGCAAGACGACGCGCATCCAAAAATTCAAAAAGAGCGTCGATAGGGGAAGTTAAGATGCGCATGATACAAAAGATGCTACAGCAGTTGTGAAGACATACAGGAGAATAAAAATAACATTCTCTCCTATAAAATATCGGGCCCTATTCGACTCCTTACAGATAAAACGAAACCTGCTCCTCTATAATATAATGTACAATAATTTATATTGTATATAATAATTTTTCATCTTTATTTGCGGTTTAAATATTATTATATACTATTAAGATGTTGATGTAAATGATGTGAAACATGTTATAAATATTATTTTGAGTTAATCTGAGAAAATGAAAAAAAAATTGATTTTAATCATTATTTTCAATCAGAAATTGGTCATTTTTCAGTCTATAATTCGCAAATTACTGCCCAGGAAATGGTTGAATGTAAAATCTGACTTCGAAATCTTGATCCGCGACCTTGAAAACCCCCGAGTGGGATTTTTTGGCCATTTTGCGAACTATTTGTCGATTTGCCCCATTTTTGGTGCAATAATTGGCTAATTACTCCCCAGGAAATGATCAAATGTAAAATCTGAAGTAAGAATCTTGATCAGCGACCTCGAAAACCCCCGAGTGGGATTTTTAGGCCACTTTGCGAATTATTTGTCGATTTGCCTCATTTTTGGGGCAATAATTGGCCAATTACTCCCTAGGAAATGGTCAAATGTGAAATTTGACATCGGAATCTTGATCAGCGACCTCGAATATCGGATGAAATTATGTTTATTAAGAATATTACAAGCAATAATTTGATAAACGCTATTATATCTAACAAAGTAATAGGATTTATATCTGTTCGAAATGAAATATGATGAAGTAGCGATTCTCTTATACTCATAATGTGACAAACGATTATAAATTTACACTTGAAATTTGAATGAAATGATTCTTCCATACCGAAATGAATGAATTATAAGAAATCATGTATTCTGCATTTGGCCATAAACATTTTGACATATTCAAGCTGAGCAAGATTGTAATTTAGCTCAAATGTATATTCTACATAATTCGCTGGGCAATTACTGTAATGGATGAAACAAAACAAAGCGACCAGTTCCGACTACTAAATTAGCTAATATTGAAATGAGCATGTGTAAGTGACTACTTCCAATTCAACTAATACGAATCATTATACTCCTCACGACAAAGTCTGGAGAGTATATTGCATTTAGTCTATACCTAAAATCGTTAAAAAAAATCCTGCAGAAAAAATTCGTGAACCCTAGGATTTTCATCGAATTTCAAGCAACTTCGAAAAAATCTGTTTCTCTGTATGGATGCATGTTACGCAAAGCTTATCTACAACTTAAAATCGAAATTTCATATTTAAAGTTTGGCACAACATTTTGTGGCGTTCGATGACGAACCATACTGTTTTTCAGGGGAAATAAGTAATAAACACATCATTTTCTGAAGAATTGGGATTGGAAACAAATCGTGACTCTCAAATTATGCATTGCATCGATTCAAAACTTTTATAGATAATTCAACACAGCCTCCGGGCAAATTTCTACAAAATCGTTCAACAACATTAGCCACAGAAAGTGGCTGAAGTAAACTTAATTTTACACCGTACTTTAAGAGCTTATTAGGAATGTCGCAAGACCCAGAAATTAGGCCACTTGGTTTCCACTCGGTTTGTTCGGGTTCGATTCCAAGAATAGTAAAATTTGTTTTTGTTCATTTTCTTAGAAACATTATTGGTTTGTACAGTGTTAAGATGATGGAAGAAAAAAATTGTATCATTATCTTCACATGAATGCGGCAACACATTTCTGGTTTTTCATTGTAATCGGTCGAAATTTTTTCCTCCAGTAACACCATCGGTGGACAATTTTTCGCCTATACATAGTTTATTTTGATAATAAAGAGTAAGGATATTCTTGAATTGCTGAATCATTCGAATTTCTCTCATCAAAACATTTTTATTTAGCAACGATACTACTGGACGTTATGCTCCAAATGAATTGTTCATCGAAACACCTCCGATTATCATGAAAACATACAAAATAATTGATTGTGATCGTACGATATCAAGTGAAGGATTAATTATTGGAAAAATATTAGAAAAATGTTATTATAAATCTGATAGATAGAGCTATTCAACTAATTTCTCCTGAACTGAGAACTATGTCTATTACAAAAACGAAAGAAACTTCAGTAAAAAATGGTTATCCCATTGATTTAGTCAATTCCATAACTAAAGACAAAATTCATAAATTTTATAACTCATCTGGTAAAATCAATACCAATAATGAGAAATCAAAAGATAAACATATCACTACCATATATTAATGGTCTTTCTGAAAAATTATGTAATATATTAAAACCTCATGACCTAAATATATGTTATAAGTTATTTCAACCAGAAAAGTCTCTCTACTAAACTAAAAAGCAACGTACCTTTCAGAAAGATAACCCATACAGTTGATTCCATCTCTTGTAAAGATTGAGAAAAGGTATACATCGGCGAATCTTCCCAATACCTCGAAAAGAGATTGAATGGGCACAAATATACCGAAAATTCATCCAATGCGCTCAATAAACAGGTAAAAGACACTAACCATTCATTTGATTACTACAATACAAAATTTTCAAATATTGAAACGAATTGATAGTAGAATGTATTCAAATTAAATAAAACAATTGTGTAAATGACAAAATAGATTCCAGTCTTTTGAAACTTTACAATAATCTAATTCCAACTTAACAAGATTCTATTATTTTGAAGTACCACTTTCCACGTGTCTATTCAAAATTCAACCTAGAAAAGATAACGTAATATTTAACTATGGCACTATGAATAAGAATTTTAAGGTTAAATTCCATAGAATTATCTTAAACTTGATTAGTTGTTGATAATTGTGAAATATTAATCATAGAATGAGTAATTCATACAATAATCATAGATATTTAGAATTGCATAACCTCAAAATGTCTTATGTTTAACTAGATTTGATCCATTTCAAATAGATAATTAGCCAGACATTACTCTTTCACACACAACTGCTCCGTTGTTTTCTGCAGTTCTAATTGGATCTCAAAAACACAAGTCGGCTGCAGATGCATTTCAATAATCGAAATCATCTATTTTCTTCTAAATTACATGGAAACACTAATTCACAATTTTTGATAAAGATAATAAACAGTTATCGAAACGTCAAAGAGAATTTTTATTTCATTTTCAGTCTATCTAAGAATCAAAATACCAAGAAAGAATAATATACATTTCAAATGGTTCAAGAATATATACACTTATTTAGTTTATTTTTCTTGGGAGTAGCGGCTAATTGAAACACGTAGATTATACACACATCTTCTGAAAAAGATATGGATACAATATCGGAACGTCAAAAAAAAATCTTATTTCGTTTTTGTCATATTAAAGAACCAAAAATACCAAGAAAACGTAACATACATCTAGAAATGTGTATACAAAATACATCAAGAAAATGTTTAACATCGACGAGGCGATTTCCTTGGATACAAATAGAACATAATAAATGAATAAATACTGCAGAAGATAACCTATGATTGGAATCTCAATATGTTTGGAATAATTATGGCGCTCCATACTCATTGGGGCAAGTTAGTGTAGTGTCACAAATGATGTGGCAGGATCACGAGGTAAATACTGTTCATACTACTCTACGCTCTTCATGAACGATTTGCAACCGCTGGTAATCATTGCTTGATATTAATTAAGAGGAAATAGCTTTCGCAATCTATATTCCAATAATGGAACGTGCATATTGATGGAATACAGCAAACACCAAACACATTGTGCTCTAGATTAAATTACACTCTGTTGTAAAGCAGGGTGTGCCCAATATATATAAATTCAAAACGATAAAACTATTATCACAATTATTAAAAAGATTTTGCAACAAATAAGACAGGTACTAGACACTGATGTGTTGTTAAACAAACACAGTATTGAGAGTGTTGTTGAAAGAAAATTTTCATACATGATAAACATGTTATTTGAAACACAACTCACCCACTCACTAGCTCACTCACCACTATAAAGCTTACCTCATACTACGTAGGCGACCGCTTAGAATACATTCTCCGAAACACAATACCAAACGGGGTAAAGGGGATTCGATACATTCTCGATCACGTATAATTTAGATAACAGACAGATTCATAGAATCCGACTATTCATGCTATGACAGACAACAGATAACTCATCAACAAGGTAACATTCACATGATAGACATGACAGTCACATAATGTCAGTGACAGATCATTCCATATCTATTCAAATAAACTTCCACATGTAGTCCAGTCATTTAAGGAATTTTTATGTCCGAATTTCCGCACCGTCTAATTTTGGTCCATTCTTATGTATTTTGACACGCTGAACACGATGGTGTAGATTAAATTTAAATTAACCCTGTGCTCGAAAAACTTGGCCAGTTTTTGGACCCGAAAATGGCCATTTTTCGATTTTTTGTGATTTGGGACAAAACTATGGTTTTTATGGAAAAATGTTTCAACAAAAGTTGTTGGAAAAGCTAATACGCAACTTTTAGTTTCAGTCCCAAGTCGATTCGAGGTCGTGTGCTCGAGATAGGGCCCATTTAGTTTGTTTTTTGGCACATTGAAAAATTGAGTATATGTCAAAGAGTTTTCGTTTTTTCTCATTCTGTTTTGATAAAAGATAGTATTTTTATTCTTCTTTTGTCTGATTTTTGGTATTTTGACCTATCTCATTTTTTGGAGTCACAATCGGCCATTTTGAAAAATCCGTATTTCGCAAATTTCAAACGGAATACTGATGTTATCAATCTAAAACCAAAATTATTCGGAAGATTTCATCATTCTGCATATAATATCCAAAATTCAAGCATTTTGCTATGAAGATAAAACTTTAGCGCCATTTTGAAAATTTTGGACCAACGAAAAGTGCAAAGTTTTTGAGGTTAGAAATTGTTTACGAATCCCAAATTCTAGGTTCTATTAGAGGTTTTGATAGTGAGTATTTTAAGTCGAAGCAGATCGATTTGAGTTGAGTAGAAATGGAGCTATCCTAATAAATGTGTTTGGGCCTCTGAAGGGCCCAATTTTGGGCCTATAGACAAAAACCTTGAATCAAATTACAGAAAAATACTTCGGCTATCTGAGTTTGGAACAGCGTACGGAGATTCGTTCACAATCCCAAGTTATAACGAATTTCATCATAAAAATTTAGCGTGGAATTTCATGTAGCGGCAATAAGCGAGGGTCGGTACAATAGATTCCGCGCGCGAAATTATAGTTTTAAAATATTTTAACATGCACCTGAATGCTTATAATCGTTTTGTGTGAATGTGTGAGTGTGTGTAGACGTGAGAACGTGTATATGTGACCGTGGCATGATGTATTTATAGGGTGTTACATAACAAATTTCAATATTAAACAAAATTTTAACATTTATATTTAATGTTATAATATAATTTAATCTAATAACTATCATACATTATTATTATTATTATTATTATTATTATTATTATATTATTATTATAATATTGCTTATCGGGAAAAATAAAATGGCAATAAATGCAAGTGTACAGATTCACATTATGGATACGTCTAATACCCATTATTTTATACAATAAACACATTTACTTTTTTCTCAATCTTTTTTTACCAGGAATTTCTGTAATTTCGCTATTAGTCCTACAGTCTGAAGTGCAAGACGTATCGATGATGTTATCTTCGTTATCACTGTCATCATATATTGTTAAAGATGTGATGTGATCATTATTGATGTACGGATCATGGTGATCCGCTTCATCATCTGAGTTTGATAGTATTTGATCATTGCAAGTGTCATTGATAACATCATCGGTATCGTCATCATCTTCAGGATCGTGTTCATTTTCATCGATATACTTATCAAAATCATCATCATCTAATATACTGATTTCTGACTCGGGGCAATTAGAGCAGTCTTCACCTTCACAATGCGTACATAATGAGCTAGAAGGTAATCCTAATTTTTTGCACGAACATTTAGCAGTACATTTTTTTACAACCACAAGATATCATCTTGATCAGGAACAGGATCAGGACGTGCATTTTTTACTGTTTGTATATGATTAATTCCATTCGAACTATTTCCCCAACCTCATTTCGTTGGATCAATGGTTTCATTGATGCATTGTGAAGGTAAAGACTGTTCTAATTGCCCCTAGTCAGAAATCAGTATATTTGATCATGATGATTTTGATAAGCATATTGATGAAAATGAACACGATGAAGAAGATGATGACGATACCGATGATGTTATCAATGACACTTGCAATGATAAATACTATCAAACTCACGATGATCCGTACATCAATAATGATCATATATATCACATCTTTAACAATATATGATGACAGTTATAACGAAGATAACATCTTCGATACGTCGTGCTCTTTAGACTGTAGGACTGATAGCGAAATTACAGAAATTCCTGATAAAAAAAGATTGAGAAAAAAGTAAATGTGTTTATTGTATAAAATAATGGGTATTAGACGTATCCATAATGTGAATCTGTACACTTGCATTTATTGCCATTTTATTTTTCCCGATAAGCAATATTATAATAATAATAATAATAATAATAATAATAATAATAATAATGTATGTATGTTATGATAGTTATTAGATTAAATTATATTATAACATTAAATATGAATGTTAAAATTTTGTTTAATATTGAAATTTGTTATGTAACACCCTATAAAAACAGCATGCCACGGTCACATATACACGTTCACACGTCTACACACACTCACACATTCACACAAAACGATTATGAGCATTCAGGTGCATGTTGAAATATTTATGAACTATAATTTCGCGCGCGGAATCTATTGTACCGACCCTCGCTTATTGCCGCTACATGAAATTCCACGCTAAATTTATATGATGAAATTCGTCATAACTTGAGATTGTGAACGAATCTCCGTACGTTGTTCCAAACTCAGATAGTCGAAGTATTTCTCTGTAATTTGATTCAAGGTTTTTGTCTATAGACCCAAAATTGGTCCCTTCAGAGGCTCAAACACATTTATTAGGATAGCTCCATTTCCACTGAACTCAAATCGATCTGCTTAGACTTAAAATACTCACTATCAAAAGCTCTAATAGAACCTAGAATTTGGGTTTCGTTAGCAATTTCTAACCTCAAAAACTTTGGATTTTTCGTTGGTCCAAAATTTTCAAAATGGCGCTTAAGTTTTATCTTCGGAGCAAAATGCTTGAATTTTGGATATTATATGCAAAATGATGGAATCTTCCGAATAATTTTGGTTTTAGATTGATAACATCAGTATTGCGTTTGAAATTCGCGAAATACGGATTTTTCAAAATGGCTGATTGTGACTCTAAAAAATGAGATAGGTCAAAATACCATTAATCAGATGAAAGAAGAATAAAAAAACTATCTTTTTACCAAAACAGAATATGAAAAAACAAAAACTCTTTGACATATACTCAATGTGGCAAAAAACACACTGAATGGGCCCTATCTTGGGCCCACGACCTCAAATTGATTTGGGACTGAAGCTAGAAGTTGCGTATTAGCTTTTCCAACAACTTTTGTTCCAAACATTTTTTCATTAAACTCATAGTTTTGTTCCAAACTGCAAAAAATCGAAAAATGGCCATTTTCGGGTCTAAAAAATGGCCATAGTTTTTTGAGCACAGGGTTAATCCAAATTTAATCTACACCATCGTGTTCAGCGTGTCAAAATACATAAGAATAGACCAAAATTAGACGGTGCGGAAATTCGGACAAAAATCGTCGATTTTCATCCTTAAATGCCTGGACTAATGACATAATGTATAATTTTTCGTCTTCCTATACTTTGAGCTGTCTCTGCTCATTAGAAATATCTTATGGAGTATTGAAAAATGTATTCTCAAATTATAGTTTTCTATATCACACATTAATTATTATTCTTCCTTTGATCAGATTTTTGTATGTAGATTTTCATGGAAGGAAAGCTCAATTAGTATATTTCTCAAATTTAGTACTGATTGTTGAATCTTGATATCATTATCTTCAACCTGATGAGTTATTTTATGAGGTACAACATTTTTTGTTGTTGATAAAACAAACTACCGGAGACCATGTAGGGAGTTATCATGGCAAAATTGTAGAGCTCTATATTCATACCATAGCGAGCAGGAATGTTATAAAATAAAGCAGAGGTATCTAGTATTTTCAATTTTCAGTACGTTATCTAAATCGAACTATAAAAAATGCCGGAGGTGGCATATTCAAAACCTAAGCCAATTAATATTGCATGTAAAATTTCAACACAGTGCCAGTGGTAGTACTCGTTTATTTGAATCGGCCTGAAATGCTCAGTAGAATGCTGACATTACGGTACTTTATGCAGAAAGGCAATCGGAATAATTAATACGTTAGTGAACCAATATCATGCAGATGAGGTTAGCTTCATGTCACATAAACTATAGAATGCAAAGTGAGGATGAATTGTATCAACACAGACGTACAAATCAAAATGCGTATCTGATGTATCTTGTATCGTTAATTCACGTTCTAAATGACGATTACTTGTTTGTATTATGCGATACGGTAGTCGTTATTTAATACTGATTATCCTATATATCTTACTTGTCCGACTTGTAATATTGATGGGACATTGTTCAGGTACATGTATCAGTGCCAGAAGGTGTACGCACTACATGTACGAACTAATTAATTGCCTTTGAATGAGTGATATGCCAACCAGAATCAATCTATGGTTGTTTATGGTTTTCCTCCGGATTCGTTGTTCCGGGCCTTCCATCATCCATGAAAGAACCCAATAATCGACAATGAATATATAATTGGAGGAACCATTATTCATCAAACAATAACGAACCTATGAAGTCAATGAAAATCATTTATACGATTCACAACTCAATTGAGATGATTGTGTCTCTACAATAAGCTTCGCATAACACATTTCATTCGCTACATTCTACCTTGCTATATGTTTTGTCAATTTCTGTCAGTACAAAGCTACTTTTTATCGCCTTATGAATTTCACAATGAAATTGTGTACTTCCAAATATACAGTGGCAGTTATTGTTATTTTTATTACTTTATTGGATAGTATGCTCCAGAATTTCGAAATTATATTCCATCCAATAATGTAACACGCTATAGCATCTTCAGGTATTTGATTCTTTTATTAAATTTTCTAATATAAAGATTAGCGTAATGCTAGTATGATCATAAGAAGAAAAGTAATCCAATAATCTTTTGAGCCATTCTCATCATTTTTCATGATGTTCAGTGGAAAATATGACTATCGATCATATTTAAGCAGCTTCTCTCTTTCTCTCTCTAAGCACTTCTTCATATTTATTACTATTATTAACATGTCTCATGACATCAGCCGAACATCATTACCCAAGGAAAATTATCTCTCTTGTCACACAGTAATGACAAATATCTAGGTAATTTAGGATGGATGGAAATGTATAAGCGAAAAAGCAATTTGATCAATTCATTCATCTGCCTCTGAGGTAATCCCTTATATAAACTATTAATGCCAAAAACAGGCACATTTTTATTCCTTATTTAGTTCACTCTGATGATTAGTACTTGGTAGCTGATATTCCATTTATTTTAGTTTCGTCTTTTATATTATATATCGTTGGCGCAAAGCTTATTGCTATAAACACAGAATGAAATACAACAACGTTTATTATTGCTGAAGCAAAATCTGGCAAGCTTACTATAATATCACGAGATGTATACCAGCACTCACACACAACAGTTCATCAGCTGGATAATCTGGAGTACTGTTCAACCGGCGTGATTGAATTATGGCGATTCGAATAGGCAGTTTCGGCCGCGTTCGACTTTACCCGTCGACTCATTTTAGTTCTGACCAAATCCATAATATCGACAGCACAGAAAAACGATAACGATTGGTAGCTCTATCGTTGTTCTATAATTGTCAGTCATGTGTGGGCCACGGTCATATATACAGGTCTGGAATCTCTATGTTTGACATGAGTCTCTTACATGTCGCCAAACTCGTAGTCCCTAGCTCAGCCACCAGCTGGCGCATGGATCGAAGTATGTTGTCAAGACCTGTGTCTACGACCGTGGGCCAGTCAATATAGGATCAAAAATTAACGAATTCACGGTCGTATACACAGTATGTTGTCAGGATTAGGCGCCATATCGTTCAAATTTCAAGCCCCACAATACTAAGATTGATTGAAAATAACCGCACATTTTAAGTAAAATAATTTTTCTCGTAACGCAATATTCACTATTCTGATTTGAGAGAGGAATAGAATTGTTACTCTTGTCAAAATGTATTACTCACCTCAAAAATAACTTCCCCTTTTTCATTAAACATGACGCACTGTTTTCTTAAGAATTTTTTTTCGAAGTGATGCTCGTACTCATAAAAGACCTCGTTAAAACGATTTCTTTCCGGAATCGCAAGCATCCACTTTTTTTGCATTTCCGCATCTTTCGGCACTTTAAAAACAGAAGTTTTTTGCTTTACACTTTTGTACCACGTTTTGCATTTCGGCATAATGCACGGTTTCGTCATTTTTTCCTAAAAACACCGGTATTCCTTGTGTTTACAAGACAACAATGACAGTTGCCAGAGAACACGGGCGTATACGTTCCAGAGAACATCTCTTGACTCATGCGCCACCCTTTTGGTACTACGCAACAGATGACGCTTAGCGCACTCACTTCTTACATAGGAAACAGCTTCCAGATTCCAGACCTGTATATTCGACCGTGGTGTAGGCGGGCGGTCGCGAATTTTATAACTGTTGAGAATTAAAAAAAATATATTTCATCAAATTAAATACAAATTCTAACTATGGATATGTATTAACAGAATGGTGCCTGAATTCAAATCAAAATGTATGCTACAAAGAAACATCTAAAATAAGTAAGTTGCTGAACAAGTTCCATGAAGTCGAATTTCGCACAATTTGCATGGGAACAGCAACTTGGATGATGTAACTCCTCCCTTCCATGAAGGGGTCACACAAGGGATGAATTGGTCATTCGTGTTCATATTTCAATATTTGAAGCGTGATGGTATCTTAGGGTCGTTCGGTGGGCTGCTTGATTGATGATGACATCGTGTCTTGATTGGCACGTTGTTTTCTGAAAACGTGCCATTCCATTTATTAATGGAATAAGGACGACTCCATGTAGAGGTAAGGTGTTGAATTTATTGGTATATCATATTCCATATGAATTTTTTGGTATGTTATATGCTATATTTTGATCATTATTAATTAGTGGAGTAAATCTGGCAAATGGTTGGCGAAAATCTTACGATACTCAGCGACCCGGTGGGAAATGTTTGTTGTGGTACCAATAACAACCCCCTGAAATTTCTATTTCCCAAAGTGGGTGCAACCTCTTTTTTTTTGGCCAAAAAGAGGTTTTTTGACATTTTTAAGGGTAGTTTAGCGAAAAAAATCAATATCTCCAGTTGTATTGAAAATTAAGGAACCAAAGTAGAACCCTTCCATTGTCAATGTCCAAGGAACCTTCAGTGCAAATTTCAAGTTGATCCGAAGTCCCCCCTTCCCGTGATGAATATGTATATACTCATATATGCAAGGAATCTTGCGTAACGAATAACTCGGTCATTTTTCGAACGAGTTGGCTGAAATTTGGACTGCAGATAGGTGTTATGGTCTTAAAACTACTCTCCGAATTTCAAGTGAAAATATTGAACGGTTTTTCAGAAATTCATATTTAAGTCTATTTCTTAGTTATTTTTCAAATTAAGATAATCTCATGTCATCTACATCCGATCGGGATCTACTTTGCGAGAAAATGTAGGTATTTGCATATAGTTCCATGTCATGAAACTCATTTTTCGATTATTTTCTTTCCAGTCTATATTGGCCATTTTGGTTAATTTGAGATAAATCGAATGACGTTCACGTGAGGAACGCGTAGCTGGCGAGTTAGAAAAGTGCAAACTGGTTGTACCTAATACGGCTTTACGACGACTTTTCGCGTGCCGTTTTCGCTCCATGTAGTAGATAAGGTATCGGACCATGCTCGACGGCCCTTATTTTTACGATAAATGTCCATTAAATAAGAAACTTTAATTAAAATAGAAACAGGTACTCTCAGGTCTCAGCTACGAGCGTCTAACGTGCGACGTACCAAAGGGAATTTTCTAGCTACTGAAATATACCCAAAGCGGGTAATAGCTAGCGGCCTACAGCAAAAAAGACTTTATTACAACTGGCTCCGGCCGCACGGGGCACAAAACGGCCTCGAATTAACAAGACCGTGGTAGAATGTATAAACTCTAACTGACGCGTAGCGAGCTTCTCGAGGGAAACGTCAAAATGATTATGTTCTTAGCTAATTACATAGGACGTCTGGCGTTCATGCAATTGTTTTTTAAACACTTTGAACCTTCTAATTTCGATAGGCCACATGAAAATTCCGGAGCCTGAAGCGATATCAAAATAACTAAGAAATTGACTTAAAATTGAATTTCTGAAGAACTATCCAATATTTTCACTTGAAGTTCATAGGGTAGTTCTAGGACCATAACTCCTATCTTCAGCCCAAATTTCAGCCAAATCAGTTGAAAAATGACCGAGTTAGCCGTTACGCAAAATTAATTCCTTGCATATATGAGTATATATATATATATATATATATATACATATATATATATATATATATATATATATATATATATATATATATATATATATATAACTTAAGAGATATAGAATTAAATTTTCTGAATTATGAAGATAACTTAGATAATTTAACATAGGATTATAAAGATGAATAAACGTAAAAGATTGAACCATAGGCGGGATTCGAACCCACATTCCTGGATTTCTAGTCCAGGGTGTTTACCAATTACACCACTCCGGTCCTATTAGATTTTTATATTTTTGTAAATATAAACCTCTGAAAGGATAGTAGATCATTGATAAACACAATGCGATTCGATGCCCTACCATAGATCAACTATTCACGCACATTCATCTAAAGTTCAGTCGTTTTTTGAAGTAAGGATTGTAGGTTAGTACTGCTATGGTTGGCAGTTACTTGACAGTTCTTATTCAAATGACAGCATCCTGGTTCTTATATATTTCAATAGAAATGTGTTTATCAATGATCTACTATCCTTTCAGAGGTTTATATTTACAAAAATATAAAAATCTAGTAGGACCGGAGTGGTGTAATTGGTAAACACCCTGGACTAGAAATCCAGGAATGTGGGTTCGAATCCCGCCTATGGTTCAATCTTTTACGTTTATTCATCTTTATAATCCTACGTTAAATTATCTAAGTTATCTTCATAATTCAGAAAATTTAATTCTATATCTCTTAAGTTACATACACGATAGTGGCCAATTAGCCAAAGAAACTTTAAACTTGTTTATAATTAACCAGAACAATTCTCAGTCAGTTCTATTGAAATATATAAGAACCAGGATGCTGTCATTTGAATGAGAACTGTCAAGTAACTGCCAACCATAGCAGTACTAACCTACAATCCTTACTTCAAAAAACGACTGAACTTTAGATGAATGTGCGTGAATAGTTGATCTATGGTAGGGCATCGAATCGCATTGTGTTTATCAATGATCTACTATCCTTTCAGAGGTTTATATTTACAAAAATATAAAAATCTAATAGGACCGAAGTGGTGTAATTGGTAAACACCCTGGACTAGAAATCCAGAAATGTGGGTTCGAATCCCGCCTATGGTTCAATCTTTTACGTTTATTCATCTTTATAATCCGATGTTAAATTATCTAAGTTATCTTCATAATGCAGAAAATTTAATTCTATATCTCTTAAGTTACATACACGATAGTGGCCAATTAGGCAAAGAAACTTTAAACTTGTTTATATATATATATATATATATATATATTTGTATGTTTTCTTGGTATATTGGTTCGTATATATACTGATAATGAAATAAAAATAAAACAGAATTTTTATTTCATTATCAGTATATATACGAACCAATATACCAAGAAAACATACAAATATTACAAATGGTTCAAGAATATCAACAAAAGAATATATATATATATATATATATTCTTTTGTTGATATTCTTGAACCATTTGTAATATTTGTATGTTTTCTTGGTATATATATATATATATATATATATATATATATATATATATATATATATATATATATATATATATATATATATATATTCTTTTGTTGATATTCTTGAACCATTTGTAATATTTGTATGTTTTCTTGGTATATTGGTTCGTATATATACTGATAATGAAATAAAAATTCTGTTTTGACGTTTCGACAACGTTTATTGCCTTTATCAAAATTGTTAATTGAATTAGTGTTTCCATGTAATTTAGAAAAGAATAGATGATTTCGATTAATGAAATGCGTCTGCAGGCGACTTGTGTTTTAAGATCCAATTAAAACTGCAGAAAACATTGGATCGGTTGTGTGTGAAAGAGTAATGTATGGCTAACTACAATTTGAAATAGATTGAATTTGATTAAATACAAGACATTCCAATATTGTACAATTATAAATATCTATGAATTATTGTATGAATTAGTTACTCTATGATAAGTATTTCTATCATAACTATTCAAGTTTAAGATAATTCTATGGAATTTAACCTCAAAATTGTTACTCTATAGTGTCATAGTTAAATAATACTTCATCTTTTTTAGGTTGAATTTTAAATAGACAATGGAAAGTGGCACTTCAAATTAATAAAATTTTGTTAAGTTTGTATTAGATTATTGTACAGTTTCGAAAGATTGGAATCTATTTTGTCATTTACACAATTGTTCTTTTTAATTTGAATAGATTCTAATATCAAACGTTTGTTGTCGTTTGTTTCAATATTTAAAATTTTTGTATTGTTGTAGTCGAAAGTATGGTTAGTGTCTTTCACATGTTTATTGAGCGCAGTTGATGAATTTTTGGTATATTTGTGGCCATTTAATCTTTTTTCGAGGTATTGTGAAGATTGGCCACTATTGTAGTTAGCCATACATTACTCTTTCACACACAACCGATCCAATGTTTTCTGCAGTTTTAATTGGATCTTAAAACACAAGTCGGCTGCAGACGCATTTCATTAATCGAAATCATCTATTCTTTTCTAAATTACATGGAAACACTAATTCAATTAACAATTTAGATAAAGGCAATAAACGTTGTCGAAACGTCAAAACAGAATTTTTATTTCATTATCAGTATATATACGAACCAATATACCAAGAAAACATACAAATATATATATATATATATATATATATATATATATATATATATATATATATATATATATATAAATATATATATATATATATATATATATATATATATATATATATATATATATATATGTTTCTTCTTAGGTTCTCGCGGACGTAATGTGTAGAACTGAATTCTCGGGTATTGATCCGCGTTGTGTGGTTTCGGTCCTCAAAAGGACCAATTTCACGACGTTTCGGCAAAGTCGCATTTGCCATCTTCAGGTGATTCGACCGTAGAGTCTGGAAAATCTAGGCGAACTCAGTTCGCAGTTCGAAACCACACAACGCGGATCAATACCCGAGAATTCAGTTCTACATATATATATATATATATATATATATATGTTTCTTCTTAGGTTCTCGCGGACGTAATGTGTAGAACTGGATTCTCGGGTATTGATCCGCGTTGTGTGGTTTCGGTCCTCAAAAGGACCAATTTCACGACGTTTCGGCAAAGTCGCATTTGCCATCTTCAGGTGATTCGACCGTAGAGTCTGGAAAATCTAGGCGAACTGATTTCGCCTAGATTTTCAGTTCGCCTAGATTTTCCAGACTCTACGGTCGAATCACCTGAAGATGGCAAATGCGACTTTGCCGAAACGTCGTGAAATTGGTCCTTTTGAGGACCGAAACCACACAACGCGGATCAATACCCGAGAATCCAGTTCTACATATATATATATATATATATATATATTACGGGGAAGGGGGAGGTCGGATCAACTTGAAATTTGAACTGGAAGTTCCTTGGACATTGAAAATAAAAGGGTTCTACTTTGGTTTCTTAATTTTCAATACAACCAGAGATATTAATTTTTTTTTGCTAAACTATCCTTAAAAATGTCAAAAAAACCCTGTTTGGCCAAAAAAAAGGGGGTTGCACCCACTTTGGGCACTAGAAATTTCAGGGGGTTGTTATTGGTACCCTAACAAACATTTTCCACCGGGTCGCTGAGCATCGTAAAATTTTCGCCAACCTTGCCTTTTTTCTCGCCAGATCTACGCCACTAAATGTTGTTCTCTTTCCCGATATCAGACATCCGGCGCATTCACCAAAATGCCTAAATTCTCACATCACGGTAGAGTGATTTACAAAACAATCATCTTAAATGTAGCAAAATATGACTGCTGACGCTCAGTAGTGAAGAAACAATTCACATAAACGTTCATCTTTGTCTAGGACATTGATAGCCTATACCAAATAGACCTACCACTCGAAATTTTGCATCATCCGCTGTTAGGAAATATGGATCTTGTTCAAACGGAGTAAAAGTGGCAACAATCACGCGAAACTAGTGAGTAATACGGGAGCAATATTTCTGTTTCTAGAGGATTGTAATGTTGGAGAGACAAGTTGTCTGGTTCCAAACTGGTTTCACATCCATTTGACTTTTTATTTCAATTTTGCTCATAATAAACAGTTGAGTCCATATTAGTTTCACTTTGTGCTGAAAAATATTTTGATCGTTCCATTGAATCTTCGTGAAGGTGGCGTTTCATACTATATTCCATCTTTGAGGAATTGTAGGAATTATTCTGAAGTGAAATGGAATTTTCCACTATGGCGGAAGCAATTATAAAGTTTACAGAGAACTAAATTCAATACATTTTTGATGTAATCTCCAAAGGTGCGCATATTCAGATTGACTAGTAATTAAACTTTGAAAGTATGTTATCCGTTGCAGAAGCCAATATTCATGTGATAGCTAGCGATAACGATCAAAAGTTCGAATCCTGTCCTCTGCATATGATTCGTTTGTATTTCTATTAATCCGATTAAGAAGTTACCAAATCTGCCGGTACATATAATCACCCAACTCTGACCGTTTCACATAAAAACGGTCATTTATCAAAAGCAGATTAAACCAGGCCTAGTAGTTTTTTCGTTATGGCTCATATATTTCTTCGTAGCCGAGTGTCCACTGAGAACGAAAAAAGTATGAGGGAGATATCAATGTTGTTGTGATAAGTGGCGAACCATAATCTTTGTTCTCCTTTTCATCGACCGCAACATAAGTGAAGGGAAAATTCAGTTGTATGAACCACAATGAGGGATAATGATTTTTCGAAAGCTTTATTGTTGGCGAGTGGTGAAATATAATAAGGATACATTATTTTTGATAACAATCAAGGATCTTACTCATATAGACAAAATTTATGTATGGAACAAACAGGTATATTACAAATTATTAATAGTGATACAGTTACTCAAACTTAGCATGAAAATTATTTGTTCCAGAATACTTTATTCATTTAGTTTCATATATAACGAGAAGAATCAATGACTTATGTATTTCAATATCATAGAGATGGTTCACAGAATACTTTTTCTAGAACTGACATTGTCGATTAGAGGCAGTAATAAATACTAGTATAGTCTGAGTTCAGGTGTTGTTGGATAGGGTCTCTATCATATCGATTATGGAAATATCATTTGTCATCCAACATTAGACCTCCCTCATTGAGCTTTTCTGGAAAAATCTATCTCGTATTCTGTGTAATATCCCTAGGAGTTTTATGGATACAATACAAGAAACTTCACACGAGGGAATTTAGATCTTTGAAAAAAGTCATGCAATATTGGATTCTGGAATTAAGTTCCTTATTCTTAATTAATGCACCAATTCAATTCTGTATTCCTCGAGAAGATATTTTTGCTGAATCGATAACCATGAACTTATTTTAAACCAATTCATCATTTGAATTAATTTAACATGTCAAATGCGGAATGTGCAATTATGTGTACAATGTTATTCAAATTATCGTGATAGTTATTTCACTTCATTTTTTCATACATCACCCTACCCATGACTTCCAATTCCAAGGCAAGGGTAACAAGAAAAAAAATAGTAATAACAAGAAGCTAATACTGGAAAAATATTCCAATACCTCGGATGGTACATGTTCCACAATAAGAACTATTCTCAATGCTATGAATTGATATACAGTTCTCACTCGTATCAAAGAAGCGATGGGATAAAGTTATAGGAACATCCGCAGATGACGGTACCGTAACACCGTTCTTAAAAAATTTTCAAATGAAGTTTCCATACCGCTGTCGAAGATGATAGAATGGTGACTCCATCGTCTTACTCGTTTCGCTGATGAGCTCATAAGCGGAACAGCTTTCCGGACCTTTTAGACGTATTGTCGCTGCAGAACCGAAGTCTTGTCGCTGCAGAACCGAAGTCTTGTCTAATTGTCAATTGGTCCATCTGATGGATCATTAGTTTGAAACCCATATGTCGGAGGTTGATGATCAATACAGAGAATGATGAAATTGAATATATTATAAACTATTCAACAATATTCACTATCTACAAGCTTTGCCTGACTAATTTTTTTACAACATAAAATATGTGGGTTCTCTCTGTTCTATTCGTGAGGGAGGTATCGTCCCATGATGAAGTTGTAAAAGGTTATTCTAGTCTGGCTCACATTTTCTTGGGACATATCAGTGAAACCGCAAATGAAACACGTGCAATTACATCAAAATTTCATCCATTTAGTCTACATTTTGTATATTTCACTACTCTATGTTTTATACCAACACTTTCAAATTATTGATACCAACGAGCTCGGATATATATATATATATATATATATATATATATATATATATATATATATATACGAATTCGTTGATTGATACTATAATATAGCCTCATTCTATACTGGCACCTGCAGTCTCATGAACTATCGAACTTTACCACAGAGTAAACCACGGTCGTATAGACAGGTCTGGAAACTCGAGGCTGTTTCCTATCTGAGCAGTGAGTCGCTTACGCGTCCAAGTGCGCGTAGTACCAAAAGTCGTCACGTAGGGATGTACGACCGTGGGCGTCACGTAAGAGTATCATCTTGATCTCTATGAAGAGTATTCTGTGACATTTGTCAGTTAATTTGTAAACAGAAGGAATACCTGCGTTTTTAGAAAAATGACAAAACCGTGCATTGTGCCTAAATGCAAAACGGAGCACAAAAGTGCAAAACAAAAAACTTCTGTTTTTAAAGTGCCGAAAGATGCAGAAATGCGAAAAAAGTGGATGCCTGCGATTCCGGGAAGAAATCGTTTCAACTCGTTATAAGGAACATTTTGCCCATATAAAGAAAAATAATAGTGAAAAATAAGCGATAGCCGAACATATTTTAAATACAGGTTACACCATTCCTCAAGAAAGTTTATCACTTTTAAAACACAGTACAGACAAATTTCTAGGTAGTTTAGAAGGGATGGAAATGTATAAACAAAAAAGCAATTTACTAAATTTCGATTTATCTCCAGCTGACGGTAACCCTTTGTTTACATTATTATCCCCAAATAGTATTTAAATAGGCATATTTTGATTTATAATTTAGTTTACTCTGATGATGGCTACTTTGTAGCCGAAAGGTCCTCAGTACTTTACCAATATTTTGAGTGGATAAGGGTGATTATTTCTTATTTATAGTGTTATAATATATCCACAGTGTGAACTCTTTTATAGTTTATTAGTATACATGTATTTTGATTGTAATCCTAATTTAATTAAAAAAATGTTCATATGCGATCGATTATTTTCATACATTTCCTTTTTAAATTACTACCAAAAAAGCCTTAGATAATAAGTACACACTCCGGAAAGAAATCGTTTTAACGAGGTCTTTTATGTGTACGAAAAAGGGGAACTTATTTTTAAGGTAAGTAATACATTTTGACAAGAGTTACAGTTCTATTCCACTCTCAAATCAGAATAATAAATACAAGAACACATTTAATTGATAATTATTTTAATAATTTATAAAAATATAAGAATCTACACATCAGTTTGGTTGAATTTTATTAAAAATTCACTAGTGGCAATGAGAACAAGTCGTAAATTAAAAAAATGCAGTGATCCAAGATACCTATGAAATAACAAATATATATATATATATATATATATATATATATATATATATATATATATATATAAACAAGTTTAAAGTTTCTTTGCCTAATTGGCCACTATCGTGTATGTAACTTAAGAGATATAGAATTAAATTTTCTGAATTATGAAGATAACTTAGATAATTTAACATAGGATTATAAAGATGAATAAACGTAAAAGATTGAACCATAGGTGGGATTCGAACCCACATTTCTGGATTTCTAGTCCAGGGTGTTTACCAATTACACCACTTCGGTCCTATTAGATTTTTATATTTTTGTAAATATAAACCTCTGAAAGGATAGTAGATCATTGATAAACACAATGCGATTCGATGCCCTACCATAGATCAACTATTCACGCACATTCATCTAAAGTTCAGTCGTTTTTTGAAGTAAGGATTGTAGGTTAGTACTGCTATGGTTGGCAGTTACTTGACAGTTCTTATTCAAATGACAGCATCCTGGTTCTTATATATTTCAATAGAACTGACTGAGAATTGTTCTGGTTAATTATAAACAAGTTTAAAGTTTCTTTGCCTAATTGGCCACTATCGTGTATGTAACTTAAGAGATATAGAATTAAATTTTCTGAATTATGAAGATAACTTAGATAATTTAACATAGGATTATAAAGATGAATAAACGTAAAAGATTGAACCATAGGTGGGATTCGAACCCACATTTCTGGATTTCTAGTCCAGGGTGTTTACCAATTACACCACTTCGGTCCTATTAGATTTTTATATTTTTGTAAATATAAACCTCTGAAAGGATAGTAGATCATTGATAAACACAATGCGATTCGATGCCCTACCATAGATCAACTATTCACGCACATTCATCTAAAGTTCAGTCGTTTTTTGAAGTAAGGATTGTAGGTTAGTACTGCTATGGTTGGCAGTTACTTGACAGTTCTTATTCAAATGACAGCATCCTGGTTCTTATATATTTCAATAGAACTGACTGAGAATTGTTCTGGTTAATTATAAACAAGTTTAAAGTTTCTTTGCCTAATTGGCTACTATCGTGTATGTAACTTAAGAGATATAGAATTAAATTTTCTGAATTATGAAGATAACTTAGATAATTTAACATAGGATTATAAAGATGAATAAACGTAAAAGATTGAACCATAGGTGGGATTCGAACCCACATTTCTGGATTTCTAGTCCAGGGTGTTTACCAATTACACCACTTCGGTCCTATTAGATTTTTATATTTTTGTAGATATAAACCTCTGAAAGGATAGTAGATCATTGATAAACACAATGCGATTCGATGCCCTACCATAGATCAACTATTCACGCACATTCATCTAAAGTTCAGTCGTTTTTTGAAGTAAGGATTGTAGGTTAGTACTGCTATGGTTGGCAGTTACTTGACAGTTCTTATTCAAATGACAGCATCCTGGTTCTTATATATTTCAATAGAACTGACTGAGAATTGTTCTGGTTAATTATAAACAAGTTTAAAGTTTCTTTGCCTAATTGGCCACTATCGTGTATGTAACTTAAGAGATATAGAATTAAATTTTCTGAATTATGAAGATAACTTAGATAATTTAACATAGGATTATAAAGATGAATAAACGTAAAAGATTGAACCATAGGTGGGATTCGAACCCACATTTCTGGATTTCTAGTCCAGGGTGTTTACCAATTACACCACTTCGGTCCTATTAGATTTTTATATTTTTGTAAATATAAACCTCTGAAAGGATAGTAGATCATTGATAAACACAATGCGATTCGATGCCCTACCATAGATCAACTATTCACGCACATTCATCTAAAGTTCAGTCGTTTTTTGAAGTAAGGATTGTAGGTTAGTACTGCTATGGTTGGCAGTTACTTGACAGTTCTTATTCAAATGACAGCATCCTGGTTCTTATATATTTCAATAGAACTGACTGAGAATTGTTCTGGTTAATTATAAACAAGTTTAAAGTTTCTTTGCCTAATTGGCCACTATCGTGTATGTAACTTAAGAGATATAGAATTAAATTTTCTGAATTATGAAGATAACTTAGATAATTTAACATAGGATTATAAAGATGAATAAACGTAAAAGATTGAACCATAGGTGGGATTCGAACCCACATTTCTGGATTTCTAGTCCAGGGTGTTTACCAATTACACCACTTCGGTCCTATTAGATTTTTATATTTTTGTAAATATAAACCTCTGAAAGGATAGTAGATCATTGATAAACACAATGCGATTCGATGCCCTACCATAGATCAACTATTCACGCACATTCATCTAAAGTTCAGTCGTTTTTTGAAGTAAGGATTGTAGGTTAGTACTGCTATGGTTGGCAGTTACTTGACAGTTCTTATTCAAATGACAGCATCCTGGTTCTTATATATTTCAATAGAACTGACTGAGAATTGTTCTGGTTAATTATAAACAAGTTTAAAGTTTCTTTGCCTAATTGGCCACTATCGTGTATGCGTGTATGTAACTTAAGAGATATAGAATTAAATTTTCTGAATTATGAAGATAACTTAGATAATTTAACATAGGATTATAAAGATGAATAAACGTAAAAGATTGAACCATAGGTGGATTCGAACCCACATTTCTGGATTTCTAGTCCAGGGTGTTTACCAATTACACCACTTCGGTCCTATTAGATTTTTATATTTTTGTAAATATAAACCTCTGAAAGGATAGTAGATCATTGATAAACACAATGCGATTCGATGCCCTACCATAGATCAACTATTCACGCACATTCATCTAAAGTTCAGTCGTTTTTTGAAGTAAGGATTGTAGGTTAGTACTGCTATGGTTGGCAGTTACTTGACAGTTCTTATTCAAATGACAGCATCCTGGTTCTTATATATTCAATAGAACTGACTGAGAATTGTTCTGGTTAATTATAAACAAGTTTAAAGTTTCTTTGCCTAATTGGCCACTATCGTGTATGTAACTTAGAGATATAGAATTAAATTTTCTGAATTATGAAGATAACTTAGATAATTTAACATAGGATTATAAAGATGAATAAACGTAAAAGATTGAACCATAGGGTGGGATTCGAACCCACATTTCTGGATTTCTAGTCCAGGGTGTTTACCAATTACACCACTTCGGTCCTATTAGATTTTTATATTTTTGTAAATATAAACCTCTGAAAGGATAGTAGATCATTGATAAACACAATGCGATTCGATGCCCTACATAGATCAACTATTCACGCACATTCATCTAAAGTTCAGTCGTTTTTGAAGTAAGGATTGTAGGTTAGTACTGCTATGGTTGGCAGTTACTTGACAGTTCTTATTCAAATGACAGCATCCTGGTTCTTATATATTCAATAGAACTGACTGAGAATTGTTCTGGTTAATTATAAACAAGTTTAAAGTTTCTTTGCCTAATTGGCCACTATCGTGTATGTAACTTAAGAGATATAGAATTAAATTTTCTGAATTATGAAGATAACTTAGATATTTAACATAGGATTATAAAGATGAATAAACGTAAAAGATTGAACCATAGGTGGGATTCGAACCCACATTTCTGGATTTCTAGTCCAGGGTGTTACCAATTACACCACTTCGGTCCTATTAGATTTTATATTTTTGTAAATATAAACCTCTGAAAGGATAGTAGATCATTGATAAACACAATGCGATTCGATGCCCTACCATAGATCAACTATTCACGCACATTCATCTAAAGTTCAGTCGTTTTTTGAAGTAAGGATTGTAGGTTAGTACTGCTATGGTTGGCAGTTACTTGACAGTTCTTATTCAAATGACAGCATCCTGGTTCTTATATATTTCAATAGAACTGACTGAGAATTGTTCTGGTTAATTATAAACAAGTTTAAAGTTTCTTTGCCTAATTGGCCACTATCGTGTATGTAACTTAAGAGATATAGAATTAAATTTTCAGAAAATTTAATTCTATATCTCTTAAGTTACATACACGATAGTGGCCAATTAGGCAAAGAAACTTTAAACTTGTTTATAATTAACCAGAACAATTCTCAGTCAGTTCTATTGAAATATATAAGAACCAGGATGCTGTCATTTGAATAAGAACTGTCAAGTAACTGCCAACCATAGCAGTACTAACCTACAATCCTTACTTCAAAAAACGACTGAACTTTAGATGAATGTGCGTGAATAGTTGATCTATGGTAGGGCATCGAATCGCATTGTGTTTATCAATGATCTACTATCCTTTCAGAGGTTTATATTTACAAAAATATAAAAATCTAATAGGACCGAAGTGGTGTAATTGGTAAACACCCTGGACTAGAAATCCAGAAATGTGGGTTCGAATCCCACCTATGGTTCAATCTTTTACGTTTATTCATCTTTATAATCCTATGTTAAATTATCTAAGTTATCTTCATAATTCAGAAAATTTAATTCTATATCTCTTAAGTTACATACACGATAGTGGCCAATTAGGCAAAGAAACTTTAAACTTGTTTATAATTAACCAGAACAATTCTCAGTCAGTTCTATTGAAATATATAAGAACCAGGATGCTGTCATTTGAATAAGAACTGTCAAGTAACTGCCAACCATAGCAGTACTAACCTACAATCCTTACTTCAAAAAACGACTGAACTTTAGATGAATGTGCGTGAATAGTTGATCTATGGTAGGGCATCGAATCGCATTGTGTTTATCAATGATCTACTATCCTTTCAGAGGTTTATATTTACAAAAATATAAAAATCTAATAGGACCGAAGTGGTGTAATTGGTAAACACCCTGGACTAGAAATCCAGAAATGTGGGTTCGAATCCCACCTATGGTTCAATCTTTTACGTTTATTCATCTTTATAATCCTATGTTAAATTATCTAAGTTATCTTCATAATTCAGAAAATTTAATTCTATATCTCTTAAGTTACATACACGATAGTGGCCAATTAGGCAAAGAAACTTTAAACTTGTTTATAATTAACCAGAACAATTCTCAGTCAGTTCTATTGAAATATATAAGAACCAGGATGCTGTCATTTGAATAAGAACTGTCAAGTAACTGCCAACCATAGCAGTACTAACCTACAATCCTTACTTCAAAAAACGACTGAACTTTAGATGAATGTGCGTGAATAGTTAATCTATGGTAGGGCATCGAATCGCATTGTGTTTATCAATGATCTACTATCCTTTCAGAGGTTTATATTTACAAAAATATAAAAATCTAATAGGACCGAAGTGGTGTAATTGGTAAACACCCTGGACTAGAAATCCAGAAATGTGGGTTCGAATCCCACCTATGGTTCAATCTTTTACGTTTATTCATCTTTATAATCCTATGTTAAATTATCTAAGTTATCTTCATAATTCAGAAAATTTAATTCTATATCTCTTAAGTTACATACACGATAGTGGCCAATTAGGCAAAGAAACTTTAAACTTGTTTATAATTAACCAGAACAATTCTCAGTCAGTTCTATTGAAATATATAAGAACCAGGATGCTGTCATTTGAATAAGAACTGTCAAGTAACTGCCAACCATAGCAGTACTAACCTACAATCCTTACTTCAAAAAACGACTGAACTTTAGATGAATGTGCGTGAATAGTTGATCTATGGTAGGGCATCGAATCGCATTGTGTTTATCAATGATCTACTATCCTTTCAGAGGTTTATATTTACAAAAATATAAAAATCTAATAGGACCGAAGTGGTGTAATTGGTAAACACCCTGGACTAGAAATCCAGAAATGTGGGTTCGAATCCCACCTATGGTTCAATCTTTTACGTTTATTCATCTTTATAATCCTATGTTAAATTATCTAAGTTATCTTCATAATTCAGAAAATTTAATTCTATATCTCTTAAGTTACATACACGATAGTGGCCAATTAGGCAAAGAAACTTTAAACTTGTTTATAATTAACCAGAACAATTCTCAGTCAGTTCTATTGAAATATATAAGAACCAGGATGCTGTCATTTGAATAAGAACTGTCAAGTAACTGCCAACCATAGCAGTACTAACCTACAATCCTTACTTCAAAAAACGACTGAACTTTAGATGAATGTGCGTGAATAGTTGATCTATGGTAGGGCATCGAATCGCATTGTGTTTATCAATGATCTACTATCCTTTCAGAGGTTTATATTTACAAAAATATAAAAATCTAATAGGACCGAAGTGGTGTAATTGGTAAACACCCTGGACTAGAAATCCAGAAATGTGGGTTCGAATCCCACCTATGGTTCAATCTTTTACGTTTATTCATCTTTATAATCCTATGTTAAATTATCTAAGTTATCTTCATAATTCAGAAAATTTAATTCTATATCTCTTAAGTTACATACACGATAGTGGCCAATTAGGCAAAGAAACTTTAAACTTGTTTATAATTAACCAGAACAATTCTCAGTCAGTTCTATTGAAATATATAAGAACCAGGATGCTGTCATTTGAATAAGAACTGTCAAGTAACTGCCAACCATAGCAGTACTAACCTACAATCCTTACTTCAAAAAACGACTGAACTTTAGATGAATGTGCGTGAATAGTTGATCTATGGTAGGGCATCGAATCGCATTGTGTTTATCAATGATCTACTATCCTTTCAGAGGTTTATATTTACAAAAATATAAAAATCTAATAGGACCGAAGTGGTGTAATTGGTAAACACCCTGGACTAGAAATCCAGAAATGTGGGTTCGAATCCCACCTATGGTTCAATCTTTTACGTTTATTCATCTTTATAATCCTATGTTAAATTATCTAAGTTATCTTCATAATTCAGAAAATTTAATTCTATATCTCTTAAGTTATATATATATATATATATATATATATATATATATATATATATTCTTTTGTTGATATTCTTGAACCATTTGTAATATTTGTATGTTTTCTTGGTATATTGGTTCATATATATACTGATAATGAAATAAAAATTCTGTTTTGACGTTTCGACAATGTTTATTGCCTTTATCAAAATTGTTATATATGCTTGTGCATAAATATAAGGCTTAAAAACAGTTGCTTCTCAGTTTCAGAAAAATTAGGGATACGGGTCTTCTTTACAATAGTTCTCTACACGAAAATAACAGTTTTCAGTAGAATTCACTACGATAATTGTGTATTATATTACCTTATTACTTTCCATTTCAACGGTGCAAATGGGCATTAGTAACACTGCTTGTGATTCCGGGAAGAAATCGTTTCACCTATAGTTAACTCTACTACCGTACTACCTAATAGAGTTATCTATGGTTTTACATCCCTCGTGATCCAAGAGCTAGCTAGTGGCTGAGCGAGGGACTACGACCGTGGGGACCCGTAAGCGACTCAACTCAACCATAGAGTTTCCAGACCTGTGTATACGACCGTGGAGTAAACGCATAAAATACACTGTGACTTCACATAGATCACGTCACATGAATCTTCACATCAGATTTTCGCAAACTTGGTTAAATATATACATGTGATGCATATTTATAATCAAAAAAACACGGTTGTCATTAACGATTAATAAAAGTTCGTAAGTAGTTACCAAGAGATCGACAAAAAAACTGATAAAAAACACGTAAGAACCATTCTTGGTACAAATTGAATATAATCAGCTATTACGCGATTATTATACATGCTAAACTGATTTTATCAATTTAGTGAGTATAACTTTACGTTCATATTTATATACCAAATCCGTGGATAGTAAACTTTTAATGGTTATTTTAATTTGATTCTTCCCACCTTGGGGAGTATCCATAAAACAAACTATCTATAGAATACCACTGTACCAATCTCATAAAATCAGTATGGACGTCTAACCTCGCGTCTTAAACTCGCGAATAATTGAAAACAGAAGGCACGCGAATTTGAATAATTGCCATAGTTTGAAATTTCACTCAATCTACAATTCTACAAACGAAATTATGGAATTTTATCAAACCATAAAGACAATTGTGCTTTTTTGGCTATAAATATATATCACACTTATATATTTAACTCACAGAAGTTTCCGAAATTTTAATATTCAAATGACATAATCAATTTGAAGTCTCTGTCTGCACTATGTCTTTACTCTGTGACAAATTTTGATAGTTCATGTGACAGCAAGTGTCAGTATAAAACAAGGTTATATTCCGAGAGTAAGCCTGACAGGTGTAAGTATAAAACATAGGGTTGTGAAATACATTATAATTTGAATGTGACATAGAGTATAATCTATCGTGGCTAATCAGCGGTTTCTAAATCATTATAAGATTTTATTTAACTTGCCTTGTGCATCTATTGAGATATATATTTGTACGTTCGGGTGAAATCTTGCAAGTGAATTATGACCCACTCCTTGGTATCCAATTAATTTTAAATTCGGCAGGTGTTCATCATTCGGTAGACAATTAATTCATTATGCAATATTTGTTACAGAAAAAAACAAATGGCAGATTTAAGGAGACTAACGAGTTTTGTGATTATGGTCTGATTCTATTCAATATTGGTATATGAGGTTCTTTGGAATCGGAGGAGAAGCTTTTCTAGTCAAAATTCAAAAATTTTAGGTGGCGACTGAGATGAGAAACGAGTTGGGTTATATGACCCTGGTTGCAACTTTTCCTACCACGTGGTCTATACTTTATGCGGAAATTGATTAACTAAGATAGATTAAAATGCTCCAGAGTAGACTATTTGGTTACTGTGCTTTAGTTTGGGGTCTTGTGACCAACCTAGTATACTTTGAGGAAAGTAGATTCTTGACGATTGCAAATAGTCATATGTTACTTTGAAAACTGTGCTGAATTCAGAGTATGTGAGAAACATACAATATTAAGTATAATAATTTTCAGGTTTCATATGAAAAAAGAATTTTGAAAAATTTCAAACCTATGAAGTTAAGGAAATAGAACCACTAACTTACACTAAATAGTTATAAAGCTTATAACACAGCTTAGATGATGACACTGTGTGTTGAAACATATGCAAACAATAGTGGATAATGAAACTGTTGCTTATTCAGTGTAAATTAGTAGTTTTGTTTCCATAACTTTATAAGTTATAAATGAATTTACACATTGTTAATGCCAAAACTATTTAATAAAAATTTCTAAGGTTGATATTGCCTATTCGGCATTCAATGTTACCACTGTTCACTTGAAGGAATCACTGTGGGGTGGAACATGTCGTGTTTTCCTTTATTTTTATAATGAAGGCCTATTTTGCAATTACTCTACAGTGCATCATTCAGTGTAGTGTTCATTTGAAATATGATAGATTTCCAATAAGGAAAGACCAGTTGGATATCGAAAACTCAAATATTAACAAAAACAAGTCGCGTATTTGTCTTATTTAACTTTTATTCGACACCAAACTGTCGAATTTATCGACCTAAATGATATTCAGTTATAATTACTGAATTAGTGAGCAGTTGACGATCCATCAACATATGTGGATTCAACTGGATGGAACTTGTGGTCGAAATGTTCCATTCAAACCAAATATTTTCTAACTGCTGAATTAGCCGAGAGTTGCATGTGCCTATTCACGGGACACCATGTTCCTTCGTCATATTTAGTTTATTTAGGTTAAAATCACATGTTTCAGGTTAAAACCACATACTCTCAAAAATATTCGTTTTTCAATTATTAAAAGAGGGGCGAACGTACATTAGTAAAGGTGGTAGACACGTAGAACATTTGATTTAATTTCTTATCAATATGTTTAATGTTATATTCATTTTTATAGACTTCGCGACAAAGTACGAAGAGTATATTGCATTTACTCGAACTGTTTCTGAGATCGCTAAAAAGTTCTAGAACAAAAGTTCCTGCACTATAACATTTTTCATCGAATGTTAAGCAACTTTGAATTGCGCAGTGGACAGTTGGCTCGTTTCGATTCCCAGAAACGGAAAATTTCTTCATGAAAACATTATTAATTTGAATATTATTTAGTCAGGTGAAGGTAATGAGAGAAATAATTCATTTCATTATCTTTACGCAAATGCGAGATTTATAAGCGTATCATCACATTCTTCCAGTATCTTATAGAATGTTAAACAATCATACAAAAATCAGTAACAAAATCAGATGATTTGCGAAGAGTAATTCTGCGACGCATGCTATTTATCTATTCTCCTAGTGGCAACACATTTCCAGTTTATTTTATTTTCTTCAATGCTAGTTGTTGCGTTGAAGTTAATTTAAATGAAGAAAAAGTTCCGACAAGCCCCTTAATAAGTAATAATATCTCGTACATTGAACCCTGAATCAAAATATTGAAAAAACCAAATAATAGTGTATAAAAATAACTGCCAGACCAACAAATTGAAGTTATTGAATCACAGGCGTGCGCAACAAAGGGTTGTGAGCGAAGGGATTTTATCTCTCCGTTTATTCTCACAATTATTATTCGAAATGTATGTTTGCACATGAAAAACATTCTCACCAAGTTTCAGTTTAATTTTCCAAAAAACTATTAATAAGAAAATTTTTATAAAGTTGATGTTGGGCATCCGGTGTATGGAGCTTGATACGTCTGAATGAAAAATGGCATAGTGGAAGTTCATTGTTTTCATCCAAAGAATGTGAGATCACTAAATCGTAACACACATATAATAAGAAATGTGACGGAAATTTGATTCACTGTTAAGGCATTGATATTGAATTGATCTATTCCTATCTTTGTCTACTGTTGGATGAAAAAGTAAACTGAAACAATTGTGCTCATCTTTTTCTTCTGGCATTTCTATTGATATACACGATTCGTCATATAACGACCTTTAAGTAAAAATATTATAGCATTCCATCAACGGAAAATTTAAAGCGCTGGATAATATCCTGATCGATTGCAGCACAACATTCGTACGCTTTGTATAATCCCTCTCGCGTATGGAAAGCTCACGTTCACCTGGTATCATTAATTCGCTATACGCGACGGACATCACCCCTGCATCATATTTACCGTAAACGTTTATCCATGTACACGTTTGCAAGAAATATGTTTGAATATTATTGCACTGTACCAAAATGAGAAGTAGACCTAGTCAGTGCCATCACATTGGCGAATTGGTTACTCTTGATAATCCTGAAACATCATCGAATGAACAGCATCTACGATTTTGATTATGCAAAATATTTACTTTGCTGTTTATAGACAAACGGAGAGATTAGTGCGTATGTTCAATACCGTCCAGATAGAAAAGGTGTAAGTTATAAAAAAGGCCCAGAGTGTAGGTAGCTTACGACAGTACCATTCAATCTTGATGAAGCATGGCTAGTATTGAGTGTGATAGCTGATACTTATTAGAATTTAATAGAGTTTCACCTATTCATGGTGAAAAATTATGAGTTGCACCTGTTCCTTAGGTGTCTTTGTGTGATTGAAACTTGTTTCACCTGTAAATAAGGGTGTCAAAGAGTGCCATGACTGAATAAAGTGCGTTGCGAAAGTATTGTCGATGTTGGATCCTCCCGCGTTTTTGTCGTACGAACAGTTTACACATGTTGCTTGATCATACCGAATGAATATTGTGCTTCCTGCATGGTAAATGACAACAATGGGGCAAGAGCTCGAATATTTAGTTTTCTTTAAGATAATCAACTTTAACATACAATTAGTCCACACGCATATGAGTTTCTAAAAAGTTCAAATGTATCAATGTTGCCGCATTCAGCGACTGTTAAGACAATCTGCTATTCATAATTGAGAGATCCGATAGTTGGAGGGACACAAGTGTTCCTTACATATGCCCAAAATCAATTTTAATTTTCAAATAAAAATAAAAAATAAATTACTAATTATTATTTTCATAACGTTCATAAAGTCAATTATTTCGAAATTAGAACAAATTCGATACAAAATATCCTTTATTAAAGTGCAATAATGCACTCAGCAACAAATTCATGAAGAATTCATCTAAACATAACAAGTTAAATAGGAATCGTGTATCTTCATCCAGTTGATAATTCAAAACCATTATTTTATCTACTCGATTCGGTTCACATTATTAAATGTGAATATTAATTCACAAAACTCAATAAAATTATATGGGATCTCAACTCTGACTTGGGAGACAAGAACGTTCCCTCATTTTCTCATTTTGAGAAAAAGTATGAACTGGAACATGATAAATTGTGAATTTTTGAATATTTTTCGAATTTGGAAGAACTCTATCCTACAAATTTGAAACTCCAAAATGAAGTGATCCCTTTTTCACATACTCAAGTATGCAATGAATATGTCACACATTTACTTTACTCCATTTTGATTCAAATATAGGGTATTCCTAAACCCATAGCCCAGTTTATAAATATTACATTAACTTGGTGGAATATGGAATCTAAAGACTTCCTCAAAAGGCAAGGATTAGGCAAATTTTTCAGGAACCTATCATCAAAGTTAACTCAGAGGACGATTCGAGATTCAAGTTTTTAAGAAATTTATTGAATTGGTTAGATACGTGGATGCTATTCGTCCTCACCTTCTACGCTACGGGCAGGCCTCTTCTCTCGTTGTCTGTACATCTGAACTCCTCCAATACGGTGAACGCAAAGTTTAACACTGCATTCCAGGTGGTCTGTGACTCAAGCATCTCCTCCTCAATTTTTCTAGACAGAATTCAAAAATTCTAGATGTCAGCTGAGATGGAAGACAAGTTCCTGGTTAACACTTTTTCGGTAACTACCACGTGGTCTCTATACTTTTTGCGGAAATTCATTAACCAAGATAGCTAAAACTGCTCCAGAGTGGACCATTTTGCTACTGAGCTTCAGTTTAGAGTCTTATGACCAACCTAATATAGTTTGAGGAAAGTAGATTCTTGATGGTTCCAAATTCTCATATGTCACTTTGAAACCTTTGAGCTAGATCCAGAATATGTGAGAAACATACAATATTAATAAATTCCAGCTATCGTATGAAACAAATCATAAGAAATATCTAACCTTGGTATAGCCTATTCGGCATTCAATGGTACCATTGCTCACCTGAAGAAGCCAATATGTCGTGTTATCTTTAATTTCATAATGAAAGTTTATTTTGGTATTTTTCTACAGAGCATTATTTTTTGTAGTGTTCGTTTGTAATATAATGGATTTCCAATAAGGGAAAACCAGTTAAATCCCAAAATCGTTAATATTAACAAACACAAGTTAGCGTCTTGTCTTATTTAACTTTTATTTTACACCACCTGTCAAAGATATCAAACTAAATGGTATAGTCATTCTTATTGGATTAGTAAGCAGTTCGCGATGCATCATCATATGTTGTTTCAACTGGATGTGACTCCGCCACATTATGGTCCAAATGTTCGGAACCATTGAAACCAAATATTTCCTAACCGGTGAATTGACTGAGGGTTGGATGTGCCTGTTCACTAGAGACCATCTTCCTTCAAGCTCAATCTGTAAGACTCTAGTTTTCATGGGTTCATGAAAGATTTTGTTTACATGGTCCTAATATTGAATGAGCAACATTTGCAGGAACAAATTACAGAAGAGATTATTCAGGTTGAAGCCACATATTTCCCAAAATATTCGTTCTTCAATTATTATTAAAAGAGGGCAAATGTGCATTCGTAAAGATGGTAGACACGTAGACGTTTGTTTGTTAATAATGTTGAGTAAATGTTGTGCTCCTGGCTTCAAGCAACAATGAGCCAAAATTTTGAATGTTCAGTTTCCCTAAGGAAAATGAAATTTTACAAGCAATTAGTTCACACGCCTATAAGTTTATAAGAAGTTCAAATGTTTCAATTTTGAACAAGTTTGGAAAGAGGGTCCTCTATGTCCCAAAAACTAGTAACACTTTTGTTACTGATATATCCGGACAGTACAATTTTTCTACGTAGAGCTAGGATAGCCTTACATATTTCCCTGGAAAGACACCCCTGATTTTGGAAATCAGTTCCTCGTAGCTTTCATTTTTGAAAAACTTCAACACACGATACTAACGGGTAACTTTGCAAAAAAATGGATAATTAACCTGATCTATAAGCCTTTCAGATCTCTGCCAATAAGTTTTTGATCAAAAATAAACATCATAGAATTCTCCATCAGTATTAAATTGTACATACGTGCAATATCAATAGTCAGGAAATTACGAATGGCATAAAGCCAAAGATCATTTATTGGCCCATAAATCAACCACTCGCTCATTCAATGTTGGATACCACAGGGATTCAAGTGAGGTTCTGATGTAGTAAGTCTGAAGAAGGTTGATATCTGGGAACTTATCTGGTTGTCAAGCTTTTGTCTTATACGATGGGAGATTATTTCGGTACTGATGTACTCTTTTTGTGGTCTTCTGTTCCAAGCTTCTTCATTTGCTATTGCATCCATAATATCAAACCAAAATTTGTATGAATAGCAACCAATATCCCTTTTGAACAGCTGGGATATGAAGTTTTATCAATCTCAGAAACTGAAATCAATCTGGGTAAATATGTCATCCATAAATGATAAATGCTTGGTGGTGAGGAAGGCAGTGTATCAGTTTGTGACAGAGTAAGGTATGGATTTTCTTTATTGTGACATCGCGCCTAGTATACAATAAATGTGTATATTTGACAAAACGAAAGAACATTTTCATTCATTATCTCGTTCTTCAAATTATCTGTTCATTATTTGATGCATGACGAAATTATACAATACATAATCCTTTGATAATGTGATCCTTGAATAACTCTTCAATACATTGATTTTCACCATTAATTTCAATGTCTTCTTGTTCCAAGTGTCGATGAGTTTCTAAATATGGATATAAATAACAGAAATGAAGCCATATGATTATAAATAATTTTATATATTGAATCCATGCTTCGTATATACCTGAGAATGAGGTGTTATAATTGACCTCAAAACCTGGTACGAATTCTACGAAACATGGATTGTCAGAATTAAACAATATTATTATTATTATTATCATTATTATTATTATTATTCATTAGGATAAGAGTCGAGAATAGAATCCTATGTGACTCAATTAAACATAATAATATTTGTAGAAGCTTAAAAGCACCTATTTGAGAAAAATACTAAATAATATCAATAACACAAAATACAACAGCAAATAGAAAAATGAATTTATAATAAGCATAAGAATCGACTGAAATTGCTGTGAAATTATTCATTGTCGATACTCCAATTACTAATCCTACCTATTGTTAAAATAATAATTTATCCACACCCGTGATATAAGAATTTCTCATCCCACTTATTTTGCGTGAGATGAGGAATTATTACAGCACGCGTTACTCTTTTCTCACTGTTTTCTTATTAATCAAATTGGATCAATGAAAAAAGCTGTATTCGGGATACCATGGGAACGAAGCATTTCCTCACAATTTTTAAGACTTTCATCTCAATTATATGCTTCAATGTTCTGGTTATCCCAATATATCATGACAAATTTTAAATTATAGCTATCGTTTATTTTTATACAATATACGTGTGATAAATCAACTCATGCAACAAACTCGTTGTGCAAATAAAGCTCAAATTCCACCCATATCGTATATAACTATTTTGTACATCTGTCAAAAAATTGAAAATTTTTGTATCTCTATCGATATGTACACCTATTCTCTTTTCACCTTGAAAAAGTCTTTTTTTCCCGGTGGAAAAAGTATTTTTTCAATGCAACAAACCCTTTCTATAGTGAAAATAGATCAAGTTAGCTTCAATGATGCTGTGCAATTATATAGAGATTATTTATTCATAACATAGTGGTTTAGCCGATTAATTCAAAGTTGCAGTTGTATAAAAATGGTTTTTGTATACCGTTTATGAAATTCATGTTTTAATGACACGTTCGATGAAATTTCTAACACTCTCATATGTCATCACAGAGATACTCATTTCACGCACTCAATACAAAAATAACTATGGTGTGTGTACCTTGAGTGATATAATTCACTTCGTAATATATAGTCCATGACAACAAATATAATTAATCCAATGTAGTTTTGACATGGCATTGAAACATGCATTTGATCGTGGTTTGAATATAACTATTTTACTCTCGGGTCATTTTATAGGCGATGAGGATAACCTATAAAACTTCCACGATTACATCGTGCGGGAGACCCGTTCTAGTGGTATTTTTGACACAAATTTTCAGTTTTTCTATGGAATTATAGTATTTTATTCAACCTTGATGACATCCGTGTTTTTCTGATTTTAAAAATACATATATCACACATATACAGGGTAATCCAGTTTTTTTGTTATTAAGGATACTTCTTCATGAAAATAAGTTTTTGAATTTGTATAGGATAATAATTTCCGATCATTAGCGTAGAAGTTTAAGGAGTTTGAATGGGTACAAAACTCAAAAAGTAGGCTACTGTATTTGTCTCAAAAACATAGTGTCACCAAAAAAATTTTTAAATCAGCAAACTAAACTGTACCTTAGTTGACCTGAAAATCTTCATTTGTTTAGAAGATTATGAAGAAAATGTAATAATTTGTTGATAATTTCAACAACCTGTATCTTGGAAACGAAGTGACTAATTCATGTAACTGTAGGTGTCAGTCTAAAACAATGTTATATTATAGTGTCAATAGTTCGAAATTCAACGTGACAGCTGGTGTCACTATAAAACATAGAGTTGTGAGATACATTATTGTGGACCATTTGATTGAAATATTAATGTAACATAGGATATAATTTAATGCCTTCCATTAACTGTTCCTGAATCATTCCGAAATTATTTTCTGTTGCTACAATAATACATTTGATACGCAGATGTGTCCCAAACCCATTTTGCACACAAAATTGAGGTGAGTCAGTGATTGATTGATCACACGCAGTTCATTTAAAATTTTGTGGAGAGGATCAATTTAGCTTGTAATATCATGCATCTGCAATATAAGGTTCATCACCATAATATTTCAACACATTCATTGAATCATTCTTCCGGCCTCAAGTGAACGAAGTGGCAGCGTAATATTATAGGTGTATACATTGTGTACAAAAAGTAGAACAAACCATATCTGAATTCGTTGCTGATCTACGTGGGTTCGCTTCAGATTGTGGATTTGGTAATGTGTTAGATTATGATTCGAGATCAACTTGTTCGCGATATTCAAGATGGCAATGTGAGGATTCGTTTGTTACAACGAGCAGACTTAACATTACGGATTGACATCGAAGCTGCTTCAAGGGCTGAAATGTCAAGAGGTGGAGGTGCAGTATAACAATTGGGTGGATCAACATTCTCGAGAGAGAACTGAATCTTCATTAATTAAGTAATAATCAGCGAACGAACTCTACTGCGCAGGATCATAATCAGCTTATAAAAATTGAGTATACGTATATCAGGTGTGCCGGCAATCATCGTGTATCTCAATACTGAATACAGCATCTTCAATCTGCAGTAATTGTAAGGAGAGTGAATATGTGGCAGGAGTTTTTCAGGTAATACAGCATAAGAATAAATTCAAGAAGCAGTGGAACAAAAATGGAAAAATAGAACGCAGATCAATTAAGAACTACGTGATCGTCTCCGTCATAGTCTACGCTAAGTTCCAGCTAATCATTTGGAGTTGCGTCTGGGAATCAAAATTCGTTGGTGAAAAATTCAATTGAGGTTATTTTTGCATCTTCAATTGGTTCTTCTACATATCAGAGAGAAGTTTTAGAACAAGTTCTGAAGAAGGTTTTCAGGATTCAACAATTACTGCTTCACTGTCTATCACAGTTCAAATGCATGACAAGATTCTTTGGATGAGAGTGGGTTCCGAAGCAGCAGTAATGGCCATGCATGTAAATACATTTATTTGATTGCATGGACCAAATTTTGTGCAGATATTATATTCCATTACTAGAACGAAGAAGTTAATATTTCAGGAGCTACTCAAGTCCGAGTTGTATTCCTCGATCGTGTTGCACATTTACCTTTGGTAGTTGTTGATAATTGTAACGATCATTGTTTATTGAGTCGCAATTGATTCAGTTAATTGGGATTATCTGTTCAGGGATTAAACTCAGGTCATGCAACAACAATTGATAATATTAGAAGACCCATGTCAGTATCCCGGCAACCCAACTTTTGCAGCCGATGAAAGATCTTTAGGAGCATCCGTAGGACTTCTTGTTGAATTAGATTATAGGAAATGTAGTCCTCCAAGATATTCGAGAAGACGTTCCTTTCCGTATGTTATCCACGGATAACTAATCGGAAAAATTCAGAGGTAACAAGAGACTGAAGTGTTCATACCAATTCCTTATTCCGAGTGCGCTACTCCTGTGGCCTCTAAGCTTCTAGTCATGAATACCATCAAGGGGTTATTACGTGTTCTTCTATTAGTTTCCATAATTTCAGCTGCTGTCGATATTTTTCGGTGCTATATGGAGGGTATCTTTGCAAGAATCAAGAGAGTTACAGTTTTGATGAATGACATAATATTATCCGGGGAAGAAATTCAGAGCAATTATCCGAAGCTCTGGATATTCGTCACAACTTGATCTGAAAATCTAGGGAAACATTATCTATAGAATTCGTAGCCTTCAGGATCGATGCGGAAGGAATTCACACTTTACAAGGAAATGTTGATGATGTGATTGGAGCTCCTGTTACAGAAAAAGGCAGAATTACAAGCACTTTTGCTGGTTATTAATTTGTACGATAGGTATCTACCAAAACAAGCTACCACATCTGAACATTCGTATAGGTATTTCAGAATGGTGCAGTTTGGGATTGGGCGCATCTTCAAAGAGATACTAATGAGAACGTTAAAGCAATACTAACCAGTGATAAAATCCTCATTACGATGGAGTTCGTCCTCATTATCCAGTGATGCATATCTTCACGGCATCTATGCCATGTTCTCTCATTTTGATGAGGATGGAATAGGAAAAAAAGTCTCTTACATTATCGACAACATTTTCGGTGTTCTAAATTTCATAAGTTCATTCTCGGCAAATCAAATGTTTTAATCATTACAGAACCACAAACCTCTTCTTGGAATTTTCAAACTAGGATCTGTAACTTCCGAATAATCGTCTTATAGTTAGGATTTTACTTTTATCACTCATCCTAAGTGCATGTGATCATCAATTTGTCCATAGGGGAGGTTGGCGGAATGGAAACGCAGATGCTTTTCCCCTTCTACCTTCACTACACAAACCGTGCAATTAATTTTCAAAACTTGCTGGTATATACCTTCTTGAAATAAAGCAAAGTCGGATGTTGCTTCTCATACATTGGAAAATGGTATACTTGTCAAACTTTTGGATTCTCTGGTCAACGGGTGACCAAATGGAGTATCAGAATATATGAAAACATTTCAGAACATTCGCTGGGGAATCTCTTTACAACCGAGTTGTCTTCATCGTGGTGATCGTGTTGTGTTATGTTGAACCATCCTCTAAGAAGGAAGATTCCGATGCGATTTATACAGCTCATCATGGAGATGTTTTAACGATAATTACTGCACGCTCTTACGTTTCTTAGCCTGGATTAGGCAAGGATGTCTAAAATACTGTTAAGCAATGACAAGTTTATCAAGAAAATCGAGACTGTCTTTCTATTTCTCCCCCCTTGTCTTGACTCACAGAGACTCAATTTTGGAAACGAGTTCATATTGATTATGTTGGGTCAGTTGATAATTGAATATTGCTGACGTATTTCCAAATTTTCTGGATTCTGTAGTCAATAGGTGGCCGAATGGAGTTACAGGAGATCTGAAAACTTTTCAGAATATTCGTCAGGAAATATCTGTAGGAGGAGGTTTTCGGCTTCGTGGTGATATTGTTATTGTTCCATAATTCTAACAGAAGAAAGTTCTTGATCCGATTCACTCAGATCATCATGGTTTTGTTCATTCCAAAATTGCTGCACCTCTTCCTTTTTGTGGTTTGAATTCATCAAGGATTTCGAGAATACTGTTGAGCAATGCCAAGTATGTCAAGAAAATCTAGAAAATACCCCTACTGCTCTTCTTCTGTCCTAGCCTACAGCAACTCGATCTTGGGAACGTGTGTATATTGATCAATGATTATGGTGAGCTATTTTCAAGATTCCTAGTAATCAAGTTTGTATCTTCCAGATCTTATGCAAGTTACTCAAGTTGTTCTCTATTTTGGAGTGCTCTCTATGGTTTTTTTCAGATAATGAGACTCAACTCGAATCAAGAGAACTACGACACGAATCGACAAAGAGGGCTTGTCACTCATTCTTGGTGTTATTGAATTTCATAAGTTTATTTTTGGCAGAACAAATGTTTTATTCATTACAGACCACAAACTTATTCTGCTACATCGAACGATGGTATCCATGTCCAATTTTTTTGAATCTCTAGTCAACGGGTGGCCAAATGGAATATTGAAGAGTCTGGAAACATTTAAGAAGAACATTCGTCAGGGAATCTCTGTACAACAGGGTTGTACTTTTCGTAGTGATCATGTTATTCTTCCACAATCCTTATAAAAGGAAACTCTTGATGCGCGATCTGCAAAACGATACAATTGTATCGTTTTGCAGATTACAAGCAAATTGTAGAAACTTTACTCATGTGTTTCAATAAGATACGTGATAAAAACGAAGTAAAATTGTGTTATGTTATCGGTATGATAAATTATCACGAAGTAACGACTTCCACTATCGATTATTCAATCTCTGAAATGTGAATTTTTTCGTTTCCTGTTTGCAAATGTGCTATTGCCATAATTCATTCATAAAATTCCGGAGGATGTAGCGGTTACGTTCCACGATTGGAATATTTGTTTGTTTATTTCCTTTAAAAATAAGCACAAGTTTCATAAGATAACAAAATAGGCAATACTATGACTTCTGATATGAACGAACCACTAACTTATATCTCGTGCTTGTCCCTAATTGAATGGATAATATTCAAATAAGATAACGGTCCTTCGACGAATAATCATTGTCATATTTTCGTATGTAGGATGAAATCTCGGGAAACAAAATTATGTTGCTTTGAAAATACATAACATAAGGTCACTCACATTTCAGGTGTTCCTAGTATCTAGTCAATACAGAATCCATCACCTACTATCACATTTCTCACCCGCCTCATGACTCAAGTCTAGTTTTAATACTATTGTTGAAAAAGTTCGAAATCTTTGTTCATTCCAGTGCATGTGATATCCGAGGATGTCTCAAAGTATTGGAATATGAATCAATTTCAGAAGAGTTCACACTGCGGGTACACTATAACTCCATAAATGAGAACCAATCACCCCTATTCACCAAAAATACTGTTCAAGTAGCTTCCAGCTTCCAGCTACCAAGTACCCATCATTCAGAGTGAAGTAAAATAGGAATCAAAATGTGGCGGTTTGAATACTATTTGGCCTTATAGGTTATTATATAGGGATTACCGTCAGCGGAAGATACATCGTTGAATTGGTTTTTTGTTTATACATTTCCATCCATCATAAATAACCAAATATCTATCATTACTGTGTTTGGAGGGAGATAAACTTTCTTGAGAAATAGTGTGACCTGTATTTAAAACATGTTCAGATAACATTGAGTTTAAACCATTATTTTTCTTTATATGGTCAAAATGTTCTTCAGCCCGAGGTAATTTTCCTCCTAGTTTGACCAACATAGCATTTTGAACACTAAACTGAATCTCGGATTTATTCAATTTGGAAACTTTATCGATGGTGTTGCCTGAATTGTTTTCTAGCTTGATCTTACATATATAAACGGATTCTATTTCAAATTTAAAAAAAAAATTGTTAAATGCATTAATTACTGATGGATAAGTGAAACTTTTGAATTGTATGGAAAAATTAGGAGGTTGAAGGTGACAGTCAAGAGTTCCACTTATCATCCAGTAATTAATAAATACTATAATTTGTTTCCTAAATTTGCAATACAACCTGTTTATAGATGTAGGAACAACGTGAAAAATTGTTCAGGAAACACCTTTGATGAGGTTTCCGATTTTGACCAATCCGAGATGGTTCAAAATGCTATGTGGGCAAACAAGAAGAAGCACTCTAACTCGGTTCAGAGAAAATTTTAACGATATAAAGAAAACTAATGGTGAAAAATCAGCGTGAGTCGAACTTATTTCAAATACAGGTTACATAATTTCTCTAGAAAGTTTACCACTCTGGGAACACAGTGATCACAAGCATCTAGGTAATTTAGAAGTGATGGAAATTTATGAGCGAAAAAGCAATTTGATGGATTCAGTTCAGGGTAATTCTTTACATACCCTAATAATTTCAAATAGTATTTCAACAGACTCATTTTGATTCCTAATTCAGTTTACTCTAATGATGGCTATTTGGTAGTCCCAGCTAAAGTATTTTCAGTAAATGAGGTTGATTGTCATTTATAGTAAGTGGTATATAAGTTTATTTCAAGTCTAGAATTCCAAAAACAAGCTGTTGTTGACAATTAAAAAAAAATAATTTCTAGTATTAATAGTTTACATTCATCTTCGAATTACTGAAAAATATTCAATAATTATCAATTTCGATGTTTGTAATGATATGCATTCAAAACTCTAATCGCCATCATTATTATTTCCTCCCTTCATTTATTGTGGGAAATATGTTGTTTCTTTGATAAATTATGCCTGCGGAGAGAAGATTTTCATCGCAACTCGGAATTTCTTATCTGGCTCTTCCAATCTAAATGATTGTTTATAAAAGTTACACTGTGTATTCATTCCGAACGATTTTATCAGTTTATTATAGAAGCTTGGGATTCTTCATTTTGAATCTGAATGCCAATATAGCATAGTATTAAGCTAAATTCAAACAAGGGTTTCTGTTTTAATTTGAAATTAAAGTAAACAAAACAAAGTTTGCAAGTTAGATTATGTAAATTCTTAAGTGAAAAACTTCAGAGCTTTTGCTTATATGTACAGAATTTTGCCTTACATGATTGGAAAATCACCCGATAGGTTAGAAAGGGAAATGTGTTCAATACAAATCGATCGTTAATGTTTCTAACAGTATATTTCGAAAATGGGAGAATATTTTCTTATGAAATATTCAGACAAATCAATTTGTAATAATTGGGAACATTCTAGATCTAGAATATTTACACTGAACTTGGAATAGGAACTATAGTCGTTTCTGAACAACATTGAGATACAAAATGATAATTTTATAATCATAAATTCATAATTCAATTTATGATATCAGTATTCGGAATGTGATTGGTGAAAGGTGGATTTCAAATACGTTTTGAATAAAATTTAGTGAAAGCTGTATTTCAATCAACATGAAAGTACTTATAAGTATCTGACAGACTTTGTGGAACAATACTTTTCATAGGATAGAAAACTATACCATTAACTATGAAAGAATCACGGAGACAATGCAATTCGATGATATAATGATAGAATGCCCAAATGGAATAGCACAATATCCTGGTCAGTCCCAATATGATTTTTGTTTTGATATTTTGTTTCATAATGGTGTGTTATCAGTATTTATATGTTCAGGGTGGGCAAATTACGATGTTTGTATAGAGTATCTCGGTAACATAGAGAGAGAGAAAAAGGAGTCACATTTCCAATGTCTTTTTATGAGACACATTCAAGAGCGGGAACAAAAATTTGCTATTGTTTTTCGTTCTCGAGTTATGAGCAAAAGTTCGATTTTTCGACCTATTGATACATGTGAATATCGTGATTGTTTGTGAAGTTAGGATAAAATAACATTCACATTCCTGAGGCACTTTTTTGTGTTATTCAGTGGAGTCGAGAAAATTTGAAAAAAATTCCCATTTTGAGCAATAGCCTCAGCTGTATATTTTCAAATGGGAATCATAGTCGACTATGATTCGATTCGGACGGATTTGTCTTCCCTTTATAACTATTTATCATATTGCGGGTCGCTTGTGATGTGTAATTTTTAATAGCGAAATTAATATATTAATTTTTAAATTTTTTCATGTTTATTTAATGAAGAAAGGCGTCATCTATAACATATTAAGTATTTTGTTTCTGTCAATAATGATTAAGTCATTTGATCGTTAAAGTGAAGATTATGACAAATATGATATGTTAGAAAGCTTTATTCAAAGTAATAACAATTGTGATATTGCATCTGAAATATATTTCAATCGATATCCAGAAAGAAGACGACAACCTAATAAAGCTATTTTAGAAAATCAACAAATAAAACATAACACACATGAATAACGCCTAAGCAACAATGTTTCAGAATAATACCTCCACGGATATTGTATTGTAAAGAATATATTCACGGATGATGCGAAAAGTTCATCAAGTAATACCCAGAATATATAGAATGATGTAAGTGAAGTATTTGCAGGTTTACCGCTTTACTCTCTTGAATCACTGCGAAAAACCTTTGTTTCCATCTTTTCATAACATATGAAGGTCTTGTAAGTTCATGATTTGTGATATTTCCTGAGCGAATTATGAGATGATGTCATGAACAACTATTCCTGTGAAGTCAGCGATATCTATGCTCGGTAACATCCTCTCATGAGAAGATCATGTGAGGTCCATTGCGAGAATCGCTTCACATAACCTGTTTATTTTACCTAGCATTGCGATGTTTGCAAACATCAGTTTGGAAAGCGCGAAATTTAAACACAATGCACGGTATACAGAGAATCCAGGATTTCTTCCAGTACATGAAATGAAACTTCACATGATAGTAAATTAATTTATTTTATGCATCTTTCAAGAAGAATTTCAATGCCTCTACCAACATTCAAGCGCTAATTCACACGTGTTCCTCGAACTTAAGGGTTTTCCTGCTCTTTTGTAGTAGAAAAATGTTGAGGAAATCACATGATCACGTGAAATCAATTGCGGAAACCGCTTCACAAAAACTAGGCTTTCTATTCCGTGCCAAGAGATATTCTACAAAACTGCAGCTCCCCATCGAATCCAATCTTCAATCTTTCCTGGAGTAATGTCCATGTTTGAAGTTCAGCTTCCAAACATACGCTGAAGCTCTTACATCCTATCAAGAAGATACCTATTCGTCTGATTGGTAATGTCACCCTTGAAAATAGTAGAAAGATGATCTGTCCCTTTTCTTCATGATCGGTGCTCATCAGAAAGCTCGTCTGTCATTCCACCAATAGAGATTAGGTGGACGGGTTAAACGAGTCCTCGATTGTAGCTCGAGACATGCCGAAATTCTTTCTACTTGACATAATTTTCCTATCGAACGGCGAGATTGTGGAACCCTTCGTCTGGGGAGGCCTCCCCTGAAGTCTATAATGTCCAAACTTTCAATAACATTTTCAATACTTTCCTCCCAACATTCCACCGCTGACTGACACGATGATCTATGTACATTATATGTTTTCCTCTCCTGTAGTCAAAATATAAAAAAATACTAATTTCCTGGTAGAATCCACATTTGAAGCATATTTCCAGAAAATTATTGATACCTATTTGGTTACTGTAGTGTCATCGTCAATTTCTTATTAGGTCGAGGCTACTGATTATAAATAGCTATCCTCCTCCTTGTCGCAGATCGGAATGACGCTATTAGACTTCTATAAAGTTAGAAGAGCAAAGACAGCAGAATCATTAACAGACATTTGAGAAATTAAATGTCAATCAGAGGCTATGAGTGCCCTATTTAGAAGTGTAATGCTTCAGTCATTCTTCCAAGAACAACTGTTTGCGACGTAAAATTCTACTGAGCAGAACATCAGTGAAAAATTGATTCAAACAATGAAACTGTCATAATGGGATGTGAAAGGTTCATTGAAGACTGATATATTCCCCTAATTAGGCTATAATGCTATGAGCATTCTTTAAAAACTTGAACTCAAGTGAGCAGAAGATGGATGAAAAATTTGTTCAAACGATAAAAATATCATGCATGTTGATTAAGTAATAAAAGGCGCATTCATGGGTAATTCAGAGCCCTATTTGGGAATTGAATGTATAGAGAATTTCTCCAAAATAGACTGCTCTGCTACTTCAAAACATAAGTGAGCAGCATATGAGCGGAACTTTTTTGGATTAATAAAACTGACACATAGGGAATAATTGCACGTTGAAGACTAATTAAGTACCGGAATAAGAAATGTTCTTCCGAAAGCGACTGTTCTGCTACCTTGAACTGGGCAGAATATGAGTGAAAAATCTATTTGAACAATAGAACTAGTTTTTACGAAAATCGAGTAATAAAAATATCATTGAAGGCTAGAAAACAACAAACTTTTCACTCATGTTCTCGTCTCTTAAGTTTACGGTACTAGAACAGTCATTTTCAAACAAAAGCTGAGAATATTTGACTCCCAATTACGGCATACAATAAGCGTTTGATGAGCCTTCAATATTGATACAAAATATTGCTAATATAACAGCTGCCTCTGTGACACTTTCAATCTCCATTCTTGGCGTTAGATTTCCCCTGCTGCATGAAAGGAGAGGTCCAGACCGGAGCCTAAATTCCATTGAGCTGAGAGGAGAGAGCCGTCTGACTCTAGTTGTGACTGTCATCTAGTATATTTCATTCCTCAACATCAGTTTTGATGATGAAATGGATAACATTACGTTCATAACAATTATTGAAATCGGTAGTCACTTTGAGGAAGCGCAGTACATGGGGAACTCGAGAAACCATGCCGGTTGAAATAGCCTCTATAACAAATTTAAGGGGAATATTTCATGGTTTACGAATCACAATATTTCGGAGAACGATTATACCATCTTTGATTTAAATCCGTATAATAAGCTCGAAGTTCCTTATTACTAGAACAAATATGTTCGGTTTGGCATGCAATATGACATAATTCATGGGAAGACATTTTTGTTTGATAAGCAAGAGAAGTGTTCAGGTTTATATTTTCCTAATCGAATTTGTCGCTTCATCTTGTAAACAGCATTGTCGAAGAAATTCTTGATTTCTCATCCTGATGGAACTCTACATTCACATTCTAGTCTCATTGAGAAAATGTGCTTTATCAAATTGAGTATATCAGCTTTAGTCTCCGCTTCCTGTGATTTGCGAATTTTCTGTACTACCACTGTAATTGACAGTGACGGAAAACAATAAAATGGGGTTTCATTTCGATGGCATCATGTGAGAATTCCTAATCAATGACTACATATGTGAAAACTATACTACAAAGTATGCCATGAATTCCATCTTCTTTCTAGATGTCAACGTTTTCTCCTTATAATCTCTCAGTTATTATAGGAAATTCTCAAATTATAAAAAGCGAAACTCAAGTTTATGTACCTACTCAATTCGAAGGAGATCATTGCTTCTGTAGAAGCACCCAAGAATAGGTGTGAAGATTTGCAAGGAAAAATAAATATACCACCAGACCGATCAGAAATGAAAGTAAGCTCAAAAACTGACCAATTTTGGCAATCAATTTATCCAAAAACTATTCAACAAAGTTCAATTGGGATGGGAATATAAGGCAATCAGAAAAGAATGAATATATGAATATATTCATTTTTCTCATGTTAGCTTTTGCCAGATAAAAATGATGAGGTCTTTCTAGTCCAGATCGATCAAACAAGTTACAAACTTACCTCCAGACAACTGTTTCGGTCTACTCAAAAAGTTCATCATTGGAACGAGCAAGCTTGCAACGTTACTGAACGATCTCTGTTGGAGGTAGTCATAAACAGCCAACAGCATGGGAAAAAGTCTTTAGGTGAATCACGCCATCTATGAATGCATGTCACACCAAAAGATTAAACGATGTACCACATTGACTGATAGATTCCTTCCACTTTAAAAAATTTATGGGCATGTGAGACTACTTGAGTAAGACGCCAGATGGCGACACCAAACCAAACCAATGTGACAGAATGATAAAGAAATGAATTCTGTCAATATACTCATTTATTACTTTTTATGTTAAAAGTGAATTTATTCTCTCAATAATAATTGTTGTAAAATAATAACAAGATCATAAGAAAACAAGTTAAACAATACAGAAGAAATTTAAAATGAAATACAAAGACAAAAACTTACTTATCCAAGTATTCATTAACCGTGGATGGTTCACATTGCACAATGATATTGAATATTTCATTCTTAAATTCACAGAAATTATTTATAGGTACATCAAATATCAATTGGCAAATTGTTGGAAAATTTGATGCACATATAAGGACAGTTTTCTTCCCTCTGTTAGTGTAAGCTGGATGTATATATGAAATATTACGTGTGTTGTAATTGAAAAATTTTTTGAAATCTATGAAGAATCTTCTATGTTTGAGAATAAAAAGGAGGGATTGATAAGTGTATATTTCAATAACAGTTAGCAAATTGTTTTTCTTGGGAAAACTTTGCCTATACCCCAATCCAAAGGTTATTCGTATTGCTCTTTTTTGCTGCCTGGAAATCATATCAACCTGGTAACTGTCATCCCAAATTACTCCAAAACTCAACAGAGATTGAAAGTTGGCATAATAAAAAACTTTAATGTATTTTCCTCAAGTTGTGGTTTCATGACGTAAACTATAAATGATAGAACTCAGCCTTTTACATCGTTGTTCGATTTCTTTACACCAGTTGATGTTTTCATCTATATTTATTCCAAGCTAGACATTTCGTATAATCCTTCATTTCCAAAATGTAATTATTCAATTTCAATGTTTCTGTAATTTGCAGTCCACTATGGCTTGACGTGAAGATGAAGCAGTTTGTGTTACTTTCGTTCAATGTGAGTTTGTTACTCATACACCAATGTTTAATCTTTGAGAGTGCAGAGGCAATTTCAGTTTCGAGAAGGCAAAAATGATTTGCAGATACCTCATGCTGACTTTTACCAGATAACAATGATAAGGTTTTTCTAGTCTAGATCGATCAGTAACATCACCAACTTATAGTTCCATACAGCTGTTCCGTTCTTCTCGTGAAGCCATCAGTGGAACTCCCAAGTTTACAACGTTAGTGAATGATTTCTGTTGGAGGTAGTCATAACTGGCTAACAGCTATAACGATATTCTGGTTATCTCAAATTCATAACCGAATTTTTTCGTTACCTTATGTTTTGGCTATATTTAAATGAGTTTCAGAGAAGAGAATCTTAATTTTCTCAGGGGGATTCAAAGTGTTCTGCTTCTCTCACGAATCATAAACCAAGCTTGAATTCAAGAAAATTAAATACGGGCGCCAGAACTAGCAAAGTCAATCAAAATAAGGTTGAACAAATCTTGTAATGAAAAAAATTAATACCACTAGTTCGATATCCCAATATTAGACCTTCTTATTGAGGAAGAATTGGGAAATAAAAGAATTCGTTAAGCAATAACAAAAACAAAGTAAATTGACCAAGTAAATTAACAGTAAAATTGATTTGTGTTGTGTGTTGGATTACAATTTTGAGAAAATTTTGATCAGATATGATTTAATGATTACTAACTTATCCCAAATGAGATACTCATCTTCATTTTCTCGTCTATGACGTCCGTTACAGCAAAAGACGAACCTCCACAATCCCATGGTTAGAAGGTCGTAGAATCCAGAAGTATCAGAATTTACTTGTGAAAATAAAGAGAAGAAGAGGTAAATATCTGCTCAGCAAAAACGAAGTCCGTAAATGTCAGAACAAGCTCAATACCTTGTTTAACTGGTTCTGAAATTATAGAAATATTTGAAAGTTATGAATTATAGTACAAGTGAAATATCAACTTCGAGTGACGCTCGAAGATAATGAGAATGAAAAATCTGCCAAGTTCGAGAACCAATAAATTATTTTAATTAAAATAATGAATGCATCATCTTCGCATTACAGTGAGAAAATTTCAAAAATTTAATGATCAAATATTCTAGATGAGTTTTCCAAAATGGTTTTTATCTCAAAGCCTCGACATCAATAGTCAAATGGACAATATATGCATGAATACAATTCATCAATTAATGTTAATTACAATTCTTTGTAGGTAAGCTAATAAAAGAAATTGAATGAATTTGTTCTAATTCTTAAACCATCACCTCTCAGTCATATATTTGAAAACAATTAATAATGAAGCTTCTTTGGTTGCCGGTGTTCTCGATATAAAAAGTTATAACTATCACGAGGCTCTAGTGCTCAACTCGCTGTAATAATACTTATCTAGATAATTCAAACTTATCTATATTAGGTATTGAATCAACGGTATTCCCAGACGTAAAAAGAGGAGACTAAAGAAGTTCTTGTAATTTCACTTACACAACTCATGAATAAGCAAATCTGTAGGTACAGGTAAAACCAATGAAGTAAAAATAGGATATAAAATTGAATGATTTAACAAGCTTGAGAACTGTTACAGAACTGCCGGTGAACGCTCTCCCCTCGATCGTTATAGTAAATCGATTCTCACGCATGTTTGATACTGCGAACAAGTTTGTGAACGTCAATTTCTACTATACAGTCTGATGCAATTGCTAGTTAATGGAATAATAGTTAATTATTTCCACAATCACACCGGTTACACAGCATGGTAAAAAGACCAACAGAATCTCACGCCATCTATGAATCGATGCCCCACTGAGAAATCAAACAATGTACCACATTGGCTGTTCCCTTTCTCGAACTTTACAAAAAGTTACGAGGCATGTGAGACTATTTGAGTGCGCCAGATGACGACACCAAACCAAACCAATGTAAGAGAATTAGAAATAAATGAATATATGAATATACCCATTTATTTCATGTCAGTTTCGCCAGATAACAATTATAAGTTCTTTCTAGTCCAGATAGATCAGTAACATCACAAACGTATATTTCCAGACAGCTGTTTTGCTCTTCTTATATCACTCATCGGTAGAAGGAGAAAGTTTGCAGCATTACTGAATGATCTGTATTGAAGATAGTCATAGCCGGCCAATAACGTGGTGAAAAAATGTAGTACATTGTTTAATTCCTAAGTGGCACATCTATCCATAGATGGTGTGAGATTTCCTTGGTTTTTTCATCATATTGTTGGCCGTTTATGACTCGGTTATGACCACCTCCAGCAGAGGTCGTTAAGTGAAATTGTAAACTTGATTGTTCCACTGATGAGCTCTATAATTTCTGACGTTACTTTCCGATCTGGACTAGAAAGACCTCACCATTCCTATTTGGTAAAAGCCAAGATGAGATAAGTGAATATATTCATATTTTCTTTTAGTTCTAATTCTCTTACATTGGTTGAATTTGGTGGTCTGGAACTATAAGTATGTGACGTTACTGATCGACCTAGACTAGAAAGACCTTATCATTGGAATGAGAATATCTGTTTAGTGTTTCTGAATAGTGTATATGAAGGTATAATCATTTCAATTCAATACAAAGCAGACAATATCTTAGAAAATAATTCATAAATAGGTATATGGGTAGTAGATATACATCTCTTACATGTCGAATGAATTGAATTCGTACTGTTTGAATCTATACTACACTGAAATTCATAGAACTATCGATTGCTTTTAAGTTATTCAAGAGCTACGCCATTAACAAATTCAACGAAACTCACTTATTTTGTCAAGATGCCTATTGCAGTCTAAATTGAAGAAGCTTTGATATTTGAGCATTCTAACCAAGTTCGCGTTCACAGACGCTTCCGGCATTTTCAGTGTTATTTACGAGGGATAGGGTACGTGTCGCATATGTGACGTAAGATAAGATGTAAACACTCAAGGCTTTTATTAAATATTTGGAACTCTGACGTTTTAGGAGAGCTGTAAATAAGACTGAATCTAATTATTGAGAATCATTCGTAAACTCTTCAGAAGTAGGTAGGTATTATGTCATAAGACGCTATGTGCATTCTTTAAATTATATTCTTCGATAGTTGAGAACTTCTCTATATCCATTACTCTAGCTGGATCGACTAATTTGGTATGTCAGTCTAAGTGAATGTAGCCAGTAATTGTAACATGGTACTCTCTCTATTAAACTCTATGAAACTTTACTTGAGGAATGTACATTATTTCTATTCACTAATATTTATTTATTTGCAGTGTGGTCATTTAATTTAGAAAACCATGACACAAACGTTGGAGTTTGATCTCAATCACTTATTAGCCAGAAGTAACGTGAAAAATATCTTTGACACTTACCCCTTTTTATTTCACTAGACACTTATGGATTTAAACACAGGAAGGTAAATGGAGGGATAAATGCTAGTTTTAATCAGAGAAACTCGTACTCAACAACAATACAATATTCAATAGACAACAATTAAAAGATAATGATAATAATAAAAAAGCATATATATGATAATTAAAGATAATAAAAAGAATATTATAATTAACTTTATTGCTAATATTATTAAATTATTGATAAGAATATTCTTATAATGAAACCTAAAGTTAAATAAAATTACCTAGAGAATCTAAATTAACTAGACTAAAGGAATGAAACTACAATTATTAAAATGATATCCCAACCAGGATTAACCTAGGGATAGGGAATCGAAAAGTTATGAATTGATTAAATGTATTATTGACTCGAACTTGAATAAAACTGATTTGAATTAAACTGAAACTCTGATTTTAGCGAAAACACCCTCCTACCAAAAACACTCATCTAAATAATCTATCAATATTTTCAATTAAAAATGACAAAGTGTCACGTGATTTTCCAAGAGACTCATTCAAGTTAGAAAATATAACTGAAGGTTTTTCCGCATTTTGTTGATATTTATAACGCGTCCATTTTCTGCAATCAGGGAAGGATCCTCGAATTGTTTAACCAATGATTGTACTTATAGTGATCCTGATTCTAATTTTGTAACTAGTAATATTACTAGTCAATTTGGAAAAATGGTTGAACCAATAAGCAGTAAGATAGTTTATAATTCTTTTCCTCTTTCTTGAGACCTCTCATTCAGAATGTTTACGGTGGGGATTTCTAAACTTATCTGTCCTTTTCTAAATATTGCTAGCTGATTTGAATGTACATATTATTTCAACTATAATCAGGACTATATTTAATCACAATTCTGATGATCAGATACTACGTTACGTCCCGATTTACGTGTGATTCATTTTGATCAATTATGTAACTTATGAAAGAAAGACGACAATACTTCCATATTGATCCACAATAGGCCTGAACTACCCATAACCTGCACCTCTCCAGATGGTTTACATTAAGATTTATCATGTAGTTATCCATTAGTTTCTCGTCCTATATTGGTTATCGATCTTGACAGGTTTATTATTTCCTTCACAACCAAACTTTTGTAAATTTATTGCGTCCATATTGATCCTATCAGCTATGGTATCTTGTCACCCACCTTGAAGCGAATGTAAAATTGACTTTGTGTTTATTTTAAGAAATTTGTTTAATATTTCTCACAATAAAATGTGTTATTGGTGAGAAACAGAAAACATGTGGCGAACCCCATCGGGTTCTTGTTACTTTGCTTTGAGATATCTTAATTTTACATGAAACTCTAGTTTTCTAAATATGATTTAGTTTTTTTAATATTGGAAATAACCTGCCCGTAACCCTTATTACATAATACTGATCATAGATGGTTGATCTTACAACACTTTCGCAAAGTTTCAGAGTTCTGTGAGCCTGTTGAAAATATTCCCACCTGAGATATGCGCCACTCATGAAAATGTTCTAGTATGAAACCACAGAGACATCTCTTGAAAATTAATATACGAATAGTTTACAATCAGCATGATCAAAACAAATACATTAATTGATCTTACTTTGGTGGAAAATAATGAATGGGGTATTACTCATTTAGTGGAATCGCTTCCTAAGCTTTGAAGAAAAATTCATTTCATCACTGGCTTACACGATGTTCCATAAACATTAATCAAATCAGAAGATTCTCAATTTTTGTAATGGCTACCTATACTTGTTCTCATTAAAATTATTTTGTAATTCCGGAATATTCTCATATGTTCAGGTCTAAGTGAAGACATAGAGACATTTATAAAGCGATGCGATGACTGTCAAAGGTTTAAATATTCAATTTCAGCAAAGGAACCTTTGATGATAACCACGACAGTATCCTCAGCATTGGAGGACGATCGATTAGTAAGTTTGTCGAAGCTTACCCAATCCAAAACAAAGAAGCTAGTACAGTCGCAAAGGCATTGGTCACTAACTTTGTTCTGCGAATTCCGAGAGAAGTGGTACAAGACCAAGGGACAGAGTTTTTGTCGGAGGTATTTGAAGAGTCATGTAAAATACTAGGTATAAAACAGATGACATCTACCGCATACCACCACGAAATTCTGGGGCTCTGGCAAACTCCCACAAGCACCTAGGCGCATATTTGCGAATGCAGGTTGCAAATATAACGACTCATGGAACGAATGGGTCCCATTTTGGTGTTTTGCCTACAACAATACAATACATACAGAAACAAAATACAAGCCGCCCGATTTTGTGTTCGGAAGACCTTGTATTTTACCGTCAAATATCACAGAGTATGTAAACCTTGTGTATAATTTTGAAAATTTTCCAATCGAATTAAAATATCGACTTCAACAAGCATGTAAGGGAGCGAGGGATGATTTAATGACATCAAAATTGAAGCGTGCGCAAAAATCAAAAAGCAAATTGTACAATAGTTAACTTTGAAATAGGAGATAAGGTTTTAATGAAAAACGTACCGAAAAGCAAACTCTAACAATTGTATAAGGGTCCATTCGTGATTATAGAAAACATGATCCCTAAGGTAGTGCTGCGAGTACCTATTCGCATTGTAAGTATCATACCCATCGTGCCTGTAATTGGAGTACGTCAATCACATCAAAATTTGAGGTAAACTGTCACTCAAGCTGTTGTTCCATCATCCATAATCATATTAAATGATGATTAGCAATGATGAAAACGTGAACTATTCACAAAGTATACGAAGCTTAATTGAAGGATAGTTTCATGAGAACAGATGTTCACCCTGTTTCAGATAGCCCAGTTAGATTTTAATAATTCCCATAATTCTTGAGAAAATATTACTGTGTTGAATTATTGTTTGACTCAATTACTCCCCTCCTGAAGAAACTACTTGAGACTTCATGCTTGTGAGTGAGACTTATATGAAATGAGTGAATGATTAAAATAAAGTTTGTAACTTGTTATGAAATATTTCAAGTGGGCTACACCCACACCAGTCCCAAATTTACTTTCGTCATTCATTATGCTAGTCTGCACTCACACCAGCAACAACAGGTAATTAAAATGATGAGGGAATAAAGAGAACATTCATTAACAATTTGAGCTATTCTTGAAAAGTGTAATGGATGTATCCCATTTATGTATATTTGGGAAAGATAATTCCGTGAATTATGTCAATAAATGTCAGTGTAAAGTATTGTTATTGTAGCAGAAAAATATTAAAGCATGAACAAGTGAATCAAGTGAATTCGAATTTCTTCAACTGGAAACCACTTAAAGTTGTAGATGATAATCCTACTTTTATTTACACATATTCAGTTCCCTTAGTATACATATCCTGAGGGAAGTATTGCAATCGGCCTAAATAAGTTTTTCTGGGTTTCTGAAATATCCGTTTTCAGACTTTTTGAATCCATCTAGACTATTTCTGAGATGGCTTCTATGTGAGCATGCGTGTGATGATCATTACGCCATTCCTATTGGTCGTACAAATTTGAAAATTTGCAGATCACTTCAAAGTGGTAGAGATAGGAACTGTATTTAGTTTTCCAAATAGAATTCAAGACACTTTTTATATCATTATGACAACAGTGTTTCGCTGGTTGAAAATATATGTCACAATCATGAATGCAGAAACGTTGGAAATTAATAGTTATAACAATTTAAGAAATAATGACTTCAAGCAGTTTCAACACATTTATACGTTTCTGGTCATAGAGATAAAAAATCTATAATTCATGGAACATTAATACTTTATAATGAGGTTAGATAGAATTAGTTACTCTGTGGTACTATCAACGTAAGGCTTACTTTATGTACTTCATTTCAATGATTTTAACAGTCAACATGATCAAAATATTATAATAATACATAAATTATGAAACAGAGTTGTAAAACACATATGCTGTCAATTCGAATGATCTTGCAATGTCATGAGCGAGTATAATTTGGAGCACTTGTAGGTCTCTAACTGTTTCTAATCATCTGTAATAAATTGTAGACGTTGTTTCCGCGGGCGAAGTAAATGGACCACTGGTAGTATATATAAAATATCACAATCTTACATTTACCACGCTTTTTATCACTGCCTTCCCTCCTTTTTATAAGCACACTCTTTCTCTTCCGGACACTCCTAAGGGTAAAATGTTCGATTGTAGGAGCTGAAAATATATTGTAAATTCAGAAAATCTGGTGGAACTCGGTACTATCATCTAGCATAATTCACAACTCATTAAAACAAAGTGAAATACGTTAACAAGTGAATAAAGTGAAATTTACTTTGTCTTTTCTTGATAAAAATTATTTATAATTAGCAAAGTCGAACGTAATTGAACAAAATGGTAATTTTCACAAAAATATATTCATTAATTCAATTTGATATGAGTATCGAATAGTTTGCAATTGTTTCGACACACTTTGTCTATCAAGTTTTTGATATCATTCTAATACATTCAACTATGTTTATTACAGATCTGTTTATTTTGTATTTTTGGAACGGATCATAGTTGATGCTAGTGCACTCAAATGGGTATAAAAATAGGCCAAACCCGAAAGTCCTTGGGAAATGGATCGATTTTGATGGGACAAAGTGTCCCATCGAAATTCCTTCAGAATGTCATCACAAAAAAGAATGAACACAAATAAAGTTGCGCAAATTGTTTGTATTGTTTATAAACCAATAAATGAGCAATTTGATTAACTCGTTTTTGAGATACCATAAGAATTTAGAAAAATTCAAAATTTGAACGTTTTTGATCGGATAAAAACAATTTTTTGTTATAAACAGTTTATTTATTAAAAAAACAGATGAATTCGACCAAAACTCTGACTTTAGGGTCGTTTTCGGATAATTTTGGTATTCTGAGTTGAATTTTATCGTCAACCTCGTCGAATGTGTACCCACAAATTTGCTTATTTGTTATAAACAAATAATATTTATTATTAAATATACGAATTTGTCGTTGTCGGACAATTTTGGCGTTTTGAATTGTAGACAATTATGATTTATCAAAAAGATCAAGTTCTGAGTGTACATATTACATAAAAATTGATAAAAATGTCAAATTCCTTGTTTCTTCATTTGTTAATGAATAATTTATCTATAACAATTCAAAAAGTCATGTATGCATTCAAAGACCATAATAGCAATAAAATCGTACTCAAGAGGCCAAAATTATCCGAAAACAACTATAAACTCTATATTTTGGTCTAGTTCGTATTTTTATTGATAGACATAATTGTTTATAACAATTCAAAACTCTATGTATGCATTTAAAGACAATAACAGCAATTTATTCGTACTCAGGAGGCCAAAATTATTCGACAACGACTATAAACTCGACATTTTGGTCAAATTCGTAACTTTAATAATAAATTTAATTTGTTCATAACAACTTAGCAAATTTGTGGGTATACATTCGACGATATTGACGATAAAATCGAACTCAGAATACCAATATTATCCGAAAACGACCCTAAAGTAAGAGTTTTGGTCGAATTCATATTTTATGTTAATGAATAAATTGTTTATAGTAAAAAATAGTTTTTATCTCAAAAATGGGCGTATTTATTGTTTATGAACAATACAAACAATTTGAGCAACTTTATTTGTGATCAACGTTTTTCTTGATGACATTCTGAAGAGAATGCACTTTGTCCCATCAAAATCAATCCATTTCCCAAGAATTTACGAGTCCAATAGTCATTTGCATTTCTTATATCTAACCACAACTATTATAACTACTGTATGTACTAAATGGAAGTTATTATGCACAATCTAGAAAATGCGAAAGCGAATTATTCCATTTCTATTAAAAATGAATCAAATCAATAAAATCATCGATCTAAACTGATCTGGCATCACTGTCTACCAGTCAATTGGAGATTGCTTCAATCATACCGAACAATAAATTAGAGTTTCTTATTTAATGAGGTGTAATATGATTTGAACATTGTCATTGTGGAACATCGTCAATATAATTCATTCAAGTTTCAAAAGTTAAATACAAAACTTAGGAAATTTCAATTAAGCGATCTTTGAAAATTCTTGTGTTAGATTTAATGCCCAATTTTACGCGGCGCCTGTTAATTAAAAATTTTAATAATCCATGGTTGTTTTGGAAGTTTTTCATTAAAATGTCAACCTATCTGATTGAATTTTTAATAAGATTTATACAGATGCATTTTGTAATTATGAGTGACTGTGTTATTGATTCATCCCATTCCATTTTATTCACAAGAGTGATAACTAATTTTGTTATAGCATGAACGTAAAAATGATTGAACAAATATGCGTTAATACCAGGAATATTCAAATATGATTCATAAAACAAATATTTGTCATCATTCATACATAATAATAAATTTAGTATTATGATGTGTAATATAGATATAGTTTCGGATGGTTAATTACGTGGTCGGTATAAAATTTTAATTGGCAAATTACAATTAGCCAATAACCGAATCAATCAAAATGTTGATATATTCTATAATTTCGTGAATACAGAATTTGTAGGTGATGGAAAATCTACTACCATTATACCTCCAGTCTTTGCAGTACACAATTTCGAAGAGTTGACAAAACTAGATGTGTACGCTATTTAATTATTAACTGATTAACATTTTCGGAACTAATTGAAAGTCTGGCTATCAACATTTTAAATTTATTTTCTCATCAACTTCAACTCAGTTACCAGGAAATTATTGGTTTCACCAGGATGGCGTTAACTGTCACAGAGCGAGGATTTCCATGGAAGTGACCGAGCATATAGCCCTGATTGATTAATTTCACGTGATGGTGAGTTATCATGGCCGAACAGATCAATGCATCTTATCATACCGTTTTTTTTCTTCTGGAAAAGCATATGGTGTTTATGAAGAAGCCTCCAACGGTTGATGATTCAAGAAAATATACAGGAAGACATTTCAAGAATATCAGAGCAGATTTCGCAAAGTGTAATGAATAATTTTGTTGAAAGCTTAGAAGATACGGGAGGAGGAGGATATTATTGCCGCACTCTATTTTACATCCATGAATATCGAAGTTTCAAACTGGTAAACAGACTCCTACTGTAAGAATGCGAAATATTGATATGTAGTGATATATTATTGAGCTCATAGACTAGGAAGTTAACATTTCGTACAGTCGTTTACAGCCAAACATTAGGCTTGTCTTGCATTTTTGAATAGATTCTAAGGGGGTATGGCTGATCAATGCATAGAGTTAGCAATGTCTGAAAAGTATAGAAGGTTTAGAAGAAGCGTTACCTTTTGTCAGGTCGCTCATGCCAGGTTCACATGCCATCTTCGATCGAAAATTATTTGAATTTTTCTATTCAATTCTTGAAAAAAATTAATTTTGAGTTACAAAATCATCAATTCATCGGTTTTGCTGTCCTTGGTTTTGAATAATTCACAAATCTATTACTTGCAAGCCGTACTAGGATCATATTTCCGATGTAACCATCAGAAATAATATTCTGTTATAAGCTACTGTATGTAAGCGGATGGAGCTTGATGAAACCACTTCATATTATGTATGAGATATAATAATAATAATAATAAATATTATTTGAGTAGAAAACATTATAATTATAAGACATTAAAATGTTATCCAAACGGATAAGTAATTTATATAGAACTTATTGCCATTATAGACATGTGAGTAGTAAATTAATTGGTGTGTATTTATTGTATTGCAATATGATCATCATTACTCTGTAGATTAGGAAATGAAGCATTCTACCTTCCATCAATGGCGCAGTTGGATCGATTGAGATGCGGTTGTCTGCATTCGATTCGGAAGGTTATTTATAAATTTCGTGCTACGCTTATTTTGCTGAAAAAATGTACCTCATTTCTACAGCCGAAAAATTAATTTTTCTTAATGCACTTTTTGAAGTGAATAAAAAAAACGTACTCGAATTGGTTTTTGGGAGTTTTTGGGTGTTTGATCAAGAACATGATGTCCAAAAAATTATCTGAGATATCCTTGGAGCATCCCCGGGCTATACGGAGGTCCCGACTCCCTGGATATCGACGAATTATGCTTAATGCTTTTCAACTGTTCGACTCAGGATATGAAGGTCGCTAGTGATGAATACGACATGCAAAATTCTTCATGTAATACCTGGGGATACCCGGGGATCGGATATCTACGTCATCTTCTAGGATTTCATTGATTTTCTTCATAATATGTCATAATCATGATCGTCGACTACGAATACCCCTGAGAGCCACAATTTGTATTCATTCATTGGATGCTTGGGATCTAGCTTCTCATCGTACGAATATTGTCGCTTTATTTTACTTTCTATGAAATACGCGTGGTCTTAAGTCAGATACTGTTTCTCTTCAATTTTTTGAAAAAAATTAAATATCTCTAATAAGGTTAGTTTAAGAAATAGGAAAACTCAATCAAAATCCACCTAAAATCTTACGAGAATTCAAAATTGCAATTATATATAGGGCGTTCTATTTAAAATGAGCAAGTTGATTGTGACTTCCGGTGTAATCCGATATCCCTAATTCTCAAAATTCAAATCGAAATAGTCTCTGAAATATTCTGATGGGTGGTCACCATGAGACATAATGAAGATGAAAAATAATCAAAGTACTAAAGTTTAATTTCAGAGAGGAGTAAGTTGCAATTCTATAAAATAGAAACGCCTTTGGCTCTGGCTGGATAATATAGGAGCTCTAGGTGAGAAAGCGTTATGAAGTGTACCATGATATGCAGAACTAGAACATCTCCTATCTGTCTCATTATCGGATAATTTCTTCCCTTATAATATGCCTCACGTAAAATTTCTAATCAGCCTTATCCAAAAGCCTTTTTGTCCACTGCCGCCTATCTTCCATTATATTGAAAACTAACCAGAGCAGTCAAACACCGGAACAATGGCGCGTGGAATTTACACACATAACAGATACCGCTACAGATACCAGGAGCAATCAATTTCAGTTTGAGACTCATGCCTGCTCTGAAGATGCCACCTGTAATGGTTACTGAAACGTCGGCAAATGAGTGTAGCTACTGTGACGCGGATTCCATCCGGAAGCCAAGAGTATTCAAGATTACTTTTGGGAATAATAAAATTTTACTGGAGCACACATTCATTCTAACTTTCAATATAAAAATTATATTCGGTGTGTTGCTGATTTCATTCATATTATCAAATTCTTGCAAATGCATTAAGCAACAATATAACAGTAGCTTCTCGAATTTTAATAATAACTTACGTGACCATTACACCATTAATAACTTGAGAATATAGTCATCCATTGTTCAAATTAATCACTAGTTGAACAATAATTAGTGTCTACTTTATCAACACTATGTAAGAATTCGTAATAATCCGTGCCTACTGTGGATATAAACGGTGAGATATAATCTACATTGCACACGTAATTTCGTTACTCAAAAATTGATGGAAACAATTCTGAAATTTAATCAAAATAAGGAAATAATTCTAACTGTAATACAAATAAAGTGTTCATGAAAATGGACTTTCGGTTTTATTGCAGGTTTTCACCTCATCAAGGCGGTACAATGAATGTAAATAATGTAGACATTGCGTGTGGATCGAAGCAGTTGTAACGAGTATTCCTTTCATCATTCGGGCATGACTAATTACCTCGAAAATGTCATGTCTCTGTAATCATTGATAATAAACAATGCAATAATATAATCAATTTGTTGTTTGAGAAGGTTTAAATATATTGTGGAGGATAAATTCTTCTTTTAGTATTATATAATCATTTAGATTCGGTTCAATTTTAAATACAATAAGAAACTCTATTAGATGAGACAATGTTGGTAATTTATATCATCACTGTTTCTTGATAGTGTGGGATAATTGCGTTCCAGGAACAGCTGCTGCCCGGAAATTTTTGAAAAATTTGATGATCTGATAGGAGATCCTACCCAGTGACCGAACTTGATGTTAAGTATTGAATATATAATAATTCCAAAGGTTTCTATTATTATTAGACCTAAACAGGCAAAATGTTATGTTCGTAACCCTAATGTGTCAAATTTCAAAATACTGTATATAAATATATAGTATTATTTCGGAATAATTGAAAATTTATTGATCAATGGTAAAAATAATATGGTTCACTTCACCAATATACAGATTAATTGAAAATGGGTTCGAACCATTTTTCAAAACGATTGAACAAGACGAATGTACGTGAATAATTGATCTGTGGCGGATCACGAATCCCAGTGCAATCGTTTTGAATTGGGGAGTGTAGGTTATGAATATTACTATGATTTGCAATTACTCTGACAATACTCATTTAATGACAGCATCTTGGTTCTTATATATTTCAATAGTACGTTCAGAGTAATTGCCAATCATAGTAATAATCATAGCCTGCACTCCTCAATCCAAAACGATTGAACTTTAGATGAATAGGACTCCTTGAGTTCCCTCTTGTTCAACATCTCACTGTTGCCGCTCTTCATTTTGTTAAGACAGACTCGTGGGTATTATTCCGAACCAACGAACGACCGGAGGCACCAGATCACCCATTCATTTTACATGGGTGATCTGTAATTGTCGGAAAACTTCCATCAAGCTCTCATCGTGGTTCAAAAATGTACAGGAGCCGTAGGAATCAAGTTGGGATTGAACAAGTGCGCAGTGTTTCATTTGAGGAGAAGACGATGTCCGGAAGTGCACGAGATTATCCAGCTTGCCGATGGAAGCATCTTCGAACATCTCGATGCTGGAGAGACCTATCGATACCTGGGGAATGAACGTCCTAATTATAACGCTTCCCAGGTAAAGGTGGCTCACCGCGGAAAGTATAGCAACCTTGTCCAAAAGATTTGGACAACCGGACTTTCAAGTGAGAAGAAGGTGTCAGCAATAAATACGATTACCGTTTCAGTCTTTCTTCACTCTTTTGAATTGGTGAAATGTACGATTGGAGAGCGGCACAGACCCAACAAAGACACCTGGAAAATTATACATATACATCACAGTTTGCATCCTAAGTCGTTAGTTTCCCAAATTTATCTTCTACGCCACCAGGGAGTAGGGGACTCTTTATCGATTTGTGAATCTTGTGGAGCGAAATCCCAATGAACCTCACATGATATCCCATGAGAGGGTGCAGTTGGTGGTGATCCCGAGCATGGATTGGGAAGACATCAAAAGAATAGTTGTAATGACTGAACATAAATTTTTTCAATCCTATTGTTCCACTTCGTATATTCTGTTGTCACAGACTAGCATTAGAATAATATTTTCACAGCTCAAATAACTGAATGTAGAGGCCTGATAGGTCACCCAATGGCAATTGTGTTCAATAATGATTGCGAGTGCAATCATACCGTGAATTTTCCAGAGAATAGTTGTTTACTTTCACACCTTTGCAGTAGATGTTGAGAAGTTGGACTCCTCACGGATCGTGTTTTCAAATTGTTTTGGATTTGTAATTAAGTAACGACCCATCAACACACTAACACAAACATCCGTCGCATTAACTTGTTTCTGTGATATGTATTTCCTTCAATTATAATTCACAAGGGATTACATTTCGATTTAGGTATGTGTTCATTTATGTAGGCATTCAGACGACATTTGATGAGTACAGAACACTTGTAATTACAATTTGATCAACTTTGTTAGGATTTGTCAGCGTCACTAACTACAGTCTTTTCAACCCTACCCCACTCTACTACGCTACTCTGTCGGTAGCTGAAATCGAAATAATGAACCTTTCGTCTCTAAGCAGCGTAATGGTTGATGCTGAAGCTACTGGAATTATTACATTTGGTTTTCGCTTTCACGAAGGCACTTCAAGTAAATTGTTCTTGTTCTATAATTGCTTAGACTGGATATATGGTACAAACCTTATTTTATTACGTTCTGCTATAGCGAATGAAATGCATGGAATCACCATTAAACATCAGAAGAACCAGATTCTTATCACACATTCCTTAACTGCATCTTTGTTGTCAGTTTGTGACGGCTAAACTACGTACAAATTGAAAGTTTCCGACGTGTAACTCTATCATGAATGAAGGGCGGAATATATGCAAAGTGCATATATTTGCATATTTTGCATATTTTTACAAATTTCATAGAAAATTGCATATTTCGACAAAAATAAAATTTGTGTGCATATTTTTATGTTTTTCGTTTTATCAAAAGATTAAGTGCGACCCTTGCAGATAATTGAAATAATTTAAAAGGTGGGTAGGTTTTATTATCATATGGTTTATGGACTCATTTTATTATTATATGGTTTATTGCCGGCATTTATTGGATATTTAGGAATTTCCAAGTAATCAGCTTGCCTAATTCACCGAACAGAAACAAGACAAGAAGGTTCACTTGAAGCTCCACCCCTAATGTTGTCTATTTCGCTGGCACACTTAAATAATCCCTGGTGGTGCCAAGTCGTGTTTGGTGGTAGTAAGTATTGTCACCGAACAGAAACTTCTGTTCGGTGCGCGAATGAATTCATAACAAAACTTTCTTTTTTGGGGTCTAGTTGGAATGCGGCGGCTAGCTTTTATAGTTCGGACTTCAAAGTATCGACGCCAAGTGAACCTTCTTGTCTTGCTTCTTTTCGGTGCCTAACTGGAGAGCAAATGTGGTCTCTTCTTTTGTATTTATATTGTATAGTTTAGTTTGTCGATAGATTCCAGTGTGAAAAGAGTGATTTCAAAAATATTTATCTCAAACGCCTAAAATGCCGAAAGCCGCTTCGTGGATTGAAAATTTTCCTGAGTTGGAGTTTAGTGGGGATAAAGTGTTTTGCAACGTTTGTGCCAAAATTGATCAACACTTGAAAACAGCTATGCATAAAGCTAAGTTGCAGAAAAATAAATATGTGCCTGTTCAGCAGTGTGTGCAAACGCATTTCAGAATGTCAAACCAAAGAGTGAAAAGTAGGTGTTTCATCAAGACTTATGTAAAGCTTCAGTCGCAGCAAATATACCTTCGAAGAAACTGCAAAATACACAATTCAGAGATTTTTTGCAAAAATATTGTACCTAATCAAAACATTCCTGACGAATCCACACTTAAAAAGAAGTATGTGCAAACAGAATACGAAACCGCATTGGAAGAAATTGAAGTTTCACTGGGCGATGAACATTTTTATATTATTGTTGATGAAAGCACAGACTCATGTGGTCGATATATCGCACATGTTATTATTGTAGGGCTTCAAGAAAATGAGCCAGGGAAGCCATATTTAATATATTCTAAACAGTTAGACAAAACAAATAATGTGACCGAAACTCGATTTATTCAGCAGTTCTCTATCAAATTTTTTTTTACCAAATCCAGTTCCAGTAGAGAAGTTTTTAGTGTTTTTGTCTGACGCAGCGCCGTATATGGTTAAAGTAGGCCAAAACTTAAAAATATTTTATCCCAATATGGTACATGTCACTTGCCTTTCACACGGGATAAACAGAGTTGCAGAAACTATTAGAACCGCATATCCCTTGGTGCACAAATTAATTTCAAATGTAAAGAAAGTGTTTTTGAAAGCACCTCTGAGAGTGCAGATCTATAGAGAGAAATTGCCAGGAGTTAGTTTACATCCAGAGCCCGTAATTACTTGATGGGGAACATGAATTAAGGCCGCCATATTCTACGCAGACCATTTTGAAGCCATTAAAGACACAGTTTTAGATTTAGAAAACAATTCACAGTGTGTAGTGCAAAGTCAAGCAGTATTCAAAAATGAAATTTAGCTAAGGAACTTGTTTTTATTAAGGTTAATTTTAGTTTCATATCAGATATAATAACTTCGTTAGAAAGTAGGAATATGAGTTTGAGAGAATCAATTAATATAGTTGAAACTTTTTCTGACAAATGCAAAAAAGTTCCCGGTGATGTAGGAAATCAAGTAAGAAGTAAACTCGAAGTTATTGTGGGAAAGAATGAAGGCTTTAAGTATTTAATGGAAGTCAAAAATATTTTTGATACTAAACCATCCAACGAAGTAATACCTTGGCCTTATAACATAGTACCCAAATTAAAATATTGCCAGATCACATCGGTAGATGTTGAAAGATCTTTTTCTTTGTACAAACATATTTTTACAGACAGAAGGCAAACAATTTTAATGGAAAATTTTGAAAAATATATCGTTATAAATGCATTTTATACTATTTCAGGTTGAAAATTTTACCTATTATGTTTTTCTTTTGATTTTACTCAAAATAAATAATTTTTCTAAGAGTCGGCGTTTCTTTATTTCCATTTTTCAATGTTATATTCAAGGAATATAATTGCATATTTTGACAAATAAATGCATATTGTTGCATATTTCAAAGGAAAACTATGCATATATATGCGCATATTTCAACTGAATTGACGTACATATATTCCGCCCTTTAATCATGAATAATACTTCAAGCTAAAGATCAATTGTGTACAACCTACTGTGTAGTTCATAGCTTACCATTGTATCGCCAATTAACAATTTTTCATTCAGATCAATTAAAGACTCAAACATACATTGGAAACATAAGCATTTGGCGCTGAAAAATGCATATTTGCTCTATCGTTTTATCATGGAATATGTGCTGTTACTGAAGAGATTTATACCACGAATGTATGTACCTCCGGGTCTTCATGTTTCCTGCCATTCAAAATCATAAGTAAAACTTGGAACTTTTCATGGTCCCTCAAACCGAATATCTTCTTCTTAATTGAAAATTTCTGAATGCTTGTAATATTTCCTATAAAATGATTATTCTAGCACAATATGTATTTGAGAACAATCATTATATATCCCCATTGTGGAGGCCAACAGTTCTTTTTTATTTAAATTCAGCTAAGGTGAGAAATTTAACCTACTTTGCATTAAAGAAATGAGTTTGAAGCTGAAAGGCTGGAAGTGACAATCCGATTCTTTAGCATCTATTATTTCGCTCCCCTCGAGCGATTTTCTGAAAAGATAGAGTCCTTCCAATTAGGTATACAATGGTAAACAGAGTCACGAGCTATTGCCAGTAACCAATTGCTCCATTATTCTCTTTTGTAGCTGTGAAACGTATTGCGAATTCTATTGTTCCACGGATTAAAAGTGACTTCTTTTGTTTCATCCTTTATTTGTTTATTTGTTCGTTAAAATACGCGTATGCGGTTTTACGAGCGGTTCTTATTGTCTTTCCATTGATGTTCCTTCGTATCATTTTAACCAGAGTGCATTGTGAATTCTTTCTTGGCAGCGTATGCATGCATGTATTAAAATATTTGTAGAAATATATAGGTACGTGTGGAACGGTAAGTTAATATGATAAGTATACACAGTTTCGCCGAGCATGACGATATTTGGAAACATCAGTTTGAAAAGGACGGAATTTGAACACAATGTACGGAATACAGAGAATCCAGAATTTCCTCCAGTGCATGAAATGAAAATTCACATGATAGCACATTAATTCATTTTATGCAACTTTCAAGAAAAATTCGAATGCCTCTACCAACATTCTAGCGCAAGTTTACAGGTACACACGAACATTACAGGTTTTCCTCTGTAGTAGTCAAAACATTATAAAAAAAATTAAGCACCCAGTCATGAGGTGATCACTTGCGAAAACCGCTCCACAAAAAATGAGTTGTCTATTACGTGCCAAGAGTTATTACACACCCCAGCATATCTTTATAATCTACAAAGCTTGGATTCGGACCTATCCTGGAGTACTGCTCAAATCTTTGGAATTTAGCTCCGAAACATACGCCAAAGCTCATAGATTATATTCGGAGAACAGCTATTCGTCTGATTACTGATTTCACACGAATTTACTGACCTATCTAGAACATCGTAGAAAAATGGGCGATCTCCCTCTTTTCTATAGATATTTTTGTAGTCGGTACTCATCGGAAATATCGCCTATTATTTCACTACTAGCGAATCCAAGTACGCATCCTCTTTATTGTCAAGCTCGAAACTAGCTAAGCGTATTATTACCATACCTACTGAATTTTGCTATCGAACTGAGAAGTTGTGGAAAATCCACACTTTCAAGAAAAATGTTATTGCCTACTCTTCCTCTACACTCCACCGTTGACTCATACGATGTTCTACGGACATTATAGGTTGTCCCCTTGTGTAGTCAAAATATACAACAAAATCAGCCATGTAATGAATATGATATCATATAATACTGCTATTTCAACCTAATTTCTAATAGAAGATAGCTGTATATTTATAAGCTGAATTTCGCATAACTGTATTGTTAATTTTAATATTTCTTTATTCCAGACATTTTATACATCAACAAGGAACCATCACCCACCATCAGGTATGTATTCTTTATGTCAAAAACTTAAATCATTCTTCGATATTATCTAGATACTGAGAAGACTAGTCTAATGAGATGAACATGAACAACGTCTAAGAATGAAGAACTTTTATCCCTAAATAATGCAGAGTATACCAATATCTGTAATCAAAATTATTATGACGCAGAAAACTACCAAAAATGGGTACATACACACATGTACCCACACTTACTTACACACAATTTATCACACATATCTCATCTTGAATAGTAGACTTCCGCGGATAGGTAATGTTGAAAATTATTTGCTTCCGGATGGATTCCGCGTCACAATAGCACAACTCAACTTTTGAACGAAAACTCATCTTCGACCATCATATTCTGGTTCAGTAATTTTGTTAGAATGGACAAAAATGACGAATTCGGAAAGACGAAAATATACGAGAGATTCATTTGGTTCCACTCTATCTACAAAAAGTAACTGTTTGGTGTGGATTTTGATCCAGTGGAATCAACGGCCTTCATTTCTTTGAATATGAGTCAGAAACAGTGCTTGCCTTTACATAAATTCGGCGAAAATCAGAGATTCTGAGACTTCATTACATCAACTGGACACCGAGATTGTGTGATTTAACGCTATTATATTTTTGTATACCGTCGTGAAGTCTCTGGTCAATGTGGATATACCATCAAACTTGTGAACATTATCCTTAGTTGATGTTGATATCTCAAGCATCATAATAACATACCAAAGTTGAGGATAATAGTAATGTAGTGACGGGTAGCATTTTCTTCAACTTTCTCATTCCCTGTATAATTCAGCAAGTCATAAAATAAAAGAAACGAACTACTTTATATCTATTAGTGATGGTTCCGGGAACAACGAAATCATGTTTTGTCTCTTTTATCATTTATTAATAGCATAAATTGTTACAGGCCGTCAATTTATACCGACAGAGATTCGGGTCATATATTTCTATTGTTAGCAAGAATGAACTGAGATAAATAAAAACCTTCTTGCAATTCTTGATTACACCAATACCCAGCGAAACGCTACTCTAGTATTATAAATATTACTTCTTCTGCTGCTTCTCCAAAAAAACTAGGATCAGAGTTTAGAAGTCTTTTACAAATGATGCCATTCATCAGAAGGACGATCTTTCTGGTTTTTTATGTAAAACGCAATGGGCCGTTGAAAAGAATGAGATTAGGAGACGTCGGTAATAAGTCTTGACTTCTCGTGTAATAGACGTATTAATGGAATCGTGTTTCAGAATTAGTTTCGAGACATATCTTTGTAATTGCCATTGCTGATTCATGAACTAGTTGGCTTGTTACACTTCATTTCAAAAATCGGATGAACGCTTTTGATTTAAATGAATATCAATATTCAATTAGAACTAATGAATGTATGAGATCTTATCACAAGTTTTAAAAAATATTAGAATGCTGAAGTCTTCAATATTACAAGAAAATATGTGAGATTTCCATTACAAACTACTTTTGAAAATCCAATCATAATTCTGTTGAAAGTGTAGCTCGTTCAATGTGAATGGAATGAACAAAACATCATCCACAAAGAATGATTAGTACACTGCACAAAGTTTTAACCAGAATGAGTGAGCTCATTTATTTCATTAGTTTGTTCAATATTGGGTAAAAATGCAGTTGCACGGTTGTGTCTTTTTACTTCCTTTATTATACGTAGAGTATAGTGTGAGCGCAGAAAAAATTACCGGATTTTCGCGGATATATCCGTTTTCAGCATATAGGAATAGATATGTAATATTTTAGACATGATGTCTGGGCGTGCGTTGTATGTGTGTGTGTGTGTGTGTATGTGCGTCAGAACTGTATGGATTTTGGGCGCCTCAGCTCCGTTCAAAGTGGTACTTTTTAAATCCATCCTCAGTTCCCAAATAGAATCATATTATTTTATTGAACCGTAATGACAACAGTTCTGACTATGAAAATATATCACACTGATATAAGTGACCGAAGTTTTTATTTTACGATTCAATAACTTCATCGATGAGACATTAGTGTTTATAATATATACTTAGAACTTGAGTGAACGGGTCTGCTGTAGCGCAGAAGTTAGAGCCCTTGCCTCCTTATGTAGAACAGGTACCGGTATCGGTACCTGGATGTACGCAGATTTTCTTTGTCATTCTCTCGCTAACTATCTCTCTATATTTTGATCATCTGGAATGATATACTTAATCGAGTTATTGAAATAGTTATCCCTTTCGTGAAATAAGTATTCTGTTATTAGATATTACATTCTGATAGCATGATACTTGTTCAAGGAACAATAAATATAGATAAGAATACGCATCTTACCATGTATCATATTCCTAAAATGCACAATTTCAACGCAAACCTCTTTTCCAACTCCAAAGAACAGACAAGTACCGGTCTTGATGAAATCTTGCAAGCTCGATATTCAAAACAAGAGGAAAGTCACTGTCTACATGAAATTGAACATTTTTGGTTATTAATGAGAATACAAATGTAATTGGAAAACAACTATACTTCTGTATTGAAATGATATTAATTTATTGTTGAAATTGCTCTGTTAAAATTCTTACTTGGGATGATGTATTGCCTCCACAGACCATAATGACTGCCCGACATCGCCAGGGGGTACTTAAGATCAGCTCATCGATTGTACATTAAGGCATGATAGTGCCCACCGCTCTCTTGTAGGACAGACTTGAATGTTTGAATTGAGCTTTCTCCACAGCATGACCGTACATGCTAAATAGGCCATAGTAGAAGGGCAATATCCCTTTCTCCGAAAGAATTTCTATCTAATCTGCAAAGCGAGGTCGAGCATTGTCGTGTGAAATATACATGACAATGCTCGTTTATGATATAAACTGACTTTGCAGCAACAGCATATGGTTGCAAGTACAACAATAATTTGTTAAATGTAACTACTTTTAGAAAAACCAGGTGCGTCTACGACGCAAAACGATACCTGCTGAACACCGTCACTGACCATTTTCGTTAATTGTGGAATTTCTGGATGTGACTTGCCGTGGCTGCACTTGCACGTCATACTCTCCATATCCTCGTGTCAGGCTGAAGTCTGAATCGAAATTTGTCAGTGAACAGAATGTAGGACCTCTTCGCTTCCCATTCACGTCCCCCTGAGCACTTGCTCGGGTGAAATATGTACATGCAACGCTACCATTATGGTGCACCTTCATTAGCCTCTGGAGAGCATGTCTTTGATCCACCCAACCAAGGTACAATCGATTCTGTGTCCCTACATATCATGGCACAATGACTCAAGGGGAGCATTGTAGAATGCATTTTCTATGTCCAAGAAAAAGCCTAGAACGACTGAAAGTTCCTTCGATCTGGATAACCAGATGATGAAGGGCCGACTCTGTTGATTCACCTGTCTGGTAAGCGTACTGTCGACGGTAGAGCGGGACATCCCATCAAGCGTGATTTTTGATATCCCTATCAATCACCCTCTCTCTGGTGGAAGTTGTCGTCGAATCTCAGAGCGAGCGTCACTCTCTGCCTTTCACAGCGTCATGGGGGAACTACGCAGAGCAAACCATCACCTTCATTCTAACTATATCCACGGGGTGCCACATCTCAACCGCTAACAGATCCCTGTGACGGAATTCCGGCATCGGTAAGACGTCGACACCCTTTGTGAAGATGCATGCTTTCGGCACCTCTTCAGAGGTACAGTAGTTTAGCGTACCTCCTGCCTGTCGTATGCCTCTTACACGACCGTGGTTAGTCCATGACTCGTACACAAATACTATTTTAACCTCAGAGACCCTTTATTCATTACGGCAGTTGATGACTTCCAGTGCTGTAGGTATGCTTGCGGAAGAAATCATTCCATCCCTTATTTTACCGTTAAAAATGCCCCTAGCCTGGGCAAGTGATCTAGAAAGGACCGAGTACCAAGTGAATCATCAAGTAAAACATTTATTATTTATTCAATGTGAGCACTCTCACATTCCCCGTACTTTTTTTCGTTTGAGTTCGAGTTCCAGAAATCTGTTAATGTGATACATTGCAGGATTATTCATAGATGCCGTGAGCTCTTTTGGTCTTTATACCTCGTTGAATGCGGGTTGATTACCCTGATATATAGATATTATCAGCAGATATTCTCCATTAACTTTGGAAATATGCTTGTTGCACTGATGAGCTCTATGAGAAGAGCAAAACAGCTGTCTGGAGCTATAGGTTTGTGACATTACTGATTGATCTGGACTAGAAATACCTTATCGTAATTAATAATTACTTATTAAGTAAGTTTGAACTAAAAAAGACAAGTATGTATCATCAATTCTCCAGAAGCTGATTCAATCTGATTAGGGTCAGAAGAGTTTATTATTTGGTTATAAAATTATTGAATTTAGATATATATTATTTGTTGTGTGAAAAACAACTGTATCATTTCAAATTCAAGATTATCTTTTATATAACTTGGAATTTGAAAATTTATATTGTATCGTAATGACAGTTACTCGATAAAATGGTGATATGTATAATTACTTCACGATGATGGTTAGTGCCAAATCATAATGTGATTAACATGTGGGTATTCCAGAATGGGAAGGATTTATCATGATATACAGGATGTCCCATTTTAATCCGCCAGTAGCGATAATTCTGAAACATTGCATTGAATCAAAAAGTGTTTCGAATGAAAAGTTAATGGTTCTGAAGGGGACATCTGATGCCGTAGACTTTGCCCCCCCAGCCCCCCAAGGGGGGCGGGAACAGGGGGCAACTTTAAAATCTTAAATGGAAACCCCTATTTTTTATTGCAGATTCTGATAGAGGGTTAAAAAGTATGTAAGTTTTATCCGAAACATTTTTTTATTGGTCGAGAGATGGCGCTGCAAATGTAAAAATTAGGTTTTTTGTCAATTAAATTGCGAAAATCGTCACGTAATTAACTGTTATTATTACTTAAGACTTACTCACAACCTTACAAGGTTGTTTTTTTCTCAGCCTGCCCAAATACTACCCCCGCGCCCCCCCCCCCCCCTACAAAGACGTAAAGTATTCAAAAATAGCGATTGAGTACTTATTTTTCAAATTAAATAATGGTAAAATAATTCAAAAAAGAGTGTCATTTTTTTTTCAAACAGTGTTTGACCGGGCCCCCCACATAGCCCCACTCCCCCTCCCACTCCCCCCCTGGGGGAGGGGGGCTGGTGGCAACTTCAGAATCTTAGATGGAAACCCCTATTTTGTACCTCAGACTCGGATAGAGTTTTAAAATGTAGGTCAATTTTAGTCGGGGTATTTTTTAAAGTTGTTGATAGATGGCGCTGCAAACTTGAGAAAAAATTAAAAGAATTTCTCTATCACACAGTAAACGAATTTCTTATTTAGAAGATTACTATTTTTTAAAAAGGCAACAGTATTTTTCATGGCATAATTAAATTGAAATAACTCAATTAAAACCGCCGGCATTAGCGTTACGCAATTAAACTTGCACTCGGTAAAATCAAATAGGCGCCCTCGGAAAATCCACAAAAATACACACTTTTTAATTGGTTGGTAACTCGGATGAATCTTTGACTCTTGACAATTTACACAATTTTCCGGTAACGAGTGCACGTTAACGCGATACCAAATTCACAAAAAACACAAATTGTTTCTGCCTCCTCATTAAAAACAATTTACATTTAAAAAATCATTACTTCGCGCCAAGTTATCGCAGAATCTAAAATTTCCGATTTGTCGATTGAGTCGAAGATATTTTTACGCGTCCTTTATTTTACCGAGTGAAGTTTTAACAAATTTACATTTGCAGCGCCATCTCTCGACCAATAAAAAAATGTTTCGGATAAAACTTACATACTTTTTAACCCTCTATCAGAATCTGCAATAAAAAATAGGGGTTTCCATTTAAGATTTTAAAGTTTCCCCCTGTTCCCGCTCCCCTTGGGGCTGGGGGGGCAAAGTCTACGGCATCAGATGTCCCCCTCAGAACCATTAACTTTTCATTTGGAACACTTTTTGATTCAATGCAATGTTTCGGAATTATCGCTACTGGCGGATTAAAATGGGACACCCAGTATTATAAACTAAATAACCACAATAATTATTCAACTATGAAGTGATTCTTTTCCATTAAAATTAGTGAGAAATAGTTATATCTATTTCAACATGATAATTAATCAACGATTTCAGTCAAACATCAGAAATTTGTTGAATTAAATCATTATTATATTAGGCTTCTAAGTTTCAGCCTGAGATCAGGAGTATTGTTTGTTGTAAATATTCAAAACTAGATATGTATAACTAGATTACTACATGTTATCCTAGATATAGAGTAGAAATTTTGCTAAATCAATGAACATCATGAATATGAAATATTGTGCTTTAGACCAATGTATTTAGCAACATGTACGTAGAATATATGTTACCATTCGACATTATATATTTAACGCAAGAAAACGTGAAAACGTGAAAATCTAGATTTAGGACGGAAGGAAGTTTGACAAAAATTAATATAAAGAAGAAAAGTAATCCACATAAGAATGTATCTTCGACATTGTGGAAAACTATTACAGCAGCAATAACAGATACGGCAATAGTGCAGGTATGTAAGACTACAAATGACAAAACGATTACATTTTTGTTCAAAAGACATGATTGTAAAAAATAATGATATAAATACTCAGTAAATACAATCACAGTGATACCAAACGTGGGAAGTAGAATAAAAGTAGGAATATTAAATACAGCAAGCATATCAATTATTACCAATGACATGAAGAACACACAAATCCCAGACTAGAATAATAATAATTCGACCATTACTTAACAAATTATTCCCTGTGATATATGTATCTCTATATAGGTGGACTGTGAAGAGGGAAATCCAACAATGAAAAGAACGTAAACCGTCAGCTTACATTTTTTTACCGTTCCTTGGGAGGTGTAAAATACCGATAAGGGATTTATCTTCCATGAATCCTAAACCAAGTAATCTGTAAGTTATTCCATTTCCTCAAATTGGATGTTATGAGACTTATCTTACAAACAACAATACTTGCTGGAATAAGGTTGAGTAAACAAAGTTTTTATGAATAAATTGTATTATTAGATATAGGTAGGTAGTCTTAAGTCATCAAAAAGTTGAAGTGAATCATAGCTAGTACTAGTTAGCGATAGTATGAAGTCAAAAGTTATGATGCCGGTTATTTTTAATATGAACTAGTAAATCCACATATGGTATAATTCCACGTCTTCCGATCAACCACTAATACCTAACCTGGATAACCTCTGACTATCTATAGCAGGTCAAGCTACCACAATATACATAACAATTTCCTGATTATGGATACAACTTCCCCTATTTAACATAGAATCATGAAAATGAATATATACGTGAAAATTGAACCATATGTGCAATTCAAACTCACATCCCTGGATGTCTGGTCCAGTGTGTAGATCAATGATAGAATCCTGATTCTTTATTTCTCAATAGAAATGACTGAGGAATTTTTTGATAAGTACGAGTTTCTTTGCTATGTTCAAAATAAGGACTTTTAGAAGCGGTTTTGACCTGCCGGGTTTCATTTGAACTTCGAGGCAACTTGTACCAGTATTTCTTCATTAAACGAATCCATGAATCACATGCATTCTCCCAATTATAATAATTGATCTTAGAAAATATCATGAGATTCGGCAGTTGAGATATTTTTCCATATGAGGAAAAATCCAGCTGGCATGTCGTCGATTCGAAGTTTCTCTATGCTGGACTGACAGACTATGATATTACCACGTGTTAGTTTTTTGGTAGAGCTGAATGTTTTCAAGTGAATATTTGTTTGGGAACGGGAGACATGGCATATTTCCGAGGATTTTTATTTGAGATAAGTTGATTGTAATTTGAAAGAAACAAGATTGACAAAACTGACTTATTGAAATTCATCAAAACAAATTAACGAATAAAATAAAATATGACGCTATTTAAAATGAGTACGGCAAACTTGGTAATACATATTATATCGATTAATAATAAAATAATAAATAATTTCAAAATGAGCTCAGTTAATTCAAAAGATATGATGATAAATATTCTTAAGCTCAGTTCAATTAATTTTTTGATTCTTCATTATATGTGAATGAAAAAACACGAGAAGAAAATTTGAATATCCAAATTTTCCCCTTTTAGTAATGAAATAGCATGGTAAATGAACTTGTCCTGCAGAATATTGAACCCTTATGCTGACATCACAGTTTTATTTATTATTTGCAATATAAAAGTATCTGAGAAAGAAAGTAACACTTACTGACAGGGAATGGTTTAAAATAAGTCTTGTAATCAGATAATACATTGAAATAAAATATCTGAAAGATTATACTGGGAATATATACTATAATAGTTTGCAACAATTTGCTACAATTATACAAACTTTCTTCATGGGAACTTCGGTATCACCTTAGTAGCATTGTTATTTCCATCAATCGCAATCTACAGTTACACCGTTAATGCGACTTGTTCTATGATTAACAGGAGACTGTTCTGATGTGAATATGGTTCATAATTATTATGTAGCGCAAGAGACTCGAACTTGTTACAAAGTTTACCGGAATAGTTTGAATCCTACTCACAAGCCTTATATACCTCAGGAGATTTGTTAACATGCTAATTTCATCTACCGTCTATTGATTGTTTTCTGCACTTTCCTTTCAGTTTTAATTAAATGGGTTGCGATATACGAAACAAGCTGTAAGGGAATAATAATTCTCTTCGAGGAGCGTGGTCGAAATTCCAAAGTTTATAATCAAATGTATGTTCTTAGCACGCTGTTACACTAATACTGTGTGTGGCGATTCATCACAGAGTCGCAATTAGACAACCTAGTTGAGAAAGTTGTTAGTTCAATATAAATTGATTTCCCCTACCCCGTGTTAGCCGGGCTTAAAATCAGGTCATTGTTACGGAGAGGATGAATTTACAACTTTTCTTCAAGGAGTAGATCAGTTTGTTAAGATAGTCGATCACCATGAGATTCCATTCAATCGTTTTTATTCGAATTCGAAATTTGCTCATCACAGAGTATGTGTCGAAAAAATTTTCATCCTTTGTAATCATAATTTAACAGAAAATTGTCGAAGTAGTCAAGTATGTTACTTCCCTGTCCATGAAAAATAGTGGGTTTTGTTCTGGGAATGCTATTACATACCGCAGATGATTATTATCATTATTATCATTATTATTATCATTATTGTCGAACGAGGCATTGTGGTCCCTTAATGCATAGGCCAGAGCTCTTTACACCTCGTGTCACGTGAGAGCTAGTGGAGCTGTTCCCACTCGCTAGTATTCACTGTTACCAGAGTGCGATTCCTACTCGAGATTATTCACCATGCTCCCTCACGTGAACGATTTCTGAATAGGCTAACACCAACCTAGTGATATATATTATTCAACGACTGCCTGCAACCGTCCACTAGTTACCTCTCTGCCAAGTATTCTGATCTGATCCAGTAGTGGATTGTTTAGTTGATGTTACTCTTCTAGATGCCCTCCACTGGTTCAGGATATATTAAAGGTTCTTTAACAACTAGTTTGACAAGCTCATCGGCTATTTCGTTCCATCTTATTCAAAATTGAGTAGGGTCGCAGGATAGGGTGAATTTGCTCCGTCTCCAATAAGATTCAATGGCATGTTGATGCACTCCCATACCAGCTTCGAGACGTAGAGAGGGCTGCTTTGCTGTCTGTTCATATGCTGATGTGGGTTTGCGTTCTTTCTTCCAGAGCTGTTTGGAAACAGCGCGTTTTTACCAGTATGTTCGACCGAGGATTTGAGGGGTTTTTGTTTGTCCAGAGATAAAGTAATACCTTTACCTGGGCGTTTGCAGTATATCCCTGCTTCCAATTGTCCATGCTTTCTGCCTTCATCAGTGAACCAATTTCACAATTGGTTGGCAGGGCTAATTGATTGCTGTCTATCCAATCTTCTCTGAAGGCTATACATATATATGATACTCCTTACCAAATGTGTAACGTTGTGTCATCCCATCCGTCCTCATTGTGTAAATGGGGTGTCTTGCCGCCCCTTTCATAGTCAGATGGAATGGTTCCACCTTCATTAGAGCTCAAAGTCCAGCCGTGGTTACAGATGATGAATATTTAAAATTATTAGGTACAAGTTATGAAGGTCATTATAAGATAGAGGCAATGTATGGTTAATAGATAACAGATATGAATGTCCAACACGGAGATGTGAGCTATAAGTGAATTGTCATAGGAAGATGGGTTGTAAGTTCATAACCAATGGGATGGGTATATCTAATATATCTGCATACATTGACATGTCTCAAAAATTCACCCCACATCTTTCACAGTTTGATATGACAATTCTGTTTTGTTCAAGAAGTGAGAGGAGAACATTTTGTCTACAATTGTAATTGAATTTGGAAGTTTAAGCTATGGTGTATTTTCCTCTGCAACTTCTCCACCATTGAAAGAGACCGCATCTTGAAAGAAAGCATACTATGACTTTTTCTTTGAATTCCATTGCTAATTCCAGTTATGTTTCGAGTTTGTATCATCAATTGAAGTGAGGAGCAGTCCTTGATGCATCTGTACAGAACGGAAGAACTTCTTCAACCAATTGTAACATATCCGAATAGTACCTCGCTTCATATCTACTTCTGTTTTCACCCGTATGGGTGTAATCACAAGAAATATACAAGCTACTTTATTCATGATCATTGGATGATTTTAGTCCTTGAAAATAACCAACATGTATGAGCAGAGCTTCGACCGTGCTCAAAAGGTCATGACATTGTAAACAAGTTTCCAGAAGTGCAGAATATGAAAATACTCATTTCAAAGAAATATTCTCCTTTGAAGAGAATTAGGTACATGTTTCGTTATTAGAGCTAAGACTTGAAGAAATGTTGTTTATGCTGAATTTCCGGTTCCGTACCAACTGTTGATTCTGTTCCAGCATTTGAATCACATTTTTTACTCCAAATAACAGAGGGAACGTGTTTCTTTCCGATCACGATAGAGTACAGAGGCATTGCAGCAATTACAATTTTGTTGTATTAAATAATAGAATTAGTTGATATCAGTAGCCGCGTTTCAAATTAGAAATACGGAGAAATAAACTCACTACAGTAACGACTGTCGATCGACTTTATATATAGGAGATATTCTCAATTCATTCTCAAAACTTTCAGATGGAACGCTTTCCCTCAAAGGCCACGAGGATAGGTTATAACTGCAAACTGCAGTAATACTCAGGAGCATACAAATGCACTCTGTGAAATGGAAAATTTTATGTTGAAATTTACTTGCGGGATATTATTACTCTTGTTTGGCTGCTTTTCATTTAATACAAGTGGTGTTGAAAACAACAGGAATAAACGGAAAGCGGAAAGTTTCAAATAATGTGCTGATCAGTATTTTGAATAACAGTAGTTGAATGCACAATTAGTAATAGCTGTTATACAAGAATCATCGGGACATGTTGATTATGAGTAACTAATCCTTGAATATTATGAAATGAGTTTTCTCTTAGTTCCGAGTGGAGGGTAGTTGAATTTAAGTGATAATTTAACCGGTCAAGGTTCTTGGCAGGTTTGATAAAACTATTTATCCCATGTCCAATATTTTGGATAGTTTATAGAAACACCAGGTGGAATTCGCACCCACATCCCCGAGTTTCTAAACCAGCATGTTCACCAATAACATCACTCTGCCCACGACCTTCTTGATTTCTTCGGATGTTGAGTCTTGTGGAAGGGACAAATTATGATTTTCTACTATAATGTGAATGCATCGCTCTTCTGCTTATGATGTCGTGAATTTTCACCTCCATCTTTCGCATATGCCACTCAAGTTTCTTACCAATGAAGATTTTGTCGTTGGGGAAGAGGTATTACGAAGACGTCGTAGAAACCTGTTAACGTGATAACGATCTGATCATTTGCTTTGTTAAGTTCTTGTTGTTCAAAAGACTTACTGTGATGTAATGCATTGCGTTCATCTGTCTTTATTGTCTCGCCAGGTAGAGCACGCACAAGGATCCGTACCTCATGTTCATCAGGTCGTGGCTTGCCTCACGACTCGGATGCGCAGGTCCCCTCTGACTGAGATACGCCCCTCTGAATGAGATACGATGCATAGTTTGAGTGGTTGTTAGTTGTTCGGCGTACTTTATTCGTGAAAGGGCATCCAGACGCCCCATATTTCCCAACACATTGGATAAGGGAGGCTTGCTGACTTGCTCCGTCAATTTTTGACTACTGCTTCCGTATAGGCCACTCGAGTTCCTTACCTGTGGAGACTCTTCGCCGGTGAAGATGTACTACGTATGACGTCGTAAATGGCACTATTCATGGCGCTACATACTTGCCTCCCTTGGCAGCCTGTTGAGGATGAGAATCTGATCATTCGCTTTGCCAAGTTCGTGTTGTTACAAAGACTTGATGTGGTGTAATGTCTTCGATTTATCCGTGTTTGGTGTTTATGTAAGGTAGAACGCGCATGAACATCCTCACCTTAGGTTCATCAGTTCGTGGTTCGGCCTCCTGAGCCGGAAGCACAAGTCTTTGGATGTATTCACTCTGACGGAGATACGATGATTGAGTGGTGGCGGAATTCTCAGGATGCATCCCTTAAAACGAGCCATGTAACCCCTCTGCCTAAGACTGCTGTTGATGTGTAATTTAACAGAATCTCATGCCTCAGATTGTCAGTTCACTCAAGCCCCTTGATCCTTAGGGGATTGGGTATTGGAGCCATTCAAGATTTATTCCGTCGAAGAAGGAAGTTAATCGTCTAACCCGATGGCCGATATTTGGGAGTTTGTGGCAGCTCTTTTAGATAAGCACGAATGCTATCACCCGATTTATACCTCAACTGGATTTAGGTGATATCGCTTCTCATTAATACTACTCTGCCTAATATATTGTTATGATTTCATTTCCTAAACAATAAAATGATAAAATTAGAACTTACCGGACATTGAAAATCAGAAAAGATTAATAAAAAGATATTATATGGAATTAAATACAATGTTAAAAGTTAAATAATAGTAAGTATAATATAATGGACAATGTAAAACATAATAAACAACAATGTAATTAGAATAAAAGTGAAAAACAAGAACTTCAGTGAAAGTGAATAAACGTACAGTGTTACGAAGACAGAAATCATAATTAAAATGATTACAAAAACTATCATGAGATAGCACAAACTATTGAAAAATGTAATAGATATAAGTTAGGATTAGTAAATTTGAGTTATATGATGTCAAAGAAATGTTATTGATATGTTATATTATGTATTGGTTTTTGATAATGGCAACTGTCAAATTTATAATAATTGTAGGAATGATCATATTAATAATAATCTAATCATAGGTTATCTTATACCAAAGTGTGTGGAAAAATGTAGGCAATATGAATTTAAAAAGAAGGAATCATTATCATTTGAAATAAGATGAAAATCTCCAATAATTAAAAATTTAAAGAATACTAAATTCTGATTGGTCGATGCAATTTTATAGACGTCAGATTAGTAACAATGTAAAAGTTCTGTCAGTTTTTAACAATCAACAAAGCATTCTTGATAGGGAAACTAAGCACCTCATTGGTTATTTTTGAAAATACTTGGCGTCCTTTTTGAAGGCCTATAAAAGGATTCTGAAGATCAAGCCAAGTCAGTTAGCCATCAACATCTGAAGAGTCAAGGTACTCAAGCTAATCATCAAATTTCCGTAACCTTAGATTATTGGATAAACATCGGTGAACCCAAGTGTTCCAGTAGCTTCGTAAGGTTGGAAGTAACCGAAGCAAATAAGTAATTTATACAAGTCAAGTAGTGTTCCCAGTCTTCGAACAAAGTTTTTAAAAGTTATTATAACCATAATTCACAAGTAGCATCGTATAATAGTTAGTCTTCGACAACGTTCCAATGCATCATTCAAGGTTTTATATATTTTGAAAAAGAATAAGACAAGTTAACAATTATCAACAGTTCCTGATTTCTGAAGAAGTAACCACATTGTTAACCTGTGATTTGTGTATAGCAAAGTAATTGTGTCCTACGGGTAAAGTGAATTATCAAATTAATAAGAAAATCAAGCCAAGTGAACATTGCCTACATTTTTAAAAACATATTCTTGGATATAAACTAAACGTGAGTATATTTATCATTTCTCCATTGTATTATTATCTGTCTGTAAATCTGAAAGAAAGATTGTAGATAATAACTGTGTAAACAAATATAGATAGTAAATAATTGTGAGGTTAGATCATAGATCTATTTGAACATAAAATTGTTAAAATTAATATTCGAGATAAAAAAATGGAGTCATAGAAATTTAAATATAAAAGTTTTTAACATTCAAAGAACATTGTGTTCAATTCCATAGATATAAAATAAAAAGGTAAAAGTTCATTATTCAAATCATTAGATTTTTCGAATCAAAACAAACATAAGATTTCAAATACAATTAAAAGCTAGCCGGTAGAATTAATAATAATTCATAATTAAAGAATAAACTCAGTAAAGAGTTTTTATAATAATATATTCATATATAAAATTAAGTAGACCAAAATGGATTATCGAAGCTATTACAAACCAATAAATGGTCATACATCTCAAGAAAAATTACACTAAGATACATACATATATCTAAAATACGAGGACACTATCGACAAAGTATTGGTATCCAGAGCATAAATCAAACTAACAAGCAAAGTACCATATCATGAAACTGATACGAACATTATGCTAAATTGAAGCTTTCAAAATCACAGTTATTAAATTAGTCCAATAAAATAAAAATATTCAGAAATTAAAAATGATTCGATTTTTCCTTCGAAAGCCAATCAAGGCAGGTCACTCATACATGGTGGAAACCTATTGAGAATTTTGGAGCCTATCTTGATCTATTGATTCTATAGGAATCGATTAGGATATTTACACCATAGCGAGTATCACGACCATGTATCTTAGAAATATCTATTCAGGTTCCTTTCCAAATAAAGTAAACCTTGATGGTTATATTTATATACAAGCAACATTCATAATTTTCAACTGCTTATAGGGATCTGAAATGATGGTTAGGTACCTGCTTTACCATTCCAGTATAGCGGACGAGTTGTCACATTATTTGTTTACGTACATATAAAGCAATGCGTATATCTTGATTTTGTTTCTAATTTAAGAGGTGATCCTCACAAAATAGAAGGCCAAATTAATAAAAATAATGGTTCTATTTCAAGCATGAAATGTTCATGCAAGACAGGAAAAGAGGGACAGTGTAAACATGTCATGGCAACATTATTATATTGCTACAAGTAAGAGGTTATGTTAACATAAAAACATCAATATATGATTATTAATATTGTGATTATTATAAAGAAAATAAAAGTTACCGATTGACTGATAATTAAATCAAAGAAGTAATAAGGAACATTTTCAGCTTACAGTCAACCAGCAATCTGCACAGTTGGCTTGACAAATTAATTAAATGTAGGTATGTGAAATGAACGACTGTTTTAAAAGAATAATCCAAAGTTTAGAAGGAGATTATATTTCCATCTGTGAGGAAAGTAGTTTAATTATGATTTCTGGAAAAGTCATAGGAAATATCTATAACAGGTTCCAGAGTTCACGAAATATACACTTATGCCACTAATAAAAATGCCAATTGGAATCAAAAAAGTAATACGTACTTCAATACGCAAGAGTTCAGGAGTGAGTAGACAAACAGGGATTGCGAGTGAAGATAAAGCCATAGAAAAATTCATCTCAGTTTCAACAACAGAGGTAGTCGAAGTGGGTTAAATTATTTCTACAAAAAATTATTGGCTCGCTTACTCTGCTGATGGTGTAGTTGTGGAGAATAGTAAATCCAAGTCTTTACTAGAAATAAAATGTCCTGACTGTAAAATGATCAGAAATGACAATTGAGGAAGCTTGAAAATGTTTATAAGTGTATAACACAGTAAAAGAAATACAACTTGTTAGGTTAAGTTAGGTAAATAATAGAAATACAACTTGTTACTCTTTTGCACAGAAAAATGTTATCAAACGGGTTTCATTTATTGTTTATTATTCTTACAAGCTACTGAATGTACAATAAATTTTCAAGTTTTACTCCAAAATACTCCAAAAACTCTAGTAATACATATGTTTATATGTAAATAATATTTTTTGTGACAATTCGTTGTTTCGGAGTAGAAAACACCAGAGGGCGGTAATGTCATTTCGGATCCCTTATAGCCATCGCTGCACAATCGGTCTTATGGTACGGTTGCAGCCTAACACGAAAGGCCCTCCGCTGTAGTGCAAAGAATAGAGACGCTTGGAGTAAATTTTCTCAAACTAACAGTACATAATATGATATCAGAGCAATGCTGATGTCAGAGTGGGACCAGATCTGGTACCAACTAGGTTTCTCATTACAAAAATATGAGGATAGCTTGGAAGAAAGGAAATCAACGAAAAGGAACTAGGATATTTGCGTTCCGAGTAGACACCCAAGAACCTAACAGAAGCTGATTTGACTGACAAATTAGCTGAATAAGTCAAAATGAAAATTTTCAAATTCACCTTAGTAAATTATGATCACAACTAAAAACTGCTTATCATAAAACAATACAGAATACCGTTTTTGTACATTACAACGAATAGGGTCCAAGTAACCGCAAGGTACATAGATTCTGGAAACAATTAAGTGACATTGACAACGTCTGATGACAATTAGTTGTTTCGTGCTATACGTATAACATGTTCATATATATGCTTAATTATAAACATTAATAATATCCCCGGATTTGATTTATTCTCTCTAGGGGAGTCATTTTATTATCAAACTCTTTTCGGTAGTAATCTACTCTCCCCGCTGGTTGTACGAATAGGTATAGTTTGGTGTTTGTTAATTCAGGATATCGATTTCCAGTGATACTTATTTTAGAATCAGACGCAACTTTTTGCTTTAGTAACTCAGTTTTCCTTGAGGAGCCGGCTATTGTCTTCCAAAATACAATATTCAGCTTCTATTTCAGCTACGATACGTTTGTAAAGAGATATTTCCTTCGATCTCTCTGAAATAGGAGTAACGCCATTTTCTGGATTATAATATTATGCTGTATATTGCTTTAGTATTTTCACAGAATATTAGAAATTTCTCCTTCACAAAAGCAAGATTTTCCACCTAAGCACAACTTCTGTGCAAGATCTTACAGTTTCTTTGCATAATGGGCCACATTTCCGGCCATTAACAGATATAGTTTGAATTTCTTCAATTATTGAGATAACTCAGACCATTTACCGTAGGATTATTAAGATGAATAAACGTAAAAATTGAACTATAGGTGAGATTCGAACTCACATCGTGCCAAGTCCAGTGTGTGGACCAATCAGACCACTTTGGCTGATAGGATGGCATATCCTTGATAAATATATGCGATTCGACTCACCGCCTTCCTAGACCTTGATTGTTCTATATAAGTATCAAACTTTCTAAATAAGTATATTTTTCAATTTCTGGGAAGTGAACAGCTGTATGAGATTTTAGGTTGTTGCTAATTTTCGGTAGCAACAATAATTGTCTTATCAACATAAAAATGTCAGCCGTGTACAGTAAGTTTTATTGAGGTATTGACATTCAAGATATTTTCTGTTAAAATATTCAGAAAAAAAAATTACCTCGGAAAATACTAATTTAAGATTTAAGAATATTCAGCACAACGATCTTGAAAATTGTGGTAGAATCTTGAAAAATGAAGTGTTCTGTTCAAAATAATATTAGGATCAAAACTGGCAGTACAACTGGAGATGGTACCTATATGTCCATTGAATAGATCTCATCCCTTTTCATCTACAGGCAAATTTCCAGAACAATTCCACCAATTCTTCTATAGATTGATTATTATTTGATCGAAAGTTTGGAACATTATGATGTAGTCGTTTCTGTAGTATTACTCCATTAGATTAGTCGGTTCATTGTGAAACAATTTTACATAAGATTGTAGACTGTAAAGACATTTGATCTGGCTTCCAATAGTCCTAAACCATCCAAAAACTTGGAAGGCCCTATTTTGAGTGCATTCTTTAATTGCAATAACTTGTCAGAAATTTTTTATGCGTGAAATGTGAAACCGCAAAATCACGTTCCTTACAGTTGATATATAAATGGCCCGAAAACTATAGAAATATTATATGAAACTCAAGTAGATGGTCCCATCTACCTTATTTTTCACTGTTTACCATGGCATGAAGGTAGAGTGAATATAAACGAGGAGAAACGTATAGAAGAACCGCAGTAGAGAGAGACTAGCATTTGCTTCTTACCTCTATTCATATTTTAGGTGTATGAAATGTTCAATTCTTAGTTCGATATCCGTCAAAAATCTTAACAATGTATTCATATATAGTCGAGGAAATAAAGCACTAAAATGGGCCAAATCTGGGAAAGTTGGCACAGTTGGATGGATTGAGATGCGGTTTTCTGCATTCGATTCAGAAAGTGATTTAGAAACTTGGTCCGGTATTTTCGTTATGCGGAGAAAATTTGTTGCATTTCTAAAGCCAAAAATGCACTTTTTGAGGTGAATAAAAAAACGGACGATATCGACGAAATTAATGAAAAAAATTCTTTTTAATGTTTGTCAACTGTTCGAAAGGAGATATGAAGGTTGCTAGTGATGATAACGACATGAAAAAACTCTTCTGCAATACCTGGTGTACCCTGCGTCCGGGTAACGACGTCATCTTCTAGGAATTTGCTAATTTTTCTTCATAAAAGGTAACAAATTCTATCTCTCGGGGGTTTTTAAAGTCGCCGATCACGACTGCGACACTCACAATGTTCTGCAAGTTACCTGGGGGTATTTTCGGGACACTCGAACCCTGTGTATCCACATCATCTTCTAGGAATTTCTTGTTTTTTCTTAAATTAAATGTAATAAATTCTAGCTCTCGTGGGTATTCAAAGTTGCCAATCACGACTGTGACCCTCACAGTTTTCATGCATAGTCGTGATCGGCAACTTTGAAAATCCCCGAGAGGTAGAATTTATTACAATTGATTTAAAAAAAAACAGAAAATTCCTAGAAGATGACGTGGATACACAGGGCTCGAGTGTCCCGGGAATATCCCCAGGTAATTTGCAGAACATTGTGAGTGTCACAGTCGTGATCGGCGACTTTAAAAACCCCCAAGAGCTAGAATTTGTTACCTTTTATGAAGAAAAATTAGCAAATTCCTAGAAGATGACGTCGTTACCCGGACGCAGGGTACACCAGGTATTGCAGAAGAGTTTTTTCATGTCGTTATCATCACTAGCAACCTTCATATCACCTTTCGAACAGTTGACAAACATTAAAAATAATTTTTTCATTAATTTCGTCGATATCCAGGACCTCAGGACGGTAGTATACCCCCGGAGAGGTCCAAGGCGACCTCAGGGAATTTTTTTAATATCATATTCGTGTTCAGCGACTCCAAAAACCCCCGTGAAACAAATTTCAGTCCGTTTTTTTATTCACCTCAAAAAGTGCACTTAGAAAAATGCATTTTTTGGTTGTAGAAATGCAACATATTTCTTCCGCAAAACAAAAATACCGGACAAAGTTTCTTAGTCACTTTCTGAATCGAATGCAGAAAACCGCATCTCAATCCATCCAACTGAGCCAACTTTCCCAGGTTCAATGCTTTATTTCCTCGACTAATAGCTCTTTATCGAAAAAACATAATTTGAGGTCATAAAATTGTGACAACCTTTGTCGTACGATTATTTCAATTTTGATTGTACTGCATCGTGTCGCCTTGAGATATAGATATCTGCGACATCTTAGTTCATTTATCTCCATACGGTGCAGTTCACACAAGAAGAGGCATTTTATTTTCGCTGACTATTCGGTAACGCTGCATGAATATCGAAAGAGGCCTGTACGTGGCAAGTTTCTTAAAAAATATCGCCTCATGCTATACGACCAATTCTAATATAAAATCTCAACATGCAGCATCTTAAAATACCTTAAGCATGCAAACTTTCTTGTTTCATTTTGGAAGGGATTCAGTCTACGTATGCTATCTTCTTCCTCTGGATATTCCATTTTCAGAAAAAATGCTGGACACGCATTTTATCACAAATATATAGGAACGAAAGTTATTTATTCTAAAAGTGATATTGAATTATTCTCATTCATTAATAACCAAAGCAATTTCATCATTAGGGGAATTCCATTTCTTCTTCGTGGTAATAACCCGATTCAAGAAGTTCTTAGAAAACACGCTTCAATAATTCATATGGTCGGGAGGATTATCGAAGGTATATAATATCAATTCACAGAATCGGCCTTTACTCGGTCCAAATCAATTAAAATTGAAAAGTGATGAACTGTGATCTATATATCACTAAGTTCCCTAGCTCGTAGGTACCGAAAATGTACCGTAAGCAATTAGAAACAGATAAAGAAGTGGCAGGTCCCTGGAGTTTAGTTATGGAAGACAGAATTTTTGTTTTATGATCGTTTTATTCCCAATTTACTTTTCGTAATTCCTTGTAGTTAGTGACTTTATCCTAATTCTAAGGTCAAGTGTACAAAATTTCATCAAGATTGGTACTTTTCTTCTTTAAGGACTGAGAAAATGAGATGACGTAGTTTCTTCAGAAATCCCAAGTAGATAGTTACTTTCCTCTTGTTTCAAAGATTAAGTGTGTAAAATTTCATCAAGTTCTAAACTTGTCTGCCCTAAGCGGTGAAAATGGGGATTATAGTAGCTTACTCTGATTTTCATGTACACAATGACTTTCTCCTCACTTTTATGCTTTGAGTGTGCAGAATTTCATCAAGATCGGACTTCACCTACGGAAACAGCTAATATCTGTAGGAACAGAAAATAAATTGCAAATAACTTAGAAACAGCTAGTAACGCAAACTTGTGAAAATGCCTTAGATTATACTCTATGTCATTAATTTTTTACTTAAAATGACAAAGTGTGATTTTCAATTCAATATTGTATACTCCATGTCAAGAAGTCTAGAAAGACTTCTTGCTCCATGATCTATTATATTCTGATGTCAGCACTATTTATTGTCAGCCTCATTTTCGTATTACTGAGTGATGGGGATTGCGATCGTGATAGAAGATATATAAAAACGAATCCCTTCTCTATGGCAATGAATCAACTCTGGATGTATAGTTTTCACCTTATTCGATATACTGTGAACATTTTTCGAGTGACAGAGGCTTCAAATTCGAGATTTCATGAACTTAGGATATTTTCGGATATAAGGCTCCATTAAAGAATTTATGGCAATTTTTATCCATATGTTATACTTGTTTTATCATAAATTGTCGTGTCCAAGAAGTCATGTCATCAGAGAATAGGTAGTTCTAGGAACCAAGTTTCAACTAGGACGAATAATCACATCCAGTCTAAAGGTACATCGTCAATGCTTGGTTATTCTTGGGTGGCCATGCTTTTTTAGTGAGTAGCTATTGTAATGGACATGAGCCATTAGGGTATGTTAGTTTATTCTGAATCCAGAATACGAGTCTGTTATTATTGTTTTTGAACAAAAGCAGAGTTGACATACCGTTATGATTTTATAGTGTAACTACTATAGACATATTTTTAGTGTGAGCTTATGTTGTGATTATTTATTAAAAATTTGGAATTATTTGCTTCAATATTCTAAATATTATCACGGGGACATTCAAACAGGAAATTTTGATCGTGGAACGCTCAGTTCTATAGATCAATTAAAACGGGCGGGTGGACTAGACTTAGACCTTTTGATTGACTTCATTGTACGCCTCTTGACTCAAGTAGTGGAACTGAGGTAGGGCGGAAGGCTAGGATTCTGCACGGACTGATGTCTCTCATGGCCACAGACTGCCGAGGTGTTGGAGCCTAAAAGAAGCCAGTGCTGGGCATTCTACTAGAATATCAGAACCAGTTTCGTCCGCCTCGCCGCATCTACTATAACCTGGCTCATCAAAAATGCTCATTGAAGTGTATATGTCGTTTCAGATGACAAATAAGTCCTGTCACCTGTTTTATGCCTCTTCTACTCATAGGGAGAAGGGTTTTCTAGCGTTTGGGCGAAAACTTCGCAATGTGATATTTCGCCTACCTAATACCAGGAGCATCACTCCTAATCGAGAGTCACTGTTTATCCAATAACTCTATGAGGTTGTGGAGCCCGATGGTTCGGTCGGGGCCAGGGGTACCTAGGATACCACGTTTGGCAATTCATCGGCCACTTCATTTTATTCAAGTCAAAGTGGGCGGATCCCCATACAGGAGGGTCTCTCTGCACTCCATAATAAGCCTAGAAGACACTGTATGAGCGAGAAGTGAGCCCAAGGCCACTCAGCTGTCAGTGCAGATATAAATCTGCCTACTTGAGTAGATTCGTCTCAGGTTCTCCAGGGAGTTGGTTCGGATCGCACAGACCGTGTTACTAAAATTTTCTTTTCGAATTTTCATAGGGCTGTAATTTTTAGAAATTGGATTTCTTCACAGTTTTATTAACTATGTAGTTTTAAAAATTGGGGTAAGCACTACCGAAATTATATCTGATATCACCTCTACTTAGGATCGATATGGGGACTGATACACTTATCCAGAAATTTCAAACAACATCCTTAGTTGCTTTTAGTGTGTTGAATTCGTGCGAAATACAATTTTAAACTTCGCATTTTCATATCCAGTTCAAAGAACCAAGCGCTTCAAGGCAATTGAAACTTGTGGTGTAAGATCGAAGGAACCGCTTGAAAATTCGTTTCTTATAGATTATCCATTCTTAGATGTAGTATTGGTGATTCCAAATGTTTTGACGTTTTTGACATCAGCTGATAAAATCACGCCGTACAATGTCCATGACAGATGTTATTTGAGCGGTACTTAGCCGTTATTTCAAAAACCACTTTGTTAACAAAATTTTTAGAAGTAACAGTTTCAAAAAGTAATTCCTAGCTAATTTTAGATCATCAGTGTTAGTGCTTTACCGCACCCTGAAGGTTGCAAAGTTCAGTATCTGACAGTTCGAAAATATTTTCCCAAGAGCAAAATTTTTTTGAAGTTTTTTGTGATAACATTTGAAGCAAATTTTTAATAAACTTACACAACATAAGCTTACACTAATTAATGTCTATTATAGTTACACAATAAGATAAAAACATTAGTTCCGTTCGAAATAATAATAATATACTCAAAATTCAAAATTCAAAAATCAGCGAACAGTAGGAAATAAACCTACCCTATGGGCTTTCGCATAACACCATTGCTTGCAGGTGCATAGCTACCCGAAATGTAACCGAGTATCGACTATGAATTTGAGCCAGATGTGGTCCTTTACTCGGTCCTTCATCTTACTAGAAAATTTGTTTCCTTATTCAAGTTCCGCTTCTTATAGATAACCTAATCTCTGATGACATAACAATCGAGAATAACTATGGTTAGAGATTATAGTTATGTTTAGAGATTTTAGTATAATGACTGATGAACATTGTTACGATTCTGCAATGAAAATTATCAACCTTACTTTTATGATACCACAGAGTAATTAATTTAATCTGACGCTATTATGAAGTGACTATGGTTTATCACCTGAAATTTAAAAATTATCCCTATGACGAGAAATGTAAACGTGTGGCATCACATGACGATGACGATTACGTAATTTCTTTCTTTTTGAAGTATTAATTTCGGATACTTCTGCGGGTTATATATAACGCTTGTGATGTATATTTATAACCAGAAGACTCGTTATTGTCACGATGATAAGAAAGTACTATAGATTTTATTTGAAAATTTGCAGAAGGTTGCCGAAAGTACCAGAATCAAAAGGGCTACCTCGCCAAAGTACAATACAGTTCTTATATTCATCTCCTAAAACCGATTTGTAAATTTCCAAATTACAAGACTAATGGAAACGTCAAACGTCTCGACAGTGGTCTATGCATACAGGAACATATGCAGATCGAGACATCATCTCAATAATAGTTTAGAAGATGAACCAAGGAATACTCAAATCGGGCATTTAGGCGAAAATTAAGAAAACACTTCCCTTATTAGTATAAGTATAGTGATGGGAGTAATAAGCGATGCAAACACAATCTGTAGGATTACAACCATTTACAATCAATATATAAGGCTCAAGGAAGTTCAAATATATTCCAAGAGAGGTCAATAATATCAATATAATTATAGCTTCAATAAAAATGTTTACAACTAAAGAAAAGCTATTTCTATATATTGATCTAGGAATAGATCGAACGGCATTCGAGTATCATAATCTTCATGTAACTGTAATGGATGATAATTGATAACGTTACTGAAGTTGAAGCAGTTCCCGTGATAGAGCACAAATACCATATTGAAGATTTCTCTTTATAATTATTAAGACTCCACTTCGAAATAGCAAATTCCATTTCTTATTCCAAGGCTGAGGGTTCTTCTTCCGAGATTGAAGTAATAAAGAGTAGAGTAGTAGATGTAATCAAGTTCGTGACAGAGATGAAGATTAAATAAAAATGCCAAACAATGCTTTCCATTAAACAACACAGCAAGTTTTAATTACGTGCCACAAAACAAATAAACTCGCCTGACAGTGGCACACACATAGTGAAATAATGTGTATGTATTTGGCGACTATATTTCACAAGGACATGCATGCAAGCATGACTCTCAGTTTTAACGAGTTTTGTTAAACGGCATAATCTACAGGGAAATTCATTCTATCAAAAGGTTTTGTTATACAATATGGTGACAACTGTGTTTTTGAAATACCTCAATTACATTCTTATCGTGAGAATGTAGTGGTAATGAATATAAAATTCAAGTGTCAGAAGAAATAGATATCAACTAATAACTTCATAATTGACACAATCTATTCTATCTCTCAGATACAATAAAGTAAAATTAAAAATCTTCATTGTTGAAGGTAAAAGGAAAGTGTTTCCTCTCACCATGCCCAATATTAGTAATATACGATTCCCCTAAGTACTTTCGATGTAGTTGTTTTCAAGAAATGTGCCCAGAATTAACACCAGATCTGTGCAGGTTGTTTACCTTTCCATAGAAACTTGGTGTATTTCCTCCCAGGTAGAAGGCAGCTAGAGTCCCATAAATTCCAAATAAATGAAGAAGATCCTACCTAATAATAATTATAGTTCCATTGCACCACTATCTGTGATCTCTAAAGGGATGTGACAACGTTATCAACATCGACCTATCTAGAGAGCTTCAAAATTGTGGATGACCGGTAATTTGACTTTCGTCGGCAGGAATCAACAGGAGACCTGCATGCCTACGTAACAAAACTATGTCGAACATCTATTGAAAGATATGGAGAATATTCAGCTGTATCATTTGAAATCTTTGAATCCGATAGAGCCGGGAATCTAGGCCCTCTTAGGAAACTTCCGTCATATGGTTTGCCGCCTCAATTTTGTCTTTACCATCAAGTTTACTTACATATAGATCATTCCGTGTTGTTGTAGACTAAGTTCTCCCCGATATAATGGCTGTCAACGCTGTTATTTCATATGAATCTAACTGACTTGCCACTAACTTTGTTTCTGCTCCAAATCAACGATATGTAGGAAGTGACCTCCTGCCACGTCCACCGCTTTGCGGATGATGGAACACTTCATATCGCCCTATATCATCCTATGAATCTAACGGAGCAAGACAGAGGCAGCTCAATGCAGTGAATGAAGATCTAGCAAGAAGAAATGGGGATCGGATAATCTAGTAGAGTTTAATGCAAACAAAACTCAACTTTTTATTTTCTCCAGGAGGTTGATCCCACAATGCCCAATATGATGATGTCTAGATATTCCTTGAGATGATGTCTGTGTGTGAGTATGTATCCCATTATGGGGACAATTCCGAGTAGACCACGAATTTTGAATTTTGAAAATTGCTTCTAAATGTTGAATATAAATGGGAACTGTATTTGTTCAGGATCGTGGTAGCTCTACTGCAAGTTGTATATCTGACATTCATCTTTTCCCAATGGTACTATACTATTTTATTCAACCATTATGACAATATTGCTTTTCTGGTCGTAAATCTACAAGGTTATTCTGAAAATAACTTAGCTACCTATTCTAGACCTCAAAATAAAATGAAAAATCTATATAAACATGTATCAGAGAATGTTTCATTCTTCATATAAAAAGTGTGAAAATTTAGTTCTTGAGGATGTTTATAGTTATCATTGCCGAGATAGCATTATGATAACTATTTTCTCTCTTACTGAAAATCTGATAAGATGAGGACACATTTGTCGTGAACGAATAATATATGGGGTTGTGCGTAGAAAATATACAAACTGGTTTATATATACTTTCATTTACACTCTATTGATCACCACTTTCGAAAACCTATAGAACAGTACCAAGCTTCCTTAATAAGCTCAAATTTGTCGTGTATTATTGCATATTGAAAAAATTTTAGACGATTTTCCAGTGACAATGACAATTTTCAGTTTATTTTAGTTAAAAAGTAATATTTCTTGAATCATTCAATCTAGTACTTTATTTAATTTCCATTTTTCTTTCATGAATTAATTTTAAATAGCCGATATATCACTTTCAGTCGTTTTGAAGTTATAGAACAAACTATTCAAGAAATCAACGGTAGAAGTCGTTACTCTATGGTAATTTATCATTATGATTGAATGAAAGAACAATTAGTTTATTTTATACATCTTTTGATGATAACATAAAACGGTTTACTTCATAATTTTGTAACGGTTTCATGTAATTAATAAAAGCGATATAAAAACTACGTAATTGTTCTTCCACTTAATCAGAACTAAACGTTGAAAATCATTCCTCATTAAAGCATGAATTGATATTTATTGATCGAAGGTTCTGATCCCCAATAACGATGTTGCATTGGATTGAAGTTATTGAAGATTAAAACAACGAAATTGACAATTGTTCGTATGAAAGTATTTTTCAAATAGTACTTGCTACTTTTGCTGATGATCCGCATATCGAGGACTATTATATAATAGACGAACAAGAAAGAAAACTTTCGTACCAACTCATCGTTTATACAATGAAGCAGAAAATAAATACTACAAAAAGATACACCTTGAGCTGAATTAATCATAAGTGCAATGAGATTTGAACTGAAAACAGGAATTCAACATTTTGTATCAAGAACTAAGATCTCTCACTTCTATGAAAAACTATCCATGAGATAACCGGAACTCACCAAGACGAGTGCTCCCTGAAAGAATAGGAAACATTGCTTCCAGAACAAGCTAGACCTAGAATTGATTCCTGTGGAACTCCTCTCAACACTTTCAGTATATTGGATTTCAAAATTTCTCTATTTTCGTCTATTTCCGATACACATTGCTTCCTATTATTCAAATAACTATCTATTAATTTTAATTGCACACCCTTGATTCCACACCACTCAAGTTTGGATAGCAATACAGAGTACTCGACACTGTCGCAAGCCTTTGCTGTGTACATTTCATCATTTAATTTGTTAAATATCTCACAAATTGCTACATAAACAGCATTAGTCGTTGACTTATTCTTACGAAAACCATTTTGACTGTCACTAGTAATAGAATGTTTATTTAAGAAATTTAATAATCGATTGAAAATTTTTTCTCAAAAGTCTTACTAATATTTGAAAGTATAGCTACAGGTCGGTAATTGTTAATATTACCTTCTTCTCCCTTTTGAAAATAGCTTTTATTATTGCAATTATAAGTTGCTCTATAAAATCACCTATTGATTGATAATGTGAGTGAAAGGATTGGAGATTATGTTTGCGACATATTTTAATGAATTTATGGTCACCCCATCATATCCCACGAATTTTGTATCTCGGAGTGATAAAATAGTTTCATAAACATCTTGTTCATAACACCTACTATGAAGATACTAGTTTGTTTAATACTCACAGATTTTTCAAATTTGTTAGATATTTGGTTTTTTTCATTATGGCATATACGAATAAGATGCTGATTCATTTCATCGAGTATTACTACAGAATTCTTATTAGGACTTGTTTTGTAAAAATCTTTCAGTATATTTTTGGATGCGGTTTTATTTTTGCCAGTATATTGATTGATTGATAATTATTTTATAATTAGATGTATAATCTTAGCTTCATTTATCATTCTTTTCAGGATGCTGCAGTAGTTCTTGTATCTATGATTTGTAATGGTGCCCACATTTTTTCCAAAATTTAGTTTCCTTTTTAAGCTATTGCATATAGCTTTTATCGCGGGCTTTGAGCACGGCGACCGAATCAAGAAAAAAAAAACAAAAGATATGGATTTCCGTAACGGAAATCTAAAAAAAGATTTAGATTTCCGAAACGGAAATCTAAAAAAACAAAAAAAAAAAATTCTATAGCGAAATATCCTGACACCCACCATTCCGCCTACCATGTAGCTCGGTCGAGCTTAAAATTGTCGAAATGTTAGCTTTGAACCTTTTAAAAGGTCGTGATAGCCCCAAACTGGGTCGAAAACTGTTTTGAATTGGTTAATTTTCGATAAATCGAATGACGTTCACGTGAGAAGCGCGTAGCTCGCGAGTTAGAAAAAGTGCAAATTTACGGTACATATAACGTCTTAACGAAGACTTTTCGCTCCATGTCGTTAGTTTATGAATGGGGCCAACTAAATAGCATTGTCTCGGGCCCCAAAATGTCGATTAATCAGGAAAATTTAATTAAAACAGTTTTAGGTATTCTCAGCTGTCACCTACTAGCAACTGACGTGCCACGTACGAAAGGGAATTTTCTAGCTACTTAAATATACCGAAAGCGGGTAAAAGCTAGCGGCCCATAGCCCAAAATACTTTATTACAACTGGCGCCGGCCGCACGGGGTTCGAAACGTCCCCAAATTAACAAAATAGAGGTAAAATGTATAAACTCAACATACGTGCAGCGAGCTCCTGGAGGCAAATGTCAAAATGTTTGCGTTCGTAGCTAGTTACATAAGACGTCTGGCGTTTATGCAATTGTGTTTTCATACAATTAGAACTTTCTAATTTCGATAGGCCACGTGAAAATCCCGAAGCCGGAAGCGTTATCGAGATCTGAACGTTAAAACTTTCGTATAAAATTGTGTTTGCAAGTAACTGTCACCATAGATAACTCTACTACCGGTAGTAGAGTTATCTATGCTTGTCACAGAATACTCTTCATAGAGATCAAGATGATACTCTTACGTGACGCCTTTTATGTTTCCCCTACGTGGCGTCTTTTGGTACTACACTATATGTTCGACAGTCGATAGAAAATTTGATTTTGAGGAAAAAAGTTCCTATCAACATATATGCAGACGCTTAGTTTTTGAGATACAGGGTGTTGAAATTGAAACAAAAATTTCGTTTTTTGCAAATATCTCCGGAACTGTTTATCGTACAGAAAACATCTTTTGCGAACATTTTCTACTCATAGCAAGCTATGTTCTATGCGATCAAAAAATTTTTTTACTCATAATTCGTGAAGATTTTGAAGGGGTAGTGGATGTTTTTCTGCCCAACTTTTTCCAGTGGCGTAGTGCTATGCAATAGCTTTACCGCGGCAGTCCCCGAGTGCCACACGTTTCATTTTTGTTTTACAAGACATGCAGATACCTTTAGTAATCCATGAATTTGTTTTTCTTCTAATATTTATTAATCATAGTTTGTTATTTGTATAAGAAAATATTAGTTATATACCCTGTGGGATCAAATTCATTGAAGATAGACTCCCACTGTTCATTTTGTAACTCATTAACACAGAGTTCCAGTTTGGAAGTAAAAGATGTATATATTGAATTTTTCTTCATTTGAGCTTTATTCGTTTTAGCGGAATATAGGTAGAAGTTACGTAATAAATCGATAACTGTCAATCTGTTGAATCTGTTTTTGGTTGACATGACATATTTTTCATAGACACTTTCGTCCTCAAATCTGAATGAGAAGTAAAGTGAAGTGAAGAAATGTAAAGTAAAGTAGGCAACTTGTTGAAAAATTTGTTATAGTAGTTTTGAGCAGTACCGGTTCGAACTTTATCTTCAATTTTGTATACTCGTAAAATTATGATTATTGCTCCTTATCTGATGATAGATTGTAAATGTCACTCCGTAATGTGCGGTTCTCTAATTATCTTGCAAAAATATGGCATTTGTAAGTGTGACAAGGAAAAGACATTAGATCTTTTACCGTCATGAAACACATTTGGTCATCATTCTAATAAGTTTTGATACTATAATACAAATAACCTCCCATGGGGTGAGTGACCCCAACATAGCACTACATAAGACATTTGTGAGTGAATTAGTGCGCGATAAGCTACTGATATAACTTCTACTGATTCAATTACATTCTCAATATGATTAGGCCCTCTGAGATGTTGTTAGTAAGACTCCAGCTAAGGATTGGACTTTGGTTTACTGACTCTGAATTATTCTATTATAATTACCGATGTGAGAAAAACAGGTACTTTTCGTAGGTTCTAATTTGGTTCATTAGATATCAATCCTCATCATCTGTGTTCTTGTAAAGTCTCTTGGGGTCATCTTCCCATAGTCACTATTGGAGGATCTGGTGTCGCTACAAAATAATAAGAACAGGTCAGTCGTGTACACTGCCGTCACCAAATCAATGCCTGCCATAAAGTATCAAATAGTTGGCAGATTGCTGAAATTCATGTCATGTGCACAAAGTAAGGTATTCTCGAATAGCCGGTCGGAACGGAATAATACAATAAACTTTAGATAACTGTTACTCTTACACACAACTACGTTATCGAAGAATGATGCTTGTGTCATTACATCTAATACTAGCACTAGTTATCTTATTAGAGCTGAAACGTTGATTGAAAGAGTTATACTTTTCAACCAACAGCTGAAGTTATATACTCACTCATATAGAATAATTCAGTATAAAACTCAACCCTGTACGGAGAATCCTGGTATTATATAACCACATCGTCTCATGATTACGTTGTTAAGCTACACATTCACAACACTCGGGTATTCTATTTATTCATTCCTCTGAGTCTGAAAAAGAGATGACATTTATATAAATTACTGGAAAATCGTTCTTCCAGGGGTATATGCCTACTATACCTCAACCGGAATCTTGTACAATATTGAATCTGTCTAAATCATAAAATTAGAATTCAATCAATACTACTTGTGTTGTGCTATTTTTGTGTCAATCAGAGTTCGGACACCAAATTTTAGAAATACGCCTTTTCATAAAATAGAGCTGAATATACATATTCACGTGGAATCTGAATGGTTACTCTTTTAAGTGGAAATGCTTCCTCATATACGCAGTAATAAATTTAAATTTGAATTAAATTAGAATGCAGTTTCGTGAATGAAAAGCGAGAAATCCTTCCTAAAATGTCAGGAAAAATGAAAACCGGAAACGCGTAATGAGAATATGGAGTTATATTTCCTCTTTATAATTTAATTTGAACAACGAGAACCGAAAAACTTGGAGTCCTCATGGCTATTTTTGTTTAGGTATTGTATTAGTTTGTATTTAATATGCGGAGATTGCTTCGTAAATGTGATACCGCTCAAAACGATAAAATGACGGACTATTCAACTTATTCATGGATCTGTAGGAGGGTTAAGCTGAATGAAAATAAATTATGAATGTACATTTGCACTAGGTGAATGAAATCAGAAATTTCCGAATTGCTAATACTACGATATCTCTGGAACTAGATCCTAGTAATTTCTGTAAGTACCGTTGCTAGTTATATGGCAACATAAATTGTGATTCATGGATCACTAATTTTCTTGGCCCGTAGAAAACGGAAATATGTTGCATATCGTCAGAAACAGATGACGTATGTTCGAATTGACAAGATAGGTGGGTTTCTGCTTTTTTTTTCCAAGGATCGAGACTAGGACCTTTATAGGATTATTACATATGCGAAAGAATTACCTACTGCTACCACTATCGCTACATTCCTTTTTTTATAGTGTAACAGTGATTTTAGCCACCTCCAACATATTTAATAGCATGGAGACAAAATGATCCAATTTTTTTTCTGGAATCTGTTTCGAATATGACAAGAGAATTCTGAACTGTTTGGATAAAATTCTGGAGTTGGTCATCCGAATACTTGCATGTTGCAGGTGGGTTCACAATGAATTTTTCGTATTTCAAATATCCTGGGCTTATTTTTATTTTTCTTTTGAAACACTCCCTCTTAAAATCCGACGCAGGGCAAGTTCTCTTATATGACGTAGTGGATCTTCAACATATACGAGTATAGGAGAACGTTCTCTGGATGGCGAAAATATACATTTGTTCAGCCTGTCTCATCGATTCCATCTCTCATGAATTCATAAAAATATCTTGAAAGCTTTATCAAATAAAATAGATTTTTCATCGGTAAACAAATAGATAATTCCACTCAGTTTGGAAGCAAACTGGAAATATACTTGTACGACATATGTTGCAAAGTGTTGATGTATCAGAGGGATTACTTGTATACATACCTATAATCGTGATATTCTACTCGTAAAAGTCAACCAACGAGCATGTGACAATTTTCCAGAATCTCTTTTGAAAAGGTCTTCTGGAAATCTACCGGAAGCCTGACTAAACTAGGATACTGAATATTTTCGATGTGTGCTCGATTTGGTTGAATTCAATACGGAGCTTATATTAGCAAATGCTACTACTGGTAATGATTCACAATTTTGCAAGAAAAGTCCAATGGGACCTGAAGCACTTTTTCCCCTATCGTTTTACCGTTTGATTCTATAAACAATTAGCAAAGGGGTAGTTCATTTCCGTGCAATAATTTCTAATATCTCTCTCTTTGGGCCGGCATTGGCCACACTTTCCTCACATCCTAATGCGACAAATTGTGACAGGTCTGCATTAGCTTTGATTGATCTATTATGGATTCTGAAGTTAAGCTTTCTACGAAGTTTGAAGAATGTTCCTTTGCTGTTTACTGGCTATCAAAATATTGGATCGATCTACAGTTTTTAAATATAGCTGAAACAATCCCTGCTGCCGAATGATCTAACACACTAGACCTGTCACACTCTAGAGCTACTGTTGGCATGAATTTACTCATTCGAGATGATCTACGGCCGGAAGATGTTGATGGCATATAACGCATTTCGTATTTCAGAACTGCTATTTTCGTCTCTTGCTCTGATCCTTTTCCACAATTATCCTCATCAAAATCAAGGTTTTCTTGAGTCTTAGTTACTACAGATTCCTGCCAAACCAAGGTTTGCTTTCTAGTTAACTCTTGCCATTTCACGAATGGTTTTTGGCCAATAAGAAATAGTTGTCCCAATTTAGGAATGCGCATATCTTTTCTGCAGCTGCGAGCTAAAATGTCTCCACATATGTACAATGAAATATCGAGTGGAGTAGTTTAGTATGCAAAACAGAAGCTGCTTTTTCAATTTCCGTATATGTTCGTTTTAATTCGCGAATACTTTTTATAATAGTCTTTCAGCATTTTTCTTGGTTTGCTAAGGTAGTTCTATAAAATATTAAACAATAACGCGAGTAGGGTAAAATGATCAAAAATCGGTGTGAAATATTGCGTTAGGTAAGCTAAAATAGAAATATATGACTAAAAATAATAGAGTGGTTATTGTTCATTGAGATCACCATTGGTTGGCCAGTCCCGGGTTAGGACGTTATTGGGTCATTAAAACTTTTATCTCTTCCGCGACGCTTATGACTGCTATAATGATACCCATTCGCTTATACCCGTAGCGCCACAACGATACTTGAATTGTAGTGCATTTTAGTTTTCGTAGTTGGTATTGAATGTCATTAGCGACATCATAATCTCATGCGTAGATTCGGGGTTTTTGTGGCAATTTGTTAACGATAGAAGTTTGAGCTATTTTCCTCAAGTTGGGACAAGTATCAACGAAACATCATTCATGTTCATTTTATTTTACAGTAAACTTATAGAGGAATCCAGAATTATGAAAAAAATCTCATCAATTAATTAGACAACAGCTACAAAAATCAAAACAAGATATGAAATATAATATAAAACAAAACATTATTCGAATTTCCCAGCCGAAAAAGTAGCAGAATAATTTTCAACTCTAACTAATAATAGCTTGAAGCAACATTTTGGCTCGAACAGTTTACCATTAGAAACAAATAAAACATTAACCAAACCTCTAGAATTATTACTACCTCATCAAAATTAAGTATGTTATATTACTAGCTGTTGTTCGCAGGTTACGCCCGCAGAAGCAACTATGACCAACCCGTATGTTCCAATATTTAATAAAAATATTTCTTATAAGTAGAAACAGCTAAACGCGTGAAAACACGTGAAATAATACTCTATTCCATGTGATATGTATGATATGGAATACTCTCACGTATATTATGTGACTGTCAATGTCTCAGCTGGCTGTCATGTAAACGTTACCTGTCTTGTTGATGGGTTCTGTGTTGTCTGTCATAGCGTAGACACGCTTTCACAAAAGTGAAAATGAGGTCCCTCCTTCACTCACTGCCTAGGTGATGAACGATGCCTCAACCAAGAAATGAAGCTCAGGACAATACGAATTAAAGCTAAATTCAATTGAAAGATGCAGCTACGGATTCATCCACAAGAATAACATTCGGGGGTTCCTTGAACTCAACCCTGCTACGTATTATTCTGGTGCCGTATGGCAGAATATAAAACGTGTCTGAAATTAACATATAACATAAAATAAAATAGAACGTAAATCACTTTCGAACAGACAGGTACACTGACGTCACAAACATATATCTAGTATAACTAGTGTTCGTCGCATCAACCGTCCAACGTAGGATTGAAAAAAAATTTAGGCAGAATGAGTGTTAATGTTCCAAGAACTTGTCTAAGACAATGTTCCAAATAGTTGGTCCTATCACTGAATCTTGGAGAGAGCTCTTGGAGAGCGACTCAGTACGTAGATGATGAAGTGAGCCATATTCCACTGAGCGAACAGAGAGATAGTCTTTAATGAAAGTAAGGACCGTATGGGTAATATCTTTAAAGCCTGGAGCATTGATAGCATCTGGCCGCCACAGATTGTCAAAGTACCCTGAAAAGCCAACAAAAATTTCCACTTAGTGACACGACTGTTGGTCAGATGTAAGAACGCATCAATGGGGCTCTTGCCTCTCCGGAAACCAAACTGCCTCTGACTTAGAAGACTGTGTATAGGGATATGATCATATATTGTCGCAAGGATCAGACTCTCCAAGAGTTTGTCAAACTCTGGCAAAAGCGTGATAGGACGCAAGAATTTGTGTTCTAAGGATCTTTATTAGAGGTCTTCAGGATTGTTCTTAGAATGTCATGTTTCCAGCTAGTCGGAAAATGTACGAAACATAAGTCGAGCAGGAAATACTCGATGGTAGGACAGATGATTTCAATGAATGTTGAAGGACAATTAAGAGATTAAAACTAGCAGATCTGAATTAAGGAATTGTATTGAAGCTAGCGAAGCAAATATTCTATTAAAAATAGAGGATTTGAAGTTCAGAGTTAACCAACTGGAGGAAGAAAATGTATATCTTAAGGAAAAAGTTGAGAAGCTAGAGAGGAAGGATAGGGAAAATAATATTATTGTTTCCGGGTGGTCCACACCGAATGAATAGATAACTCTGCATTTCATTTGTACTGAGCTCGGGAATCTGGTAGGAGTTGAAGTAGAGGAAAAAAATATCAACAATTTTTATTGCAATTTTATTGAAAAAAAGCAAATCGTCCAGTGAAGGTAGAATTTGTATCCTATCTCAAAAAGAACGAGGTCATCAGAAATTGCAGGAAATTGAAGGGAAGCAGGGTTGTAATAGCTAACGACTTAACTGACCAACAACGTAGCGAATATCAAGAACTAAGAAAATACTTGATCGAAGAGAGAAACAACAACAGAAACTGTTATATCAGAGGAACTAAGCTCATTATTGATAATAAGGAATATACCTTACAGGAATTGCAGGAAACAGAGCAACACGCTGTCAAATCAAGCAGCACCCCGGCAACCCCAACTCAGCCCCTCATTTTACATGAGCAAAAAGATATTGAAAAGCGAATCCAACTACAACTACAAAAAAACGTCAATGATATTCGAACAACAAATCAATCATACGACACACCAAAACCTGTTGGAACTGTAAGGAAAGAGGTGAAGCCGAAAAAAACATTACGAGATTGCGTTCTAATTCACAAAGAGTAGTGAAAACATTTAAATGTTTTTTGCTCTTCATCTACAGCATATTACTGAATTAATATTTATGTGATTCCCTCTTCTGTGTTATATTCAGTGTATTTAGGTAGTGAATTTACAGAATAGACCCATTCATAAAAGAATATAGAAACGAGCCAATATTGGCTAAAGTGATTTCAGATGTGGCAGATTTTGTTCCGAATGAATCAACTCCATTCAGCATAAAACACTTCAATATCAGAAGTATCACGAAAAACATGGACGAGATGATTGTGTTTTTGAATGGGCTCTCACATGAATTTCAAGTCATTGTGCTTTCTGAAACATACCTTGTCTATGATTTGGATATATTGAAAATGGATGGCTACACCACATTATATAACAAAGGTACGTTGAACAAAAATGATGGTGTGATAGTGTATGTCAAAAACAATATTGGTTGCACGTATAGTATAAAAAACATTGGTGACATTAAGGCTCTAGAAATTATCGCAAAATTGAAACATACAGATATTATGATAACTGCAATCTACAGATCTCCAAGCACTTGCCCAAAAAGGTTCAATGTGGATTTGTTGGGCTATATTCAGTCAATAGCAAAAAGTGATTTCCACATAAAACGGGAGATATTAATATAGATCTACTTACAGACTTAGATTTTGTTGAAGAATACAAAAATACCTTGAACAGTTTTGGCTATGAATCATATATTAATAGATACACCCGACCACAGAGCCAAACATGTATTGACCACTTTTTTTTTTAAACTGTAACTAATGATGAAATCAGGTCATTCGTCTTCCAGCTCGATATAACTGATCATTATCCTATAGCTTTGACTATAGATCTAAATCAAAACCCACATGGAACTCACAAAAATTGCAGCAATAAATTCAAGCAATATATAAATTATGAAACATTGAAAACTGATTTAAAAAATGAGACGTGGGATGATCTTGACTCTTTACGGGATGTAGACGAGGTGACTTGTAACTTCATTGAAAAGGTCAACTCATATATTGAAAAAAATACAAAAAATTTGAAACTAAGTAAACAAAATATAAAACGGAAAAAGTGGATAACTTCTGCACTTTTAACATCAATAAATGAAAAACAGATTATGTATAGAGCACTGCTGAAAGACCCAAACAACCAACATCTGAAAACGCATTACCGGACCTACAAGAATAAATTAGACAAGCTGCTAAAAAATGCTAAAAAAACATATGCACAAAAGTTAATCAAAAACAATTCGAACCAATCCAAAGCTCTATGGAAATGCGTGGATGACATCTGCAATCGATCCAAACCTGAAACAAAAATAGAAAAAATTATATCAACTCACGGTACACTTTTACATTCCAAAAAGGATATCTCTAATTGTTTCAATGAATATTACATTACTTTGGGTCAAACATATGCAAGCAAAATAAAAGTTCCGGACAACTATATAGAAAACGATAGAAGATTAGAAAACTCAATGTATCTATATCCCACCAACACCAAAGAGGTTCACGAAATCATAATGCAGTTGAAACCAAGAAAGGCTCCTGGACACGATAATATACGAGCGGAAACTTTGAAAAATATATCAGAAGAGATAATTGTCCCCTTGACTCGATTAATAAATTTTTGTTTCGAAAAAGGTCATTTTTCAAAATCGTTGAAAATGAGAATCGTTAAACCACTATTCAAAAATGGCAGTAAATTGGAAATGATGAATTATAGACCAGTGTCATTAATATCAAACTTCTCCAAAATATTAGAGAAAATCCTCAAAATCAGGATTCTAAAATTTTTTGAGAAATGTAACTTGATGTCTAGGTATCAGTATGGCTTTAGAGATGGAAAATCAACGGATGTCAATTGACATCTTATATATATATATATATATATATATATATATATATATATATATATATATATATATATATATATATATATATATATAACTCACTAGATAAAGGTAAACCATATTTATGCATCTTTGTTGACCTCTCAAAGGCCTTCGATACAGTATGCCACAAAAAACTGCTCGATAAGTTACAAAATTATGGAATAAGAGGAAATATTTACGGAATATTAGAAAGTTTTTTAACGGATCGTGAGCAGAAAGTCAGTATTGGTGGAGAGTTGAGTGATTGTAGGTACGTGACATACGGAGTTCCACAAAGAACTGTACTCGGTCCACTCTTGTTCACTGTGTATATAAACAGTTTACTTAGTTTAGGAATCAAAGGTAGAATTCTGAGCTTTGTAGATGATACTGCTATATTCTATGAAGTGAACTCGTGGGATACCTTGAAATCAGAAGCGGAGGGCGACTTTAGAGTTATTGAAGAGTGGTTTAGATACAACACCTTAACTCTCAACCTGGAAAAAACGAAATACCTTTCGTTCTCCTCATACTCCAACGGATTATCAGGTATGGGCCCTTTGGAAATCGGGCTAAATTCACAAATCCCTGAAGCCGACTCGATCAAATATTTGGGTATTGTAGTCGACAGACATCTCAAGTGGAACCTACAAATGAGAAATATAGTCAATAAGCTAAGAGGTATGTTATATAGAATTAAGTTTCTGAAAGATTACCTTGATATTAAACACCTCACAACATTATTCTATGCACTTGTTCAATCACATTTGACTTACGGTATTGTGGGCTGGGGTGGTGTGAATGCACTTGGAAAACTTAAACGTAATCCAGAGATGGATTTTGAGGACTATATGTGGTAAACCACTCAGATTTTCTAATGATAAATTACATGCCGAATCGGGGATACTTGATGTTAGACAACTTTTCTGTGTAAACATATTGGTCAACATCAAGAAAAAAAAAATTATCACCCACCCTGTCACACACACCTACAGAACAAGAAATAAGACCAAATCGCTAAGTGTACCTCGTTGCGTCAAAACAATAGGTCAACGCCATTGCGGTTTTTTTGCACCAAAACTCTATAGTTTGATGCCGGACGAGATCAGAAACTCGAATAGCAACAACCTATTCAAGAGCTACACAAAAAACTGGATTTTGAATTATGGAAGGAGCAGGCTGCATGATTTGGTTAATCAAAAGACGCATTGATGATAGTTACATCAAGTTTCACCCAGCCGGCAAATGGTTTACTAAATTAAATTGTGTTCTTTAACCAAAACAGTGACAAGTGTGCTGATCCTTATTATTGAATGTTGTGTGATGTGTTGTGATGGTTGTTGTGGGAATCGGGATGTGTCTGTTATATGTTTGTGTATAGGTGTATATGAGAGGACACGTTTACGCATATCACCTAATTTGCTATTTATATTTAATGTTATTTCATCATAAATTATGTTCTTTCTTTTGGTTCACTTCTACTTATACCAATTATAAATAATAAGGTAAATTGAAATCACGTACAAGCGATAGTTCCCTCGGAACTAAAGCTTCTGCGATATTCCCTGTTTATTTGCATCATCTCAATTATACACTCTATTGTATCTTTATGTGAATAAACATATATTATTATTATTATCATTATTATATTATTATTATAATCCGAAGTTGCCGGCCACACTTTTGAGCATCAGCAATAGTCAGGGCTGAATTATAGCATAAGCTTGACTAAGCTATAGCTTAGGGCCCGACATTTTGGGAGCCCCGCGGAAATTGTAAAAATTAAAAATTTAAAAACTTATAATGACATTCAGGGAAAAAATAACGAAGTGAAGAAATTACTGGAATATAAAAGTTTGCGTATGCCTAACGACTGGTAATATCTAAAAGTAGTGAAGAATTAGTTGATTTTGTATTAAAGGCGAATAATTCGCGCTTATGACTACTCTTCATCTTGGAAGTGCAGTGCAGTGGCAAGTTAGAACGCATTAAAAACATTTTGAGGACAAATATGCGACAGGATAGGTTAGACTCGCTTGCACTACTGTGCATGGAAGCTGATGTATTGCGTCGAATCAGCTCTGATGACCTGATAAAAGATTTTGCGGCTATAAAGTGCAGGAAAGGATTGTTCTAAGTCAGTTAGATATAAGCGAATCATTCAGCGGATACGTTTCCAAAAGTGCAATTGTAAAAGTGAATAATGTAGTTACGCATTGCATATTATGTCAAATTAAGAAGAAGTACTAATAGTGTAAATATTCATTTATGTACTTATTTTCCTGGCAATAACATTCTCCACGATTTAGAGCATTATATTACTCTACAAATTATTCTATTCTATGAATAAGGAGTAATTAAAAAAAAAGGGGGGATAGGGGCCCCAAAATCTGTTGTGCTTAGGGCCCCTCATAGTGTTAATCTGGCCCTGGCAATAGTGAAGATGGAATCGACCTCCATGTCCTTTCACGGAGTATAGGATGTGTGTTGGAGCATCATCATCCACAGCGTAGACAGTATGAACTGTTTTAATGATCCATTGTTCTATGGATCTGTTTATCATGTAAATTGTACGTAATTATTATATTGGCAGTAAAAAACGCCGAACATATAAGGAACATATCTGCCAAGTTTCAAGTCAGCCAGCTGTTAGTTTAGGAAATTGCGTGATGAGTGATATGGTATACTTTATTTTGCTTGCCGTAAGGTTAAATGGCATAATCAATGACACAATCAACCACTTTCATGACCTCACAGAGTAATTGACTCAATGTAACTATTTGACGACACAGTTCGATGACGTAAGTCTGACGTCATTCAAACTTTGAAATAATAATTTTGGACACATCAATTTGTTAAATGTATGTGTATAATATATATTCATAACCAAATAGACACTGTGTATAGTTTCATTTTTGAAACCAAAGATGGATGTCATAAGTATCTACTTGCAAGGGCAGTTTCTGTTTTCATCACATTGAAGCAAAAGTACTAATTCGTAAGACCAATAGAAACGGCGCAGTCATTTTCGAAGCGGGTTCCATATGCAGGCACATACGGACGTACATTTTGGTGAAATCCCCCTTCCTAGGAATCATGATGGAACAACTATTATTCAATTATAGTTGACACACGCGTTTCCAATTTTTCCTCTAATTCCTGATCTTCGAAGTACGCCACTTTATACTATTACTATTTTTTCGGACGTGAAAGATAATGAAAATACTCCACATTTACGTGAGGATGATCATACTAGATCCTGAGTCTTCCCTAGTATCATGTACCATTATCTCTAGAACATCCATATTTTGGGAATAGGTTAAATGTGTAACGAATTCCTTTATTTTTCTCTGAATCGAACAATGAAATGCAGTAACTCCTCTCGTTTTGCGCCTGAGACGAGCATTTCAGTCAACTTATTCCCAGGCCATGTTCAATCAACCTATTGAACTTTGATGATCTACAGACTACGTGGGAATGATATTAGTTATATTGGATTAGATTAGATTAAAGGCGTTGTTCACAACTCGTCATTGAAAGACTCTTGATCCTATTTTATATCGATAAGCCGGTGAGTTCAGATCCTTCAAAAGTACTAAAATATTTTCTAGTTTCCATGGTGTAATTTCCTCTTCTATGCTGTACATCTCCAGATATTTGCTTCTGCGAAGACATTTTACTTCACAGTTAGATAGTAAATGTATATATCGGTATTTCCTCTGCTTTTCTGTTGCATCTACACGTCTCATTATTTACCAGGCCTGTTTTATCTCATATGGGCGTTGAGTTCGTTCTGACATGATGTAATGAATCTGGTTATGATTCTCACATTATTTGTGATTCTCATTATGCTTTGAAAGACGTTCTTTTCCCTGAATCAATGTAGTAGGATCTTGGACTGTCTATGTCCCGGAAGAGAACCCCAGAGTTTAGTACTGAGGTCTTTATCTTCTGCTCTTAGGATTTCCTGTGTGATGTGTGTTCCTATATCGCAAAACGATGCAAGGGCGTGCCACTGTTCTTTTGTTTCAATTATTTCTTCATGTCCTGATACCTAGTGGATGGAAATTCTTTGTTTTCACGCCTAACGTGTTCAGTTTTGCAGGTAGAACCATCCTTGGTCTATTGATGTTCAAGTTCAGCGCTAGTTCACTATACAGATATACTATTTTCAAGATGACATGAGACGAACTTTCATTATTGCCCTCCATTAATCCTGTATTACACCCGATAATAATTCAGGTGTTTTAAAATTAGAAGTGCGCATATTTCATGTACAAGTCATATTTGGTAGTGATTTTATGTGTTTTGAAATACTGAGTTCTTCATTGTTGAGTATCTGTTGGATACAGAAAAGGTAATGAATGTATTATTCAGTATTTCTCGTCTTTCACCGCTGAAAATGATAGGCATTGGTTTTGAATCAAGAATATACAACATCTTCCTAAAAAATCAAACAATAATATTTGATCGTCCAGCAATAATTATAAAAAACGACCAGACAGCTTAAGACAGTATCCAATGAATTCAGCACTTGAATAAAATTGAATTCATGGAATGAAAGTCTCATAATCCATCTCAAGAAATGAAAATATTACAACTGTTTGTATTGATTGCAACCGATTCCAGGTCAAAATCTGACTTCTTGTGATAAAATATTCGGGTTTACGTTCGTGATGTACCCTATTTTCGATTGAATGTCATGATGGTATTGCGTGTGGATATTTTCAGACTATTGAATTTACGACAGAATAACCGTTGATTCCCAACAATCAGATTCCTATCTGAATAATAAGCACTACAAGACATATTGCTTCACCATATTATGTTTGTTGAAACAAACGTCATGATATTATTTTGTCGGAAACAATTCGTTACTTCCTTCAAAGGAATCGGCCACAACATCGACCTAATTGGTTTATGATGTATCTACTTCAACTTGTTCTCCTTATGGAGTTTCTCTTGTTGTTCCTATATCTTTGGTATGGATAGCTATACGCTTGTTTAGGAGGTATTCGAATACGAGGACAGATGTAAACTCGTCCGAATGGCAGCAGTGTTTTCCGGTTATTAATATATATCTAACCTGCAGAAGTGTACGAAATTCTCATTTCAAGATTCAAGTGTCGTCACCGATGTGATCATGATTGATGAACGTTGAACGTGAATACGCATCATCATCACACAAGAGGTGCGCAATAAAAATCCAGAAAGTGAAAGAGAAACATTGACGATCTAATTTTTTTTTAATTCAAAACCCCTTTTTTATTCATGAAGATGAGCCCGAGATTAGAATTTGGCAGAGGACCATTTATCATGGAACTAATCTACAGCTTCCATGAGGGTATCTTTTGGTATTCTACTTATATCGATCAAATTGTGTGCTTTTGGCTGCAAAGCAAATTACAACAATGTGTCGAAAGTTTAAATTGTTAGATGTGAACGATTCCATGTTCTCAAAATAACAAAACAAGATTCTCGTAGTAGTACGTATACATTTTATCATTAGAAAAAATTGGATACAGAACATTCTGCATCTTATGTGAAACTAACACACATAACAACTTAGCTATCGTGGTTCTTCATTCAGTTGATAATTCAAACCATTGTTATTTGCCTATTCGATTCGGTTTATATTCTCGAATTTATGGAGAATAATTGGCTGAATTAATTAATTATTAATCATCCCAACTTTGGGAGCCTCATTTTGAGCTTTAACAATATGCATGAACTAGAACATGATAAATTAAAATTTGGATATTCTTCTTGAATCTGAGAGCACTCTATCTTACAAATTAAGAACGTCAAAATGTTAGAGTAGCCTCAAGGTAGGTACTCGAAGAATATTTTATATTGACTCTGCTTCAGTTTGGTTCAAATTCCAAATACACAACTCAGTTTATAATTATTATATTGGCTTGATAGAAAATAATGAAGGCAACGATTAGGAACATTTTCCAGGAACCTATCGGCGAAAATAACTTAGAGGATGATTCGAAAAACAAGTTTCAAGAAATTTATAAAATTGATTAGATACGGAGAAGTCTAGTTAGCCTTTGAATGAATTGACAACACTGACACATACTGCATGGTCACACAGTTCACAAAATTTTAGAAATAATTTCCTATCTCTTTATCAATGTTAATCTAGATTACATAAATTTTTTTTACAATAATGAAAATAAATGGAGTGCAACCAAGGACTCAGTTCACGTCTGACCACCTGCAACCCCGTTCAAACATTGAACCGTAGGTGGCATTCGAATCCACATTCCTGGACATCTAGTCCATCGTGTTAATCACAAAGAATTCTATACTAGAGGAGACAAGAGCGCCTTTCACCCGATATTTCCACGGGCCATTCCCACTCCTCTAAATTTTACTTTTACTGTACGGTACTGTCCAGCAACTGCCCGCGACTCTCTCAGTCCTTTGCGACAACCTAACTGTTCGTTAATATTCATTGCGCGCGCTGGAAAAAAGAGGAGTAGGGATATCCCAAGTAATATCACCCGTTTGAATGGAGAAAGGCATAGCTTGTCTCCTCTAGTATAGAACTCTTTGGTTAATCAACTACACCGCACCACTTTCATCCCGTTAGAGTCTGAAAGGATAGTAGATCATTGATGATCACAATGCTATACGAAGCCCTGCCGTAGATCAACTAATCACGCCCATTTTTTTTATCTAAAGTTCAATTGTTTTTGAATTGAGGAGTATAGTGTGTCACTATGGTTGGTAATAACTCTGACCTTACTCATTCAATGACAGTATCCCGATTGATATACATTTCAAAAGAACTGACTCAGAAAATGTTTTGGGTAAGTATAAACAAATTTGAGGTTTCTTCGTCTAATTGGCCATAATATATTTATTGATATAATTATTGATTAAATTTTCTGAATCATGAAGATAATTTAGTTAATTTAACATTGGATTATCAAGATGAATAAAATCAAAACATTGAACCCAGAGCACATTAAGAGATATATAAATATATAGATTACTGCCTTTGGTGAGGTTTACATCATTTTCTAAGCTTCGAATTTCTCTTGAAAATACTTGAGATTGTGTTGATTGAATGAATGTATTCATTGCATAGTTTAATTCTCCTGCACTTTCCGAATTATATTCAAATTCTTGTTTTTCCAGGATAATTCGCTCAAAACGCAAACAATATGCGGTAACCCGTTTTGATATTACAAGGCTAGAATAACAATTGAAAAATTAAAAATTGTTTATATGTTCCCTGGGCGCCGTTATTCAAAAATGATAATTTTCATCACCGGTACCTCATTTGATCTTAATATCCGACGTACTCTAGATATTACATCGGTGGAATTATTTTGTGACGAAACATTTTTCCAATCATTAGAACTGGTAATTTCAATAATTTTTGTGACTCGATTTGATACGGAAGTTTTTGATCTGCTCGGCTCTATCTATAGTCATGAAAGAACAATAGTCGAATCAGTATGATAAAAAATATTGATGATCCTAATATATAGAAATATAATAAGATTCTTGATCCAGTATGAATTATATAAAAAATTCTCGGGAATTAGGTCACATTAACAATCTGTTATAAATGTTCGTCTTTACGTACGTTTCGGTCTCACGACCATCATCAGAAGACTCATTTTGTCAAAAAGGGGTTAACTAAAACTAATTAGCACAAGCGTCCATATCGCACAATTTTTAATCAAAAAGCTCACGCCGTCGAAACGAACAGAACCACGAATAATCGAAAATTGTATCGTTAATATTAAAGTATAGATTTTTTTGTAACAAGAAACCACTGTTAAGTAATATTCTCATAATGTACAAACGCATATTGCTATGGTATCAAAGCAACTGGAGTTCGAAGCTATTTGCTTGTAATAACTCGACCCAGATGTAGATTTATGACGTACTTGAAAAGGTTTTAGACCTGCATTGGAATTTACTTCACTTTAAGCGTTCTTCCTAAAATATACTTTTAACATTATAAAGACGTATGTAGGAATTTGCAAGAGTTTTAATTAATCAAGTTAGTATAAATCTGACTCAATCCCTGAATATCATTCCTATGATTTACAGAATTTGAATCCCTCCTTATGTGAATCATCTCCAGGATAGATCTTTCATAATAATTGGTTTCTTTAGTTAAGATATTAACATTTTTGTAATCAAATTGATGGTTATAATCAAAACAGTGCTTAGCAAGGGCGGTGGAATTTTCTAAGTTATTATTTCTTGTGCTATACTTATGACCGTACATTCTTTTTTGTAAATATTGTTTAGAGATTCCACTATAAGTTCCATCACAATCTAAACAATTCAATTTATATACTGTGTGCGTTTGTTTATCTTTAGGTATTACAGGTTTTAGATTTGAGAAATATTTCCCAACACAGTTAGTAGGTTTATGCGCAACATTTATATCGTACTTTTTCAAACATTTCTTAATTTTTTCTGAGGTCTCCGGAATGCATGGTAAAGTTATATAATTGTCTGTATTACCTGTTATGTTATTTTTATAAAAAGAACCATTATAGATTTTGTTTATTCTCTCTTTAATGATAGGATTGTAGAAAGTTTTTGGGTAGCCATTCATTTCCAATGCATTACGAACAATTTTTAAATTTTTGAGACGGTCCTCTGCGTGAGATAATTTTACCGCGCGGTCTGTGAGGCTGTTTATGACACTTTTTTTATAACAAGCTGGTGCAACGGAATTGAAATGAAGATAACGTTGAGACTAGACTTCTTTAGTAAACCAAGAAGTTTTTATTTTTCCATCTGCATCATGCCTAATGGTCATATTAGAAAATTTATGTTATTGTTTATTTCTATTTCACAAGTGAATTGAAGTTTACAATGGAAATTGTTAAATTTATTAATCACATATTGAATTTTATCGTTGAGAACACACATAAGGCAATCATCTACATACCGTTTGAAGAATACAGGCTGAAAATCTAATGAATTTATAATAGCAATATGCGTTTTTTTTATTACTTAACAGTGGTTTCTTGTTACAAAAAAATCTATACTTTAATATTAACGATACAATTTTCGATTATTAGTGGTTCTGTTCGTTTCGACAGCGTGAGCTTTTTGATTGAAAATTGTGCGATATGGACGCTTGTGCTAATTAGTTTTAGTTAACCCCTTTTTGACAAAATAAGTCTTCTGATGATGGTCGAGAGATCGAAACGTACGTAAAGACAAACGTTTATAACAGAGTGTTAATGTGACCTAATTCCCGAGAATTTTTCATATATTACCTAATATATAGAGTATTTTTTACATTATCAACTAATTTTGCTAGTAAATGTGAGGCTAGCAATTCCAACTTGGGAAGTGTACATTTATTCTGAGGCACTACGTTAAATTTTGAGCATAATAAATGAGAGAGAGAGAGAGAGAGAGAGAGAGAGAGAGAGAGAGAGAGAGAGAGAGAGAGAGAGAGAGAGAGAGAGAGAGAGAGAGAGAGAGAGAGAGAGAAATAACCACCTTCGTCTAATGAAACTAAGTATATACATGCTCCATATGCTCGCTCGCTCGCGTCCCTGAAACAATGTAACTCCATTTTCTTAGGAGCACATAAGGCCGCATGTCTGGAGATGCTGTTATGATTTATTCTTTGCAGTTGTATAACGAATATTTCAAACCGCAGGCGTAATTTACTTGGCAAGGGTTCTTCCCAATCGAGCCCCTGACGCCATAATTGTTGAATAAAAAGTATAGCTGATATCACTGCAGGACCCATCAAACCTGAAAGGTCAAATATTTCAGAAATTACCGCTAAAATTATTATTTTTGTGACGTTCTGTGTCTGGATGCCATACTATTTCTAAAGTTTTCAGTTCTCTTCATAAAATTCGACCAGTTATTTTCTTAGTCTAAAATCGAAAAAAAGCCCATATTTCCAAATTAAATTCGTAGTTTTGAAAATGTGTGATATTCCTTCATCTATTTTCAATGCTTCTTGCTTACTCTCTATACTGACCAATAAATCATCCATGTAAGAAAAAATGTTATGATCATACTTGTACGTGAATACTCAGCTTCGTTTTGTTTAAAAAACTTCAATAAACATCGTTGAGCAATGACTGGTGCGCATACCCTGCCGTAGGTTACAGTGTCAGGTGAACATAATTTTCAGGGTCTTCTTCCAAATTATAAGCTGAAAGTTACGATGATCAGGGTGAACCCATATTTGTCTGAACATCAACTGAATATCTGCAATCAAAGCGTACTTACGCAACCTGAATCTGATAACAAAGTCGGAAAAATAATGCTGAACGGTGCATCCTATATGTAAATTGTAGTTTAGTGATATACCCAGCCGAAATCGTTCGAGCTGAACCAACGAAAACCACTCGACATTTCGTAGTTGTACTGGACCGTTTTATTACTGCGTGGTGGGGTAATATATACTCTGAACGTATATTATTGGTCTTCTGCAACTTCCATCATATGTTTGAGGTCGCGATATTCTTTCCTGAATTTGTAGCAGTCCAGTCTCAATTCCCTATTCCAATTAAATATATTTTCGAGATGATTGAATCGTTTTTTCCTGTAACCGTTATCGAGGATTCACCATAGTCAACGGATCCTTAGAAGGTAAATTTTCCGTCTTCAGCCCGAGATACAGTTTCGCGATATTAGCTTTCATTATATTCTGCTTCGGAGTTTCGAATTGGATTACACGGAATTTCTTTCAATTGCCAGAATTTCTCGAGATTTATTGAGTGTAGCGTAGATTGTTCCTGTGAGTAAATGCTTGCACAATTCAATTTGATTAGGAAGTAACAACTGCCAATATGTTTCGGCTGATTAAAATGTGGATACGCTAGGTGAGTTTCCAGGGAAGTTTGATTCGTAGATGCTAGAACTGAAAGGAGGTATTTTTTTCCGTTATTCATTAAAGCGGGATGAGATGGTAGCATGTGTTATTCCGCAATGCGTATCTGCACACTTTGACGATTCAATTTTAGTTTTTCAGGTAAAATTCTCCCTATTAAACTATTTTGAATTTAATAATGATTCTTGACCCAGGTATGAATCAGATATAAATTATCGGAAAGTAAGTCACACTAACACATATTTCTAATAAGGTCTGACAACCTTCTTCTATTACCTCATAAAACTGGTTCGAAAGTGGATACATGAGCGTTATATTTTTAGTTTGTGTTTGACATTAGAGCGTATATTATAAGACAATTGATAAGCAGTGGATTATTGATACGTATCCATATACTTGATACATTAGTGTGTTACAGTTTCGATTATCCGTTTTTTTTGTTCGTTTCGGCGACGTGGGCATTTTTATTTGAAATTGGTGTGATAAGGACGTCTTGTGCTGATACAGTTAGTTTTAAGAAATGCCGTTTCCAGCAAGATACCTCTTCTGAGAATGACTGAAACGTACGTAAAAACGAAATATTTCCAAATTTATAAAAAGTTTCTTTGCCTAATTGGCCACTATCGTGTATGTATGTAACTTAAGAGATATAGAATTAAATTTTCTGAATTATGGAGATAACTAAGATGATTTAACATAGGATTATAAAGATTACCAAACGTAATTTTTTCTCATTTTGATAGCTACGCAGCATTCGACACTATTTTTGATTTCAAATGATGTTTGCTCGAATGTTTTAAATATCACAACGCCGGCCAACCATGATGTTTAACTAATTTCCGTGGTTTCGTCTACTTGTCATAAAATGAAAAAGTTCGATATTTCTCAATTTTCTTATTCAAAACAAAACTAAGGGAATCAATCAAGTTGTTCTGTATATTTGTTGATGTGTCGGTTGAAACAGACTTAATATATAAAGTTTAGATGTTGTCTTGAATCAATCAATTATCTCGATACATGCCTTGTCATAGAATACAGCGTTCATATGACCTTGATTCTAGTTGTTTGGTTACAGATTGATATTCATGGCACTCCCGTTCATTACGTTCATCGTTTTAAGTGACCGTTTGCACTATTCGCAGAACAGTAAGTTTGATAAAACTATTATTATCAGTTAATAATAGAAAGTTTGGAATGGCATATTCCACGCTCGCGAACCATAGTCCTCGCATTCGGCTCGGACTACAAAAGTTCCGCTCGTGTACAATATTAGCCATTCCAATCTTGTTGTAAAATATACTATTCTCTTAAAAATTACGTGAATGAGTATCGCATTCACTAATCAAATTGACGAGTTCTTTGAAATCACTGCTATTCGAAGAATAATTATAACTCCCACCGTGGCACAGAAATAGCAGCCATTTTGGACAGGATATCAAAGTTTCGACACTTTTATGATAAACCTCCATTATTATCTAAGATCGGAGAATGCGGTTTTCGCAACACTGTACTACTTTATCGTGAAACATGAGATGCCAAAAGCGAAATATTTCTTCCGACTTGCTCTAGTACGCACTGATGTTTGTATTCCAGAATTTAGTATCAGACGAAACTAGAATTCGATAAGTTACTTATTGATTCACTACAGATTATTATCCAACATTTCTTCCGATTAGCAATTTATGGTGAGGTGACCAAATATATTCGTATAATCAAATATCAAATACGTATTGATTTACATGATAAGAATAGTGAGAAATATAGTATGCTCATTTTTTTATCCATCATTATATCCTGTAAGGCACGCCGTCGATGATGTTGTATTCTCTGAATTAGTTGTTGTAAACAAGATATGAAATTATGTAAAGCTTCTTTGATGAACGAAATTTGGAACTAGATGTAAGAACGTCAGGTTGCAACAAGTCATTCTCACAGTATAGACGTTATTATGTTCTATAAGATTTAAATTTCAAAGTAATTTAATAAGCAGGTAATAACCATTTGACAAGTAACACGTGTCAGATTCTCCCCCTAATTATGCGAAAGTCTTCGGCGTCGTAATGACTTCTGAGTTTTGTCGCCTACTAAGTCATCATTTACTTCGAGACAAAATTCCTTTCGCTAGTTATCGTGGTTACGTCAACTTGATAGTCTCCGTCTTGCTCAGAATTCTCCTTATCAATATAACGTTACTTTATAATATGTCTTTACATGTTTCCTTTTATCCCTTCTCATTGATTGCAATCAACTTCACTAAACGTGGAATTTAATTTGACGAATATTTAACTGTAATTATTACTCTGTATCGTTTCGTTTAGGAGTTTCAAATATAATAAATTATGAACAAGTCTTCGTGTTACTTATTCATCCTATGCATTGTTCCGAATTCGCCACCTAACGGTTGTATGTTCATCACTATCCTCATCGTTTTGGTGAAACTCTTGAGATATTTGAATCAATGCATTTATTTCTGAATGATTCTTTCAGTGGGACATGTATCTTCTGGTAGATGAGAACTGGAATACTTGATGCTCAATATTTCCGAAAGGGATTTCTATATATCTATACCTTTGGTGGATGTGATCGAATAGTGAAATCATCGTTCTACTCATTCTACTGATGAGCTCATGAGAGAACGAAACAGCTGTCTGGGACTGATAGACGTGTCGTCACTGTTCGATCAAAAGAAACCTTAACTCTATCTATAACTTTGTCAAAATTAGTTATTAAATGCAGGTAACTGAGTTATAATTCCTTGAAATGTATGGTAGGTATATGGTTCTTAGCGGTGGGAATGTCTAAGTGTAATTGGAATGAAGTTCTTGAAGATATGTTGGCACTTGTTGTTTTGGAACAATTTTTCATAATATTGTTATTGAATGGTAAATTTGTTAATTATTAACATTTCAATTTGCAATGCAAAAAAAATGTTTTTGTTCTTGAAAGAAAAACAATTAATTGGGTACTACTTATGATTCAGAAAATGGCTCAAAATGGCATTCTAACATTGTTGTATAAGGGAAGAAGTATAAAAAGATCCACATGTGCTCGAAAAATTCAACTTTCGAAGGTGTAAATATGAATTTTTGTATTTTTGTGAGTTAGCTCTACCATTCCGCAAAGGGCGATTGGTAATGCTATTCACTGGAATTCGATGCAGGGAGATACACATGCCAAGTGTCGAATTTTCCATAAAGGTGTCTGGAAGATCAAAAATTTGAAACAAGTAACTAGAGTAGATACTACCATTCCAGACAAATATTTGAACTGTTCTAAGGAACAGAAAAAAATTACGTTTCAAGTAAGGAATCTCCCTGATTATCGGATAATCTAATATGAGAGAGCAGCTAGATTTGTTGTGGATTTGAGGTCAACTTCAACAAAATCCGGTTTTTGTTTCACCGTAGAAATTTGCCATTGTCTATAATCCAAGTAAGATATCTCCTTCAATCCATCTACCTCTTGAATCTATCTCAGGGAGTCATTTCTGAGATATTATATTCTCCATGATCATTGGATGAACAGAAAAACAAACAATTTTAAATTATTCTCATCACTTACACGTGGCGAACCAAACTAAAGTTTTTATAAATGCGAACTTCCCTATATTTCAGCATCAGTGGGAAGCTTTTTTGAGTGTCTTCGGAATGGATTTGATTTTATTAGGCGAATTATAAGCCGTTTAGATTTTATAGCCGGAAAAAAATTGATGAAGAAGCGCCATATTTGAAAATCATTCCGACTTTACTTTCGGAAATTAATCAGGAATTGAAGTATCCTGAATTTTCGTAAGAGTGCTTATTGATGAACTTCAAATTACCGTATACAGAGTGTGTCCAAACGCAAAACAGTGAATGACTCAGTCTTTTTAAAATGGAACACGTGTATATTTTCATGCCATTAAATAGCATTCTTGGTGAGTTTTCCAAGGATATCCGGTTTGTGTAGTCTATTTTGAGAAGCTGATGAGATTTAATTAAAGAAACGAAACATTATTTAAGTGGGCTGCCGTCAGTGAATCTGACATTTAAATAGGAACAAGTATCATCAAATTTTTTAGTAATCATTATGGAAAATACGAAACAACAGACAATTTGAGTAGGCTGCTGTTACATTTGGCATTCCTATAATTGTGACTTTTGTTTCTGAATTTTCTAACCAGAAACTTCGCTCGCAAAGAGGTAATGAAAATTGTGTACTGTATTGGTGAGGCTGGAAGAAATCCTTTGCTTATAAGTCGAATTCATTATCAAAGCTACCCCAATGTAATCAATTCAAGAGCTGATAGGTACACCGTTGAAAATATACTGAGTGTTCAGCTTTACACTCTTACAAATATTATTAAATAAAATTGTACACCCAGATGAATTATTAGTGTAGGTGTATTTCAAGCGGGTATTTAAGATTAATCAGAGTGGTGCTGAAATAGTACAATGAGTGTGAAATAGATTGTAGGTGAAAATTACATTCCAAATGGGAATAGTATTTGCGCAATTAGAATTACACTCGATTCATTAAATCAAACAGCATAAGTGTTATTCTTCCCGTGAAGTAGTACGCTTACTTACCTGCATTAGAGTTGTCATCCTCGCTTTTATTGGTTGGCCATTCAGAAATTACTTGGTTACATTTGAAATAAAATAAAAAATATCTAATATGATATTGGAACTAAAATACAGAAACAAATTCAAATAGTGTGGAACAAGGTAAAACGCATTTTTATATAGCACAACTCTGGGCTTGTAGAATGTAGTAAACGATAGTAAAATAATAATCATTATAATATGTGTTTATGCTATTGTTCCTGTTTCATCTTTCTTCAGTTGAAGAACATCGAAAGAAACCATTTTCGAAGCTCAGCATTTATGTAACTCGGTGTTTATAGAAAGAGCAAGAAAAGGAGAGTTGTCAACATGTTCATCTATTTACATTGAGAAGAAATATTACAATACATAACCTATATTCATAGTTTTTCATAATAAATCATAAACAATTTGTTGTTGGATCTGGAGGAAATAAACGATAGAATAAATGTATTAAGTAGCACTTAACTGTCTATATAGTGGAAAGTGTTTTTGTGATTTTAGTGTTGGTGGAATTTAGGAAGTATAATCTATTAAAGAGCAAAATATTTTTAGTGCATTGAAAAGTCTTGAATGAGTTAATCGACACGATATGCATCATTATGCAATGAAGAATTCCCATTGGCTGAAAACCGTTGACTTCCAGAATCGATGGTTCGTAAATGAATAGCGAGGGATGATCGATGATCGTGATATTCGGTTCCTCCTTCTGAAATAATCTTTTGAATGGGGAGAGATATTCTCAATCTCGCCAAAAGGATCCTCCAATATTATTTGAGTTTGTGAATTGGAATAACAGAAAGTATACGTGGTTGCAGATTTATAATGCCCCTGTGCATAATAATCGAATCGTTCGTCATTTCCTAGACTGTATATATACTCTACGTTGCGTTGTGCAGCACGTTCTCCAAAGCTAACACCAATTGATTATTTCTTATTGAGATACGTTGAAGGATAATTTTACGCAACTGTTGCAATTGTTTTCAAATATTTTGACCACACGAGAGGAACATTTATAATGAACATCTTGTTAACCCGCTATTGGATGTTGGGAGATGAGATCGGCATTGGTATTTTTGTTGAAAGTTCGAAGGTTCTATATAGGCATTAAGAAAGACCTCACTTGGTGAAGAGTTTCACAACTTCCGAATTCGAGAGAAAAATAAGTTTGCTGGAAAGAAGTTCAGCAGTTGTTGAGCTTAAAACTGAAAGGGAGGCCGACGCCCCCAAGCTACTCTAGTCTGTTTTCCGGAAATCATTCCGACTTTACTTTCGGAAATTAATCAGGAATTGAAGTATCCTGAATTTTCGTAAGAGTGCTTATTGATGAACTTCAAATTACCGTATACAGAGTGTGTCCAAACGCAAAACAGTGAATGACTCAGTCTTTTTAAAATGGAACACGTGTATATTTTCATGCCATTAAATAGCATTCTTGGTGAGTTTTCCAAGGATATCCGGTTTGTGTAGTCTATTTTGAGAAGCTGATGAGATTTAATTAAAGAAACGAAACATTATTTAAGTGGGCTGCCGTCAGTGAATCTGACATTTAAATAGGAACAAGTATCATCAAATTTTTTAGTAATCATTATGGAAAATACGAAACAACAGACAATTTGAGTAGGCTGCTGTTACATTTGGCATTCCTATAATTGTGACTTTTGTTTCTGAATTTTCTAACCAGAAACTTCGCTCGCAAAGAGGTAATGAAAATTGTGTACTGTATTGGTGAGGCTGGAAGAAATCCTTTGCTTATAAGTCGAATTCATTATCAAAGCTACCCCAATGTAATCAATTCAAGAGCTGATAGGTACACCGTTGAAAATATACTGAGTGTTCAGCTTTACACTCTTACAAATATTATTAAATAAAATTGTACACCCAGATGAATTATTAGTGTAGGTGTATTTCAAGCGGGTATTTAAGATTAATCAGAGTGGTGCTGAAATAGTACAATGAGTGTGAAATAGATTGTAGGTGAAAATTACATTCCAAATGGGAATAGTATTTGCGCAATTAGAATTACACTCGATTCATTAAATCAAACAGCATAAGTGTTATTCTTCCCGTGAAGTAGTACGCTTACTTACCTGCATTAGAGTTGTCATCCTCGCTTTTATTGGTTGGCCATTCAGAAATTACTTGGTTACATTTGAAATAAAATAAAAAATATCTAATATGATATTGGAACTAAAATACAGAAACAAATTCAAATAGTGTGGAACAAGGTAAAACGCATTTTTATATAGCACAACTCTGGGCTTGTAGAATGTAGTAAACGATAGTAAAATAATAATCATTATAATATGTGTTTATGCTATTGTTCCTGTTTCATCTTTCTTCAGTTGAAGAACATCGAAAGAAACCATTTTCGAAGCTCAGCATTTATGTAACTCGGTGTTTATAGAAAGAGCAAGAAAAGGAGAGTTGTCAACATGTTCATCTATTTACATTGAGAAGAAATATTACAATACATAACCTATATTCATAGTTTTTCATAATAAATCATAAACAATTTGTTGTTGGATCTGGAGGAAATAAACGATAGAATAAATGTATTAAGTAGCACTTAACTGTCTATATAGTGGAAAGTGTTTTTGTGATTTTAGTGTTGGTGGAATTTAGGAAGTATAATCTATTAAAGAGCAAAATATTTTTAGTGCATTGAAAAGTCTTGAATGAGTTAATCGACACGATATGCATCATTATGCAATGAAGAATTCCCATTGGCTGAAAACCGTTGACTTCCAGAATCGATGGTTCGTAAATGAATAGCGAGGGATGATCGATGATCGTGATATTCGGTTCCTCCTTCTGAAATAATCTTTTGAATGGGGAGAGATATTCTCAATCTCGCCAAAAGGATCCTCCAATATTATTTGAGTTTGTGAATTGGAATAACAGAAAGTATACGTGGTTGCAGATTTATAATGCCCCTGTGCATAATAATCGAATCGTTCGTCATTTCCTAGACTGTATATATACTCTACGTTGCGTTGTGCAGCACGTTCTCCAAAGCTAACACCAATTGATTATTTCTTATTGAGATACGTTGAAGGATAATTTTACGCAACTGTTGCAATTGTTTTCAAATATTTTGACCACACGAGAGGAACATTTATAATGAACATCTTGTTAACCCGCTATTGGATGTTGGGAGATGAGATCGGCATTGGTATTTTTGTTGAAAGTTCGAAGGTTCTATATAGGCATTAAGAAAGACCTCACTTGGTGAAGAGTTTCACAACTTCCGAATTCGAGAGAAAACTAAGTTTGCTGGAAAGAAGTTCAGCAGTTGTTGAGCTTAAAACTGAAAGGGAGGCCGACGCCCCCAAGCTACTCTAGTCTGTTTTCCGGAAATCGGTTGTTGTGGAATAACAGATGATATTTCAGATGAGAAGTGACCATGGCAGTATCTATAGACAGGAGAGAACTTACTCACGTTTTACCATGTTGTTATATGGTGATAAGTTCGTAAGTGCTGTGCTGTGAACAGTACTACAGGCAGGGTTAAATTATGATTTTTTCGCTCAAACTCAACCATATTATGGCGCCCCTTTACACTATAAAACCTTTGAATAGCTTTTGAACTTTCCATTTTACTACAAAAATCTTTTTGCCCAGATCCATGTGGAACACCAGCGTTAATAGTCGTTGTATAGGAGTCATACTCATTAACTGTGTGTAAGTTAATATAACTTACGTGTAGTTCTACAATTCCTTCAAATTTGCTGAAGAATTTCATATGTTTCAAAATAAGAATGTCTCATTACACATAGCTTGAGATTCATAGACTGTTAACAACGCACTTTCAAGTTCAAATTATAATGTTTTATTATTTAAAGAAGAAATGGAACTATTACAGGCTCCACAGGAAGACAAGAATTTTCAATGTATGCTTTACCCAGTCAATTTCATGTTCGCTTCCCAAAGATTCTACTGTTTGAAGAAAGTTGTCCTGATGTGGTGCTGCTCGATTCACGTTCATTAAAGATCATCAATCTTTGAAATTTGAATTGTCAATAAAGAATAATCATTCAAATTATCTTCCTACGATAAAAGTCATTACGTCTGTAGATGTATCGGTATTGCTCAATTTGTTTTGTGCAATCCTACCGACTGCGCCATATAATACTTATACTTTGAGTCAACGGAAATATGTTTTCATAAACAATTAATTAATTCATTGAATATATCGTGAACAACTTTATAAAATAGAGACTTAAGTAACATGCACTTGTTCGTAAGTAGTCAGTATCAATATGAAGATTTGCTAGTAATAGTTTTTAGACAGTCCTGGGAGTTCAATGTAAATGATTGGAGGTAAAGAACATGTATTGGAAATAAATTACAAATCGCTAATGTATTACTCGGGTACAGAAGGGTGGTTGACCTAGGTAGAAGGTACTACATGCTAATTATCTGACCTGACAGCCAGGTATATAAGTAGACCTTGAAAACACCCGGGACTGAATTTACCTTCATAGAAAAGCAATAAATAGATGCGGCACTCAACTTACGTCGACCGTTAAATATATACTTGTGATATAAATTTGTAACCAGCAAAACATGGTTGTCCTTATGGTTCAATAAAATAGCATAATATATCATTCCAAAAAATTTTTTGGGCTAATCACAATACTACTTACACTATAATATACTATGTATAATGAAGAAAGTAAATATAAGCTTGAGCTTGAGCATTGTAACTACTTTAGAATATGAATATTAAAAGCTGATAGCTTGAAGTCAATTCACTAACAACCATTTTGAATAATGTCAGACGATGCGAGAAGCGTATCTTTCCTAAGATTCAAACTAGGTAGTGAAGAGCTTAAACGTTATTCATTGTAATAGATTTATTTCGTACAAGTTTGTAACGGCACGGCTATTAACGACCTAACTTAATTATGTAGGGAAAACTTGCATAGTTTGAAAACATTCTCTAGCTCAAAAATATTATCAAAGTAAGTAATGTCTCAACTATCCATCAGTTCGAAAGAATTTGCAGGATTTTGGAGATGAAACAAAGTAGCGATAACCTTGTTTCCCAAGTTGAGTAAACTAATAATAATGAAACGTGAAAACAATTAGAAACTTCCTGAAGGAAATATACATATAACTCTCGTATTTGATATTATTTCATTACAAAATCTATAATAAATGACTAAATCTGTAGAGCAATTAATTTGATTAACGAGGAGATGAGTAGAACTCGTTCACATTAGAATTAAGTTTACTTTGATACTATTCCAATCCCCATCAGAGGATATTATTTTTTCAATTGTAATTTTGCACTTTGCTGGATATCTGAAATAGCTACATCTGGAAAAGTTGATTTTGATGCTGATATTGACTATGAATAAAGGTGAATACTATGATTAAGTGCCTTCTGCTCACACTTATGTGACTAAATTGTTATGTAGTATAGGCTATAAAAAATTGATGATCGACGAAAATTTCTTTTCGTAACTTGTTTAGTTATCTTTAGATATCAAAATACCGGTAGCGTAACTCAACAATGCCATCAGATAATAAATAAATAGTGCATATTTTGTTGAAAAATTTGAGATTAATTTCAACAAAAATATAATATTTAACAAATTATTCAGTACTTACTTTGGTATAATGAAGTCATTGAGGTTAATTCATGAATTGCGTCACTGTATATCCATGTATAGTCATTTGAATTGTACAATCCAATAAATATTTTGGACCAATGAGCGTGACGGAAAAGTATGATGAAAACCCACAGTTTTATTTGCGGATCCTGGGAGTGAGTTAAAAAATGTCAACTTCTAACTGAAACATTTTTTCCAATTCAAATCCAATTGTTTCGATTTTTGCAATTGAGGATCGACTCTTTGGAATCTGCAATACATTCCCGATATAAATTTACACTCTATCGTTCTGAAAATATTTACGTTATGCTTGGTTTCCGTGATTCCCCTTGCCTCTCACACACAATCGGGTTACTCGATTGGAAGCATGACTGGTTTAATTGAACAAGCATCGCTGATAAGTTCTGATAGGTTTGAGGTCTTTGAATAATTCAATTTATTTCGAAACGAAGTTTTATAAATTATTATATCTTGAACACGATATACCAGACAGGCCTAGCGACTGTGATCTGAACCCTCTTTCCCGTAACATTGATTTCTGGGCCAGCAAAGAATCATGCTTTACAAACGTAAGCATGGCACGAGGTCAATGGTACTTTTTTTCACTGAGTCAGGAGAAGTCCACGTGGAGTTGAGAAGAGATGTCACTTACCATTTTTTCGCCTAGCTACATTCATATTGGTTGTTCTTATGAAATATGGGAGGGCCCTGCTCCCGGAATTCTGAATCAAAAACATTTTCTAAGCTTTGCGCGTGGGGTGGCCCCCGCTTTCATAAAAACTAATCAATTCGAGAAAAAAGGAGAGTTCTTCACCACCTACTCGAGAGTTCTACATCACTTACTCGTTCGGTAAGTTCAGCCAGCTTTATGTCCACAAGGATGCTCCACTGTTGCATTAAGTCAAGTCATGTATAACCTTAATCTAGATTTGGTTGTGTTTAAAGGTCATAGGTTTTTTCGAATCAATTAATATCATGTTTGTCAAGATTTAAACGAATTAAGTTCGAGAAATTTATGGAGATTCAATTAATTCACCATAATTGTGTTCATTGCATCAAGGGTTATGTATTCCTAGGGCTGAAGCAGCGCTGGACTTGTGCGTGTCTTCCGCGTTTCACGTAAAGTATTTGTTCCTTTGAAAAATCATTTTGTGACAATTCCCTAATACCAAATTTAATCCGACGTCGAAATCAAGTATTTAAATTTTCTGTGCCTTATTCCTACAAGGGATTCGAGAGAGAATTGTGATATTAGACCAACAGGGTAAGTGCCTTTTGATTGCCAAAAAACAACTGTTATATTGACTTCAACCTCTCAATCGGCGATATAATATAATGTGGTTATTTAACCTTCAAATCACGCTCCGCCCGCCAATGCTTATTTTGTTAATATATGTTTTTTCCGCCATTCAGGCTGAGTAGGAGTGTTCAATTGTAATTCCGCTTATCGGAGATCACTTAGGAGATAGGATAGAGTATCAGGTCGTTGGGCTTACCCCAGGTTACCAGGAAGAGAGGAATCCTTCTTTAATTCCAAACCTTCTATCAATTATCGGCGTGATCGAGCTCGAAATCGATGACTGTTCCATGTGTGCTACTTAGTTTTGACTGATTCCAACTCTCTCAAGAGAACCTGAGCAGGTAACCGCTTTCTGGCGAAAGGGGTAGAACTAGCGACATTGATAATGGTCTCACAGGTTCCCATTTGGGGTGAACCTGAATTAAATGTCTTTAAATTCATATTATTCCCATTTTCTAAGTTTTGGATTAATTTTATATTCGTTTGCTGTGTTGTATCGAATCAAAAACTTCTATTCAATATGTATTTATCATTTAATTTGATCAACGAGTTCAACTGGTAATTCCTAATCAGCTCTCAGCAAATACGAACTTCAGAATTTACGCTTGAATAGATATAAAGATATGATTGTATAATACGTATAAATACGAGGCGGTTCCTTGGAAGGAAAAGAACCTCAAGGGTACACGGATCAACTAAGATCTTCGATACCCGAACAGGTTCCAACAAACAATTCTTAATTCCCATAACACGTCGATGAGGTATTAACGCTACCTGAAGTAATACACATACGACTATTACAAGTACGAGGTTCAGCGCTGATATAGGCCTCCAAACCTATTCACTTGCTTGAAATATCAAATCTAGAGTAATAACAGATTTATAAAATATAACGCTCGGCGCACTGGTACAGATACTTCATTATAAACTTTGTCTTCAAGGTTCCATTTGAAATTTCAAAGTTTACCCACCCTACAATTGTGAAGAAGAGTATGGTGGCTAATTCTAGCACACATATATGCCCTATTAGAGAATATCTACTTTTCACCTTGACGATTTTGTTAGGACGATGCATATTTTCGGAATTTTTAGTTGTCTTGTGTTAAAAAAACACCCGGTACCTATATATATATATATATATATATATATATATATATATATATATATATATATATATATATATATATATATATATATATATTCCTTTACTATATGTGAATACGATTCCCGTTTCTTGTGACAATAAAAATATCTTAATGATCAGAACAGTGATTGAGGGCCTTCTACTCATACTACCGTGAATAATTATTTTTGATTATATTTATCTCCCAGATTTCGTTCATGAAGAAGTTGTGATAGTACATTGTTCAATATTGAATAGTTTTGGCATTAACAATGTGTAAATTCATTTTCAACTTGTGAAGTTTTGGAAGTAAAACCACTAATTGACAATAAATAAACAATGAATGTGTTTATTATTCACTACTGCTTCCATATATTTCAACACCCTGTGTCATCATCTGACCGAGTTATAAACTAAAGTTACATTGACAAAGAACGGCTTCATACTATAATTTGAAATATCGAAATCTTACATATCGAACGAGAGGGCTTGAAATTGACTATATTGGAATCATTGGAAATTGTTAAACATGTTAAAGACAAAAATAATGTAGTTTTAAATGATCAATTGAACATTTATCGTTCACCAATAATCAATCATTCCCTTAGTATTTCTTCGAATGTTCTGTAACCAATGTTATTTCCCTTTACTTAATAAGTGTAGTCATTATCATTATAGTATAAAGCCGTTCTCTGTTAATGTAACTTTAGCATATAACTCAGCTGAGATGATGACAATGTGTGTTGAAACATATGTACGAAATATTGGATAATAAAAACATTCATCGTTTATTTAGTGTAAATTACTGGTTCTACTTCCATAACTTTATAATTTACATTGTTCAACGTACGCCCAATGTACTCTTCGTACTGGTTAAACAATATTCTTCGGCTATTACATGAAATAACAAAATGGTTCCAAGACTAGCTTGATATTGTACGTTTTCTGAAGAATGGAAAAACAGACAAAACCGCGAGCTTTCTGAACTTTTTCTGCTCCTTTACTTTATAGAAAGAACAACTTCTTTGAGAAAATCGAAGAACAGATGAAGTTGCGTGGCAACGTCACGCCGCGACTCTACCTGCTTTCTGATTTCAATAAATTTTGGAAATTTTCGCTGTTTCACATTGAAGAACGAATAACTTCGAGCAGTTATGCTTTCATCACGCAAAAAGGTGACATTTTCAACCGTTAACAGTGACCCTGTAACAGTAACACCTAAACAAGAGATTTTTCTGTTGATACTTTCATTTCATTTGGCGTTTACACGCAGGAAAGATCCGTGAATAGGAATATTTTATTTTTCTGGAATCATTCAACTATATAATCTTACAAGATATTTCTACATTTTGTATAGGCCATTTAATTTGTACATAGCTGTGGCCTCAACCTCCGTGGGCTTTAGGAAATACAGGAATGTATTAATTTCTGTTCATTAAATCGCTCTTGTCATCAGTTTCTTTTACACAAAATGGGGGACTAAGGGTTCAACATGAAAAGAAAAATGGAATCTTCTATAGAGGAGTTGGAGAGACTACATGGAATACAGTTGCAAAAATGGTTCAGATGAGGTACCTACCTACACAAAGTATAATACAAAATTCTACCTCTTACAAGGGAGTGAGTTTGAATGTGTGATGAAATCAAGGGGAGCTGGAATACTACAAAAGAGGAAGAAATTATCCCATAATAATTGCACTAGTGCAAATATCTATTACTGTGCCGGATTATCGCTCTAATTCGTTTCCCATCGTTTTAAATGTTGCCAGAAGGCTCTATTTATCAAGCTTAAATTATCTGAAGAAAATTGTTCCCAAATACACATACAACTGGTAGCTGGAATACATATCACGAAAATAATCTCTATTTGAATATTAAATTATTTCAAACCTGTGAAATTTCTTTATTAATTCCTTTTCTTTTAGCGAACGAATATTTTTCATTATTATTCAGTCTAATTATGGCCACTGTAACTAATTCTATGGAATGTTTTGTCAATTCAAAATACTGGAATATTTAGTAAAGTATGAGGTAGACGTATTTATAATGGTGCCTTTGATCATGTCGCTGCACTAGAAATAAACATATCCAACGCAGCAAAGTGAATAATTGCTGAGTACTGTGATATTCCAAGCTCGCTTGTATCTACCGAATAAAATCCAAACATTGACATAACGAAATGCTAATTTACACAGCTTAATGCAATATGTTCATATGGATATGATACACGTTGCTGAAGATAATTTAATTGGATAAATATGCAGAATTGGGATGACCAAGTAAGGAATGAATAACACCATATAATTATGTGGAAAAATGGTATAAAAATTAAATGTTTTCTCAGGTGGCAATTGGGAGGGAAAAACAGTGTGTTTCTTCATTGAGGCTTTCTTGTGATTATGTTTTCCAATATCAACTTTTCAGATTGGTTACATTCATTTCGAGAATATGATTGTATCAGTTATAGAGGAAAATTATATTTTCGGAATATTCATTTTAGCACATGAACAAAACGCTATCTACTTCTACAAATGAGTCACTTTCACAATAAAAATACAAAACTATTTTTTCAATTGATCATGACTTTTTGGTAATGTGTACTACCTCAGATACGAATAAATGTATCAATAATAAGTTTCTTCGAATAATAAGAATATCGAAATCAGTATGCTGCGTACTTCACTAAACCTCTATTGTTCCGTTTATATGAAAATCAATGTCTGCTTGTTTTCTTCAAGAGTAATATATGTGTGAGTTGTGTAATCAGAATATTGTCAAAATACATTCTGTATGATCGTTTATGATGATAACTAGAGAAAAACATTTATGCAAAATTCCTATTCTGAATATTTTGCATGAAATTCATGAAATATAGCAAATGAAGGATTTTCAATTCTGAAATTATCATATATTTTAGATTTTGCCTTTTGGTCGTTTTTTCATCACTTGCAGATGGCCAAGAATCATCGACAATTACGGCATATAACATAACAACCACGAGCCATAAAGGACAATTTCGAGAAACTTTATTTCGTCAAGTATCAGAGCTACGTATTTGTTATATATTATAATGATGGATAGATGCTCCACAAAAGACATATTCCATTTTGTATTCTTCATACACCTAATTATAAGTTGTATCTTTTCATCGTTTAATGAGGTATTTTTTATATGCTATAGCCTAAAATAGATGAAATCATAAACAATAAACATATTCCAGTCATACCAAGCTCCTGAAAAATGCTATAGATTGAAGAACGTTTCAAGCCTGCCCACCTCTTTGATAAATTATCAATATTTTAGGTTATGATGTTTGTAGGTGACTCCAACTGAATTTTATTAATATCGGGCCATTAGTAACTGAGATATATGCAATCTCATTTTTAGCCTTGAACATTTTTTTATAAAACGTTCGAGTATTTGCGTAGCCAAACGAAATGAAAATCGTTGCGATACTTTCAGAAACGGATATTTTTTCAGTGATTTGTTTAAATAAAAGATTCCGATCAACAAAATGATCAAAAACTGGGATTTATAGTTATTTCGAATACCAAGCGCATATTCCATAACGGTATAAATAGATTATTTTGTTCTATCAAAGTAAATACTATTCGTTGTATTACTTTAACCGTTGAATGCATCCCAATTTCTCCTAATCTGAATACGTAACCGAGTTGGATTCAAGTTTCTTTCTCTAATACCGCAGCTCTCTAGTTGCGCAAAGTTCTATATTGCAAAACCCGACCCCGTGTCATCACATATACACTCGAGAGGATGTTGTAAGGTATTTTCAGTCCAAAGGACCCTCTTCTTCGGCGTCGCTTATATTCGAAAATTGAGGTATTCCAATAATAAACTATATACTGTTAAAGTACTAGGGAGGAATTACTCTGATGATGACTACTTGGTAACAGAAGGGTTCTCAGTACTTCAACAGTATTTTTAGTGGATAAGAGTGATTACTTTTTATTGATATTACGATCACTTGAATAAGTCTCGGTTCGTCTTACTATGTCCAAGTAGCCTCAAATATTAAATCATTGGTTCTTGATAAATAACGATGGTAACTGGAAATTACTCACTTCACGTGAGTGTCTCATCTCCCCAAGGTCTTGATACCCCAGGAAGAAATTGGTGAAACGATTTTTATACTTCGGCTAGCTCGTGGAGCCAGAAAATGAGATGGTGTAAGCAAATTCCGCGGTTTGTAATTACGACTTCTTACAGTTGGTGAAATAAGCTGTAATCATATCAAGAATATCATTATGAGGAACCTGTTAAATGACACTCGCGTGTTCACCGTTTTCAAGAAAAATATCACTGACCTTATTTCCTGCAAGTACCTACTTTATTTTAAAGGAAGGTATATCCATAATCACCTTTGATGCTATACTCGTCATCTCTATCGTATTGAAGGAACCTTAGAGGTAAATAACTGAATAATATTCAATATCTTTTCACTGAAGAATTAGCTCTATGTTAAGATATCCTATATATTTTTGATCATTAGACATTTCGATAGTGTCTTTCGCTTTTTGTTAACTATTGACGAATATTCATCTTTATTCTCAACTTTTTGTTTGAGGACTGTATGAAAACTACTATGGTTTGACACTTCGGGCGAATATCTTTGAACCCTGATAATTATTTTTTCCCGAGACATTTAACTACGTTGTATGAATATTTCCCAGCAATTGGACACATCTTACAGATTTGGATGATTACATTCCTCATCAATGATCACCTTTCATCAAAACGTAGAATAAAATTTTGATTGTGGACAATATCATCGAGTTACTGAAAAAAACACAGATAAGTTACATTTTTGTACTTTTGATATAATTGGGTCTAAAGCGTTAACATGAAATAAGAATTAGGTAGAAGGAAAACCGGAAATTATCAGCGTCATCTCATTCTTTAATACAAAATCTCATCAGAAGACAATCATAGAAGTAATAATGAATTCTTCTGATTCTTTGTGCACTTATCTTGTTTCGGCCGTACATATTTTTCAAATTCAATCGTCTAACCCTTCTCTTCTCATACAAAGTTTTCTCCTGGGTCAGAATATTCAACTGATGGTTCCGTTGCTTCTTTCGAAGTTGGCAACAACTAGTTTTGATAATTATTTTCCAAAGAAATGACGTCAGATTTGCATAGATTTAGCTAATCAATTCACCAAAATTTGCCTCTTATCAGTAGAAATACATCAAAAATTATCTTCCACATCTCAACCACTCGCCACCTTCGACAAATTTGAAGTAACGATGTAGACACTGTTTCTTCCTGAAAATACACTACTTAGAAAAATACGAGCATTTGTTGAAATTTTATCTACATTGCTATTTTACAGCGAACCACAAGAACTATTGCAATTCGACGAGACTATAATTTTTGGTAATTAAACTAGTAAGAATCATGAAATATAACAGCACTATATCTCAAGTGTAACCTTATGGTTAACTGGTTTGTTAGGTTCGCATATATACTGTTATACTTAAACAAGAAGGGAAAAAGTGGTAATATCGCAATTGCTAAATGAATTTATCGAGAAAAATAGGATGAACATAACAAGCAAATCAAATTAAGTAAATTTAAATTAATCCATCCAGATGTACTTATGTCTTGTCAAAGCCAGGTAATGTTGTAGTTATCTTGTTTCAATATTGTGAACACTTACATTATTTAGAGATTTTACTTGGCCAAATAAGATGAATGCCACTTAATTTGTCTATACAGTTCAGGAACACAGAGATAATTAATTCTTAGTCCATACAGGTCTGGAGACTCGTATGTTTGACATTAGTCAAAGAGAGCCGGCCTCTTCGTTTTCCCTCTCTCTCGCCTGAACTAGCCGCGCTTATCATTGCCACGCGCAGTCCATATGTATATGTCGATGGGTAAGATGCGTTCAGACCACGGTCGTATAGACAGGTCTGGCGACTCGTATGTTTGACATGAGTCTCTTACTCTTACGCGTCGCCAAACTCGTAGTCCCTCGCTCAGCCAAGCTCAAGCTAGCGCTTGGATCGGTAAAACGATTTCTTTCCGGAATCGCAAACAGTGTTACTAAGTATTCTGATTTGGGAGAGGAATAGAACTGTTACTCTTGTCAAAATGTATTACTCACCTTAAAAATAACTTCCCCTTTTTCGTTATACATGACGCACACAAAAGACCTCGTTAAAACGATTTCTATCCGGAATCGCAAGCATCCACTTTTAACGCATTTCCGCATCTTTCGGCACTTTAAAAACAGAAGTTTCTTGCTTTACACTTTTGTACCCCGTTCTTTATTTCGGCACAATGCACGATTTCGTTTTGTTTCTAAAAACGCAGGTATTCCTTGTGTTTACAAGTCAACTGACAGTTGTCAGAGAATACTCCACGTAACGTCTTTTGGTACTACGCGACAGTCGACGCTTATCGGACTCACTTCTCACATAGGAAACAGCCCCGAGTTTTCAGACCTGTATGTACGACCGTGGTCCAGACTAATGCACTATGTTGTTTCAGCTGCTACTGTAAAGCCAGGTGCGCACTAGCGATTTGTAGTCGCGCGAGTGTTTGGACGCACTAGAGCATACTCTTTGAATGGATTTCGTGGAAGCTGCTCGTGTAGTAGCTTTACCATTCCATCACAATGGTGAAAATCAATGTAAACAAAGATATTTGGAACATCCGATAATAATTATAAGTTGTCCATACAGTTGACATATTTTGTCAGAGCGTAGTTACCCTAATTTTAGGCAGAAAACTGATAAATTGTCAAAATGCACTTATTTTCTCAGGCAGTACTTCGACGATATATAAGTTGGTATTGGGACAATTATTCATTTGGATCTAATTTCGTTCAAATGTGACATTCATACAACTCTTATCTAGCTCTCCATCATTCAGAAAATGAACAGTTTTAAATAGTTAGATTATTCATTTCGGAGAACTTATTATTATAACGTAAGATTAGAATTCTAGATTCAGAATTCGAAGGAATATTTCTAGTTGAAACTATTTCAATGGTCTGACAATAAATAACATACATTACGCTTGCATTGGTTTCCTTAATCTGACCCCAATGAGGGTTGAAGAGCGAACCCGTAGCGTGTCTATCATGCAACGAAAATGTTGCATAAAAGCAACTCGCTGAATTGATGTAGACAACTACTCCCTTGCGATTCCGCTATCTGTAACCTTCCGACTTTCCTTGACGATTTCTGTTAAGACTAGTTTCAGTTTAATCGTTCCCAACGATTGCAATGACTTTAATATCCATAAAATTATCTAGAATAGTAGTAGACTTCCGCGGATACCTAATCTTGAAAATTCTTGGCTTTCGGGTGGATTCCACTTCAAAATAGCACGACTTGATGCCGACGTTCCGCCAATCATTAGACATGGCATCTTCAGGGCATGCATCATCTGTTGACTTATATATGCAGCAAAACTCTCTTTATAACACATTCAATTAGCATGGTAAAATATCGACATCACAGAAGAACTCTCCTTATCCTCTAGTCATAACAGTGCTACACTTGTTTATCCCGACATTCAATAAGAAGCTGAAAAATGCATCCCACGTGGTGCGGGTTAGTTTGAAATTCATACTTTTATTTAGTTAACAAATCTAAGTGCAAGCGGGAAGTCACAAAACGCGGAAGGTAGATTAACCATTAATGTTAAGATTGAATTGGTCTTTACTTGTTGCAATCCATTATATGACAGATGAACACTAAGCTGAATAAAACGCTGTAGGAAAATTCCAAAACATACTTTTATTATAAAGTAGCAGGTATTAAGTAGCATTGTTCACCTGGAGAAGCCACTTTGTGGTGAAACATGTCGTGATTCCTTTTATTTTCATAATAAAAGTTCATTTTGAAATTTTCCTGCAGTGTTTTATTCATTGTTGTTTCAATTTGTAATAAATTCAATCAATAATGAATTATCGCCAATAAAAAATAATATTATCCTCCTAATACTGTATATCTAGTGCCAAAGGTATGTGTTTGAAGTAGAACGTGAAAACATCTATATATTCATCCTTTTAATTCAAGGAGTGAAAGAAAAATAAAATCGCTTATAGTCACGTTTCAAGAGATCTACTACTGGGTCTACATGCAATCACAACGAGAAAACGTAATATAGTGAAAAATTAATTACCCGAAACATGTATAATTTTCGCTTCTAATCTGCCACATCAAAAACTGTGCAGAATGCAAAATCAAGAAAACAAGAAATATGAAGGATAGATAATTTATTGGCAATCTAAGAGGAACTGAGAACCGCTACTATCGTTCGAAGTAGATGGTCGGAAATACTTAGCCATGTGTCTAAGCATTTCTAAGCTATGGAGATTATATAATAAATCGAGTGATGCAATCTTAGGAGTAAAAATATATATTTATTCGAAGCGTTTCCACAACAGCATACAATATTGCTTTTGAAAGTCCAATATTAAATAATAAAAGATTTTATTTATAGAGATAGTGGAGGAAATAAAGCATTTCACATTTCAAACCCGGCGCAGTTGAATAAATTGAGATGCAGTTGTCTGCATTCGATTCAGAAAATGATTTAAAAAATTTGTCCGATATTTTTTTATTCGGAAAAAATTTATTTCATTTCTATAGCCAAAAAATGCATTTTCCTGAGTGGACTTTTCAAGGTGAATAAAAAACGGACTCGAATTGATTTTTCGAGGGTTTGTGGGATCACTGAACATGAATTTGCTATCAAAAAAATTCCCTGAGGTCTCCTTGGACCTCTCCCGGGGTATGACGCCCTAGATATCGATGAAATTGATTAAAAAATCATTTTTATTATTTGTTAACTGTTCAAGAGGTGCTATAAAGGTTGCTAGTGATGATTACGACGTGAAGAAACTCTTCTGCAATACCAGGTGTACCCTGAGTCCGGATAACCACGTCATCTTCCAGGCACTTGTACATTTTTTAAAATTAAATGTAACAACTTCTTGCCCTCGGGGGTTTTCAAAGTCGCCGATCACGACTATGACATTCACAATGTTCTGCAAATTACTCTAGAGACAAATGTAACAAATTACCCCCAGGTAATTAGCAGAACATTGTGAATGTCATAGTCATGATTGGCGATTTTGAAAACCCACGAGGGCTAGAATTTGTTACATTTAATCAAGGAAAATTAACAAATTCACAGGAGATGACGTAGATACAAGGGGCTCCGGGGACCCGGATATACCCCCAGGTGATTTGCAGAACATTGCCAGTGTCATAGTCGTGATCGGCGACTTTGAAAACCCCCTTCATGAAGAAAAATTAACAAATTCCTAGAAGATGACGTGGATACAGAGGGTTCCAGGGACTCGGAAACACCCCCAGGTAATTTGCACAATATGGCGAGTGTCATAGTCGTGATCAGCGACTTTGAAGGCCACCCAGAGCCAGAATTTGTTACCTTTTAGGAGGAAAAATTAACAAATTCCTAGAAGATGACGTAGATACAGAGGGCTCCAGGGATCCGGCAACAACCACAGGTAATTTGCAGAACATTGCGAGTGTCATAGTCGTGTTTGGCGACTTTGAAACCCCCCGAAAGCTAGAATTTGTTACATTTAATTAAGAAAAATTATCAAATGCCTAGAAGATGACGTGGTTACGCGGACTCAGGGTACACCAGGTATTGCAGAAGAGTTTTTCCACGTCGTAATCATCACTAGCAACCTTTATATTACCTCTTAAACAGTTAACAAACATTGAGAATAATTTTTTAATTAATTTCATCGATATCTAGGGCGTCAGTACGCCTGGATACCTCGGGGGAGGTCCAAGAGGATTCAGAGAATTTTCTTGATAGCATATTCGTGCTAAGCGACCCCAAAATCTCCCGATATACCAATTCGTGTCCGTTTTTTTATTCACTTCAAAAAATGCACTCAGACAGAATCTTAATTCTACCATTCGGTTTTTTATGTAATTTTTCAACCACCATCGCTCCACCCATTGAACAAGTAATTCCAGTAATTGAAAAAAATTTAAAAAGAGGCGAAGATTCTCAAACCCAGACATACGTAATAATCTTTAATAGACATGGTACTTACTATACAGGAAAAGGGCAGAGATTGTTCAGATATGGATACAGGAAAACATGTATTGGAGAGTCTTATAAACTTGCGATGTCTTGGCATTCCAAATTCTCACTTGCAAAAAGATTTATCATAATAGAAAGGAGGAGAGATATATTATTATTCAGATATTGATGTCTCTAAAAAAAATGAACAAACTCAGTAATTTTTAATGGACCATATTCCTGTTGGAGTTCCCATGAATCTCAAGGAGCTGGCAAATGTAAAAATCTGCTGGAAAAATATCTTGGGTAGGAATGGGAAATATAAACCGATTTGGATGTTTTCAAATTAGTGTTAACAACAGCAGCACCTACACAAACGAATGCTACTCAAAATGATAATGATTTGCGAGCCAAAACAATTAACAGAGGAGGAGAATACTGATCTGAAAACATACTTAAGATGTGTTTTTTTTTCTATTGTATAATTGTTATTGCGAGTCTAATAAAACTTATTGCAGCAAAACTAATTTTATCCTAATCCAATTGTAACAAAACTCGTCAAATCCATGATAATTTTTCAAAACTGATTTTATCCAAATTTATTCATTAATTTTTTTTTTATTTGGAAATAATTGTACTCCAATTTATTGTAATAACCTTTTAATAATTTAAGTACATATTTTTCTCATTTTTCTAAAATACGCTTATGACGGACAAGGCGAGTTTCGCTCTTACACTCCTCAATATGATACATAACCTATGGAGAAAGACTTTCTTTCACTATCATCTCTTCTTATCTCGAATGCTTTAATATTTGCTTATAAGACTCACTAAAATAGGTTAATGAATAATAATATTCGTTCTCACCTCACAATTATCAACGAACATATTAAACTACCAAACTGTAGGTTGTCTAAGTCACAAAATACGCCAAGTTATAATTCTTTCAAATTCTGGAATGCTCTACCAAATGGAAATACATATCAATTATTCACCAAAAAAGATCAAAACCATTATAAAACAAATTTTCTGAGATAACTCCATAATATGTTAGCCTGATAAATTAATCAATATATGAATAATCTATTAAATTCATTGATGACTTACGCAAATAATTCATGGTATACTAGTATCAATAAATCTTATCTTATAGATTTTATGATGTTCTCTCTGACAACAGACATAAAAGTGCGATGTCTTTTTCCAATTTCAAAATATTATTTTTAGACTTTTCTTCACGTTAAATGTATGTGTGCGATTCATATTTCTAACCGGAGGAATATTGTGGTCATCATAATGATATAAAAAGTCCGTACGTTCCATTTGATAACTAAAGATGGATGCTGTACAACTTGAAAAGAGACTACCGCACCCTGAAAAAATACAGATTCTATTTTCATCACTTAAAAGCGATTTGCAAATTTTGAAATTCGCACGTCCAATTATCATTGGGAACAGCACAATAGTCTTCATACAGTAATGCACGCACACACGTATTCACTGAAACTAGTTCTAAAACAGTGTGGATGGATTCAGAAATTTTCAAACCGAATATTTCCATGAAAAATTACATTTCAATGCGCCCCCATACTGAATATTATAATGAGAGAAATGAAAATTAATTAATTCCATTATCATTTATGTTTCCAATTCAATTTAACAATTAATTCATTAATTTCAAGCTATGTGGCGGAACAATTGTTTACAATTAAATTTGTTAATTGTATATGATTCGTGTACCGTTCGGTACTTTAATTTGGATCATTATGAATGTTCATTCGGTATGTCCTTAATGAAATCATATATATGTATGTTCACTATTTTTGTTGAATTTTGGTAGATATTGAGGTTTCCGTGAAAGGATAAATTGTAGCTTTTATTAAAGTTGGAAAGTTAATATTTTAACATCAACATCATGCAGTCATAGTTGTGTTTCAACTTTAATAGCTAGCTTCATTAGTAGATTACCGTTTATGATACAAAGACTACTTGGTCGATCTTGACACCACAAGCGGGAGGCTATGTTGCAGCTGGTCATCCGTACGTTACGGCAAAATGCTGTTAGTTTTTAGGCCGTATGAAGGAGTCAGAGCAGAAGTGCCTAAGTGACATTTTTGCTGGAAATGACTTAAGTACAGATTTGTGTTTTACGTGAGCGGTGACCCAAGTGAAAATTGTGAGCTAGCGCCATCTTTTAAAGGGTAGAACACGTAATATGAATAAACTGCATATTTTATTTGGTGACAAAAACGCCTAGGCAGCACTGAGGTTATTTTGCTTCCAAACGTGTATTCACAAATAGAAGTAAACAATTTTGGAAGTTCAAGTGCTCTAAAGTCTTGTTTAAAGATATTTTGTGAATGAAACATATCAACTACATCAGGTACGTGCAAATTTGACCAGATAAGAGCTTAATATTCCATGAATAAAAATTATATAAATTTATTTTTGAGGTTAGGTTTTTTGTTCTTGGAAACGTACAATAGTTTTCAACTAAATATTGGTAACATGTTATTTTAGAGTCAGGGGCAGATCGGTACGCAACAGACAGTGAATCAGATTACATCACGAGTAAAAATGATTCCGAGAATGCAGTGCAACTAGCAAACGTTCATGGCAAGAGTTTCATAGAAAAGGATATAAAACAAAAACTATCATGTATATTATGTTTAATTACACCGGAGAGAGCTCAATAGAGGCAACGAAATGGAAACAACTGGATAAGAAATGATATAAAACAAAAAGACTCAAAGGCGAAAAGTACACTGACAGAGAAAAAGTTATTAGAAGGAAGAAAAATGTAGAAGAATATTATCATAGATGTACAAAAAAAGTTAAATAAAAAAGTGTTTTATTACATAATTTAATTCTTCAAGTTATTTTAATTAAATGCAAATTGAAAATGCTCAGAATTTTAGATACGCACCAAACTTTGGAGGCTGTTTTTTCAGAATGAATATGTTGCTACTTAGGTCGTTCTACTTCTCGCCCCTTCATATATTGTACTGAGTTCTTGATTGCACACTACTTGCTTGAAAAAAATAAAATTTCAAAACAAAAACCATGCATATAATATACGAGTTATTATTGTACAAATTACTATTATGATAATTATCTACTATTGCCTGTATGTAGTTAATTTTCTACTTTTATAAGTCTTCAAGATTTCGATTGATTGTCAGGAATTGAGCGAAAACTATTCAACAATGTGTTACCTACTTGTACATTCAATAATGAGGTAAGCAATATCCTTCTTTTCAAAACCAACATAATTTTGAATATAATCCTCTCTTGTTATATGCTTTAAAACTGAGTTACAAAGAAACATACGTTTATTTGAAATTATAAGAAACTGTTCCTCGTGATTCCTTAAAATTTATCCAAGATAATATATTCTAACATAACCAAGTGACTAACAGTTTCTTTGGGATAGGTAAGCCATCCCTACTTAAATTTTCTATAAGACGAATCCTCTGATGAAACCAAACTTAACTTACAAACTTCATAGGTACTTAAATTTTTTGTTGCAATATATGTGCAATGTCCACATAACAAAGTGAAAACAAGCATTCAATGTTCAATTTTTCCGAAGTTCCACGGTAATGCTGTTCAGTGCATTGTCGTCACTTCTGACACAGAATATCTTCTATCCAATTGGTTTAAATTTCATAATAATTGACTTTATAAACATGAACAATAATTCTTGATTTATTTTTGTTACAGGACAAATATATGGACAACCTCTTCAATCAATACATTTGAACTTCTCAGAAACTCATTTGCTTGTGAACTAATTATATGTAATAGTAAGGATAAAATCATAATATTTGCAGAACATCTGTAAATTTCTTTCATATTGACAGTGGATATCTATTGTTTCCGTAGGAAGCCATTCTACAACGTATTTTTATCAATCATAACACTATTATGTACACGTTTATTTACAGATAAAACATGAACAATAATCTTGATACATTTTTATACTGGACAAATATATGAATAACCCTTCTTCAATTAATACATTTTGATCTTCTTAGAAACTTATTTGCATGTGAACTAATTATATGTAATAGTTAGGATAAAATCATAATATTTGCAGAACATTAGTATCATTATCATTATTATTATTATTATATTATATATCAGTTATGAACCGAAGTAGGACACCTATTTAGGCTTCATTAAAAATACAGTGTCCAAAGTTGTGGAGTAATACATATAGGAACAATTATTTGTCAATAAATCGGATCACAATGAAGATAAACAATTATTTTTTGTATAACGGAACAAGTCACTAGCCACTGGAGAAAAAACCCAAACTTTACTTTGATATTTTTAATTTGTCATAAGGATTTTTGAAGGTGTTAACTGACGTAACACACAACATCACAAGGGATATTATTCCACTCAGAAAAAATTCTGTTAGCAAGGAAGCCCTGACGTGACTTCGATTTGAAGTGTTGCTTTTTAGGTTTTCAATCATGACCTCTCAAATGTCGATCTATGTTTAAGACGGAATAGGTGATTTAAATTGCACTCGAATGGACCATTTAAAATACGATAGGTCACGATCAGATCTCCTCGAAGTCGACGTATAATTTATACATTCTGTTCATAGGGGGGACAGTCGATATCCATTGTTACCGTAGGAAGCCATTCTACAACGCATTCTAATCAATCATAACACTATTATGTACGCGCTTATTTACAGATAAGAAGTTCCAACTATACGAGGACACCTTCGGGACAGGTGCTTCATATAATTTTTCACAAGAAACAGGTAAAACTGGTAGATTCTAATATGTGTCAGAGGACACGCTGAATTGCGATGCGTCATAAATGGTGAACGTAAACGGTACTGACTGAAGTCAACCACGCTTCACAAACCTCCAGTTGATGACGTCAGACTTACATTGGAATCCAGTTATCAGGCATTGTAGTATAGGAGATGTTGGCTACAATCGATACTCAGGGTCAATTGCGCACCTAGTACAATTCATAACTATATATCATATATATTTACTATTCAATATTCTTTTGAACGTTATCTGGAATAAATATGAACATGTTTTGAATCGATAAGTCTATGAACATTTATTTGTACAAATTGAATAAAACAAAATATTTTATACGAATACGTTATACACATAACATGCATTTCTGATAGTATTGTCCAGATATTAATTAACAGAATTATTTGAAAGCTTACTCAATAATAAAATCGAATCTAAGATGACATTAGGTAGATAGTTGTTCTGCAATCTGCAGAATTTACTATAAATTCGTGGTGATGAGGCGTTATCCTATCAAAGTTTTATCATTGCAAACAGGAACAGAAATCTTGATTAGTCTGAAATATTTAGTTCGAGTTCCGCTGAGTTTGGAAACTGCAGTTAAGATTGTCCATTTGTTGGTTTACAAGAATGTAGAGTTACTACTCTTTCACAAAATAATGCAAAACCTAACTTACTAAGGCTTGTTGGAAACTTTCCCATACGGCTCCTTACTTATGGATAACGTACTGAGAATGAAGTTAAATAACATAACTATTAAAAGTATGAGTTTTGATAATTCAATAAATAATGGCCCTTGATATTCTTCCGATAATCGAATGAATATGAAAATAGAATATTCATCCAATTATTTGACGAATATTCACTTACATGGGCTCTCGATATTCGTTCGATAGTTATTACATAGAATTCGTTCAATGAATCTGATTTGAAACTTAGATCATAATACTCAGAGCATTGAACCCATCAAACATGCATCTTAATAATACGGACGAAACATCAATCAATAAAAGTATACTTCAATAATACATGTATACAAGGCAAGGAAACTCGATACCAGTCTAGTATAATCAAGAATATATGAAAATTTAGAGAACTAACTAGACAATAGTTTAACAAACGAATCTGTGATGACCTTGCCACTTGGAGTTTTTGAAATCGGTAAAAAATATGCGTATTAACCTCCTAGGTAGAACATTGAACTCGGTATAACAATAGTATACGAACACACTTTTGGACGAATAAGCAAATCTGCTATTATTCCTATAATCTGAAGAATAATAAAATAGTTATTCGCTCGATTATGAGACGAATATACACTACCTACCATGAATAGTTATTGTAACTATAGTTTCGCTAACACCGTAGCTCCTTCAAATAAATACCGGGATATCAAAAATTATCTTGGTCAAGGGTGGTTGAGGAATCTCAAACGTGTGTCTTACTTTACGTTTGAAATAATTATGTCACTGTCACACTGACATCATCAATAACCTACAAATTTCGTACCCATTTATTTCAGTTGTAAAACAATAATGAACTACAAACTATGAAATAACGGTTTTAGTAGAAGGATAATCTAAATTACAGTAATTGTTGAGAATGTCCCCCCGTTTTATTCGATGCACAAGTTGACGCGCATCCTCATGCTGTGAAAACCGTTTTGCAGCATTTCTGGCGTTATGGTTGCACATTGTTGAACTATTCTTTGTTGAAGTTTTTGACAACTCCTTCTGTACGAACTCTTGGTCTACCAGCACCTTTTTTATGAGTCACACAACCAGTTTCTCGGAAATTGTCCAAACACAAACGATGACTGTATTGCCAATCTCCATTAACTAGCGCACCCGTTCGAAAATAGGCTCCAATCATGAAAATGTTGTGCTGCATGATTTAAAAACTGAATTAGAAAATTCCAGCACAATGACTTAACAGATTCTGACACAACAAAACATATTCAAAAATTTAAAGTGAGACTTTTTTGTAGTTCATTATTGTTTTACAATTGAAATAAATAGGTATGAAATTTGTAGGTTATAGATGATGTCAGTGTGACAGTGACATAATTATTTCAAACGTAAAGTAAGACACAATTTTTAGATTCCACAACCACCCTTGACCAAGATAATTTTTAATTTGTAGTTCATTATTGTTTTACAACTGAAATAAATAGGTATGGAATTTGTAGGTTATAGATGATGTCAGTGTGACAGTGACATAATTATTTCAAACGTAAAGTAATACACACGTTTTAGATTCCATAACCACCCTTGACCAAGATCATTTTTGATATCCCGGTATTATAAACTACTTTGTAATAATTGTTTGAAGTAAGCTACGATGTTAGGGAAACTATTGTTACAATAATTATTCATTGAATTAGTGGAAATCATACTCTCAGTAGGCATAGTCTTTATATTCAAGTTTAGAATTGATTTTAATCACGTAATGGCTAATTCTATTCAAATTAATGGAGTACTGAGCATTTTTCCACAAATTAGAATCCTTCTCACTATTAATTGTCATTCTAGGTTAACAGTTCACGATATTGATACTTCTGGAACCGTCTAGCGATGCGCTCTAACTATGATGACTTTAGTATATAGTTATAATGTAGCTTCTTATTCAAGCTGATAAGACACTGAAAGACCTGGCAACTTCTTGCAATTATAAAATGGTCCCCGAGATACTATGATATTGACATTAATTCTTTAAAACAGTAAAATAAAAGTTGATTGAATAAATTCCCTCCAAGACTTGATGAAATTTACACACAAAAAATCAATAGTAATAGTAATGTGGTTGTTCAACTATGATATGATTCAACCAATTCTGTGGTCATTTCTTGTCTCTAATGCTTCTACTACGATTTTCAGAATGTTATATGGTTTGAGAATCATTGGGCTCCCACAATTGAAACCGTTCTGGCTGAGAAGTTCAGAATTGTCTTCGCAAAGTAGATGATTGCTGCATGGAGATTGAGTAACAGTTCTCAGTTTCTTACGTCAGAAGTTTCCAGAGATAAATCATTTATGGAATCTTCCCTACAAAATCAATTGTTGTCAAGAATTTCGTATTAATCATTCCAAGGTGCATCCAGCTTGCTGACCTTCAGCGATACTTGCATGGGAACAAATTCACTTTGACTATATTGAAAACCATGTTTTTCTATCATGCTGGATGCTTTTTCTCGCTTGCCTGTGATCAAGTTGGTATTATCAATATCTGCAGCTGTATTGATTCAGATTTTGCTGATTTTGATATTCCAAAATACAAAGTGTCTGACAATGGTAAAAAACTGAAGTCACTAGAATTCAGGTCTTAAATTATGATAAATGGAATGAAATACTCGAGTACTCCACATTTTCATCCTTCATCTAAGGGAGTCATGTAGAAAGCTGTTGGAAGCTTTGAAGAACTTTTTTGAAGCAGTCCTTGGGAGGACGGGGATATTTCAGTTCGTCTTGCCAGAGTGTGATATGCGAATTGTTGTATGCTCTGCAACGAATGTAGTTCCTGCTGATTTGTTCTAATTTAATCTGGAGATTCGTACATCTTACGATGTAATGAGATAATCAAGATTTAATTCGGCATTTTCAGGTGGGAGATGTAGTTATTTTCAGAGACTTTAGTCAATTCAAGCCACGTTGACCATTAGGCACTATTTCTGAATATTTTGGGTATAGACCGTACAGGGTGTCCCATTTTAGGTACTTTTGCGGGTTATCTCCTTTATTTTTAAAGATAGAGAGTTGCAGCTTTCGCGACACTGTGCTACTTTTTCGTAAAACTCAAGATGCCTTTTCGATAAGTTGAAGGATAACGGAGATACGAGGGGGGTCACAAAATGCAACATTTTCAGAAATGCCCTGTATCTTAAAAACTAGAAGGGCTATCAAAATTCTGTTGACGGCATCTTGAGTTTCACGAAAAAGTAGCACAGTGTCGCGAAAACCGCAACTCTCTATCTTTAAAAATAAAGGAGATACCCCGCAAAAGTACCCAAAATGGGACATCCTGTACATGGTCCTTAATGAAGATCAGTTATCTTATGTTCTCACCATCAATCAAGTCATCAGCGCGATGATGAAACCTGATACAAGATTTCAGCATAGCAATAGTGTGAGTTACAATGATGGTTATATAGAAGATCTTGTGCCATAAGGAGTTACTCAAGCAGATGATTCATGTCAAGTCATTTCGCAAATGGTACTTGAGAGCCAATCAGAAGTTGAAAGTCCACATGAATTTGAAGAACGGTCTGGAGTCGAGCGTCAGCCGGTTGATGAACCTCAGCACTTGCCAAAAGTCACTTTGAGGAGTTCTGCACGGAAAGTGAAGGGGAAGGAAAATCAACTTTTGATGTTCATTTTCAAATTGTCCTGTGTATTATATTTGCTCGCACTTAGTAGGGGAGAAATGTTACATATGCGTAGTTTGGCCTCACCTAGTGACCAATACATATCTCTGTAACATAACTTCTTGCCAAGTGAAACAAATCAAATACAAATTTCTACTTTGTCGAACACAAGTTTGTTACGGTCAGATTTTTGAAGATTCTTATTGTTTATGGGATTTTACATTGACAATAATAGGTGAACATGCAGAGATTCTGGTATCTTCGATTTGACGATTCATGTCTAGTTTAGATCTTACAGGAGCTAATAACTAGATTTCTTCACGCTCTCCCTTCACCAAATGAGTCACTATTTGATTATTTGTACCGAAAAAATATCATTGAGCTATAAACCTTCTGAACATGGAGGAGGGACAGGCTATTTGATTCGTCTGTAAAATTGGAACAATAATAATTGAGGAGCGTAAGAGCTTGATGACTTCCAACATTTTTCAGATTTCTATTTTGGTATGATTTCTTCATGCGTGAGTTTGTTTGGGGTGTGAGGTGTTGCGTAGTGGGTATGCCCAAGTAACGCAATACCTACTGGGTCCGTAAGTAGAAAATTTTCACTTCTGCTAAATTATCAAACCAGATGTAAGCTAGGCTAAGTAAGTTTATTTTTAGATGGATGAAGATTACTGTTCTGGATAATCTCCAGAAGTTAAAAATTGAATCAGGATCAACAACTATATCGATGAAGCAAACGGTGACATCAGTTTAATGGAGAGATTTATAAGGATTTTGACTTTCTTATGTATATGCTGGATATTTTCAGCAGTCACCGAACAACATTAAATATCACAGCAGTACAAATATCAGCATGTCCTGTAAGATTTACCAAAATGTCAAAATTGTGTCATGCTCTGGTGACATGTGATCATTTTAGTGACCAAAATTGCCGAAGTATTGCTCCAATTGAAGAAATAACTTTTAATCTTTGTTTTCTCTGGAAATAAAAGTGATGTGTTATTCACGATTAGTTATCGTTGCAAAGGGGATCCAGAAATAATTCTAGATAATAACTTCTACTTAACTTTTAGATAATAACAGTGTATCAATTCAGGCACAACTCTCATGCAAGCATATAAGTTTACCTTCTACAAGCTCAGCTACATTTTTATTGTTATCTTCGTAGTACGCACGTGCCATTAAATTCAACCACATTATCGTTACAATCTGTTAGTCGATGTGAAAATGTAACGAATTTTTTTATTAACAGAATGTGTTGACTGGAGAACAACGCATATTTTCCTCAGTTTCCGGCTGCTAATTCGAGCAGCAATATTAGAACCCCTGTCGAATAATTAAATTTTTGACACGTTGATGCGTTTTCCTGTGTGAGAATTTAATTTCAGCGTCAACGTAATACCTCATGTGTCGCGCACACATATAACCCTAAATGAATTGATTCATTTCATATACGAACTTCCAATTAATTAAAAATATGATGTATAAATCTGTAGATTTTATTGTGGTTTTACTCTTTGCCCTCATTCGGCACGCAAATTGTGTAAAATTACTGGCTGCAAATTTACGCCTCATAAAACAAATGTCGCAGATATATTCTCCCTTCCTCTAGTTATTTTATTTACATGTTCTCCTGTGAGCTTTGGAAATGAAATATATTTCATCAGAAAGAGAGAATGATAATTAAATATTTCTACCTGCCAACACTACGTGGAGTAATATGTGTTAAATGGAGCGAATTTTAATTGATTGCAAATTGTATGTTCAATAGCCATGTATTTTACTTAATATCATCAAGGATTTATTTATCCAACAGAATTTCATATTCGTTAGTTTCGAATTTGAATTCAGCTGCTAACAAATGTTCGATCAGCTGTAGTATAGAAGGGTTTTTGTTTTCAATAGATGTTCCTGAAAATTCACCATCGTGGCAGATGAAGAAGAATTAATATCTAAATGAACATTCTAATACGAAGATTACTTCGCGAATTCATAATACAATTTTTACAGTTGTTATATCGAGACAACTGATTATCCTTGATAAATGGAAACGCGAATGAGCTATGGATCGTCACAAATACCTAATCTATTACCTCGAGCGGCTTATTACGAACCAACACGGATTCCTGATAACAACTGCCGAAACGTCTCACTAATAATCCAGATCTGTATGATTCAAGAGTCCATGCACCAACTAATCCAACATCTTCACGCATTGTTCAGCATTAGAACTCAGCCAACTGGGGGTGGTTTTCGCATCTTGGTCTCCAAGTTTCCTTGAAAAAAAAAGACTCAACGCAATGGTCAAAGAGTTTTCGGAAAATGAAAACTTACATACTCAATACCAACGAATAATTTGGTGAAGCATGGTGCAACAGTATCAGTTCCACGTCGCTTCAAACAGAATATCGTCGATGGCGTGGGAAACACTGCTTGGAGACCAGAACAGAATATGTTGAAATGAAGAATGTCTGCAATGAGTCAATATACGTATCGAAGAGGCATTGCCGAAATAAGATCAAAGCTTATCGGATGCTTATATGCCTCCCGTTCTAGACTTTCGCCAAGGTAATTGAAAGAAATTATACTTCCATCTCATTTTCATCCCTTTAGCAAAGATGATGGTACACAGGCTCACTGGCTACTACAACATAAGGAAGAGCAAACTTTTTTGCGAGAATGTTTGCAGTTCCACTTTGGATCCACAACGGAAGGACCCTTCCAATACTGCCGTCATTGATATCCAAATGCTTGAAATTGTCCTTTGTCAGAGCACACTTCAGCGCATTCTTGATTTCAAGGCCAAAAAGGTTTCAAGGCCAAACGAAATTCCGTCTGTGCTTTGCAAGGAATGTGTCACGGAATCAGCACCAGTTGCCTGAAGGTGATTCACCCTTGATGTCTTTCCTCCCAGCTGGAAGACTGATAATCTATTCTAATGCAACCAGAACTTATTTCTTCAGTTTCGCAGAAATGCTTACACATTATTCAGATACTGACAATGTATGTATGGATTATGCTCGAACAGCAGACTGAAAAACGAGTATATAAAGGCAAAGATGTATATATTTTCTTCATGACCAAATCACCTTTCTTCACCAACAGTATCTCACTTTATATTTTTTGTTCCGTCCATTGAACTGAAGATTAGAACCTTCTGAATTATTGATCCTTTTACTATTATCAGTAGTTACATTTAATAAGGAGGATAGATGCATCCTGTCTAGTAGAACTAATTAATATGCATGCTCGGGATCACCACCAACAGCACCCTCTCATGGGACGATCACGTGAGGTCAATTGCAACAACCTCACAAAATCTTTGGTCTTATATTCCGTGCCAAGAGCCGCTCCACATCTAGCAGCTCCTCGTGATCTACAAAGCACATATTCGTCCTGTCCTAGAATACTGTCCACAAGTTTGTAGTTCGGCTATCAAACATACGCTGAACCTCTTGAATTATATTCGAAAGAGAGCTATCCGTTATATCGGTGAAGTCAGACTTACGAATTCATTGATCCCTCTATAACATCGTACAAAGGAGAGCGGTCTCTCTCTTTTCTATTTACATGATCGGCGTTCATCAGAAATCTTGTCTGTTCTTCCATCACGAGAGATTCCATGGGTGACGGACTGTACAAGCTTCAGCTAGTCACCCCTTTATTCTTAAGCTCGAGACTTGCCGAACTTCTTCCTACCAGACTTCATTTTTATATCGAACGATGAATTTGTATAACTCTTTGCCTATTAACGTTTTTCCTCATATCTATAGCGTTATGACGTGTCCCTCGTGACTTTTCGGTAAACTGCTTACTGCGGTAAGCTTCAAACCCTCGGGCGCCAGATTTTTCTAAAGGTTTACTCTTTTTAAGGACTTCTGCTAGGTTCCTCACCACAAGGCTTGTCACTATGCTATCTATAGATAGCCTTGTCCCTAGGGTAGCTACAGTGAAGTAAAACCAGGGCCCATTGGACAGAAAACAGTATCAAAATTGTGGGCTTCAATTACAATTGATACCTGGTTAAAGCTTAGCTCGTTAAAAGATGGAGCAGAAATAACATAATAAAACGGGGAATTCCAAATATTAAATATATAATAACAATTAGAAATACACTTTCAGAATAATTAATGGAATGCAATTGAACGTTAAATTACACAAAAATCCACCCAGGTGGGAAATGTAATGAAGCTCAAGCGGTATAAGAAAACTGTTACAACATATCTATTTTTACGATATGTTCGGTATTTAATTTCAATTCAACGGTACGAAATCGGTTGATAAATGATTTACATTTATCAATTTGCGGAAAACACGAATCAATCAGTTCCTAACTTAATAAGCGGTGTTCGGTAATTATTCAGATAGCAGTATTACTTGAAATGTTCATTACACACTACGATATATCAAACGGTTAAAATTCGGTCGGATCGGAAAATATTGGCCTGCAATAGTTTTCCGATTGTATGATATCAGATTTTACGGTATTTTCGGATAATTACTCTGATTGGGTTTATTCTGTCATATCACCAACCCCTGTACTAGCTATGAACGGAGTTCCCGGTAATTGTATGACAGTGTTAGATTCCATACACTTGGCAGATTCAGAATCTAGACAATTAGGGCTTATACTTCCGGATTCGACACAGCGTGCACAAACCCTAACTATCGTATCTGCAATAACCCCTACACCCACGGCCGGGGCTTCTCATACGGATGAAGGGTAATTACGATTATCAATCACACAACCACCCCAGCTTATACTTCCGGGTTCGACACAGCGTGCACAAGCCGTTGGCGGTTTGGTCGTCTGGGATATACTTATACTTCCGGATTCGGCACAGTGTGCACAAATATACCACAGACGCCCCTGTCGTTCAAACATAAACACTCTGTACACACCATACAATTACTTGAATATTTCAATTCACGTGCGAATTCAAATCGTGCGCTACCTATGACGGGATAAACTCAAATGATCCCTTAGTTCTCGCGTTATAACCGTGAAAAATTGCAAATATATGGCTAACTCGCGGTCTAGATAGGGGAGCAGAGTAGGGAAGTGATTAAATGAGCTCTCATGATAGGAGAATGAACAATTGCAACCTCACTACGTATTAGAAAGGCCCTATGAAAACTGAGAGCTGTGGAGGAAGAGAAGAGGAAAACTTTCCATATCTTCACTGATGGCTGTAGAGCCAAAATGAGAGTTGGCGTGGGTATTCATTCGAGAGTTCTAAACCTATTCCTGGTAATGCATCTAGAGGAGTATGCAACAGTACTTCAATCGGAAATCGGTGCAATTGATAATGGTATAGAAGTAATTTTAAATCGTAAAATTAGTCCTGAAAACATTAAAATCCTAACGGACAGCAGAGTTGCAAATTTGGTAAAGTTTTAATAATGGGTATGAATTCAAAGTAAGTCATCATGCTTCCGCGATTCAATTTGAGACAGTCGTCAAATCGTCTGCGTGCAACATCAATGTAATCGTGAATATTCGTCAAATATTAAACCCTTTCGGTTAAAAGGGCGTTATAGACCTAAAAGCATGCCCATCCTAACCCTTTCTTTGTCGAATCTTCATCGCACCTATTAAATCTTAATACTTCGGATTCCACTCAATCTGTATAATACCGATCTCATCAACTCAACCTGTATACCTTCCACACGTTAATTTGTAGCTTGGGGTATCCATTTTGTTAAAAAAATGCAGTGCATTTTCAATATAAGAAGAAATTGATGAATTGGTTACTAGAGATTAATTATGATACCCGATATTTTTCAGCCTGCGGAAAAGCGTTCTTCGACAGTCACCTTCAGTCCTTACAGAGTTATTGTTCTCACATTTGCATTTTCAGATGAAATTTCATAAATGATGGTTTTAGTTTTAACATAGTCAGATAGAGAGAAACACACATTCCTTGAAAAATATTAATATCCAAAATCTCAATACCTCATTCTCTCTCCAATTCTCTAGTTTAGACTCGAACTAATTACAAAATTCTTAATGGACACTGATACGGCACTAAATATTTATTGAATTCATCAATTAAATAATTTTTCAGAAGTATTACAATATTTAGACTAAATTGATGGGAACGTCATCGATTTCATTTATCATTCGGAATTCTATATTGCTGACAGAAAATATAGTATTGAATGCTCATTCATCCGATTCATGATACATACATGATTCATTATAGAGCTATGCACTCACTAACGCTTCTATTGCATATGTAATAATCATGACCAAATGAGCCGGAAATTCGTTTTTTTACTTTCCGACAACAAAGAATAATTCTTAGCTTGCAACCTTTCTACTCTGATTCTTGATTCTTGGATGTCAGTATTAATTTTGACAAAGTAAATTCACAGCACGTTATTCAATCGGATCTATTCTGATACAATTTTATTTCGTAGGAGCATATCCGATTGAATTGAATTCCAAAAAGTTATGTGCATATATGTTTGAGATTTTTCATTGATGGAGAAGTCGTGAGAGTGTTTTCTGTCCCCAAAGGACTGTAGCATGAAATAGAATTTCTATAACAACACACCCTATAACAGATACAATCAGAACCTTCCATTCAGTCACATGTCAATAACACACATGTCAAGGAAGGTCAGCTTTATCAATATATCATGTAGCGTGAAAGTTCAATCCAGCATTCGTATGACGAATAAACATTTTCAAATTTTGTCTACGACTGTAAGTTGTTACAAAAGTAGAATTGGTTCTCACTGTTCATTAATTCCTGTTACTTAATTAACAGATAAATTTTGTACATAGATTCATTTTCATGAGATTTGAAATAAACTTTATCGCTTTCCACAAAATCAGTAGGACATATATATATATATATATATATATATATATATATATATATTGTTATGATTTCATTTCATAGACAATAAAAATTTAAAAATAATAACTTACCGAGCTATGAAAATCAGAAAAGATCAAATAAAAAATATTTTATGGAATTAAAAACAATAATAAAAGCTAAATAATAGTTAGGATATTAATATTAACAATGTAAAACATAATAAACAACGATGTAATAGAATAAGAAGTGATAAACAAGAACTTCAGTGAAAGTGAAGAAACGTTCTGTGTAACGAAATCAGAAATCATAAGTAAAGTGATTACAAAACTATCATGAGATAGTACAAAACATTGAATAATGTTATAGATATAAGTTAGGATTAGTAAATTTGAGTTATGTAATGTTAAAAGAATGTTATTGATATAATATGGTATGTATTAGATTTAAGAATAAGTAACTGTCAAGAAAACCATAAATATGGGAATAATCATATTAATAATAACCCAATCATAGGTTATATTATACCAAAGTGTGGGGAAAAATGTAGGCAATATTAATTTAAAAAGAAGGAATCACTAACAATTAAAATAAGTTGAAAATCTCAAATAATTCAAAAAGTAAAGAATACTAAATTCTGATTGGTCAATAGGAATTTCCAATGTCAATCTGGTAACAATGAAGACTTGTGTCAGTTTCACAACAATTAGCTTGGCATGCTTGATTTGAAAAGCAATCATCTCATAGGTTGTTTATGACATAAAGTAGCGTCGGTTTTGGAGGCCTATAAAAACGAATCTGAAAGTAAAGAAGTTCAGTTTGCCATTACATCTGTAGACTGAAAGTACTCCTGCAACTCACCAAAATTTCATAACCTATAAAAAAACCAGTGAACGAAAGTGTTCCAAACTTCGATAGGTTCAAAGAAACCAAAGTTAATAAGTTTTATATAAAGTCAACGATTATCCAAGTATCTGAATCCAGTAAAAAGGCTGTAATAACCTCCAATTAAGAAGAAATTTCCAACGATTGCCATTCATCAATAATTTAAATAAAGCATCGAAAAGTTTCATGTTTTATCTAAAAGGATAAAACAAAGTATTATCAACAGTTCCTGAGTCTCAAGAAGAAGTAATCCAAATTAGTTACCTGTGATTATTGTGAAAAAAGCATAGTATTGTGTAAAAGTGAATCATCAACGAAATTATAAAAGAATTAAATTGAAAATTGCCAACATAGTTAAACACACTTTTGGATATAAACTAAAAGTAAGTTTGTTCATTATATTTCCATTGTAGTGTTATTTGTAAATCTGAAAGAAAGATTGTCGTTTGTAATTTTGTAAACAACTATTAATATTGAATAGTTTTGAGGTTAAAGCTAGTTCTATGCTTAGAACATAAAATAAAATTGTAAATTAGAAACCCGAGATAAATAGAGTCATAGAGATTTAAATATAGAAATTTTTCAACATTCAAAGAATATTGTGTTTAATTCCATAAAATAATAATAATAAAAAAAAAAGAAAGTTCATTATTATTCAAAATAAACAAAATAAAAAGCTAGCCGGAAGCATTAATAATTAATAATAATCAATAAATAAAATAAACTCAGTAAGAGTTTAGTTAATAATTGGCGCCCAACGTGGGGCCATTTGAAAAAAAAGAATAGAACCGCGTATCAAAATAATTTAAAGAACTAGATTAATTAATAAGAAAGTAAAAATGGAAGGAGATAGACAAAGTACTCCAGAATTGATAGGATTTGATCAAGAGGGTGAAATGATTAGTGCAGAAAGACCACCAATAATAGATAGTCAATCACAAATAATGATATTGCTTGAAAGTTTAAATTTAAAAGCTAATGAAACAAATAAAAAAATTGAACAATGTAAGAATGAAACTAATGCTAGAATTGAACAAGGTATGAGTGATATAAGAGATGAAATTAAGAGAGTGAATGATAAATTTGATAAAAGAACTGAGGAAATTATGAGAATAGTTGAAACTGAAAAAAAAGAAATAAGACAACATGTTGAAGAAAGTATAGATAATAAATTAGAAGAATATAATAGCTTTGTAAATAGAAAGTTTAATAATGTAGAGAAAGAAATAGATATTATGGAAAATAGAATGAATGATATGGGGAAGAATATTGAAGAGAATGTGAACGTGAATGTACAAAGTATGAAAGAAAATCAGGAAAAAATGATAAATGAACAAGATGAAAGAATAAAAAGAATTGAGAATAGATCCGAAGAGAGAATGAATATAGAATACAGAAATGTAGGTCATGAGAATACAATAAAATTTAATGGAAACATAAAATTATTACATCCATGCATTTTTGTTAAAGATTTGAAAAATGAAATACAGTATGAAAGGAATATAGAGAGAATGAAAAAATTAATAAGAGAACGATTGGTTGATGAACCTTTGTTGTGGTTCAATTGCAAAGAAAGGGAATTAAATAGTTTAGATGAGTTTATAGATGAATTTTTAAAGAATTTTTGGGGTGAAAATGAACAATCGAAATGTCGAGAAAGGTTATATTTTAGGAAGTATATAGAAGGGACTAGAAAAAGCATGAATGCTTATGCACTTAGCCTATATAATGAAGCACAATATTTAGAACCTAAAATGAGAGAGGAAGAGATAGTTTTATACATTTCAAGACAGTATCGAAGTCAAATATCTGAGGCAATAGCCATTGCAAATATTAAAAACATGAATCAACTACTATCATACTTAAATAGAATTGATAATAAGAATAACATAGGAACTAGGCAACAAAATGGACATAATGATAACAGGAACAATTACAGGGGAAATCAAAATTATAATAATAGATTCCAAAATAATAATTATCAAAACAATTTTAGAAATAGAGATAATAGAAACCAAAATTATTATAATAGGGAAAATAGATATAATGGAAATAATACTAATCAAAATAGAATTAGAAAAGGGAAAACAGAATTATCAGAAAAAAATAAAAAGAAATGTAAAATCAAAGAGGGAATTTATTTACAAGAAATAGGTTAGAAAGAAATGCAAGAAAGTATATGAATAGGGAAATGAGAAAAAGAGGAAGGTTAATTAAATTTGAAATAGGTGAATTAGTAATAGTAAGAGCAATGAGAGTAACTAATAATAAAAAGAATATATGTGGAAAATTATGTTTTGCTTTTGAAGGTCCGTATGTAGTCATGAATGAAAATGCTGAAAATAGTTATGAATTAATGAATCCTGAAAACGGAAAGATAAGGGGAATATTTAATATTGATCAAATATACAAGTATAATTATTAATAAATTTAGTTCATGAAAATAAAATCAAAAGATAAATAAATTTTAAATATTAATGTGATTAATATGTTAAAATTGATTTAGGGGAATTTGTTATGATTTCATTTCATAGACAATAAAAATTTAAAAATAATAACTTACCGAGCTATGAAAATCAGAAAAGATCAAATAAAAAATATTTTATGGAATTAAAAACAATAATAAAAGCTAAATAATAGTTAGGATATTAATATTAACAATGTAAAACATAATAAACAACGATGTAATAGAATAAGAAGTGATAAACAAGAACTTCAGTGAAAGTGAAGAAACGTTCTGTGTAACGAAATCAGAAATCATAAGTAAAGTGATTACAAAACTATCATGAGATAGTACAAAACATTGAATAATGTTATAGATATAAGTTAGGATTAGTAAATTTGAGTTATGTAATGTTAAAAGAATGTTATTGATATAATATGGTATGTATTAGATTTAAGAATAAGTAACTGTCAAGAAAACCATAAATATGGGAATAATCATATTAATAATAACCCAATCATAGGTTATATTATACCAAAGTGTGGGGAAAAATGTAGGCAATATTAATTTAAAAAGAAGGAATCACTAACAATTAAAATAAGTTGAAAATCTCAAATAATTCAAAAAGTAAAGAATACTAAATTCTGATTGGTCAATAGGAATTTCCAATGTCAATCTGGTAACAATGAAGACTTGTGTCAGTTTCACAACAATTAGCTTGGCATGCTTGATTTGAAAAGCAATCATCTCATAGGTTGTTTATGACATAAAGTAGCGTCGGTTTTGGAGGCCTATAAAAACGAATCTGAAAGTAAAGAAGTTCAGTTTGCCATTACATCTGTAGACTGAAAGTACTCCTGCAACTCACCAAAATTTCATAACCTATAAAAAAACCAGTGAACGAAAGTGTTCCAAACTTCGATAGGTTCAAAGAAACCAAAGTTAATAAGTTTTATATAAAGTCAACGATTATCCAAGTATCTGAATCCAGTAAAAAGGCTGTAATAACCTCCAATTAAGAAGAAATTTCCAACGATTGCCATTCATCAATAATTTAAATAAAGCATCGAAAAGTTTCATGTTTTATCTAAAAGGATAAAACAAAGTATTATCAACAGTTCCTGAGTCTCAAGAAGAAGTAATCCAAATTAGTTACCTGTGATTATTGTGAAAAAAGCATAGTATTGTGTAAAAGTGAATCATCAACGAAATTATAAAAGAATTAAATTGAAAATTGCCAACATAGTTAAACACACTTTTGGATATAAACTAAAAGTAAGTTTGTTTATTATATTTCCATTGTAGTGTTATTTGTAAATCTGAAAGAAAGATTGTCGTTTGTAATTTTGTAAACAACTATTAATATTGAATAGTTTTGAGGTTAAAGCTAGTTCTATGCTTAGAACATAAAATAAAATTGTAAATTAGAAACCCGAGATAAATAGAGTCATAGAGATTTAAATATAGAAATTTTTCAACATTCAAAGAATATTGTGTTTAATTCCATAAAATAATAATAATAAAAAAAAAAGAAAGTTCATTATTATTCAAAATAAACAAAATAAAAAGCTAGCCGGAAGCATTAATAATTAATAATAATCAATAAATAAAATAAACTCAGTAAGAGTTTAGTTAATAATATATATAGGATGTCCCAAAATTGCTGGGAAACAAAACTTGAACTTATGGTGAAGGCAAAATAAGTCGATTGAACCCAATTCATGTAGTAACAAAATGTACCGTTTGTGCGTGAGGAGAGTTCAAAGTTCACTCAAAAATCAAATTTTTCTGTGCTATTCACAAATGCGTGAAACAAATTATATGAAATTTTGCAAAACTGCATTGTAGAAGGTTACCCTACTCTCAGTGACCAAAGAAATTCAAAGGAAAGTGTAGAAGGGTAAAACCACCCTCACCCCTCTTATATTTTTCTACGATTTTCCCAAAAAAAAAGCTTATTCATTATCTCCATTTTTTATCACTTGTGGAGATACCGTATTTGGCATAGTTTAGAAGGAAAAAAATGTTAACTCAAACACTGATAGCTGATATTCTTAGAACAAGTTTAATAAAATTGTAGTGCAAAGTTTAGTGAACACAGAGACAAGATATTTCTATAACAGATGTTTAATGTAAGCTCCACCTTCATTAATGCAAAGATAAATTCGGCTTAAAAAATTGAAATGCTTAACACAACGTCATTTTGTCGTATCGCGTTTACAGCATTTTGTGTGTGTTCCACAGTTGTTCAGAATTATCAATTTGAGCCTTGTATACTTGTGTTTCCAACGCTCCCCAGATGAAGAAGTCACAAGGATTCAAGTCTGTAGACCACGGAAGCCACCGAATAGGTGCTTCTTGTCCTCTACCAATCTATCTACCAGCAAATTGTTCATCAAGACATTCTCTTACGGCACGTGCAAGATGAGGTGGTGCACCGTCGTGCATAAAGAATATGTTTCGACGCAAATTAAGGGGAAAGTCTTCTAATAATTCTCGCAAATTTCTTGAAGAAAACTAAGGTAACTAGCGCCATCCAGACGATCAGGCAATCGGAACGGTTCGAACATAAAATTGCCAATAATTCCGATTCAGACATCGATTTTAAATTCTCGTTTATAATGTCTACCTTTAGCATGTGGATTTTCTAATGCATAAATATGCTCATTGTGTAGGTTCGTCATGTCACGACGTGTAAAACAAGACAGTGAACAAGATATTAGTGTGAAATCTGTTGTCGGCTACTCTGCGCTCCCAAATAATTTTTGTAAAATTTAAACGTGATTCATGGTCAAGTGACAATAATTCTTGCACTACCTAGATGTAGAATGGACGAATTAATTGATCGCTCAAAGTTCGACTCACAGTGCATCTTGGAATCTCAATCTCTCGTTGCAATGTTCTGGTACTAGTCTCAGGAATGTTATCAATCATTTGAAAAACAGCATCTTCCGCAATGGGTGTTCGGGCTTGTCGAAGTCTTCCAGCTTTGATTCTGACTAGCTTCAATCTCCCTGTTTCTCGAAGACGTCTTTCAATTCGAGCGAAAGTTTTGTGATTTGGAATTCTTCGATTTGGATACCTTTCTTGATAGACGGGAACACGTTCGAGGCAGCTACCTTGACAGAATCCGAGAACTAAAAGAATATGGACCTGCTCATTGAAAGGGAAATCCATATTTAATAGCTGCCCAATTAAAATCGACAATAACACCAATAGTAATTAAGTAATAACAGTGATTGTGGAAAAACAATACAAAAGCAACTAAAGGTGAACAAATTATTAAAACATGTATTTGTTAACAATAAACTGGCACACTACTGGATTTGTTTCTTGTCAAAATCATGACTTTGTCCAAGGCCAACTAAATTTTGTACTACAACTTTATTAAACTTGTTTCAGTTATTGGTGTGTGAGAAAACATTTTTTTTCTTATAAACTATGCGAAATACGGAAGATAAAAGGAGAAAATAATCAATAAGTCTTAAATCTTGGAGTCACCCCTAATAGAATTATTAAAAAACTATCAGTGAGGTGAGGGTGGTTTCACCCTTTCACAATTTTCTTTTGTTCAATCGGCTTATTTTGACCTCTACAATAAGTGGTAGTTTTATTTTCCAGCAATTTTGGGACAGCCTGTATACTGTTTTTAATTTATTTTTTTACTTTAAACCTGGTCGAGGCTGTTGCGAGCTTTCGCCCTCTTCAGAAATTTATTTTTTGTTTACATTTGAAGTGAGTTGTTTTGTCAGAGCACACACTTATTTCGGCTTTGAAATTCAGTCTAAATTCCAACAACTACGCTGTTCGGTACAAAAATGAATTCTGGTAGGCAGATGAAGGGGTGACCAGTTTGAGCTCATCTAGTCCGCCTATCTGGAATCTCCCGAGGCGGAACAACGGACGAGATTTCTGATGAATATCAACAATGGAAATATTTACAAATAAGGGAGAGATCTCCTACCTTCCTACGAATTCTTAGAGAGGTTAATGAACTCGTAAGTATGACCATCAATAAAACAAATAGCTCTCTTCTGTATAGAATCCAAGAGCTTCAACATAAGTTTGGAAGCCGAACTCCAAACATGTGGACCGTACTCCAGGATGAGTCGAATCTGTGCTTTGTAGATTATGAGGAGCTGCTAGAATGTTGAGTAGCTCTTGGCATGGAACAGAAAAAAAAGTCCTGGTGAAGAGGTTTTCGCAATGGACCTCACATGATCATCCTATGAGGGGGTACTGTTGATGGTGATCGCAAGCATATGGAATACTTCATAGGAATAGTTTTACCTAACATCAACATATTAGGGCTTGTGAGATCCACCTTCCTGGAGGAGACGCTAGCTTGAGTTTTGGTTGCATTAAGCTCTACTATATTACCAAATTACTAGATCGTGAAAATACCCAGTTCGAATGCATGTAGAAATTCCGTGTCTTCAATAGCGTCAATTTTGAATTCCTTATCAATATTTCAGACCCAAAAGTGAGGTTAGGGATTCAGCATAAAGCTTAGCCAAAAAATATTGTTACCATCATTAGAACGTCGATTTGTGTAAGAATCTATTCTTTGAAAAAATAACATATGATTTGACTTAAGAAATAGTCATATTATATTGACTGGACTAATTATTTAATAGAGTAAGATATTACAAATTCATGTATACTAGTAAAGTATATAACATGGTTACACATTTTACTATCATTTCTATACAGATAAATCTTTCTTGGAAATATTGGATCATGAAATATGAAGCAATATTGATTAGTTCTATTCGGCAGGATGCTATCCTCCTAATTAAGTGTAGCTATTTTTAATAGTACAAAGATCAATCAAGGCAATCAGAAGGTTCTAATTTTCAGTTCAATGGACGCAACAGAAAATACGAAGCGAAATACTGTTTGTGGATAAAGGTGATTTGGTCATGAAGAAAATATATGCATATTTGCCTTTGTATACTTGTTATGCTGTCTGTTTATGACTTGCTGTTCGAGCATAATCTATACAGTGTCAGTATCTGGATATTGTGTTAGCATTTCTCTCATCGCTGGTTTACTTCCGTGCACTGATTGAAATATTCTGAGAATACGAATGAATATTACATTTACCAGTACTATTGTTGAAGTCTTTCTAGGGATAACTACAATACATTTGATTTAATCTTTGATTCCGTCAGAATTCATATCTACTAAAAAGAAAACAAATAATGAATAACAAAAAAATCTTTTTACACATTTGACTACATAAATGATGATACGAGGTGTTAGGAATATTCGATACTACTAAAAAAGTATGCTAGATTTTGAATAGTTATTTATAATTAATGATGATTCTTGACCTAGCTATGAATTATATAGAAATTTTCGGGAAATAGGTCATACTAACACATATACTTATTATTGTCGTCCTTATGTACGGTTCGGTCTCACGGCCATCATCAGAAGACGTCTAAAGCGGAATTTCTTAAAACCAAATAGCGTCCTTATCGCACTAATTTCAATTAAAAATGCCCAAGTCGTCAAAAGGACCAGGAACACGAGTAACCGAAATTGATACATTGATGTGTAATTTTTAAAATTACAGTGCCGTTCATTATATGAAAAATTAATCCTGATATACGGTACGTTCAAAACCGTAAAAGCTTTCGTTGTGATTTTTTATAAATTCAATTGGAAGATTATTTTGATTTTGTATATTCAAAACTGTATGTCAAAATATGTGTCATTAATGATATGTAATACATAAAAAATAAAATGTTTGAAAGATCTCAAAATAATCTTTCAAATTAAACTTATTAGACCAAACAAAATGTACGATAATATGTGCGTAAAATTTTATATCAAATTCTTCATGCAGTAGTTGCATGAATAACTATTTATAACTATAAATAGAATCTACTTTCTGATTTTTCATCTTTCATGATCATAACTCAATTTATAACTTATAAAAGTCAACAGAATATCAAGAAAGTAATGAATATATTTTATAAGTGGAAAGGAAAAAAATATTCAATTTCAATCTGAGTCATTATTACTTGATAATGATGCATATTTTGAAAAAGGTCAGACTAAAACTACCTCCCTATTTTGCTTTTGATTGTGGAAACTATGATATTGATTTCTTATTGATTTTACAAATGCAATGATTTTTTATTAACTTTTGTCTGAAAAAAGTTTATGCTTTCATACTTCAAACGATTTTGATTTTTGTATTATATTTATTTGTAATAACGGGTTATGAGTCCAGACATGTTCTAAGTAAACCATAATCTGTTTCGGTACGTTACGTTGGTAAGAAAAATAATAATGCAAGAATCGAAAAGCTTCGTGACGATAATTGGATTCAGTGGAAGCAGCTGATCTATCGGAAATTGTATAGTAGGCACCAAACAGAAACCAAATGAAAAGTAGAGATAACGAAATGGCAGAGAATCAATAAGACAAAGCTGAATCGAGTATTCACTTATGGATGACATATCTACTTATTTACCCAAATTGGAGAACATTTGGCAAAATATGAGTGCTCTAGGGAAAAAGAAATCTGAATCTACGATCATGACAAAAAAACTGATGACACTTCCTGAAAAATATAATCATTTTCATACCGCTTGGGATGAAGAGAGAAAAACGCTGGAACACTCACCATCACGTCTGTTATTGGAAGAATCTCGATTAAAAATGACAAACTTGAATTTAGAAGAAAAAATGAATTCATCAGAAGGGAGAGTTTTCTGAGTCAACGGGATGGAATCAAGCAAAGGCTCATTGAAAACCCAGGCGATGTCATCACAGTGAAAAGGAGGGTCATTGAAGAAGTTATGGCACATTTCAATTGCAATCCAATGAAAGAAAGGAAGGTTATTCAGAAAATAGTCACTAAGCAGCTTCAGATGAATTTCAAGCTCTCATACTGACCAAATCCGATTTGACCTGTGAAGAAAGTGATGCATGAGATTTGGAATCAGAAGCATATGATATACAGAAGTGAATGGTTCACAGAATATGAGCAATTTGACCTTTCAAAAGATGTTAAATTGCTGATGAATCAACCATTAAAGCAGTTGCAGTTGGGAAAATGAAACTGGAGTTGAGGTGAACGCACGTAGTTCACAGAAATAACTGCAATTATGCGGAAATTGATTGTGTGTGAAACAGCGAAGACTGCCATTTCCTTTGAGTCCAAATAAATCAACAAAAAAGGGGCGATTTTTTCATTCTGATCCAATATTAACTGATGATATTCGTGAGTTCCTGACATAGAGATCAAGAATAGAGTACCTGTTTAAAGAATATCGACTGTGGTGAAAGACTATAATCAAGATGAAAATTATTGTGAACAAAGTTTTGATTGATAATTCTTAGAGTTCATTAGGTACATACCGTGAGTTATACGGTGCACCATGTTCTGAGGCATAATTATTCTTCTCCTCGGAGTTCCATATACCAACATGGACAAACATCCAGACTTTTCTGGACAATAAAGCGGTCTTCTGCTAGGTTGAGTATGGGAATCAGAATAAGGTTGTTGAGAATGATCTTAAATTATCGAAACACTGGTACGAAGACAAATCATCAGCAATAAAATACGGGGAACGAAATGTTTACTTTTGCTTCCTAATCAAATGGTTTACTGCCATTCAATGTTGGAAAACTGTAGATACCTAATTGTGAAATTTAGCCTATCAAGATAATTATATGAACACACAAATATGTAGCAACTCATGCTCCTGGATAACGCTATAGAACTGGAAGGAAACTTACTAGATTGAGGTCAATTATCGACTTGATCTACCAAAGACTATAACTCAGATAAATTGGTAGTATTAAAACACGTGAGATATAACAGTAATTTTTTAATGATTTTAAGTGTGAACCAGACGTAACAGCATGAATATATTTTATAGCCCATAAAAGAGGTGTAATATAATTTCTAATAACACTACCATAAACTATAGTACCTACCTTATGTTGGTGTGTTGTTTCCCATCGTAATATATGAAAGCAGTTATCCAGAAACTTTCTGTCCTCCCTGCGTTGGAAAATATAGTTTGAATCAATATTATGAGTATGCTCAGTTTACTTCGAAATGGTTATGCCTAGGTATCCTAAGAATTGGCGACATAGTAATTATTTCGGAACTGCTGAGAATAATGATTGAGTTGGTTATATAATCAGTAGTTCTGTAAATAGTAATAATTTTATGAAAAAATGCAACAAAGATGATTGAATGTCATTTGCCTAGAATTTACTCAACATGATTACAAGAGTTTCATTTTGAAACTGAAAATAAATGTCAAAAGGGAAAACTATAATTTTAGTGAATCTGGCTGAAAGTTCTCAAAGTATTGTGTCATGTACCAGCAATCCAAGAATCCCCATTCAAAACTTTGTAAAACAATTTTCAACATTAGTAGGTATGGTCATGTAAGATGCCCTCACACGTCGACTGGTTAGTGTTCTGTTATCCTACAGTAATTTTAGAAAATTATTTATGCTCACCACAAACGCTCCAAGTATGAATCGTGTAGCTACAGCTAGTAGAGGTACTAAGGACAAGCGAATTAATAAATTTTAGATACAAAAATGAATATAAGGATATCTGTATAATCTATTAATTATTTATTGTGAATACAATTATACGTGCCGTAGTGTTGAAAAAGTAACTATTAGTTTTACTAATTTTCTCAATGTTCCGTCAGTACTATCAGTGATGCAATTTTATAAACACCGGAAATGTTATGTCTATAAATTACAATTTGATAAAGTTCCAGTTTAGCGACACCTGTCGAAGTTTGAGGTTATGTGTAATTAAGCGAACGTGTATAGTCTAAACACAACATGTTAAACGTAAATTCCCTTTTCTATCTACTTCGATATTTTCTTGTTCAATTCGAATGAACCATATCTAAATATCAAAATATTTCTTCTTGCAAGTATTTTCAAATAGCCAGAAGATTCAAAAAACTGTCACTCATCATCTGGTAGCAAGATTTTCAGGCAGTCAGTGATACGCATACTGACCATTCTCCAGAATTTATATTTATCCAGTCATGGGTATGTCTTAAACGGTTATAGATGAAGTATAGGTTAAAAGGGTAAAACAGTAAAACAGTAGCGTATCTGTAGATACGGAAGTATGAAATTTTCATATTATTCTTGATTTTCGAATAATTTTGACCAAAACAAGCATATGTATTATCGTATCCGATATCCCTATGATGGACAACATCTTAGAGGAATTGCAGACAACTAACCCGTCAAATAAACATGGGGTACCTACTCGTTCTAACAAGTAATTTATAATATTATGTGGAGATAACAGATTTCAAGGTAATATGCCACAATATATTTCGGTATTATCGATTTTTTCCATTTGTTCACTATTTAATACTGATGGTTAGTTTGTGTCATCTATGATCATTATTTTTCAAGAGAAAGTATGCGTCCTTGTCTATTTCATATGAAGAAATTTTTGTTGAAAGAATATAACGGCAGTAGGACGAGAAAATCTTCGAACTTATTATACCATTATTCCATCTATTTCGTCCCTTCTTCAAATTTAATTAACGAACTATTTGCACATCTCTCTGATAGAATAATGAAAGCCAGAATCAGATTCAAATTAAAACCGTCAATGCTTTATAGATTGGAATATAAAATCAATGAACCCGGTTCACCGTCACTGCTTCAGTAGTCAATCCAATCAGCGCTGCCCGCTAATGCACATCATACATTTGTTTTTGAAGTTGAACTCGCAATAAAGCTCCAGTAATATTAGTTTTTAGCTTAGATTTGTAGCGATGATACAATAATTATACTCGTCGAACGTTTAGTGGAAACTACATTGAAAAAAAATTATGGAGAACGTGTATAGAAAGTTCTTAGCAAGTCATTTTTATAGAATAACGAATGATCGAATAGAGAAAAAAAACAATAATATCGCTATGGTTTTGTATTGGGTACAGAATCATATCGAGAAATATACTCATTGTCCCGGTGTTCCAAAGATCTCGATCTGTATCTGTAGGTGCTCATTTTTCAATTGTCGTTTAATTCATCTTCTATGTTATAGGAACTTCACTCGAAGAAGGTTTATGTGATCCATATATTTGATACTCCTATATTGCTAGCGTCTTATTCTTTCCTGTTAGAGGATTACGGCAAGTGTAAGATTGATGGGAAACGTTGAAAAGGTCGCCTCTTGACGGAACTCCTCTCTAACGCTAGTAATATGGGAGTTTTAATATATGATACATTATTATTATATTTAATAATCCTATATTGCTAGCATGAAAGATGTCTGGGCCAATCGTTACGGAACCAACATGTATTTCTTACGTCTCTAGTACTCAGTCTGCAATGAGCGCATTTGATGCCAAATCATGCTTCCGCACCGTAAACCATGACTATGATGAGAGCCTAATAGGCAAGGATGGTACCACCCTCTCATTCGAAAGATGTTTTGGTAACAAAAGTGAGGGAAGTCACGTGATCAATTGATCACAGTTTTTTTCAAATACGGCTAAGCTAAATGTTTTCTAATACAAAATTTTAAAGCATTTTTCATTTTGCACTCATTGACGTTTCCATGTGATGGTGCGATTACGTTTCAGATTACTTTCGGCAATCATCAAGATTTGTGAAAGACTTTTCAACCACGAGTCTGTTTCAGTTAGTGTACACAGAGTGGAATTGGGCAGCCTAATACTCAAGAAGAATCAAAAGTTGGAGTTTAAATTTTTTCAATAGCTGTTGGGAGAAAACATTGGCGAAGTGTAGAGTATCTTGAATAGTAGACTTCCGCGGACAGATAATCTTTAGAAAATTGTTTACTTCGAGATGAATTCCGCGTCACAAGAGCACTTTTTGGTGAAAGCGTTTCCCTTACCCTTACAGGGCTTGAGGATGGAACTGGAACTAATCCTGCTGGTTCCTGTAGTATTTATCATGTGAAACTTTAACGCTACATACTGCCTTTGTATTAATTACTTCATTGGTTAACAAGATATTGGGTTCGTTAGAAAGTAATTAATATCAACTAACAAGAGTTTATTTAACACTTTACAAGTATTGTCGGCCATTACCGCTTACCAAGCTTGTATATATCTGTCTGTGGTCTGTTCAGTGTCTACCACTGAAGCAGCAACTATGACAAACCTTAGAAAACATACTTCTTAATTAACCTATATTCTAAGTATAAGATATACAATACCCGCTCATTCATTTTTATATATATAATAGAGAAAACATGTTAACTAGGTAAACTAAAAAAAACTAAACAATTTTTTCTTTTAATCGTCAGTATCTAATTTATAGTCCTTTAAATGTGACGGCAACTTACGAACTCTCTTACCTAAATTACTTTGAATAACACCAGTATCATTAGTTTCATTCATGTTAGGCCAATCAGGCATTTCATCATGATTTACCTCTTCATTAATAACAGTATCCTCAAGGTTGAAATGATTGTCATTATTGGGTAACTCGGAGTCAAGAGTTTGATTCAAGTCATTGTCGTTATTGGTACTTCGCTGTGTTGGTTCAGTATTGTTTTGATTAAAAACATCCGTTTCACACTCATATAACATAGTATTTTCAATAAAAGGTAAATTCGTTCTATTTAGATACTTTCTATTTCTTCTTAATCTAGTTCCATTACAATCTTTCACTACATATTATTTATTAATAATATTTTCTATTACTTTCCCTCTAACCCACTCTCTATCTTTTTGTATAAGAATATTTTCATCTTTTTTCAATATTCGTAATTCTTTGGAATTTTTATTGTATTAGTATTTGTGAGAGTTTTTAATATTCTCTAATTTATTCTTAATTAAAGTAGGGTTTATGATATTTTGTTCAAGATTCTTTTCACTAGTAGGGATTTTGCTTTTTAGTATTCTAGCTAGAAATAATTGTGATGGAGAAAAATTCATATTTGTTAATGGGGTATTACGATATTCCATTAAAAGCAATTGAAGTTGTTTTACTGAACTAGCTTTGCGTAACATTTGCTTAACTATTCCTACATACTTTTCAGCATAAGAATTTGATTGGTGGTGATGGGGACTACTAAATGCAAGTTCAAAATTCCACTCATCAGCAAATTTTTTGAAGATTCGCGAGTTATAAGGAACGTTATCTGCAAAAAATTTATCTGGGACTCCAAATTGCGTAAATTTTTCTAAACAAAAACTTATTACATCCTCTGATGTTTTAGTTGTAGTTTGTTTAACTTCAACCCACTTTGAATATGAGTCTACAAGCAGTAAATAATTATGGTTATCAAACTCAAAAAAATCAGAAAAAATAAATTGCCATGGTCTAGATGGGATTTCATGACAAACTAGTGGATCTTTTCTATTTGATCTTTGATATATTTGACATTTTTCGCAATTTAATACCATACTTTCAAAATCACTACTTAAGTAAGGCCAATAAAGAAGTTGCCTTGCTCTCATTTTACATTTGTTGACACCGAAATGTGCATTATGTATTAATTTTAACATGTCACTGCGCAAGGATTTTGGGACTATTACTTTAAAATCTAGAAACAGTAAATTGTTTGACAAGTATATTTTTCCTTCATTTTAAAATAAAATTTTAACTCTTTTGACAAGTTTTTATCATTATCTGGCCAAGAATTTTTACAAAAGTTCTTTATTTTAAATAAAACTTCATCTTTATCTATTTCTTTTTGAAAAATAATCTTTTTTTCTTGAGACATGGGAATATTGTTTGAAACAGAGTGTACTACATACTGCATTTCGGGATCATCCAAACATTACTTTTATCAAATGATCTTGAGAAGGTATCTGCTATTACCATGTCTTTACCTGGTAAATATATAATATCAATTTCATATTTTAGTAACTTTAGTAACATTCTTTGAAGTCTGGCACTCACCTTATCAAGATCCTTTTTAAAAATTGGGATTAACGGTTTGTGATCGGTTTGCACTCTCACTTTAAAACCGTATACAAAATAATGAAACTTTTCAAATGCAAACACAATTGAAAGCAATGATTTTTCAATTTGTGCATATCTTTTTTCTGCTTGGGTCAGAGTTCGAGAGGCAAAAGATACTGGACAACCGCCTTGTAATATTACACAACCGAGTCCTTCTAAGGAAGCACCTGATTGAATGGTTGTCTCTTTTTCCGGGTCAAAAATCTTTAGTACAGGGGAATTTGATATTAAAAATTTCAAATGTTTCAATTCAGATTCATGCTCAAAAGTCCAAGAAAATGGCACATCTTTTCTGGTTAAGTTTCTCATATTGCAAGTAATATTTAACAAGTTTGGGATATATTTTGAAAAAAATTTTACCATTCCTAAAATTCTTAAAACTTCAGATCGGTTATTAGGTGAATCTATACAATAAACAGCTTTAACATTCTTTACGTCTGGTTTTATACCATTACTAGAAAAAACATGACCCATAAAACAGACCTCAGTCAATTTATATTGGAATTTGTCAAAATTAAACTTTATATTATTTTCTAATGCAGTTTCAAGAACCTTTTTGAGTGCAATATCATGCTCTAGCTCAGTTTTCCCTGATATAATTATGTCATCGAAATAGACATCTACATTTTCAATTACTCCGAAAATTTCGATATTTTTGCGCTAAAAAATTTCAGGTGCACAACTGATACCAAAGGGCATACGATTAAATTTATACCTCCCAAATGGGGTATTAAAAGTACACAAATCTGAGCTCTTTTTGTCTAATACATGTTGCCAAAATCGGTCTTTCATATCTACAACACTAAAAATAGATCACCTGACAATTTACTTAATATATCATTTGCTGTTGGTATAGCAAAGTATTCCCTACAGATAAATTTGTTTAATGGTTTTGGATCAATACATAAACAAAGCTTGTTTGAAGGTTTTTTTTCGACAATCATTAAATTGTTGACCTATTCTGTTGGATAATTTACTTTTTCTATAATATCCTTCCGCTGTAGGTCACCTAAAGTTTCTTTTTATTTATTATGTAGTGAAAATAGCACTTTTCTGCTATACTGTACAACAGTAATAGCATCTGGGGTCAGTTCTATGTTAGTGTAACCTGGAATTTTTCCCAATCCTAGAAACACATCAGGATACATAGAGAGAACTTCATCTTTTGTTTTTGGCAAACTAGAAACCAAATTATTAACTCTTTTGATGAGGTTAAATGTTACACAATCAGAAAGACCCAATAAGGCTCTGCTGCAAGATCAACTACGACAAATTTGACTCGAGTTTTGAGCTTTTTATGTACACAACTCCTCCCATAGGTTTGATTTTAAAATTACCATATGATACTAATGTTACTGGTGATTTACTTATAACATACTTACATGACATAGAATCTAAACAATTTCTAGGTAATATACTAGTATCTGAACCTGTATCTAGCTTAAATTTAATCATTTTACCTTCCACCTCTATTTTTTCAAACCATGATTGGTTAGTTCTATCAGTCCCTGTACAATTCACAAGCAGCTGATCCTCTTCTTCTTCTGAATGCTGCTGGGTAATTAGTCTAACTTTGATGTTTTCTTCTCTTCTATTTGTAGTCGTTCGCTCTACTTCTTTTTCGTTTGACGTCGTTGCCAAATCTTTGTCTGCTTCTCCTTTTTTATTTCCACATGCTTTGGCAAAGTGGCCTTTCTTCTGACAAATTGCACATGTTTTATTATAAGCAGGACATCTAAGAGGATAGTGTTCATATGTACACTTACTGCATTTTATTTTCTTGGGCTGCCTTAATTCTCTTACTGCATTTACTTCCTCTATTTCTGTTGGGTTCAAAATAATAATATGATGCTTACTCAACTCTATAGTCTTGCAATATTCTACAATCTTCTGAACTGTTAGGTTGAGCTCACGTAGCAACCTAAGTTGGCTTTCTTTACAGTGTATTTCAATTATTAGCCTATCTCATATCATCTTTTCTTCAAAGGTTCTTCAACATGCGTCATTTTCGCACACGAACTCACATATATTCGCCTGTTTCTTAAGTTCTGTGACATACTGATCAATTGACTGTTCTTCAGTTTGAACGAGTGTTAAAACGAAAAGTTTCCATTGCAACTACCTTTTTCGGAAGGAAATAACAATCAAATGCCTCTAACAATTTAGCAAGGGTTGACTTCTGGTCTTCGATGAAGGTATTAGAAATGTCAAGCCCTTCATCCCCTATGCAACTAAGCAGGTTAGATATTTTAACTTCCTCAGACTTTTCATTTTTACCTGAAGCCGTAATATATATTTCAAACTTTTGTTTCCATCGGTTCCAATTTTCAGCAGGGTTGGCACAATCAAACAATGCACTGGGTGGTTTAAATTCCATTTTCAAGTTGGACTTTACACGCGTCTTCAAAAATTAACCTCCCTTTTCCCTGTTTTCTTCTGCGGCGGCAAAACTAGAGGCACACCTGACACCACGTATTAATTACTTCATTGGTTAACAAGATATTGGGTTCGTTAGAAAGTAATTAATATCAACTAACAAGAGTTTATTTAACACTACAAGTTTACAAGTATTGTCGACCATTACCGCTTACCAAGCTTGTATATATCTGTCTGTGGTCTGTTCAGTGTCTACCACTGAAACAGCAACTAAAACAAACCTTAGAAAACATACTTCTTAATTAACCTATATTCTAAGTAGATATACAATACAGCCTTTGTTCCGGTGGTTGACCATGCCGTTTTGTGATCATATGCAGAATGGTTTTCGAATGTTGAGAAGGTACTTAATATCCTGGGTTAGATTATTTAGAAAATTACCTTCCCAACATTTGGCAACCCAATCTTGAAAATTCCACTCCGCACAAGATCACACAATGGGATAGTCAAATTCCAGAGCACAGGAACAAAGGCAGTGAACATACCAATGTGGAAATGTTTGTTTTTGTTCCAACAATTATAGAAAAAATTCCAACGCCAACAGTTGATTCTCCTGAATCATTACGCTGTCCAATTTCATAATTTTTTCTCTAATGCAGGTTCGTAATCATTTTTTTTTTCGAAAATCTTTTCGTGTGCTGAAACTGACATAACCACAAGAAAGCTTATGAAAAGTTGTTCCAAAGAAGAGTTTTTATTTCGTTCCATGTCTGACGGTAACACGTTATTGTAGACAATACTGGGTTTGCTCATCTTCACCCGTGATTGAATATCTTTGCTCATAATGAGAAGGGAGTTGTTCTGAACACAACGCCACACCTACACCTCCGTAGATACGCCACTGCTCCAATGATATTAAATATTGATTAATCTTAAGGACTGGATTTGTTCTGATTGTCGACATGCATTTTATAGCAAATGGTGTATTAGTTATAGCAAGTTCTTGATTAAGTGAATTACTCTGCTCTACCATACTATTCTGGAAAATAGCGATCATGAGTACGCGAAGCTTGGATGCTTTTGAATGGGAAAATTGTTCATCATGCTGTAAGCTGCTTCATAGAACAGTGGTGTGAATTATAACATTATATTGGTTCCAGATCAATTTCACCAGTTTAGTATCTACTAATGCAAACAAACGGACCATATTCGAAGAGTTTGGATGTTTCTCAATATGTAGGTACTCTGGTATTCATATTGTGTTAACTGAAGTAAATTTTAAACTGGAAACGTATATAACATGATTTTGTCAGATACTCTACTTACAGCCAAATACAGAATTTTATGCACTATCGTAAATTCACCAAACCCATTTAAAGTTTCTTAATCGACAACTCTGCTATGAAAATACCATTTTAAATAGAGATCGGTCGTGAAGATATTCAAGTTATATCGAAATGACAGACCATTCTCTCTTTATTCTCATGGAACATTAAATATATTAATCCTTATATATTTCCTCATTCAAATTTCTCAATTCACTATGTGTTGAAGAGTTAGGGGACATAAATAGAGCCACATACAATATGCTATACTGTGAAAAGAGACATTATGATTGGAGGTTAGCTCATAGAGATAATGTAGAGATAGACTATGAAATATAAATGTTCTGCGCAGTCAAGTTGACATTATCGTAGCTGTATACTTTTCAATAGTAGGTACATTCAAAATATACTGAGATATTGAAAATTATCTTGGTCAAGGGTGGTTGTAAAATCTAAAACATGTGTCTTACTTTACGTTTGAAATAATTATGTCACTGTCACACTGACATCATCAATAACCTACAAATTTCATACCTATTTATTTCAGTTGTAAAACAATAATGAACTACAAATCATGAAATAACGGTTTTAGTAACAAGAAAAACTAAATTACAGTAATTGTTGGAAATGTCCCCGTTTTGTTCGATGCACAAGTTGACGCGCATCCTCATGCTGTGAAAACCGTTTTGCAGCATTTCTGGCGTTATGGTTGCACATTGCTGAACTATTCCTTGTTGAAGTTCTTGCAAATTATTTACCGGAGTCATTGACAACTTCTTCTGTACGAACTCTTGGTCTACCAGCACTTTTTTTTATGAGTCACACAACCAGTTTCGCGAAACACTTCAACACAATTTGTAACGCACGCATAAAAATTGTCCGGTAATATTGCCATGTTTGGGAAGTGCTCTCGAAAATTGTCCAAACACAAACGTTGACGGTATTGCCAATTTCCATCAACTAGCGCACCCGTTCGAGAATAGGCTTCAATCATGAAAATTTTGTGCTGTATGGTAAGAGGCATGATTCAAAAACTGGATTAGAAAATTTCAGCACAATAACTTGACAGATTCTGACACAACCAATAAAACATATTGAGAAATTTAAAGTAAGACACACGTTTTACATTCCACAACCACCCTTGACCAAGATAATTTTTAATTTGTAGTTCATTATTGTTTTACAAGTCAAATAAATAGGTATGAAATTTGTAGGTTATTGATGATGTCAGTATGACAGTGACATAATTATTTCAAACTTGAAGTAAGACACACGTTTTAGATTCCACAACCACCGTTGACCAAGATAATTTTTGATATCCCGGTAGGTACGTAGTTATATTCATAGAGAAACCGCAATATACTAGCACTGATTTACTATGAATGATGTGAAATGTCAAACGTTTTTCAATGGAATATTGAATTCTCAGAACTAGTTCAATCAACCATTTCCACCTTGAAATATCGATCGAATGAAAGTATTCTTAAGATTTCAGCAAATTAAACAAGTCAACAATGCAGATGTTTCATATATAGTTCTGTAAATAATGTATTAACTTGCATTATTGTAGTAAAACATTTACACATTGACATTCAAATCATTTCACAATATTTTGGAAGTTGAAAAACACGAGCCTCCAAGTTTCCAGAGGTGACATCACGGATTAGTGGTCCTGTGGAAAACAAATGTTCACAAAGGGAAAAACTCTCACCCACCATCTGGAACACGATGGAAAATACTCAATCTAGGATGTCACGTGATCGGGTATGTCGATGACGTAGTCACAAAGGTCAGTGGAAAATTTCTGAACACTCTAATGAACATAATACAATCAGCCCTGACTGTACTGAATACATGATACAGTGATAAAGGGTTGAAGATTGACCGTAAGAAAACCGAAATTTCGCTAAGAAGTTCATTCAAAAGAATATTCTACAAAACTGACCATAGCAGGTTAGATGATTAAAATCAGCGACCAAGCTAAATACCTAGGAAATATCTTAGACAAGAAACATCTAGGGAAACTAGATCAATCTTGGAGCTTCTGAGAAAGCTCATGCTAAGTGCTCCTCATTTGGAGCGCTAATGAAGGTGAAACTAGTTAACCTGACTACAAAAGATGCATCAATGAAAGCTGCTCACAGACCACCAAGGCCACCCTTGCTGTCCTGGGTAGCGATGTCATCATTGAAACTGATGTGGAAGTGTATCAACACAATCGATCTTGGCGGAGATGAAGGCAAACTCACCCTGTTCTGGATCTCTGGTCACTCTGAAATAAGGGGGAATCAAATAGCCGATGAGCTTCCAAAACTGGAGGCTATAGAACCCCTAATAGGCCTCGAATCGGTGGTGGGCATCTTGAAGAGTATCAACAAAGAGACAATCCACTGCCGGATCAGAACACAATATTCGAAAGAGTGGAAACTAGTGAACGGTTGCAGGCAGTCAAAACCACTGATTGGACCGCATATTGGGAAAGACTAGTCTCAGCAAATGAGGAAAATGGTTGAAACCGATGTTAAGTTGCTGATACAGACACTGACAGGACACGGACCGTTTAACTACCACCTCCACAAGATCAAGATGAACCATAGCGATTCGCCTTTGTGCATGTAAACGAAACATTAATGCGAGTTCTGTGCAGATGCGTAACACTGATTCCAAATGCAGAAAACTCTCGGTAGAGTTATGCGACACTGAGGAGATCCAGAAATCAGATACGAAGACGGTGCTAAATCTCTTTAGGGCATTAACCACCTACACGGTCCCGACTGGGATTTGAGTGGGTGGCTGTTTGTCCACCTGAGGCACCCTGAAATCAATCCCGCCTACCTCTGGAGCCAGGTGAACACCCTCGAGTGGGAATTGCTTTAAGTTTGATTACTATATCACGGAGCTGGTGTAAAACCTCTTTAGGAATCTTTGACCAGGGGGAGAATGGTGAACACTCTCTGGCAGAACCGTCACTCGGGTTGATAGGTGAATATTCGTGGGTGTGAACCCCTACACGTTAATTGTCAACCTGGAGAACATGGTGAACACTCCCGTGTGGGAACTGCCCTTCGGTGGCCTGGTGAACACTCTTCAGTGGGAACCGCTTCACTAGGTGATACGTGACACGGGGTGCGAAGGCCTCGGCGTAGGCATTGAAGCACCGTGATGCCCCTTGATTAATAGTAATAAATTGAAAACATAATCATACTATCTTAGAATGGCAAACATGAAACTTCTTGTAATATTTCCCTATTGATCTCCAGGACTACAATTATCTGTAATATTCTGTTATCCAAAAGTTCTGTCTCTGAATGCTGAAATAATCAATTGATTAAATTAATATTTATCATCAAATACCGTAAAATAAATGCTTCAAAGATTTGATTATGAGAAAGTCCTTTGCAGGTTAAACAAACAGGATTTACATAGGGATCATTGGGGCAACTTATGATTCGGTTCATTAAATTTAAATCAATCTCCATCATTTTTGTTGAAAGTCTGATTTCGGAGTTTATTAACAAAGATAATGGATTTCTGAGCTGCACGGAAATAATAATACTGCTTTGATTTGTTGTTTATTCTAAATGTTTTCGAATGTGTTGAATGGTTAATTTTCAATATGATGGTTATACTTGTTGATCATGGCATTGATATAGAAAAGCATATAACCTGTATTGACATGAATCTCATAATAATAATGATAAGTGAGTTATATCAACACATGAGAAAAATTCAACTGAGCTCCAGTGTCTTCAATAGTTTTATGGAATCCTGTTTGATTTAAATCCATTAGTTTCATAAATCAAAAGAGAATTGTTTTCAGAATTGTTCAACAAGAGAAGCTACCTTTATCATCATATTTTTTAGAATTTATGAAATTGTGACAATTTTGAATTTCTCAAATGAATGAAACGTTCATCATACTATCATAAAATATGATCAAAAGACTAAATTCGGGTATATCGATACATTTACAGACAGGGATAAACAAAAATTTCAAAACTTGTTATTTCAACTTCTGAAGATCACATCGTTCATTCTCAATCCGATTTCAACATCACATTCACTATCTCCCAGTGGCGGCTCGTGAACTTTTTAAGAGAGGAGGCTGGACATAAAACGTTCTTGTGGAAATATACTCTATTCAGCCAATAAATGTAACCTTTGCACAGCGACCGTACCAGCTACATCAGTGACAAAATTAATTGTTGCCAAGCAAGAACCAACTTGGAGGTGTAGAGTTTCTCTTGGCAAAAAATTTTTTTGTTTGTTTTTTTTCTTTGGATTTTTGATATTTTTTATTTTTTTTTGAAATTTTTCATATTTTGTTTTTTTTTATTATTTTTATTAACTTTTTTTATATATTAACGGAATTCTACGGTCTTTAGTTTGCGAAAAATGATCAATAATATTATCATAAAATGTATCATTTTGTTTTAAGTGTTTTACTAAATCTTTTTCAATAGATATCAAACTAACATTGTATAAACGATTTTGGCCCTTTGTATTTCGCATGTAAGTTTTAATTCGTTCGGGAGTAGAAAATGATCACTCCACCGATGCCGACGTGACAGGAATGGTGACTGTCAAACAAAGTAGTTTATAAAACTTGTTGCAAATCATTGTCTATCATATATTTTATCATATCGGCGTGAATGTCGCACTGGCCTAAAATATCTTTATCCGAGTAGGTATATAACCCATAATTCATTATGCAGTGCTATTTTATCAAAAAATTTTTATTTTAGAAGTGTATTGGGAAATTCTTTTGAAAAAGATTCGAAAAATCTTCTATTCGTCAAGTCGAAAACTTCAATTCATGTAAATCGGAAAATCGAATCTCAATTTGACCTTTAATAGTTTCTAAAATTTCATAAAAAAAGTTCTTTATAATGTAGTTTCTTGTCTACCAAATTATATGTTTTCCTCCTTTAACAATATTCTGTTTACCGGTTAATTTAAACTTAATACTGGATGTAATATGTTCCTGCGATTTTTCATGTCTATCTATACCGCGAGCTAAATTTTTCAAATCATCATAACCCGAGCTTCCCCAACATGAAGTTGTATCAGATGTAAATAGCAAGCAATATAATTTATTGTGTATTTCGATTTTGAAACATACCTGTCATCGTCACCACTAATCCTTTCAAATCCGGTGAAGGCCCTTTATTTTTAACAAAACACTTTTCTATCATATGTTAATCCACTAAATGGATTTTCTAAGAACCCAGCAACTAAGTCACTCATCATTTTAACGTTCACCGATTAGATAAATTATAACTTAACTACTTAACCTTACTTCGCCTCGCGGTACAAAAACAAGAACTAACGGAACACGACACGTGTCGCATTCTTCTAGCGGAAGGGCGGTAGCAAGTAATCGTATTTCATTTGACTGACGATTCCGTACGAGAAGCTAGCCTCCATAGGGTGTTGCCGTATTCGCTCTTTTACCCTATCTAGCAATTGAACTGCTTGGAAAACGGCAACTGTGTTGACCACATGTATTTAGCGTTTGAGATATATAGAGAATCTAGCCTCTGGCCACTGTTGCCAGATTAAAAATAACTACTGAGAACGGGGAATTAATTGTAAAATTTAAAGAATTATCAGAGAAACAGGAAATAAAATGGAGAATGATCATTAAGATAGATTGGTGAGGAGGCTGAGCCTCCTTAGCCTCCTTCGAGGAGCCGCCACTGCTATCTCCTAGTATATAATTATAGCATGCAACCTCCAACGCAAAATGATTAGTCACATTTATATCACGTGTTTGAAATATTACGCCAATGATGATAATTTGCTATTGTTATGACAATATGTTGAATTGAATGTTAATAGAACGAATTTTTCTTCCAGGTTCCTGTCCCGATATAGCTGCATTCAATTTCTAGCCCTCAGGTAATGTATTAGTGACAATATATCAAAACTTTACTGTATTTTCTTGCATTTTCATATTTAAAATCACTAGTTTAAATATGAATCGAGACTTGAAGATTAATTTAGTCGATTATTGAAATATGTAGATATAATCGGTAGTACCTACTTTCGGAAATTAGTGGTACTAATATCAGAAGTTGTTTTCGTTACCTATAACCTATAAGTCAAAGAGTCGCGACGATTCGCTTGACGCAGTTACATCATGGCGGCGGGCGACACCATAATGAAGTCGCTGCCACTGCAGATTTTAATAAAGTATCGGTCATCTTTATAGTGCTACAGGCATAGAAATTCTAGTAGGTCGGTAGCCATATGTCCCTAACTGACTTGTTATGTCCTTATGCTCATTACTCCAGATGTTGGTATGACGCTCAGTGTACTGAAAGGCGCAGTCCCTATACTAGAAGGTCTGTGGACTTTACATTCGACTAGAGTAGTACTTATTTTCAGAATATTCTCTCAGGCGAACACAATATGATCAACTAGTAGTGGGAATGATCGAGGTCATGAAATATATTGAAACTGAACCATGAATTGCAGAAGTAAATCAAAAGGGGAAGAAGTTTAGACACATCAACATTGTACAATTTACTTCATAGCTCTAATTTAGATACATGGCTATGGGGATCATTTCAGTGTATGAAACAGATGCATAAATACAACACCAAGAAATCAAAATATGATTAATTCTTGTTACCTGTCTTGTGCAGGTGGTGCAAATAAAATAACTAAAATACAATATACATACTGTACAGATGCGTAACACTAACCCCTTCACCTAAAATTCGTTGCACTCCGTGTGGAGCTATGCAACACTGAGGTGCTTCAAAGACTAGATAGGACGACGGTGCTGAAACTCTGAACATTAATCACCTACTTGTCCTGACTGGGAGTTGAATAAGTTGCTGTTCGCCAACTTTGGGAACCTGGTGAACACTCCTGAGTGGGAACCGTTTTATAAGGCCGACATTGAATACTGTATATCACAAATCACGTGTTAACCTTTTCAGAAATCGTTCTCCTCGGGGAGCATGATGAACGCTCACTAGTGAGAACTACCTTTTGGTAACCGCTTCACTAGATCAAATATTCCACGGAGTGCAAAGGACTTCGGCCTAGGGATCATCATAAGACGAATCAGATATAAATTTGTCGTGGTTTTCTTATGCTGGCTTATCGAAAGACAGTTGTGGTTTTTTTCAGGTTTTCAGCAATTTCAACCATGTATCTTAATGAAAAAATCTTCTCATTTGACGACTCTGAAATTCAGACTGAATTTCAAAGCCAAGATGAGTGTGTGCTTCCGTAAAATCAACTCATTTCGAATGTAATCAAAATAAATTTCTGAAGAAGGCGAAAGCCGAAACGCGTCAAACGAGAAGATTGTTTCATTAAGATACATCGTTTAAATAGCTAAAGACCTAAGAAATTTATGAGTTACTCGTCTTATTCGTGATTCCGATCTAATTATGGTTAATTGTGAATATTATCTACTATAATCAATGGATGCAAAAATAAACTGACAAATAAAGTAGTAACCTAGAATTACCGCTAAGAGGTAATATCACATACAAAATGTCACCTAAAAAGAAAGATAATGAAGAATAAAGAATTTTCAGTCTGTAAGTTTTGAACCTACGCAAGCGTCTAACCGACTCTCGTAAGACCATTCATGCTGAGTCAGTTCTGAATTCGCTATATCTATTTCGGATTACGCCCGTTCGACGTCAGATTGCGATCACTGCAAATCTCAAAATAAGAATTTCCGACACAACTGTGGGTTGAATATTTGCATGTGATTTATATTTTCACCCAGGAAAACAGTTGTCGGTTCAATAAAATACTGAAAATAATGATGTGTATTTGCCAGAAATACCGAAAAGGTACAGAATATGAAAGATTACATTTATCAAGTTAGATAATAATTGTTCTATCTTAATATTAGCAGATAATATAGAAAGATGAAGAAGAGGTTCCGAAGATACATATCATGTACGCGTTCTCAACTGTCATGAGTCGAACGAACAATAAAATACCCCACAGAAACACCTAATAGGTGCTATGTATCAAATAATTAATAATAATTTTGGCTTTAATTGAAAAAATTTCATTTGTCAGGAGGCATATGTAGATCAGTATACATAATATTATTTATTTTTCATTTTGGAGTCTGTCTAAGACATTTCTGAATTTTGAATCTTTACGTTTTCAAATTTGTTAAATTTTTATGGTTTCATTTAAAATAACTTGAGATGAATATTAAAAGTACGACTTCTAAGGGGGCCATCACCCCGAAGAAGTACAGCTCCTATTTTCACCACTTCAAAACGTAATGCCAAATTACATATCCATTGGCTAATAGGAACGATGCAATCAACTCCACAGTGGGTTGCATACATACTCAAACATACATGCGCATACACATAATACCAGAAGTAGTCTAGGTCCAGATCGATTCAGAAAAGCTTAAAATGGATATTTCTGTAGGAAATTTTCAACCTCGATTAAAATAATTCCATCACACTACGTCTAGCGAGGTAATTAACTAGTGGTGCTGTTGAGCTTTGAAATGATGCTTCCAAAAAATCAAATAGTCTTCAATTGTCATCGATTCAAGATCGTATTCCCAGTTCCTCATACATGTTCGAATGAATGAATACAATTCGAATCTTCTGTTCTTTTCATGATAGAACGCAATTATCAAAAATTCTTCCACTTTGCTTGATTATCCTAGAATTTGAAACATGAGCTAGATAAATAGATCAATCAAGATGATTTAATTTAAGTTCAGTCACTAACAAAGTTACAAATTCGTGAAACTATCTACTAGAAGGAAAATAAATCCTGTTGAATAGAAATTGCAAATAGAATTCCGACAATATGCAGTTTCAAACAACGAATTACGGCAATCCGGTAAGACTCACTCATGCTGCTGAGGAAGAATTGCGAAAGCCATTTCACCTCATCAGCTAACCGCTCGTTTGCAGGAATACGACAATGAATAAAGAGTTAATCTCCCTCCAGACATTTTATTTGCCTCCTTCTAATCCAGCCAAAGATCAAATTGATACTCACACGGTTATCAACCAGTCCTGTCGGGAAACAATTATCCTAGGATATACTTCGAAATACTTTTAAAACAAAATGACTCTTCAATCGTTGGAAATTAACTTATTCTCCTGTGGATATAATCTTCCACTTGATTCAGTACAAGATTCATCCGGAAATCAAGCGAACAATATTCTTCTTTTCGTCACTTGTACTAAAGGAAATCCCGTATTTTATCCCACCACAGATGATTTCAGGTAGGCAGACTAGACGAGTTCAGGATGGCTACTTTACACTGTCAGACACGAGACAATTTCTCTATACCAGTCTTCGTCTTTGCTTCCGTATGACGAGATTATCAACCCAGTAAGGTTTTTCCTGATGCCTATAACCTGCAAATTTGTGATAAAACGTTCAAAGCGTACCTTCTCCGCTAGTTCACAGGATGTTCTATGAACATTATAGATTTTCCTCTCGTGTAGGCAAGAATTGGAGAGAAACTAATACGTTCTCTATATAGGTTTTATTCTCATGTAGTCTAAAGATAAAAGCATTCTCTATGACGGATCATTACCCACTAATTCTTAATATAAAACTTCGGAAATGAATAAAAGCAACAAAACTGAGGATGGTAATTTTATAAAAAGAATGGACGAAAGAAGCTTTTAAATATCATTCAAAATATGAATTTCTCAGAAATATTTAACTCCACTGATTCAGAGCTATGTTCCGATTCATTTTATAGAAAGGATCTGGGGGCCATAGAAAGCTGTACTGAGATCACAGATCGGTTGAAAATGAGCAACTAAAACTGAAGTCCTGGATGACTACTGATATTTTAATATCTATTAGACATAAAGATAACCTAGAAAGGAAAGTGATGAGATACAATCTGATTGAAGAACTAAAATAGGAGTACAACAGATATCGTAATCATGTGACAAATATAATAAAATTTACCCAAAATGAGTACTATAAAAGCAGATTAAATGAAATTTCACAAAATTATAAGAAAACTAGGAATAATAAATAATAATAACGAGATCACGAATAACCCTAAAAAGAATAAAGCAGAAATAAACAAAATTGTTAATGATAACACAATTGTAAACAATCCTCAGAAAATTGCAGAAATTTTCAATAATTATACCACTGCTTATTGCAACACCGAGAATGAAAACTCTGCCCACTTAATCACAAATGGGAGTAGTAAAAATAGAGTATCTATGTTTTTGGAACCAGTAGACTGTAGAAATTGAAAAAATTATAACTAACTTTTTAAAAATTGTTCGTAATACACTAGAAATGAATGGCTACCCAAAAACGTTCTTCAATCCTATCATCAAAGAAAGAATAAACAAAATCTATAATGGTTCTTCATATAAAAATAACATAATAGGTAATACAGACAATTATATAACTTTACCATACATTCCGGAGACCTCAGAAGAAATTAAGAAATGTTTGAAAAAGTACGATATAAATGTTGCGCATAAACCTACTAACTGTGTTGGGAAATATTTCTCAAATCTAAAACCTGTAATACCTAAAGATAAACAAACCCACACAGTATATAAATTGAATTGTTTAGATTGTGATGGAACTTATACTGGAATCTCTAAACAATATTTACAAAAAAGAATGTACGGCCATAAGTATAGCACAAGAAATAATAACTTAGAAAACTCCACCGCCCTTGCTAAACATTGCTTTGATTATAACCATCAGTTTGATTACAAAAATGTTAATATTTTAACTAACGAAACCAATTATTATAAAAGATCTATCCTGGAGATGATTCACATAAAACGGGATTCCAATTCTGTGAACCATAGGAATGATATTCAGGAATTGAGTCAGATTTATACTAACTTGATTCATTAAAACTCTTGCAAATTCCTACATACGTCTTCATAATGTTAAAAGTATATTTTAGGAAGAACGCTTAATGTAAATTCCAATGCAATAAATTTCGAGTAAATATCAACAAATAGCTTCGAACTTCATTTGCTTTGAGACCATAGCAATATGCGTTTGTATATTATGAGAATTTTACTGAACAGTGGATTCTTGTTACAAAAAATTATACTTTAATATTAACGATACAATTTTCGATTGTTCGTGGTTCTGTTCGTTTCGACGGCGTGGGCTTTTTGATTGAAAATTGTGCGATATGGACGCTTGTGCTAATTAGTTTTAATTAACCCCTCTTTTTACATAATAAGTCTTCTGATGAAGGTCGTGAGACCGAAACGTACGTAAAGACGAAAATTTAAAACAGAGTGTTGTTGTGACCTATTTTCCGAGAATTTTTATATAAATTCATACTGGGTCAAGAATCTTTATATCATAAGTAAACTGTTAGAACATATAATAAATACAATTTTTGAAACCTCTATCATTCCTACACAACTTAAGGAGAGTATCATAGTGCCTATCTTTAAAACGAGAAACAGAGAAAGCGTTGCAAACTACCGTCCAATATCATCGATGAACAATATATAAGAAATAATGGAAAAATGTTTGAACTGTAGAATCAATGCATTTCTACAAAAAATTCGATCCTATCACATGATCAGTTTGGCTTCCGTGCATGAATAAGTGCAATAGACGTTAACTTCCCACATATTAGATAATTTCAATGATAATAAGACAACCATTGCCATTTTTCTTGATCTTAAAAAAGCATTTGACACAGTAATGCATGCCAAATTATTGAAAAAGTTGGAACACATAGGCATTCGCGGTTGTGTGCATCAACTAATAAAAAATTACTTAACAGAAAGACATCAACAAGTCCGAATAGGTAGCACCCTAAGCTCTAGACAAATAATTGAGACCGGCATACCTCAAGGGAAGATATTAGGGCCGACACTTTTTCTTATATTTATCAATAATTTTCTTTCACTTCGAAATTACACAATCTTGTCTTATGCAGATGATACAGTTGTAATATGTGAGGACGCAACCTGGAACGAGGCTTGGGATAGAGCACAATCAGCTATGAATAATATAAGAAATTGGTTGGATGCAAACAATTCGGAATTGAACAATTCCAAAACTAAATTTATAGCATTTTCGTCAACGAAAGCAGGACAGGCACCCATCTTGGAACCCTTAAAAATAGAAAACTCCACACATGTAATTGATCAAACAGATTCTATAAAGTATTTGGAGATATTTTTTGACAAATATCTTAAATTGGGAAACCATATCGATTTCCTATCAAAAAAGCAAAAAACTCATATGTAGATTTTATTCCCTCAGGAGTATACTAAATAAGAAAAATTTATTGACTATTCGTAACAGTCTGGTTGTATCAATCTTATCTTACGGTGTGAATATTTGGGGCTCTGCACATGATTGCTCCTTGAAACCATTACAAATTATACAAGATTATAACATAAGAATAATTTTTTCGATTCACGCAAGGACAAGCATTAAACCTATATTTATACAAGAATCATTACTAAATATCAAAAGTCTATATATGTTCTCAGTAATCCAGTCAATACATAAACAAAATAATACTGCAAGAGTGAATCATCCCCACACAACTAGAGTCATACAGAATGAGGAATATAAATACCAAAAATTTTATAAAACTGTTTGTCAGAAAAGAAAAGACTTTATTGGTATAAGATTGTACAATTCACCACCTGTCAAATTTAAGAGCGCTACTAAAACATAATTTAAAATTCAGTTTAAATTATGCATTATACAAAATTACAATTAATTAAGCTCATTTCTTGAATAAAACCCAACATCATTCCACCGTATTTGCGTATTTTTATATTTTGTATTCTATATTTTATCTTTTATCTTTCAACCTGAATTTTTTTTTACATAATATGTACCAGGATTGTTAACGAGACATACCTAAAACGTTTAGAATGGAATGTTGGCACAGCATGAGTTTTTCTCCAGTGCCACAGATACATGTAAAAATTGTAAGTGTAATTTGAAAATAATTTGAAATAAACTGATACTGAATTGAAGAGTTATATATTTTCATCAACATGTTTCACTCGATCCCGTTTATTTCCTGTTGTTATGTTGAAATTGAGTACTGTTGGTTCTGTTATATTCAATCATCATATTTATATTGGATAGCACTCAAGTGATGACAGATTTGTAGTCATTTTCTATTTAGATGTAGACCGTAGGTCGTCATCGGCTAGGCCAACAGCAGTATCAATGCCATTATCATCAACGCATTCACAATAACTCTGAGAAAAAATTGGAAATACTGTGAGAAGAGTGGAAGGCTATAACTAATCATCATAGCTTCACTATAAATCCAGTTAAGACTGAATCAAACTAAATAACGATGTACACAAATGTTTCAGAATAATTAATTGCTCATGTCCCTAACTTAAGATTAGGCTAACTCTGAAGATGATTGCAAAATTTTCTGTTTTTGTTTCATTAAATTTTCAATATTCTTGAGTACTACTTGGAATTACTTTAGAACAATTATCCATACTTTTTGCTAATAATGTATCTGCTTGGCGAATACCTTCTGAACCAAGTTGAGGAGTTAAATTAACATTCTTGGATTTGAATTGCATATTATCATGTACTACTTATGAGATACGACTGTAGAATGTAATATTCTGATATAGTTTACACTTATGACCATTTTCCACTCAAATTATAACTTAGATGAAATACTTTTCACCTGCAATGCAGCCATTATGAATAAAACACATAAAATGTACAGTGAATTTGAAGCTATGTTCACTTATCAAAAGCGAAAGCCTTGAAGGGTCAAAGTAGGAAAGTAAAATTACAACAAGTAGTAAAGCGTCTATTGTGCTATTTCTAATGAATGAAATTATCATATGTAGTTCTTCGCCAATAAAAAAAATCAAGTGATGCTAATTAAATAACAAATATTTACTCATAAATACCTGTTCCCATAGTTGATGACTCATTTTCAATAAACGATCTTCTATGTCTATGCGTTTTTATAGCTCCCAATGTCCTTAGATAAGGTTCTTGCTGTATTAAGAGAGGAAGTCCCTATGTTGGTTAAACTAAGAGAAATATTTCTACCAGGTTCAAAGAGCATTTTTATCATGTTCGTACTAGTAGCGACGTCCCACAAACCGGTTATACAAGCACATGATCCGGACTTTCTCTCTCAAAATACAGCCTTAAACCTTATTTAGGGACTTTCTATAGAAATTCAAGGAGTACCTATGATACTTCCATTCATTAGAAATAGCAGCAGCAATAATAGCTATATTACTAATAGTAATTCACCCTTTTTCAAATCAGAAAACGTGAATTGAGTCCCATTTTCATATTCCTACATAAATTCAGTCCCACTGATAAAGTCATTCTACGTAAATTGAGTCTCACTGATAAAATTTCAATATAATTCCCGGAATATTCTTATAGATGAGAGTGTTGAGATTAGCGCGATTATTATATTCGTATTCTATATTAACAAAGCTATATTGGTAGGTCAGGGTAGGTTAGGTTAGGTTGAAAATAAAAGAGGTACAATAAACTATCATTATTGGTTATTATGAAAGTGTTAGGATTAGCGGGATTACAATATTTGCATTATATATCAACAAAGTTAGGTTAGGTTAGGTCAGGAACCAAGGAAGTACAATAAACAATCATTATTGATTACTGTACAAATACTTGAGTACAAAAGTGTAGTTTGCCTAGGCAGTAGGTCCTACATGCTAATTATCTGACCTGACAACCAGGTACATACTTGAGACTCTGTTTACGTAGACCTTAGAAACACCCGGGACTGAATTTACCGATACAGCCGGACTCAATTTAAGTCGAACCTTCCAAGTTGGACTCTTCAAGTATTTCAAGTTATTTCGTAATCTTAGATTCAAATTCCGTTTACATAATATCATATCATGGATAATGGCTGTATCGGAGCCGAGAAGAGCTTTACACATTCTACCTAAAATATACTTTTAACATTATAAGGACGCATCTAGGAATTTGCAAGAGTTTTAATTAATTAAGTTAGTATAAATCTGACAGATATTCAACACTAAGCCAGATTTATACTAGCCTAATTAATTATAATAACTACCTTGATACGTCTTTATAATGTCAAAAGTATATTTTAGGTAGAATGTCAATAGCATATTTCCAATAACTGACAAACCTTTTTCTATTAGCTCGTAAATCTCGACATCTGGTTTGAGAGTGGATACTTGAAACTAATATTCTCGTTTTTAGTCGTTCATAGACTGTGTTGACATGAGCTCGCAATTTTTAAGAGTACTGTGTAACAGTGAATTCTTGATATATTATACTTATAACATGTGTTACAATTTCGATTATTCGTGTTTTTGTTTGTTTCGGTGACGTGAGCATTTTAATTGAAATTGGTGCAATAAGGACGCTTCGTTGTAATACAATTAGTTTTGAGTAATCCAGACATAATAAGTCTTCTGATGAAGGTAGTGAGACCGAAACGTACGTGAAGATGAGAAAATATAAAGCATAAGTGTTAATGTGACCTATTTCCCGGGAATTTATATATAGTACTGTACTATGTTACTTCACGAGATATTATTGCTTCTGGATCAACAATTTCACTTATCTGGTATGGTTTGGAGGTATCTACAGTGGTATATTTTGATGATAAATGTACTGAACTACAATGAGTGAGTGAGGGAAGTTCGCGCATATCATGGCACTTAGAGATATGTTCGTATTTTCCCATGACAAATATTTTTTCGCAGATGTAGCAAACAGAATTTTTGACCAAAACAATTATTACAACTTCACAACAACAAAAATATTATTGCAATTGAAAAATCTTGGCTTCCAGATAGATTCCGCGTCACAATAGCTCGACTTTTCGCCAACCATTACAGGTGACATCTTCAGGGCAGGCTTGAGGCTTGAACTGAGACTGGTTCTACTGGTTTCTGTAGCCATATTTATTGTAGGAAAAATCTTTCACGCTACACGGTTCACTGCCTCTATTCCGGTGGTTGACTCCGTTCCGGCACCTGACCCTGCCGTTGTGTGATCATGTGCGAAGCGAATTTTTCGAGGATGGGCCTTCAAATGTTGGGAAGGTAATATCCTGAGTCACGTTTCAGATTATTTGGATGTTTTGGGATTTCTATAGCTTCAAGGATTTTTCGCTGATAGGAGTTTGGGGCTTGAGCTAGCATTTCAGTATCTCCGAGAAGGATTTGATGATTGGCATCAGGATTGTGTTCTGCAAGTGCAGATCTACAGACTGGTGTCACGAAGCCTCGTGAAGCGCGCATGTTCTTTCACACGAGCAGCTACTGTACGGCCTGTTCCACCAATGTAGAATCCACCGCCAAAACAGGAAATGCTTTAAACACCTTCTAAGTGAAGAGGAGGAAGGGGATCTTCGATAGGTTCGTAAAACAGATAATTTTGGAAGTGTGGAAAAACGGGTAGAAATATTACGTTTTTTGAGGATTTTGGAAATTCGATCTGTTATATCTTCAATATATGGAAGGTAGCCAATGGTAAAGGTGAATTGTATTTATTTATGGCTTCTTGAATGTTGTAATGGGAGAAATTGTGTGATAATAAGGCAGATGAAAGATGTTTTAATTCTGATTTCGAGGATTGAGGCTGAGATGAGTTGACAGCTCTGTGGACCAAGGAGTTTACGACAGATTGCTTTTAGGCAGGGTGGTGGTGGGAAAGACCATCAAGGTATCTATCGGTATGAGTGGGTTTTCGATACACAGAATGTCCTAAAGTACCGTCAGTCTGTCGACTAACCAATACATCTAGGAACGAGAGTGAACCTGGCGTTTCGACTTCCACGGTAAAAAGGATATTGGAATGTACCTAATTGATTCAAATGACTGAGGAAGGGAACAAGCTTTTCGCGACCATGTTGCCAAATAATAAAAAGGTCGTCGATATATCTAAACCAACATTTCGGCTTGAGAACAGATGAGTTAATGGCATCTTGTTCAAAAGTTTCCATGGAGATATAAGCTATGATCGGAGAAACTGGAGAACCCATGGCAGCTCCCGAGGACTTCTTGTAAATTGAAAAATCTGTAGAGGTCGTACAGTAGCTACTTATGTGAAAGAACATGGGCGTTGTGCAAGGCTTCGTGACACCAGTAGATCTGCACTTGCGGAACACAAGCTTGACACTAATCATCAACTCCCTTTCGAAGATACTAAAATCCTAGCCCGAGCACCAAACCTCTATCACTGAAAAATCCTTGAAGCTATAGAAATCCTAAAAAATCCAAATAATCTGGACCGTAACTCAGGATATTAGCTTCATAACATTTGAAAACCCATCCTCGTACATGATCACACAACGGCAGAGTCAGGTGCCGGAACGGAGTTAACTACCGGAATGAAGGCAGTGAACTGTGTAGCGTGAAGGAATTTTCCCACAATAAATACGGCTACAGAAACAAGTAGAACCAGTTTCAGTTCAAGCCTCAAGCCTGCCCTCAAGATGCTACCTGTAATGGTTGGCGAAACGTCGGCATCAAGTCGAGCTATTGTGACGCTATTGTGGTACAATTTCAATTTTCGTGTTTCTTTCGTTGTTGCGACGTGGACATTTTTAATTGAAATAAATGCAATCAAAGACGGTCAGTGCCCGATGCAATTAGATTAACTATTCAGATGATGTTCGTGAGACCGAAACGTACGTAAAGACGAAATTATAATAGATATATGTGTTAATGTGACCTATTCCACTAGAATTTACATATAATTTAGTTTTAGCCTCAGTTAGTGTTTCCTCAGTAATGATATACTCCTAATAAAATTTGTGGTTTTTTAATATAATAATTTTTCAAATAGTATTTGAAATGATGAAATTGTTTCTAGAATGCATCGACTAGTATTATGGTCAATGTTATCAACAAAAGAGATTTACAAATTTTGCCAAGCCGAGACAGACACATTTTCACTGGAATATTCAATATAATTCTTATAGTGGGGACTTTTCTCAATATAAAAGACATTTTTTCAATATTGAAACGGTAAGTATATGCAAATTATCTAAAAATCACATCAACAATCACAAATAACTGGATAAGTATTTCGACTATCAAGTTAACATACGAAAAAATTGGAAATAGTAATTTCAAATTTCAAATTTGAATTGTGAGAGCTCCAATTGCCAAACATTATCCACAAATATATTTCTTAGTTATTTTCAATAGTCCATGTTCCCGGGTGTGCCGGATTCTTACCGATTAAAACCCTCCCCTGTGAGGTTGATTCTCCTTCCCAGTGAGAGCCACTGCACTGTGGTCATTAGAGTCCTATTGTGCCATCACATATTGCGATCTCCTCAGCAGTTCGGTGTTTCTTATCCCGGCGCACGTAATACAGGAGGGTAGTGCGCCAAAAGGCCCAAACTTTTTGAACTTTTTTGTATGTACTTTTATTGACAATGTAATCGGAAAAAGTCGATTGTAAAGTAAAGATATGGTAATTTGTTCATAGATGTTTCTCTAATTGAAGAGTGGTAATTCAAAACCATCTAAGTGTCAAAATTATAATATTGAGAAAATTAAGAGAAACTATATTCACATGCAATAAATGGCAATACTGTTGATAATAAGTATTTTATTTCATAATATCAATACAACAGACTGTAATGCACATAAAAAAACTGGAATGAATTTAGAAAAATAATTCGAGAAAAAAAATTGAAATTGAAAAACAAAGAAACAGTCTAAGTGTCAAACTAAGGAAACTTCAAAAACAGTACTTATGTTGAAATCATGCTCTGACTACTACTCGATGACCGTTCCTTGTTGTTGTTTTGTTTTCTCTATTTTCTATTTCTACCATATCAGCTAGATTCTTTAATTTATCCGTCGTAATTCGGTTTCGACAGTTTAGAAGAGGTAGCTGCTGTTCCAAAATATGTTGTTTGTTTTTTCTTCTCTTCATTACATTACACAACCCAGTCATCCATCATGTCGAATGTCCTTCTCGCCTTAAATGTAGTAGAATTTTCCTTATTAATCGATATTCATGATACTTGTTCAAAACATCGTCAGCCAATTTGTGAGAGTCTTTGAAGTCTTCGGCTTCCATGGTAAGTGTCTTAAGCGGTTTTTTGTGACATGCACCAGCAATCTTTTATTTGATGTCATCAGGAACAATGGTTTTGGTTACCGGTTTTGTATTTGGGCAAAATCCCTATCGAAGGGCAGATACGAATGACCCCATACTAAAAATGTTTGTTCTACTTGCTCATTAATTCCCGAAGGAAAGTACTTACCTCACCTTTGGGGGAATATTTGGCATTTCCATCCGGAAGCCAAGATTTTTCAAGATTAGCCATCCGCGGAAGTCTACTATTCAAGATATTATAGCAATTGACTATATTGTCAGTTATACCTACAGCCCTCATTTCCTGGCAGGTAGGACAGAATGAAGAATTATTGTCATTATCATTCACATTGAGACTGAACAAAAGTGAATATATATAGCTGAGACTATTAGTGTCTGTTTTATTATTCAATGCGTTTGGTTCTATGCTGATGTGAAATTTTCATCAAAAAGTATTTCTCCAGAGTAAACTTGTCCATAAATTGCACATTTTCTGAATCCAATGAATGCTTATTGTCTCTGTAATATTTGGCTATAGTACAAGGTGTTGTTGAAATTCTACAACTACTATTATGTTGACTGACTCTGTGTTTCAAGTTCTATTGAGGGTGCCCTATATACACTAAATTAGAATTTGAACAAGGCGGGTTATAGATCACTTCCGATTGTAATTTTATAGTAATATTGTCTTTGCGCAATGAAAAATGAATTTATATTTCTCAAATTTTACGCCGTCTGATCTAAGACATTGAATAGTTTCTGAGTCCATTAACATTGAGAATAAGGCGAAAATTTGGTGGTGCCTCAGCTCTGTTATTATCACTCGTAGTACTGAAAAAAACTTCTTGATAAAGGTGCTGGATGCGAGTTTTCTATTAGAACATTAGAAAGAACACCTAATAGCCCCTGAACCAGTGGTGGGCATCTCGAACAATGAGATCAAAATCTAAAGCATTGACTGAACCGCACAATAGGTAAGACTGATCGTCCCAGCAAGTTGGTTTGAGCCGAAGCCGTTGCACTACCACTTTCAATGAATAAATTTAAGTAATTCAGCCTTGCATAGGTGGTGTTAACAAAAAACAGTAGTGCATATGAGTAACACTGATTCTCTCAAGACACAGAATACGCTTCGGAGAACTATGCGACATTGAGGAGATCCAGAAACCAGACGCCTACTTGGAGGATGTTAAACCTCATCAGGTCATTACCCACCTATCTGGTGACCTGATCTTAACTGGATTTTGGAGATGTAGCTGATTGTCCACCGCGGGAACCAATCCACAAGGGGATATGAGGTGCGAAGGGGCTCGGTCTAGTGAACCTGACCCCATTTCATCATTAATAATGGCGTGAATCTTCTTTACAAAGGAAAATGCAATGCTTACTCCCCTACCAGAAGCACGTTTTGATTTTTCCACGACGTTAAGTTCAGTTTACTGTTCGAGATTATCCCGATGATGATTAGTAGATCAAAATCGGAGTGAGAACATATGTTAGAATAGCATGAATATTATATTTCATTATAATGGTAAGGTTTCTCTAGATCACTCAGTAACATCACTGAACGATAATTCACAATGGTAGAGGGAGAGAGCAAAATGTTTTACGTCGTCTAATGAAATCTTGCCATTGTTCAGTCACTGGCGAAGGCTAACAAGAAATGTGCAGTTTTCTCTCAATCGTTACAGTGGTAAGGAGCGGCCTTTAACATTACTTGAATCAAATAACTATTAAAAGTTCGATTTTCACTAGTTTAATAAATAAATCTAAATATAGTTTCGCTAACATAGTAGCTTCTACAAACAAATATACACAGTACCAACTCACTACAAAAGAGCTACATAATATATAACTCTGAAGATAATCTTAGGATAGATGGTTACTGGAATTTCACCTAATTGGATTCAACCCATTGAGGGAGCAAACGGAAAATCTGATTATACAAGTTTGAGAATAGGAAGGGAGAGTTATTAAGTATTTGTTAATCGTTCAATAGGATAACAGACTCCTTGTATTTATTAATTTCTAGGAATTCTAGCAAAATCAATTTATTACTTTGATTCTGAATGTGTAAAATCTCGAAACTATCATTAAAGTTATGATGCTTGAACATACACATTAACATGAGATACTGATGACTACCCAATATCAGAGATTTTACAATTATTACAATTTCACAACAAAAAAAATATTATATCAATTGACTTTATTGTCAGTTATACCTACAGAAATGCGATTACCGAATAGAGGAAAATTTGTTATTATGTTGAATTACTATTGTTGATATATGCTCAGACATTTCTCTCAATTATATGTTCAAATTCAGATCATTACACAATTACACAAATTAACTGCAATAATTTTGAAGGATCACAACCCTCATTTTTGGCAGGTAGGACAGAATGACAGACATTGAATTGACGATAATTATTACAGCTGATTGATTTGTCGTCATAGGGAATCATTAATGAATTAAAGGTAAATTTTTTGCATATCATAAGGTTTATTGTGATTATCATTCACATTGAGACTCAACAAAAGTGAATATATATCCATTGCGTTTGGTTCTATGCTGATGTAAAATATTTACAAAAAAGTATTTTTTTTCAACTTCAGTTTACTGTTCGGGATTATTCCGATGATGATTAGGAGATCAAAATCGAAGTTAGAATATATGTTAGAATAACATGAATATTATATTTCATTATAATGGTAAGGTTTCTCTTGATCACTCAGTAACATTACTGAACGATAATTCATAATGGTAGGGAGAGCAAAATGTCTTACGTCGTCTAGTGAAATCTTGCCATTGTTTAGTAACTGGCGAAGGCTAACAAGGAATATGAAGTTTTCTCTTGATTGTTACATTGATGTGGAGCAGCCTTTAATATTCCTCAAATAAGATAACTATCAAAAGTTTGATTTCCACTAGTTTAATAAATAAATGTAACTATAGTTGCGCTAACACAGTAGCCTTTCCAAACAAATATACACAGTACTAGCTTACTACAGAAGAGCTATATAATATATAACTTTGAAGATAATTTTAGGATAGATGGTTGCTGGAATTTTACCTAATTGGATTCAACCCATTGAGGGATTAAACGATTAAGTGGTAGCAAAAGAAAAATCTGATTATACAAGTTGCAGAATAAGAAGGGAGAGTTATTGAGTATATTTGTTCATCGTTCAATAGGATAACCGATTTCTTGTAGTCATTAATTTCTAGCGATTCCAGCAAATTTATTTCAGTACTTTGATTCTGAATGTGTGAAATCTTGAAACTATCATTGAAGTTATGGCTTTCTATGAATAAATGTTCCGCAAAGAAATTCGATTTATTATTAATGTAAATATGTTCTTTGATTCGTATTTTGAAGGTCCGACCGGTTTGAACAATGTATATCATAGGACAAGACCCGCATGTCAGCCTGTAAACCCCAGATTTGTCTATACCGGTTAATTTTTTGAGCCTGTAACTTCTCAAATGTTCGTTGAACCTTACGCTGAACGCAGTTACACTCCCACCATCATCCTCATGCATCAATTTGTACCACATCTGATCCCTAATATTTAAGGACATACTTTTAGATTTAGCTTTGGCTGACAACTCCTTGCTTTGAGAATGCCACAGTGTGGTGAAACAATTTGTCACCATTTTTGAATTGAATGTTGAAAGTTTTGTGTAAAATTTGAGTTTTATCCCCCAACTTCCGAAGTATTATGAATTTATACTACGTAAACGCCGAAACCATAGATATATATGTCAAGGAAGTTATTGTTTTAATCCGTGATATGCATGGATACATTATCAAGCAAATAAAAGCACCATTTGTATAATTTTTGAGAAAATTCATCACAACTACTCCAACTTATTTCATTTGAATTGAAGCATAGAAAGTTACAACCTGCTTCGATAGCTAATTGCAAGGATGTCGTCTCTATCAAGTCACTTGATATATGGCTAGAAAAACTCTTAAATAGTATGCCGAATCTTTCACCTGAATCGAATTTCTTAACTGCAGAAAGAACGAGACAATGGGAAAACAGACACGTGGCCACAATTTAGTGATATTTACGACTGCTGGGATATCGTTTTTAGGCCAGTAAAGTGAGGGAGGTTGGCGAGCTAGAACATGATACCGTAAAGCACTTCCAGATATTGGTATCGAGTCTCCTGTAGTTTCTCAGCAATTCCAATATTTCATTATCATCCTCTGGTGTGACGTGTCGCATCCATCACAATCTACCTAACGGCTATCTGATATCAAATCACAAATAAGGTATAATATTACAAAATACTCGTCAAGAATAAAACATGTATTCTCTGAAGGAAAACTTGATACGATAAGGGGAAGAGGTTCGATAAAACATGCATTGAATGTGTTTGCTTACTTAGACGAAAACTGTTGCCAAATCATAAGATATGGTAAAAGGATGGCAATTCCTTTAAAATATGCGTTTAAATTTCGATGAACCTGACTTCTTTGCATAATTCAATATTCTCCGAATACAATCAGAACAATGGTCTATAGATCACATCATCCTAGACATTTGAATTTTATGTAAAATGAGAAGAATCAGTCCACTTTGTTGCAAGATGATTCTATGAAATGCGTTTAATGTCAGCACAACGAATGAACGAACTTGGCTTCTTATAGGGACAATTGAACATTCTACACGAATTGACAATAAAAGCTCACACTCTGAATATACACTCCAATTTTATAACTGATAACAGTCTGATAGCTGTACAAGATATTCTGAATGGAAGTAATCATCACAGTGTCATATCATCTTCAAAACTAAATTTCAGCTTTGGCATTATTTTAACGTTCATTATAACGTTCCGTAATAAAGAAAATGAGATTGAAAGAGTGGCTCAATCATCTATTCATTGTTATATCACTTTTGAGTTCCACACAATCCTGAGAACCTTTCTTCGATCCATTTTTCGACATGTGGTCTGGACATAACATATTATTCTTCATGAATTTTATACTGGAATGAATATTCTCCTGCAAAATTCATTATAAGAATGGAACATAATATGTTAAGCAAGTTGGTGTACTCCTACATAAGTTCAAAGACTATTAAAAAATATTTACTCATGATTTTACTATAAAATACAAAGTTCTGGAATGTTCTTGTTTATCAGTATTTCCGTGTTGCCTTGTCAAACAAACGCCACTTCCTGAATTAGATGAGGTCTTGAAAAAGTACAGTACGAAAAAGCTCTCCTGTTCCAAATCCTTTAATTATCCCTTATATGATTATGATTGGATAAATGCTTCGAAATACCCATTCTTCTATCTCGTGAATAATATCAGTGATAGAGCAGTAGATCACAAAGAATATCCGTACAAAGAAAAAACAATTACAAAGCCGTATCCCAACCTGGGAAATTCCGAATTGATGAAAAATAGACCGCGTTACCTGTGAAAGAACAAATGTTCATACAAAATCAAAATAGTATATTAAGGAACTAGTTCCATTAGGCAGAATTTCAGCGCATAAGTGAGTTGCAATGTCTAATGAAACTAGTTTTTCATTTTTTTTTCTATTCAATGTTTTAAATATACATTTTTAATGAATTTTAAATTACCTTTCGTGCATTCTTTAGCTTTGGGTTTTCTTCTTCGGAAACAAATAAATTAGGTTGGAATCATTCATTTGAAAGCTTCATTATTTAAATTCCGATCAAATTTTCCAATAAAATGATCAACGAAGTTTTGGTGGGTGCTCCTGCCAAATAGAGGAAAATAGTTGGAATTTCTGTCAGTAACTTTTTAAAATCAAAATCTCGTACCCGTACTTTTGTTAATTTCCATAAAGTAATGATGATTCAAAGACTTGTTTGTCAATTTCAACTTCCGAAAACTAGAATGGACTAAAAGTAACGTACCTATCTTTATAAAATAGATAAAATATGTTTGACGTAATTCCAACTTTCCTCTAACACAAATAATCTTATTACCTATCTAGAATACTATTTATATCTGTGTAACTCTCAATGAAGAATAAACATTTTCCAAAAAAGTAAAATTTGCTTTTACATCAAAAATTATCACGTAGTTGGTGCTTCTTATCATTATCGAAAAAAAATAACAGTTTCAAATACATAGTAATTCTTGAGTCATCAGCATTACTATTCAATCATATATTAACGAAAATTTGAATCAAATCCTATTATTATTAGTTCATTTTAAGGTTATAACTTATTTTGAAACAATTTTTTTTTTTGCGTAGAGGAGGGGAAATCTTGCATAGACGCCTCGGGTGCTCCGTGCCCCCGGGGTGTGCTGGTTTCCTACCGACTAAAACCCCTCATCCGTGAGGCTGGTTCTCCGTCCTAAGGCGAGCCCCACAGCACTACGGTCATTATAGTCCTATTGTGCCCTCACTTGTTTCTACCCCCTCATCAGTCCGGTGTATTCTATGAATTTCAGTAGCCTGATATAGGGGATACTTCTGATTTCCTCGCGTGTAGTCTTATCGTCTCCGAGGTATGTCCGACGACCTACCGTGTATGCCGTGCACTGACACAGCACATGCATAGGTGTCTCATCTTCCACGCCGCAAGCCCTACAAGTGGGCTGATCTACTAGTCCCATCGTGTAGAGGTGTTTGTTGCATGTGGCGTGTCCGGTCAGGAATGCAAAAAGATTCCGTATTTCTTGTCTGCTGAACGTCAGCAGATTTTTTGCTCGTTGCTGCTGGAGATCTCCCATCAGTCGCTTGGAGTGCGACATGCGGAGCAGTTCTCTCCAGTGGGCAAGGTGCTCTATCTTGAGCCATTTCTGGATTACAGATTTCGCTGTGTCATGAGAAATGCCTCAGGTTGGCTCTGGTCCAATCAGTGGTTTTTCCGCCCCCGCTTTAGCGAGTGCGACGGCAGTTTCTGTCCCTTATTGTTTGATTTCTTCGGACTCCCAAACGAGTGTTACTCTATTGGGGTTCATTACTAGTGCCGTTAGTTCTTTGACGCAATCAAGTACACATTGTGAGGTGATTGTGTATGACTCCAGTGCCTTGAGCACTGTCAGGTTGCTCACTATGATTGTGATTTGTCTATTCTCATAGACTCTCCCTCATAATTTGAGCACATGTTGCAATTGCAACTATTTCTGCTTGGAATTCTGTCGCAAAAGTCCCTAGGTTCAAAGAAATTCTTTCCCCTTGGTCCGTTTTCTCGACTATTCCAGCACCCGTACTTTGTTCTGTCTTGGTGCCCTCGGTGAGCCAAATGGAGTCCCCTGATATCATATGAGGACTTCTTCCAGCGTTCTCCCGCCCATTCACGGTTTTAATCATGAAAGGCACGGAAGTGCTGTGAACCTTGATCCTATCGGATCTCATCCCCAATGGCCCAGGTGATCCAAGCAATCCGAGGATGCTCCGGCCTTTTTGATCAGCCTTTCCTTGGCCGATAAGATCGAAGCGATACGCTCCTCTTACGGCCTCTGCCTGAACGGCGAGGTGCAGTGGTTCCAACCCCAACAGCTTCTCCATAGCAGCCGTTGGTGTGGTCAACATTGCGCCTGTTATTCCTAAGCATGCTAGCCTCTGAACTCTGTTCAGTGAATGCTGGGATGTTTTAGTTTTTGCCTTTGGCCACCACACGATGGCGGCGTATGTTGCAATGGGTCTCACTATGGTTGTGTACACCCAGTGTACCATCCGTGGAGTGAGTCCCCAGGTTCTCCCAACTGTACGACGACAGGTCCACAGGGCCCTTATCGCTTTGTTAGCGGTTTTCTCAAGATGCTTCCCAAAGGTCAACCTTTTATCTAGGCTTACCCCAAGGTACTTGACCGTGTCCGTCATCTGTATATTTTTTCCATACAAAACTAAGTCTTGTATGTTTCCAATGTCCCTTCTCTTTGTGAAGGGTACAATGGTTATTTTCGAAGGATTCACTTTGAGTCCTTCCTTGTTGCACCATTTTTCAACGGTGTTTAGTGCATGCTACATCAGAGATGCTATTGTGCTCCCAAACTTCCCTTGTACTATTATGACGATGTCATCCGCATATCCGATTACGCAGAAACCTTTGCTCTCAAGGAGTATCAGAAGTTCGTCCACCACCAGACTCCACAGCAGAGGTGACAGTAAACCTTCCTGCGGACATCCTCCAGCGACCCGCACCTTCTTTTCGACCTCATTGAGAGTTCCTATGACTGTCCTGCATCGGAGCATGTTGTGGATCCATCTGCAGAGCAGATCTTTCACCCCTCGCTCTCGCATTGCTCGGACAATTGATTCAAATGAGATGTTGTCAAAAGCTCCCTCTATGTCCAGAAAGCTCGCTAGTGCAATTTCTTTGCAATTCAGCGATTTTGAAACAATACAGAACTTACTATTTGACGAAATTTGAACTTTACATTTCCACTTACCCTCTGCATCCACAATCGAATTATGATATTCATAACATCTATATGGCATACACTACTTCATCCAGAATAAAAAACAAGGGTTGGCACTTGTTCAAAATGGATAAAATTCGACCAGTGTGGTAGATTATTATTTTGAATATAGTTACAGTTCGATTTGCCACTACAGATTTAACGCAAGTAAATTTGTGTGTTGAAAAACGAATAGAGGCCAGGTTTAGGAAAGAAATCTACTTTCCAAATTTCCTATAAGCCACCCAGTTTAACAAAAATGGTTCAAATTTGGTCATGCTTTCTTTTAACCTAGCGATGATGAAAATTACTCTCTATGATATGATAAATTATGACATACTGGTCTTGGACTTTTCGTGCATTCAAATTAGATGGTTCACACACCCGCTCCGCCACTTTGATCCCCTGTACTCTGTAGAGTTTATTCACCGATTTGCTGTTGTACTCTCCGCGGGATAGCCTAGACTCTCTGAATATGGCTTGACTTCTGTGATCTAATGAATTAAACTGAATTAAAGCTGAACGAATTAGGTAGAAACATTTCCACTTAGGATAAATTCAAATTATCCTATCTCTAACAGAACATTTTCGCTAATCTTGTTGCTGAGCTTAGAGAAAAAACGAACAAATATTGTAAAAATTCAAAATAAGAGGCGTTTGCTTCAATACAATCTTGTCAATGTCTTATAATATAATATCTTGCACGATATATTGTAACAATATTCACTTTCTCCTCGCCACAGGCTACGATTGGTTAATATTGATTGAAGAGTGGAAATTCAAAAGTGCCAAAAAAATTTAACCGAGATATTACATAAAACATGTGTAAAATATAAAATGAACTTGGAATCTTTCTTCAAATAGTTTTATTACGTGAAGAAACATAATCGAATAATCCACATACAGTGTTACGCATTGAAAAAAAAATGACTTGAAGAAACTAACCTAAACACGAAAAACTAGAAGGTCCTTAATGCCAAGTATCACAGAACGTAGAAATAATCTGTCTTTTCTAAATATCAGTGTCAAGAGTTACAAGTAACAACCACCGTTCAATTGAGATATTTTTTCTTGTACGCCGAAAACATGTGATTTAGTTCTTTCATTGATTTATCCCGACTGTAATGATTTTCTTCTCGAGGAATGCTGTGGAAATGATCCCTGACTTGCTGACGCAGTTCTTGCAAATACTTTTTCACTTTCGTTCCTTCACCACGTTGATCTGTGTACCTAGTTTATCCCATTTACTTTTTTTTCGACAAGTACTCGCACTCTCTTATGTTAGCGCAACTATAATAGAAAAAGTTATTCGAAAAACCTCTAAAAGCCCTCCAGTAACCTTAGAAGCAGTATGAGTAATCGTACTTTGGCGACGACTTTCCTCTGGTGTATCACACGTGCCGTGTCTCCTGCGACTTATGTTGGTAACTTGAATCAGTCCTAAGAGAAAAGTAATCTGCTCATTGTGATTAGCAGCTTCATAATATTGACGGAATATTGGGTTCCTCTGATTGAATGTTGAAGTTGTGCTGGAATATTTACAAGAACATATTACCTGCAACAAGAGCGTAATGTTAGTCGTGTTTTCTGGTACATTTTGAGATTAGAATTGCCTACCTCATGTTCAGGTGGATTGTTAGCAGGCACAAAGATACTTATAATTTGTGTGTTGCAAAAAACGATAACTTGCTAGAGCGTAAGACACTAGACCGTTTTGTAGGCTGGTCGCGTTGGCACAAGGACCCTTGAACTAGTGATACCTGAAATTTGCTGAAAGTGACACTTGAAACCTTTTCAATGTCCACTCTTCAATTGTTCTCTAATACTATCGATGTATTCTTCATGTACCATAGCTCCCCGCAATTATCAATCTGAAGCCGGAGAGGGCCTGTCACATAACTGACCCCGTCATTCTAATCCAACTATAATTTACCATTTATCCAGTCAACAATTATTCTCCCTCAATGTACATGACCACCATACAAATAGATCGAACTATTGTGTCACAAGGGTAAGGTTCCTCTTCGAATAGCAATTCCTCCAGAAGAAAATTAAAAATGTACTGAATTCAACCTTGGAGGTGAAATGTGGGACTTGCATAATAGTCCAGGCAATAAGTACGGAAAAATATCATAATAAAAAAAATATATATAGTAAGCTATAATTTCAAAATTTTTTTTGCATTTTGTTCCTAATACCCCATAGATCATTCACGACTATGAAGACCGCGGGGGTCAACCTTCCTACCCCCTCAAAACGGGGTTTTAACCCCCCAGAGGAGCATTCTTATAAAAACAGTCCAAAATTAATGAATTGGGAGCCGAAAATGACCCCTAGTATGTTTTTTGGGTCGCTGATCACGATTACGCAGTTAGTTTTCTCGGGAAACTCCCTCCGGATGGGAAATTTGGAAAATAATATATAATTTATAATTTTGTTGCAAAAATTACCTCTAGTAGGTTTTTTGGGTCGCTGATCACGATTCCGCTGTTATTTTTCCCAAAAAACTCTTTCCAGATGGAAAATTCGGGAAATTTGAGATTTTCCTGAGACGGTTATGAATAATAAGGTATAATTTGGTTGCAAAAATGACCTCCAGTAGGTTTTTTGGGTCGTTGATCACGATTCCGCTGTTAGTTTTCTCGGGAAACTCCCTCCAGATGGGAAATTTGGAAAATAATATATAATTTATAATTTTGTTGTAAAAATTACCTCTAGTAGGTTTTTTGGTTCGCTGATCAAGATTCTGCTGTTATTTTTCCCAAAAAACTCTTTCCAGATAGAAAATTCGGGAAATTTGAGATTTTCCTGAGACGGTTATGAATAATAAGGTATAATTTGGTTGCAAAAATTACCTCTAGTAGGTTTTTTGGCTCTTTCCAGATGGGAAATTTGAGATTTTCCTGGGACGGTTATGAATAATAAAGTATAATTCTATTATAAAAATGACCCCTGGTATGTTTTTGGGTAGCTGATCACGATTCCGCTGTTAGTTTTCTCGGAAAACTCCCTCCAGATGAGAAATTTGGGATTTTCCATCTGGAGAGAGTTTTTTTGGAAAAATAACAGCGGAATCGTGATCAGCTACCCAAAATACCAACTAGATGTCATTTTCGCAACAAAATTATACTTTATTATTCATAACCATCTCAGGAAAATCTCAAATTTCCCGAATGTTCTATCTGGAAAGAGTTTTTTGGGAAAAATAACAGCGGAATCTTGATCACCTACCCAAACTAGATGTCATTTTCCATCTGGAGGGAGTTTCCCGAGAAAACCAACCGCGGAATCGTGATCAGCGACCCAAAAAACATACCAGGGGTCAAATTTGAAATTCTAGCTTATTATATATATATATATATTTTTATTTTCTGCTTCGTTGCCTGGACTATAAAATTGATCGCCACTGAACCTGAAAAGTACCTTGACACGGAATTCGTATTGGAAAGTTCTGAGTATAAGAAGTCGCGGATTTATAGATAGATGCTTCATCGGTCCACAAAATCTTTTTCGGAAAGATTGTCCCATTTCCTACGGTATTTATGATCCAGCCGCAAATGCAGGGACGTCGAGGTGAATATTCTTTTCACTGAATGAAAATTATATGCATGCTGGAGTGATATTACAGTGGAACTCGCCTTATCATGCTCGTAGTAACCAGTAATTATTGTCTTGCTGTTCTGATATACAAGGATTTCAAACGCATTTGTACGAAATTAAGACTTCGCACTATAATGCGATAGATAAATACATTCGGAGGAGTTTTCAAATTTATCAACAGTTACCAACAATTATTTAATCTGTCTTATAACCGAGTAATTGTTTAATCCTACCAACTATGATAATGCTTTGTCATTCTTTAAATCGGACCTAAATTTCAGATTTCTTAAAAAGCTATTTTATTAGAATACCAATCATCGTACGAACAGAAGGAAGCTTTTGTCTTCCAAAATGAACCTTAAATCTGATCATTCCGGAATGAGTTGCGTGAATCGATGGAGTGACATTGATTTGGCAAGAAAGTGCAAACCGCACCTGTAGCTCCGCTACTTGTGACAGTGCAAAAACAAAAAACTGTGTAACATGAACTTCTATTTCTATTTTATTGTATATTTGAAATTTTGACACATGCCCACCCAGAATTTTGTCTCATACTTACACAAAACACCAGAGGTCTGGTGCTTCCCCTGAAGGGGAGGTCATGTCACGTTTCGGTTTCTATCAAATTCAATTATTACTAATCTATATTTTCCTTCATTAGTGTAAATCATCTTTATTCCCATTATAATCTTCCAGATATTTCATTTCAGTGTATTATCTGATTACCAAAATTACTTTGAACCATTTCCTGTCAGTCGATGTTATTTTCATTCTTAGATACCTTTATATTGTAAATAATGGATGATACTGGTCGTGTCAGCATCAGGATTCATTATTCTGCCGGAAAATTTCATTTATCGTGTGAATCCTGAATTACTAGATTTCATCATTGAATCTATATAAGCGACAGAGGATAAGGAGTAAATTCGAACTTCCTTCTTTCGTGCGTACGTATCGATCTGAATGATGTAAGTGATGTTTTTCATCCACATTTAATAGAGTATTGATCAATTAATTGAACTGATTTCAAAACTATTCATCATCGTGTCTTTCAATTAACTGGAGTAATTTTGGAGTTACTTATCATTGTGTTTTATTAATCGATTTATGTATTTTCAAATTTACCGTACTCACTTTTAATTGCTTCATTCACAACCACCAATTCAAATCGAACCAATTTTCAGATTTTTTGTTACCATGTTTTGTTTTATTTATTGATTTGTTTTCATAAATTATATGAAGTTTTACCGATGCTGTTTCTTTCAAATTAAAATTAACTTATCTCAAATAAGAATCCCCTTGGTTACTCCATGCCTTGTCCCAAAATAATATTCACTCAAAAAACATTCTGCTCTACCAAAAAACTGGTGCGTGGCAATACATATGATTTCGGAATTCAGGTATAATAATAAAATTTGAATTCTTCAAACTAACTTCAACACCAGTCGGTATCGTTGTGAGGATTCACTTTAAGGCATATTAAGTTTATTTGAATTGTTCTTGTCAATACGACGAGTTCAGTCGATCAAATCGATCAAAGTTCGCCAGAATAAAATTAAGACACTATGTATATCATCTCAAGATTATGTTCATCTATAATTCCATGTACTGATTATTGACACAATGGTTGAAAAGGGGTAGTAGTGATTTTTCATAGGTTGTTATGATCAATATTCATCATAAATTTGGACGAAATATTGTATAATATTACAACATAATTGAGTGTGTATAATTATCATCCGTATAGTCTCATCTTTTAGACTTGAATGTAACATCAAGCGCTTAAACTTCGTCGCTTCAATTCATTCACATCAGTAATCGTTTCCATCGTTTCGTATCTGAATCGATAATTATAATTTCCAGAATAAACATCGGTATTCGCAAATACTATCGTGGGAGTGCCGGTCTGTTGTGTTTGAATTTCCGTGAGAACGGTTAAAGTAAGTAAAGAAGTTAGTGGAGCGAACTATAATGCTGCAATAGGCTAAGGGTCTGGGACACTGCCAGGTGCTTGAGTTCAGATATCGAGTTATGACCGTCCTGTCGATATTGGCTCCGTATCGAGGCCATACTGCTTCCCTTACACTTTACTCTCTATTCTTGCTTCATTTTTAGAAAAGAAACGCTCCGTTCTGGAGAGCGTTATATCCTGATTGTTTCTGCAATATATCAGAAATTTATTTCCTATCATAACATCGTTTTATTATGAAGGAGAATTATCACCATCCGTAATTTATAAAAATAATCCATTGGTTTTACAACGTTCATATTTCCAACTGTTCCACTAACCTGGCACTCGTCTCACATTATCGAATACCTTCTAAGGAAACTGACTGAAAAAATTTAAATATTTTCATTCTAATCATACTGTCCATTTCGATAATGCTACCTTAATCGAAGAAGTTTTATTTCTCCCAGACGCACTTTAATGCACACGTCATTGAGTGAACCTCATACTCGGAGATTCGAATGTATAGTACACAATAACAACTATAACTTTGAATAAGAAACATGATTATCCTCCCTGGTTCGAAAGGTCCACTATAAATCTGATGAAATATTGAAATAAGGCTGGAACGAGGTATTTTTGAAAAATGAGTCTTATCAGAATCTGAAATCTTTGGTCAAGGTTTAACAGAGGGAAGATTATAATCAGTATCTAGAGACTATCGGGTTGTCCATCACTTGGTATACAAACAGTTTTTGAAATTTCATAAGTGAAAAATAATGCCTGGAATTCATGGTTGTATGCATTTCAATGAAACGCTATAAAATGACTCAGAAGAAATGGTTGAAGCATTTGGTACATACTTCACCAGTATATACTCGGAACCCAATAACGAAAACGATCTCACAAATAATCCAAAATTAACACATAATTCTGGAATATGGTATCAAAATATCAACACAAATTGTAACTGCTATTCAACACCTTAGAAATTGATACACTTCAGGCTATGATCAAATACCAAGCTTCTTAATAGAAGATTGCGCATCTGTGTTCATTGTACCACTTCAAAATTAGCTTAAAATCCAGTAATTTTCCTTATGTTTGAAACATTGGAAAGATTGTTTCCGTTCACAAATCTGACTATATTGACTTACAAACGTGTAATGTCTTTGAGCTGTGACTTTATCAACGCAATTATAGTACTTTTTCACACATATCACCATATCAATACGGCTTTGTCCGAAATACATCTACGATTTCAAATCTTATTTGCTTGAGCTCGTATATTGCTGATGTTCTTGAGGTTCGTGAATTGTGTACTGATTTTTCGAAGGCTAAATTTGATCACACTTACTCTTCAAAGTGAGATCAGTTATATTAGGTTTAGTAGAACACCGTTCCAACAACAATATCATGGACAAGGATCAAGTGGTGCATTTATCGCAAAGTCAGGCTTAACCCAGGGCTCGGACATTGCTCCTTTACTATTTTTTTTTATTGATTAATGATTGAGCGGAAATCAATTCCTCCGGAAACCCCCTGGGAATATTTGATTTACCTAAGCTGTGATTCATAATCAATTTTTTTTCCACAACTATCATAAACAGTTGACATTTCTTCTATGTCTATCAATACGTGAACCTATTCATTTCTTCACAGTAATAGAAAGTCTTTTTTACCGTGAAAAAGTCTTTTTTCACTGCAACAAACCATTTCTACAGTAATGACAGAGCAACATTAACGCTGTGAAATTGTGTAGAGTATTTATTTATAATAAAGTAATTTAGATGATTAATTCAAAGTAACAGTTGCAAAAAAATTTTTGTGTGAATGTAGTTTCTGAAATCCATGTTTCAATAACACACTCATATTATGCAACTAAAATACACAGATTTCTCGCACTTAATACAAAAATAACTATTAATTATCTTTCCAGTTTTTGTTGATAGATTCTGACCTGGGTGCTTTCATATGCCCTCTCACAATTCGGTCGCCTTAAAAGGACCTATTTGTAGGGCCGCCGAATAACTCTGGCCCTATTTGTAGGGCCGTCGAGCAATTCGGATATTCCGTCTGAAACATATGAGCTAAGCTGTCATACAGGGCACAATTTCAGTGTACGGGCATCATCACAGCTATACCATGTCCACCTCACTCTCCACTACATACCTATAACATAGTATTTAAGGATTTAGAGTTTTTCGAATGCAAATCGTCAACATAACGTTACTAAAGTTTAAATTTGTATAGTTTTAACTGAAATATATTTCTGGGAATAAAGATCGTAGACAACTACTATGCACTTTAAAATGATCTGGATAATATATTTAATAATTGCGGCCACTATGGGATTGAGCTCAAATATAATTGAATATGTATTGTCAGTTTTAAGCCCAAAGTTCCTCCTATTTCCTTCGATTACTCTTAGCTGCAGTAATTATTACAGGTCGTAGAACTACATTTCCATATTAACGCGTTTTTTACGATCATCTGTTCACTTTCATTGTACATAATATGAGTAATATGTCTGCTAAAGCCAATAGAACTTTGGGCTTCATACTTAGGTACTCCAAGTATTCCAACAATTCAGCTGAAAACATTATAAACATTGGTTAGCCAAAACCTGGAATATGCTTCACTTTTGTGGAACCCACATTAAAGATTCAATATCTATTAAGAACAATTCACATGAATATTCAATATATTTTAGTTTAGGACGTTCAATATCTTTCCCAAAATAGTTATCACAATCAGCTTTCAATTATCATGCACTCAAGCTAAGAAAAAAGGTGCAGAGTACAATATGTCTCCTTAAATTGTTGAATAATTATATTGACTGCAGTTATTAATTAGGCAAATGAATTTTTGTTATACCTAGAATGTAATTCTCGCTATCCTTCAAGCTTTCACGATAGTAGCTATGTCTAATATAAAATATGTGAGACCTAGATGACGAGAAATTTCAATGTTATTTGTATAAAAATGTGACTTAATTTTCCTTAAAAATTAATTTTCTTATTAGTTTAGTCAGCTTACATTTTTGTTACTACTTAAGCCAACAATTTAATCAGTTTATTCTCATTATGTTTGTATCAAGAATTATTTTGTGCCATATTGCTTATATTATGTTGTTGTTAATTGTGCTCTTCTTGGTGTAAAAATAGAAACTAGGGTCGACTGGAGAGAACAAGTAAACAAAGTAGCAAAGTCACTATCTCGACATTGCGTTGCCCTCAAAACTGTTCAATACTTGAGCGTAGAGACGGCCTTGATGGCATATCACTCTTTTATACAGTCCACACTGAGATATGGAATAAATTTTTGAGGTAATGTAAATGATGTTGCTCGAATATTTGCCCTACAAAAAATGTGTGTCAGAAGCTTTTTCATGTTAAGTCCTATAGAGAAAGTTGTGAGCCACACTTTGTCAAGATCAAAATCCTTGCCTTGCAATGTCTGTACATCTATGAATCGATATTATTTGTGTCTGGAAATAAGGAACTGTTAGAAAAAAATCAAGCATAATTATGAAACTAGAAATAAAAATACTTATAAAACAAGCAAAATGAATTCCACTTACCTTCATAAAAATGTTGAATACAATATCATAAAAATTTACAACAAGCTCCCAAATGAATTCTAAGAATTATTTCCCATTAAGTTAAAATTTAAACTGAAAATGTTCCTTATTCAAAAGGCTTATTATTCGCTTAGCAAATACATGTAAGATAATAACACACTATGCGAGTTTTAAAATGTTGTGCTGTATTTTATCAAGCATGTATTATTTAAGATCTATTGTATTTATTGTTTTAATTTAAACTATAGTGATATTACACTCACCTACTTTATTATTATAATATTTTGAGATTAGTACTGTGTTCCAAATTATGACATATTCTACGCCCTCATTAGGGCAATTTATATTTATATTTCTATTGTATGGAAAGAATAATGAATTTACCCTTACTTCACTAAGGCTCATCCAATAATTGGTTTGAGCCTGTCGTTGGGCATTATATTGAATAAATGAAATGATAGAATAATTAATTTTCAAAACTATGTAATGAAATGAGGAGATATTTAACTTTCTTACTTTTGTCAGATCTCCACTATATTCTTTGGTTAGTTTTTCTATGAATTTTTGATTATTTTCGACATTCGAAGACGCGACTATCTCAGCAGATGATATCATATTCCTTCATATACATATTATTCAAGTGCAAATTGATTCACATTCACGTTATATGGTGAACATCTCCATAGATTCACCATTTACTTGATACAAAGATGAGGAATAATAATAATGAATAACACATTTGAATTACCACGAACTACAAAATTAAATTCTTTACAATAAATGTTTCCTCACAGAGTGACATTCCTAAAGCGGCAGTGACATTTCAAAAGCAATTTTAAAATATCTCTGTATTTTAATGAGGCAACCAAAATGCATTCAAAATTGCAATGCCAACTGCAACATACCACACAATCGAGAATAGACAAAACTTCATTCAAAGGTTCGACTTCCGGAAAGCGTTAACAAAACCTGCAATAGCCGTATTTTCAGTTCCTATAATATTTCATAAGTCTTACTATTATACTACACTTCTAATTTTAAGAGTATTCCGATTTTTGATTACTTGCCAGCTCATAATTTGAAATTCTAACGAGTCAGTTTAGAGCGGTATCAGAACCACCACCGATTCGATACTATCAGTCAAGAAAATAAAGCAGGAGAAAGGTCAAAGTAAAAGAAAAAACCGGCAGGACCGATTTCAATGATTCTTTTTTTTATCGATTCTAGGAGTCATTTGAAAAAATTTTACCCGTTTATTTTTTCATAATATGCATTTCTACATTTCTACAAACGAAAATGCATCTTTTTGAATGCATTTTCAGGAAATAATATAAAAAATGTTGAAAAAAACGACGCACCTGGGGCTCAGGACATCCTGGCACTATCGTCGTCTCCAGGGAATTCGGGAACATATCTTCAGCGACGGTGAATCTTATTGGGGAGGTTCTTTTGAGGTTGCCGGTCATGATCATGACACTCAATAGTGACCTGGTGGGGAAAATACCCTGATGATCTAGGTCATTTTCATTGATTTTTTTCGAATATGCTCTGGAATGTAACCAAATTCGTATCTCTGGGGTTTTTTGGGACGCTGATCACAACTTTGGAGTAAGAAATTCAGGCGTAAATAACATTCTTCAATATTTCTATAAGCCCAATTTCAAAACTATTTCATTTGCTTATTACGTCTGTGCAGTAAGTAATACTATTTGCGATTATCAACTATTCAACTAATGTATTGAAGGTGTTTTTTAGTACCTAATATCAAGTTCACTGTGCATTCATCATAAACTTCAGAAGGAATAATCATTTTTGCAAATTAATTCATGTAATGCATTTGTTGTAAATCAATTCAAAAATTGAAACATTTAATCACATAATAAGATGACTAGTAATGCTAAGTTAGTTGTGAATTCGTCGTTCGAGAAAGAATTACGTATTTCAATTGCACAACATGAAAGCAACAATTAATACAATAATTAATTTGAAAAATCATTTTTTGTCCAATGTTAATGCTAATTTTATTGTGAACTTTGCAGTGAATTCCGTTTCATTGTACAACTGATTCACCACAAAAAAGCGACAATCAATATAAAAGTTGAGATTTTGAAAATCGCAAATAGTACTACTTACTGAACAAATGTACTTCTTCACGAAGAAGATTCAATAGAAAATGGAATGCTCCATTTGAACTTGAACATTCCAAGATCCAATTTGTCTGATTACCAATTATATTGAGTATTATAAAAACTAGTTAGAATCATTTGAGCAAAGAAAAAAATCGCTCTCGATCATAAAGTGTACAGATTTCCAAAATGAACCGAATTACAGATAATGCCTGATGGAACGGTAAAGTGAAAATTCATTAATAAAATATGTATACCTTACCTAACCTGATAAACGATGAGGATGAAAGATTGTTTCTTAAATAAAACTTGATTTACTAATAGCAAATGAATAAACACATATTTTATTTATTTCAAAATTTAAATAATACTAGTAAATATGAAAGAGGAAATTCATAAATTTCAATAGAATTTTCAGTAAAATTATGTACAAATAAAATTTTAAAATTTAAATTTTTACAAAAAAATCACTTTTTAAAATTACACTAAAATAAATCCTGAAAAAGTCAATTTATACTTCAAACTGCATTTATTGTTTATTAAAATAATACTAATTTTTAAAACTATTTTTCATTAATAATAAAATATAATTGTTTGAGAATTATCCAACTGAAATAACTCACACATTCATAAACTCGTGTCAAAGTCCAAAAGTGCCTACACATGTAAGAGCGGCGCGCATCATTCCGACCACCCAGCTTGCATTCAAAGCAATGTCGTAGCACGAGGGAGAATTTTTTTACTTATTGATCAGTTAAGAATTATTCATACCGTTTAGATGAAAATCGTATCGATGTCCTATCGAATTATCGTTTTCCTTTTCCTGACGTGCTTTGTTGGAATCTGAACATTTCTATTCCACTCAGGCGATCGTTAATTATAATGTGAGAAGTGTTGAAATGTTATAATGACAATATTTTGACACGGTAGTTATTAACATTCAATTATGACACACATTTTGGAGCAATTTATTTCCTGTTGTAAATGTGTAGCCAACTATTTATGACAAAATTTATCATTATCTCTGGAATACTTTACAAACCATGAGGGTTCATAACGAAATTGTATTCGGAATATTAAGGGGGAATGGTGAGAGTTTCAACTAAGAACATTGATAATTGCAATTAAACTACTAATGTATGAGTAATTCACTCAGAAACAATAATCTTTCTTTTGTTCTCAACCGTAGTGGATGAGCCAGCGATCATCATTATATTTATAATCAATTTGGTTGAGATACTCCCACAAGATGATTTCTAAAGAGTTACAATTATCGTGCATTTCATTGATGCTGCTATGAATCTATCAAACATCTCACTTTTAATAAATTTTACAATACAAATTTCAACATTTCCAAATACAGTTGATTGATTCCAATAAAATCATTTTCCTTATTTTTTGTATATGTTTTTAGTGACTGAGAATTATGAATCGATGTGTTGAAGTTCCGGAAACATTTACTCATTTCACAAGCTGAACTGGATGCAATTGTAATGAACAATAATAGTGATAAGAAATTATCACCCTTATCCACTGAAAATACGTGTAAGGGTGATTATTTGTTATCAATAGTGTTATAAAATATCCACAATGTGAACTATTCTATACTTTATTTGTAATGAACAACACTCTACTGTGAAAACTATTTTTGTTCTTGCCTTCGTTAAATATAAAAGTATAACATGTCATCATGAAATACGTTATTTTGTATTATTTGTTAATTTGGCTTCGACGTGAAAATATATTCGTGACTGGAAATTGTGTCACTGGCCTTCCGGAATCCTATTTTCCTCTTCATGACTCACTTGCCATGATATCCCAATAGATGATTTCTAACGAAATAAATTTTTCATGCATTTCATTGATGCTGGTATAGATTCATCACACATTCACTTTCAATAAATTTCAGAATCCAAATTTCAACATTCCTAAGCACAGATGATTGATTTCAATAAATTCACTTCCGTTATTGTTTTCAGTGTCTGAGAATTATGATTCGAAGTTTTGACGTTTCGTAAACATTTACTTATTGAAATTTAGAACTCTACTGTAAAAACAATTTCTGTTCTTGCCTTTGTTAAATATTGAAATATATCATGTTATAATGAAGAAGTAAAATAAGTTGTATTATTCGTTAAATCGGCTCAAGCCTGAAAATATATTTGTGACTTGCATATTCAACATGGGATTATTTTATGGAATTCGAAATAGTTGAAATTAAAGTTACATAATACAGTGAAACCTGGTTAAGTGGGACCTGGATAAGTGAGAAACCTCTATTATTGAGAGTTGCAATGAGGTCCCGGTTCTTTTTCATTAAATTACCTATGTTAATAGGACTTTTTGAACCTGGTTAAATGAGATTTGAACTCTAAGACTTTTTCGATGTTTACCTCAATAATTGAGACTCTGTAGCTCAATTACCTGTTGTATAAACGTGAATTGCTTGTTGAAGGACCACCCTTTCGGGAACGTTAATGATTAAAATTAATTGTGAACTGTAATGTACGATTTATTGATGCTTCATTCATTATGACATTTCTATCTCTATATAAACAAACTAACAAAACAATAATAATATGCAGTCAGAGAACAAGTATAGATCGACTCGACCCATGCTGCCAACAATGGCCAAATTGGTTACTGTCAAATGACAATGTCAATAATTGATGATTGTCCATAAGCCGCCCACCTTGAAAGATTTGCTTTCAATAATCAAAATTCCTCAGTAGTACATCTAATATAAATTGAAATTGATAAAAATGCTTGAACATGTTAAATTTTCAAATTTGTAAATGTTCTTCATAGTAACATACAATTTAAGTATGACATTCCAATGGTAGAAAACAAATTTTATTTACTGAACGTCTAAAAATACTTCCACTAGACACCTTCACAGATACTACACGTGTTACTTTATCAGCTCCTGGGTAAATTTCAACAATGCGAGCCATGGGCCAGCGTAGTGGTGGAATATTGTCTTCCTTCAAAATAACCAAATCGCCTATCTTGGGTTCAGCCGAAGCGGTTTGCCATTTGCCTCTCTGCTGCAATTGTGTGAGATAGTCTCCAGACCAACGAGACCAAAAATGTTGAAATAACTGTTGTATTCTCTGATATCTGGATAACCTGTTCATTTTGTAATCCTGTACGTCTCTCTGTGGTGCAGCAACCATTGTATCTCCAATTGAGAAGTGAGCAGGAGTGATAGGTAAATAGTCATTATGGTCAGAAGAAAGGGGAGAAAGGGGTCTGGAGTTGAGGCAAGACTCAATCTGCGTCAACACCGTATACATTTCTTCATATGTAACTGAAGCTAGCCCTAAAATACGTTTCATGTGGAATTTAGTGGATTTCACAGCCGCTTCCCAAATACCTCCCATGTGTGGGGATTTGGAAGGAATGAACGACCATTTTATACCGTCTGAAGCTAGAAAATTTTCAATTTTTTCCTTGTGACCTTCGTTTATTAATAAATTACGTAATTCATTGAAATGATTATTAGCACCCACAAAATTAGAACCGTTATCTGAAAACAATTCTGAGGGTTTGCCCCTTCTAGATACGAAACGTTTCAGCGCATTGAGAAAACTATCTGTGCTCAAATCTTTCACTAGTTCTATATGTACCGCACGTGTCGAGAAACATACAAAAATACATATATATGTCTTAACTAATTTCGTCTTACGCAACGTCCCTTCCTTTATGAGAATGGGCCCTGCGTAATCTATTCCGGATCTAGCAAACGGTCTGCTGGGAATAACTCTTGCTCTTGGCAATTCCCCCATGAGAGGTTCCGTTGATTCAGGATCAACCTTGAAACATTTCATGCACGATTTTACTACTCGCTTAACTAAATTTTTTCCATCAATTGGCCAGAAATTTAATCTTATCAATGAAAGTAAATTTTGAACCCCTGCATGCAAATGTTTTGCATGTTCAAATTCTATGATCAATTTGGTTAGCTTGTGTGCTTTCGGCAACACGATCGGGTGTTTTTGCGAATAATTTAGGTTCGCGTGCTCCAATCTGCCTCCAACTCTAAGTAAATCCTGTTTGTCTAAAAACGGATTGAGACTAATAAGTTTGCTATTACGGAGTATGGGGCGAGACAACTTGAGCGAGCGAATCTCTTGCGAGAACTCTGTCCCTTGCGCAAGTCGTATAAGCAGTCTTAGTGCATACTCGAGTTCATCAACTGTCAAAGTAACACTCTTCTTCTCCTTGAACAAGGTGATCGATTTAAATCGAATGCAATAAGCTACTACCCTTTGTAGTTTCGTTAGCGTTGAATATCTATCAAATATATTCAAGATGTTATGATTGGTAGTTGCCAATGAAATTGTTGATAGTTTTATCTCGGGAATATTTCCTATCGTGTCTATGTCAAATAGTTTATCCTGGAAAGAATTCCTATCCTCGACTAAAAATGTAGGTCCGTCCCACCAAATTTTCAAACTCTCTAATTCGATCGGATTTATACCTCGGGAAATAATGTCTGCCGGGTTATCTTCAGATTTTACGTGTTTCCATTCGTCCGTACAAGTTAGTTCAGTGATTTTTGTAACTCTGTTAGCAACAAATGTTTTCAATTTACCGGGGTCGATTTTCAACCATGCTAATACTATCGTAGAGTCACAATAATAGTGTGTACTGGATACTTCGACATTGAGTAAATTTCTTACAACGTGCATTAATTTCGCAAGTAATGTAGCTGCCAAAAGTTCTAATCTAGGTAAAGTGTGCTTGCCTTGAGGCACAACCCTTGACTTTGCACATTAAAGTCTTAACTTAAATATATACATGAGCCATATGCTTTCTCCGAGGCGTCGCTAAAACCGTGTAGTTCGATATTTTTTGGGTTTTCACATACAACGTTTCTTTGAATATTGATACTATTTATGAAATTGATTTGTTCCGAAAATGTTTTCCAATTATTCACCATGTCGGCAGGCAAAGGTTCGTCCCAAGAAATGTCTCTTTGCCATAATTGACGCATGAATAGCTTTGCTTGTATCGTTGCTGGGCCTATCAGACCTAGCGGGTCAAAAATTCTTGATATTGCGGCTAAGACTGAACGTTTTGTAATAATATTATTATTAAAACTGATGTTCACCGCGTAGCTTAACGTGTCTGTATTCGGATTCCATACGATTCCTAACGTTTTTAATTCCTTACTATCGGCAAACTGTATCAATTTATCTTCATTTTCACGATTACCCAATATTGAATCTAAAATCCCCTTTTCGTTTGAACACCATTTCCTCAATGGAAGATTGGCGCTATTCAAAATTTCGGTTATTTCATTGTATATTTCTAAAGCCTCATCTATCGTGTCAACGCTTGTTAACAAATCGTCCATATAAAATGCATGTCTTAATATGTTCGATGTGCGTGGATATTTCTCTTCGAATTCTAATGAGAGTTGTTGTAAAGTTCTAGTTGCGAGATAACTCGCGGATGCCGTTCCGTAAGTCACTGTATTTAGGTTATAAATCTTAATTGGCTCCGATTCATCATATCGCCATAATATCCGCTGATATTTTCTGTCATCGGGATGTAGTATTATTTAACTAAACATCATTTTTATGTCTGCACTCAAAACATACCGATGCAGTCTGAGACGTGTTACAATTGAGAAAAGATCATCTTGAACGTTAGGACCTACGAGCAATAAATCATTGAGTGATATTCCTTGACTGGTTTTTGCAGATCCGTCGAACACAACTCTACAACGAGTAGTAGTACTGCTGTGTTTTATCACCGCATGATGTGGCAATATATACGAAGGTTGCTCAATACTCCCATCGAAATTTTTAACGAATGTCATGTGCCCCATTGATTCGTATTGTTTCATAAATTCAATGTAGTCTCCCTTCAAATTATCATCGCGTTTGAATCTGTTCTCTAGAGAACGTAGACGTTTTAAGGCGCTAGTTGCAGAATCGCCTAAATCTAACATTCGTGCTGAAAAAGGTAATCTGACTACAAATCTACCATCCGAGTTACGAAGTTGTTTTTTCAAAATAATTTTCACAGTACTGTTCATCCTTGGTTAGAAAAGGTTTGTGAGGTATTTCTTCAGTTTTCCAAAACCTTGTTAATGATACATCCAACATTTCATTGGATATAGCTTGCGTGAAATTGCAGAAAAACTTGTTATTGGAATGTTTCCGTAAATTCATTGAGCCTGTAAGTACCCATCCTAAAACAGTTTCTTGCAAGTTTGGTGTATTTTTACCAAGTTTGAGTTGATTCGGACATAAAAGATCATAAAATATATGGGCTCCAAGAAGAATGTCGATTTGTTGTGGTTTATTGAATTCTGGATCAGCTAGCATGATACCAGTCGGGAGTTTCAATACATTTTTATTGAATCCTGTATATGGAATTTTTTCCGTAATCGTGGGCAACACTAAAAACGTTAGATCGCATTTGAATGAAGTTGATCGAGACTTTATAGTCGCCTATGTTTTTTGCATGATGGCTATAGTTTTTTGATTTATTCCTGCAATTGATGTTCGAGAACCTTCGCATGGCAAATCTAGTTTTTCACATAGTTCTTGTGTGATCAAATTGCTTTGACTGCCAGAGTCTAAAAGAGCTTTGCAAACGTGAGCGTTTCCGAGCGTGTCATAAATTATTATTTGAGCTGTAGATAACAAAACTAACTGATTATCGCGTGTATTTGATTGACTGCCTTGCAAGATTGCTGATTCCGAGTTTGATTCTGTAAGAATTTGAGAGTGTGATTCGTGAGATGCAAGTGCCTTTTCCGAGATTTGCGTATTAACTTCTTTGTGCGATGATTGCATGACTGGGTTGTGATTTGATTTGACATTATGAGCAGCTGTTATAGTTAGTACGGGAGTAACTGTTTCAGAATTTGTTACGATATTTGTCGATAAATCTGAAACGTTCGTGTTTTGCGTGGTTGCGATCTGTTGTGCATCATTGTTCGAGTGATGAACCTGATGGTTCGAATTATGCGTATGATTGTTATTGTGAAGTAAAGTATATTCGCTCGATTTGCATGCCCATTTGAAATGACCTGGTCTAAGACAATTACTACATAGTCGTTTTTTGATTTCATTGTATTTATCACCTATTGATAATTTGTTGAAATCTGCGCAGTTATAAATGAAATGGTGCGCTTTGCAATAATGACATGAAACTTCTTGTCCTTGATTGGTGACTGCAAGTGAATGTCTTTGTCTGTAATTATTTGGATGCGATGGTGACTTGTAACATTGATTATTCGATAGTTTTTGCGAGTTGTAGGCGAGTTTTTTATTACTATTATTCGAGAGAGTTTCGAATGTGAAACATCTTTTAATCAAGAAGTCGATTAACTGTGCGTAAGTGGGGAGCTTATCATTATCTAGCGAATTTTCCCATTCACGGTTCTTGACATAATCTAGTTTTGAAGTAATTAGGTGTATTACAAGAACATCCCATTGATCTGTCGGTAATTTTACATTTTTAAGAGCACCTAGATGAACCTTATCTGTTAATTGCCTGAGTGATGTTGCCGAGTCTTTTATAACTATTGGTAGATCAAATATTGCTCTGACGTGAGTGTTTACAATTATTCTTTTATTCTCATACCTCCTAATAATTGCATCCCATGCTACTGTGTAATTATTTTCTGAAATTTCAAATGAGTGAATTATCTGTGCTGCATCATGTTTTAAACAAGACTTAAGATAATAGAATTTTTGTATGTTTGTCAAACTCGTGTTTTTGTGAATCAATTGAGAGAAAGTATCGTGAAATGTTATCCATTCATCATAGTTTCCTGAAAATGCTGGAATATTGATTGTTGGTAATTTCAAATTTGTTACCGGGTTTTTTGGAACTGTATTAATCTTTTGTGAGTTATTACTCATGTTACTTGCATTTTGATATTCTTGTTGTTCCGCTAAAATACCTTTCACTCTTGAAATAGTTTCATAGAACGCCGTTTCTTGTTCTTCGCGTTGGTTTTCTTCAATTTCATCAAGAAGTTCTAAACGCGATTGGACAACATCGTATTGTTCGAAAATCGATTCAATTTTATTCAGACGTACTTGCAATTCGATTATGTTGCTCTGTGTCTCCAAAAATGTTTGAAAACGAGTCAATTGACCTTTGAATTTACCGCGCGTTTGTCTCAACTCCCTAATTTCGTTTTCGATTTCCATTATTAACTGATTAATGGTTATCAAGTTTGATACGTGATGATTCAAAATACAAAGAAATATCGAGCAGATTGAGAAATGCCTTTTCAAGGATAGGTAAGGATGGGAAGGAAGAGAAGGAAACTTACTTTGGCTTGGGTTGGGATCTAGATACTATTAATCAGCAGAGTTGGCGTCATTCGATTGTGATTGGCAGGATCTGAAGATTCTGAAGAGACGCTTATGTCTAACAAAAACCGTTTCATATGATTTGACCACAGCTTTGCAGATACACAACTTCCAAAATCTTGATTGAAATTGTTTGGGCAACGAGAGTTCCTTATTTCAATTTTCAAAATGAATTGCACCGCCCGTCCTATAGCTTACGGAATGCGCGAGACGAGAATCCACTTGACGAGATTCGAGCTGCTTCCAATTCCATGATTACTGGAACAATATCCGGCTCGAAGGACCAAATTTATAAACGTGAATTGCTTGTTGAAGGACCACCCTTTCGGGAACGTTAATGATTAAAATTAATTGTGAACTGTAATGTACGATTTTTTGATGCTTCATTTATTATGACATTTCTATCTCTATATAAACAAACTAACAAAACAATAATAATATGCAGTCAGAAAACAAGTATAGATCGACTCGACCCATGCTGCCAACAATGGCCAAATTGGTTACTGTCAAATGACAATGTCAATAATTGATGATTGTCCACCTGTATAAGTGAGACAAATTAATCAGGCTTTAACACGTTTTGACATGTTTGTTTACATACATTTCGCGTCGTCTTTCGCGCATGCTTTTTTTTGTCAGTACTATCTCAGGTATGACCTAAAAACAAGGGAATAAAAGTGTACAAAATGTTCAAACGTAAATATAAAACGTTATCAGTATCTGAAAAATTAAAAGTTCTATCAGATTATACATTTTTATTACCATTTCCACCTCTAAAAATGGAATAACGGCACATTTCGACCTCTGTAAACGGAAGCCTCTGTAAATGAGACAACTATAATTTTAAACCTGCTTAATTGGAAAACTGGATTATTGGAAACCCTCAATAATTAGTACATATGTCTTGGTCCCTTGAGATCCCAATTAACCAGGTTTCACTGTATATAGTGAAAAGTTTGGGCTTCATTGAGATCAAAATGTTGATATAGACAATTTTGAAACTATTTCAAAAAGCTAATTAGAATCTCTAATGCTTGAGGTTGTTACAAATACTTCACAATTAACGTGGATGCGTGCTAAACATACCCCCTTTCTCAGAATGAGCAACTATTGAGAAAAAGGTGTCAAATCTTAGTTTTTCCTTTGTTGATCAGTCAGGAATTAATCGAAGAGAGAGATTGAGGGGAAGAGAGAGAAGGAGAGAGAGAGAAGGTGAGAAAGAGAGAGGAGGAGAGAGAGACAGAGAGAGAGACCATTGTTAATAACGTTGAAGTGTGGAAATGTAATGCTGACAATATTTTGATACGGCAGTTTTAATCATTGGGATACACATTTCGAAGCAATTAATTCTCCGTTGTAAATGTGTAAATTCAACTATTTACGACAAAATTTCTCATTATCCCTGGAATACTTGATATAAAATATGAGGGTTCATGACGAAATTGTATTCAGAATATTCTCAAGGAGAAAACAATTTTAGCGGGGAACGGTGAGAATTTCAATTAGAAACAGTGATAATTACAATTAAACTACTAAAGAAAAGTAATTTACTAATAAACAAGAATCTTTCCCTAATTTTCTCAACCGTAATGGATAAGCCAGCGATCGTCATTATATTTATAATCAATTTGGTTGAGAAAAATACACTCCCACAACGAGATGATTCCTAAAGAAATTTATTATCGAGCATTTCATTCATGTTGCTATAGATATACTATATATCTCACTTTGAATGCATATTGGAATTCAAATTTTAACATTTCTAAGCACTGTTGATTGATTCCAATGAAAAAATTTTCGTGTTTATTTGTAGATGTAAGAAAAAACTATGGAAAAGTTCACACTGTGGATATATCATAACACTATTGATGAGAAATAACTGTTAAAGTACTGAGGACCTTTCAGCTACCAAGTAGTCATCATCAAAGTAAACTAAATTATAAATCAAAATGTAGTTGCTTAAATACTATTTGTTGATAATAATATAAACAATGGGTTACCCTCAGCTGGAGATAAATTGAAATTCAATAAATTGCTTTTTCATATATACATTTCAATCCCTTCCAAATTACCAAGATATTTGTCTGTACTGTTTTAAAAGTGATAAGCTTTCTCGAGAAATGGTGTGACCTGTATTCACAACATGTTCGGCTACCGATTTTTCACCATTATTTTTCTTTATATGGTCGAAGAAGGAACATTTTAACTCCTTATGAGGAGTATTTTGCCCATATGAAGAAAAATAATGGTGTAACATCAGCGGTAGCCGAACATATTTTGAATACAAGTCACACCATTTCTCAAGAAAGTTTAACACTTTTAAAACACAGTACATACAAATATCTTGGTAATTTGGGAGGGATGAAAATGTATATACGGAAAAGCAATATATTGAATTCCGACTGATCTCCAGCTGAGAATAATCCATTGTTTACATATTAACTGTATTCATGTATAACCAAATTTGCTATACTCAATTTTGATAGGTTCGTTCACAACCACCAATAGAAACCGAGCTGATACTAATTTTCAAATTATTCCGTATCCTCTTTTATTTCATCTGATAATTTTTTCTAACAAAGTTTATCAAGTTATAATTTCATCAATGTTGTTTCTCTCGAACTACAAACAACTCATCTGAAACACCAGGTGTCTCGCCTCCAAACCAATTTCCATTCCAAATCAATCAGCTCTACCAACAAATTGGCACGTGGCAATATTATACGTTTAGACTTTTGTTCATTGCAATAGCTTTCCTCACCAAACAATTTAAAATAAACGTACGTATTTTTTCTTTTCTTAAAGAGACATTCTTTCTCCTCTGTTTGGGATAACATCTTTCTCAAAATCCTTTCCAACAATTTGTTTTGGTCCGTGTTCTGTTACGCAAGACCTTGAATAACTTCTCATCATATATAAGCAAATAATAAATTATGCATCACTCTGCTTTATTTTTTTATGCTGCCTACGTCGTTTAGTGGGCATTCCAAACAATCATTTGAAATGACACAGTTCTATCTTTCTACTAACTTTATTTGTGACGAGTATGGGAGTCATTTTCTAGAATTTTAATTTCTGGCATGACCTCATAATGTGCATATCTTTTCCATCATGAAGAATCGAAATCACAAATGCTGAACCTAAAATATATCGTTCATCTAAAAGATATCTGTATTCATCTCGCACACACATTTATTGGTGCAAATTTGATGAGGATATCTAAAACTGTTCTATTTACGGTATGAATTTGAATTTGTAAAACAGTTTTCTTCAAAACCTTACCTTTCAATTAAAACAATAAAACATTACTTTAGCTTGATACTTGTTTGGCGTTTGTTTCAGTTTTTCTTCCTTTGCCTGCTGACAGCATTTTTTTCAACTACACTATTACCATTCCATCCATATACATTTTTGTATTGAATTAAGTTTTATAATGGGTAGATTTGAAATCTTTTTGAATCACGGAAATACTAGCAATGCTCATGCAACACGTGGTTTTTGCAACCACGCAGTATTTGGACGTAATCGACTTTGCTCCCAAAATGGAAATTTTTCCAACCATTTCAATGGGAAATATGAAGTTCAGGTCAGAAGTGAATACATCAGTTGATGAACCTAACGAATCTATTTCTGGAACCTCTGAAAAGTGATTTTCCAAAGGAAAAGTATTTTTCCCTCGGCTGTGAACCACCAAACTCAGCGGTCAATTTGATGTCTCGTTAGACAAATAACCCTAGAGGTGTAGAAAAAACTTTCAACTTGATCGAAAAATAAATTATGATGTAAAAAATGGACAATTGCTGAAATGAACAAAAGATTTTAGATTCATTATAAAAAGACCTATCAAGAACGAGATTTTTTTGGAGATGCTCTGATTTTACGAATCTCCACAGACGATAAATTTGCACAACAAATTAATCAGTCGTAAGACGAAACCTCACCTATCATAAGTAGATTTACGGTAGTGTTGTTGATAAGTTCCCTAGATTACACATTCGTCTAACTTCTCATATTTGTTGCGAAAGGTACAGGTATTTAACATCTTTCGGAGAACAACACAGTTCTGTTTCCGGAATATATCTTATGATATTTCATTACAAATGTTATTATCTAAGCTTGCAGTATAACACGTCTCCGTCAAGAGGAATTACAAAGGATCGAGAGATGAAATATCACTCGTTCAGGTCAGTTTCCACATACGTGGTATAAGTTTGGATTGAATAATCATTCGTTAGTTTGTTCATTGAGAGAGCAATTACCTCGAACAACTTCTTGTTTTTATTTTTTCATGTCATAGTTTTGAAGAAATAAAATGTAGTATGTCACGATACCTCGGAAGTATTTATGTTTGATGATACTGTGTCAACAGTGTTTGTGCATAGGAACTCAGGTTGAACAGTTTCATTCAACCTTACGAAAAAACTTCTTCATCGAACATAAATATTTTTCTCTAAATGAAATAATTATCAGGAAACTAATCTTGTTCTCTATATACATATTTATAGTTCATATGAGAGGTATTCCACTCAACTCCATATGAAAAATATTGTTAGGGCTCGTGAGATGTTAGTTGTGGGCGCCAGGTAATTTCGTACCGAACAATATATTGGTTCTTGACTCGGACTCCAAACTTCCAAGTTAGCTTACCCAGAAATACAGCAAAATGAATATATTTTATAAATTCATGCTATGGAAATAATTACGTATTAGTGAGTGAAACAACATATTAATGAATATGTTTGAAGCTAAATCTAACAATAAAAATTCTACGATGTACACGATGCACTCAATTACTATAAATTCCCTCTAACAGAGAACCTGTATTACAAGACCCAATGCAGTCATTGCAATAGTTGGTGAATCTGTGTGTTAGTAATATCAACTCTATCGGATAGCTTGACCTTGACATCCAAAATTTTGAGGTGAATACATGACAATTCATGGGATAAAAGTCAAAACTGATCCATATCCAGGCAGATACTGCCTGAAACGATAGACAATTTTATCTCTGAAGTGAAGTGAACAATTCAACTAGAAATTGAAATACTGAGGTAATCAATTCTTTAACGTAGGGTTCGTTTTACCGTTCAAAACTAACTATTAATTTCCAAGTTCCTTTTACCGTTTGTGGTATACAATTCACAGCATGTATAAATGTGAGTTATAATACCTTTTTGGTAACATCATCCGAAATCGACAATTATCATCCAAAATCAAGGGTGACACGTCCTTGATTCCAACGGAAGAAAAATTCCAGAATTCCGGTATTGAAACATGAGTTTTATACAACATATGCAGACGTGTTGGAGAAAACCTGTAACATCCAAAATTTTCTAGTAGTATTGTATTCATGTAAATGAGGTGAATACATGACAATTTATGGGATGAAAGTCAAAACTGATCCATATCCAGGCAGATACTGCCTGAAACGATAGACAATTTTATCTCTGGAGTGAAGTGAACAATTCAACTAGAAATTAGAATACTGAGATAATCAATTCTTTAACGTAGGGTTCGTTCCTTTTCGAAACTAACTATTAGTTTCCAAGTTCCTTTTACCGTTCAAAACTAACTATTAATTTCCAAGTTCCTTTTACCGTTTGTGGTATACAATTCACAGCATGTATAAATGTGGGTTATAATACCTTTTTGGTAACATCATCCAAAATCGACAATTATCATCCAAAATCAAGGGTGACGTCCTTGATTCCAACGGAAGAAAAATTCCAGAATTCCGGTACTAAAACATGAGTTTTATACAACATATGCAGAAGTGACTTCTCAACGGCAACGATCTAATGGAAGTGGCTCTATTGACAGTCTCTCAATATTCATAGCAAGTCGTAGAATAACTTGGAAATAGACGTAAGAATTGAACTCTTCCATCGAAACAGAACTAACCGCGATTTGGATAATAATTTGCGTGTCACAGATGTAACTCGAGCCGAAAGCGCTGTCGCTTCATATAATCGCATCGATCAATTCTCAGCCGTTCAGTATAATTTACATGTAACAAATTATATAACATAGACCGAAATATCCTCGTCCAGCGGTTTCTCCACCAGGAATGATCGAATTTATCATTTTTGTGAAAGATCATCAGTTCATTCTGAACTGTACGTGTGTTGCGCTTTTTCTTAATCGTATACTCCTGCATTGAGCTGTCCCCTTTTCAGGACTTCGACAACATAGAAATGTGGGGTCTTCTATCCTTGAAATTTGACCAATGCAAATACTGCAAGACCAACTCCCGAGTTATCTGCTCAATTTCATTCTTCTGAAAAATCATAGTCCTTGAGTGAATCTTCACCCAATGCAAACGACATCTGTTCTTCTGAACTACTGTTGGATTCATTCTCTGATTCAAATACTTTGGGCTTTCTGAAACCTTTTAGCATTCTCTTAGACGTTTTGATATTTCATTCTATATTTCTCCTTCTTCTCACGTATTTTCCGGAATTCAACATCTGCCAGGCTTGATACGCCTCCGTTCTAGCGCTTTACGATGAGGTTGTATTTGGTAATGTTCGAAGGCCGACGATTCATGCCCGGGTTAGTTACTTTCTGTGACAGAACTACTGAAAATCCAGTCATGGGTGAAAATTGTTTCATTCGAAAATCAATAGAACATTATTGACATAAGTATACAAAGCATTAGAGTTGGGATAATAATATGGGGAAGTCTGTATCACAATGAATTGAGTTGAATACCGTGAAACTTTTTTTTTCGAGGTTATGCTACATAAAAATAGGATGTACACAGCAAATTTCTTATATAACAACAACATACTTGATATAGGATATCTATATTGCCAGGTCAATTGCCTGTATATTCACGAACCCACAGTGCTGAAAAGATACGTTAACCACTGTTATCTGAAGAGAATGAGAGTAGGTAACCATTTCGTAATAATTTTAATGCGAGGCAAAAATTCACCACAAGAATAGCACCAAAACATTCAACTTATTACAACACGGCTTAAGAATCCTGACTAATGTAAAAACTCTTAAACACGTTGTAACTCAAAATTACAATATGTTTTCAATACTCAATAATATGGTCCATCTAGTCTAAATCGATCAGTAATATCACAAAGTAATAGTTCAAGAAAGCTGTTCCGTTCTTCTCATAGAGCTCATCAGTAGAACGAGACAGTTAGCAACGTTATCGATCGATCCTCTATCCAAGTTATATATACCGAGTATTAGAGAATGGTAGAAAGACCAAATTATTCAACGCCATCTATGATATCCCACTAAAAAATCAATCAATGTACCACATTGACCTTATAGATTTCTCGGAAGTTGAAAGTAACAGGAAAAGTTAAACTTATCTCCCTCTCTCTCTCTTTCTCTCTCTCTCTCTCTCTCTCTCTCTCTCTCTCTCTCTCTTTCTTTTTCTTCGCTCTTTGTGAATGATTCGTGCTTAAGGCTGTTTACAATAAACTGTGTGTGGTCGTACAACCAAAAGATTCAGAAATATTGAACATCGTTCGAGACGTACACTTCAAGTGGCTCAACTCCACGATGTGGTCTTTAGTGATCGAAGTGTGCGCGAAGTTTTTGGAGCCATAGGCATATCACATAGCTCAGTGATCCCATTTTTTCCAATGATTGGGTATGTAAAGATAAGGTGGGTGCCGTTTCTGCGTCGATACATAGTCGTTGATGAAGCATGGATCCATCAATACACTCCCTAGACAAAAGAACAGTCGAACAGTAGGTTTATAGATACTGTATGGGTATTAGGGAAATTGGAATAATCCTTCTTAAACTAGGTGATCAAAAATTTATTTTGGAGAAATATTACTGACACCGGCTGGCAGGTTTTGAACCATGTCTCAGCAATTTAACTTTGTTTTCTTAGGGAAATGTCATTCTGAAAATTCAAATATTTTTTCTTGTGAGCCATTAGAGACGGTCTTGTTCCACGAAGAGTTCTATTCGATGAACATATTTATTCTTTTAGAAATTTACAAAAACTATGTTACCATATCCAAGCTTTTCTACCATTCCAGAAATGTCTTCCTATCGAAGGTGCGATCAAAATACATCAATGTCACCAAATTAAGCACGACTGTTTCCTGTTTTGTTTTCAAACAGAAACAAATGGCTCGCTTGAAACTTATAAACGTCGCCAGAACAGATGCGTATTTTAGCTTTCTTGCTTTTTCGACATGTTAAAAAAGTCAATATTAGTCACACAATAGATAACAAATATATAAGAATACCATATTCCATTTTGGCTTCTGCAGCTGTATATAAAATTACCACAAATTATTTAGTAGTTGTTCTGAATAACGTATTGAAACAAATGAAACAGATCCCAACAATCATGATGTCAATTGTTGAATATCGAATTTAGAACTCAGTGAACGATATTTGAAACGTGGAACTAATCATGCAACAGCTTTCGTTATGAGATATTTGTGGAAATTAATATCTCTTTGCTAATTAAATCTGATAGTGTTAACGAACTCCAATTCAAGTATATGATAGTAGATTTCACAACACCCTACGCATTTATTGCAATCGAGTTTCATCAACACACAGCTTGAATTTTCAGTTGCATATGGAATTTTTCTGTTGAACTACTATCAAGTTCTTTACAGATAATGACTTCTAATATAAGCAATTCATATGCGACTATTAAAATGTTGGTTCAATTAAGCCAGCAGATTTGCACTTTTAAAACGAAGGTATTATAGAAGTCCAGGGGGTAGTCTCATATATCAATTGATACGGCTAATTGCATATACTAGCATATATGATACTCCTGATAACTTTTCTACAACGAGAATGGATTTGCATATATATTCGATACTATGCGGGGACTTATGGGAAAAAAATAAAATCAAACTATAATGGTAGAGACCCTTATAGTTGTTTCCTCCGTAATTTAGAAAATCACATTTGTAGAGATCATAAAATTCTGACGAAACTGTTACTTCCTATTGGCATACCATACATTTCATTTATTCATATTATGTGAGATTGATTTTGAATAAACGAAGGAATCTTTATTTCTGAATGAGAAGCTGAAAGACGCTACTTAAGACTCTACTCGGACATGCCTACTATTTCTTGTTCATTTGTTGACCGTATGAGTCATTCCTTTGGAATTTTTGTAAACATTTATAATGTTTAAACATCGTTCAAAATAGGTATATCGTAAGATCCAGACAATTGAGAACTGATCGTAATATTCAAACCTGATTAAAAAGGCCTTTCCTAATCTAGAATATTTTTTGCTAGGCGGAAATTCTCTTTCGACTCACTCACTTTTATGAAAATTTCCAAGTACGTATATTTCAGTATACCATGTTCTGAAAGCTACGATTTTCTTGATACGAACATATATCATTTAAATCAGAAGAACTAGTCGTAATGAATATTTTACAGAGAATGAATTAATAATTTAATGGAAATGTTTTTAAAGTTTTTCATTTCTCTTATGTTCAGAGGTCAGATGATGTGCCACAGAAATGTATAGAATTTTATTTCCAATATTTTTTTGTTCAGTAATTTCATCTGTGTGACAACATATGTCAAAAATTAGATTTATCATTTCTGTAAGATACGACAAGCGATAATCGCCTATGGGAGACATAAAACAGTCTGATTGTATTCTTCCATATTCGATAGTTCCCAAGATCAAGCAGGCGCGGATTCAGACTTTTGTTTTGGGGGGGGGGTCACTCTCAGACATGCATACATTAAAATTGACAAGAGCTTGTCTTAATCACATACGATATTGTTTAAATTAAAATCCTTGTTATAATCAAAATAAATTGGCTCACAGATGTAGTTACAGATGTAGTGCTGACAATTTTTTGTCGTTTACCATATCAGTTTATTTTCCTAAAAATTTTTTCTTTTGTTCATCATTGGGGGGGGGGGTCATGACTCCCGTGACCCCCCCCTCCACTGGATCAGCTACTTAGATCAAGAAGATACGCACAATACACCTGGGAGACTTAATTGGTTATAATTTGTTAGGTTTGGTGTTTACTTGTTTCAAATCCAAGTTGAATGGTGAAGTCGAATGAAACCTTAAGTTCCAATTCTATAACTACTATATGAACAATCGGTGGTGGACAGTGGTAACCTCAGATCTTAGTTGTAGGTAGGCAGATGATGAGGAGATGAAACAATTAATAATATATAGTAATGCAAGAGTAAATTCATCTCATTCAGTTCTTATTATTAAGGAACTTGTTATTGAATGTTCAAATTCACTACTATGTGACTGCTTAGCTTAAATTCAAGCGAACGGATTTATATGATGAAGCATTATATAGAAACATGTAGAGATCTGAATAATTACTATGAATCAATCAATTGGGGATAAAAGTATAAACAGCCCTGGTTTGAGAGCTACATCAGAGCTTCGCTACTTAATTGTCTCGGCGTTTCGCTCTTATTTTGTTTTTCTCTTCCCCAAATGAGGCCATCTTGATACGTAATATACTATATAGAACTGAAAATTTATAAAATTCAAATGATGTCAAATAAATTATTCTCCTATGTTTGGATGAATCTTCTACATGCTCTGGCGAATGAAAGTCGACAAGATACATAGTTTATCCCAATCACAACTCACCTGTCAAGCTACATATCACAAAACGTCTACTCAACTGGTTTGCCGCCTCAAACCTGTCACTCACCATCGAGTTTTCTCTCAGATAGATCACTCCATATGGTGATTGACGGAGTATCCTCCGATCTTTGGCTATCAACGCTGATGTTTCACAGGGATCTGTCTTGGCACCAACTTTGTTCCGGCTCCATATCAACGATCTGTTGGAAGTGACCGCCTGTCACAGTACAGATGATTGTACCGCTATTTCATCTGGACCCGTATACCTCCCAATAGAGCCAGAGGAGCGAGACCGAGACAGGTTGGCGCAATTATTGGATATCTGGCAATGATTTTGAAATAGGGATCTGATAATCTAGTAAATATGGGCGATCTCTCCCTTTTCTATAGATATTTCGATTGTCGGTGTTCATCAGAAATCTCGTCTGTTGTTTCACCGCGATAGATCTCAGATAGGCAGACTAGACGAGCTCAACCCTTCATTATTAAGCTCGAGACCTGGCGACAGGAAGGTTATGGAACTCTCTGCCCAGTGAGCTCTTTTCCTATACCTGTAACCTCCAATCCTTCGGGAGAATTTCGAATGCCTGTCCTCTCCAAACATTCCACCACGCATATATCATGTTCTTCGAACATTCTAGGCTTCCCTCTCATGTAGTCAAAGTATAGAAGAAAAAAAAGAAGCAGTTTCGGAAATACCTGTAACCTTCAATCCTTTGGGAGAATTTTGAATGCCTGTCTCCTCTCCCAACATTCCACTATGCATACATGATGTTCTTCGAACATTATAGGTTTCCCTCTTGTGTAGTCAAAGTAAAGAAAAAAAAAAAAAGGTGTTTCGGAATTATATTTGATAGTTCATTTTGTGACTGGGAAACTGGTGTAATAGGGAGCCCTGTACAAAAATCATATAAGGAATTAACCTAAAACATTTCAATAAATTCATTGAATTTTACAGACTACAAATATTTCCATGAATTTAATAAATCAAAATGAATTAAATACTGTTTTGCTTGCTCGATTTATGGCAAATTAATATTAGTATTGTTTCATATAACAGTTTTCATTTCACAGAGCTAATTACTCAGAATACAATTGAAACATTTTGACTGAGTGATTTAATTGTAACTTCACACAGTTCTATTGACGTTATTTTATAATTATCATGCTGCAGTAACAGCTGCAATGAGACATATTCATTCACGGAGCTGCGGAGGAATTTCGAACAGTTGTCAAATATACTAGTCCTCATAAGCATTTTTCAGTATATTTCTAGAACTCCATTGGCTGAAAGATTGTTCATATTTTAGTTTTCCTTCCTATGTTCCTTGAGAATATGAATCTTGAAAGCTGAGCTTTCATAAAATGTATCCGAAATATTTGGTTCAGGAGTCCACTTATTCAAATGCTTCCAAGACCAGCTTTATGGCGAAGAAATATATGTACTTACTACTGTGTAATGAGAGTATAAAACACACATAGCAGCTAGAATCCATATACATATGTCATCGGAAATATTGGTATTCTCTTCCTAACGTTGCCTTCTTGCGTAGCTTCAGAATCGAGATAGCTGAGGACTCATGTACTCTCCTCATGTCGATGAATGATTATTTAAAGTAACCTCATAGAGTCAGAGGGATCTACGCCAGTTGATAATTACAAATTCAAGAGCTATCCGTTTTATTGACCTAAATACCTGACCAACCTAAGATAAACTCATCAAGTGTTTTCCCTTCCGCTGATACTTTTTGTCCAACCTATTGCTTCATAAACTGTGATTCATAGATTTCTTACTTGCTTCATTAGTAGGAATCGGAAATATTCCTATTGCTAATGATTCGATACAGATGAAGACGTAGAAAGACGTCAGAGTATACTCTATATAAAACACTGTGTCCATAACGGTTCAACAAAATACTATAGATACATTCGAAAAACCGAAGATAGGTGTTCAAAATACCACTTGCAAGGAGTTTACTAGTTCCTGAGTTTCTAATATAGTTGAATATAGTTAATAAGGGTTTTCTCTCGAAATTATAGATAATTGGAAAGACTGACATCTGTGTTTTTAACAGCGAAAATCGATTACTTGACTAATGCGCGAAATCTCAAGGGAGGTCTCGCGACACGCGTTAAGAGGTTACGTAGTAACCCGTATCACCCTTCTTTGACCTCCCTCATATATATTTGCAATAGATATGTCTCTCCAGGCTAGTCTAGGTGAGATAACCGAATATTTATTGATCTGGGTGAATTAAAAGAAAGCCAAAATTCTCTTTTAATGCTTTATGGGATCATTAAACACAAAAGGTCAATCCAAAAGCTCACAGCTATTGTCACCACTTCGAGACGATTTTCAAAATTTCAAATCTATACTAACAATAGGAATGGCGCAATCGTTTTCACAGTAGCTTACGCATATGCATACTTATGAACGACATCATCTCAAAATCAGGCTAGATGAATTAAGGAAGCCTCAAAACCCGAAAATAATCCTCATTTCAATTACTTGCTTCATTCTACGTATAGTGGAAAGAGCAAAAAACATTGACAAGTCATAACATTAGATATATTCTCTTCGCAAAATTATTGTTGTTAGTATTGTATTAAAATTTATTTCCAAGCAAGTGCAACGGTAGACAAGAAGGGTTTTATAGTGACACTCATTGAAATGGGACATTCTTGAAAATAAATTGCTGCTATTGTTGTAGTCAGCCGAAGTGAGAAGTCGAGAACCTACCTGTTGACACTCCACAATTCTCTGTGAACCTAAATTTCAATAGAATTGAACTTCAAAGTACAGAAGCAATTCTTCCCAGGACTACAGTTCTACGTTTGAGTTCGTCTTCTTGTTTATCTCGACGAAACATGGATCTACGAAGATGGTACTAACGGCCGCTTCTGGGAATCTTGACAAGATTAAATAGGGAGAACGATGAAAGTTGACAATGTATACTGAATTGTAGGTACTTCATGCATGTTGTACAGCAGATTTCATTCCTAGTGCACAACTGATATTTTTTCCAAAACACAAGGATGTCATGGTGATGTATTAACACAACTTCCTGAATTGGTTGGAATTTCAACATTTTATGGATTTAGAACAACCCTTCACGATTGCTGTGGATAATGAATGAGCCGCCGGCAAGCTCCACAAGAAATGTGATATACAAGAGTAGTTGAGTAGGAATAATATACCTACAATATGATAAGATCATGAAACCACTGTTGTTGATTCTTATACAAATTAGTAAACCACAACTAGCCTAAGTAGGAGATATGTTAGTTTGAAAATTGTCCATCGAAGTGTTCTTCCTCATCACCATTGAATTCTCGACCCCTTTGATCATATCTGGAGTAACGGAATACTACTACTTACAGGGATCAAGTTGGCACAGATGTTGGTTCGGACTGAAAAATGAGTGGCTATGTGGAAAGAGGCTCGGAAAACTAACACCAGTAATATGGACAAAGCTCCTTCGATACTGCAAAAATTAGTATTTCTATGCTACTGTTAGTGTGCAATATAAGGAGGAACTACAGTGTTCAAGGCACTATTTTGATAAACATGTGCAATATCGTGAAATTACAATAGCAATTTTAATACTCACAGTCGTATAGCTAATACAAATAGATGATATCTATTCGAGACCATATGCTTCCTCTTCTGAAGTCACATTTTCATACCTGTATTTGAAACATTTAATCATCAAAATTAGTCTCAGTTTCCATATCGTTCATGAACCTTTTTTGCGATATATGTACATTGTCACGAAAATGTATCATCTCAAAAACATTTTCATTGAACTTTCAAATGGTTTTTGTTCAACAAACTTGTGAATTCAATACCATATTAATAATTGTGTTTTTATTTGGTGATATGAGTATGCTCTCTATTTCATTGTATGTTGAGCCATAAGTATCCAACAGAAAATGAAATACACGTCTACATGTTCAAAAATAATTAATGTGAAACGTCTTTCAATTTGTACTGAATATTTGTTGTCAGGTCATATTCATTCTACTGGAATAGTGTTGCTGAGATTATCGAAACTAAACTTGAAAATCATGCCTTGATTTGACGATTTGGATAATCGGATAAATTGAGTATTCGTTTTCCTGAATAATAATTTCTACTTTAACATCACAATGTTTCAATAATATTGACATAAAGCTGATATCTGAATCTTTCAGGAGCAGAATCAGTTTTATTCCGATTATTGATTAAATAAACTCTCAAAAAGCATTTTGTGATTGGATGAGGTCTTTCTTTTGCCAAGCACTGTCTTTCCCTCATTTGAAACCAAAACATATTTTTTACTATTGAATTTCGATTTGATGGGAGCAAATAGGTACTTAATTTTTATTCATACATTTGGTGACCAGTACAACATTTTGTGAATTACATTTAAGATAACCAATAATTTGTATCATTTGATATAATAAGTGAAGAACTCTTAAGCTTGTTCATTGAATCGAATAATAATAATATATGTTTATTCAGTTCATATCAAACAATTATAAAAATACTAATATTCAAATACGATAATAAACGAACATACTCACAAAGAACTTTCAAAAAAGAAACAGTTCTTGTGTGTGAGATGGAGGGTGTACTTTTTAATTTTCAATATACTGACTACAACTTAACCTAATCTAAATCCAAATCTACCCTTATACAGAACAATCTAATCATAATTCCATAAAAAAAAAAACAAAAAAATGCAGGGATAAATGCTCCCAACCAGACATTCAAAATCATAATCTAATCAAAATACCTATCAATTTGCATAGTTATATAAATCATAACTCATAACAGTCATAACCTTTTTAGTTCACCTTATACAAATAAACAAAATCATCACTGTAGTACAACAAATAATAAAATGATCCATCACTCAACAAATACCACCGTGAACTATCTGAACTCATTGATGGGGTAGAATGAGATCACATATTCTGTATCCAAGATCTTAAATATATTTTACAGTGACTATATTGTAATCCCTTCAGTTCAGATGGTAGGAGATCATACAGTTTGAGGCCAATATAGGTGAAAAACCTTCTTCCAATTGATTTCTTAATTATAATCTCCATACAGGATTTGTTTCTAAACTGATATTCATGAACCTGATAGAGTCATACCAAAGTGAAATAACCATTCTGATCCTCCACACCTAGGAATTGTCTCAAATACTTAAACTTGAATATAAGTGATTTTACTTTCTTGACAACCATTTCAATATGTAAATCCCATCTAAATGTCCATTATCCGAACTATGTGAATTGAGTATCTCATCATAACTCTGTATGCTGAGTCTACCGAAACTTGGTGATTTATTCACATATGAAGTGAATGGAAGGAATTTTGTCTTCTGTTTATTCAGTGTAAACAAATTTATATCAAACCACTGTTTGACTTTAGCGAAGTGAGCCTCTGATTTCTCTTTACGGTTCTCTCATGTATCACTCTCATAGATAACAGTGGTGTCGTCAGCAAAACTCTTAATAATTTCGTCTAAGCACTCGAATAGAAGATCGTTTAGATAAATTATGAGCAGCAGCGGGCCCAAAACTGTACCCTGTGGCACAACAAACTCGACGACCCTTAGTTCACTTATGACCTCACCAATCTTCGTACACTGTTGTCTATTGATTAAGTAGCTGCCCAGTTAATCCTGTGCCCTCCCCCTAATACCTCAGTACTCCAACCTATCTAATAACGTACTGTGACTAACTGTAAAGAACGCCTTTTCAAGATCAACAAAAACACACAGACAAGGTTTGTTTTTATTGAGTGTCTCGTATGACAAATGATGTTAACATCGCAACTGCGTCCTGCGTAGATTTACCCCTCCTGAATCCGAATTGTCTCTCCGATATTACCCTATGTCTGTCAAGAAAATCCACTATTTTGTTTTTCGAAGCGGTTTCAAAAATTTTACTCATATTGGACGTTAGCGTTATAGGTCCGTAATCAATACGTTTAAAGTGATCACTTTTTTTATATAAGGGCACTATGACACTCCTTTTCAGGATCTCCGTGTAAGTCCTAGTATTAATTATTTCATCGAACAAATATGTAAGTGGTGTCAGTATTTTTTCCCTAATTTTCATAATCAGTTCCGATCTAAGACCATCATGACCAGGTGCTGTACGATTTTGATGTTGCTTTATTATATACTCTATTTCCTTCCCCGTTATGGGTTTTGAGAATATGGTAGGTTGGACTTTTTTAACTCTGGCATGGTGTTCAATGAAGTGACGAGGTATGGCCAGCTTGTCCCTGAAAACTTCACCGCTGTTCAGTCTTATCTGAGATATGAGTTTATTCTTTCCCGGGGCACCACAAAACTCAGGAATACTATCCCACAAGTGCTTAGTACTTAGTGCTTCCACCTATCCTACCCTTGAAATAATCAATTTTTGTCTTTTTAATTAAAGCTGTCAAAGTGTTTCTATACAGCTTATACTGTTCCAACAATAACATATCATTTGGATGTAGCTTGACAGCTCCATTTAATTAGTATTTCTTCACAACTGACTTCATGAGTCCTGTGGTTATCCAAGTCTTCCTCTTTACCATGCAGGAGCGTACAATTTTGGTTTTTGAATTACTCTTCACATGTGCATTCATTATATTAACAAAATTACATGTAGCCACCCCGACATCTCCCTCACCATAAACATTGAGCCAACACTCGTTATGAAGATCCGCGATCAGGCTATGATAAATCACATAAGTTTCATACTCCTTCACATATTTCTAATCGCTTTCTTTATTAGGTGTGATAATGTGTAAAACTACCGGATAGTGATCAGTGATTTTATATTTAAAGATGATAGGGTTCAAGGAGACATCAGGTAAGACAACTTTATGTCTGAAAATATGGTCCAAGCATGATGTACTACCGCGTTCGACTTGGGTATATCCATTTACATAGGAAGTGAAATCAAACTCACTGAGAACATTCTTGTAATTCTGCGCTATCAAACCATTATCCCAATTGTTTATATTGATATCTGCAACTAGTATATGATGATCGGGAATATCTCTCATACCAGTCAAGTATTTATGTAATTCCTTAATAAATATATGAGGGCTCGTTGAATTTGGTCGATATATAACAGTTATTTTCAATCTTGAATTGCCATAATGTAGACCAACTTATATTGCATTAACAATATCTAATTTCATAATTGCATAACTGTACCTTATGGAGTTTTCAATATAGACCACATTACCATCGTTTTCATCAACGGAACCTTCGCTATACAACAGGTCATATCCCCGCCTGCCATATATATTCAAATTATGAATATTAAATGTCTCTGTGGAAATGATTAAATCAAAAATATGTGAAGATGTCTCTAAGAATGCATTGATCTCATCAAGATTTTCGCTAATGCTCTTCACACATTCATATGGAATACTGTGAACTTACTCTTGCTCTTTGTTGACTCCATCTCTTCATATACCAAACTGTTATCCAACTCAAGAGTCTCGATCACCTCGATTGTCAAACTCACGAATGAACGGATCCATTCCGCACTACACTAAACTATCAATCGGGTAACTTATTACCACGTAGCGAATAGCAACCCAGTCAATGAGACCAAAAGCCAAAACTTGTGTGGTTCAACATCAAAAAAAAAGGACTCACCGTCCATGCCCCGCATTTCAGAAAATTCTTGCACCTTGATTACGTTGACTGTACCTACTTATTTACTACTTTACTTTGGGATCTAGAGGTCGTCTTAGCTTTATCGCTTCTCTCAGAGCTCGATCTTGCTCTCTGACATACCTCCCTGCCCTTGAGATCGGCTTGTACAGAAATATTCTCCCGAATAGAATTCTCAGGTTCCTGTACCGAGGCTACAGCGGTTGGTGTTGCTGGCGTACTAGTATGCCTCACGCTCCCAATCTCATCATTGGATTGTCCAGCCTGGTGTTGGCTCATCTGCTCTAACCTGGCTGCCGAATACACTTCAATATTCATGATCAAATTATGTCCCCTCACATAAGCTGATGCATTCTTTGCGCGAGCAAGTCTGAGGTGGTAATTGAGATTCTCCCTCTCTTCACGATCTCCTGTGCAAAAATCATGATTGATAAATATATTCAATCCCTTGAGCTTTTTGCATTCTCTCAGAATATCTACCTTCCTCAAGTAGGAAAGAAACTAAATTATTATGGGTCTACCTGGATTAAACTGACTACCAATCAGATATATATTTTTTATCTTATCAACCGTGATGTTCAAGTCGAGTAAATTATATTGAGCTTCTGGATTGTGTCGGACACTAATTTTGTTTCATTCTCTATACCTAGCCCAAAAAGAATCACCCATCGTTCGAACCGCAATGCACACCATTCAACCTTGTGTATTCGTTTATCAAGATTTTTCAATCTGTGATCGTGGCTCTATGAGCTCTCCTCCAATTCTCTCGTAGATTCACATATTAAGTCCTCAACTTCCTTTATCTGCGTTCGGGAGGTATTTTCAATTCTGGAGAAGAACCTGTCTTCGCTACATATATCAACACTATTTATTGCTCACAGAAAACTATCCAGGTGCCACCTTTGTAACAAGTTGTAGTGTATGGATTCCTTTATTCATCCAAATCTGGTAATAATCTCAGGAATGTGGTTTTAAATGTTGGTTATTATATAGTTCTTATGTGAAGGAAAACTTTACTGATAGGGTTTTTATAATTCTCGTAATGAGTGTTTTCAATCTGTAATTTTCAGTTTATATGCACAAGAATTAACAACTTTTCGCACTTCTATTTTATCTTGATATAACTTAAATTAAGCTACACTTTGATATAACTTTTGTATAAGTATGCGAAGAAAAAATTACAGTTCAAGCTGAATTTCTAGCAGCGCACCAAAATATATACCGAACGATATATAAAACTGATAATAATAAATAAACTAACTATGAGAATGGTTAGTTATATTGAAGACCTGCTCAAACTGACAACAATGACTTTGCTTGAGCCGTGACCTCACTTCTTTGATTGGGTGAAAACCGTATATACATTGATTCCATCTTGTTCATTTGAGGGTGGGCGAGGACATTCTTCGCTTATGAATGATAACGCGACTCCTCGTCGAGCGCAATATAACGTTCGTTCAAGGAAACAGAGAACATTGTCAATTCGCAGTGGTCACCGATGTATTCGGATCTGAATCCGATCAACATGCATGAGACATGTCTAAATTGTGAGTTCGTGTATGAAGTCGGGGTTGTGCACACCTCGCAAATATCACTAGCGCTTTGCAACCGAGATTTGGAAAAATGTTCCTCTGCAGCTCATAAACAATCTTACAGGAAGTGTTCGCCCAAGAATAGAAGCTAGGATGAGAGCAAGAAGACAGATTGAATATTATATCTCTCGTTGGAACTTTTTACCGATAAAACTCAATTTTACTGATTTCAAATTTTGGTATATATTAAGTTTATAATTGAGAATTAAAAATAATTACTTATTTTATTTTGTGCTTTATTTGGTGAAATATAATAAGAAGTCATTATTTAAATTCTTTAAACATATTCATTTTCGACAGTTTGGGGTGATGCTATATATGCTGATGAGTTTAGTTTGCACATAGTAGGACTCGGCAAACCGGCGCATCCTCCATTTTATTCACGATAAACTATTATTTTATATTGATATAACACTACAGGCAAGACGATCGTAGAATGATATGCTACATATAGAAGTGTGAAGAATGGAACTGATTATGATATCATTCTGTTCCGTCAGTTGTATCCGTGGCAAGTCCCCATCTGGTAAAATTTTTGGCACCGTTTTGGCTGTCAACCGTAATTATTTATGCTGGTTCGACCCTTTGTCCTTACTATGTGCTTTAAATTAATCGAGCGGAAGTAGAATGTACCTTCTGTATTTCTTGTTCCAGAACTGGCGATGATGCTTGTTCCACAAGTTTGTTAGTAATGAAGGCTATGAAACAATCATGTTGCTTACTCGTGACAGCCAGCATGGTTTTGTTATTATTACTTTTGAATGTTCCGGAATGGTGTCTGCCTTACTCATGCACATTTATATTGAGAATTGTCGAATACTTTGTGTAGTTGTACGCAATTAATTTTGATCCTTATAAATATGTAGGAAATGTTAAAATATAAAATCTGAAATAATAAGTATTAGTTACTCGGGTCAATACAACAAGAGCAACGGAAGAGATATAGCTTGTATGAGTCTATGACTAGCGGAGAAAGTTGCAAGTTACTATAAATAGTGAAGAAATATGAATGAAGAGGATGTAATATAGTGACAAAGGCTCAGTGCTAGTTAATCATCAGCAAAATGGCAAGTTATTAGGAATCAAAGAGGAGGAAAGAAGGTTGAGGAATGAAACTCAATGGCGCAAATATGAAGAGATAACCAAAAATCGAAAACGTCGATTTGGTTCAGGAAGGTTGAAAGACGGGGATAAAGATAGAGAATGTGATGTATGTACAAGTATTATTTCTCATAAATCTAGGGAGAAAACAGCGGAATTGCAGTTTATGCATGACAGTTACATGCGACATCTAAAAGAAAATAACATTGAAGGATTCCACAATGGAAGAATATTGCCACCAGTTATGATTTCCTGAATCTCTCACTCACCTTCGCTTAACTTGAAAGTACTGGTGAAGCTACGAGGCCAAGGTGAAAACATGAGAAAAAGAATTTCGCGTCTTGATTGAACATTTTTTCTTGCGTGGAAAAAACATTACGCGAACCAAAGCATCGCTTGTTAAACATTAAGGGGACTCTTCACCATCGATTGGAACGATTCACGAGTGGTTTAAGCCAAACGTTCTGGTCGTCCAATTGAGGTAACAATGCCAGAAATCGTCGATAAAATCCATGGTATATTATTAGACGATCGGCGAGTTAAAGTACACGAGATTGATATAGCATTTCAACCAAACGGGTACGGAACATTTTGCTTACATTTTTGAATATGAGAAAAATATCTGCCATATCGGTGCAGCATTTGCTCCCCGTTGACAACAAGCGCGACCGTATGACAATTTCAAAGGAGTATTTGGCGATGTTCAAGCGCGATAAGAACAATTTCTTGCGTTCTTTCGTAATCGTGGACGGAACATGGATCCATTATAACACACCATAGACTGAAGGACAGTCGAGATAGTGGACTTGTCCTGGAAAATCAAAACCAAAAAATTCCAAAGAAAGTTTAGCGGCCAACAAATTCATGGCGACAGTTTTTTGGGATGCACATGGTATCGTCCATATCGATTACCTCGAAAAGGGCCGAAGGGTCACCGACATATGTCGCAGAGCTGTTGGATTGATTCGACGCCAATTCGAAGAGAAATCGGTTGCATTTGGCAAAAGGTACAGGTCCGCAGTCGCAATGGCAAAATTGCATCAGTTGCGCAACGAATTGGTTCGCCATCTACCATATTCTCCAGATTTGGTCCCCCGCGATTTCTATCCATTTCCAAATTTGAAGAAATGGCTCGGCGGAAAGAGATTTTGTGGCTCCAACGATGAGGTCATTGCTGTAACAAACGCCTATTTTGAAGGATAGCCGGAATCTTATTATTTGAAAGGGCTACAATGAGATTATGTTGAGAAATAATATAAGATTTGATCAAATAAATCATTTATTATTTAATTTTCCAGGGACTTTTTCACCTTACCCTCGTACATGTTTAGAGGGTAAGGTTGTTTCAATAGGCCGAGTTGGTTTTTCCGGCTCTATAAAAGTTGGAAAATAGTCTTAATGCTTAAAAAATTAACTAATTCCAATTATAAATCAACATTCCTCTCATTTTATATTTGCCTCCATGATGTGGAGGAATGACTCAGTTTGAGAACAATCTCAGAAGAACTCTCGTAGAAAATATGGAAAGTTTTCTCCAAACCCAATCTACAATGTTTATACAGCCACCTTTCAAGATAGTATCTGATATTGCCCTTAATACTTCTCAAAATCAAACACTACCATAATGTATATCGTTAGAAAAAAAATTCGTGTCATTCCCTAGTAGTCCTCTCTATACTTAATAAGAGGAAATTAATACTGGAGAGAGTGACTACGATATACAGTGCTTGCAAGACTTCCTGGATCGTCATTCTGCATTATAAGGTTTGCGGAATCTGGAGATTCATCATTGTTTCAACTTTTTTTTCAGCCTTATCAATAATAAACTTTTCTCCTCCTTTATAAATACGGTATACCGCTCTATACCTTATTTATGCTACTCCAAATAATTATAGCAGCTTCTCTCATGTGAACTTTATAAATAGTTGGAAAAATTGCACATAAATCAAATGAAATATTGTTGCCCAATCTAAGATACTACCATAAAATAATACAAGTGAAATCATTTATTTTGAAATTTTCCGGAATAATATAGGTATAATTGACAAAATAATCATTGTTGAAAACTGAATCGATGTGGAACATACCTAGTAACTATTGTTGTTGATAAGTGGGGTTATTGTGGATAATTTCATATCAAACATCAACGCATATCAAATTACACACTTTCTGTTACCATTTAATTAAAATCGTTCAACAACACTTCCAAGAAAATGAACACGTTTCATGTGAGGAGACAACAAGGTATAGCTTCACAATTCACAAGACTGTAACGAGTAAAACCGCAACAATAGCATTGTAACAATAGATCGCTGGAGTTTGCTTTTATGGATTCCATTCCGTGGACTGCAATTTCGAGCTGACCTTACTCGAGGAAGTAGCAGAAACATTTGCCACTTTATCCAACGGTATCTTGTTTCTTTTAAACATAATACGTGTTTCTCATTTTGTTATCCGAGAATTTGTTCTCGCCGTACTTTCATTTCAAATTTCATTAATCCATAAAAAGAAGCAAACAGATCCATGTCAAATCTCGAACAGCATAGAGTGACATTCTTCTAGCAAAGCATGTTGACTCGAAATTATATAAGATTATTTTCAAGTAAATTACATGATTATTTGAACTAGAAACTTACAGCATTCTTCTGATAAGTTTCTTTATCATAGAAATGATCATAAGAACGATGGAAAGTTTCATTCTATGGACAGTTCTTCTAACTTCGCTTAATGAATTTGTGAATGATGTTCACATATAACTAAGTCGTAATAGCCAAGGTCAACTCCAGTAGCTCATTCAATAAATAAATATTCGATATTCGGTTTCAGGATTAGGTGTGAAATTGGACTAACGTTTCGTTTCATTGTTAAACCTTTTTCAATGCTAAAATGGAATAAACCAAAACATGTACGGTTACAATATTGTCACAAATTAAATCTTATCAATTTCGAACAGTTTTCTATAAAAAATTCAAACGTATAGGTAACGTAGATAATAATTTGATTCAAACTTAACCAAATTCGGATGTTTCGAATTACCACTTCTTATTGTCCATTCAATTCTGAATAAAAGCATATGTATTATCTGACGTTGTTTACATTTATGACAGTGACAGATTCGAAATTAAATTTCATAGTCACCTTGAACTTGATTTAGCTATTAGTAATAGGAATGAAATGTAAATCATAGAATAGCTGATTTATAAGATAATCATCGTCATTTAGACTTGTAAAATTATAGATTCTTAGGTATTTGATTGGCTAGATTCAATCAATTTCAAGTACATCAATTTCATAATTAGCCATACATTACTCTTTCCCACACAACCGATTGAATGTGTTCTGCAGATTTAATTGGACTTCTAAGCACAAGTCGGCTGCAGACCCATTTCATTATTCAAAGTCACCTATTCTTTTCTTAATTACATGGAAACACTAGTTAACAGAACAATTTTCGATAGAAATGAAAATGTCAGAGAGAGAAGTCTTATTTGATTGATGAAGAACCATAATACCAAGAATCAAAAAGGGGCCATAACATAATATTACACGTAAACTCCGGTTGAACAGTTCATTATTTCATATGTATGTAATTTGGAATAAGTGTAATTATTTCAATAAATGAATCGCACATAGCGCATTCATGTCCGCTTAAAAAATTTGCATTCATTCCGGCTAACTTATGTTGAAAAACGGGGATCTGTTAAAATAACGCATCAAAGTATGTAAAACCTCATGTGTAAAAACTGCGTACAATGAAAAAAACTCCGATAACGTTCATTTCACTCGCCGTGGAGGAACTACTGGATGATCATGACCGCGAATTTTGGATCTAAGAAGTAGCGTCATTTTCAAGCGTTATTCGGGGCATGAATGAAAAGGCCATGGCACAAAATGAGGAACTGGTGATACGGACTCGACCAGAACCTGAAAACATATGAAAGACAGTGACAGACAGAAAGATGATTGAATCAGATTGAGAATTTGAAGCAAGTTGAATACCGTTGTAAAAGAGTATTATTGTTTGAAACATGTTCGATATTGACACAATTAGTTTCATTGTTATTGGTATGTACCAGTGGCGGCTCGTGACCTTTTTAAGAGAGGAGGCTGGACATAAAACGTTCTTGTAAAAATATACTCTATTCAGCCAATAAATGTAACCTTTGCACAGCGACCGTACCAGCTACTTCAGTGACAAAATTAATTGTTGCCAAGCAAGAACCAACGTGGAGGTGTAGAGTTTCTCTTGGCAAACAATTTTTTTGTTCGTTTTTTTTTCTTCGGATTTTTGATATTTTTTATTTTTTTTTGAAATTTTTCATATTTTGTTTTTTTTTAATTATTTTTATTAACTTTTTTTATATATTAACGGAATTCTACGGTCTTTAGTTTGCTAAAAATGATCAATAATATTATCATAAAATGTATCATTTTGTTTTAAGTGTTTTACTAAATCTTTTTCAATAGATATCAAACTAACATTGTATAAACGATTTTGGCCCATTGTATTTCGCATGTAAGTTTTAATTCGTTTGAGAGTAGAAAATGATCTCTCAACCGATGCCGACGTGACAGGAATGGTGACTGTCAAACAAAGTAGTTTATAAAACTGAGGTAAAACTTGTTGCAAATCATTGTCTATCATATATTTTATCATATCGGCGTGAATGTCGTACTGGCCTAAAATATCTTTATCCGAGTAGGTATATAACCCATAATTCATTGTGCAGTGCTATTTTATCAAAAAATGTATATTTTAGAACTAAGTTATCTAAAAGTGTATTGGGAAACTCTTTTGAAAATATTTCGAAAAATTTTCTATTCGTCAAGTCGAAAAATTTCAGTTCATGTAAATCGGAAAATCGAATCTCAATTTGACCTTTAATAGTATCTAAAATTTCATAAAAAAAGTTGTTTATAATGTAGTTTCTTGTCTACCAAATTATATGTTTTCCTCCTTTAACAATAGTCTGTTTACCGGTTAATTTAAACTTAATACTCGATGTAATATGTTCCTGCGATTTTTCATGTCTGTCTATACCAAGAGCTAAATTTTTCAAATCATTATAACCCGAGTGCCCCCAACATGAAGTTATATCAGATGTAAATAGCAAGCAATATAATTTATTGTGTATTTCGATTTGGAAACATACCTGTCATCACTAATCCTTTCAAATCCGGTAAAGGCCGTTTATTTTTAACAAAACACTTTTCTGTCATATGTTAATCCACTAAATGGATTTTCTAAGAACTCAGCAACTAAGTCACTTATCATTTTAACGTTCATCGATTAGATAAATTATAACTTAACTACTTAACCTTATTTTGCCTAGCGGAACAAAAACAATAACTAACGGAACACGATTCGCATTCTTCTAGCAGCGGTAGGACGGTAGCAAGTATTCGTATTTCATTCGACCGACGAGTTCGTACGAGAAGCTAGCCTACATAGGGTGTTGCCATATTCGCTGTTTTACCCTACTTGGCAATTGAACTGGTTGGAAAAACGGCAACTGTGTTCACCACACGTATTTAGCGTTTGAGATATATAGAGAATCTAGCCTCTGGCCACTGTTGCCAGATTAAAAATAACTACTGAGAACGGGGAATTAATTGTAAAATTTGAAGAATTATCAGAGAAACAGGAAATAAAATGGAGAATGATCATTAAGATAAATTGGTGAGGAGGCTGAGCCTCCTTAGCCTCCTTCGAGGAGCCGTCACTGGCATGTACTTCCTCCTAAAACAATATTTCATGTAAATTCGGTCCCATATCTAAAGATTCCGCATTCACCATGTTAAAATGATGGTTTTTTTCGGTATGATTTGCAATGGCGATTTTTTCTTCTTGTTTATGATTTTGTAGATGCCTTGACAGATATTGTTTTGTTTTGTCGATGTAAACGTCATCACAAACCCCACATTTTAATTCATATATCACATTTGAAAGTGAAGATAGAGAAACTTTGGATCTAATTTATAGAGATATTTATATTCCTTATTGATTTAGTGATAAAACGAACACATTTTTGTAAATACGTTTCTAGAGATTTAGTTGGTAGCTCCGTCATGCCTGATATGCAAAATATTCTGAAAAATTTAAAGTTTGTTTCAGCTTTATTTTTTATCCAAATTTTGAGTTTGTGGACTGATGTTATGTAATATTGCGTTTATTAATTTTAATGAATATTGACTTTGTTGTAGTTTGGAAATTCTCATGATGGAATAATTCATGACTCAAGAGAATCATTATATTTTTCAGTTTTAGAATGATGTTTTGTTAGGCTAAGGTTGGAATTGAAAACCTAGATGCTGTTAAAATTGAATGGCAATTGACAACAGATGAATAATAATTATTGATCTATGATGGTGCATCAAATTATATGTTTTCATCAGTGGTATATTATTCATCCGGAAGTTGATGTTGCCAAAAATATAAAATTCCGTATGAATTGGTCAACATGATAAACTAAAAATCAAGAGATTTGGGTTCGAATCCCGCCTATGGTTCAATTCTTACGATTATTCCTCTTAATAATTTTACGATCTATTTATATTAAAGACCACACTCTGTCAATAGATATTTTGATACATAAAATGATAAATTTATATGATTTTTATTTATTAGCAACCATATTCGGTTGGTAGGAGGAGCAGCAGTCGTCGAGAATTAGATGATAAATTTACTTAATATGCAGAGGTGTTTACAGTGTATAAAGTAATTAATTATAACACATTTTCATTCAAAACGTTGAAGTTAATTATTTTTGTAATCTTTTATACTGTTTTACGACTCTCTAGATTCTACAAAAATATATAATGCTCACTTTTAATTAACACGTTCACACTGTCTACTTTAGCGTGCAACAACTGCATTGTCTAGACCTGAAATCCGTGAAATGAATTCTTCCCAAAGACAGCAATCACGGAACCCGGATATATCCAGCAAAACGACATTCTACGACATCAGGGATCCCTGAAATGAAGGAATTCTAGATTTTCCGAACTAACTGAAAAAGCAATCTTCAATCCAAATAACTGAAGGCTAGTAGTTCTGACTTGCTTATTTGCTTTCCTTCTTCCCAAGTTCATTTGAGTATATAATATACTAAATGGTACATCATTTGCATCTGTTATAAAATACCTTTAGTGCTTAAGAGTCAATAAATAGCCCATTATTGGCCAGTTCCGTGCGAAAACATCTCCAGTAGTATGAATATTTTGAGAAAATTAGCTGACAAATGATATCACTGCATATCAAGATCTAACGCCTCCGAATTACTGAAATAATCATCATAATATAAAAAAGAAATACAACTGTTCTTAATATTTGTATACATGAACTTCCCACAGTTGCTAGGAATAATTAATTCAGGTTTTTTTCCTGATCGTTGTCATCAAATGATTCTTGGCGATCATACTTCACGATTCTATGAATATGTTCCATCATTCAATCCTGACTTACTCTAACATTGTTGTGATATTTAAGATACATACCTAACTATGCAATCAAAGATATTATCAATTACTCACAACATCATGTTCTAGAGTTAGTTCAGAATTGAAACTAGTGAATATTTCATACATACCTCTGCACTGGTAGTCTGTTAGTTTCATGTATAGTAATTGATATGTCAAACATGCCAAATACTTTTTACATGAGATGGTCTGATATGAGTTGCATAACAATAATACTTGTTTAATTGAACAGGTGCCAGATGAAAATTGATAATTCGACCAACCGAAACACATTTTCTATCATAAACATTATATTCAATGGAAAAAACTTTCCCAATAGGTATCTCTGTGAAAAATGCAAATTCAGCTCGCGTTGATAAGAAAATAATGAAATTCACACTGAAAGAGTTCTTTTTGAGTGATTTAAAATGATGTTCCAATTGCAAATCGATAGTTGGAATAAGGTTGATCAAAAAATTAAGGCTTGACGTTCATAATTTGTTCATTCTTGAGATCAATTTTTCTACTTTGACAGCTAATGTCAGTTCCAACATCTACTATCTATTATCTCATGAATATGTGAGATGACTGGTCCATGAGATGATGGACAACTGATATAGAAACTTACATCAGCTTTCGGATTGGAAAAAATATAAGAATTGATGAGATACATTGTGATTCCAAGAATAAACAATTAATAAATTGTAAGCCATGATTTATTACTTATTCATTATTGGAATCAGAATACTTAAAACCCATCATTTCCGGAGTCGAGTCAATTATTCAATGTAAAGATGAAAGCATTTGTAATATTTAATCCGAAGAATTGATGCAAATCGTTGTATTATTTATTCATTCAATCTTATAAACCCAGCAGGCCTCGGCCTCATTACAGGATTCTATTACATATTATTCAGAATGTATTTTTAAATATTCATAACTTGAATAAGTACCTATATACGATTATATCCTTACAGGAATGATTAGCTCTGCAACAATAAAAGTGAGGCCAGTTTAAAATTATTACCAAAAATATCCAAGCCGGCAAGACTATTATAACTCATAGTCATGGTGTTCAATGGTGAATGTAAATCAGCTAAAGTTCTAGTGCACGAAGTAGTAAAAGTTAGCGGGTTTCTGGACACTAAACGTGGAACATAATTTAATAAGCCTAATAACGTAGACCCGATTGCAATAGAGTGAATCCACTCATGACGGAAAATAAGAGTCCAAATCATACTGAAGGCAATAATAATCAAATATATCTAAGATTGATTAGTATAACTTTAAATCATCTGCATACAATAATTCATCGCATCAATGAATAATACAAATTGCAGAGTGCCCGGGTAGGAGCCTTGCAGTACACCGGAGACAGCAGTGTACGAGAGAGATTTAACACCCAAATATTCAACATATTGTTCTCTACCTTTCAGATACGAAGAAATAATTGAAGTCAAGTAAAATTTGTTGAGCAGAATATAGTGCGAAACTTCATCAAACGATTTGCTAAAATCCGTATATATCACATCGATCTGTCCATGTCGATCTAATGAACTTGAAATTTCTTGTGTGAAGGTGCAAAGGGTCGTTGATGTACATTTTCTCTTGATATCCATGTTGCTTTTTACATGATTAAAAATATACCGAGCGAGAATAGTTTAAAATATTTTCGAGAAATTAGCTATAGCTGTTAATATCTGATGACTTGCCTGAACCAGCATTACAGTCAAATTTTTTGTGGCATCAACAACATCAGAAGATGATATATTTTGCATGTTCAGAATGTCAAAAAAGTATGAAGAATTGATTGTGTGAAAGATTATCTAATTCATATACAGAACTAAAGTGAGTATCAAATCCGTTAAATCCAATCCAATCCAATTAAATCAGATGTATCTAAGACCTGCTCATTAAAATTCATTTGACCAGAAATTCGAGATTATTGTTTTTTACTGCTGATATATGACCAAAATTGTATTGGATCCTGAGTAATATTATTTTCGAAAACTGCTAGAAAATCTATTGAAGCAGATCTAGAAGCATATTTCATTTCACGCCGAAGTCTGTTTATTTCCTCATTCAAATAACGCAACTTTTGTTTAGGAAAACTTACGTATATAATGCCTCTTCAACTTGATCTGCTTAATAATATAAGAATCAAACCACGATGAAAATTCTCTTTTTTAAGTCTCTTAAGAGGCCCGCAATTAACAATTGAATTTCCCAACATTGCATGGAAAAAGGAACAGGCATCATTTACATCATTAAATAAACTCAGTTCATGCCAAACATGTCATTAGATTTTCCAAATTCATAAAACCAGAAGCACAAGCCCCTATAGAAAATCGGACCCATGAGAAATCTCCCCTCCCTCCATGACGATAGGCCTGCTCGCATTAATTTGTCAATATTTAGATAACTAACGAGGTAGAAAAATGAGGTAACTGGAAGATAGCAAATAGGAGACAACGGATAATCAGAATTTTGCACTTTTCTGAATGATCTTGGTAACCGGTAACCTGTTACCTGAATGGGGCATGATTGAAAGTCTCGGGATCACGTTTAGCATGCCCTCGAAGAATTAATAAGATTAAGTTCTAAAACAGAAGTTCCAAGAATTTTATCATCGAAGTGTTAATTTTCTTCCTGCATTCAGAGAAATTTTCAGTCTAGCCTTTGCGAACAATTTCAACATACCAAATTTGGAATTTCAGTAGTAGTGATACTTCAAGTAATAGCGGAATGATTCCTAATAGTGTATAATTTTGTGTGTATGATTCCGAACAATATATAAACATTTAAGTGGTATTACTTATTTTTGCTCTCTGAATCATAGATGGACCCTATATTTTTCTCCCAAGATTGTGACAGAAATGTCGTTCTCTGGAATATTTTCTCGCTCCTCTTATGCATAGCTCAGCATTTATTATATTCCAAGACATACATTTTATCTTCTGTGATATTATATTGAGTAATTGTTGTAGTCGATTCTCCGTCTGTGTATATATTTCCAAGTCATCTGAGTATAATGACAATGAGAGTGTAATGTATAATTCATTCTTGGTGTTGATATAAAATCTACAGTTCTTGTTGTTAAATTAAGAGCGAATTAACGCTGTATAGAGAATTCAAGAACACAGAGTTCCAGTAGAATATGTCATGTGCTATATGAAATTGAGTGGCTAGTTCATTTATTGATATAAAATGGTAACCACTCCTCCAGCAATTTAATATGTTAAAGAGGGAAATAAATTGTTAGGTATAATAATTAAATAATATGAACTGGACATGATTCGAATCGAATTTTCAGATTTAATATGAAGATGGGTGTACGTAATTTATCAACGTGTCTGTCATCAGTACCTTATCTAGCTTTAACTAGATGTGGCATTCGATTGATTCATTATATTTTAGGCGTTTGTGTTGAACTAAATAATTCTGAAGTTATTGTAAGATAACATAATAGTCAACGTACGCGCATCTGACATGACCAGGCCCTATATTCCGAACAGCTGACAGTGTTTTACTTGTCTACCTTGTAAAACAATACCATGCGTCATGCTCACAAGACTCTCGTATAAAATGATTTGTAAGACTCAAGTGTACTTTGTTGTATCTGTGGGCAATCACTATTATTACTATTCTAATCATTTTACACCTCATTAAGCTTATGAATAATTTTATCATCATTATTTTCATTGTTTTTTATTCTACTACTCAAGTAGGCAATCCTGTTAATATCATAGAGCAGTGGTAGAGTGATGTGGGGAAGATAGGCATTATTATTTTTCCCAAAAGCCTAGAGGTTGAGAACATCAGGAAAACCTCACTACAACTTCCCAGATAAATATAAATTGAAGTTCGGTAGAAACCATTTCGGCAGGTCTCGAGCCTGACAACAAAAGTGTGACCATTGATCAGTCTGAGCAAGTCTAGACTACCTACTTAGAAACCCTTGTGGTGAAATAAGAGACTAGGTTTCCTATTAGTACCACTCATTCAAATTTCTAAAAAGGGAGAAATGAACCACAGTTATTCTAGAGAGGTCAATGAATTCGTAAGTGTTACATCACCAACCAAACGAATAGCTCTCTTCGAACTCTTTTTGAACGCTCCTGTGTATACTAAAGAGATCACAAGTGCAGATACACTATACATTGAGATAAGCCTCCTAATCCACTTAGAATATTATTAAAGTACTGAGAACCTTTCAGCTGCCATGTAGAATGTACCTGCTTAAATACAATTTCAGGTTGATAATGCAAAGAAAGGGTTACCCCCAGCTGGAGATATATATGAATATGACTCTTACTCTTTCGCTTATACATTTCAATCCTTCTCAATTCACCTAGATACTTTTCGGTACTATGTTTCGAAAGAGATGAACTTGAGAAATGGTGTGACCTTCATTTGAGACATGTTCTGCTGATGCTGCTTTCTCACAATTATTCTTCTTCATATGGGCAAAATGTTCTTCATAACTAGTTTAAATTTTTGTTCTAGTTTGACCCAAATAGCATTTTGAACACGAATCACATTTAATTTTGCAAATTCCACATTCCTCGAAATTGGGAACTTTATCGAAGGTATAGCCTAAACGGTTTCTCAACTTGTTCTTGTATCCATGGGCGAGTTTTATTACCAATATTTGTTTTCTGATTTTACAATGAAACTAATATATAGATACAAGAAAAAGCTAAAAACCATTTGGGCTATACTTTTTTCAAAGTTAGAAAAAACCTTTCAACTCATTATAAAGGATATTCTGCCCATATGAAGAGGAATAATGGTGAAAAATAAGCAGAACATATCGTGGATACAGGTCTAACGATTGCTCAACAAAGCTTATCACTATTAAAATACAGTACGGATAAATATCTAGGTAATTCAGAAGGGATGGAAATGTATAAACGAAACAACAATCTATTAAATTCAGGTTTATCTCTAGCTCAAGGTAACAATTGCTTGCATTATTAACCTCGAATAGTATTTGAACAGTTACATTTTTGATTAGTAATTTAGCTCACTCTGATGATAGATACTTGGTAGTTTGAAAGTTCCTCAGTACATAATTAGTATTTTTAGTGAATAAGGGTGACTATTTCATACTTATTAGAGCCTCAGTGTATTTGAGAGCAGAACTCCAAACGCGTGAACAGTACTCCAGGATAGGTCGAGTCTGTGCGTTGTATATCGAGAGAAGTTGCTGCGGTATGAAGTACCTCTGACCACGGAAAAGGAAAGGTTCTGGGAAAAGTTTCCGCAATACACCTTACATAATCGTACCATGAGCGATTACTGTTGACGGTGATACCTAGGATATGGAGGACTTCATAGGATTAGTTGTACCTGACATGCTCATATAAGAAATTGTGGGATCCGTATTCCTGGATAAGCTTGCATTTTAACCAAATGAAGAATATCTCATATAATGAAAAGAAATTCTATCACGATAGATCTGTAGCATACTACAGTTCATTCTAATGCGAACCATACATGTGCTTGGTGATATTACTGATATTACACTAAGGCGATGGTTAGGTATATCAGATATAGTTTGTTGAAGATTTAGACTCAGAACCATGATCCCAGTTTGTTAGAACAAATACGTATCCAATAAATACACATCAACCGAGCAAAATTACATTAGCATCCGTCTCTGAAGCGATATTGCGATAGTGTTGTGAATTATATTCGAACATACGTTGACTATGCACTGATCTCTGCTTACTAGTCCAGGCGACGAACCGGATATATATATAGTAAGGTAGAATTTCAAATTTTTCTCGCATTTTGTTCCTAATACTCATAGATCATTCATGACTATCGTTAGCGGGGGTCGACCATTCTACCCCCGCAAAACGGGGTTTCAACCCCTCAGTGGAGCAGTCTTACGAAAACAATCCAAAAGTTTAGAAAATTATTGAATTAAGAGTCGATAATGACCTTAAATATGTTTTTTGGGTCGCTGATCACGATTCCGCAGTTTATTTTCTCGGAAAACTCCCTCCAGATGTGAAATTTTGAAAATTTTCATGTAACATATAATTTATAATTTTATTGCAAAACTGACCTCTAGTAGGTTTTATGGGTCACTGAACAAGATTCTGCTGTTATTTTTACCAAAAAATTCTCCCCAGATGGAAAATTCGTGTAATTTGAGATTTTCCTGAGACGGTTATGAATAATACAGTATAATTTTGTTGCAAAAATGTTCTTTAGTAGGTTTCTTGGGTCGCTGATCACGATTCCGCTGCTTTTGTTTTTCCAAAAAACTCTCAAGATAATTTGGGAAATTTGAGATTTTCCATCTCGGAAAAATAACAGCGGAATAGTGATCAGCGACACAAAAAACCCACTAGAGATCATTTTTGCAACAAAATTATACTTTATTTTTCATAACCGTCTCAGGAAAATCTCAAATTTCCCGAATTTTTCCTCTGGAGAGTGTTTTTTGGGAAAAATAACAACGGAATCGTGATCAGCGACCCAATAACCTACTAGAGTTCATGTTTGCAACAAAATTATGGATTATGTATTATACAGGGTGTCCTCGAACTGCGTGGCCAAAATAAAACCGAAGATTCTTTGATTCGAAAAAAAGTTGATGAGCCTTTTTACTTTTGCCTAAAGTGTCTTGTTTACCCGGTAGAGAGCTTCAAAATTGCAAAAATTATTTTGTTTTTTCGGTATAACTTGAGAACGTGATGAAGAACTTTTACAATATCCAGCAGGTGAGTTACTGTCAATAATGGCCATTTTTGAGAGTGGAGCACAGAGCCTTAGAGATCATATAAATGGCTCAAACTTGGGGATGTAACGGGAAAAGTGTCCAGAACTTTTTTGTAGTCAATGTAATTCACTCGATATTTTTTATGTTGATAGCTTATAATTTGAAAACTTTTCTTACTCTTAAAAAATTTTGATAAAATCAACGGATTAGCTTGAAAAAATTAATTTTCGAGTCTCTGCAATTTTGGCTTACTAATTTTACTTGATTAGAATATCTTAGTTGCCTTTGCTTTTCTAATGTCATTTTGGCATTTGAAGAATTCATTCTCAAAACTGTCAGTTTTTACTTTGCTTTCCGTGAAAATTTTATAAAATTATGGCTCAAAATTTCACTAACACTGAAATGGTTGATATATTATTGATTTATGGACTTTGCGTTGCAATGGCCGGAGAAGGGAAAGATATCCGCATCGCAAAATTCTAAATCAGCAAACCTTCGCGAAACTGGCAAATTTGAAGCAAATCGCAGAGAAACTGGACGCAGATGGACAAGAAGGACGTTAGAGCTCGAAGAAGCGATACTGGAAGCGGTTGAAACTGAACCTGGGATAAGCACACTACGTTTGGGACTTCGTATTGGAGCCTCAAAATCATTAGTTCATAATGTACTGAAAAAGAACTGTTGTATCCCTATCATATTGAAACAGTTCAAGACTTATTGCTCATGGATCCAGTTCATCGGCTAGATTTCTGTAGGCTTATTGTTCAAAGACAAAACGCAAACCCCAATTTTTGTAGAAGAATTCTGTTCACGGACGAAAATACTTTCACGAGATGCGGTCTTTTTAACCTCCATAATGAACATTTCTATGCTGATGAAAATCCTCATGAAACGGAAGTTACATATTTTCAGAATCAAACTGAAATCAATGTTTGGGTTGGAATTGTGGATAACTTTATTATTGGCCCTACCGTTATACCCGATCGATTGAACGGGGAGAACTACTTGAACTATTTGGAACAAAGGCTACTTGAACTGTTGGAAGACTTGCCCTTACACATTCGTCGTGGCCTGGTTTATCCATGATGGTGCACCTCCTCATTTCACATTAGCTGTGAGGCGACATTTGAATGCGGAATATCCAGATCGCTGGATAGGTAGAGGACACGATGCACCAGTGAACTGGCCAGCCCGCTCCCCTGATTTGACGCCCTGCGACTTCTTTCTATGGGGCGCTTCAAAGTCGAAAGTTTATGCAGCTCCAGTAAACACACGAGAGGAATTATTGCAACGAATTAATCATGAAACGGATTTATTGAAGAATGAACCTGAAGTACTAGCCAGAGTTCAATCCAATTTCTTGAAACGAATTAATTTGTGTATTCAGGAAAATGGGCAACATTTCGAACAATTGATGCCTTAGCGACTTCCCAAAAAGTTTTGTTGTTTCTTTTAATTTAGCATTTGTTTTTCTTAAATAATCACATCGTTTCCCCATTTCCATTGTTTTTATTATTCGTGTTTTACCGAGATATTAACCATTTCAGTGTTAGTGAAATTTTGAGCCATAATATTATAAAATTTTTACGGAAAGCAAAGTAAAAACTGACAGTTTTGAGAATAAATTCTCCAAATGCTGAAATGACATTAGAAAAGCAAAGGCAACTAAGGTATTTTAATCAAGTAAAATTAGTAAGCCAAAATTGCAGAGACTCGAAAATTATTTGTTTCAAGCTAATCTGTTGATTTTATCAAAATTTTCTAAGAGTAAGAAAAGTTTTCAAATTAGATGAGCTATCTATATAAGAAATTTAGAGTGAATTACAACGACCACAAAAAAGTTCTGGACACTTTTCCCGTTACATCCTCAAGTTTGAGCCATTTCTATGGTCTCTGAGGCTCTATGCTCCGCTCTCAAAAACGGCTATTATTGACAGTAACTCACCTGCCAAATATTGTAAAAGTCCTCCATCACGTTCTCAAGTTATACCGAAAAAACAAAATTATTTTTGCAACTTTGAAGCTCTCTACCGGCTAAATAAGACACTTGAGGCAAAAGTAAAAAAGGTCATCAAATTCTTTCCGAATCGAAGAATCTTCAATTTTATTTTAGCCACGCAGTTCGAGGACACCCTGTATATATTTTTCCCAAATTGCCCATCTGGAGGGAGTTTTCCGAGAAAAGTAACTGCGGAATCGTGATCAGCGACCCAAAAAACATACTATGGGTCATTTTCGGCTATTAATTCATTAATTTTCTAAGCTTTTGGATTGTTTTTATAAGAATGCTCTTCTGAGGGGTTGAACCCCCGTTTGGTGGGGGGGGGGGGTTGGAAGGTCAACCCACGCGGTCTTGATAGTCATGGATGATCTATGGGGCTTTAGGAACGTAATGCAGAAAATAATTTTTCATTCTAGTCTACTATATATATTTTTTTATTATGGCCTTTTTTCCGGCTTATTGCCTGGACTATACGTCCAGTGCCAGTTGAATTTGAATAATTCAGATGAGCATAGAGTTGGAAGTGCAAGGCGGCGCGGCACACATTATCAAATTATTTTTGTTTGTTTATCTATGGAAATTTTTCATATCATTGATAAAAACTCTGATCAATGAGAAACGGCGGATGGGCAACTTCCAATCATAATAGGGAAATTGAAACAATATTGGTAAGAAAGTTATGAATATGCAATACTTATTATAACCCTTATACAAGCAGGGAATATGAAATTATGCACCTCGTGTCCGCATCAACTATCGAATAATGAGCCAAACATTTATTCAGAGTTTTCGCGAGAGTTCTTCTCAATTTCCTTTGACGGAATCTGTCGCAGTTCATAACGTTGGATATGTCAGAAATATCAACTAGTAGTGAAGTGAGAAAGATAGCTAACAAAATGATGCTAGGCCAAAGTTATTGCAGATAAAACTCTTGAAAGCGCGCCATATCCGATCTGATCATCCGAAATCTCTTAATTACCACCCCTCTTCTACACTCATTGATGTCGATTGCTCGTTTGATGCTGTAAATGTAGGATGTTTGTGTTGGTGATTAAGAAGTGCTCATAATGCTATCGATTCTAGAATCACTTCCCATGGTAGGTAGGTACTGTAATGCGAATATAATGCTCATTAGCGTGAAAGCGTGATAGCATTATGCTTATAAATGTTAAATTCAGTAACCGAAACGGTTTAATTCGATAATTACAAGATTGTTTCACACAATGCACTCGAACCTTTTACCCAACTGCAAACATTGAGTAGCATATAGCAAACGTTCAACAACACATTACTTCTACTGGCCTATTACAAAAATTCTTAAACTTCATTCTTTGAAACAGTGAATGTTGGTGATGTTTTATCTTCACAAGTGACTCTATTGTAAACGATCAGACTACCTACTATTTTTTCATAGATAAAACAACTGTCAATAAGTATTCACTGTATCATGAAACAAAATTGTGTGATACTTTCCGTGAAACATGTGACCTTATAAAACACTACTGGGGTAGGAAAAAGTTTATCCTTCACAAAGATCACGTTTTTTTTTAAATTGAACTTTGAGAAAATAAAAATCAGAATCGATGAAGACAGATAATTAGAATATTAATGTTTTGAAGATTCACAATTGAAAGACCTGGATAATTGAAAACTGCTGAATATATTGAAAATTGAAGAGTTCTTCGAAATCAAAGAATAGATTAGAGGTAAAGAATAGCTTCCAAGTTTAATTAATTCATTCAATGATAGAACTTTGATCTTCCCTGGTAGATTGGAGTCTAGTATCATATGCATGTAATTCGTTGGTTAAAATGTCATGCAACAAATATTTTAGAGTATACAGCGATGGAAACATTAAGATATTCAACTGTAGATATTTCCCTACATTATCCCTGAACATCATTACATTTGCTTTATGGAAGTTAATGCTTGATTCATTTAGATAAATCCATTGAAGAATGAGACTTCGAGTATGCTCAAGAGATTCCCTTGAATCACTTCAATGTTGCTGCTTCTGATCACGCTGTTATCAATAGCGAATGAAAAAAAATCAGCGGCAACCACAGTCTGAACTGAATCATTTATAAAACACTACAAATAACTTTGATATAACAACAGAGACTTAGAAACACCACTTATAACTTCACCTCTCACGATAAAATACTGTTTTCTATCTGGAAGAAATGGATTGAAATACAGCCAATTAAATGAAAACTATAGACCTCAAGCTTGTCTATCAAAATATCAATTGGTACTCCGTCGGAAGCATCAATCAGATCATAGAAGAAGGTTCCCACAATGAAGCTTTATCAATGTCTAGGGATGGAAAGTTACATACCTCATACCAACAAATCATCGTGATCTGGTAAATGGTTCAATAAAATATGTTCTAGGGCCGTCGCTCCAATACAAACAGCATACCGTAGTTGGTGCGGTAACCCATGTTTGCACACCAGAACAGAATATATTGAAGCCAGAAATTTTTGCAATAATACAATAAACGCTGCGAAAGAGGAATGTAATCTCAGAATAAGAACAAAGATTATCGAATTCAAGAATGTCTCTTGTTCGTTTTGGACTTTCGCCAAAGTAATTGGTATAAATTTCACTTCCAGTTCATTCCCTCCCCTTTGGATTACTAGGGAGGGACCTTCCCAATATTCCTTCCTGCGATAGTCATATGCTCGAAATTATCTTTCGTCAACACACAATTAGGGGCATTCTACTTGCTATGGGAACAGACGGAATTGCACTTTTCATTCTCCAGGAGTATGCGCCTGAATTAACACCAGTTTTCTGCATGTTGCTTACCCTTTCATACATACTCATGTGTTTCCTCCAGATTGAAAGACAACTGGTGCCCAACTAATTTAAAAAAAACATCAAGGAAACCCTTTCTAATTATTATAGATCCATTGCATTATTATCTGTGATCTTTAAAGTGATAGAGGGAGCAATCAACTTCGAGCTCATCCAATACCTTGAGAGTTCTTAGATTGTGAATGACCGGCAACATGACTTTCGTCAGCAGAGTTCAACAGGATACCTGCTTGCCTACGTAACACATATATTCCAGAAATCTATTGAAAAGTATGGTGAATCTCTAGCTTTAGCATTGGATAACTCAAAACATTTTACCGAGTCTGGTACCTAAGCCTCCTTGGAAAACTTTTGTCATATGGCTTGTCTCCTCAACTTTGCCGCTTACTATGCAGTTTTCTCTCTGATAGATTACTCCATGTGGTGGTTGACGGAGTATCCTTCGATACAATGGGTATCTACGCTGGTGTTCCAAAGGGATCTCTCTTGGCACCGACTTTGTTTCTGCTCCATATCAACGATCTGATATGGTTTATCATCTTCACAGATGATATACTCCATACCAATTCCTTATCTGAAGCCCCTATACCATTTAATGAACCCAGAGAAGCGAGACAAAGACAGGTTGACGTAATTAATGGAGATTTCGCAATGATTTTGGAATGGGGATCTGATAATCTGGTAGAGCTCAATGTAACAAAATTTCGAGCTTGCATCTTCTCCAGGAAGGCGGATTCCACAATCCCTAATATGATGATGCAGGTACAACTATTCCTATGAAGTCTTCCATATCCGTTGCTCGGGATCACCACCAACAGCACACTCTCATGAGATAATCATGTGATGTTCATTTCGAAAACAGCTTCAAATAAACATGTCTCTCGAGAACGTCGTAAACAGGTAGGCTATCTCTCCCTTTTCTATAAATATTCCTATGGTCGGTGGTCATCAGAAATCTCGTCTGTCGTTACACCATGAGAGTCTCCAGATAGGCGGTCTAGGCGTGATCAAGCTAGTCACCCTCAGACAAAAAAGACTAACTTCAAATGAAAGAAATATATTTTTTCATAATTATACATGTGACTCAAAAATAATTGTTTTTAAATCGAACATATTTTTTTGATTCAAGTGTTCCAATATTCTTGATAGAAATATTCTACAAATTTTGAATAATATTCTTATTTTAATTTTGAAATTTTAAAATAACGTTATTTCGATCTTAAGTCAAGTGTGTCGAAATCTCTTTGTACTGTATTATTTTCAATATGTGTAACTGTTGTGTCAGAGTTATCATTCTTGGATAGTTAAATCAAAGAATTCAAAGTAAGGAAATTTATTGTTGAAATATAATTTCTCATTCTCATACAAGAGACTGTGTTCTGAGCTGCAGTTCATACAAAGAGACCATTTCCTATCACGTCTGCTTCAAAAAAACTAGTCATTGGTAGTCGGTAGTCTCTACCTTTAGACAAAGAACATCCCCGCTATCAGTGTTCTTATATCATCTTTTTATATATTCAGTGTTGATTCTGTCAACATTGTACCCACAATGAAGACTATGAAGAACGCAACCGTTATGAATTCATTTGGCGCGAACAGCAAACTTATTTGCTGGGATTTTCCCCGTATTCAAGTGGCACTCAGCCATCTTTGTCGCTACTGCGCACATATAAGCATCCTGCTCAACCCTATGATTGTGCTGTGCGACTGTGCCTGTGCATGTGGTGCGCACCCTTATTATAGTAGTGAAAACTGAAAATTATATGTAGATGTGAAAACAATTTATAGAATAGGTGAATTATTGAAGGTAAGGTTAGAGTGATGATTTGAGTTAACAATTTCTATACGTGTCTGTTGTTTTTTCGTAGTACCGGGATATCAAAAATTATCTTGGTCAAGGGTGGTTGTGGAATCTAAAACGTGTGTCTTACTTCACGTTTGGAATAATTATGTCATAATTAATTTGAAGTTTCTAAAAGTGCGAAATTTCGCAATTTTATACGAATATTGTAACACTCAGAAGTCTTTAGCGCTTTGGACTCCGGGATTTTCACGTGGCCTATCGAAATGAGAAGGTTCGAGTTATCTAAAAACATAATTGCATGAACGCCAGACGTCCTATGTAATAAGCTACGAACGAAATCATTTTGACATATGCCTCGAGCTCGCTGCGCGTCAGTCAGAGTTTATACATATTACCTAGGTCTTGTTAATTTGGGGCCGTTTCTTGCCTCGTGCGACCTGAGCCAGTTGTAATAGAGTGTTTCAGTTCTATTGAAATATATAAGAACCGGGATGCTGTCATTTGAATAAGAACTGTCAAGTAACTGCCAACCATAGCAGTACTAACCTACAATCCTTACTTCAAAAAACGACTGAACTTCAGATGAATGTGCGTGAATAGTTGATCGATGGTAGGGCATCGAATCGCATTGTGTTCATCAATGACCTACTATCCTTTCAGAGGTTTATATTTACAAAAATATAAAAATCTAACAGGACCGAAGTGGTGTAATTGGTAAACACCCTGGACTAGAAATCCAGAAATGTGGGTTCGAATCCCGCCTATGGTTCAATCTTTTACGTTTATTCATCTTTATAAACCTATGTTAAATTATCTAAGTTATCTTCATAATTCAGAAAATTTAATTCTATATCTCTTAAGTTACATACACGATAGTGGCCAATTAGGCAAAGAAACTTTAAACTTATATATACATATATATTATAGGATTATGAAGATGACTGAGAATTGTTCTGGTTAAGTGTAAACAAGTTTAAAGTTTCTTTGCCTAATTGGCTACAATTTCGTGTATGTAACTTAGGAGATATATGAATAAATTTTCTGAATTATGAAGATAACTTAGATAATTCAACATAGGATTATAAAGATGAATAAACGTAAAAGATTGAACCATAGGCGGGATTCGAACCCACATTTCTGGATTTCTAGTCCAGGGTGTTCATCAATTACAAAACTTTGGTCCTGTTAGATTTTTATATGTTTGTTAATATAAACTTCTGATAGGATAGTAGATCATTGATGAACACAATGCGATTCGATGCCCCACCATAGGTCGACCATCCACGCACATTCATCTAAAGATCAGTTGTTTTTGAAGTAAGGGTTGTAGGTTAGTACTGCTATAGTTGGCAGTTACTTGACAGTTCTTATTCAAATGACAGCATCCCGGTTCTTATATAGTTCAATAGAATCGACTGAGAATATTGTTCTGGTTAAGTATAAACAAGTTTAAAGATCCTTTGCATAATTGGCCACAATTTCGTGTATGTAACTTAAGAGATATAGAATTAAATTTTCTGAATTATGAAGATAACTTAGATAATTTAACATAGGATTATAATCCAATGTTAAATTATCTAAGTTTGCCTTTTGTTTTGTACATTGCACATCCGCTCGTTAGTTTATATTTTTGTTAGAAGTGAAATAATTTTGGTCCATAAAGATGTAAGAATCCAGTATTCTGAATAGTTTGCGTCGGGGATACTCATATTTCAAAGCCACTTTATCGTGTTTATCGATTGTTCCTAAGCATACTTGAAGTATCCTTAAAATCAAAATAAAATCAGCTTCCAAAAGTTTGGCAAATACTTATGTGTTGATGATATTTCCGCAGAATGAATGAAGATTTTGATCTACATGGTTTTTTAGCAAAGTACAGACAAATAAATATCTTGGCAATTCAGAAGGGATCGAAAAGTATAAGCGAAGAAGCAATTTAATAAATAGATTCATCTCCAGCTAAGGGTAATCCCTTGTTCCCATTATTAACCCCAAATAGTATTTAAACTGGTACATTTTGTTTTCTAATTTAGTTAACTCTGATGATGGGTACTTGGTTGCTGATAGTATTTCAAGTGGATAAGGGTGAGAATTTCACACCGACAATTTTCGACCAATGAAATACTTTTATTTTGACTTGTTGCCATGCCAACGAAAAAGTTCCAGCGGATATTTTTTCTTTTATGGTAAAAGAGCAAAATTATAGTGGATATTTTGACGTTTAGAAATGGGTTTCAAAATGATACAATACATAACAAAACAACCGTTCACAAAAATTCGATTTATTATTAAAATATATATTTTATTCAATGCCATAACAACATTTAAATGCTTTTGATATTCCTCTGGAAAATCCTCTCTTCGTTATGGCTAATAGTAAAGGACAGAAGACTCTAAATTCACCAAATGTTTGTGTTTAAGCAAATAAATATAATATTTTGAAACTACTTTGTTCAATTTATTCTTGCCAATTCTGTTGAATTTTATAGATGTGTGCAACAGCTTTTCTTGGATTTTCTCGAATAAACCTTTACGATTTGCCACATTTAGCATTTCTGGTGAACAATATTCAATTAACTCCAGTAGATATGTTAGTTTGGAATGGAACATTTTCACGTGACTTAATTAGTCGCAACATGAACAAGCCTCGTAATTTTTAGAACAACTCATTGTTACAATATAATCTGAGACGATTGATTGTGTACAAAATATAGAGAAAGTATAATAATGACATTTTTCATGGTGTCTGTCATAGCCATGGCCGCCTATTCCCATTAAGCAATATTACTATTTTATAATTATTCGATTCGCTTAAAAAACAGAAACTATCGTTTGCTAAAAACAAATATAATTCCTCCAATTTTAGTAAATCAAATTCAACCCAAAAACATGAAAGATATATAATCTATTCAAAATAATTTAATACAACTAGAGTAGTGGATCAAAAGATATTCGAATTTTATTGTAAATCAGTTGTCAAAAGAAAACCATTAGTTAAAAACACATAATTTCGCCAATTTTAGTGAATAAAATGTAATTCAATAACATGTAATAAACCATATTTAATCCACTTTCAACAATTTTGTACAACTAAAGTCGGTGAATCAAAAATTACTACTGATATTTGAATTTTATCATAAATCAGTTGCCGGAAGAAAACCATTAGTCAAAAACACGTACTTCCACCACTTTTAGTAAATGGAATTTAATTCAACAACACGTAATGAACTATATTTAATCCACTCTTTACAATTTTGTACAACTAAAGTGGGAGAATCAAAAATTACAACTTACGTTTGGACTCGCATACATCAAATTCTCAAAATCCTACAAAAAAATTATGACATTTCTTTCTTAATGTCTCATATTTGCATGACAGAATGTCAAATAACATCACATTGAAATTATTTTAAACAAATTTTTCTTCTGTGTGAAATTCTCTTAGCGAATATCCCGAGTGCACAAATTAATTTCCAAAAATTTTTCCTCGATGGCGAATAATCTCGAAAAAATTTTGCACATGGGATATTATAAGTGATTATTTCATACTTGTACATTCACAGTTGTGAACTCTTTTATTGTAATAGTTATCTTTGTTAATTGAATTTTTTCCTAAATAAAATATTGTTACCAATAAAATATTTCTTATATAAAGAAACCATTCATTTCTTGTGGAACTAATATGTTTTGTTGAAATTATTGGTACATTGAGTGATAAAGGGGGCTTCAAAGCAATTAATTCAACAGAGAAAATGATAAAATAGTATTGATATTATAAGACCTACTTTTTGGACAATTCAAAATGTTCAAATTTTGTTTGTAATATTGCTTAATATATGATGGTTTCAATAATTAATAACTTTTGCTTCTGTTCTAATATGTAATGCATTTGCTAATTCATCTGAGTTGTAATGTTTGGCATTTTTGTGACTTAGAAGGCATGCAAAAAATAACAATTTCTCAGTTTGGCATAATTACAGTATTTCACGTTTGTTGTGTCATTTCTGATAGTTCTTATGAAGTTTTTATTCAGATGAAACTATTTTAAAGAGTGAACTGAAAATATATTAGAATTCTTTGAAAACTTCAGGGAATTAATTTGAAAAGATGATTATCTTATATCAAAAACATTAATACATAGATTGACGGAAAATATTCTCATGCTTTTGTTGATGAGAAAATATAAGTGTCAAAGGAACCCGTGATGCGTTTGTTTCAAAAAAATTAATGTAATAACAATACTTGTAAGAATGCAAATTACATTCTGATCCAACACAAATACGTTCTTATCAAGAATTACATACAATTATATCAAATAACATTATTTTTATATATATATAAAATGTATTACTTCACTTAGACATGATGTAATTTTTGTTTTAAGTAAAATATATGTCCAATGAAGCAAATGTATTTTAATAATGAAACAATAGGAGTTTCAGAATAACTATTATTCGGTTTAATATTGAAAAATGCCTAGTTTCAAACTGAGAGAAGATTTTCTCGAAATAACTAGATTACTGTTTTACATTTTGATAAATTATGTTAGTATTATTCATTTGACTTGACACATCCTTCTTCTGTGTGCTTCATAGTCATGCTGGAGACCTTCCGAAGTTCTTCCTATCATACCACATTCTCCTATCAAAGGCGAAGGTGTGGAACTCTTTGCCCAGTGAAGTCTTTCTCAATGCTTATAACCTCCAAAGCTTCAATAAGAATTTGAATGCCTATCTCCTCTTCCAACATTCCACCGCTAGCTCACACGATGTTCTCCTAACATTATACGTTTTCTTCTCGTGTAGTCAAAGTATAGAAAAAAAATTCATCAATGACTTGTTTTCGAAATCATAAAGGTTGCAATGAAATATTCCAGATTTTTCAAAGCTATTAATTATTTGTTCTTTTCAGCAACATCCGAATATCTTGGGGAAAATACCTGGAAATGTCACAGGGTACATCAATGGAAAAATAGTTTGAGCTATAAGAATCGGAACCACCTTCACCGTCTTTTACATTGTTCCAACTACAATGAAACATTTCCAGTAGACCAGATTCGTATTATTAATGTTTTGGGTATAGGCTAATGCTCTGTATCTGTGAAGATTATTATCGTGATGTTTCTCAGTGGGAGCCAGTGTGGTGTTAATTTAATTATTGAGAGGAAAATTGGGAATTATTTCATCTAGGGAACGAAGATGCTTCCTTTTCCTCAGAGATAATTATCGAATCAACCGAAATTGAGTTTATGATTGAAAGAATCAGCCAGAATTACTGTTTCAGGTTAACACAAATTGATCAAGTGACCATAAATCTCATGGAATCAATAAATTCACTATTCACAGTTAAGGTAGCTAGTTTGAAAAATGTCAGTTAAGCGCCTCCAAAACATTTGATAGTATGATCCTACCTGCGACTGTGACCGGGCGATATAACGTAACGTTATTTATTCTCTTGTGAACACAAAAATTGTGAACAAATTCTTCATGCACTATGATCCGAGAATCCTGGATCACTAACAACACTAAACTTGACATTACATAAATCTCAAAATTGATAACGACGTTGAGGGCTCAAAGATAATAGGATCATAACGGACTGCCGAAAAGAGATCTTTAAGAACTATGAAACGTTTGTCTGACGATAGCGTTAAGGCTACACTAGATCGACCAGTGATAACACTATCCGATGATAACAGTTCTGTACCGTTGTTTCGCCATCTGATGGCACTAGTCGCTTGTTCCTCCCGTGGTATAAAACAACTTAGATGAAATTATTTAGAGTAGCCTGGATGTTTTAAGGTCATCCATCTACCAGTGGATAGACTGGATTACAGATTATTAGAAAACTTCAGATTCTGGTTGAAATCCCTTCAACTTAACCTCATAATTTCGAATGAAATATGTGCATATTATTATGAGTCATATTCAGGGAAAATAATAACACTTATTCGGCCATGCTTCTGCGGAAAACATTGATATGGAGTTAAAATTAGTACTGATGAGAACCTTATAATAAAATAATTAAATTTCGATTCTGTTGCAGGTAAGGTTTATCAATTTCCTTCTACTTGAATGAGTAAGTACAACATTATTATTCTCATATGTATATATCATCGGGATCGTCAGTCAAGTTGTCATTAATGAGACAACTGATCTATCAAATCCAATCATTCATTTGACAAGATATATATGTCAATTAATTGTCAAAAGCTTTAATATTTATGTAATCATGATCATAGTCAAAGTATACAGGTCTACTCTTTTTAAAATTTTAGTGCAAGCTGATTGGTCGTGTATTTCGTTTATTTAATGTTATTGATGACGACATAATATGATGTTGTTACTTGCAAGGCTGTGATTGGAGGAGCTAGGTGACGTCACCTAGCGCGAGAAACGATGGAAGGGAGGCTCCGGCAGACCTGTATACTTTGACTATGATCGTGATGTATACTTTGACTATGATCGTGATTCAGTTTCAACTTATGATAATTAACTATGCATTTTGGGTAACTTTTTAACATGAATGCTCCCTGTACACTTGTAAATATTCATAATATATAACCAAACATTTCTTATCCTTGAAGAAGGGACAAACTATTGCGAAATTTTGAACGTAAAATAAATAGATTTACTTTGAGCTCGCCAAAGAATGTTGACTGATAATCCCATTAAAGCTACAGGACGATACATTTTCATATGCATTGTTAACATTTTATTAAAAGGGTTGACGTTGTTGCAAATGGAATACATGAAATATGTTATTACATATTATTATTATTCTTAATCTACAATAACAGTTGAAAATGACTAAAACACCGGCTAGCGAGACTTCCCGATAGGAATACCGGTCTAATTAGCTTACAATTCCAACCCAAACGTTCAACGAAAAGTGATGTTTAGACAGTTGAAACATCTCGTGTAGATTTTCTCCAGTTCATACATAGTTATTATGGAAATTCCTTGCTGCATTTATAAATAATTTGCTTGATCGGTGAAAAGAATCAGTGAAATTATTTGAACAATTATTGTGTCGAAAAGTCATTGACAAAATGTAATACCTAGAGAAAAATTACTGGGAAGAAGTACCTGAACTCGTTGTATGTGGTATGCGTACAACAAATACATTCAACGTATTTCCAATTCAATTACACACAATAATTAACATTGGCTTTCTGCTTTCGCCTTCTCCAAAAACTTATATAACCTATAAGAAGACCGGTAGCGTTTACATGACATGCAGCTGATATATTGCATCACATAGAAATCGATCCTTCATAATGTCCGTCACAGACCACTTCATAACATAGATATCCCTGTCAATTCACATGGCATAGAGTATAACTTTACGTCTTAACACGCCTTCAGCTGTTTCTATTGATTTTAAATATGGTCTAGGTCTTGAAACTTTGGGAAAGACATAGCGGCGTCGAAGCCGAGTATTGTTTGTTTCTATTGGTGAAACTGATTCTGTGATCGAAGCCAAGAGAAATGATGACTTACTCACGTACCATGAACTATGAACATACCAGACTGTTCACGACACACCACATAACAAGACATCAAGAAATACATTGACAGTCACACAATGTCCATGGCTGACCACCATATGACATAGAGTATAATTTGACATATGTCCACGCTTATAGCTGTTCTCAATAATTTGCTATATACATTATGTCTTGAATTCCAAATGTTATTATGTGGCTAATACACCTCGGATTTCTTATTTATTGTTTTGTTTCTTCTACTGATGCACCACATTCTCTAATATAGAGTTTTTTCATTCCCGAGACGGTTTTTCTTATTTATTGTTACTTTGTTCGTTCAATGAATGCTTTTAAATGGGTGGGCTAGTGGAGAAATTACATTGTGTGTATAATATTGATCCTGTTCATAGAGTCTATTCAATCATCCTAATCGTATCAATATCAGAATATAAAGGAAAACAGTTATAACGGCTCATCATAATGAATTCTCGCGAAATAAGTACTTTGTAATTGCTCAAGTGCCTGTCTTTAATAGTATATTGCTACTTAAAAATCAACTATAAAACTGAGTATACCTTGGGATTAAACAATATTCATGTACATAAGCTGATGAAAGAATGATATTACTTACTTATACGTTATTAAGTCGAGGAAAATATCAAATTTTGAGATGCATTCAATTTATGTACGAAGTGTAAGTAAATTTCCGTCGAATGGAATATCACACAGGAGTGCGGAAATAGGTAGTTGTTTGATGTTGGAAATCACGTTGATGCTCATACGCTTGTCACTTGCACATGTTAACTAGATGGCGATATTTATTAACAAGGATAATACAGTTCTTCACAAATACTTACTATTACTGAAACGTGTTTCCCTTCATTTTCAATTCAATCTACATGATGCAATAAACGACAAATTACATTCTCATATAAATACACATCAATATATTCCTATCCTCAGGATGAAAAGTTGGCAAACACGCATCGTTGGATCATTCTATAAATGGGGTCGGAAATATGACCTCGCATCTACCTTCATGAAGTGCAGGAAATTCTTTGTTTGAATATGAAGCCTACAGCTTTCGAGTAGGTGCGAATCAGAAATTAAATTCCTCAACCCAATTGGTAAAGACAATAACAGCACATCAATTCTTCCCAAATGCACCATTATCATTAATCAGAAATCTGAGTTTCGACAGTTGAATTGTTACTTGTTCGATAATTGCGAAAACCTATTCAGATTTATGAATATTACCTACACGAAGACTTTAAAATTATTTGAATGAAAGAAACACAAACAAGAATGCCTTATGCTGGAACACCGAATTCAGAAGGTATAACAACAATTTTGAAGACGGAAATTGGGACTTTGAGGAACAGATATTCCCGTCGGAGATGAAGAACCATTTAAGGAACTGCTCCAAGTGTTGAATTGATTGAAAATGATACCATAGTAATAAGTACATCGAAAAGACCAAATGCAAACAACGATGTATACTTCTAAAAATTAGAGAGATTCCTGACCAACATTAAATAAAAGTATTCTAAGAAACATATCTATTTCAGAGAAGATTTTAATATTGATGTGAATAAAAACACTATAAACTAGAACTTTACTCAATCTAATGAGTGAGTATGGACTTTTCCCATGTTTTGAAGATCCATCAAGAATTCACAACTGCTGAGTATTAGCTATAGGAGATAATAATATGTTTCTGAACCAAAGGGATTTCACAACAAATACGTTCGAACCTCATATATCGGATCACAGAGCACAGTTCACGATAGTCAGAAATACGTGTCTTGAGTTCAAACTGCCAATAAAGGGAATAAGCATCAGTAAATAATGACACTGTAGCCTCACTTTGAAATAATTTAGACAACATAGATCAAGCTTTTGATGAAGTCTCAGCTGTAAATTTCAATCGTACTCAAAAAAAGTGGAAGACATGAAAAAACATTAGATGCTATAATAGTAATTGCACCAATAAATAACAGCACAGAGGTAAAAACTTATGAAAGAAGAATACAAATGCTGAGTCAATGGCGGCTGGTACTGAAGGGTACAAGGGCACGTGCCCACCCAACCACCAAGATAAACACAGAAATACATTCGCATGTACTTCAGTGCATTATTTTATTCCGCACGTCAGGCGGAATGCTAACGCTCAAAACTATGTTACGGAGAACGCTGTGAAGTGTACCTATTTCGGCTGACTACGGTTATCTTCGCCATATTAGCTTTTATCGTCGGTTTGGGGTACAAAGCAATGTATCTCCAGTAAACGTGTTGCCTTCATAGTGAATACATCATCATAGTATGATGATATATATCTTACGCCAGCTTACTAATTTTGAATTCTGAGAATTTGATTTGGAAGGTAAATTGATAATTTCCATTGTTTTTGTAGGATGTCACACGAACGCGAAAAAAAAAGATTAAAATATCTCTGGGATGAATTTGGTGCACGATAATAATGTGAGAAGTATTTCTTTCTCATATTTTCTGATCATGTAACTTGTATTTTGGAATTGGTTGATAATATACGAGTTTCACTAGTACATATATATTTTTTTCTTCAAGTTCAGTTTCGTTCAAATGATAACAGACAAATACGTTAGGAAAAATATACTGTTCTGTGGAAGAAGGCTTATGTTTGGTGGAAATTAATTAATTTTAAAACTTCCATCTGTATCCATGAAATCATCATTATATATAATAAGATATTAATTTCCGAAACAGTACTCTGAAGGAAGAAATGCAAGCCACGTAAAAAAAAATAAGGTTTCATGTACCCCATCACAGTCATTGGGGGTGTATCTTTCAGCACACAAACAAAGGATCAGATGTCATATCCATTTATAATAGTGAATTGTTCACTAGCTAAAACGTCGATGGATCCTGTCGATACAATTAGATGAACATATGTATTTCACCATTCTATACTCCACCTCATTGGTATTTACTGGTAGAAATTCATTTCTATTCATTTATAGACGATGCTTTACGTTACAACGTGATGGCTAACTAGTCAGAGAGGGGCGATAGAAGGCACAGTATCATATCTGGATATTCGGTTATTAGTGTGTATTATCTATACAATACATTTACACGCTCTGAGCCAGAAGTTTGTCAAACGTCACACATCGCCACACACCACACATAATGTGGAGCCGCATTTACACAATACGTACGTTATTAGTATCAACATGCATGTACCCCAGATATCAGTATCCATAGTCAAAGTATAATATACTATGTCATATGAAAATATCAAAATTCTTGATAAAGATAATGAAGTATTATCGAAACGTCAAAAAAGAGGGTTTTATTGTATTTTCAGTCATATCTGAGAACCAAAATACCGAGAAAACATAACGTACATTCCCAAATGGTCCAAGAATACAAATATATATATAAAACAAAAACAAGTTTAACGTTTCTTTGCCTAATTGGCCACAATTTCATTTAGGTACATTAGGAGATATAAAATTAAATTTTCTGAATTATGAAGATAACTCAGATGATTTAACATAGGATCATAAAGATGAATAAACATAAAACATTGAACCATACGCGGGATTCGAACCAACATTATGTTGTCCAGTTCAGGGTCTTTACCAATTACACCACTTTGGTCCCGTCAAATTCTTATATTTTTGTTAATATAATCTTCTGAAAGGATAGAACATCATTGATGAAGGAGAATGCGATTCGATGCCGTACCATAGATCAACTATTCACGCATTTTCATCTAAAGTTCAGTCGTTTTGAAGTAAGGATTATTAGTAAGAGAATTACTATGGTTGGTAATTACTGGACAGTACTTATTCAATGATAGAATCCTGGTTCTCATATATTCCAATAGAACTGACTGATAAATGTTTAAAGTTTCTTTGTCTAATTGACCACAATTTCGTATAGGTACACTAGGAGATATAGAATTAAACCCTCTGAGTTACGAATATAACTCAGATAATTTAACATAGGATTATGAAGATGAATGAACGTAAACATTGAATCATAGGCGGGATTCAAACCCATATTACTGGATGTCCAGTCCAGGGTGTTTACTAATTACACCACTTTGATGCTGTCAAATTCTTATATTATTTTTAGATATAAACTTCTGGAAGGATAGTAGATCATTGATAAACACAATAAGATTTGATGCCTTATCATAGATCAACTATTCACGCACATGCATCCAAAGTTCAGTCGTTTTGAAGTAAGGATTGTAGGTTACAGTATTACTATGGTTGGCAATTTACTCGACAGTACCTATTCAATGTCAGCATCTCGGTTCCTATACATTTCAGTAAAACTGACTAAGAAATGTTCTGATTCAAGTATAAACAAGTTTGAAGTCTCTTTGTCTAATTGGCCACAATTTCGAATAAGTACACTAAGAGATATAGTATTGAACCCTCTCAATTACGAAGATAACTCAGATAATTCAACATAGGATTATAAATATGAATAAACGTAAAACATTGAATCATAGGCGGTATTCGAACTTGCTACTTATTACGTAATTGAATGCCAACTGATTTCGTTTTGCGTATGTTGGAGTTTAGGACTTTTATTACTTTAATTCGAACATTATTGAGGACTAGTATATTTAATTCACTTTCACTATTTGATTTTAAGGGAGCATACACTCATCTTGGCTTTTAAATTCAGATTGGAATCAGTTTGCAGAATAGGTATTCGTTCCAATAGTAAGGGTAATCTACCCTACTGATTTTTCCATTTGTCGCACATTAGAAGTCAGTCTGTTTGCAGTACAATTTTGATTGCTAATACGTGGCTCTTACATTACGTTTCTATTTGATTGGACTTTCCTGATTTAGTTACTCTAAAGAATCATATTATATACTCAAATAGAAACATTATACAAGAGTGTTACGTTTTCAATTATTCGTGTTTCGTTCGTTATCGTGACGTACATTTGACGTAATTTTCAATTGAAATTAATGCGATAAGGATGCTCAGTGCTTAGTGCAATTAATTTAAGGAATCCCGCGCTTCAGTTGAATCACATTTCCAAACATCTTCTGATGATGGTCGTGAGACCGAAGCATTTGTAGAGACAAGGATATAGTTAACATATGTGTTGATCTGATCGGTTTCTCAAGAATTTACATATGATTGATATCTGGGTCAATGATTAGTATTATATTAAATTTTACACATTTGACATTACTAGAACTGAGACGTCGGTTTCAACATTCTACCATACGGCAACGGCCATAACAAATAATCGAAGTTTCTTCTATTGCTATCGGTCTTCAACATCTGTCGAACCTATTTCTGTCTACAGCCGCAAGTAAATTCTAAACGGCACGTCGTAACCATCTACTAATCGACGATTTTATTTGACAAGAGAAGACAGTATAGTGTATAGTACAGTACGTTTCTTCCCATCAGCCAGTTATAGTGAAAACGTTCGAAGAACTGCCAAAGCGGCCTAGGAACTTGTGCGTCTAAAAATCATAAAGGTGCTTTGAAAATTATACATTGTCCATTAGAAAATTGCTGGTATGATATTTGTCTGTCAATTTATATGAGATGTTAAAGACGCTTACATACATTTCTGTGTTGAAATTAATTTATAGCTATGATGATTCATTTTGAGTCAATAATGCGCTGTAGCATTATTTCTGATGTAAAACGTTTCTTAAAATATGGGTGATCATTGAAAAATAATGGACAAGTAGCTTGTTAAAATAATTATTCAATGACGATGATGATGTGCAATAGAAACATGTCAAAATAATCCTTAAAAATTTGAAGTGTAATCTCATTTTTAATTATTTCAAAAACCTTTCATGATTGATATTATTTGTTCACATTCAAAGTCAGCTTCATCAAATGGTAAATCCTACTTGTTTGATTTTGTTTCTCAGTGATTCGAATGCATAAATCCATATTACATAACTACATTCGAATAAAAGTTCTGATTTGAATTTCACTTCATGAAGTAAATCTGAGCGGTACAGTTCTGTTTATACGTTGATGGAAATGATCCGACCTCAAATTTCATATTGCGCAAGTTTAACAAGAAAAGTGAACAAAGTGGAGAATTATTACGAAATAATGGAACGTTCGTTTTGTGAATAAACTCCCCATAAATTTAAGCCAGAAAACAATATCTATCGTGTAAGTGTGTTTAACTCATCCCTTGTATGTGCAGCTTCCTCTTCCAATATGAAGTCTCAAATAGGATGTGTACACTTTAGGGAAATAAGATCCGGGTTGCCGTCGTAGTCGACGACAGTCTCTTAACTCTGTTACCCTTTCATCTTTTCCTCAGTTGCGTCTCGCCGGTGCTGCCGTTCCAGTTTCTCTTACGTTTGCTCTCATTCTCTCTATTAGTCTCACCCCATCGATGCATAATATAGAAGGAACAGGGTGAATTCACAAAATACTTACACAAGTAACGTGGGATTGAGTAGTAACTTACATAAAAACTCCTTTTCGCCAACTCATCGAAAGTATGTTTTATCGAATACTTACAGGCCCGCGGTAATGTTTGTACATTCACATTCTTAGATTATAAACTAAATTGTAACTTTTCACCTCCGGAAAGGATTCAAATGTTCCGATCTCATTGAGGACTTAGATATTTTTCATAATCTCGTTGAATTCATCCAGAATGCAAGGTTCTTGTGAGTTCATGGAAAACTGTAATGAGAATTTTATTCAACAGTGCATGCAAACTGGCATTCTTTCTAGATCTAATTGGTCATTACGTGAACTATTCAAAGAGTTGCACTGCTTCAACATTTTTGTTGTCTCCACTATCCTATTTTCAGATTCACAATGGAATAGAAGCCTCCTGAGATTGTAGATAAAGGTCAGCAAAATTGGACGAGCTTGATAATATGTTTGAAGATATTTTGTGGAGGCTTCACATTCTTCACTGAATAATTACATTATATAGGTTGTCGCGGTCTTCACTTTTTTTTTGTAAAATTGATAACTTCAGAAAATGAAACCAATTAGGACGTTCTTTATCCATTCATTTATTCATAGGGCAATGGATCAGATAATATACACATAAGACCTGATGATGTTATATTACCCATCATATCTTCCATCAACAACAAAACTATAAACATATTGAACATTCAGTAGGTGAGTAATGGCAGTTGCCGAGTTGCATCCCGTGGTCAATTTTATAGTTCATCCCGTAAACAAAGTTTTTGAGCCGAATTGCATCCCGTGGTTAGAAAGGGAAACCCGAAATGCATATCAATCACCTATTATATGTCACTTTTAACGTTAATAACTCAAAAAAATAAATGGTGGTGTATGCTAAGCTTTTTGAACAAAGTATGCAGGGATCATATTCAAAGTTAATTAATGATTCTACCAAATTGTAGTTAAATTTTCCCTATAAAATTCATGCCTCAGAGACCTACATCTCTAGTTAACGTATGTACATCCACCAATCGAACACCTAGTGTTACTTTGAAACCATATATTCTTAAAGGAAATTTCTTCTTGATCCAGTGACATGTTTATATCATCTCCAAGTGGCAATTCTGGGTTAGTTGGTTATTTGTAAATTCATTATTGGCGATTGAAGAATTTCACACAAATCCTACAAATGCACATAAGGAGGATGCAATTCCGATGGAACCTTGTTAATAGGCAACAGAAAATTTACAATTTCGAATAAGTGAATATGTTTTACAATAGTTATTATCAAAAAGAATGTTGATATATTGAGAATGAGAAGGTGAGGAGGAACATCATTGATAAAAGTACTCATGGTATTTGCAGATATATGAAATATCATATTCACATTTTGCTCGAGATAATTCGAATAAATTCTCATCAAACATGTTCAACGAATGTGAGTATGATCGTTCGGAAGTTAGATATTGAGAACACTCTGATCTTTCTGAATGCATTGAGCACGAGTGCCTCGGGCGCTTCGACAGCCTTTAAACAACAGATGAAATATTTCTTAATCCAAACATTTCCACTATAACTCATAAGATAGCTAAATGGATCAGCATTATTGATAATAACAAAATATCACGTTGCATAGTTACTGCATTATCATAGACAATTCTCTTTAATAACAAATAATCGTATGTAATTCATGAATGGCAAATTAATGAATCATAAATGACAAAAATGTCGTTATTACATAACTGAATAACAAACTAGTAGAACATTAAACTTTGGAGGCGCCACAGCGGTTATAAGGATGATAAGCCCTCAATAGACGTACATTCTCTCGATCCCGAGGCCCTCAGGGAGTACACTGTTGATATGGTGGTATAGATGAAGAGGGTAAAGAACGCGGTCTCCTCGAATCGGTCCATACGGCACGTTGTTGGTTTCTACATAGCTGTCGAACGGTGACGCAATTCACCCAAAATTTTCACAAGACATGGATATAACGTGTTGAATTTACTGGTTTGTAAATTCAATGTCCTATCTTAAACCGTTTTCAAAATATTGAGCAGAGTGGTTTGTCCTAATACTCGACGATATTCGCTTTATTTGCATACTGTTCGGTGTGATGAATATCTGGCCGATTGTGAAGAGAATAAATGCTAAAGAATCGAACTCACGCTTTCGGATGTGATCGCCTCTAGCGAAAATTGGAGTATGAGGAGCAAACAAAGCAGACTGTGACTCGCTTCGCAAGTAGACAGGCTGCGACTCACGCTCTTTATCGGCTCATTTGGAAGATGGAGTGAGCACGGCGAACAAAGCAAACAGCGGCCCGCGCGCTTTATTCACTCATGCGATAGACGGGATCAGCGTATGGAACGAACTCGCTCACCTTTTACTCGAACGGTCCGTTTTGTCGGAGTGAGCGTAGCGGATGAATTCTTTCTCCGTATCGGCTGATACGTTCCGTTGTTGGTTCCTATCAACGAACTCGGATATACCGAGTTCGTTGGTTCTTATATAGCGGTTGCATGGTGATTCCGATTTATCAAAAATTTTCACAGTATACAGCTTGGATCAGATCGACCGGGGTGTTGAAACTTAATGAGTGCGATGAAGAATCGACGCAGATGAGAAGCAAGTATCCTCAACCTGAAACGAAATGAGCAAAATTTATAAGGCGCATGTCAGTACCTCTTAACTAACCACAGAGACCAATATTTCTTCTAGAGATGGGCTAAACTGTTATTCCTAATTCTGAATAAAAATATCGTAATTGATCTGAAATCTCAAAATAAATGATTCAGATCAGAGGTAGAAGATAAAAGTTTTGCTATTTGATATTAGACAAAATATGTTACTGCCATAGAGCTACTCTCATAGCAACCCATCTCTAATTAACTAACTAACAATCTATTCGACCTGTGTGATGCATACTCCCCTGTCCCTATCGCCCAACACAAGTTCTTATTCTGTTCACCTTATCCTATCCGTCTCGCTCTCTCATACTCTCACATTACTCCTATACACCGCTCGATCGGACTCAATAGTACAGAAAGAACTCATTGTTAAAGGTAAGTAGTTCGTGAAATACAAAATTTATGAATCTATTGTCGATTGCGAAACACCACTTCGTCTTAACTCTTCAAGCATGCGCAGCTATTATAATACGGGAGACATATTCAATCGAAATACGATTATTTGAAGTCACTATATATGAATAAAAATCAGATTACATGTCTAAATTTTGGAGATGATACCTACTCCCGTCGAAAGGAATTAGGCTACAATTAATATGTTCAAAAATCCCCAACTATTATATTTGTCAACATTCAACTTTAACATCCCAACTTTTCGAAATTATGATGATTTTACAACTTCTCATCCGATCACGCCTCGTATCGTAAAATTGCCGGTTGGTTTTGGTCGAATGTAGTTTCAAATTTCCACCACATGAGTATCATTTCTAATGGATATCTTGAAACGTGCGATTTCCAGATAGAGTTGTCGTCATGAAAATGATAAATGAAGAATTCCTATCAATAATAATTATCCGGTTATTGAAAACCTAGTGCGTAAAGAACGAATGGAAAGGTAAATATTTATCACTCAGTTTGTTGAATTACGCGATTAGTAATTTATGTTACATTTCCTAAAGTAGGTTTGAAACCCATCTAGGTCGCTACACAAACTATAGATCAATTTCGAACGAATCCACCATCAAGAGAAAAAGCCAACTTACCTAGGATATTTCTTGTCCAGATGTGAAGGCGCTTCCTTAATATTATTTTCAATCATTCATCAAAAGGAACATCAATTTCTTCACCTCCAATTATGCGTTAAAGGCACAAACTCAACAAACGAACAATCTTATCAATTAAGTAAATTCTCGTGTGCACGTGAAGCGAGCGACAGTTATCAAGTGTGTGTGTGTGTTTCGACCGCTTCAGCTGAGCTCGGTTAACTCATCTCACACGGGTGGACCGCGGTTCGCGAGTATCTTAAATTCAAATAATATAACACTCGCCCAACGGAAGCCCATGAACAAACAAAAGAAAAATTAAATAAGGCACGGGAAAGCACTATCCAACACAGTTTTTTTTTTCGAGAAGATTAGAAGAGCCTCAAATAGAAATAATGTAGAGCAAGAAATGCCGCATTCAGGGTTCCACTTTCACGGCTCATATCATCAGGCAAGCGATACTCTCATACGACAGCCGTCGTGGTGAAACTCCTGAATTCTAAGCCTGATTTATACATTGGTTTTCCTTTGTATACCTTCCACATATACAACTCAATTCGCGGTGAGAAATATACACCCAGAAATAACTTTGATTAATATTGCACTATTACCTAACCATGATGAAGATGTTATAGAACCTTCACAATTTCTGAGTTAATGTTATATTACCCATTATATCTTGATAGTAGCAAGGCTGAATGAAAAATAGTATGGAACAGCGATGACGACAAAACTTCTCCGAATGTGGAGTATCACCTGTGATACACCACAGGAGGTGCTGTTTGTCGGTATTGAGAGTGACTCGGTAGGCTTAACCAATTTAACAACTTCTAATTTGTTAAGAATGGAGAGGTAGATGTGAAGCTAACCTTACCACGAACTAATGTGAATAATTATGGAATCTTCACTGACCTTTAGTCAAATTGGATGTGAATATTCACCGGAGACTGATTGTATCGAAAATCATCGGTTTAATTGGAGAAATGTTCGTACACTATCAGAGTGGAACTTAAAATTCGAAATATCTCGGGGAAACATGGATCCATGGCCTATTCTATTCTAATGTATATCATAAATATCCCCATTCCAAGATCGTTAACAGATCTTCATAAGTCGCGTCGACCTGTCTCTGTCATTCCTAACAGATCATTGATATGGGGCAGGAACAAAGTTGATGGCAAGATGGATCCCTATGGAACACCAGTATTCATAGCCATTGTATCGAAGGAAACTCCCGCCACCACATCTATCTCTGAAGAAACTCGAGGTTAAGCGATGAAGTTGAAGCGGCAAACCACGGAAGTTTCCCAAGAAGACCTTGGTGCCATTCACGATTCTGGGGCTTTATGTATTATATATGTTCGATGTTGACTGCTGTTTCTTTCAATTCAGAGATGATAGATAATGAGGCAATAAACTTTAATTAGAGTAATTCTAAATTGTATATATCGTAATGACCAATGAAAAATAATTTCACCATTGTGGAAAGGATGAACTTATATACCTTTTCTATCAACAGGCTGACTTATGATTGACTTGAAGTTAAAGACAACTTGTTTCATGACCTCTAATTTGAAATAACGTATTTTCTCAGTCATAAATAGTAAAGACCAGCTTCAGGAAATTAGCTGTATTTTGGATTTTTGAGTAGAACCAATTACGAGGGCAAGGTGGGAAGTCGCTGAAAAAATAAACAAAAAATGATTTATTGGTCAAAACTTATTTTATTCCTCAACATAATCTCCCCGTTCGATACACTTATGTCCAATGATTTTTAGATTTTTCAATCCAGTCCAAATAATTCGATTTCGGCAATCCTTCAAAAAAGGCGTTTGTTTGAAAGATGACCTCATCGTTGGAGCTAAATCTCGTTTCGCTGAGCCATTTCTTCAAGTTTGGAAATAGAAAAGAATCGCAAGTGGCCAAATCTTCAGAATATGGTGTATGGCGAACCAATTCGTAGTGCAATTCATGCAATTTTGCCATTGCTTTTGTTTCAAGTCGACGTCGAATAGATCCAAGAGCTCTGCATAATATACGCTTTTGATCGTTTTGCTCTTTTCAAGGTTATCGATATCGACAATATCGTGTGCATCTCAAGTCCACTGTTTCGACTGTTCTTCGGTCTTTAGTATTGTGATGGATTCATGTTTCATCCAAGGTTACGAAACGGCGCAAAAATTATTTCTTATAGTCCTTGAACATCGCCAAACACTCCTTCGAAGTTGTCACAAGGTTGCGCCGGTTGTCAACAGAGAGCAAATGCGGCACCTATCTGGCAGAAAGCTTTCTAATATTCGCAAATTCATGCAAAATGTTCCGTACACATTCGGTTGAGATACCCATAGGCTCAGCAATCTCGTGTACTCTTACTGGTCGATCGTCCAATATCATATCATGAATTTCATTGACGATTTCTGGCGTTGTAATCTCAATTGGACGACCAGAACGTTCGGCGACCTTTGTGGTCATACTACTCCAAGGCAAATCAGTAAGCCAATTGTGAATCATTTCAATCGATGGTGGAGAGTGCCCAGAATATTCAACAAGCGATGTTTTGGATTGCGTAATGTTTATTCCACGCAAGACACGAAATTAATTTTTTTCCATGTTTACAAAAAATTTCAAGGCAGCTTGCTTTCGATGGATGTCAAAACCGAACTGAATTAGATATCAGTCTGAAAATTTTAATGCGTTCTAAGTAAAGATGGTTCATCACAGATGTCGCATGGGATTTTCTATTATGGCTTCATGTTTTATTTTTCAGGAACTTTTCATCCTGCCCTCGTGAAATTCATTCAATATTTTTTTTTAAATTCAATATTGTAATTAGGTTTATGTAAGAGAATTATAAACAAATGGATATATTAATATACTCATATATCTCCTGTTGGTTTCTGCCAGATAACAATGATAATGTCTTTCTAGTCCATATTGATCACAAACCCATAGTCCCAGGCAGCTGTTTGTCTCTCGCATAGAGCTCATCTGTGGAACGAGTGACAGACCTTATCATCATCATTTATATTTTTCTTGCTTGTCGAGGGCAAGGTGAAAAATGAAACAGAATATGACATTTGTGATGTAACCATCTCAGAGAGATATCTCTCTGAACCATCTTCAACTAGAACGGATTCAAATTGATTGATATGTCATTCAGTTCTGAGTTGACACCCATCGAAAGCAAGCAACCTACAAGATTTTTGAAAACAGAAAAAACTGAATTTCGCGTTTCGACTAAACATTATATCTTGCGTGGAAAAAACATCACGCAAACCAAAGTGTCGTCAAACATTATCAAGACTCCGCATCATCGATTGGAACGATTCACAAGTGACTTACTGATTTTCGTTGTGATAGTATGACCACAAAGGATGCCGAACGCTCTAGTCGTCCAATTGCGGTTACAACGCCAGAAATCATCGATAAAATCCATGGTATGATATTAGACGGTCGGCGAGTTAAAGTACATGAGATTGCTGAGGCTAGGGGCATCTCAACCGAACGGGCTGGGGAAATTTTTTCAATATGAGAAGGCCATCTGCCAGGTGGGTGCCGCATTTGCTCTCTGTTGACAACAAGCGCGACCGTGGGACATCTTCTGAGGAGTCTTTGGCGATAAGGAGGACTTTTTGTGCCTTTTCGTAAATGTGGACGTGATACGGATCTATCATGACACACCAGAGACCAAAGAACAATCGAAACAGTGGACTTGTCCTGAATCGAACCAGAAAAAGGCCAAAGTGGATTCATCGGCCAAAAAATTGAGGGCGACAGTTTCTTGGGATGCACACGGTATCGTCCATAACCGATAACCTTGAAAAGGGCGAAACAATCACCGGCGTATATCATGCAGAGCTGTTGGATCGATTCTATGCAGATTTGAAGCAAAAGCTGTCACATTTGGCGAAGAAAAAGTGCTCTTCCACCAGGATAACGTACCGGCGCACGGGTCCGCTGTCGCAATGGAAAAATTGTGCTACGAATTGGTTCGTGATCCATCATATTCTCCAGATTCGGCCACTTGCGATTTTTTATCCATTTTCATACTTGAAGAAATGGCTCGGCGGAAAGAGATTTGTCTCCAACGATGAGGTCATCGCTGAAACAAACGCCTATTTTAAAGGAATACCTAAATCGTATAATATGGAAGGGATCGAAAAATTGGACGAAGTGTATGGGGCTACTAGGAGATTATGTTGAGGAATAAAATGAGTTTTGACCAAATAAATCATTTTTTGTTTCATTCTTTTCACCTTGCCCTCGTAGATGGCTAAATTGAATAATTTCCACTTAACACGTGAAGACACACATTTTGGTATAGAATCAGGACTATCATAACTTCCTTGATAATTGGCGCGGCCCACCTGTTACATACGCTACGACTTTTAAGTAGTTATTAATTCACTTGTCGACAATTTCATTGATTTTGTAAAATACGTAAAATTCTCTGTAATAATTTCTTCTATTTCTAAATATATTAGTAGTTTGTGCTACAATATTCGCCTATCTGGATTATTCAGGGGACTAGTTAAAAAAGTAATATTATGTTATTCACGTATGTATAATATGTTGCTGATAGATCAATGTTGCATAGCCCGTTATCGTCTGTTTTCAAAACGCCTTTTTAAAAATCAGAGAACGTCTAGAAAATTAGTTAATACCTACATGAGCACTGAATTCCCACCAGAAAATTAGCCGTCGTTTCATGCTACTGTGAATCCTGAAATTAAACATAAGCCAGGCACAATATACTGGAATCCTCGTGTAGATTTTACATTTTCAGATATTATCTGAAATCTAAATTAGAGGATGCAATTCCAAAGTCGGTTAGCTGATTTGAACAGCGATTTTTGCGACATGGTATTAGTCATACGTTGGGTAATGAGTTTGTATACGGTTTGTTTTCAGATTTTACATGATAATGTGAGATAATCTAAATGGAACGGATGAGGCGGCAAATATCAAAGGACCATTTATAATCCTATGGTATTAAATCTCAACGGATCTGTCGTTCGGTCCGTTGTTCATTTGTCGGCATACTGGCTCACTACGGCGTATATCACAGTTAAATATTCTAATAAATGATGGATGTAGCTGTACAACGCCTGACGATATTAAATGGGCTTTATAATGATAAATCCACCGACACAACAGTTGCGTAATATAATAATGGGTTTGATTATGTAACTTGATGAATTATTCGCCGCGATATCAATTACCGTTGGCAATCTACAAAATTAATGTTTTAACGCCGTTCTAAACTCGTATGACTCGACTTTATTAATATATCTATGCGTTATACGCTAGTCTGACTGAATCGGTTGTTAACCGTTAATTTCTGCGTATTATTGGTAATTCACTGATTTATAGATGATGTGAGTGAATGCTAACATGAAGGTACTAACTAGTAGTGAGCGATAATGGAACACCCGACACCTATTTCGAACGTTTAGTCTATTAATAGGTGAATTCCGTGAATATCTTATGATATTAACGTTAATATCCCAGTTGACTGGGCTCCATTTCATTAATCCATGGGTATTTAGTTCAATTCAAAATACATTGAAACATTGTTTGATTTGGGTTTGAACATCTAACTGGGGCAATCATTTACTGATTGAATATAATCACCCATTACGCAATGAAAATCCGTTCTAAACTTAAATAAAATAAATATTAAGAATTCAATATTTACTAGTTTAATAGATAAATGTGACTGTGGTTCCATTAACACATACAACTACAATATATGAAACAGTGGTATGATATCCTATTATCTATAAATTTAACAAAAACGAAATACCTACCTATAACCTTTACCAAAAAAAATTATCTCGCTTCAGTGAAATTCAATTCGTGAGGAAAATCTTAAAATTGAAAGAGTATCATCGATAATCGAGTCATATCGGCAAAAAGGCTGGGAAAATTTGCGGGCAACTCCGATCGAATCCGGGTTTTTTGTAAAATGTTCCTGAACGGACTTACAACATTCCAGACAAAAAACTAATATGTGCTTTTCCATTTTTCAATTTATTGGCCAATGTTGATGGACAAAACGCTGAAAATTTGCAATTTTCAACGAGAATGGTTAGAAAACTGTACTCGGGGGTTTTCGAGGTCGCTGATCACGATTCATAAGTCGAATTTTCCATTCTTCGATTCATTGCCCAGTTATTGGCCAATGTTGATGGACAAAACGTGGGAAAATGGCTAGAAAACTGTACTCGGGGGTTTTCGAAGTCACTGGTCACGACTCAGATTCAACAGTTTGTATATAATATGGTCGTAATTTTGTAGAGAAAATTCAATTTGACTATTGGTATATGAATTTCCGGTGTTGTTAATAATGGTTCTGGATTCGAGTATATTACCAACAACTTGGTTACATTGTCGTGAAAATATGATTCAATATTCACTGTTAAATGTTATCAAAAATTTTTTATAATCTAACTATTTCGATGCTTTTATCAGTATTTTTGATGACTTGAAAAAACTTGGATACTATACTCATAAATGATTGATCCGTAAAAATGATTTTTTATTAAGGACTAGCAAATAATTAAAAACAAACAAATTTTGTAATACAGATGGAATAACATAAACAGACACGTAAAAAATTATAAACTAATTTTTTACTTATAATCATTAACATATATTAAAATTTTGGTGATATAAAAAATATATTAGTCTTTGAATAATTAACTTAAACATAATATCTAACTAAATAATGACTAACCTAAAAAATATATATACATAATTTTGCAATAAATACAATATTATTTTTTATTACTATATTTGCAATATTTTACAAATGATTTTTCCATATGACTAACCATTTATATCAATTATTCGCTTTCCTGATTTTCATCTTCATCATCATTTTCATTTTCATTTTTATCATTAAAATTAGAATCAGTACAAAAATTAAAATCTACATTTGCAACGTTTAAAAAATCAGTCTCACATAAATCATATACCAGTCACCTAGAAAACCCCCCGAGTACAGTTTTCTAGCCATTTGTAACGAAGCTTAAATTTTGAAAGATTATTTAATTTAGATCAGGCAATAAATACGGATGTTACATGTAATTTCAGTTTGAACATTTCATTATTTCAAAAGATATGAATGAATTCCGAATGTGTATTCCGTGATTGTCACTTGTATAAATCTCCGTAATTTCGAATAAGTATAATTATTCAAATAGATGAATCAAATTCATGTCCGTTAAAAATTGCATTTCATTCCGATAAAACATGTTGCAAAAACAGCGGTCTGGCCCGTTAAGACACCAAACTTTGAACAGCCTTATGTATAAAAAAGGCGAACAACCAAAAAACTCCGATAACACTTGCTTAGTCCGCCGAGAGAAACTACCGGAGCGTCATGTGCGCGAATGTTAGATCTAAAAAGTAGCGTCACTTTTATACATTGTTCGGGGCGTAGGTAAAAAACCCTGGGCACAAAATAAGGAATTGGTGAAGCAGACCTGTCCAGAACCTCGGAAAACATATAAAATCCGTGACAGCCAAAAGATCGCTCTCTTGTGCTTTTGAATTCTGATCAGTGAAGTAGCTCTCTTGTGTTTTTGAATTTTGTTCAGTGAAGTGGCTCTCTTATGTTTTTGATATTTGATCAGTGAAGTAGCTCTCTTGTGTTTTTGAATTTTGATCAGTGAAGCAGCTCTCTTGTGTTTTTTTGAATTTCGATAAGTTGAGTGCTCTTTTGTGATTATGAATCAGTACCGTTGAAGTGAATTAAGACAAAAATCGAAGTAAATTAATTATCTGAGTTTGAGTAAGATTTAAAACGGTGAATTAACAATAGTTTTCCGTTCAAGTGAAATTGATACATAAGGTAAATGAACAAATAGTTTATATTTTTGGGCATTACGATATATGGATTTCCGTAATTTATGATTATTATTGTAATTGGTGAACGTTTGTACGATACCTGAGTTCCGTAGCATTCAATAATTTGAATTGTTAAATTTGAGTTTATTCCGTCATAGGTCGAATCGCGCACGATTTGAATTCGCGCGTGAATTTGAATATTCAAGTAATTGTGTGGTGCGTACAGAGTGTCTATGTTTGAACGACAGGGGCGTCTTTGGTATATTTGTGCACACTGTGTCACCCCGGAAGTATAAGCTGGGGGTGGTTGTGTGATTGAGAATCGTAATAATTCCCTTAATACTATGAGAAGTCCTCGGCCGTGGATATAGGGGTTATTGCAGATGTGATAGTTAGGGCTTGTACACACTGTGTCACCCCGGAAGTATAAGCCCTAATTGTCTAGATTCTGAATCTGTAAAGTGTATAGAATCTGACTCTGTCACACAATCACCGGGTACTCCGTGAAAGTTAGTACAAGGGTGGGTGAGGTGACAGAATAAACTCAATTAGAGTAATTAACCGAAAAATAGTAAAATCTGATATCGTACAATCGGAAAACTAGTGCGAACAATATTTTCCGAACCAACCGAATTAATAACCGAATATATCGTAGTGTGATTGGAACATTTCATTCATTAGTGCTGCTATCTAAAATTTACCGAATACCGCTCATTACGCTGGGACCTGTTTGATTCGTACTTTTCCGCAAATTGATCATTCTGAATCATTTATCAACCGATCCCGTACCGCTGAATTGAATTCAGTTACCGAACTTATCGTAGAGTAGATATGTTGAAAGAGTTTTCATTTACCGTTTGAGCTTCATTGCATTTTTCCGTCTGGGTGTAATTTTGTGAAATAATACCGTTCAATTGCATTTAAATTGATTATTCTGAAAGTGTATTTGTTAAAATCATTATATATTTTAATATTTGGGATTCCCTGTTTCATTAAATTATTTCTGCTCCATCTTTATTGAGCTAAGTTTTAACCAGGTATCAATTGTAATTAAAGCCTACAATTCTGATACTGTTTTCTGCCCATTGGACTCTGGTTATACTTCACTGTAGCTACCCTAGAGACAAGGCTATCTTTAGATAGCATAGTGACAAGCCTCGTGGAGAGGACCCTAGCAGAAGTCCTCAAAAAGGAGTAAACCTTTGGGAAAAATCTGGCGCCCGAGGATTTGAAATAAGCACTTTACCGAAAATCGCAAGGTACACATTATACATTTTCTTTGAAAATAGGAAAATTTCCGCGTTATGTCCATCAACATTGGCCTATAACTGGGCAATAAATCTAAAAATGGAAAATCCGAATTTAGCAAGATACTCACGCTTTCTTGTTTGAAAAATATATCTTGACCCAGTATGAAATATATATAAAAATTTTCGGGAAATAGGTCACATTAACACTCTGTTTTAAATATTTTCGTCTTTACGTACGTTTCGGTCTCACGACCATCATCAGAAGACTTATTACTTCAATAACCCGATTACTTAGAACTAATTGTATTAACACAAAGCGTCCTTATCGCACAAATTTCGTTTAAATGCCAACGTCGCCGAAACGAACAGAAACATGAAATCGGAATTATAATACAGGAATGTTACAGCGTAATATTATATAATAATAATATTTAATATTACGCTGTAACATTCCTGTGTTATAATTCCGATTTCATGTTTATGTTCGTTTCGGCGACGTTGGCATTTAAACGAAATTTGTGGGATAAGGACGCTTTGTGCTAATACAATTAGTTCTGAGTAATCGGGTTATTGAAGTAATAAGTCTTCTGATGATGGTCGTGAGACTGAAACGTACGTAAAGACGAAAATATTTGAAACAGAGTGTTAATGTGACCTATTTCCCGAGAATTTTTATATATAATTATGTCATACCATATTCTACTGTATAATTGTATTATATATTATAATTATATTGTATCATGGAAATTCATTTAATTTTATATAATATGTTCTAGCATACTTTCCATTTTTCATCACATACAGGCGATTAACAAATCTCTTGTATGATTATAGATAATTTACTGCATCATCATTTGTGCATCAGTTTTTATGTACCACTGGTAATGCAATAAATAAACTTATTATTATATTAAACTCATTAAACTTATTTTAGTAATTTAATTGATACGACAATAGCAACTATCTGTTATTATTAGTATTATTATTGGTATTGTTACATAACTTGTTATTTTTTATCTCACACACAAGTATGCTTTCGCATACTTTCGTGAGTACTGTTCTTATTTGCAACATATTTCAATTTATATTATAAACTTTATATGAATTCTTTTCTGCAAATAAACTTATAAACTTATATAAACTTATAAACACAGTAGCTCCTCCAAACAAATATTACAAAGTACCAGCTTACTACAAAAGAGCTACCTTTTTATATAACTTTATTGATATTCTAATATAAATGTTATTGGAATTTTCCCTAATTAGATTTGACCCATTGAGGGGTTAAACTATAAACTTGTAGCAAACAGAAAATAAAGTATACAAATTTAACAATAGATAATTATTGAGTATTTGTTTATCGTACAATAGGATATTAAACTTCTTATAGTGTATCAACTACAAAGGGCCATATCTCACTAATTTCAATTAAAAATTATCCGCAACATCTGTATCATACTTTTTCAAACATTTCTTAATTTTCTCTGAGGTTTCCGGAATTCCAAATTTGATCAGCTGATTTGAACAGCGATTTTTGCAACATATCAATGTTTTAAGTATATGAACATATATCAAGAATTCATTGCATAGCAATCTACTTATGATATTCGAAGTCATCTCAAGCGATGTTTGAATACGACTGAAATCAAAATACAACGCTCAAGTATTCACTTTCGAACCAGATGTTAAAGATTGAGGTAATAGACCTCATTAGAAATATTGCTATTACAGCATTCTACCTAAAATATACTTTTAACATTATGAAGACGCATGTAGGAATTTGCAAGGGTTTTAATTAATCAAATTAGTGTACATTTGACTCAATGATTGAACGTCTGATCTATGACTTACAGACTTAGAGTCACGTTTCATGTGAATCATCTCCAGGATGATTCATTATTATTGATTTCTTTAGTTCAAATATGAACAATTTTGTAATCCAATTGATGGTTATAATCAAATTAATGTTCAGCAAGGGCGGTGAAATTTTCTATGTTCTTGTTCCTAGTATTATACTTATAACCATACATTCTTTTTCGTAAATATTGTTCAGATATTCCTATATAAGTCCCATCGCAATCTAAACAATTTAATTCATATACTGTGTGGGTTTGTTTAGCTTTGAGTATTAAAGGTTCTAGATTTGAAAAATATTTACCAACACAGTTAGTAGGCTTAAACGCAACATTTATATCACACTTTTTTTTAACATTGTTTGATTCTCTCTCAGGTCTCCGGTATGTATGGTAATGTTATAAAATTATCTTCATTACCGTTTATATCATTTACATATGACGTACCATTATAGATTTTGTTTATTCTTTCTTTTAATGATGGGGTTTGTATAGCCATTTATTTCTAGTATATTACGAATAATTTTCAAATGTTTGGGAGGGTCCTCTGAGGGGGAAAATCTAACACCGTGATCTGTGAAGCTATTTATAACATTTTTTTATAACTTGTTGGTGCAACGGAATTAATGTGAAGATAATGTTGAGACCAAACTTCTTTATTGAACCACGATGTTTTTATTCTTCCATCTGAATCATGCCTAATGTTCATATCTACGAAATTTATATTTTGTTCACTTCTATTTCATAAGTGAATTGAATTTTACAGTAGAAATTGTAAATTTATCATTCACGTCCTACATTTTATCATTGGGAACACACATTAGGCAATCATCTATATACCGTTTATAGAAAACAGGTTGAAAATCTAACCAGATCGGTGACGTCAATTGAATCTTGAAATGTAAATTTTGCACACTGCAGGTTGAATATATACCTGTGTGATACATATTTTATTACGAAAAAAACACCGTTGTCATTATGGTTAACCAAAATACTCTAAAACCACTCGAACGCTATCATGACTAAGAACAATACAGTTCCTAATTTTACCATTTTAAAGTGGCTTTAAAAATTGAAATTCATATGACCAATTGGAACGGCGCAATAGTGTCCAGAGTAGGCCACGAACGTACGCACACACAAACGCATACTCTCCGCATCATCACAAAAA